>JAINUG010000069.1:2371314-3652229 GCA_029706075.1 Aldrovandia affinis
GATGATGGAGGTGAAGAGAGCAAGGAAAATGAAGGTTGCTCTGAGGGTAGTGAGAAGGATGAGGAGAAGACAGAGGAGGAAGTGGAAAAAGTGAGGGGAATGCAAAAGGGTATTTGTCAGAGGACCCAGGACTATGGCCAGAGAATCTTACTAATCTTACTAATTATTTGTTTAAATGTGGTATAAGCAATTCATTAGCGATTACCCTAATAACCACTACAGATTCATGTGTATAGTTGTTGATTCAATTAAAAAAATTCTAAAGATGCGTGAGAGTCATGGATCAAGAGGGGAAGGGGGCCCACAAGACTGCATATGTATAGGGCCCATAATTGTGTGCTACACCCCTGCTCACTGCCCTGACTAGGGGGATAGCTGAATCAATTCTGCTGGAATCTGGAGGTGGGGAGGGCATTCCAGGACCTCAAGCAGCGATTTACCTCTGCCCCTGTTCTGGTCCACCCTGATCCCACTTTGCCCTTTATTGTGGAAGTGGACACCTCTGATGTTGGAGTAGGAGCTATCCTGTCCCAGTGAGCCATTTGGGACCAAAAGCTTCACCCTTGTGCCTTCACGAGCTGGCATCCCAAGAAGTTGAGGACAACCTGGAGTCCCTCATCACCCTGTCTATCCGCATCGACAACCGGCTAAGGGAGCAGTGCAGAGAACAGAAGTTCCCGAGTCCAGTCCCAGCTCCTTTCCCATCAACCCCTGCCACCTCAAGCCTCCCAGCTGCTACTAGTGAGGAGCCCATACATTTGGGCAGGACCCACCTCTCCCAGCAGGAGTGCGACTGGAGGATGCGTGAGAGGTGCTGCCTATATTGTGGGGTTTCCGGTCATTTTCGGAGAGCCTGTCCTGAGCTGTTGGGAAAGGTCGTGGCTCATTATGAGATGGGAGAATCCTGACAAGCTAAATCTCCACATCAAATCTCCCCCATCTCCCGAGTACTGCTGCCCTCTTCTGGAACAACTAACAGCATGAACTCCAGGGGTTCGTGGACTCTGGGGCAGCAGGATGTTTTCTGGATATCAATCAAGTGCGTCTTTGGAGGGTCTCCTACACTAAACTCAACCAGCCCCTCCAAGTTTCAACACTGGATGGCAGACCTCTTGGTTCTGGCAGTGTTCACTTCTTCACTGATCCACTTCGACTGCACATCGGGGGCAACCATGAGGAAACCATACAGCTACACACCCTACACACCTGCCAGACCACTCCATTCTGCTACCTCAGGACGCCTAGCACCTCCCCCCCTCCGCACCTGCGCTTCCCGGTCACGTCTCCTGTCGGTTCTGGCTCCACGATGGTGGAATGACCTTCCTGTGGAAGTCAGAACAGCTGAGACCCTGGCCACCTTCAAGCGACGACTGAAAACTCACCTCTTCAGGGTGCACCTCTCCCCGTAGTCCGGTTTTTGTTAACTTAGGGACATAGTTGCTTCGTTTTACACGTCTATTTGTTTATGTATTGTATTAGGCTTAGGCATTATTTTCTGCACTGATTGCTTTATTGCTGCCTCTGAATTGTGGCTACAGATTTACCTACAGGGTCCTAGCTTAACTATGTGGTTGCTCCTAGCACCTGGAACTGTACTTCCCACTAGGGTGGCTTTCAGCTAAACTGTTCTTGACTATGGTTAACACTTTGTTGTACGTCGCTCTGGATAAGAGCGTCTGCTAAATGCCTGTAATGTAATGTAATGTAATGTAATAATCAGCCCGATATTTAACAGGAAGCCAATGTAGTGATGCTAACACAGGAGTAATGTGCTCATACTTCTTGGATCTAGTCAAAATATGTGCTGCTGTATTCTGTATTAGTTGAAGACTCTTTAGAGAGCTACTAGAGGAGCCAGATAATAAGGCATTACAATAGTCTAGCCTCGATGCGACAAAAGCATGCATCAAGGTTTTTGCATCCTCTAATGACAGAATGTGCCGAATTTTAGCTGTTTCTTAGGTGAAAGAAAGCTACTCTGGAAGTGTTTTTAATATGAGTGTCAAATGTAAGGTCCTGGGCCCGTATTCACAAGAATTTTATCTTACCACTAGGAGTACTTCTAAATCGCACTAAAACCTTTTAGTTAGGAGTCCCACCTTAAAACCTATTCACAAAGCTCCAAAGTCAAACTCTTACTAAGGAATTCCTAGAATTGTGAAACTAAGAGTGAGGGCGGGGTTGACGTCGTTGCTAAGGATGACGTTGTTTCTCATGAACGAGCTTACTCAGAATGCCCACAGTGATTGGCTGATATAGGGGATGGGTCTCTCCCCGCGTACGGATCAACCCCCACGGTTCGGCATGCATATGATCCGCGGATTAATAGCTAAATTGAACCATCATAGAAAAATACAAATACAGCCGCTGTTATATAAACCATATATGTTTTGGTTTGCTTTGTTTTTCATACTAAATGCCTTTCTGGGAGGCATGTTTTTAGAAACGCGACCGAATTAAATAGAATTGAAACATTAGCGATCTTTTATTTTTTAATTAAATTAATTCAGGCATAAGACCACCCAAGTTACATTGCCTAAGGCGTACTGAATAAAAAAATGTATTTTGTGATAATTTTCGAATAAAGATTTAGTGAAATAACTTACATTGAAAAACTGAAATTATCATTCATTCAATTCCTTGAGAATAGTTACTGGTGGAAACGCGCCTTTGGTTCCGTTATTTTTTTTTTGCTGATCCGAAAAATGATCCGATGCACCCCTATTATATTCTAATAAATATTCTAAAATACAAATGTAGGCTACGTGTCACTGATTTAACATGAAACCAAGAATACTGACTAGTCAATTGGTTACATGTCTGCATCTCGTAAAAAATCAGCGGGTATCTATATATAATATATATAATATTATATATATAATACCCTCGCAATTGAGGCGGTACCTTTTTATGAGCTCTGTATCATTCAATATCTCCAGTGTTGACACGATTGCGACAACGATTGCCGCCAGCAGCAGATTTTCGGATCGCCGTGAGTAGGTCTTTAGCGACTTAGAAGTCCTCTTGCCTTCTTCTAACTTCCCCTGGACTTAGGAGCTGTTTTTAGCTCTCAAACCCTTTGTGAAATACTCTTATCCCAAAAATGTAGGACTCCTAAATTTATGAGTGACACGCCCATTATTTTTGGGACTTGCTCCTAAATTCCGGAGTTACGACCAACTTTTACCCTTAAAATTATTTGTGAATACGGGCCCTGATCAATAATAAAACCAAGGTTCTTGACCATTACACTTGATGCAACTATGCAATCACCTGCATTTAACTGCAGATCCAACTTGTTCCTTAATTTTTTGGGGCCCAAATTGAGTGAGTTGAAGTATTTCACCTGGTTTCATTGATATGTACAGCTGTGTATCATCTGCATAGCAATGGAAATTCACACCATGTTTATGAATAACATTACAGAGTGGTAGCAAGTATAATGAGAACAGTAATGGTCCCAGCACTGAGCCTTGTGGAATACCATATTTAACCTGAGAGTAGTCAGAGAACTCTTGATCTAATTGCACAAATTGAAACCTGTCTGATAAGTATGATTTAAACCATGAGAGTGCCTGTCCATGCAAACCAACCAGGTTTTCTAGCCTGTGAAGGAGAATCTGGTGGTAAATAGTGTCAAAAGCAGCACTTATGTCAAGGAGCACTAGAATAGAAACACAACCAGTATCCGATGCTAACAGTAAGTAATTTACAACTTTAATAAGTGCCGTCTCAGTGCTATGGTTTGGCCTAAAACCTGATTGTAGTGTTTCATACAGATTATTAGTTTTTAGGAAAGCAGTTAATTGTTGAGCTACAGATTTCGCTAACATTTTTGACAAAAAGGGAAGATTTGAAATGGGCCCATAGTTCTTCAGATTAACAGGATCAAGATTTGGTTTCTTTAGAAGAGGCTTGATTACTGCCACTTTTAAAGACTTAGGTACGCAACCCAATAATAAGGATGTATTTATGATATCTAACATGGGCTGGCCTAGCACAGGCAAAAGCTCTTTAATAAGCTTTGTTGGTATGGGGTCTAACAGACATGTAGATGATTTGGAGGACATAACCAGTTTACTAAATTTGTCCAGATCCAAGGGAATGAAAAACTCAAAACTCCTGATAGCCCTGTGCCATCTATTGTATCACATTGTCAATAGCCTGTAGCCTACTTAGAACGAAAACATTGATGTAAAAATATAGCTGGCCAACATTTCGATTTGTTTTAATTTCTGTACTAATCTTGGCAGATCAGAAACAGACTGCTCCTAATTAATCCACTAGACATGCTGAATGTGTGAGTGAAATTGCTGACAAACGTGTAATACTGTTTTAATGCATCTCAAAAATTACATTTGTTAAACAAAAAAATTCAGCAAAATTATCAAGTTCGTCAAAGCAAAATTTTGTAAATAGAATGTTTGTAAATAGAGGTATACCTGTACCATGAAATTACATTGACCACATTTTCCTAACTTTTATAACGTTCATTTAATCCACTATTGTACAAATACAATATAAAATCGTGATTTCAGGACTTTTGACAGCCTTTAAAGCACATCTTTATTGTTTCATTTCAAATCCATTGTGCTGGCGTACAGAGCCAAAATGATGTCACTGTCTAAATAGTTATGGACCTGACTGTATATCTCTACCTGTGTCCAGTGAGTGCTTCACATTCAAAGTCCCTTAATATGGTGGTAATTGGGTACATGCATAGACTGCCAAGCATCCAACCGTGAAACAAATCTTCCCTAGCATTAAAAACATCTAAAAGCTTAGCACGGACCTCAGAGGGTTAAGTGACTTTCAGCTTTAATTTAAGGGTTTTGTCAAAAATATTGTATGAACTGTATAGGAATTACAACAATTTTTATACATAGTCCCCCCAATTTTAGGGGTTCAAAAGTAATTGGACCAAATAACATAATCCTAAATTAAATTGTCATTTTTAATACTTGGTCACAAATCCTTTTTAGTCAATGACTGCCTGAAGTCTGGAACCCATAGACATAACCAGACACTGGGTTTCTTCCCTGGTGATGCACTCCCAGGCCTTTACTGCCGCTGTCTTCAGTTCCTGCTTGTTCTTGGGGCGTGTGAAATGCATGCTCAATTGGATTCAGGTCAGGTGATTGACTTAGCCATTGCAGAACATTCCACTTCTTTGCCTTAAAAAAGTATTGGGTTACTTTAGCAGTATGCTTCTGGTCATTGTCCATCTGTACTGTGAAGCACTGTCCAATGAGTTTTGAAGCATTTGGCTGAATCTGAGCAGATAATATAGCCCTATACAATTCAGCATTCGTCCTGCTGCTTTTGTCAGCAGTCACATCATCAATAAATACAAGGGAACCAGTTCCATTGGCAGCCATACATGCCCACGCCATAACACTACCTCCACCATGCTTCACAGATGAGGTGGTATGCTTTGGATCATGAGCAGTTCCTTCCCTTGTCCATACTCTTCTCTTCCCATCATTCTGGTACAAGTTGATCTTTGTCTCATCTGTCCATAGGATGTTGTTCCAGAACTGTACAGGCTTTTTTAGATGTTTTTTTGGCAAACTCTAATCTGGCCTTGGTTTACATGGCTTACCAATGGTTTACATCTTGTGGTAAACCCTCCCTATTTACTCTGGCAAAGTCTTCTCTTGATTGTTAACTTTGACACAGATACGCCTACCTCCTGGAGGGTGTTCTTGATCTGGCCAACTGTTGTGAAGGGATTTTTCTTCACCAGGGAAATAATTATTCTGTCATCCACCACAGTTGTTTTCCGTGGTCTTCCGGGCCTTTTGGTGTTCCTGAGCTCACCAGTGCATTCTTTCTTTTTAAGAATGTACCAAATAGTTTCAGCCTAATGATGGCTTGCTTCACTGGCAAGTGGACTTCATATTGAGAGTTAACAGCAACAGATTCCAAATGCAAATGCCACTCTTGAAATCAACTCTAATCAACTCTAGACCTTTTATCTGCTTACTTGTAAATAAAATAATGAGGGAATAACACACAACTGGCCATGGAACAGCTGAGCAGCCAATTGTCCAATTACTTTTGGTCCCTTAAAAAGGGGGGGACCACATATAAACAGTGCTGTAATTCCTACACCGTTCACCCAATTTGGATTTAAATACCCTCAAATTAAAGCTTAAAGTCTGCACTTTGAGCTCATATTTCATTTCAACTCCAATATGCTGTGGTAGACAGCTAAAATAACAATAACTTTGTCAATGTCCAAATATTTATGGACATGACTATATCTGCATATCCACTGACAATGTGCAAAAAGGAGGTGCTGTTTAATAATATGACTGAAGCCAATCTAAAAGCCATTACCAAGGCCCTTATCTTTTCTTCCATCCTTTCATTCTGTCTAATACCTGATACAATCGCCACATGTCAGCTCAGTCTTATACTCCCTGTTTCAGTCTAAATTAATCCAAAATCATTAAAAATGAATAAAACACAGAATAATTGATTCTGTTGATTTTTTTATGATAATGCCTCCCTTTGACCCTGAAAATACTACCATTTATCTAATCTTCCGAACACATCGATCTAAATGTGTCTCTGATTGCTAAATTTCTGTTGTCCTTACCAACCTCCCCGTTTCTCTAATAAATTCTACCGTGTTTGGACTGATGTTTCCCCAACACCATTGCAATTACACACACAATTAATCGCTTGCTAAAGTGAAATAATTATTTTGATGACTAGATACCAGACATTATTATGCATATACATATGCCTGGCAAAGGCAGTCATGCATGCATTTCATGTATGTATGTGAGGACTCATTAGATGACTCCACAATCATAAGCATTTTCCCCTTTTTTTTAATGTATTTGTCATTTTGTAATTCACTATAATGTTCAAGTAAACAGAATTTGTTAACAATTACATTCTTCATTTAGTAAGCAAAGCATCTTTCTTCTTCCTCTTTCTTGTGGTTCTGCTGAGCATATTCCTTCATTTCTCCTTTTTGTTATTCTGTCCCACATACATTTTAATATTTCAAATATTTGTCACTCATTGTTGGCTTGTTACATTTTTAATTGAATGATGATAGATTATATTTTGTTTCTCCCGAATCTGAAAGTGATATACACATATATAAATAAAATTGTATAGTCATATACAGTGGCTTGCAAAAGTATTCAGACCTTTCCTATGGTGTCCCATTTTGTGAAATTACAAAATGAGGCATACACTCTTTTTAAAACAATAAATGTAAGCAAAGACTAAAGAGAAAAAACATAAATATGAGGACTGCATAAGTATTCAGACCCATGCACTCAATATTTGGTTGAAGCACCATTGGCAACAATTACAGCTGCAAGTGTTTGGGTAAGTCTCTACAAATATTGCACACTGACACTGCAATTATTGCCCATTCCTCTTGGCAGATCTGCTCAAGCTCTCAAGTTGCTTGGGGGATCGCTTATGGACAGCAGGTTTACCACAGATTCTCAATAGGATTCAAATGTGACTTTGACTGGGCTACTCAAGGACATTTACCTTCTTTTTCTGAAGCCACCTCACGGTAGCTTTGGCCTTGTGCTTTGAATCATTGTCCTGCTGAAAGATGAATTGTTGCCCCAGTTTTAAGTCTAGCAGACTGAAACAGGGTTTCCTGTAGTATTTGCCTGTACTTTGCTCCATCCATTCTTCCTTCAATCTCAACAAGCTTTCCAATCCCTGCTGATGAGAAGCAACCCCATAGCATGATGCTACCGCCACCATGCTTCACTGTAGGGATGGTGTTGACTGGGAGATGAGCTGTGTTGGGTCTGTGCCAAACATAGTGCTGGGCATTTAGACCAAAATGTTCCACTTTCATCTCATCTGACTACAGCACCTTTTGCCACATTTTTTATGGGTCAATCAGGTGCTTTGTTACAAACTCTAGAGATGGCTTTTTTTAAGCAATGACTTCTTTCTTGCCACCCTGCCATAAAGGCCAGTTTTGTGCAGTCTTCTGGATATTGTTGACTGATGCACATTTTCTCTCAGCCTTTGAACTCTGTAACTCTTTCAAAGTTGTTGTTGGCCTCACAGTGGCATCCCTTCCATTTCTTAATGATTGAGTAGACTGTGCTCACAGGGATGTTCAGAGATATTTGAGATATGTTTGATATTTGTTTGTACCATTGCTTATCTGTGCTTTTCAATAACTTTATCCCTAACTTACTTTGAAAACTCCTTGGTCTTCGTGGTTGAGCTTTTGCTTCAAATTCACTGCCTGACCGAGGACCCTTACAGAGACAGGTGTTTTTATCCTGAAGTCTACTAGTAGTTATTCTGAACCACTATTACTGCAAACAGGCAGAGACCACTCAACTAATTGGGTGACTCGTTAAGGTAATTTTGTGCACCTAAATTAATTATGTTTTACCACTGTGAAATGGTTTAAATACTTATGCAATCATATTTCATTTTTTTCTCTTTAGTTTTTGCTTACATTTATTGTAACTTATTTTATCCTTAGAAGTCTTCTGTTTGAGTATTCAGGATGTATATAAAATATTAAGTAAAAAACTAATCTCGCAAGGACAATTTACAAGCTCTTAAAATATAAATAAAGCTCTGCCCAATTCAGACACCACAAATCATGCCACAGACTGCTTATGAATGCATTTAATTGCATTTAATTGTTGGTGGTGACCAATAATTTAATAACCGATAGAGTAAGAAGACTCAAAATGAGATTTTGTTATTGGTTAAAAATGATCATGCTTTTGCTTCAAAAACTGTTTGCTTATTATGTTATTGAAAAGCTATCACATTAACACGAGTTATGGCATTATTGAGTTATTGCGTTATTGGTTTCTACATGGGTCATCGGCCTTCATTGTTGTCATTGTTTGAACAAGAGGTTTTTCATTTTACTTTGGAGCTGCATGTGCGCCTTTTTCCGTGTGGCTGTGAACGTAGATTATATAAGCCATTCTCTCTGAGTGGTGGTCCCCCTACACCCAGAATATTAATCCATCCATCATAGCCATTCCAGTCAGTGGCAGAAACTGAGCCACCTCCATTGAAAAGATGGGGGGAGGGCTCATTTAGCATCCTTTAGATAATGTGCAGGATTTTCAAAGAAGGGACTGACTACTAACTCCTCTTTCCCTGCCTGCAACACTGCAGAAAGGGTGTGGGTGGGTCTTCTGTAACTGATAATTCTGCCTATAATGGGCAATGATCAAGTGTGGTGGGTGGCAATTGGGTCATGATTTAGGAACCAAAAGGTTGCAGATGAGAACCATGGTAATAATTAATGCATTTATATATATATGTATAGATATATACATAAATATATCTATTCAACAAAAAACATCTTCAATGTCAGCAAGTTTGCTTCAGAAATTCCCATTTACATTACATGGAACATTACTATAACAACTACATATAACTACAGGCCTATGAGTATTTTGCCAGTCATATCTAAGGTGGTAGAAAAGGTTTTTGGGCAGCTAAGAGTACACTTGTCCAAACTATTCTCATTTAACTTCCTCTCATTTAAATTCAATCAAATGGATGAATTCATATCTATCAGACAGGAAACAAATTTTACATATAGGCACCACTCAGTCTGCAGCTCTCAACTGTAACATTGGTGTTCCCCAAGGGCCAATACTGGGGCCGCTGTTTTTCAGTCTCTATATTAATGACCTTCCACTAGTTTGCCCATTTGTAGACATACTATGCTGATGACACAGTCCTTTATGTACATGCAAAGAAAAGGCAACAAGCAGCCCACAAATGAAATGGCCAATGTCTGAACCAATCATGTCTATACCTGAATGTGAACAAGACAGTATGCATATTCTTCTCCAAATAATCAAGCGAACTGCATCAGCCAGATGTGTTTGCCAATGGGGACAAATTGAAGGTGGTGTCAAATTTCAGGTACCTTGGTATTATACTTGATTGCAACCTGTCCTACAAAAAACATGTTAAAAAGGTTGTCAATACTGTTGAGTTTGGCTAACTTCAGGCTTATAAGACCTTAAATGTCTGTTGAAGCAGACAAGCTCTACATGCACACCATGATTTCTTCACATTTCAGTTATAGTCTCACAAGCTGGTTGCAAACAGAATCAATTAAGATTAAAGAAATAGAAACCCTCTACCAATAAACAGTAAAGATATTTGACAAGAAGGCCTACAGAAACCACCACTGTCACATTGTCCATAAATACAATTTATTCAGTCTGGGAAGTTTCAAACAGTACACCAATGTATTTTTAAAAAATCTTGAATTGTCTTGTCCCTCCACCACTGGGTCAGTTCCATACAAAAAAGGAAACTAGCAGGACGACATGGGCAACAGCCAGAGGGGATTGTGTTGTTCCATTCAGACAATCCATATTTTGTGCGTAACCAATAAGCGATAAACAGTGCTGTTAGTCCTGCCCCCATGGCCCTGTTTTTAAAGCAAGTACCACATCTTGAACAGGCATCAACAACGAGAACTATGCGGAACTGGAACTTCCGGAAAATGGAAAACCCGAAGTTCCCGTTTTCTAGTGCCAAAAAAGTACCAAAAGTTCTGGTTCATCCCTTTGTATGAATGATATTTGTATAAGCGTATGTCACGTTGTCCACCATCATTCAGTGTGTATGCGTTTAGAATGACTCGCCAAGATTGTACTGTGTCACACTTTATTATAATAAAGAAGAACACTGTAATGGAAAAGCAAAGTCTCTTGATTCCGTGGCGTTCACCACGACACTGGTGAAAAGATATGTTACAGGTAGGTCTGATTGTTTAGATTAGTAAGGATAGAAAATGGTGAGAATAGGGGGTGAGGAGGGCCCCATACCTGTGTTCGCCTTGGGCCAAATCACTGTATATAATACAGTCCGCCCCTGTATACAATAATTTTAGAATAAAACCAATAATCGAAATGAAGCTGAAAAAAAAACATGGCGGTTGTGTCTGAGATTTCTGACGATTCTCTGCTTGACCAATAAATGGTCTGCAGTATTGCTAGCTCCACCCTGTTCGGCTTGCTAGTACCTTAACAGAGCAGTAGCTAAATTTAACACGGGTACTTAGGTTTGGTACGGGTCACTTGTCAAACAAAAAACACAACAAAATGTGGGAGCACAGATTGGTTGCCAGGCCTGTGTGGTACTGTGCGGTAGAAAGGTACCATTACTGTCCTGCGGAAGTAGAGGACAGCAACACTGTTCTGTTTTCTGTGCTGCTGGAGTGCAGCACAGTCTATGGTACACTAGGGTAGTCCTGGGACAAAACTTAACAGCACAGTACAATCTTGCTGTATTTATAGAATCCCTGGTCATAAAAAAACTGCACCACTTATAACTCTTTTAAACACAAACTTAAATCATGGCAAAAAAATAACCAAATCTGCAATCATATTTAATACTCAACTCTGTAATACATAAATGCTTTTTATTTGTATGAGGTTGAATTTTTACTCATAAGTGTATGTATTATAATACACTCACTTAGTCTTAACCTGCCCGGGGACTACGGATGTAAATGAGCCTTTTGGTTAACTCCGGTATATTTACATTAATGCGTAAACTGAAATGTGAATTAATGTCTACTGTCCCTGCCAAATAAACTGCTTAAATTAAATTAAATTAAATTGAATCATGTGTTTTTTGGACATTAGACATGCGATCCACACGTATACCACATACTGTCACACATTGTCACACTGAATTCACAAGTATTCACATATTCACGTGTTTTCTGGAAATGTCACGTGAAGTTCATGTGATTTTCCCATCATTAAAAAAATATGTGTGAGAGGGCTGTAATTCAGTAGGGAACCTTCAGATTTTTGGATTTGTATAGTTGGCTGATGATTGCATCAAATTGGCTATCATGTTGTCATGACACCCCCACTTTGTGTCTCTCTGACCTGGGTTGAGATGCCTTTCCCTGTTGTATGAAATGCAATGACTTTTTTCTCTTACCCAGTCAATGGATTAATGTGGAACTCACTAAAAACCATAGTTTGTGATAGCATCTTACCTTGAAAATACTGCCTGGTAGTGAACAAGCATTGCCTGAAGCAAACCTGAGCACAGTATGGTGCCAGTTAACAAAGCGGTGGGTGTCAAGAAAGCCTCATCCGAACACAGGCGGAAAGTATTCCACTTTTTTTTGTTACCTACCTCCATTTTTTTTTTTGTTCTTTAGGTTTTTGGTTGTAATCATATCAATGTTTTGAGGATAGAAAATACCCTGAAAGTTTGTAATTATTTTAGGTCTTCCCTGTGAGCCTGTTTCCTTCAGTAGTGTTTTAACCTGTAATGACTAACTTAATGTTGAATAACTGAAGAGCCTAGAGGTACATTTGAGGGTCACTAATGGACAGATGGGAATTACAAAGCTTTGAGAGGGGCAAGGGTGTGGGGTGAGGGGGGTTACAAGGATTCAAAAGTGAAGTGAATACAGAGCCCAAAAAATTGGACATCCTGTCCATTTGCACCTGGACAGGTGTGGGTTGGGCACCTCCTCTTTCTAAACTCTGAAACTGTGAGAAAACAGCATTACATTTCTTCAACAGGGCCTCAGGTTTTAATTTATTTGACCTTCACAGACAAAGGCTTCATCAAGTCTGGTAAAATATTTTTAATAATATTTTCTTACTTCTATTTATCAGCCATTCTGTTTAAAGGTCAGGTCTCTGAAAATTGTATCAGAAGGTCACCATACAATTGTCATTTAATATGTATATGTAATTGAAGCTTGAAATAACTTCTGGAATAGTTATATGCATTTGAAAATGAACCATGGAGGAGGTGTTTATTTGGATGTATTGAGAGCCCATAAATTAGTGGCCTTTACAAGGCAGTTTTATAAATGCTTGGTTCAACCAAGCAATCAATTTCCCTGTGTTATTTCCATATAGAGCAACCATAGGCGTCTTTTGACAAATATGTGCATTTTAATAAGAGGCTGTTGTCAGAGAAAACATTGCTGCTCATTTCCATTAGTTGCAAACAGTCTCTAGTATGTCCCTTGAAAAGTACAACTGTTCTGTCCTTATAATGCAGTGATTATACCTGCTGATATGAAAAAGCAAATATGTGACCTACTCTTGTGTGGGCTTCAAAATGACTAGAAAACTCCCCACCTTTTTCATTTGTAAGATGTATCACCTTACTACAAATTAAAGTTGGTATTCAACCTTAAGTCCAAACCTTTGGGTTGGGTCCAGATTTGGAAATTCCAAAATTTGATAATACGAGTAATGAGTATTGAATTTAGTGCATTTTTCTATTCTTTCATTTTCCATACTTAAAAGAAATAAAGCATTTTTTCTCCTGCAAGCCTCCACCCCTCCAATCCCCCCTCTGCCCCTGACATGGATGAGGCATTGTAGACAAGTTATGTGGAGTCTTGTTGTGGATACAATGCAAACATTGTTCATCTCAGTTTCATTCACACTGTTGATGCACTTAAGTGCAGACATTTGATCTCCTTTGAAACAGAAGGTACGAACCTTGTCCTTAGGGCTGGGAGGAGGGGGCCATTACGTCACTTAAGAGTTCCCTTTTGCAAGTTCAGTCCTCAGGGTCATTTAGATAGAGTTGCCTCTCCCTGAGGTGTTAAATTCAAAATCACATTTATTACACTCTAAACATGTGCTCCTTTTATTCCCCAACATCTGCTCATTTACGATAATTATAGCTGCCCTTCTCTGTGGGCATTCAGCGGGTTTTTGTTTGACCCTTTACATTTAAGCACATTGTTCTTCTATCTGAATGGATTGGTGTTGCTTTGAATTCTGATGTTGCTTTCTAAAAAAAAATACATTTTGTTCTATCATTTTTTAAATAGTTTTTTAAATTATTTTTTTATCGGTTTAACTACCAATCAGACTATTCAAAGTGGTTCATAGCTCGGATTGTCATTGAATGCAACAATATGTTATTTTCTAGTTCCTAGGCAGCAAAATGCAAAACTGTATCTATGTGCTGTGATATTTTTTCTTGTGTGCACTTGCCCCATTTCCATGGATTGCCTTGTATGTGCCCCAATGAGAAAAAAGGACACTAAAAGGATTAACTCCATGTTCCTTTTTGTAGAGCTACCTTTGATGTATAGTCCCAAAGGAGATTGTATACAGCCTTATTTTGTCAGCATTGTTCAGCATGTTAACCCAAATTCATATATATATATATATATACACACACTATATGGCCAAAAGTCAGTGGACACCTGACCATCACACCTATATGAGCTTGTTGAACATCCCATTCTAAAACCATGGGCATTAATATGGAGTTGGACCACGCTTTGCGGCTATGACAGCTGCCACTCTTCTGGGAAGGCTTTCCACAAGATTTTGGAGTGTGTCTGTGGGAATTTGTGCCCATTCAGACAAAAGAGCATCTGTCAGGCACTGATGTTGGACGAGAAGGCCTGGCTCGCAATCGGTGTTCTAATTCCTCCCAAAGGTGTTCAATGGGGTTGAGGTCAGGGCTCTGTGCAGGCCAATCGGGTTCCTCTACACCAAACTCGTCTAACCATGTCTTTATGGACCTCGCTTTGTGCACAGGGGCACAGTCATGCTGGAACAGCAAAGGGCCTTCTCCAAACTGTTGCCACAAAGTTGGAAGCGCCCAATTGGCTAAGATGTCTTCGTATCCTATAGCATTAAGAATACCCTTCACTGGAACTAAGGGGCCTATCCCAAACCCTGAGAAACAGCCCCAGACCATTATTCCTCCTCCACCAAACTTTACAGTAGGCACTATGCATTCCGGAAGGTAGCGTTCTCCTGGCATCCGCCAAATCCAGATTCGTCTATCAGACTGCCAGATAGTGAAGCGTGATTCATCACTCCAAAGAACATGTTTCCACTGCTCCAGAGGCCAGTTGCAGCGTGCTTTACACCACTCCAGCCAACGCTTGGCATTGCGCATTGTGATGTGAGGCTTGTGTGCAGCTGCTCGGCCATGGAAACCCATTCCATGAAGCTCCCGTCGCACAGTTCTTGTGCTGATGGTGCTTCAAGAGGCAGTTTGGTACTCTGTAGTGAGTGATGCAGCAGATGATAGGTGATTTTTATGCGCTATGCGCTTCAGCACTTGTCGGCCCCGCTCTGTGAGTTTGCGTGGTCTACCACTTTGTGGCCGAGCTGTTGTTGCTCCTAGGTGCTTCCACTTCACAATAATAGCACTTACAGTTGACCGGGGCACATCTAATAGGGCAGAAATGTCACTAACTGACTTGTGGCAAAGGTGGCATCCTATGACAGTGGCGCGTTTAAAGTCACTGAGGTCTTTATGAACCATTCTGAATTCTAAATGTTTGTCTGTGGAGATTGCATGGCTATGTGCTGGATTTTATGCACCTGTTGGCAATAGGTGTGGCTGAAACACCTGAACTCAATAATTAGTAGCGGTGTCCACTGACTTTTGGCCATATAGTGTATATATATATTTTGTGTTTGGAGGTCCTTGAACTGGACGTTATATATAGGTTTGTTTTCCCTTCTTAGGCTAAATGATGAAAGAATATATGTCTGGGTTCATCATAACTATTATTAAGCATTTTTGCAGATTAGGATATATACTCACAATGGATAAACAAACTATTAATAAATATATGGATATGCTGCTATTCATGTATTGATCAAAATGTATAAATTGGTCCCACAAAAAAGCATTTATCAAATAACTTTTTAGTACTGTCATTATATTTAATTTTATTTATAGCTTAGAAATGCCCCCCCAACTGAAAAAATAATAATAGCTTTCCCCATGAACTTTTCATAGGTTATTAAATGGTAAGTGTACCCAAAAATACATTTTTCATATTTTGTTCACCATTCCAGAACATATATGTGTGAGAAAATCACAAGGTACAGCATACAACGTTTCTAGGTATTGTGTCAGCAAATTGCTTCACAACTTCATAGCCACAAAAAGGTAGGGATTTGCCTATTCAACATCAATATTATATTTCATAACATTTTACACAATACACAGAGTGGTCCATCATGTCCTTTTCCCCAATGCACCTTTGTACCAGACTGTAATGTGTGGTTTGCTTCTGATTGTCCATCCGAGTCTAAGAGAAGGTTTAAATATTTTATTTGAGTGACATGTTTCTTCATTTAGGGCCAGCTATTACCAATGAGGACAGTAGTAGTTTCTGGCCAGCTAACAAACTCAAATGATCAATATCGGGTATGGTGATTGCATTAGAAACAAGCTCAGTGGAAAATAAAGAGGAGACTGAAGATTGTTTGTATATGTTTGATGACAACATTACACCATGTTGATATAACCCTGAATATACAGATTGTTATATTCTAAGCCACAGAGAGAAAGAGAATTAGCCTTTTCCCTACTAGAAATGAAGCAGCAGTCTAGCAACACTTATCAGTATGAAACATTAACTGTGAATTTTATCATGCTTGTTAAACTCAGCTTTTTTTGCATCAGGACAGCTGTCTAGCTTTCTTGGGAAGGTTTGTCTAATGTAAACTTTTTCTATTTAGCGTCTGTTTGCTTTTCAGATGTAGAAACATTAGTCCACTTGATAAGCTAAAAATTGATGGAACAAAGTTGTTTTACACATTTTTGTTCCTAGCAACTTGGATGAGTCTCTTTCATTGTCTTATCAGTGGAGATGTTTGCACACCTAATACAGTAAACCACAGGTGCCTGGAAAGGAGATATCCTAATATCTCCAATATCTATATTGAATATGTTGAAGAATACTCCCGCACACTGTCTCTTGCAAGATTCACCAACCTTTATTAGAACAAAATAGCTAACATTTCCGGGTCTGCTGAATAAAATGTAACTTTTTGGTTCTAATAAAGTTTGGTGAATTTTGCAAGAGACTAAAATAGGAGAATGAACAATAACATTGGTTTAATTCCCCTTTAAGAGACAAACAACATTTATTAATAGTATTCTTCAACATATTCATAAATTGAACATAAAGTAAAGTGCTTCTGGTCTCATTTTGGTTTCCTCTGTTCTTTAATAATATAAAGATTGTTGTTGCTATTAATAGGAACAAAACCATGGATGATTGTGTTGCCAACTTCTGATGACGTGAAGAAGCCACAAAGACCATACCATTGTACTCTTAATGGAGACAGTAATTGAATGCATTGCATTCTCCATTAAGTCGCCATCACAGTACATTTCATGTTTGACGTATATATTTGGAAAATTTCTCTTTTCAAATCTTTCATGATCAATGCATTTGAAAGCTTTGAAAAAAAGAGTATATTAAACACTAAGCAGTGTAACCAGTCTCCTTCATTCATCAAAATGAATGTTGAAATGTTAGTTTGTATGATAGCAAGGTACATTTCAGAACAATAATGCTTGAAACTGGAAGCCATTGAAACACACAGAGCCATTGTTAAGAGCCATTATCTAGACCAAAATGACAGTGACCAGCAGCCCACTATAGCAACTGCTTTACTTCTTGCCAACAGTATTTACACTCCCATGCAAGGCACTAGCGGTCACACTAGTTAGACCCCACGATAGCTAGCTAAGCTCTAGCTTGCTACCTTGTGCATTTCAGTAGACACAATAATACAAATTGGCTTATTAGTCTGGCTAGGTAATGTTAGGTACGTATCTAATAGTCTCAGTTAGTTTGACAGCTGAAGTTGAGTACTAGTAGTTTGTATCTTTGTACTACTAGCTAGCAGTATCTAAAATGCTGTCATGTTTTTTTTACCAACAAAATTGCAGATTTGCATGGTTTGTATATACAATAAAGGACTTCTCTAGACTGCAGCTATGACCATGTTCAATGATCAACCCTAAATAAAATATGTTTGCTAGCTTACTGCTAGGTTCACCTTTTAAAGATGTTTGCCTTAATGTTTAGTTTTGAGGTAGCTTTACGCTTACAAAATTAGCTAGAAGTGTGTAAAAAATAATAATAAAGTATTTTGGTTTGTTCACCAAAGTTGCTAACCCAAAAATAGTTTTTTCTGCTAGTTGCAATAATATATATGAGGGATCAAATTCTCTTTGCTGGTGTTTTTTTCTCCATTTCATGCACGTATTCCCTGTTTCATAAAATGTTAGCTATAATATTAGCTTCCATTCAAGATCTCAATTTTCTTCATTCTGCGGTGTAGCTGTTTGCACTGGTAAGTTGGTATGTGATGCAGGGGAGGGTAGAGGGAGGAGTAGAGAGGGCTTCTCCTCCTTGTTGGCTGCTGTCAGTAGTTGCTGTTCCCTCCCACAGCCTAGGGAGCGCTGCAGGACCTTGGACAGCAGTGATCTCACCAAGGCTGATCAGCAATCAGCTCAGGTGTTGACCATTGCCTTTGTTAGGCCCTTTATAAAAGTACAGCCTACCATGTCTGGAGGGGAAACTTTTGGGGACATGGAGGAAGTGATGTGATTTTTTTGCATTATTTAATGTTCTTTCCTTCAGCCTAGTGGTATTTAAAAAAATATTTTTCTTTTCAGTGTATTTTATTTGTTTTGACTGACCTGGAAAATTGGAATAAAATGGTCATTGGCCCACCAGAAAACTTTTCTTTGTGTTTTGTCCACCCACTCACCACCTGGCAAGGTGACCACACCTGCCACCCTGCCACATATGGTGGAGAATGCAGGCCCCTGGGGGATTGAGTGGGTAGGATTTTTTAGTAGCCTGCCCAGTGGTGAGTACATTGTTTGAAGTAGACCAACATAGATACAGTACCATAGCAGGTATCAAAGCATTGTATATTAGAAGGCTTAATACAAACTAGATAATGGTTGAGGTTTCCTATCTTTTTTGGCTTTTCCCAACCATTATCTCTCACTTATAAAAACATATGTTGTTTTGTTCAATTTAATAGCTTAATCTGAGATAAATCCAGACACTTTATCATTTTCAGTAATACATTTGGTATTACTTTGAACTGATGAGAGGGTTTTTTTTTTTTTTCGCCCTCTCAGGAGAAAATCCAAGAGCAAAGATATATTAGTTAACTAGCTAACTTTCCTTTAATGAACTAAAAGCGAACGTTAGTGTATAAGATTATCTGATTTGATTACTGGACCTAGTTAGGGAAGGTAGGAGTCTCCTGAGCAGAGAGGGAGAGAGATTTGGGTGACAGTACAGCATAAGCATAGAAAAGGGAATGCACATACAGGGGCGACATCTCCAGAGGTTGTGGTGTGCAACCGATTCCAGCCCTTGCAAGAAGAGGATCCGTCCCAGACCGCTGAGATTGGGAGGACTGATGAGCCCCAGGGTTTATTAGAGGTGTAGGCAGTATAGTCTGTTTGCGGGATACAGAGTCTCGGATGGCATGTTGCCTGCCTGATGCCCAGATTGGAGTACCTCCTGGAACATGCAGACAAGCTCCTGGCCAGAGCGGGGCTGGATCCAATGGTCATGGTCCATGTTGGAGCCAATGACATACGTAAGAGTAGGTTTGAGTTTCTGCAGGACACATTTATAGAATTAGGAACAAAGATCAGGAGCAGAACCTCTAAGGTGGTCTTATCAGGAATTCTGCCTGTACAGTGCTAGTAAAGGGAACCTACATTTTATACGGATATTTAACAATTTGGTTGGGAAAAGAGGGATACAAGTTTATGACCTGACCAGGATACACCTGAACCAGGGGGGTACAGCTGTATTAAGACAGTGTATGCTTAGGGTATCGGAGGAATATTTTAACTAGGGACTGGGGGGCAGGGAGGGAAATAAGTATTAGTATAGGATAGGGAGGTACACACTTCCCAGATGGAAGATAACAGAGCAAAGTATAATAATACCTGTGGGGATATAATTTTTTGAGACCTTTTAGAGCATAATGGTAATAGAGGTGGTTTGGCATGGTTAGATGTGGAAATGAAAGAAAATAAAGGTATGAGTAATACTCAGAAGTTCCTTTCTTTAAATCCTAGAAGCATAAACACATTTTGAAACCTCCAGCTGTCATGTTCAATGGGGGTTATGGCATTGTTTGGATTACTGAAACATGGCTTTGTGCAGTGGGCAGAGATTAATATAATGTGGAGGGGTAGAAATTGTTCAGGAAGGATAGAACAAATAAAAATACACTACCGGTCATTGTATCTGGTTTTGTGTAATAATTCTGACAAAATTTGCAGCTCAGAGGTAGTGGAACCACAAGGTAATCATAGTGCACTTTTGATATTTTTTGTCAAATTAAGACTAATCCTCTAATTCTAGAATTTGTAACTTCATACGAGCTGACTTTAATAAAATGGGAGATAATTTAAATAATATAGATTGGATAACACTTATATGTTGCAGAACTGTGAACAAAAAAAACCCTACATTTAAAAGTGTTTTAAATTTTTTTGAGATAAGGATTTTGAGACTGAAGAACAGACTGTACAGACTATATAAAAAAGACAATTCAGAGAGAAACAAGGTAAATTATTGTAATATGGGCTAAGGCTAAAAAGGAAATATGGGTAGCCAAAAGGCACTTTGAAATTCAAATTTCACAATATGCAAAAAGTAATCCTAAGCAGTTTTATCAATATTGTAGTAGAAAAAGTAAAGTCAATGATGAGGTTAAGTACATTAATAATAAGCTTTGCTTTGTAATAATAAGGATATTGTTAACACACTAAAGAATGACTTTGCTGAAAGATTTACCAGAAAAGAGGTTATACATATGCTTAAAAGTACAGCCAATGTAGATAATGTTTTAGAGGACTTTGAGATAAGGGATGGAGAATTACTTGAACAACAACATAAACTTAAGGTGAGTAAGGCAGCAGGCCTTACTATTGTGTTGGGGCTTAGGCCCTTCTTCTCTGTCCTCCGGAGGTAGTAGACCCCTACCCGTGTGGGCTCATAGGTCATTAGGCTGGTGGGGAGCAGGTTATAATAGTGACTGGCACCATCCTTTCACCCGTTTAATACTTTTAAGCACGTCCTGGAGTGCAATACCTTGTTTGGTGTGCACCTTGAGGGCCTCTAGTTTTCCCCCTCTCTCCCATAGCCTCTGCGCCCTCACAGGTAGGGGAAGGGGAGGGTCAGTCATGCTTCCGCACCTCCTCCTTTAGAGTGGGGCAAGCCACCCACAGTCTGGCCTCCCTACTTTGGTTGAACCCACCGGGACTCGGTCAAGGGACCACTTAACCCATGCCTCCTTATTCCCCTGGAGTTAGGACCTCCTGCTTGCACTGTTGATCTGGCCTCTTTTAAGGTTTGGTTTTGGGCACAGCTCTAGTGGCGAGTACACTTACTGATATGCCCAGTAGAAGGGCCTCTGAACCTCAATACTGGCCTGTGAGCCAATAAATGTGGATACACGTACTTGTGTGATCTGTGTAAATGCCTGTGTGATAACTATAGGTTTTGTCTGCAAGACTCCTACCCACCTGCTACTACTTAGGTAAATCCTCTCTTCTAAAAGTAAAATACTTGTTGTCAACCCAAAATTAAATTTTTGTATCTAAACCTCTGGCTTGGTTCATTTAGTTGAACCCCCTCAGTGGGGAACCCATTAGACCACAACTCAGGGGTCTCTCTCCCCTTTTTAGAGAGTGGCGTAGTCTGTCCAAATTAATATCCAACGCTTACTGCATCCACATGTTACACCTGCTATGAAAGGTAAAGGTTACGAGGAAAGATTTAAGATGCCTAATCTATTCAAGTTTAGTAAACAGAGACTAAGGGGGATTTCATTGAGGTTTTTAAATTCATGAAAGAGATGAAAGAGATCAAATGAACTACCAAAGATTTTTTAAAGATAAGTTTGGTTTGCAGAACAAGAGGGCACAGGTTGAAATTAGTTAAAGGCAGATTCTGCATGGATATCAAGAAGTTGTCAATTCTTGGAACAGCTTGCAGGTCAGGTAGTTGAGGCAGGAGGCTTTTATGTTGTATATCATAAAAGCACCATAATCAAATTCACAATGCACCAAAAACAATCGTTACATTTCTTCAAAACATGGATCAATGATAAATAAATATGAATTTGGTACTGTTTGTTTCAAAATTGATAATTGTGAATGAGTAGAAAGATTGTTTCAGATGTTCAGATATTTCCCTTCAGGGGTTAACATTTGTAAAAAATAATAATAATAGGGGGGTGTTGTCTGCAACCATCAGAGTCATTATGTTTTTCCATACATACATAGCATTCAGGATTGAATGTCCAGGCTACAAGGTTAAAATATTTTAACTGCCAGTCCAGAAATTACTTAATTAATGACAAATTACTTAATTAACATTATGATATCATTCTGAAACAATGACAAATTCACCATTAAAACAAAAAAACATAGCCCCTATAAACTTCATCTTAATAAATGTATATGGAAATACAGCTTTGCTGAAATTCTGAGCATTTTGTACTGTTTTAATTCTGTATTTAAAAGCTATAACATAGCTTTAGAAATTCTTTCTTAAATAGTCATTTTTGAAAATACTGTGTCTTTGGTGCAAGTTCCCTCACAATATCAGCAAATTAAAACTATAATCGCCATTTCAATTGCTGAATCTAAATGGCAATTTAAACATTCCCTTGTTGCTTAGACACTCTTGACTCTATTTCCCAAAGTGCATTCCACTGGGTCAGCCAATGATGACAGCCAACATCAACTGTGACATCAGGCTATTCATTGCCTACCAATTGAGTCAAGACTAAAAAAAGGTAAAATGATGACTACCCTAGCAACAATACCCTATATGGATATGCACAATTCGGGAACAGATTTTTTAAAAAACCCAGAAGAATCTGATTCTGAGAAAAAAATTATTCTTCTCATGGCTACTGTCGCCAAACTGGATTTGTATCTTCTTTGGTATTTATAAACATGTTCAATACTTGAACATGACATGAAAGATGCTGTTCCCTCATGGTCCCTACACATCATATATTATGCATTGAGTTCTACTTTTCAAACTGGAAAACATTTTATAATAAGTTAATATGCATATATTTTTTATTGATAATTCTGTTGGTTAAATATTTTATACTTTTACAAGCCCAGGGTCAGTGCAAGAGTCAGCGGCTGCTACAATGGCCATTTGTGGGGTGGGGGGGACTTTCATTTTACATTCATGTCTGCTCCCCGGATGGAATTGTGAGAACAGACAGAGAAAATGAAAGCATCATAGATGAAACCCAATACAATCTCCTTTTGTTAATGTAAAACAGTCTAACATCTTGATAAGGATTATCATTAATGCACCCCTTTGTTGGGTTGCTCTGCTGGGAAGGGACGGTTAATTCGCAATCTCAGCTGGGAATAGGCTTGGCTTTCATAAGGGGAAAAGGACGGAGGAGGAAGAATATCGAGGGACATTAATTGAAAGCTCTTGCATGGCAGGGAACCGCATGGACAATATTATAGTATTTACTGTAGGCCCCTCTCAGTTGATTTCACATTAGCACTCGCAGAGATATATAATCCATCAGCAGGGATCTTAGTTCATACATTTCAAAGGAAACAGGTTATCAAATAAAACAGGCCTGTTATAAAATAATTTTTTTACCCCTCTTGGAAGAAGTGAAATATCATTAGAAAGCCAAATGAATTCTTATAACTCTTCCTATTCACCAAACCACAGAGGCTTTAACCAATATTTCCTGACACTAATGTACAGTACATATTGATAAAAAAAGAAGAAAGATCTGGGTCAATAGCTCTTGTGTATAGAAAACTGATGGTTGCCGTGGAAGATGTTTGCCTCATATTCCCTCCTCCTACCCTCTTTGTAATATTAATTCAAATGTAAGCAAGACTTCTCGCTTTAGTTATGCAATGTTATGGCAACCTTGCTGCCATGGCTCTCCACACTGTCATTGTGATTGACAATTTGGTCTGCACATGAATTTCAAATCCAGGCAGAATACTGAGAGTACGATGCGGAAACCGGAGCGCGGGATGCAAACAATAGGAAACGAGATTAAGCAATTGAAACGTCTGATCACACATGCTACCAAAGCACTATACCTTGTTGTATCTCCCTGTAATGGGATGAAAAGCTGTTTCTACAGCTGGGCAGGCTCTGTCCCACTGCCCAAACAGAGCTTGCTAATCGCTGACTGGCCGGGTAAGTTGGTCCCCCCCGAGTCATACGCCTGCTGGACTTGGCTCCACGGGGCTCCTGGTCCAGGCTCCTCCTCCTACTCTGGAAAGACCGCCTATGCGTGTCAACATCCCCCTCTCCAGGCCCAGGAGACCAGCCTGGCGATTGCCCCCACCCCTTCTTTGTCTCCCCGGGTTGCTATCCCCACTCTCTGGTTTTGTTTTCCCTCTGTTCCTGCTCGCTGAGCGCATGTAAATCAGGCCGGGAGTCACGGTCTATGGGTCGGCCCCAACTCCTCTCCTCCACCGACGTGCACACCGTGCCTCATTAATTAGTCATGCCAACAGAATGGAGCCCAGGAGCTGCTTGGAAATGTATATATTTTTAATATATCCTCCTGATTAGAAGCAGGTCGAGGAACATTTCTGCTTATCATTATCTGTGGAACACCTATTGCTTCAGGGGCCCTCCTCTCTAAGCCCACATTTACGTGATCAATAGTGCTCTGATACCCCCACTCATTTTTTCTCTTTGGGTCCCTATGTGTTACACCACAATGACCTGCTTTCATGTACCATATTTAAAGGTCAAGTGCTAATGTCTGCAGGGCCCTGTGTGATACTGCTTTAGACCTGATTAGAGCAGTCAGCCTTTGTTAAAAGGTACATAGGGTAGTTCTATGAGGAACTGAAACCCAGGGAAACTGCTGTTATGTCCAAACACACACTCTCCCTGGGCTTTATGAATGTATTGATTTTTTCCAGGAAGTTAAAAAATGGTGTGTTCCAGTTGAATAACCATCATAAATAATGATTGTTAAGCATTTTGCTGATCATACTGATCATCAGTTTGTACGACCCAAGGTGACCTTTTTACCGCACAGAGCAGAATCTGTTTACATACATAGATTAAATGGCCATAATTAGACACGGCAGCACTTCTTGTTTACTGTATATCAGCTGAAATAAATGTTCTGTGAATATGAGAAAACACTGAAAACACTGAAAAAATCAATACAACTATTTTCAGAAGTGCTGCAGTCTAAATGGAAAACTAAATGGGAAGGACTGTTGCTCTGCCAAACATTGCTAGAAAACCACAAGGCAACCTGTCAAAGAGGCAAATGCAATTTATGTTCTGAAGAAAAGCCTGACAGTGAAAGAATAGGAGATAAAATGTTAAAATGTGAGATGATGCTCAGAGAAAACAGTTTGGGAAATCTCATTTAGTTTGGAGACATTCCCAAAATCATAATGGCTAGGAATTAATGATAAACAACATAAGCTGACATGATTTCTTTCCTCCTCAGCATTAATGATATCAATCATGATGTTTGCCTTCCTGTAAATACTCCCTGCAGAAGCCAGAAGCCGACACGTTCACGGAGAGGTGCCAGATTGCAGAAAGTTAGGCGGGAAAAGGAACGACTGCACATTAACAGATGGCGAGGTGTTTTTTTACCCTCTGTTTTTTCTGTGCCACGACCCCATCAGAAGTTAAAAACGGGCAACTGGTTAATAGTTTGTGCAGTGTCTGAAGGTGTGCAAAATCGTTAGTTCGGGGAGGGAACATTGGCTGTATCCCGCGGTCTTTGGGGAGTGTTCAGTCATCTGAATTTATGCCACTTGGAACCTGTCTTTATGGTGCTCCCATTTAATTTATATTTCCCTAAGTGAGGAGAAGAGATAAGAAAATGCTCTTTTTTACACAAACCCTCACCGCCCCCCCCCCCCAAGGCATAGTGTGGTTCGAACCAGTCAGAGCTGTTTATTAAGAACATTAGAGTGCTCTTATGGGCAATACTGCTCTGATGGATTCCAACACACATCGAATCCCTGTGCTGGGCCTCTGGGTTGATTAATCATGCCTGGAGTGGAGGGCACAGGCTTTTCACTCAACCAGAGCCCTTAATGACTGAACAGGTTCAATTACAGGCTTAAACGTTACTTTAAGTGACCGAGATCACGCGTTGCTCTGTGGTCGGGTTACCTTGACAACCCAGGGCCTCAAGCTCTGCCAACAAACATCCCTCAGCTTTTGAGAGCATTCCTGAAAAAAAGCATTTACCCTTTCACTGCACTAATGATTGCATTTTTGTGTTTGATCTATGTAATACAGGATCAGCTAGATATCCATTATATTCTGCCTTTAACCCCCTCTAGGTGTGCCCTATACAAAATGGACACACATAGAATCCATGTCTATATACTGTATGAACTATGTTTCATTTACATTCATCACAATACAACTGTCTGGGCCAGAAATATACGCTTCTAAAATGCTTTCTTGAATATGAGCAAATTAATAGAGAGAGAGAGCACAAGATCCGATAAGGGAGTCTTGTTGAGGTACAGTTCTATTGCCAGCAGTGGACAAAAAAACATCTCATAAATTAATCAAATGGAAATCAGGAGTCTTGAGATGAAATGTTGGTTGATCTGTGTTTATTCTGCTCTGTGTGGAGCTGAAAAGACCTTGGCAACAGGATTATTCCTTCTCTGTCTCTCCCACCAGTCCTCCCCCATGTCCACATTATTAATTCCTCTGATGTCCTGCTTCCTCCAGCAAATCACATTTAAAACACTTCTGTTTGCTTGCCAGGCAACATATAGAATGTCCAATTCCACAAGTGATTTTTGATCACTCGACAGTAGCCACGGCATTCCAAATAAGTCATTAAAGACAAGTCACGGTAATCTCAGATGCTGATTTGAGCCGCACTGCTTTTTGTTTCTCCTGTAAATCATCATTATTTATTTTTCATACAGTCCACCCTCACAAATCCCCCTAAAAAAGCAGTCTTGTGGATCTTTTTACATTTTACATTTGGATCGAATGCATACAACAAACTAGAAGGGTTTTCTCATGTAATGAATCTGGCTAGCATATTAAGTTGAAGCCCAGATCTCTGAATTTTTATATTGAATTGCCAGATGTTCTGGTGGTTTTGATGCTTTATTTGACAGGGAATAAATGAAAACAGAAAGAAAACAGAAAAGAAAATAATTTATTGGGAAACGGGCAATTAAAGGTAAATGATATACTGAAAATGTGTGTACGGTTACAGAAATTGATCAATTTATTATTCAAGAGTGACAGGTAACTAGGTAATTAAATAGTATATAATAAGTAATGAGGTAATTAATTAGTACTATATATCAAGCTATGTGCTCATGTGGATGTATTTTTCTTGGTGGATTGTTGTGATGTACTACTAATGGTCAGCAGTGGTGGTGTCTATCCTTTAGCATAATTGATCTAGGATTGCTAACATTGGGTCACCATCCTTAGAGTATTGGAGTGAAGTAGTAGCAGCAGTAGTAGTAGTAGTAGTAATAATAATAATAATAATAATATGTGTTTTTGCTTAGCAACTTTCATACAAATAAGCAAACATGCCAAAGTGCTTTCCAGTGAAACAAAAATACCTATATGGTAAGATACATACAAAATTATACAGATGGATAAGCAAGTAGGGCCCCTGTGTTCAGACTTGCAGAAACCACACATAATGTTGGTGTGCCTTGAATAGACTCCGGATACAAAGGTCTCTGTTGATCTACTGTAACCACAATGCAGCTTGAGTAAATAGCACATATGCGTCTTCTAAAAATGTCTTACCCAATAATGATAGACCGCTGCTGATGTTAAAGGCTGCTGATGTTAAAGCGCATTGTGGATAGATTGAACATGGACCACAGAGTCCACACAGAGGCAGTGCATCACCATCTCTTCCCTGAGACACTGGGAACTTTCCATTTATCTCTGGTGCTTATTTAATGTGTTGCTGTGGTGATATACATCCAGAGGTAAAGTGCACTTACTGGAAGACAAGTTTGCTTAAATTCCACTAAAATATAAAGTGTCTCCTACCATATTTATGAATGTATTGATTAGGGTGTTGAATGTGTTTTCTGACAGGATGTATTAGATATCTGTATCTAGTCTGTGAATGACTTAGAGTAGAGACCTGGAGAATGGGAATATCACAGCGGTTTAACAATCTACACAGAGATCACCGGCTGGGTGATGGAGGATTATTCAGTGTTTGAATGTGGCAATGCTCACTACCGTGCAGGAGTGTCTTATTGCCTTTTAGTGAAGTGAGAATGTCAGTTAACATCTGTATTATCCCAGTTTTATAGTGAAATGTCACATGGGGTGTTTTGTAGTTCCATGCATTCAACATAGAATAATAATTGAGGGGTTAGAGTACTAGACTTGAGACTCAAAGGTTAACTCCCAAGTGCGATATTGCAGTTGAACCCTCAGCCAAGGAATTGTACCTGAAACGCATTAGTAATAACCCAGCTCTGCAAATCACCTCCACAATACCACAAGTGTAAGCCAGCGAAATAAAACATTTAGAACGAGGTCTGTCTTGGACTGCTGTAACTTCCCTTAGAGACGGAGCTGAGCTGTCAGACTCTTGACTCATTCGGTCCATCCTGGTTCTTCAGTGTCACATTCCTGCATATCGGGAAGTGACGCGCCCCCACGAGACCTCTGAGATTCCCGGAAGGAGGCCAGAGAGTGACATAGTGTGCTTGGCGGTCACACCAGTCCTGTCTTGGTGAACAAGTCAAGACATGGCATTCCCTTGGACCCATACCACTACGATCCCAAAGTTTGACAGTACATGAATAAATATATCCAGTGGAATTTAGTTTCCATGCATAACTAGACCCAGGCAACTGAGGCAACAGAATTTGGAATCTGCTGTGTTAGTACATTTAGGAAATTTCCTAATATGCATAGATCCCGAGCACTATTGAGTCCAATTCCTAGGCTTCCTGTTCTACCTTTATTTTTTATTGCCAAGAAGAAGAAATTAAACAGCTGCCAGAATATCAGTCATACCTCCCTGCACTCACCTTCTGCCAAATGGCTGGAGCAAAGTGGTGCAACTTGGTTGGTTTCAGATGAGAGACTGCTGAATGTGGTTGATGGGCCGGTAGGGGGCAGACTTCTCTCCTGATATTGTAGAAAACCAATTCCACAGTGTAGTGATGGGTAAACTGTGCATTAGGAGGCTCTATCATTTAGATGAGATGTTAAACTAAGTGTTTACTTACTGTCATCATTAACGGCCCCCCATGGCATTTCACAAAGAGTAGGGATATTCCCTGGTGTCCGGGCTCTCTCCCCCTAAACCAATGTGCTAGGTTTCTGCTTTGAAGCACATTGAGATCCTTGAAATGCATGACATGTGTTGTATCAGTTCAATTCAGTTAAAAAACCTTAAACATGATTATGAATGGTACTCAAAAATCTAATGAGTGCTTTTAGTCATCCACAGGAACATAAATTGCAAGTCAGCATACCCTTGAAAAAGATATGAGTGTAAAAGAGGCTTCATCCTCCATGTTGTCGAGGTTTTAGAACAACTCCCAAGGAGACTGCTGCAGTTCTTAGTCCTTTGTAACAGGCAATTCCCAGTGCCTTAAGGCAGGGGCTGTCGCCCTCAGGCTCAGAGCTGCTGTATTTCTCACCAAGAGTGGCCGGGTCGCCCCAATTCCACATGCCCCATCTGCCCCATTGGGTGAAAAGACTGCTGATTACTGACAAATAATAAGGGGGCAAAATACATTTTGTTTGTTCACTCTGACCTTTTCTTACAAACCCATGAGAAAAATATTCTTCTAGAAATCTCTTATGGCTTATAAATATGAGATTACAGGGCTTCTATTTTTACTGAAATGGCATAGGTGTCAGACTGTCATTGGACAAAAATAACAAAGGGTAAAGATCTGGCAACAACTCAATTTCCTAACTGGCCACAACAGCAAGCCCTTTTTTTTGTGCGCAATATATGCTCAGCGTCATTCAAGGCACTCAGCCCAAAGGGAGCCTCACTAACCTAGTTCAACATCACCTTCCCCCTGGTGAGCTATACATCATGTAACAGTGGAATAACACTGAGGGAGGACGACATCAGAGGAGCCGCAATGAGTGATGACAGAACAGAGATAGATCTGAGCAACCCATGGAACAAAGATAGTTTCTTTTGACCGGACGGGCTGTTATTGCTTCCCGTGATCTGAGCGGATGTGCGGGGCGTTTGCGCTTGAAGCGAATATGATATTGCTGAAATCCCAGCCTAAGTGGGGCAGCTCCTTCACAGGTGAGAGGTTCCTCCCTATACCTTTCTGTAGCAGTGCCAGAACCGAGAAGACAACAAAGCAGCAAACCAGGGCTTCTCTAGAGCACATTCTTTAGTGCCCAGACCTGGAATAGAACTCTATTTTAGCCATGGTCATAACTCTCAGACATCTTGGTTTGCTTATTCTAAAGTTGACAAGAGGCAGACATGGCAGATCATTCTTTACAGCGTAAATCCTATATGCTTGTCTGTAGGAACAAAAACAACACGGGTTATTAGCCCTGTTCAAGGGTTTCATATTTTCAGTTGAATGTGTGTCACTAAGACGATTCCTCATCATGACACTGAAGCTTTTTCTAGCCAGATGTGCTGTTTTATTATTTTAAAACATAAAGTAAAGTAAATTCCCGTGCCTTCTTCTATGGGACAGGGTAGTCAAGTTTCATTAGGGCCCAATTTTGAAATAACTGTTCCAGTGAGCACACCCAAGGTGGGATGTGGGAGGCTAAAACCCCACACACTGGACAAGACGGACCCCTCAACTCTAGCCTTGTCCCCTGAGGTGGGTTTGATTAACCAGAGAGAGATGTATAAAGAATTTACATTTACATTTAGCAGAGGCTAAATGTAAGTACCTTGGTCAAGGGTACAATGGCAATCCCACATCTGGGAAACGAACCTGCAACTGTAACTGAGTTACAAGCCCAGTTCCCTAACCATTATACTATGCTGTCACCCTATATTTAGGAATCAAGATTTAGGAATCAAGCAGAGCCTTCCTTATATGCCTGTTTTCTGTGAGGCAGACAAAAGGGCAAAGGGAAATGTTAGAGGAGGAGATATGAGTTATATAAGTAGTTATATTTCTATATAAAGTGGCTGTGCATCCTGGACAGTGAAATAAGATCATATCTATAAATGGACACAGAGTGTACAAATCATGCATATTTAATTGAATTTACTGGGGAATTCCGCCAAAAATCTATCATTCTTACCTTTCCAAAAAAGAAAGAAGCAACGTTGAACTCACAAGTGGACATGTATTGGTTTTTCAATGTAAAATCTAGTGATTTCTTATGGACCACTCTAATGAGAATAAAAATAATAAATCCCAAGCACAAACAGAAAATGACATGACTCATACCTGCATTCAGCTGTGCACATCAGATCAGGCTTTGATCTCAGTCTGCAGAAACATGAGTACAGGTTCATCAAAGTTATTCCTACCTTTCTTCAGTTTTGAGAACCTGCTGATCAGTTTTGTGATATGTTTTCTTACATTTGAAAAATGCAGTGTCTGCAGTTTTGTAATTGTTTAACTTGCCGATAACCCGTTTAGAGGACATCAGATTTTTTTCTATTAAGAAATGACCAGTTGGCTAACCTACAATCTTCATTTGCAGGTGACCAAACACTTTAGCCTGAGGTTAATTTTCTCACAGAACTGAAATAAGTGCCTTTTATGCAACATATTCTCTTCAGTCTTGTATTGACATTAACACAATTTGACTTTTTTTCCAAGGAGATATTAAACACATTTGTACATGAATACCATGGACGGTCTGAGCAATGTAAACTGGTTAAGTGGTGATGAATACAGTTTTCTTGTAAATCCCAATAATAATGCTAATTCCAGAGCTGCTTTTCATAGAAAGGGGAAATTATGACTGCTGTGAGAATATTTTACTCAGGCCCTCATGCAATTTGAGTTGACTTACAACAAACCTTGAAAGGTTCACTGTAAATCACTTTGTGTTATAAAGGGGGCTATACAAATGCAAACATTGTTAACATTATAATTATTATTATTAGCATTCTTACTATTACTGCAATAAAGAGCTGAAGAGCACGGTCAGGCCTTCATTGTCAGATTCCCAGCTAATCTCAGATAAAATGTTGAAACAATTAAAACACATTTTAATGGCAGTTGTAAATTCAACAATCCATGTTTTAAATTTTTGTATAGAAAATTGTAGTGTCCTTTGGTAGGTTATGTAATGATTCAAGTTTTGTGATATATTTTACAATCACTAAAGCCATGAAATAGCCAAGACAGAATAGCTTGCTTATAGGAGAGTGTTTTATAAAGCTTTTATCGTAATCAATCTGAGTATAGATATGAGGAGTTTAAAAGCTTTACATGTCTCCAGCATCTTAGTTTCTTTGTGGAAACATCTTCTTGGCATTAATCCTTTTTGGACCATTGTGGCTTTCCTATATATCCTTTACTGCTCACTTAGCACCAAAAATAGACCAGGAAAGGATACAAATAGACTTGAAAATACTTTTTGATAAGAGCCGCTTGTCTTTGAACTAGCCCTCAAGCTTTGTTCCGTGGCTTTTTTTCCAAAATGGTTTTAGATTTTTCATTAAGGTCCTGGTGAACACATGATAACTGAAAGTCAAAGTAAAAAAACACATTTGAAATATGAACAAAGACCAAATAGCCAATTTGACAGTTTCACCTTTGTAACTAGTTACATTATTGTCTGGATGAAATCATTTGAGTTAATTAAAACGGTACGGTACAGTACATTACATTGTCATCGATAATAGTAGTTTCTATCAAAAAATAATATAGGAAAGTAATTAAGACATTTCCCTTTATCCAATGTAGTTGAAATAGTGACATTAATATGGTATAGTAAGCCGCCAGTATAGCACAGTACAGTACAGTATAGTATGACTAGTTATTTAGATCAGGGGTTTTCAGTTAAGTAAGGTTCTACCACAGTAACCTGTTTTAACATATCTCATTGTGTTAATTTCAGTGATGTTATTGGTATCATTTGGTGATATGAACAGCATATTAAAATGTACACACAAGAATAAACTACTTAAAATAATCAAAAATATACTAGGGGGGTTGAAGATCCCAGATTTACTGTAGATTATGGAAAATAATGTAATCGATACTTTTAAATGTTTTCCTGGCCATAAACTTGATTCCTACACACACACATGCACCCACCCCCCCACATGCGCACACACACACACACACACACACACACACACCCACACACGTGTATGCACACATATCATATTATTTTTATGGCTGAGGGGGAGGGAGACTAGCGTTGGCACAAAATAATCTGCATCATCAGCTTCAATAAGTCTCACTCTCAGAAATTTACTTTCATAACCTGCTGCTAGTTCCCAAAATAAACACAGGAAATTAGTACAACTAAATTATGACATTACATATGAGAGGATGAGAGCTTTGTTGGAGAGAGAGAGAAAACAAAATTAATACAATATTAATGATGATAAATGAAACCTTCATCCCATACATTAGTATGCAGAGAGAAGGCTAGATTAAATTAAGTATTTTGACCACTCACTAATCTGATATGTTCCCTGGTAAAACCAAGAGCTATTTTATGAGTAAAGCAACTGGTTTGATAATAATCATAAAAAGATTAAGTGAGACATTAACCACTGCAATAGGAGATGCTCTATCCTAACAGGATATTTCTACAAATTGGAGAGACAGATTCAATGTTTCATCCATCTAGCTCTTAATTAAAACAATGAAAGCTCAGCTAATGGGCTCAGAGCAGCCCCCTGTTTGATCTCTTACAAATGAGAGAGGTTTGGAATAGTTCAGCTCTTGTTCTGTAGTTCAGCTCTTGTTCCATACTGGAGCGGAGCTAAACATGATAGATGTTAATGTGATGGTGGTGCTGAACTGTCAGATTAAAATATATAGCTACATCCAGGATTACTGTCACACCCTGCTAACAGACTGCCCTGAACATGAGATTGAGCTTTTATTACTGTGCCCCAGAAAGGGAGGGCTGCAACAGCATTCTTTCATAAGAAATTCCATTTGGTGTTTTGTAGATGGTGGTGGAAAATGCCGTCTAAGGCACCGCTCCAGTATCTTGCATAAGTGTTCAATTGGGTTGAGATCTGTTGACTGGCACAGCCATGGCACATCATTTTCATGCTCATCAAACCATTCAGTGACCACTCATGCCCTGTGGATGGGGCATTGTCATCCTGTAAGAGACCAATCCCATCAGGATAGGATGAAGGTGATCATTCAGAATGGCTTTGTATATATTGACGTTTACCTTGCCCTCTAAGGCAGTGGTTCCCAAAGCTTTCCATGCAAACTCCCAGCCGGTCCATATATGTATTTGTTAACTTCCACCACCAGCACACCTGATTCAACGAATAAATGCTAAGTAGTTAACTAGTTGAATTTAACAAATATATGGGATCGGCTGGGGGTTCATGAGAAGAGGGTTGGGAACCACTGCTCTAAAGGATTGAGTGGACCTAAACCATGCCAGGAGAATATAATACAAACTAACCAACACAATACAATACAATACAATGCAATCATTTAGCAGATTATTTTATCCAAAGCGACTTACAAAAAGTGCATCCAGCTCGAGTAAATGAACAACCACTTGATGCTATAATGTCTAAGCTCATCATTCATCAAGTACGCCACAAAAACAATGCAAGTGCTATTTACAAAGGAAATGAACAATACGTGCAACAGATTTATTTATTATTTAAAAAAATATATATAAATATAGGGATGGGTGGGTTAAGGTCCGAGTTGCAGTCTGAAGAGGTCAGTTTTCAGCCTGCAGCGGAAGATGGGCAGCGATTTAGCTGTCCTGACGTCAGTGGGGTTCATTCCACCATAGTGGTGCCAAGACAGAGAAGAGTCATGACCGGGTTGACCAGCTATTGGTCACTCGGCATGAGGGAGTAACCAATCACCTAGATGCAGCAAAGCGCAGTGGTCGGGCTGGGGCGTAGGGTTTGACCATGACCGAGAGGTAGGGCCCGGTATGCCGCAGCACTAGTGTCTTAAATCTTAAATAGGAGTGGGGTGGTGTGGGAAAACTTGGGGAGGTTGAATACCAGATGGGCTGCAGCATTCTGGATGAGTTGCAGGGGTCTGATGGTACATGCAGGAGTTCCAGCCAGGAGGGAGTGGCAATAGTCCAGCTGCAAGATGATGAGGGCCTGGACCAGTACCTGCGCCACTTCCCTATTGTTGGAGAGAGACACCCAGAACCTCAAGGGTGGAGAGGAGGATCTGGTGATTAACAGTATCAAAGGCAGCAGACAGGTCTAGGAGAATGAGGACAGAGGAGGGGGAGTCAGCTCTAGCGGTGTGGAGTGCCTCTGTAACTGCGAGGAGAGCTGTCTCAGTTGAAGCCTGACTGGTGTGCATCCAGGAAGTCATTCTGTAGGAGATACAATGAAAGCTGGTTAGAAACAACACGCTCAGGTGTTTTGGACAGGAAAGGCAGGAGGGATATTGGTCTGTAGTTTTTAATATCTGAGGGGTCTAGTGCTGGTGTTTTGAGAAGGGGTGTGACTCTGGCTGTTTTAAAGGCAATGGGAAAGCAGCCTGTGAACAGGGATGTGTTGATGCAGTAGGTGAGGAAGGGGAGGAGGTTGGGGGATATACACTGGAGGAGGTGGGAAAGGATGGGGTTGAGGCCATAGGTTAATGCACCTAATGCCATATCAGAGCTACCAGAACCCAGCACTGTAGGTTTCTTTTAGTGTGCACTTGTTAAGAACAGGCTGAAGAATGACTCATCTGATCATATAACGTTTTTCCACTGTTCTGTAGACTGCTGCCTTCTTTGCACCACATTACTCACAAACATGCATTTTTTAAGTGTAATAAGGGTGTTGTGTGCTGCAACCATAGTATCCCTTTCTATGAAGTTGTCAACGGACCTTTCTTGATGAAACCTGCTGTTTGTAGATTCAGAATTGCTCTGTTTTGCCTTGTATCTCAAACCAAAGCACAGACGTCACGGTCGAGGAGTATGCACTTGCATCACTTTATCCACTGTCCCTTGTGAAATATTAGCAAACTTTTATTAGTCTTTGTTACTGAAGCTCCTGTCAAACAATCACCCCTCTTTCAAAGTCATTGAGATCTCTTCTTCTAGCCATGGTAGCTAAAATAATGGGCAAGTGGGCCTGCCCAGAATTTTAATACATGACCCTAAGCAGGTGTTAGTTGCTTAATTAGCTCAGGAACCATACCTGTGTGGAAGCACCTGCTTTCAATGTACTTTGTATCCCTCATTTACTCAAATGTTTCCTTTATTTTGGGAGTTACCTGTATATTGTTAACTTGTTTTCAGGGCTTACACAAAGATCCAGATGTTAGTACAATCTAAACAAAGTATATTACTCTCTAGTACAGCAATGTACTGTTTAAAGCTGAGACTCTTAATAAGTCAAGTGCCTTAAAAATTAAGCTGCACTGCTGTTTGATTTGAATAGATATAAAGGGTCATAGATAAAAGTCACAGTAAAACTAGCCTGCTATTATAGGGGCTCAAACCTGACCTGTTAGACTTCTATCTGATTTTGGTCAACTGTTTTTAGTCTTACCATGACTGTATTATCCTCGGAACCACCTGATATTTTCATTTGAATGTAATTGAGAGCGAATCTCTTAATGAATGGGGAAAAATAGAACAGAGAAGGTTGAAATAAACTTAAGTTAAACCATTTCTGTAAGTACATACTGTATTTCGTCTTTTTGGCATATGTTCTACATTTTCTTCATCAAGCTATGTCATTATTGTCATTTAAGAGATTACCATATATATTTTATGTTGTGTATCATAAACAATTATATATTCTGATGTAAGTATTAAAATGTAACCATATGGGCCAATTACCTTGGTTGGAGGCCCTTCATTGAGCCTTGCTCTAATGCCATGTATACCTTTGTAGTCTATATATACCTGTGTTTAAGTAATTATGAAAAAGGACATTTTAGGCTGAAACCTTGATACCTCTCTCCAAACTTTTGTTTGCTTATAGAATAAAAGAGATCAGAATATCCTTTTTACTTTCCATATATAGCACTATCTCAAAAATCAAATAGCTACGGGTTACTAGGGTTGTAACACTGTTCTTACCTCCAACCACAGTAAATGGCACCTACTATCTCAAAAATCAAGGTATAAAGCTACTTTGTGGCAACTGAGAGTCAAATTCAAATTCCTTTTCAGAAGGTGGTCAAAGATCCCTTCAGTTACATGTGAGCACAAGTTTGGTGTTTGTCTCCTTCAAAAGTAAATAAATGGCACCGGTCTTACATTTTATGTAATAAAACTGTGTTAGGTATAAATATTCAAAATTATATTTGTGTAAAAACATACGAATAAAGGAGACAATAAGGTGTCTCTTGATATGTTAGCTGCAGTCCTATGTTGAACTAGCCTTGAGATTTAGCAAACATTAGCCCACATGCCCGTTTGGGGCAAGTTGTCTCAATGGCTTTGAAATGTGTTTTTGAAGGAAAGAAGCATTGAGGGAAGGAAGAAAGGAACGAACAAACCAAGGAACCAAAGAAAGTGAGATGATGGTGAGAAATTATAAAAGAAAGACAGAGAATGGCAGCACACCTGACATAATGTTGAAGGCAGTCAGGCAGGTGAAGCTGGAGAACAAATCAATCAGAAGCACAGCAAATGATTTTAATATAAATTACCGTACTCTGACTCGGTATTGTGAAAAGGTTACCAGCGAAGAAATTGTCAGTCAGGCAGCCGTGCCAACAACAGTGGTTGGCTATAGAAAGCCACGGCAGGTATTTCCACCTGATTTGGAGATGCAGCTTGTTCATTATATCGCTAGGTCAGCTGACATTTATTTTGGTCTGTCGCCAAGTGAGATCAAAAGACTTGTTTACCAGTTTGCTGTGGCACACAAGCTGAAGTTCACACCAATGTGGGCAGAAACAGAAAAGGCCAGCTCGGAGTGGTTTACAGCCTTCTTAAAACGGCACCCAATGCTGTCGCTAAGAAAGCCTGAGGCAACTAGCCTTGCCAGACCTAGTAGCTTTAACCGAGAAAATGTTAATACCTTCTTCGACAATTTAGCAAATGTGCTAGACAGACATCAATTTGGACCAGGGGACATATGGAATGTCGACGAAACTGGGGTGACCACGGTCCATAAACCTGACAAAGTAGTGGCCAGACGAGGATTCAAACAAGTAGGGTCACTGACCTTCGCTGAAAGGGGGACGCTTGTCACACTGGCCTGTGCTGTCTTAGCCACAGGAAATAGTATACCTCCATATTTCATATTTCCCCGTGTCAACTTCCGCCACCATTTTTTAAACAACGGACCACCTGGCAGCAAGGGAGTGGCAAATCCCCTCGGGGTGGATGAAAGATGTGCACTTTTTTGACTTCCTGAAACATTTCAAAATACATACAAAATGCTCAAAGGAGAAACCATGTTTACTCCTTTTGGACAACCACAATTCTCATATGTCCATTGATGGACTCAATTATGCCAAAGAAAACGACATAATTATGGTGTCATTCCCACCCCACTGCTCTCATTGGCTTCAACCCTTAGACAGGTCTGTCTACGAGCCGCTAAAAAGGCACATCAACACAGCGTGTGATGCATGGATGAGGAATAATCCTGGGAAAACAATGTCAATTTATGACATTCCTGGGATTGTGGCAATCGCTTATCCTGTGGCTGCAACCCCCTTGAACATTCAGGCTGGCTTTAGGGTAGCTGGGGTACAGCCTTACAACAGGGATCTATTTTTGGAAACTGAGTTTGTGCCATCCTATGTTACGGATCGCCCTGCCCCGCCAGGCCCCAGTACCAACCCTGCCCTGCCAGGCACAAGCACAGACGCAGACCCATTCAGTTCCCATGCCAGCTCACCCTTACCCAGCAATGCCAGTGCTACCTGGCAGTGCAGACTACCAACTCCAGAGGACCTCCGGCCATTTCCAAAAGCTGGTCCCTGAAAACAAACTAATAATGGAAGAAAGCGGTGCAAAACTGCAATTCTAACAGACACATCCATGAAGCAAGCACTACAAATGGAAAAATCACAATCTAAAAACAGGCTGTTTCTGGAGGAAGGGAAGCAAAGTGCAAAATCTGGATCTGCCGAAAACAAAAAGGCAACAGTAAAAAGAAAAATAGACGAGTCATCATCAGATGAAGAGGAGTGCTTCTGCCTAGTCTGCATGGAGCCATTTTCTAACAGCCACCCAAAAGAGACTTGGGTGCAATGGGTGAGATGCAAGAAGTGGGCCCATGATGCTTGCACCCCAGTCCAGGCTATTTATTTGTGCCAGAACTGTGACTCTGAAGATGAGTCTGATTAGAAGTGTTTCGTTGTGCACCACGTCTGTTTTGTTAAGACTAAGCATTTTGTTCTTTAATGAATGAGTTCTGTAATGAAATGTACTTGGTTTTGAATTTGAAAGTAAAAAAATGATATTCACAATTACTTAGTTGTATTCTTATTTGTTGATAATCCAATGTGACAACCCCACATACTATGACATAGTGTGACAACTTACCCCCCTGATGGGGTAAGTTGTCACAAGTGCACACCCTCTATTTAACTGTCTACAACTCCATACTGAAATAAGATATGAATATGTAATGAATACAAAATATGTGCCCAAGACTTCCACCTTTCATTTGGTATGACATTTATACCATTGCGATGTATTGCGCCCAGTACAGGTAAGACAGAGTGAAAAGTGTGACAACATACCCCGCTCTCCCCTACTTTATTTGAATTATTATCATCTCAATAATTAGTTCAGCAAAGATCACAGCCTCATCTCAGAGTTGTTTTTACATACATTCATTCTAGTGACATTGGTTCATTGGAACATTTTGCAGAATAACGTATTATAATTGGGCTTTCCAGTCTCTCTGCTCAATGTTGAGGAAGCCACAAGATCTTTTCAAAATCATTGTTTTCATTAGTTCAGCAAAGCTTAACTAGTATTTCCCCTAAAATCATTTTAGTTAGTTCTGCACTTAATTTTCATTACATTTCACCAAATATTCATGGTAATTCCAACTTGAAAAACATCAAACTGAATAATATTATTTCCTAGGATAATTTTTGAATTTTTGCCAGGTAATACTTTTTGTTTTTGTTGTCTTGTTGACAACTGAAAGACCTGAGGGTAATTAGAATTATCGATATTTGTAACATTAGATAAAAAAATTTTAATAATGCAAAAAATAACAGATTTTATTTGAAGATGCAATTTATTAAATTTTACCTGCTTCTCATTATTTTAAGAAGCAGGGTATGGATACAGTTACATGGGTAGAAGATTGCTATCCCATCAAATATGCTTACTGTGCACTTTGTCCTGTGAGGCCTCCAACCACAGTCCTCCTTGCGTGCATCTCAAAGCAATGTCACTTTTCTTCTTCCTCCCCTTTTTAAAAAAAGAGCAAAAGGAAATTAAACACATTCCATGTCCTAACATGGTCCTCCATTGTAAAACATATAGTCCCCGGTCTTGAAGTTTACAAATTAAAAGCTGTAAATCAGGGTAGGGCAGTGACGGGTTCCATCTCTCTGTTATCTCACTCTCTTCTGCTCCACACAGATGTACCTCCCGGGGTTCGTGGGACACCATTCATCACCCTGACAGGGAGCTCCACCATCTGGAGTCCCACACACTCTGCACAGTCCAGACTGCAAACTCTGTGGCCCTCGCACCAGAGCCCTAATACCACAGTGTTAATTCAGACAAAGAGCTCCACTGTCGTAATACCTCAATGCTAATTCAGACAAAGAAGTCTGAAATCCTAATCCTGCAGTTCTAATCCAGAAAAGAGCTCTGAAGTTTAGTCTAATTCCGCAGCCTTGCCATATCTCCATAGAGTGAATGAGAAGCTGCACACATGCTCCCTATTGTCTGGTGTTAGGTTCACAGTCCTAAAAGTGCTTCATAGTGTGGATATGAAGGTTCACAGTCCTGAATATGTTTCATAGTGTGGATATGAAGGTTCACAGTCCTGAATGAGCTTCATAGTGTGGATATGAAGGTTCACAGTCATAAAAGTGCTTGAAGTGCAGCTTCCCCCAGTGCATGGAGGTCCACCCTGCTTTCTATTGAATTGTCATGAAGATTCACAGCCCTGTGCTCTTTTCATAGCGTACTGCACTTACTGTAAGAAGCTCTGTAACACAGTAGAGTGTCTTTTATGTTCCCCATAGTAAAGGCTGAGCTCCACAGTCCTATAAATCCTTGTGTTGGAGAAAGGAAGCAGATAGATACTTATGTACAACTGTACTAAAATAGTTCACTAAATGTCATTGCCACTTGCAATCTCGCATACAATTTACCACTGCTAATTAAGTCCAAACCAAGCAAATACTCACTGCCATCAGGAAAAAGCCTAGGCAGGCAGAGCCAGATTTAAGTTTGAGTGACCATCAAGGATACTGAACTCCCTGTATGCTATTTGTAGCTATATCTCATAGATGTCATTTCCAGTACATCTACAGTCACAAAAAGTCCGGCAGCTTTTGAAATCAGGGAAAGTAGCAGCAGCTGCAGCTGAGAGCTGTCAGGACCGGGCGGCTTCAGTAACCTGAGACATCTGCTTTCTCTCGCCCTAACGGTGTGTGCCCTTTCCAAGGGGTCAAAGTTCAACCTGGCAGAGTCCCATTTCACTCCATCCTGTCACGGGCAGACATCTCTATTTACCGCCTACCTCTGAGACAGGCAAAAAGCACCGCGGCAGACCGGTGTTCTGTGAAGAGCGCATGCTCTAATCCCAAAATCACGAATGTGCCCCTTTCTCTACCACCCACAACAAGCCCCCCCTTTGCCCCTCCCCACCTCTCATTAGGGTAAGGTTTGTTTCAGCATTTGCATAACTCACAGATGTCAGCCTGCTGGCCTGCCCACCCAACCCATCAAAAGCCTATTCTTTTCTTTATACATCTCTGCTCGTCTTCTCCCTCAGTAATTAGCTGTGTGTTAATAATAACATGTGTTGGCTTCGGGACGAGCAGCCAGAAGTATGTCGAACACAGAGAGGTGCCCCACAGCTGCCCCCAGGCCTGGCTGGCTGGCATAGCACTTAATACCAGTTCTGTCTTTACGGACGGTAGGGGGCACTGAGGGAGGGGGGGTGCAGTCCTGTTACATGGAGTGCAAACAATCACAGGGCCTGAGCCAGGGGCTATTTGTAGTGCATTATTCTGACAATCAATAATTGATTAAAGGAAATATGTTTAGCAGTTACACAAAGTGCCAAGATCAAGCTTTGAAGTTTGATGCTGTAGAGAATATGCAAAAGTGGTATTGCTCAGTTAAACAGAGATCAACTACCGCAAAAAAGACCATGCCACACCATTAGGTGTTAATAAGGAGGTGAAACATTAAAGTGCACTACATAAACAGAGGTGGGTTCAAATTGGCAAGTAAAGGCGAATGTTGATGAATGCTTGCAAACAATTTATGTGTTTTTTCTGTTAACTTTGTGTTCGCCACGATCGTTGGAAGACATAAGAGAACAGTTTCAAAACAGTATGTGGTGAACAAAAATGGCATCAGTTGGTGACTGGCCTGAGGATGTGTTTGTTTACGTTTAAGCAAACAATTTGGAATGTTCGTAAAAAGCCATTCAAGTTTCACCATTCAAGGAAAATAGTTCACCACAACTGTGCTGTTTGCTGAATTTGAACGCACCTCAGGTTAATGAATACAAAACACAAACTCAATTCTTTTTTGATCTACCTTAAACTAATGTATGGTTAACTTGAACTCTCATGCCCTTTCCTCTCTTTGTAAAGGCAATATGCTCTTTCCTACAGAAGGAATGTCCTGTATTAATATGTAGGAGCAATTTTTACACTGTAAGGAGAGAACTTTTGATGCAATTGCAGGAAAATTGTCAAGCCTCTTTTGACATGTTATATCATCAAAACTTTATAGTTTGTGAAATCACCCAAATTATGTGATATTTTCTACAAGAATATTTCAGGAAAAAGGAAAATATAGATGTTGATTATAAACTAAGAAACAATTTAGCAATAAGCAAATGTTATGCCCTCAGATTTTTCATGAATCCTTCACAACACATGCATAAGGCAGAGCACTGTTAAGAGGCTGTGGAAAGATCAAACTAACGGGATGCACAGATCTCAACCAAGGTTGGGACTGATAATAGTAACTGCACTAAAAGGTTGACATTACAAATGTAAACACAACATCAAAGGCACATGACTTGAGCTCTGCCATCTCTGGAAGCCAAACACAATCAATACCACAGCAAATAAACAAAGCAGAAAAAGACAGACAGTACTTCACCCTCATAAAGATGAGCAATAAAAATGTCAGCCGCAGCCCCATACAGTATTCCAAGATAAAAACTAAATAATAAAGAGAAATGTTCAAGAGGCACACAGATATTCCCACACTATTAAAATAATAATTTCTTTGTACATCCACATTACATGCCTGTATTTAAAATATGTATTGTATATATCTTTGTGAATAATGGCCATGGTGTGGTGACAAAACATTCCCTTGTATTTAAAGTATTTTTGTTAGCCTTCTAGACATGTTTATCTTACTGTAAAGAGTTTCAATGATTGAAAATTCACAATATTCAAATAGAAAAAATGTGCAAAAAATACTGACTAAAAATTAATGCTTTTCCAGTATCCCTGAGCAACCAAGCCCTTACATCGAGGCCAACTGAAAGTTCCAAGTTAGTGAGTAGAGAGGTAGCCCTTCTTCATCAAAAAGTCTTAAATATGTAGACTATGTTTACAGAAGCATGTTATGTTTTCTGCAGACAATAAATCGCAACTCTTAAAGGTTGTGTTTATACAAATTCTGCAAACTCAGCTTGATCACACTAAACTGTAAAATTTTGTGGGTGTGTTAAGACATAAGAGCTACCAGCAAAGAAAAAGTAAACAACACACCCAATCACTCCTTATGAAGCCATAAAATACTATTCCACTCTAAGTCCTGTGAGAAAATATTAACATGGTCTGCTCCTGGAAAATATTAGAAATCCCGCAGCCTTTCAACATGGATGGCTATTTGGACTGGAGGCGGGATCAGGGCCAGAGAAAGAACTAAGTATTGTAGCCCTAAAGCCCTTTAAAAGTAATCAAAAATAACATGCAAACTCTGATGGTCGGTTATATCTGCTAAGCAAACTCTTGAACATTCCTTTGAGCAACACAGGGAAACGTTTTTCAGCACAAGTTTTCTTCCTAAAAACTTAAAACTTCCAAAATAAATGGACAAAGTGAACTGTGTCACATATAAAGCAGGCATTGTTCGCACTGTCTGGTGCTGGAAGAGAGGTTAATGGAAAGCCCACAATATCAAAAGATTAACTTCAAATTTCTTGTGGTATTAAATACCACAGTTAAGGAGTAACTCAGTACTGTGAATCACATTGAACTAAGAGGAATCTGATGTACAATAAGGTAGTTACAGATCTGAAAAGTGCATAGTCCTTGAATGAGATATCAGTGGCACAGTGAACTCGAGAACTGGTGATTACAAATTGGGGAGAAAAAATACGAACAAAGATTATTTTAGGTAACTAACAATTAACAAATAAACTTTTGGTCGTACTATCCTAACCCTTCATTATACAACATAGGAATGAAGCAGAGGTTGAAAGGTTTTCATTTGTGGCAGCAGGTGAAAGTGGTTTGCTGGCAGCAAGAAAAATGAAGAATTTATTTAGGTAATTACCCTCTGCTTCCCAAAAACTTCCGCTGATTGAAGAAATGTAGGTTTCTTGGATTTGGCTTATTTAAAAACATATGGTCTCCTCGGTACTGTTCCCCCAGCAGTCCTCCCTCAAATGTCGCTAAGGGGTAAAACTGTCCTTTATAGATTTGAATTTCACATGTAAAATGCTATTAATTTGAATGATATCATTATATCAGAGGAAAGAAACACTGTTGTTTGAACATTAATTGCTTATTAACCTTCAATAACCTTTTACTAACTGAGCAAATGTGTTCTGCAGAGAACAGCGATGATATGACACATATTCACCATAAAAGGAAAACCCGGACCAACCAGCTGACTGTGGTTGTGCAGCGTGAAAGAGAAGAGGCCCTCCTGTTCTCATTGTCCAATGGCCCTCCAGTGGTGGAGCAGATTCAGTTTTGTTCTGTAGCATTGGCCTCTGCAGTACTGGAGTTTATAACTGCGGCTCCGTGAGTTAAGCAAACAACGTCCTCGTTGTTGGGGGGAAATAGCTGAGGACCATTTAAATTGTTGTGGTAAAGGAGGAGAAAACACATTTAACAATATACACTCAGTAAATCAAGCCAGAGGCACTGGAAAAACTCAATCAAAATTAATGACCTGTGATTCCTCCGAGAAACACAGCACTGGTGATCTGGTCTTGTTCAGCTGTTGTTTGGTTTAACATGCATCTAGCTTTGTTAGTTTTTAAACATGTTCTTCGGTCTCCGGTCTATGTTTTCATTATAATGCATGTAGGTGGAAAATGTCCTTAATATATCCAGGTCATACCAATACTGTACATATTTCACAATTACAAATATACTGGGATACAAGCTTCTAAAATAAATGTTTTATTAATTGAAATGGCTGGTCAATGCTAAATCCAATTGGCCATTGCCATGCAGGATAGGGCTGAATGGCCAGGATTCTATTCTGGAACGTGAAGCGTGTCATCAAATAGAATGTACAGGTACTGGCCAAAAAGGTGGAAACACTTGGGTAAATGAGGGACACAAAATATATTGAAAGCATGTGATTCCACACAGTGTTGTTCCTGTTGTGTTGTGTTGTGTTGTTACAAAAATGTGTAGGTGTCGGCATGGAACTCTGTGGGAAAGATATCATCAACAAAGGGCAACTATGGTTGGAAGAGCAAACTCCAAGATTGTGATTTCCATACATTAGTTTGAGTTATAAGGGTAAACATGCGAGCAAATCTAAATCAATTAACTGCAAATTTCAGTCTGTGAGCAGGCAGTTTAATCAAGAATGGTCTTAATCCAGAACTTGCAGGATATATACACTACCGGTCAAAAGTTTTAGAACACCCCAATTTTCCAGTTTTTACTGAAATTTAAGCAGTTCAAGTCCAGTGAATAACCTGCAATGCTACAAAGGTAAGCGATAAACTGGCAGAGGTTTAAAAAAATTTTTTCATGGGTTAACGTTGTTAATAAAGTTAACAGTCACTCTGTGCAAGTCGCCGACTCTGGATCGACCAAAAGAGCCCCAGACCATCACGCTTTCTCCTTACTGTCACTCGACCTGTCAAACCTGCAGCTCAAAGTCTTTTCTTCACAGTTGAAACTGAGACTTCCTTACTTCGACCAGTGTTAAGCTGTGCTGTGAGCCGCCTATCACGCAAGCTGTTGACTCTCAGAAACTTGTCTTCTGATTTTGTTGTGGCTTTGGGTCTGCCAGACCTCTTCCTGTCAGAGTTTCCTCCAGTTTCCAAGTGCCTTTTAATGGTGTAGGAAACTACTCACTGCCAAATAAATTACATTATTTTTGGTAACCTAAACCTTTTTTCTTAACCTCTGGCAGTTTACCACTTACCTTTGTACCATTTCAGGTTATTCACTGGACTTGAATTGCTTAAATTTCAGTAAAAACTGGAAAATGGGGGTGTTATAAAACTTTTGACCAGGTAGTGTAGGTATAGCAGGATACCATAGTTGTATCATATTGGTATTGTTATGTTCTGAGTGTCTGTTCTGTTGTTTTTTGTACTTTGGTTATTTGTTATCAGTCATTGTTTATTATTCTTCATTCAGTATTTATTATTCTTTATTCAGTATTTTATTTTCTTCGTTCTGTCACGTTCTGGTCCCTATCTGTCTTTGTTCCGTTTATTTCGAGATCCACTCCTTGTCTTGTCATGCACTTCGGGAAGTTATACATTTCGGGTTTTTTCCGTCTTCGCTTATTATCTCGTTTTCTTCCTTCTTACTTTCTAGATTGCACTTTGTATATATTAGTTAGATGTATATAGTACTAATCTACTAACGTTAGGGATTTAGATTAAGTTACTAACACTACTAATCACTAATTATCTCACGCTTCTGACTATCGCTGTCATTCTCTCTTATTACCGTATCCCTGTTAGCTTTTCACTTTCCCTTTCATTCGCATGCAGCTTCTCTCTTTGCGTTCCTCCCCTTTAACTATGCACGTGTCTGCCTGATCTCCCAGGTCGTTTATTGTCTATATATTTGTATGTTTCCCAGTCCGTGTCTTGCGTTTCCCCTCGTTATTAGATTAACGATTCCCAATGTTTACACCTGTGTTCCTACCTCTCTCTCCTCCCAGTCACACCTGATTCCCATTGTGTTTTCCTTCCCTGCCTGTATATTAGTTCAGTGTTATGTTCACTCTTTGTCAGTACGTTGATCATTATTCCCTGAGCCTATTTTTCCTAAGCCAGAGTTTATTGAATTTTCCGAGACACCCCTTCTGTTGACTACCCCGAGCCTGCCTAGCGATTCTGTTTTGTTTGCCTATCTGCCTTCCTGTTTTGACTTTTTGGACTGCCTTTTTGACTACTCTCTGCCTTGTGTTTTTGTACCTTTGATTATCTGATTCCTGGTTTTGATCCCTGCTTCCTATTAAACTACTCTTTTGCCTTATCCTGATCTGTGTCTGGGTCCTTATCCGAGTCATCACAGGTATTTACACCTTTTTTGCCACTACCTGCATATAACTGTGTCGACACCAGCATACTTTCATGTTCTGAATTCTTTGCATCATCGGTACCATAGAGAGCACTCAGAGCTGAACTCTCTCTGTTGACTTAAATTAATAAAATACATAAATATATATTCAGACTGCTCTGGCTCAGTCATAACTTAATCCTTTTAAAAAAATGACCACAACAGACACAATCCTTCTGGAATAAAAAGTGTTCTTTGTTTAGATGTGATTGATGCTTATTGAAATTGTATTAGGTATTGATGTGAAGAGTTAAGTTCCGAAAAGCACAGTATTCATGAATATGCATAAAGGGGTATGGTTAACAGGGCAGGTTCCTTCTGTTGACGGTCACTGAATAGGAATTCTGATCAACAGCTAACTTACCTGTTGAGTGATATAATCATATGAGCTCTAACGCTAGCTAGATACAGTGTTTAAGATCAAGGCATTGTCAATTTAGCCAGGTTCAAATTAGTTCAGTTAGATAGCTTATTAGCTAGCCTGTGTTTTATGCCAACTACTGCCTCATTAGCTAGCTTGCTAGTTAGCTAGCTAGTTAGCAAACTTTAACTTAGCCAGCTAGCTAGTAAGCTTGATTTCACACTAGCAAACTCTTGGGAGAGCTGGCTAGCTAGAAAACTAGAAGCTTAAGTTAAATATTTATTCCTTAATTTCTTTACTGCAAGAATAATGATCTTCCACCAGAATCAGCGGCAGTGGCTAGCAGGCTGGCAATGAGTAAAACAGAGTTTGCTGTTCAATGGAAAAGAAGCACCAAGGCAATACGAGGTAACTCTACCACCTCATGAGTATTAATATACAAAGAAGCTTTAGGACAGCACCTCTTGCACAAAATGGCTTTCCTAAGAATTACTTTTCTTCATGCAGCATGTTCCCCATTATATGGAGTCGACTAAAAGACTAAAAGTTTGACTAAAAATGTAAAAAATGCATCGATACACATTTGTGTGTATATATACACTATAGTACCGTGCAAAAGTCTTAGGCCACCCGAGAGGAGGCTATTTATCTGGGCAGTAAGTGTTTATTTGCTTGGAAAAACACTATAACATTAGAATAAATACAAAAAATATGAATACAATAAAAATAATGTCTTGTGTTTTCCACAAATGTATATCTTGTGAGATGGCATGAATAACACAGGTTTAGTTCCCAAACCTCTCTTCGAAGCACTTCAGCCATTCCATGTACTTGTTAAATTCCACCACCAACACACCTGATTCAACTCAATGAGGTATTGATGAGCTGAACCAGGTGTGCCCTTGGTATAATCTAACAAATACATGGAATGGCTGGTGTGCCATGAGGAGAGGTTTGGAAATGGCACAGTTTGACAGACACAAAATCATAGTTTTGCATCAACAAGGCAATTCTCGGCAAGCAATATCCCGCCTAACTGGATTTACAAGATGTGGTGTTCAAGCTGTCAACTGGGCAAGTTGAAGACAGAAAACGCGGTGGAAGACTCAAAAAGCTGTATGCACCTGATGAACATTACTTAAAGGTCACTTCCTTGGGGGACAGAAGGAAATCCAGTGAAGTGCTTCAGCAGTGACTCAGCGTCTGGCAGAGTCATCTGGCACCAAAGTACAGGTTTTGACCGTGAGAAGAAGTCTTACAAGAAATGGTCTTGTAGGACATTTTGCAGCTAAGAAACCATTCTTGTGGAAAGGCAACAAGCAGAGAGATTGCTATATGCGAAAGACCACAAAGCATGGAGCTGCAACCAGTGGCAGAAAGTCTTATGGAGTGATGAGTCCAAATTATATATTTTTTGGTTCATAAAAACGTCAGTATGTCAGAAGAAGAGTTGCCTGTCTGCAACATTCTGTGAAGCACGGTGGTGGCTCTGTCATGGTCTGGGGGTGCATTTCAGCCAACGGTGTAGGGGATCTGGTCAAAATCAATGGAATTATGAATGCTGAGAAATATAAATAAATCTTGACTCATAATGCTGTACCTTCGGGAAAATGAGTGATTGGAAAAAAACTATCTTTCAGCACAATAACAACCCCAAACACATTGCAAACAAGATTAAGACCTACTTGGAGCGGAATTGTGCAGATGGAACACTCATAGTATTAGATTGGCCACCTCAGAGCCCTGACCGCAACATAATTGAAGCTGTGTGGAATCACTTGGACAGGCAAAAGTACAAAAAGCAGCCAAAGTCAAAAGAAGAGTTATGGCAAATCCTGCAAGAAGCTTGGAAGAATTTACCACAGGACTATCTGAAAAAATTGCACGAGTCTACCAAAGCAAATTCCTTCAGTTTTGCATTCTAAGGGAGGCCACACAAACTACTGACTTCTTTTAAAAACACAATAACTTACTTTTCATTGTATTAATGTTTCTTTGTGTTTACTTCAATTTTATATAGTGTTTTGGCCATAATTTACTGAATGAAGTCAGACACATATCATTCTTTCTTAAATGAAAAAAAAAAAATGTCCGTCAATACTGCTGCAACTACACACAAAATAAGTTGTGCATACGTGTTAGTGGTTAAAGCAAGATTGCATTCGTTCGGTTCACAGCCTGTACTGAAAACGAAAGTCCTGTACCGAACGGTTCGGTACAAATACGTGTACCGTTACACCCCTATTAACAATGATAGCAACCTGAACACAAAATGTCTTAGCTTGCTTCATAGAACAATCCATTATGAAGCCACTGCAAATGACAAACACTGCTGCAGCATGTTTAGTAATAAGCCAAACACTGCATCCTTTCACTGGATGTTATGTCGGACAGAAAACTAACCCAAACGCAGACACAGACAAAAGATAAAGAATAAAGAGTAATGATTTAATGATGTTAACAGAGGTAGTGGAAACGACGAGCTGGAGGACTGGTGAAGGGAGCTGGACAACGGAAGGGATGCACAGGAGGAGTGGACGAGATGAATGGGCAGGCAGGCTGAGGGAACCGGAGGACAAGCTAAGCGTGCAGGCAGGCGGGGCTGGCAGGACAAACAAAGCTGGCAGACAGACGAGGAATGAACCTGAGCACGAGGGGAGACAACAGGAACAAGGGTAAACATGAATTAAGCAGAAGAATAGTAAAAACACAGAGTTTGGTCAAGGATTTCTAGAGTCAGTTTCTACTGGGGTAGAGAGAACAACGATCTGACGATGAATGACTGGAAAACCGGGGTAGATATACTGTAAGGCTGATGATCTTGATGGGAGGCTGGTGTGCAGGAACGGATGACGGGATTAGCAGCAGGTGAGCATGATGAGGAGTAACGAGGGTTGATAATTGAATAATAGAAAATAATAAAACAATTAACACAATCACGAGGGAGAAACAAGACAAAGGAAAAGACGAGACAGGAACAAAGGGGATGTGACACTGGATACACTTGCCGGTGAGTTTTGTTGAATAATGAATACCTTGTTGGAGGTTGATGGAATTTTTGGACTTACCTAGCCAGTTTATTAACATGACCAGGTAAGTATTGTAATTTGGGAGTTGTTTATAGTATTGAAATATGATCCTGCCCTTCTGATCAAGGATTTCCTCCTCACTCCAAATGTAGTGAGGGAGGCTACTATAGGTTTACCTAAGTGGTAACTAGATTAACTTTAATAATCAGTGATGAGGTAACTGGTACATTTTCATACAGACTACTTCATAAAGTAAACACACCTTTATAATAATTACATTAGCTGAAGGGAACTTAACTATCATCATGATGAGTTTGTTTGAAATGATTATAGAGTGACCATTTTAAAGTCTTCAATCATAAGAAGTTTATTAATAACAAATTACAAAATTACTATACACAAACTTATAACACTACACACTAATAAAGAAAGAAACAAAACAAACAATAAGTAATTATAAAAAAGAGTTGGATTTATAAGGGGAAAGTCACTAGTTCCAATACAAAGTACAGCTAGATGCCTAGATGTAAACAGGTCAAGAACAAAGCTTACCATAAAATAAACTAGAATATGACTGCTAACATCATCCTATACTCAGCTAGAACTATGGAATGGAAACACACATAGTTGGTTTGTGTGTTACAGGTAAAACAGGTTCTAACTATTTCGGATGTCATTATTCAATACAGATCACATCATGTAGATCAGGGGTGCCCAAGTTCGGTCCTGGAGATCTACTGGGTGTGCAGGTTTTTGTTCCAGCCCAGCACTAACACACCTGATTCCATTAATCACTTCACTAACACACCTGATTCCACTAATCAACTGCTCGTCAAGTCAATGAATGTTTAAATCAGGTGTGTTAGTGAAGGGCTGGAACAAAAGCCTGCACACCCAGTAGATCTCCAGGACCGAACTTGGGCACCCCTGATGTAGATGATACCCTACGCTAACTGCTGCGTTCTTCAGAAAGAGGCAGTCTGTGTTGAATTCTCCGGTGCTATGATAGCACCATGACACAATGGCTGCCGTCAAAGCTTGCTCCTCGCTTTCCATCTCTGGGGGTTGCTCCTCTGGAAGGTGGCGTCTGGATGCAGTGGTATCATCGCCAGCTTGATGGGCTGGTTAGCCAAGCTATAGTGCTTCTCTCCAAACCAGGCGGCCTAGGAGTGAACCTCTGCACTGGATAATGAGGGGATCGGAGGTCTAAAGGCCTCTACATGCTCGAGCAACTGCAACGCGACTGCCACGCAACATCCTCGTTGCGTTGATGTCGCAGAGGGTGTTGCAGAGGATGTCACATACCTAGCACAAAACTCAACATGTCGGGTAGATGTTGCACAGCATTGATTGGTTGGTTAGCAAATGGAGGTGGAGCTGTCATGGTCATAGTTCATCGAGCTAGTACATAATTTTTTAATTTTACATTTTAAGCATTTAGCAGACACTCTTATCAGAGCGACATGCAGATTAGGGGAGAAAGATAAAATTCGATTTTTAAAAATTATGTGAAAAGACAGAAAAAGACCATCCTTCATTTTCGTTAATACAGTAACATTATTTTCAAGAGTTGTCTGCTGGTTCCTTTGTTCCACGTGAATTTACTCTATTTATTACTATTATTTTAATGCTATAAAGATGAGTTGCTCGCACACAAGCTGCTTTCATGACAGGTGTAGGCTACTTGCTTTTTTTCAAAGGTTTTAAAGTCTATTGTACTGACAGTACATTAACCTCTGAGATTCTGCAAACAACAAAGGATTGACTGTGGTCTTCACGTCATTCTAAATGATATATTTAAGGTTGCAAATATCCAGATGTTTTGTGTTGTGCTTTGGATTACATATAAATGTAACATGTCACTACAACACCTTAACCCCCTGAGGTCCGTGCTAAGCTTTTCGATGTTTTTTGATTTTGGCATGGTCTGATATTTATCTCAATTTCATCAATTTAACACACACTTACTCCAAAGTGTTTGATATTTTTATTTGAAGGACAATCACAGCTACATTTGTATGCCATCAATAGTTTGGTCAGTATCATATGCAGCTTGTAAATAGATCTACAAACACACAAGTTAAAAATAGTAAATTTTTCTGCTGTCACAAAAGATGTGAAAGCACACACTAAACTATAGTGACGAATTGTTTTGCCAATGTGCGTTTGTTCACCAAGGTCTTGGTTATGTAAGGGTGTGAAAATAGTTTAGCACATCTGAGATCTAAATAGCTAAAAACCTGTTTTTATCAGAACTGGTCACATTTATTTCAGGCTGTGGGAGGGCTAAATGCTAAATACCTGAATATTCATTTTGGCTCTTTGTTACGTTGCAACACGCGGAATGTTTGGCGTCACAACACGCGATATTCATAGGCTATATTTTCACGAGTATTTGAAAACAAGCGAAATAAAATTAATATCAGCATAGACTGTTGCTGGCAGATTGCAAGCGTAAAACACAGACAAGATGTAAAAATAAAAAAACAAGCGAAATAAAATCAATAGCATAGACTGTTGCTGGCAGATTGCAAGCGTAAACACAGACATACGATATATTTTATAACATTTTACGCTGTTTGAAAAGTATTTTGTGTGCCTATTGCAATTTGTTACATTGCGACATGCGGAATATGTAGTCACAAGACGCGGAATTCATATATTTTCACGAGTATTTGAAAATATACTCGTGAATATACTGTTGCTGGCAGATTGCAAGCGTAAACACAGACACACGATATATTTTATAACATTTTAGGCTGTTTGAAAAGTATTTTCTGTGCCTATTGCAATTTGTTACATTGCGACATGCGGAATATGTAGTCACAAGACGCGGAATTTATATATATTTTCACGAGTATTTGAAAACAAGCGAAATAAAATAAATATCAGCATAGACTGTCCTCTTCAGTTTGTGTTGTTTATGCCGGCGTTTTCACACATGGCCCGAACGCACCTCCCGAAATTAGCACCTCGTTAACATGTCAATAGAAGGGGACGTTACTAAAAGGTAAAAACAGAGTAAAAAGCAAGGTTTACTTTTGGTCTAATTAAGCTAATTTTAAAAATCCCATTTGATTTGCCAGTGCTCAAATCGGAAAGTCGCGATTCTAAGGTTTCTGTCAATGTTTTTGCCGCGTGTGTATGATAAAATATCGCGAAGTTAGAAATAGTAATATACTTGTATTGCTGCTTGGATCGGCGCCGATCCAGCCGACCTCAGGGGGTTAATGCGCAGAATATTCAACTAACAAAACAAAGAAAAAGCAGGATGCATATACATTTTTTAAAGCATATAGCAGACACTCCTATCCAGAGCGACTTACTAGATGTGCATTAATACATGATAAGAACAATCATAGTTTGCATAACAGATGAGTGCAGTAATACAGCGATAGACATCGTTGTTGGCAGCTGCATACCATACCTGTATATATCTATGTTAACGTTAGCTAAGCAAAACTATCAATATCTACACTACCGTTCAAAAGTTTGGGGTCACCTTCCATCTGGACTATGGCTAATCGGGCACTCCTTCATTCTTCAGCAAGATAACGACCCAAAACACACCTTGAAGTTGTGCAAGAACTATCTGGTGAAGGAGGAATGTGAACAACAACTCAAACTAAAGACCTGGCCTACCCAGTGTCCAGACCTCAATCCTATAGAACTTGTATGGGACAAACTGGAAAGGAAGAGTCAAAGCAAAGCAACCCACAAGTTTCTCTGGGAATTGCTGCAGGATAGCTGGGAAAACATGTCGGGTGATTTCCTGCTAAAACTTATTAACCGAATGGCCACTGTTTGTGAGGCTATTCTTACGCCAAAGATTGACTATTTTGAGGAATCCAAGATTAAATTTTCAATATAGTTTTCTTGAACATTTCTTTGATGTTCATTTTGCTAATTGTTACATGTGTTTTTTGCCATTTTAAAGTATTTACAGAAATGTATACGGTGTAAAGCATTGTCAATTATGAGATAAAAATAGTTTCCAGCAGGTGACCCCAAACTTTTGAACGGTAGTGTATCTAGCTAGCTAGCTAGGAAACAGGTATCACGGCCAAATAAAGCTTGCTAACAGTAGCTAACGATATAGATAGCTACCATAATTTGTTCAACACGGTATAAAATGAACCAGCTTCAGGAAAGATTGGCTGAAGAAGTTCGAAGGTACAGGAGTCCCTGCTTTCATGAAAACTTTACTGACCTTCAATACATTGATGCCAGTGTACAGAAGTGTAAGGACACCATGTTGCATAGGTTGCGCAGAAGTATAAATTGCCAAGTGCTTGTGACATGTTGCATTGCGCGAACCGTGAAGATGTCGCACAAGTTACGCAGAAGCATGTAGAGGCCTTAAGAGTGCCCTGAGAAAAGCTAATTATGTGGAGTTTTTAGTACAATCCATATAGGTGTCAGCCCTCGGTAGGGAATTTGGGCAGTCACTGGTTGAAACTTTGTGCTTCCGCACAAAGTCTGGGGTCAAATGGTGGATGAAGCCACTATAGATGGAATATCTTGAGTACCTCATTTAATTTGACTTATCAATTGATTCAATATTAATCTATTAAATATTTGAATGTTTAGGTGAAGGTTAATACATATTATTCACTATTGATTGAATATTTCATATTTAAATGATTTTACGATTTCCACCGTTCCTCTTTTTAGCCTCCAGCTTCATATCGAACCACTTTTGATCTCTTGCATGGTCTGCAGAACAGGCAACACAGAATTCAAAGCCATGGTGTATCTCAGTTAAGATGATTTAAATTTCTGCCAAAGATTCTTGTTTTGATTTTTTTCAGCACCATCTTTCTATTCACATCAGGTAATGGGGATTCCCCACTCCTTATATGGCATATTAGGGGCATCAATTTATGTTAATCACCCATTCTATGAACATGCTTCTCATTTAGGATTGATTGGTATTTATCAAAATACACATGTGGATACTAATAAGTGCTGTGCCTATGCATCTTTGATAAATGTGGCAGGACTTGTTAGTTCATACCGTTTATGAGTAAACATACACACAATTTTAGGAAAGTAGCCTATTGATAAATTAGGTCCATGTGTTGACAAAAATGGTAAGCTATGAAGATAGCTGTAAGTCCCTAAGTCAAGTCCGTTGGTTTCTCTTTCTCTGGCTTAGGGAGTGACCTTTATCGACCAGGCATACCATAGTTTACCGTTTCTGCTGAACCATGATCCTACTGTTTCTGTTTTACAATAAGAACTCTATTAGCCAATAGGGTAAAGCTATTGCTCCACTACTGCTTGATGTTTTGACAAACAAGCCAAGCATGATTCATTGTGCATGCAACACGGATGCATAAACTCGTAAAATGAGAGGTGCATGTACAATATGATTGTTCTTTTGCATTGGCATGTGCAATTTAGGATCACAAACTGCTATTACATTTACAAATCTTTACGTATACACATATTTTTGACAGCTATTTCACTCCGTCGTTGAAACTGGACTTGTGATCGACGTGGAGGTTTTGCTGTTCATATTATGGAATAATAATTAGCTTGATGCTAATTACAATTACAAAGCTTTCTTCCTTGTCTGTTTAATGTTATAACTCAGACAAACAATAAAGAGTTGAAGAATGCAAAGTTATGGCCCCCATAGGCTTTTGCTCTAAGTGCAGGTTGTGCAGCCTGGGTTCAATTTCCAGCTGCGCCAGCCCGGGTCTGGCCTGGGATGTCCCATACGGTGGCAGCGACTGTCCTGCCAGGGCTTCGGGAGAGAGCATCCGGCATGAGCTCGCTGTGTAGAAAAAGTACTTGCATGCTCTGTGTGTGTCGGTGTTACAGTCGACAGCATGGCAAGTTCCATCTCGGAGGAGGCAGTTAGCCATCTTTGTCATTGCCGGTCCTAGAGTTGCATCAGCGAACTTGTAGTATGAGGGGGGGATAGTTGAATGAGAAAAGGGTACATTTGGCTACCAAATTGGGAGAAAATTGGAAAAATCATAAGCAAATTATTTAACAAAAAAAAATTATATTACGATGAACAAAATAAATCATTGATGAAACGTATCTACCTAAATTTCTCTGTTTCCTTGGTAAGCCACTTTCACCACATTATAATGTGCGACAAATTTTCAAATTTAAGTTGAGGCCGAGATCAAGAATGAAAGAAAAAACTAAAAGCCGCAAGAGAGCAAGGCCAAACACCCAACAGCTCATTAGCATTCCGGTGCCCACACATATCCTCACAAAGCCTTTCAAATTACGGGCACAAAAGGCATTTCCAAACAACGTGAATCAGACAGAAGATTCATTATGCGAAAACAAGGCTACCTGAAGGGTTGAGTTCTATTTTTCTTTCTTTTCTCCCCTCATTTCATTCATAATTTACCACTTGATTTAATCACAGAGACTGCCTCCCACAGGGGAAGTAATGGTTTTCATCTTCGACCCTTTACTGGAACATGGTAACGGCTCTGTGGGATACGAGCCTGGGAGCGAGGGAATTCTGGCTGCCTCTACCATCAGACCCAGACAGCTCATGTTGAACCAGGGGCATGCTTGCAGATCAATCCACGTTACAGAATGTAGCACATACAGTGTATGGAAACTGTGACTGGAATACATTGCGAAACATTGTAGAGGACAATCATTGGTAATGAGTGAAAAGTTTATTGCATTCCAACTTTTTGATTTTCTGCAGTGATATGTGAAAATCAGCTGTTGAAATGTGTGAATACTGCTGCTTGGGACTTGTTCCGTTCTATACAGTGTTCTGACAAACAGCCACTGTTTCATCGAGGCTGCATACTGGCAAGTTTATTGTGGTATTAAAAGTGAAATGCTATAATGAAATAGAAATGTCATGATGGGAAATGCCATGGTTAATAACGACCTCTCTCAGCTGCAGTGGAAGAATGGGAAGCCCATAATGACATCATATCGCCCAAGGAGTGCAGAGCATTAGTACTACGGAGAGTGTGGGGTTTACAGTGTGAAGTCTGTGATTGGGGCATTAATTATATTATTCTTGCATTAGGAGTGCAAAAATAAGTTGATGCCATTTCCTTGCAATTCACCAAGCCTTTGTCTGTGTTTAAAAAAACATTTTGGTATGGTATGGTATGGTTATTCCTGAAGGTTCACAGATATTTGGGGTTCCAAACATAACATTGTGCCAAGATCCCTATTTTATCTGCTTGGATTTTTAGTATGAAGCCACTTTCTTCAATGGCCCATAAGACATAGGACATGTGATTGTGGAAGCTTGTGGAAATGATATATGGGATATAGCTGCCATTTGGAATAGCTGCCATATTGAAGGTATCATGATTCGTGGACCCTGTGAAACTGAGTCTGTGACTATGCAGATGTGAAACTTTGTTAACTTTGTTGAAACTCCAAATATTCCCTACCCTCAATGTTTAAGAGTAAATATGATCTAGGGGAGTTTTTCAGTTCTGCTTATATTGCATGACTCATGGCTATGGTGGCAATTTTAGCTCTGGTATTTTTAGTAAATGTTGCATGAAAGATGCAGACACTTATCAGTGTCACCACAATTTACACAGTGAGTCACAGAAATGTATAAACTTAGAGCAGATTCTCACTAGTTTTGTTTTAGGCAGGGCGTGGTACACTTAAGTAGCTGAAGTACTGTGAACACCACATTTAATTTGTGAAATTAACCCAAACAAAATATTTCCAACCGAGGTCACTTGAATAGATGGGGTTGATCCATTGTATGAGAAAACTCCGGCTTGTGGTTTGTCTTTTCAAAATACATTTTCTTTTCAAAATATTAAAATGCAAATAATAAGGGGGTCTTTTTCAATCAGTAAATGATATACACAATCTAAAGTTGAGGTTGCTTCAGACAGTATTTGGTCAGGAATGTTAAGCAATGTGGTAGTTCATTAACAGCATTAACAAGTTTTTGTCTGTGTAAGCTGCAGTATACATTATGCACCATCTGTAACAACAAAATTACACTTTTTCATAAAAGAGAGAACCACAGGATATTAAAAGAATGGTTCATCTGTAATGTAACATTAAGGCATAACACTCACATGATTTTGAACAAAAAACTTAATGTCAAACAAATCAAATCAAATATTTTTCACCAATTCTACCTCTTTGTGTGCTTGTTTGCCCTTGTTCAGTCAGTGTTGATTAAATAATATTGAGCTAGTAAGCAGTCAGTCAGATACATTTTAATTCTGACAGACTCCAGTAACAGTGTGTGCATACACCTGTTGTTGTCACTCCATTCATAAACTTCGCTCTGTTTATATTTTTCTGTCCAGAAGGCTGATGCGTTAAGTGCTACCGTATGTTTTTTCTTCAATGTTGCTTGAGAACCACATAAGGCTAAGCGCTGAGAGCCAGGATCAATATATGTGTGCTACACTGTGCGGTCACCGGTCTGTGAGTTGGTGTGGATACCACTGTTGGTATGGTGGGGTCAGGGGTTCCATCTCTCAGCTGCTGAAACGTCTCTGCTTACAGGGACTTCAATGAGCCTCCTGAGGCATGACAAACCCAGTAAGTGAATCACTGTGAATTATTGACAAGGAGTGGAACTGCAATGTGTTTTAAATTATTATTATGATTCCCCCCCCATGTCAGACAGCCTGGTGTTCTCTACCGCCCACTGCTGGACCCCCCCAGGCATTATAGAGCAACAGGGACTCCTGTGTCAAGTCTAAAGTACATGACTGAAAATGTCAAACCATATCAGAGCTTGTGCTTCACTGTGTTTTTTAAAACTGCATTTCTGTTATAATGCTACAGTAGGAATGCTTGTTTAAAAGAACTGGAGAAATCAAAAGGCATAAGAACACAACCTGAAATTGCATACCAGACACATTTTGAAATAACTGAAGTAAACAGACCCTGCAACTCTCTGAATGCCTCAGCCTGAGTCAGTGTCTCCACCCTGAACAGAGAGTATGTGTCTGTACGTATTAGGGGAGAGAAAAAAGTAAAACGTGTGTGGCTTCAACGGAGAAACAAGGTATCACAGCATTTTATAAACAGTCTCGAGATGAGGAGACAATGTCAGAGACGATGATGGCCGTCTTTGATCTCTCCCTCTCAACCTCAGAGCACGACCGTCAATTATGCACAGCGCCATGAATAAAATGTTTGGAATGAGCCTCTGCTCAGCATGGCTTGCACTGACATTCCCTGTCCTGTTTGGTCAACCCGTGCCCACATGACAAGTCTAACACAAGCATTGTGGTGCTGTCAAGTAGGAATGAGAGACCAGGTGAAGTGAGGATCAGATGAGATTTGAAACCAGCAGATTCTACTAAAATAGTAGAATATTCAATTTACAACAGTGAAAATGTGACTCCTGCCAATGTAAGTGATGTCTCCTTTAGCTGGAAATGATGTGACCTTAGAAATTAGATTCCCTATTTTGTGCAAATCACCTAATGGAAACTACGGCTGTGTGTGTAATCGTGTCTAGTCATTGAACTATATGGTTGAACCTACACTGAGAAATGTTAAAGCTTTTGATGGGTTTGAAATTGAATAACAAATCTCCAATTAAATAAATAGCCAGGCATTCACATTTTGCGCAAGTGAATTAGTGGTGTGTATATAAAAGTTCCAAATAATTATTCATAAGTGCGTAATGAATATTCAAGAGGTTTGCACACTAAATGAATTGCATAATAAAGCTGACTCAACATTTATTTATTTTCAGATACTTGTGTAATGTCAGGAGATCATGTTTACTTTACGCTCGCATTCTAATACTTTGAACTGTTTTCAGCATTCATGTTATTTCAGAATATTTCAATTTGTTATTTAAAAGTTTGTAACTTGATCTACTTGAGGATTATCCCATATGGCAGAAAGCAAGTGCAATGCTATCTGCAGAAACTCCCCATCTCTGCAATTCTTTGAGCGAGGACGCAGCTCGCGCAGCTGGCTGCCACTTTACAAACCATCATAATTAATCATACCAGATTTTATATTTGTTTTTAGTTTTTATTTTGACCTGAGTGAAACAAGGCAAATTAGCTAATGGGACATACAGTTACAAAGGCAGCTTGGTCCTGGCCCAAGTTCTGCAGGCTTTAACTGACATTCTGGTTTGAGTGAAATACACATTTCCAGTTGAGGAAGTCAAAGCGTGTTGTAGTGCTCAAGTAAATTAAATGTTCTTCTCTAGTTGAAAAAAACATCTTCATAAATTGGAATATATCCATCCAGAATGAAATATCTACAAAACCTATATGTAGTGTATACATATTTGTCTTACAGGTCAACACAGTTTTATCCCTACAGTTCATTGATCAAGGTTGAAATTGGTTTTAGTTTTGAGAGGAAATGTAGTAGCAGATACAGTGCAATTACAATTTATGATGTCATGGCTCTGAACAATAAAGGGAGAGCATTCATGGTATATAGAAGGAAGGAAGGAAAGAAGGAAAATAAACAGTTTTTAGAAAATGATTCATATTTATATTACTCAAATGGAGTAAACATTGGCCCCAGCCTCCAGAAACTCTGCAGGGTGCATATGGGGATTGAGGGATGGTTGCGGTGGGGTTGGCTGCCAAATTGGGTGTTATGGAGGAAGCTGTGCCATACGATGATGGAAGTGTATTCTGTTGAATCAGGTCATTTTGGGCATTTTATAAATGTGCACTTTGTGAAAATAAACATTTAACATTTTTGCCAAATTGTGTAGGACACAACATGCCACAAAGAATGCACTGATTTTCTGAGGGCTGTATTGTAATGTACCACCCCACCTGTCCAAACATCTGAAACGCATTTCTCTCGATCACTGATCTGGCCCTAGAAAAAAGACAGTTAAAAGCAAGTTGTGTAGATGTTGTGGGCACAATGTATGGCGTAATCAGCCATGGTTTTAATGGATAGCCGTTGTCCCCTAGTAGCCACCCATCCAGGGGGGCAACCCTCTGAAAGGCTGTAGGAATGACTGAGTTGGCCAAGATAAAAGAGTCATGAGTAGACCCAGGATAATTGGCAAACACATCACATCACATCACAAACCACCTGGATATTAATGGAGTGGACCCCCTTCCGATTCACATAAATGATACCGTGATCAGATGGTGCGCGCAACTGCACATGTGTGCAGTCAATGGCACCCAATACCCCAGGGGATCCACATTGCCTATAAAAATCCTGTTTAGTTCTTTGCTGGCTGTCGGGTGTAGGAAAAGTAATAAACTCATTTGCATGTTGGACAAGACTGGAAGAAACTGCATGTACAGCTGAACTGATAGCCATCTGGTCAACACCGGCTACCAAACCTAGGGCGTGTTGGAAGGAGCCGGTGGCGAAGAAGGCGAGGGCTGCTGTCACTTTAACAGTGACAGGGAGCGCACAGGGACCAGGTGGGTTTCCCTCGATGTCCGGAGCCATGAGCCGGCAGATCCGAGCGACAACCTGTCGGGAGAGGTGCAGCTTCTGCCTGCACTCCTCCTCAGACAGGTTGATAAATGATACCCATTGGCGGTATATGCGCTCACGGTATCGCCTTCAGCGTCCAATTATGTACTCCATTTTCTGTAGTGCAAATGTAAAGAATAAAACCCTTTCACATAAGAAAAACAATGTGCATACAAACATATATTTATTTAACAGGTGTATCTTACTGAACTGTAGCGATGGATGGCCTGCTGGCTTCAGTCTTGAATAACCACAAGCTGTGGTGAAATAGTTTTTAGCTTAATTGATTACAGCTTGCAAGTTACCCATGGATTGGACGATTTGCCTCAACGTGGGGGGAAATTCACAATATTCACGAAACATTCTCATGTGATTTCAGATAACCCAATGTTCATATGTGCACATCAATAAAGTCACCAAATTGCACAGAGAGCCAGCATTTGCGTTAAGAGGTGGTCTAATTGGACGTTAACGCAAAGTCATTATTTGACATCAAACTTAGCGCCAACTGTTTTCATGGGCATACCCCCTATTGCGCTCCCCAATCCATAGTCACGCAAACGCCTTCATTGCGCACCACGAAATTGCTAAACTCGGTGGAGGCGGAAATATTCAGTTTGCGACAGACAAAACTGGCAATCGCCAGCGCTAGGTCATAATAGGACCCAATGGGTGTTTCTAATATTCCTTAACACTTAAGATGACAACCTCATGTAATATTCATGCTATGAATATTCATGCTATGTTAATTTAGACAGGCACGCCAGGGGCACCTTGGTTTTGGTTATCACAGCACGGGGTCCTGTTAGATGGTTGGGGTATAGCTTACCATGTTACCACCACTGATGTACGAGATCGATAAATAAAGACGAGTTCATTCATTCATTCTTTGTCCTGAAGATTATTTACAGCAGCGTAAATACGACATGGTGTCAGAGTAGAGGACATGAACATGGATTTTAACGGGGTTCCGTCGCCGCGAATGAATTGGGACTCTCTGGACTTACCGGGAGAATGGAAAAAATTCAGACAGCACGCGGAGCTAATGTTTTCCGGCCCGCTCAAGAAAAAAGGAGAAGACGAGAAATGTAGCTACCTGCTACTATGGAGTGGAGAGAAAGGGAGAGACATCTTCAACACATGGACTCTCAGCGCAGATGAGGCCAAGGTATTGCAAAGTTACTACAATAAGTTTGAAGCTTATGTAATTCCAAAGAAAAACACGATATTCGCTAGGTACAAGTTCCACGAGAAAATTCAGCAACCTAGCGAGTCATTTGAACAATTTGTCACGGCATTAAAGCTGCTCGTAAAGGACTGTGATTATGCGAACAATGACGAGATGGTTAGGGACCGTATAGTGTTTGGTATACAATCAGCCAAAGTTAGAGAGAAACTTTTAAATGTCGGATCAGAGCTGACATTAGATAAAGCAGTAGATATAGCCAGAGCTCACGAGCTAGCACAGGCTCAGATCAAAAGCTAGCGGCGCCACAAGCAGCGCACACGAGCAGCTAGTACACGCAGTGCACAGACATGGACAAAAGAATGCCGCGCAGAGATTTCGCCCTAAAACGGAGTGGGCAGAGAGAGATCACAAAACGAGCGAAGCAGACACACGTAGCAGGAACTGTGGTTACTGTGGAAACAGAGCACACGAGGGAGGAGAGAACTGTTCTGCAAGAGGAAAACAATGCATGAAATGCGGCAAATGGAACCACTTTTCCAAGGTATGTAGGGCCGGTAGCTACCAGAAAAAGTCAGTGCATGAAGTGAGCGCGAGCCCTGAATCAGGTGAAGAGTCAGACGAACTATATGTCGACACAGTAACAGACCGACAGTTTACAGAAGCAGAGCAAGCTTTTGCAGACATAAAAATTGGGAAACAGGGCACAGAGATTCAGTTTAAACTAGATACAGGCGCGCAGGTTAACGTAATTTCCCTGAGAGAGTATGATAGCTTGAAAAATGAGTGCAAGATCCAGCCTACCTTACGCAGACTGACAGGCTACGGTGGAGAGAAGCTCGTCGTAAAGGGCACATGCACGTTGAGATGTAAGTACAAAGAGCGTGACATGTTATTGGACTTTTACATTGTAGATACTCAGGCACCCCCAGTTCTAGGCTTACAAGCATGCCTGAATATGGACCTTATTAAGCTAGTGTTGTCAGTTACTGCGCACACAGACAAACAAACCGTCATGGAAGAGTATCGTGACGTGTTCAAAGGAATTGGACTGTTCCCGGGGGAGTGTCACATTCACATAGACCCAGCTGCCACGCCAGTGGTCTGCCCACTGAGAAGGACACCCCTCGCCCTGCGTGGCCGCCTGAAAGAGGAACTGCAACACATGGAGGACAGCCAGATCATCACCAAGGTCATCGAACCAACGGAGTGGGTCAGCGCACTGGTCGTCGTGGAGAAACCACGCACAGGCAAACTCAGAATCTGCCTGGACCCAAGAGAGCTGAACAAGGCTATCAAGCGCCCGCATTACCCACTGCCGACACTAGAGGACATTACACCCAGACTAACAGGTGCACGTTTCTTCAGTGTGCTGGACGCAAGATCAGGATACTGGTCCATCAAGCTAGCTCACGAATCATCCAAACTGACAACGTTCAACACACCATTTGGACGGTACAGGTTCTTACGCCTGCCGTTTGGACTCGCCTCTGCTCAGGATGAATTCCAACGGAAAATCGACGAGACATATGAGGGCCTAGATGGAGTAGCAGCGATAGTAGACGACATCCTCGTTTATGGCGCGACCAGAGAGGAGCACGACAAGAATCTTCATGCAATGCTAGAGAGATCACGAGTGAGAGGCGTCCGGCTCAATGCAGACAAATGCACCATCGGAACCAGCGAGGTGAGCTATTTCGGGCACGTCCTTTCGGCTGAGGGCGTAAAGCCGGACCCAAGCAAGATAGCTGCCATCAAGGAGATGGAGGCGCCGAAGAGCCGCGCAGAGCTGGAGACCGTGCTAGGTATGGTCAACTACCTGGCTAAGTTCGCGCCGAGCCTCTCCGAGATCAACGCTCCCATGAGACAGCTGTTGAAGCAATCTAATGAGTTCCTGTGGGACAAACAACACGACGCCGCATTCCAGAAAATGAAAGACACACTCACCAGTGAACCGGGGCCAGTTCTCATCTATTTCGACCCCGAAAAGGAGCTCAGCTTGCAAGTCGACGCATCGAAGTATGGGCTAGGTGCTGTGCTGATGCAGGAAGGAAGGCCCATTAGCTACGCATCCAGATCACTCACAGACAGCGAGGTCAACTACGCACAGATCGAGAAGGAGATGTACGCAGTACTGTACGGATTCAAACGTTTCCATCAATATGTCTATGGTCGACATGTCACGGTGCAATCTGACCATAAGCCCCTTGAGTCGATCATGAAGAAGCCACTTGCCGCAGCCCCACCGAGGCTACAGAGAATGATACTGCAGCTACACAAATACAACTTCACAATCGTGCATCACCCTGGGAAGGATATCCCAGTCGCCGACACGCTATCCAGAAAACCACTCGCCTCCCACAACGACGGACTCAGTGAAGGGATGGACCTTCAGGTACACATGGTGTACAACAGCCTACCTGTGAGTGATGCCAGACTACGGGAGATCGGAGAAGAAACAGAGAACGACACAATTCAAGCTGCTGAGCCAGGCTATCATGGAGGGATGGCCTGAGGAAAGGAAACAGTGCCCCGAAAACATCACTGCATTCTGGAACCACCGAGACGAACTGTCCAAAACAAATGGAATCATTTTCAAAGGGGAGAAAATAGTCATCCCTACCAACCTCAGAGGAGAGATGCTGACTAAGATCCATGCAGGCCACATGGGCATGGAAAAGTGCAAACTGAGAGCACGAGACATCATGTTCTGGCCTGGAATGTGCAAGCACATAGAGCAAACCGTGGAAAAGTGCTCAGTCTGTCAGGAGCGCCGCCCATCAAACATCAAAGAGCCCATGCTGCCTCATCGCATCCCAGAACTTCCCTGGCAGGTTGTGGGGACAGACCTCTTCACCTGGAACAACCAGGATTACATTGTGACCGTCGACTACTACAGCAGGTTCTTTGAACTAGACAGACTTCACAGCACCACATCAGCAGCTGTAGTCCACAAGCTAAAGGCAGCATTTGCCAGGCATGGCATCCCGGAGACCGTGGTCTCAGACAACGGACCACAGTACAAGTCAAAGGAGTTCAAGGCGTTTGCCAAGTCATGGGAGTTCACACACGTCACGTCGAGCCCACATTACCCTCAGAGCAATGGACTGGCGGAGAGGACTGTACAGACAGCTAAAGCGCTCATGGACAAGGCTAAGGCAGACAGAAGAGACCCTTACCTCAGTCTCCTTGAATACCGTAACACCCCAGTCGACAACTTCAAGTCGCCAGCGCAGCTGCTGATGAGCCGCAGGCTGCGCTCAATCCTCCCAAGCACCAGCCAACAGCTGCAGCCAGAGGTAGTCAGCCCCAAAGATGGACATGCCAAGCGAGTGCAAAGACAAGAGCACCAAAAGAGGTACTATGACAGGTCAGCTAGACCACTACCCCCACTGCACAGTGGAGAGTCTGTCAGGCTCCAAGAGAATGGACACTGGAGGCCAGCAGTAGTCATGCAGCCAGCTGACACTGCGCGTTCATACCATGTCCGCACCCAAGATGGACAAGAGTACCGCCGCAACCGCAAGCACCTGCGGGACACAAAAGAAGAACACTGTCTGGCGAGCAGCATTCCGCCACACATAGAAGACTTACCTGCTACTACACCTGAACTGTCAGATGACTCAGAAGCACGCTCAGCTTCAGCTTCATACCACACCAGGTCAGGCCGAGAGGTCAAGCCTCGAGCAATACTGGACCTGTGAATGTACAGGGTGTAGGCGGATCGCTGCCCTATATAAAAAAATAAAATGTAGTACCTCTGAGGCTGTTTAAGTATGACATTAGTACTTACTTGTTTATTTTACCTGATTAATGTTTGCAGAATATGGTTTGCAGAGTAATACATAACATGGCTTTTACTTGCTGTTCTAATGCCACTCCAGTCTTCTTTAAAAGAAGGGAGATGTAATATTCATGCTATGAATATTCATGCTATGTTAATTTAGACAGGCACGCCAGGGGCACCTTGGTTTTGGTTATCACAGCACGGGGTCCTGTTAGATGGTTGGGGTATAGCTTACCATGTTACCACCACTGATGTACGAGATCGATAAATAAAGACGAGTTCATTCATTCATTCTTTGTCCTGAAGATTATTTACAGCAGCGTAAATACGACACCTCAGGAAACATAATTCTCTCTCTCTCTCTCTCTCTCTCTCCCTCTTTCCCTTTCTCTCTCTCTCTGGATGAACAGGGTGGTCAATTAAAGATGCAAATTACACTTTACACTCTTACACAAAGGAAAACACTTTACTAAACACTTATTCCACATGCTTTTAAACAACCTCTGGAACGGTAGAAAAACTTATGAAACAAGTGTCATAAATGCCTAACATTAACCAGTGATCACAGAAGGGAAGTAATCACAGGTCTTCATATTCCTATAGGACTGCTCTCTATATGGAGGAGCCTGGCTTTGTAGAGTAAGCAGGTGGGTATGTACTCCTTTCTTTCTTTTTCTCTCTCCCTCTCTCTTTCTCTCTCTCTCTATGTCTATACAGAGCAGTGCACACCCACCTCTCTTACTGGAAAAGGCTTGCAGGTCATGGCTGCACATGGTAAATTATAACCTACAGCTGAGGTGATTGTTATTAGCAGAGGGGGTAGCTGTTATGCTTGTGCAGGCTCTTGCTCCGTATGTTGTCTCCACTGATCTTTGACACGGGAACCCGCATGATTGTTTTGCCACGGGAACACTGCCTCATATGATGCAGAACACTCTGAATGTCAGGGAATAATCCTCCTTTGCCAAGACAAAATGGTACATCCAAATCACAGATGACAGACACAATTAGGGATTTCAATGGGGGAGGACAGTATTTTACACAGCATTCAAATTAAACATCAAAATGATGGAGTAGACAACAGGGCGCCACATCTGAGAAATAACAATGTGATATAACCTCTTCCTCAAAATGTATTCCAAATGATGAAAGTTCCTGTACAAAGACAAAACAGATGAAAAAACAAGGAGCATATGATCCCCAAAGAGTAACATTGCTTTGGATATCATTTGATTGTTGCTATAGTTGTTATATAATAATATGTATAATAATACTTATTTCTTAATAATAATCAAATCACCTTTCAATGAATCGCCTATTCAAACCTGAGACAGAGAAAGCACACAAGGGGATGGGCACAATGGTAGAAAGAGACAGAGCAGAACATTCTCTGACTTTAGAGCTTGTGTGTATTACACCATTCATTTAATTTATTGAGTGATGGCCAGGATGTAGATGAGAAAGGGCTACTCGAGAGGCCCAACAGTCCAAACCCCGGGGGAAAGTGAAAAAAACAGAGGAGAATAATGTGCACAGCTCACAGTGCCTAACATTTAATATTAAGCTTCTCTAATTAATATTAAACATATTTCACTCCATTTAAAGCTTTAGGCCAGTCTATGTAGAGAGGAAATGCCTCACACTTCATGGGTCTCTGTGATTGGATGCACATGTCGGTTGATTGGAGCAAAAGTGACAAATGTATAACTAACAGGAGCTTTTCCACAGCAGGCATGGTTCAGAGGAACAATAATATGTATTTGAACTGAAAAGATTTCGCAAACAGTTATTAATTATATCCATCGCATTATACAATTGAAATTCTTTCAATTGTTGTTATGTTATACTATCATATCAAACAGCAGCAATTAGTTAGCACCAATTAGTCCAGACAAAACTAACAATGAACTCAGCTTAATTCAGAAAGCAGCAGAATTCCAGCTATCATCTTTTTTTACAGTTTCAGTTGGATGGGTGTGGGTGCTGAAGAAATGGGCAAAGACTGCATTTTGTCTTTGACTTAAGCACGTGTTACATTTTTTAATTCATTTTTAGTGACTGCCAAACATATTTTGTGCAGCTAAGGCTTCCAAGATTATTTAAAGGTAATTGAATAGAGGGCCTAGTCTGCATGTCATGGCATGGTTTACCTTGTACAAAATATAATCATATGCGCATCCAAACTCAACGGCAGGTGCAGGAACAAAAAATGAGCAGGAACAGGTAGAGTTTTCCCACTACTCTTGTGTTACAGTGATTTATTTTATTAGCGCAATCCACAAGGATCTTCATTAGGACTGTAAGGTTGCCTGGATACAATGAATCAGTGGTTTGCTTCACTACAATGGAGAGAAGAAATCCTGCATACCATCTAAAAGGTTTATAGGTTTTTGTACTATACTTCCTCTAACTATTGTTAGCACCTAAGGTGCCAGCTCCATCCCTGAGCTCAGAAGGTGAGGGACTACTGGTGGTACATAGGTATTGTCTCAATTCAGCTGGACTGATATCCTTTAGTTGCTATGCCCCCTGAACTCTTCAAGCTCATATTGGAAATGCTGAAACAATGGTTTTTATTTTTAAAACCAATAGAAAACATGACTTTATTACTGTTCTTGTATATAACTGTGTACCTGACTGAATTGTGCCTTACCTTTGTAATTTGCACAGTTTTAAAAATGTTCCAGTGCCTTGGGCCACCTTGTGTGAAGAGCACTATATATAAATAAAATTGAGTTTTGGTTCATTATCACCATGGAATTGAAAAAACGTTATACATGCATCTTCAATATATAGTGGTGTCTGATAGAACAGCCACCTCCACATTGTGAGCTATAGGCAGCCTTTTAAACCTTTGTTTTAATTATCAACTCTGAGTGCTCTTTATTCCTCAGTATGTGAAAGTACCTAGTCTGCCTGAGGGCCACTGCAACTGGACTGTTATTCCTCCATAACTTGAAACATCACAAAGAAGCTACAACCCACTCGATTCTGAAATCACATTTGTCTTACCATCATCCTGTCTGATAAATAATTGGAATTCATACATCTTTTTATCCTCTTTTATTGAAAAAGAAAATCAGCAGGGGCTGCAATGGACCTGATTTTAACTTGGACTCACAAACGGGTTTGTGTTGGGAATGAGAAATTGTGTTGGGCAACTTGGGCAAGATAGTTTATCACAATTGTTCCAGTAAAATCCATGTATACAAAACAGTTGTATTGTGTCCATTAGCATAATGTATAAAATTGTAAGCCTTGGAAGTCCTTCTGCATGATGGTGTAACTAGATTTTTTATGATAATCTTGTGGTAGGCACTCTCTGGGTGTTTTGGTACATGGGTACATAATTCTGTGTATGACGTTACATGGGTAACTTCATACACATGTTCCAGGAATGGCTTGCTATAATGGCCAGGATTCAATCGAATGAACTTAGACTACAGGCAGTCCCCGGGTTACGAACGAGATCCGTTCTTAAGTCTGTCTTTAAGTCAAATTTGTATGTACGTAAGTCGGAACAGGTACATACAGTTCTTATTAATCGTCACTTAGTCAAATGTTTGTCATAGTATTTATTTTACCTTTCTGTGCATATAAAATACATAAGAAAAACTTCCAAATACAATAAAACATCTTAAACATAACATTCAGTACATAATAATACTGTAATAATAACAATACTGTAATATTAATAATAATAATAATACAGTAATAATAAAAGTAACTATGTACATACAGTACTGTACTGTAAAAAAACAAAAAAACATTAAAGAAAGGCTAAAATGCATATGTGGAGGGCGTTGGTCTTGGCCACATGGGAGTGGCATGGTTGCCTTTGTTTTTACATGTTGTGGAGGCCTTTGGGCCAGGGAGACTTTCCGGAAGGTTGCTCCAAAGGCCATAATTGATTTAATTATGATTTAATTGATGTTAATTGCTAAGTGATTATTCACTTACCGGTTTATGTGTGAGAATGTGAGTGGGTGTGGTCTGTCAATTGTTGAGTGATTAATAGATGGGTGATTGCCTTGTTAGGTTCACGAAATTCAGAAGACCTACAAAGTGAATAGAGAACACTTGCACCAAATGAGAAAACAGAACATTCAACCAATTTTCAACAGAGTTTATTCAACCAAATGCATTCGGGGTTCACTGCCTCCCTGCCAGGCAATGAACAAATCATTTCCGGAGAGAACACTTCTTATACACAATAGCCACCCCTAGACAGATGCCCTAGCCTCGCCCACTCACCAGTCACAAGACATTTATTTTCCCATCTCTGGGAGAACCTCGTATCTTTTGGCAAGGCACACTGCTCTGACCTTGACTGTCGGTCAGCTACCCATGCAAAACAGTTCCACAAAACGGTACAAGTATGTGAAGTTATTCAGAAACAATTTTTACACACAGAATTTCTCTATCAGCCTCACGAGTCCCACCTGAGCCAGACAGAAAGTAAGCCTATTTAAGAGCAGGTGGGGCGAGTGGGGAATCAGTTAGACTTGTGTCTTTGTCTTGATGTGAGTGTGAGTGTGAGTGTATGTTGTGGATTATTGTGGTATGTTTGATGTTTGATGTTTGATGTGACTCTGTCGGGCATGGTGGCGCGTGTCTGTAATCCAAGCTTCTGGAAGGTGGAGTCTGTGTGGAGTTTGTTGAGTTCTGTGTGCGTTTGTCAAAAGTGACTGAGTAGAGTGCTTCCTGTGTGAGTGGGAAAGAGAACGAGAGGGCGCCCTGAAAGAGGGTCTGCCTCTCGCCCTCGGTGTGATTGGAAGATAACTCGCACTCGGGCAGTGGAGAGTGTCTCTGGACAACGGCCCGAGAACTCTCACTGAAAGAGTGGAGAGTGTCTCAGGGCTGGTTGACAGAGAACTCTCACTGTGAGGAGTGGCGAGGGTCTTGGCGTGTTTGGGGAGAACTCGCACTTGGGCAGTGGAGAGTGTCTCTGGACAATGGCCCGAGAACTCTCACTGAAAGAGTGGAGAGTGTCTCTGGGCTGGTTGCCAGAGAACTCTCACTGTGAGGAGTGGCGAGGGTCTCGGTATGTTTGGGGTAAAAGAGAACTTGGACTGGAAAGTTTGAGTGTCTCTGTGTGCATGGGTTTGGGAAGCACTTCCTGGATATGTGTGTGCCTGGGGAGGTTCTAGGGGAACTCCGGACGAAGAGGCGCGGTGTAATGTGAAGATGTGGAGTGTGTGTCGGGACAGTGCGTAGAGTTCTACCCTGTTCCATGAGTTTTTATTATTTTAGTTTGTTATTTTAGTTCATTGTTTTTGCCCGAAAGCTTCGCGGCAAGTAGGGTGAAGATTTTGTGTTTGTGTTTGTTTTATGTTAACCTGCATGTCTGGGGGGAGAGACAGAATTTTTTTTTAATCCGGTCTGTAGACTGGCAAACTCCACTCCGTCTCCAGACTGCTCTGTTCCCATCCAGGGATTGTCACGTGGCGTGTGATAGCATATTACACAGATTTTGGTCTTCTATCCAAATTATCATCCAGATAGCATTTAACCAATCACATTACATCATAGTCAGACACTCTCTGACTATCCAATCAAAGGGTGCGAATACGCTGACGTTACCTAGGCCTTCTAGAAGGCCTTCGTGTCCCCAACTCAAAATCTGATTGGTTGAAGCAACAGTTTGATCAACACTTATTTTATGCTACAGGGCCTGCAGAACTGATTGTGAAGGCCTCCAGGCAGATTTATTTGACCCTGGCAACAAATGATGGCTGAAATGTGATTGGTTAAATGCTTTAATATGAAAATACATGTCTGGAAGCAGCGCAACCAGGGGAAAAGCTATGAAAGGAAGCGGACAGACCATTTGGAATTATTTAATAAGTATTCATGGACAAAATATAATTAACATCAGTCTGTGATTCAGATATTTTTAGGCCAGCAGAGAAGGCCTTGCAGGCCCTGACGGCCCACCACTGCCGGTAATATAGGGAAAGATATCATCAACTAGGGGCAACTGTTGAAAGCACATATTCCTCGACCATGATGTCCATGCATTGGTTCAAGATGCAAAACAAAACAGAGGAGCAATTCTGAATCAGTTGACTGCAAATATGAATCTAGGGCATGAGCAGGTGGGTTCATCAAGAAAAGACAAGAACACCATTCTTGTTGGTGTTGTTTTACGATATTTGTGTAATAATGAAAAAACTCAGAAAAAATCAAACAATTTTGGGCCATTATTGCATGAATGGATTTATCTGCATGGCAAGTGTTACCACAACACAGCAGTGGCAGTGTTCATGACACAGTGGATTTCAAGTGCATAGCTTTCTGTCAATGATTAAGGAGTAGTAAACAAAGAGGGCAGCTGTTGCAGAATTAGTGGTGTAAGCAAGGGAGACAGCCCCCGTCATACACACACACACACACACACACACACACACACACACACACACACACACACACACACACACACACACACACACACACACACATATACACACTCACGGATACATACATGCTTGCATGCCATGGACGGCAATGAATCCAGAAATCTACCCCTCTGGAAAGCTGCCAGGACTCGGGTGATGACAAAAGATCAGCAAAAGTGAATTCACATGTTTTGGAGCAGGTGCCCCAGGCTGATTCGTGGGTTTAAATCTGTAACAGATGGTTCAGAAAATGACAGACTGTAGAAATGGAAAGAAATGGAAGCAAAATAAAAGCCAAGCACAAAATCACAGAAAAAAACAAAAACATCCAATATGGAGCTGCAGGACAGAGAAGAGACAAAGAGCAAAGCTAATGACGATGGGGATGAAGACTGGAGTGTACGTGTGTGTGTGTGTGTGTGTGTGTGTGTGTGTGTGTGTGTGTGTGTGTGTGTGTGTGTGTGTGTGTGTGTGTAGAAATAAATTCACAACACGTCTGTGCGGCCATACACACACTAAGCAACTCTAAGCAATAATGGTGAACAGCTCTCTAAATGTAGAGTTAAATTATGTATTAGCATTATTCACAAAATATGGTACAATTTTGCCATTTTCATATTCAAATAGTATTCTAATACAGTGCATACCCTCAAGTTAAAACAAGTTGAAAAATTCTCAACATGAATCTGAATTTATTAATATCTCGCATTGCAGTACTAAGTTAAGTACTGTTTTTTTAATACCAGCATTACTATACAGAAATTAATAACAGTGGGAAAAAAGGGCCTTACTAGGTGAATGAATTGGCTAAATTAATACAAAGAATGTATAGAGTACCACATTTTAAGAAGGCATTTTAACTTTTTATCTGATTAGGTGAAACAGAAACAGAAAAAAATGGAAGAAGAATGTATTAGTTGCTGAACAAAACCTGTCACTTTCTGAAGTGGAAGCCGATTCATTTCAGTTTATTCCTCCTCTACCTTCTCCTCAATGCACAGCTCTAATGAATTGATCATAAATTCAGTCTGTTCCTTGGAACAATGTAAACTTCAGTGCTCACCCAAGCTTGAAGCCCACCTGTCTTTCTTCCCATTCTCTCTCCAAATTACCCACAGTATGGGTGGAGGGAATTAAGGCTTGAGATGAAGGCAGGATGGAGGTAGACATAGATGCAGCACAATGATATAACCCACATTTATATTATTTAACCTTACTATTTGAGGATCTGATGGCATTTTTTTCTATAAAACATGTAATCACTGTCCCATTCCCTGTACATGGTTTAATGACAATTGTATGCATACGAAAAATGTCTTTGACAACCTTTGAAGAAAGCACTGTCGATAAAAAAAGCATGTTATATCAATGCAGCACACAGACCATTACTGTACTTTAGCTTTTGATGTTGAACATTACAGCCCCATCTCATTGGGAAATATAGAGATCATAACAAGCAGTGCTGATCGCTTTTATATGCTACATGTTGATTGTTTTATTAATACTGATACTTTCAGCATGGCTGCACTTATGGAGAGCTCCAGCTGATTTCAAGGGAGTTTCAAGATTCTTTCCAAAAAGCTACTGTGAAACCACACTTGGTCATAGCCCATTCTAAAACTAAACATCGAAAGTACAGAGAGGACTGTATGCTGCCATTTAGGAAAAACACAAAAATTGTGTATTTTAACAAAAATGTTCAAAAGATTTCATAGCAGATACTCCAGTAAAACTGATATACTGTATATTTGCTGAGGAAGGTGACAATTGAATAATGGGCCCATTCAGTAAATAAGTTATATAACATAACAGTATAAAAACACTCTGGAACATTAATTTATTGTAATTCATGTTGTAACATTTTAATCTAATGTGTAGCAGGTTTTTTTCCAGCCTGAATACAGAGTTCATGTTAATTTAAAACCTCTTTAACGTTTCACTGTCACACTGTGTAAATGTCTTCCCTCAAACATGTTTGAAAATAGTGTTCTATTGGGAAGTGTTTAAAAAAGTGAATTTGTGGTGACCTGTTGGAAAATGGCAGTGTTAACCTTGGCTCCATCTCTTCCTCTCCATTATATGCATACTTTTTCAAATTTTACTGAACTCATGCATTGGGTAAATAGGTACTGTTTATTGAGGTTTTGAGATAACACAAAGCCAAAAAAACAGGCTTTATCTTTTCACGCATCTCCTTCTAAGGAAGGGGGAAAAGTTGATCAGTTGGAGCTTATGGCATTTTCTGGACACATGGGCACAGAATCTACACACCTTTTCTGAGTCTTAGTTCAGTTGCCTGGACAAAAAGTTGAGCTTGAATGCAAACTTCGTTGAGCTCGAACTGCATCGCTCTGTCAAGCGAGCTAAAGGGTATGAAAACAAACCTTTCAGGACTTGAAAATAAGGTGGAAAGAAACGCTAAGCTTATGACCATGTGTTGGTCCAGAGTAGACGGACGGAAGCCAAAATCGCAGGGTTGGACTGAGATTATGCAAGCTCACCGCATATATGGTGACAAAAATAATAGTACAAGCGACAGGCCGAGAACCCAGATTTTTAGCCTGCTCTGCTACCCTGATCGCCAGTCTATTCTGCAAGCTGCCAGGAAATACCCTTTCATTGTGTATGGAAAGGAGATTCCCTTTTTCGTGTATTACAGCAAATATACAGTCCAATGTCGGAAGAATTACTCCCAGCTGATGAAACGCGCCAGTGACAACGACGTGCAAGCCTTTCTTCTTTACCCTGCCAGACTCAAGTTGATCCATGAATCCAAGGCCCATCTGTTCATCTCTCCTGTGGTGGCTACTGAGTTTTTGGACTCGCTGTGCCCGGAGTGACCATCGCTAGTTACTTCAATGGACAGCAACAATGGACTGCCCGGCATTGTGAATTCCAGTGTTATTCATCCGGTTTGCCATTTTTGTACTCTGGTCAGGTGTTTATGATATTGCTAGCTTGTTATGGAAATGTGTAGCCAGGCAGGATATAAAGTTAGTGTCTCATAGTTAGTATTCAAACTATGGTAGGCTACTGTGATTATATAAGCTAAACCGGCTTAGCTACCGCCTAAACTAGCCAAACTCTAGGTTGGCGGACCAGCTGCCTTATTGTTTATTTCTGTGGGGAGTTAGTTACAGGATGGAGGGTGTGCAGGTTTCTTATGCCCAGAGCCACCAAGGCTACAGATATGTTTTGGGGAGGGTGCTCCGAACCATTTTTTTGGCAGCACTTACAGGGTGGGAGGGTGGGTGTTTGGGGAGGGGTGGGTGTGTTGGAGAACACTTTGCAGCTTTTTGATAAGTGCTTGTTTGAACTTTCCTTGATGTGGGGTGGATTGTTTGTGCTGTTACGACCTGCTAAAACCACACGCACTGCAATAGTCACGTGGTGAACCAAAACAGGACGCAACAAACAAATATCCCCTCGAGTCACGAGTCGTACAAAAAAATACAGGATTTATTTAGGACAAATGACAGATAATGGACATACTCACAGGACATCGGAAGGATATACTACAAATAAATCAAACATTCTAGCTAAGCCCTAGCCATAGACAAGACAGATTATAAACTCCCGTACACATCAGAAGGACGTTCTTCTGCAGACTGCTTCCTCTACTCTAGCTTGACTAGCTATCAAAATGTACATAAGAAAAGAAAAGCGGATAAGCACGCAAGGCAAAAATCTTTGCAAGTTTCTCAAAAAGGCACAACCGAATGGCATGAAATTATAGAAGGGAAAAATCTGTTATTTTCTTCTTCTGAAAAAAATGTGCCCCACCCCCCTTATAAACTCCAGACAGGGGCGTGGCCAGACAAGGTCGAGGACAGTACAGTTACGGACGGCACAGGAGCAATCATGCAGCGGGAGCATGCCCTCAATCAGAAATCAAGCACTTGTTGTTTATGGGGTCAAATAAGTTCAACCGTAACAGTGCACCATATTGTTAGAATGTATGTGTTTTTGTTAATTTTTCAATTATTGATTATGGATAATATCAATATTAATTCATGGAATTTCCGTGGAGCTAATCATCCGGTGATGTGAGTACAGTGCTTCGATATTTGGTGTTGATATTGCTTGTTTGATCGCATTCTCAGCTGCTGGGAGTAAGCAGAGAGCTGTTGCTATTTTAGCCAAAAGAAAGCTTAATCTGGAAATTCTGTCTCAAAGTATGGATAAAGACGGGAGATTCTGCCATGCAGTCCTGTCTCTGAATGCAGTTATGATTTGCATTGCTATCCTCTATGCACCCAATGTGATTTCTTTGACCGAGTAGAACACTCGCTCTCTGCATTGGGGAACATCCCAATTGTTTTAGGTAGTGATTTCAACCACATATTTGACCAAGTTTTAGATACTTCTCATCAACCAGTTTGTAATCTCAGTTGCACATTTTACTCAGGTAGGCACAAATTGTACAGCGATTGATGCGATTCTCCTCTCACTCCCTTTGAGAGGCAACCAAGTGTTTTATATACAGCAGTACCATATCATATGCATTTTACTTGAATAAATCCAGATCATGGCATTTGATACAGTTAATTACAGACACATTAATACTACTGAATCGCATTTAAAAAAGAATGTTTGCGACAACAAATTGTGGCAACTAAAAGTCTTAAAAGCGAGGCACAAAAATTATCTAGAAACAAAGCGTATCACCATGATACTGTATAACTCCCCAACTACCTGCCTTTCCACAGGAGTGATGATGTCCTCCCAGTTCCCTCTGTCAAGGGGCACAAGACAGGGTTGTCCTTTAAGTCCTGTCCTTTTTTCCCTCTCACTCAAACCTCTAGCACAGGCAGTCCAACAAAGTGAGTTAATTTTCCCTATTGTAGTAAAGGGCACTAAGCATCATATTTCTTTGTATGCGGATTATGTGCTGTTGTATCTGTCAGAGTGGCGGCACGGTGGTGCAGTGGATAGCACTGTCGCCTCACAGCAAGAAGGTCTCGGGTTCGAATCCAGGCCGGGGGCCTTTCTGTGTGGAGTTTGCATGTTCTCCCCGTGTCCGCGTGGGTTTCCTCCGGGTACTCCGGTTTCCTCCCACAGTCCAAAGACATGCACGTTAGGCTAATTGGAGAGTCTAAATTGCCCGTAGGTATGAGTGTGTGAGTGAATGGTGTGTGTGCCCTGTGATGGATTGGCGACCTGTCCAGGGTGTATTCCTGCCTCTCGCCCGAACGCATGCTGGGATAGGCCCAGCACCCCCCCCCCGCGACCCTGACCAGGAATAAGCGGCTTAGACAATGGATGGATGGATGGATGGGTATCTGTCAGACCTTGATTACTCTCTTCCTAATACTCTGCAGCTCTGCAGAGTTATTTGGTTCCTTTTCTGGATATAAAATGAATGGAATTGATTCCAAATGAAACTTGTGGCAGATCCTGTCTGCCGGACTGGGGGAGATTGGGACTTATCTACATGTATTTTGGGAGTGTTCTGCACTTGATATGCTTTGTAGATATGTTGTGTCCACGCTAAGTAAAATGTTGGGGCCAAATGTTCCGCACTCTCCTGAAGTGCTTCTAAATTGAATTTACCTGTAAAATCCAGGAACATTCTGCTTGCAGGATTAACTGCTGCAAAGAAAACTATACTGAAGGGCTGGATGGAACCTCTGAATGATTACAGAACGGTATGGCGGGGTTACTTTTTTGATATTATTCTCCTTGAGAAAACTACAGCTCGACTTCATAGAGCTTCATGTACAGTAACACAATCGCAGCTTGGAATGTGGCTGCAGATGAAGTTGCACAGTAATGTTGAATTGTATGGATTGTCTCCAAGGTGAAGTGAAGGGGGTTTGGAAAATGAAAATAACAAAATAAAATAATTGTTCACAAAACATTACATTTGACTTGTTTTCCTATTTTTAGAGCATTTTTCCAAGAGGTTCCTAGTTTTTAATATATGTACTGTTCCATAACATGTTCTGTGTACCTCATGTAGATAATCAGCGTCTTTTCCCCATGCACCCTACATTGGTGCCAGTGCTGTTTGAGTGACAATGGTAAACACATTCTGATAGGTGTTTATGAAAATGCCTAACTACTTCGAGTAGATGACCACACAAATGAATATATATAATGTTGTGCATGACAGATTACTGTAATAATACAGATTATATCCAGAGGATCTAAGATAATGGATACTGCCAAGTTGCCAATCTATGATTGTTTTCATGTTTAATCAACCTTATTGATATCACATCTGACTATGAAATACCCAATTTTGTCTGTGCATTAACAGTTACATTAACAGGGTTCAACTGTTTACAAGCAGCTGATGTGACATGTAATTTTTTAAGATGTCATTTCCAATGTATACTTAAAGCTATACTACATATATAATGTGATGTATGTTATCCTCATGTCATATATCACATTGTCAGATTGTAAAAAAGAAGTTCCAATAGCAGAAAATCTTGTAGCATCCTTTTTCCCCACCAGATCCACCGAGACATTTTCTGAGGCTTTTTACAATGCAACATGTATCCGCAGGAAAAAAATGTCAACCACTGGACAAAAATGCAGATGCTATAAATATATGTGTCTTCTTATTTTTGTCCATTTAGATTTTTCAGCTGTGTCTCAGTGGCCTGCCATGCTCTCTCTGTGTTCCACCAGTGATGCTTTAGGGGGGATTGACAAAGAGCTGCTAGTTCTCACAGCAAAATACAGTCCACCACCAACTTGGCCATTCTGAAGGCAAACAGCTAATGGAAACTTGCACATTGGTCTGAAACACCCATTTACATTATTTACATGGGTATAGGTCAAACGTGACTGGAATAACAATGCAGTTTTTTCTGCCAATAATGAAATAAGGCCAAAGATCTTCCTAAGGCACATTTACAAAAGGCATCCATGAAAATGCTTAAATTGGTGGATCACAATATAGTCCATTGCCTTGTGTTTTTTATGATTTGAAAACAGCAGCTTTACACTTTAGCTTATTTGAATGTGGAAAAGTAGGCGGCATCTAATGCACCACAATGAGAGTGTCCAGTGAAGGTCAGTAATGCATTTTTTTCTAAGTAGGTCACATGTTAGAGTGCATTTGATGGACAGTAGGCATGCTAAGAAGCTTGATCTGGGTGATGCTTCAGAAGGGATGTTTACTCAAAGAGCTACGCCTCTGTCACAGTTAATACTATACATTGTAGACATTATCTCTGTGCTTACCAACATCTATATTCCTACAAAGAAGGACAGAACAATCCATAATTACCAGATTTGCACTCCCGAGAGAGAGAGAGAGAGTGGGTGGGACCAGATGTGCCACTGTATAGATACACAACATTGAGTGACACTAACAGCAAACATTGGCCCCCATATGCATTAGAGTTTCTTTTACTGAAACAGCAATCAGTAAAAATGTCACATATTGCACTGGGAATCTAAAACACTGTCCTGAAATGTGAATTTGTAGAGTTTGATGAAAGACCCCACCAAAAAAGATCAATCAATTATGAAGTAAATGCATCATGTAAAATAGCTTTTGTTGAGGCACTTCTATAGCATATACTAGCAAATTAAAAGTATAAATGATCCAATCCTTTTTAATTTACTGTCACAGCAGAAGTGTACTGTTCCATCACACCAGAGCAACATTAAAGCAGATTTATGCCAAGCCTGGATAATTCATTAATAGCATTTACAATTGCAAGTACATACAATGTGCTAACATAGACACACAGACATAGACACAGACATGCACAGAGACATCAACATGTACACACACACAGACATCAACATATTCACACACACATACAGGCAGATACACACACAGACATCAACATATGTACATGCACAATCACACACAAACACACACACAAACACACACACACACACACACACACACACACACACACATACACACAGGGCCCCTGAGAAGGTGCATCTGTCATTGCTGTGGGGCGGAACAGGCCTTGCCCGAGCAGGGGGCACTGACGGTATAGGGTACGCTTGGCAAACACAAAGGGAGGACCGGGACTCTGCAGCAGTGGCACACCAGGGCCTGCTTGCCAGCCTCCTTGCCGCGGCAACGGAAGCACCGGTGAGATTCTCCCACCAGGCAGGACCGGTGTGTCCTGGGCCCTGGGGGCAAGGATGATTTATGATGGAGGACAGCACGACCACGTAAGAAAGCTTTAACGGGAGCTCACAGGAACCTGCCGGCGAAGTGAGTGCCAGCGGGGGGGACGTTCTGGGTTGATGGAGCTGGCGTGGCGGCGTGGCGCGGGCGGGCCGTGATGGACACTGCGCAGCAGATGGGGGGTTATTACAGAACTGTTTTCTCAAGCAACGTAGCCTTGGAAACAGAGTGGGAGGGGATGGCAGATGCCTGTGTAGCATGGCAGTAAACAATACTCTAATTGTGTCACTTCATGTCATAGATACCAAATAACGCTCTATGTCAGTGAAGACACACACACACACACACACACAACACATGAATACGCACACAGCTGATACAGAATACATTAAAAGCCTAATTAACCACTGATAGAGCTTTATGGATATAATGTAGAAGAGATTATGATTACCTATGATTTGAGGATGTTTCGGTTAAATATTTTCTTAGGCAATATATTAAAATTTGTGGCACTGGAGATTTAGCTTCTTATTCAGATAATGATGTCAATAATGTTGGTAATTAAGGCAGAGCAGAAATTGTTGATATATAATCTAGTTCTTCAGGGCTTTACTTCAGCCATTACTCCTCAAAGAGTAGAAATCTCGCATCTAAACCACATTGCCTAGGATGGCACCAATGCAGTAAAAGTCAATACGGGCGGGAAGTCATTTCTTTTCCGTTGTGTCGAGACCAGTGCAGACGGTGGACAGGCTGTAGAGATTTCCTCCGTGATTAATGTGCCTTGAGTTGACCGTTTCCTGCTTTGAGCTCAGAACACATAACTCACCTATTATTCACGGTTATTGAAGAGCACTTTACTTCGACTCAGCGTGACATCGGTTAAGCGCCAGGGTTTATATTTCTCCATCGTGCATGCCACAAATAGCCATAAAGAATCATGCGAACAAACACGATTCCAGGAGAAATAGCAGAAGATAATAGGAAGCACACTGTAGAGATTAAGCACAGGTGCTTGCAGGGAATAAATACTATCTGACTGTTTAATTGCATAACCATTGTAAGAGTGATGGCACACCAGATATAGTTTAATCCACACCTGAGATTGAGGATATATTTTGAGGTATGCAGCTATGGTATTGTGGGTGACCTCATTTCACCTCATATCCATGAAAACAGGAGAAGGATGAGAAGGGGGAAAGGAAAAGATGGACTGAACCCTTCAAGAGGAGGGAGGGAATACATGAAGAAATACTGTATATGGAGGGGGCGCATAGGAGGAGTAAAACGAGAACGTGAAAGAGAAGAACATTTGCATAACTAATTATTGGCGAGTCCTTGTGAGGCAGAAATGAGTTTCTAGACAATAATATGCCAGAGGTGTTTATTAGACATAGATTTAACAGGAGGTAATTGCGTGGAACTGGTGCAGTTTGAGTCCTCTAGCTTGAGGGTTTTGGAGTTGGTAATGGCCATGAAGACAAAGGACCAGATCCAGCCTAATAGCAATGCACTTTGTATTCAAATCATAGCAATGAGGTTTTTAGATTCTCCCACATTTTCATGATTTTAAGCAGCTTTTGTGACATTTTACAAGCATTGAAAAAATGTGACCCTTTCTGAAGCAGCTGAAATATCATTGGTGTTGTGCAAAATCATTTTTGTAGTGTATGAGAGGCATATGTCTAATTGATAACAACCGGTAACCTTTGGGTGCCTGTGATGTTGTTGGGAGGAACTAACTTAAACCCTCCCTACAACCAGACTTAAATTTCACAGACTGTTGTGATATTTTCCAAGCATTGATAAACGTGATATTTTCTTACACTGTATGTTCATTTGTTTGTCCTTTTGTATTTTTTTTCAGTTCCAGAGAATTCCATACAGACAGAATCTAGGCCAAGAGTGACCTCACATTACCAGTGATGGGGTGGTTGCCTGCAGAACGGGCGTGGAAGTTGAGTGGGAGGGGGAGCGGTGGGAGGGTGGAGGAGGAATGCTGAAAATGTGTGATATTTAGGTTACAAAACTAGCTCAGCACAATCCCATGACTAAGGGAGGGGTTGTGAAAACCCATGTATGGGATCTTAATTGAAAACCCGATTTAGCAGCAGTTCCTCTTTTCTGGTGAAAGACTGCCAACACAGTCCATCAAACATAATATATCTATTGAATCTCCCTTTTTCTAGCTGTGCCACAACCGGAGATCCTCTGTGATGTTCTATAGCGGGTGTGACACCCTTTAGGAGACACCCTCATGAGATATGGATGTGGGAAAGTACTAATATATGAGCATTGATTATGACTCATTTCATTTCTAAATATGACTGGAATCTGAGTGGGGTGTTAATTTCTGACAGAAGTAACAGCAACAGAAGTAGAGAGAAATTAAAGAAAGAAATTAGAGGGAAAATAAATTGTTGAGGTTTGGGGAAATGTGCTGTTTTTCTTGGTTAGGAAATGGAAAAAAGTTACATTGAAAAGATGGGGATCACAGAGGTTTTATTAAAGCAGGTGAGATGGATACTGTCAGGAATAGAAACAGCAAACTCGGAAAAGCAACTCGAAACAAATGTTAAAGCAGAAATATGGAACCTAATCCCCCGTATTAAGTGTGCTAATGTTGTAGTTGCTCTGTGGCTCAAATCGGTAATTCATTTATTGTGTTTGCCTCTGTAAACGCAGGCTTGGCATACATGGCTGACTCCGGGTGAAGTAAGGCAGTCAAACAGGGGAAATTATTGAAGCGTTTATCTATCAGGTGTTATCGACGGAGGACGCAGACAGATGGGAATACAGCTGTGTGCTGTCAGAAGATTATCTGCGCTATTATCTGAGCTAATCTCCAGGGTCGGGATACGTTTCAGAGTAGTACCTCTTCCCTCTGCAAACATCCCCATTCTGCATGCTCTCAACCACCCGTGTGCGGTGGTATCAGCTTCAATACCATCCAGGACACTCAGGGGCACAGGAGAGGTGGCGTTATTCTCTCTGAATGACGAATGAATAAACCCTTTATGAAGCTGTTTTTGTGATCTTCCAAAAAGAAAGTAGAAATGGTGCAGCAGCATGTTAAATTAAATTAAAACAGTTACATTTAATTTTTCATTGATCTAAAAATAGAAATCCAATGGAAAAATGGAATAATCGACACAGAATTGGACAAATACAGTATATGAATTTACATTTACCAATGGTTTGGCACAATTCATTGCACTAATGTGCACAATTGGTAGACCATTAGCAAACCCATTAGCAAAACCATTGGTAAAACCATAAGTAAAACCATTGGCTAAGCAAATAGTAAAACCATTGGTAAAACCATAAGTAAAGCCATTAGCAAAGCCATTAGCAAAACCATTAGTAAAACCATTAGCAAAACCATTGATAAAATCATTAGCTAGGCAATTAGCAAAACATTTAGTAGAACCATTAGTAGAACTATTTGCAAATCCATTAGCAAAACATTTAGCAAAACCATTAGCAAAACATTTAGCAAAACCATTAGTAAAACCATTGGTAAAACTATTAGGAAAGTTATTCGGAAATATGTAAAACGTAAGTGGATGGTATGTAACAAAACCAGTTGCATTGTCAAATGCATATGCTGTGGTTTTTACAATGTGGCAACGTGCAGCGATGGAAAATTGCTCTGCATAACATAACAAATTGCATGAAGTGCCTGTATTAAAATCAGACAGATAGCTACATTTGACTGTCACTGGTTATATTCACGTCAAAGTTCTTAACAAAATATATTATAATTTGCAGTTCAAATACAATTTAAATGTAATTTGTGTTGCGTTGAGTGTGTCTCAATAAGGAGCCAATGGGATGGCCAAATATATGCCTGTGCCAGATATATCAAGAAACAACGTATATATCAGGTTCAATGTACAGTATATCTATATATCAAGAAACAACTTATAAATATATATATATATATATATATATATAAATAAATGACTTATATATCAGGTTTCATTATATATTTCCTGTTTGGCCCCCCATAATATATATTAGTCTGAATTTGTAATTACTATTCATCCTGAATATTATAACATTTTATTCTGAATATATAAATGTAACTTTATGCAAAAAAAAAATCAAAAGACAGCTGCTCTGGTCTCTTTACCATTTATTTTGATGGAACAATTGGCCATGTTGCAAATAAAAGTATCACGTTTTTCTACTTATATGCTGCCTTGTTTGTGTAACACCATTACAATGATCTACCTAGCTATCTTAGACCAACACATTGAACCAACAGATGGGAAGGATCCAGAAAATAAGGGCCCCTTTATTGCCATTCAAAATGAATGTTAAAATGTTAAATAATGTATTTTTGATTGTACCCTAATGCCTGAATAATGAGAATTACAAATAAAATGTGCCTACTTTATACAACAAAGGAATTGTTCCATCACAATAAATTACAAATAGACCACAGCATCTGTCTTTTCTGTCTTTTGATATGCCTCAGCATAAAGTTACATTTATATATTCAGTATTTGCTTTTATATATTCAGGATGAGCTTCTATGTATTCAGGATTAACTTTTACATATTCAGGATTTCTATTTTTATTACATGCTTTCACCCCCTATATACAGTATATACAGTATACATGTGATATACAGTACATATATATAAACATCTATATACAACATTATTGGTATTAACATTATTGGTGTTGACATACAAAATCACCAACAATAATGATGGTAATTTATATATCAGCTCTGGTTTGGTGGATCTATAGTTGTCATGGCTACCCACAAGATAAATTACAGATTTACCACTTGTGTGCTTATATAGAGCCAGGGCCTGTCTGTGTGGACATCCTAGCCTCTAAAGTCACTTTATGTGGACATTAAAATGGAGTGAATCTAATTCAGGTCTCATTGGGTTGCTAGGCACCAGTGTGTGACCAGTACGAGGCGATTCCTCTGCCAAGCAATTGAAGTATTCTTAATTTCCAACAATAACTTGGTTCATGGCTATCCTATTTATATTTATCCAGTCAGTAGTGAGATGCATTTATGCTTTTCTGTGCATTATAATTAATTCCTCTACCCTGCCCTCTGCCAGCATTTTGGTTCTACCTAGCTGGGGAATGGCAGCCACTCTAATCTGGCCCCTAATCAGAGTTTGCTGTTAGTCAATTTGGCAATTCAATGACAGGGAATGCTGACTTCAAAATAAATAAGCACACTGGCAAAAACCACATACTGGGGGGCACCGACATCCCCTAGACCCCCTCCTGACTGGTATATCAACAAAATAACATCTACTGTGTATCACAGAAGTGTAAATTGGGATTGTCCAATATTGATTATGCATTAATTGGTCATTCCAGTTGAAATAATACAGGGTTGTATGGCTTTGATGCCCCAGTGAAGATACACATCCTCCATCCCTGTGGAGTGGTGGAACTGTGTCACTACCACTACACTGTCCAGTAATTTAATTGGGAACAAGTGTCAGACCCCCTTTGTTGCCAGAAAAGCTGACCCTGCTCTTCCACTGCAGATTCTTAATTTAAAAAATGGCTTCAAAAAGGGAGACGACAGTGACACAAAGGCTTCATGTCAAGCTCTGGTCGTGCATTCTACACACCATTACCAGACTGGAAGGAGAAATATTTCCCTCCACTGTTGTATCGCCATGGTGATTTCTCTCACTGTCTTTTTTTCCTAATGTGCAGGAGCTGTTACCGGGCTTAAAAGCTATGAGAGAAGGTGATGTTCTGCTATGTCTTCATAGAAAAGGGTATTTCAAGGTGACTCAAGAATCTCTGACATTTAGAGTTCTGGCTAAAGCTGGCAGGTCCAGATTGGAATCACATATGACTGTGACGCTTGCCCTTTAGAGAATATGATGTTTATGTTGTGTTGGGGGAGTTGAGAGGAGTTGGACTTGTAGCAGGAATAGTGTTAAAAAAACATGAAGTGCATATCGAATTGAATTGCCCGAAAAAAGAATGGAGTCCTTCTTACATTTGATGAAAACTGATGTTTATCACTTTGACTGTGACCTTTTTTTTGTGCAACTGCATTGTGCAACTCCACTCTTCTCTCTGCTCCATTTACTGTCCATTCTTTCCTCTGTTTCTTCTCCTCTTCCATTCCTTCACAGATCTTTTTTTGGGCCCTAAGCAGACATTTGCCTCCTGGTCCCAGGGTAATGCAGACTGAGGCTGGCAAGCCTTTTCCACTCCTCTAGACCGCAGAGAAATCCATTAACCGGCTTTGCGGCCTAAAGCAGATAAAGTGCTGGCTGGTATAAGGCTAATTTAGTACTCACCAGATAGCTCTCCCTCTCTTATGCACGGCCACCAAATCGCGACTCAGCCAGCCGTCTTTCAGGGGATCATAGCCGTCTTAACGCGATGACCAGAGCCCTCCTTCCGCTAAGCTGAGCGCAAGCTGACCACACTGGCGCTCCAGCTGGTGTCCCGGTAGGGGCAAACGGTCGAATGTACGTCCCAACAGCACACACACACACACACACACACACACAGCCCCCTCCAAGCCGGCTGTCGGTGTCACAGCGCATCAGTGCAGACGCTTGCGGGCAAACTGCAGAGGGACTGGTGACGGGGTGGGGGGGGTGTGGGGCCAGAAGGAGGGTTCTGCTCCGTTTTGCGTAAAACCTGGTCTCTTGGTTATGTCTGTCCGTGGCCTGCTTTTTTCTTCTCTGCACTCTGATTTCATTAAAAAAAACACATTTCTGCTGTAAAATCCATATTATCATAATAAGTAGTAGTATATTTTTATGAACAATAGCTGGTGCTTTGCTGGTCATAAACCTTTGCATTATCTACCAATTTAGCCTTTCCAAGTGGGTGTTTGCTGAAATTAGTAATCACAAGGTGTCCATGAGCTAAAAGGCTTTTTATATGTTCATGCTTCTTAATGACATCCCTGAGAAGCAGACTGATATGCAGAACATTTGTACAGTGAGGCATTGGACTGACTGGTCTTTGGTAAGATCAGAGTGGATTGAAAACTGTTTTCAATGATCAAACCACAAAATCCTCCAATAAGAACTTTGAAAAGGCACAAAGATGAAATGAAATGTACTGTGTGTATGTAATGTGATGTGTAAATAAATTACATTGACAATGCTTTGCAAATGAAACTGCTTTACCCCTCATATATGCACACGAGCATATAACATACAAGGACACATGCAGACACCACTCTGAACAACCTCCTTGACCTTTTCTACAATGTAATGGGTTATATGCAAAGGGCCACCAGCTTTCTAAGTCATTGTTTGCAAACACCTTTATTAACCAGATTCAGAAAAATATATCCCAGGTTTTGCCATGGACGAAGAAAGGATCCCAGCATGCCAGGAATAAGGCTGATATTTGTGATATGTCCAATGACATTGAGTGTGTAATGATGTTACACCTCTCCTCAGAGCGAAGTATAGTCAAAGGAAGCAGATTCTCATATAAGCCACAGGTGCTCTGTTTGACAACAAGGGCAATGCTAGCCATTATCCTGAGAGCACATAGCATGCTGATTGTTCAGCGATCATTGTTTATTTCTAATGGTTGTCATGTACTGCTACTCTGAATGATCAATTGTCTTTAAAATTATATGTGTAAAATTTAGAGGTGACAGATAATCATTTACTCTTTCCGATAAGTTCTCCTCCTACTTCTGCCCATGCATTGCTTATATTGGTAATGCCATGGAAATGTCCTATTATGCACCATTTTAATGACAGGAATGTTAAACAGGAATCTGGGCCGTTTTTGTCAGCACTTCAGTCCTTGACAAAGCAACCAGAAAAACAACCTATCTGCAATGTGCCATTACTATGAGTTTTGACATGGGTAGGGAGAGTAGATGCTGTACTTCTACCAGTAGCAATTTGTTGTGCTCAAAGCTGGTGTGCTATTCAGTTAACAATGTGGCATATTCTTTGAAATTATTCAGTTGATTTTTATTCAGTTAAACCCTGTATTATTATTTACATTCTCTGACGTGTGGTGAAGAAAGAGAATGCTACAACATGAGACACAATCAAGGGAAAGCTTTGTGATTAGTTGCCAATAGATTACTCAAATAATTGGCAGGCTTGTTAATCAAGCAAAGTAAATGAAAACAGATTGAGACCAATGATCAGTTTAAAGTAAGATTTCAGCTTCCACTTTTTCAAGCTCACAAATTGCTAGTGACTGGTAAACAAATCCCAGGCAACTTAATTAAGCTGCTCACAGATTAAAACTCAGCAAGTAACGACCAACAGTCTAATCAAATTTGGAAGGAAATGACATGATTCATTTACGATTCACCTTCGTCCGCCTGTATGATGTGGGTATAACTATGCAAGCAAATTGAGGATGAATCATAGCAGAGCGTTTCTGACCTAATTTCAGCTCCTGGACAGTAATGACACCATTTGGTTTGGCGAGGAAGCAATGCTGGCGCTGCACAGCAACCCATCTCTTCACAGGCTGAGGGATTAGAGAGTCGGCAACAGGATGTGTTGACACAGAGCTGCAATGCAGCAGGGAATGCAAGTGTGTACCTCTTATTAACAAACTAATGTCCTGCATAAATCAATCAAGTCTACATTTTACTGCAAAAATTCCATGCAGAAATAGTGAAAGAAGCAAAAATCAGAACAGTACATAAGGGTTTGGATACACTTTGGTGTTCCAGGGTGGAGCTAATCCACCATTTGGAGGCACAGTGTGTTGGAGGTAGGAGTCCAGGATGCCTAATATTTTTTCACCTTGACTCACAGTTCTCTCTCCAGGTGAGAGATTGAAGGTGTGGTCTAAAATTTGAATTTCTGTAAACACCAGTCATCCTCCAGCCAGTGTCTCATGTGTTGCCCCTTCTCCTTTGGGAAAAATTATATTCATAACCATATTCTAGATATTGTTTTTAAAAAATAAAGTGTTCGATGCTGGCCACTGCGACCGAGAGTTATGGCCGACAGCTTGGCAAGTTTTGTCTCGGAGGAGACGATACTTCGCCTTTGTCACTCCCGGTCACAGAGCTATGTCAGCGAACTCACAATATGAGGGGGATTGACATGAAAAAGAGAGGGTGTAATTGGCTACTCAATTGGGAGAAAACGGGAGAAAATCTGAAACAAATTCTTAAAAAATAATAATAATGATGTGTTTTTAAATGCATTTTGGACATTTTTAAGAAGCTTTCAAAAGGTGCTAAACACATTCGGGTTACTTGCAGGGGTGATTTTCTAAATAATTCCTGTTCTGATGCTGTGCCCACCTGTTGGTTCACTATTTTAATACATTGTAATGTGTACACAGGTGCATTAAGTGAACTGAAATGTATTTATGAAGCTGATTTATATTGAACCGCTCAATTTAAATGAAGCTTTCACTCACATGGATATGGACAAAAAATGGCACATATTGAGTAAAAACTAACTCCAAGCCATCTCTTAAAATATGAGGGGAAACAGTGATGTTGCCAGAAGCTTTTGCTAGCAACCCTTGAACCAAATGTTGGAGACAGAACTGTACATATCATCAGAGGTCTATGAAACCTTGTATGTATAGGACAGTGCTGGGGTCAGCTTACTGAGCCTTGTATGGCTTCTTCTTCAGTATGTACCTATGGTTTGTGTGATTAATGTCTAAGATGTGCCACCCATGACCCTGGTGCAACAAAATAAGGGAGTTTGGTGCAGGTAGGATGCATGCTTGTGGGAGCAGAATTTACATACTTTTGAAAATTGAGAACTGAAAATAAATGGAGCATAATTTTCTTACGCCTGGCATAACTGCTTGATTTCTTTGGAAAATCAACCCCCAAGTGTGCATTGGTCCCTATTAAACTCATTTTATCCAAAGCAATCTTGCACTTTATTTTCTCTACCCATTCCCTTGCATGTCTCCTCCTCTCAACCTGTTGAGAAGGGCACAGCAACAGCCTATTTCTTTATACTGTATAAAGGAACAGCCCTTGTTCCTTGATGTTCATATAACAATATAACAAACTCCATCTCAAGGCACACCCCTTGTGGACATGTATATAGCAATGAGGCCCATAGATGCAGGATGCATATACATATATATATCACAGGTGTGTATTAAATTGGAATATTACCCTCTATACCAAATCCACACTCCTCTGCTTCTGCAAGTCTGCCCTATTGCTATAACTTTGCACCTGTTAATATGCGAATACTACTCAGTGGCAATTTTGGAACTCTAACACTTGTTTGAATGACATGGGCAATTTTCACTCACTATTCCACCCTATTAAACTGTCTCTGAATGCGTGCTGTTTGTTACCAGGCAAAGTCAGCTTTTTCACCAGCATAGCGCAGTCTATGACGAAAGGATATAACATGTCAAAACACACCAAGACTGTTCAGCACTGAAGTAATACGAATCTTAAGTCTAGTTATTCTGGAGAGCAAGCTCTTAATAAATCAAATTGGTTACAAGGTATTTATACCAGTCAGCATACATGGATGTCAAGAATAAATGATGAAGTCAGATTACTGTACAGAGAGGGCACACTCACATTTCATTCCACACTGCATAGAAGCCTCATCTCCCCCTCACCACTAACACTACTCCCTGTACATCTCAGTGTATTAACACAAGTGTTCAGGTTCAGTTGTGGCATGGGATCGTTGTTTTGCTTAATGGTGTGTGCGCATGACACTAATAAAAAAGAAATGCTGGCTTGCTAAATTAAATTTAAACATGCTTTCAATAGCAGAAAAGCCATCTGGTGCTGTTTTTTGGGGACAAAAATATAGGCTAGGAGCTGAATTGTTTCTAAAAGAGTACCTGAAAATACAAAGCCAGGAGCTGATTCAAGGCTTCCGTAAAACCTGAGAGAGGAAACCTGGAAGAGGTTTATCAGTGACTGCATAATCTAGATAAGATGACCGATGTGACAGATCCGCATCAAGACTAAGGCCCTACTAAAATATTGACATCAAAATCTGTTTTGAGCAGTAAGCATACAGTTGTTATATTGACTATTGTTATAAAGTGGTGGTATGACGGGATGGGACAGAAATAGCTTGATTAGCCATGTTGCATACATTATGCTGCTGTGTTACAGCAATGCAAATAAATGTCTATCAGGTGCACTGCTGGGGGTTTTACTGCAATTCTACTATCAGTTGTAAGTGATTTTTGTATCCAAAAACTGTATCCAAGGTGGTATTACTCAAATAATCACTGCACATAGGTCACAAAAAGTAATAATTACGAGCATAATTAACAATCATTTGATTTCAGTATGTTTTAATCATTTGTAATTTCATTTTCTTTTTTTTATCAAAACAGAAGGGGTTTTGGTGGTTGAGCACATGCAATTCCAATACATAATGGATTCAAGAAATGTAATATGTGTGCAAAACCAGAATGCAGTTTAGTAATTAAACAAGGAATTTGATGGCAGCAGAAATGTAGCCATCAGCACCAAGGTTTGTTGGCAGATATTGCAACCAGAAAAAATAGGGAGATTGCCAAAATTAAAACGATTAACTCATTTCTTTTTTAAAGGTAACGTGGCTTTGTTTTTGCCCTTTGAGAGAATCCATCCATTCCGTACTTGCTTATCATCACAGTGATAGTTAAGAGAAGGGAAACCCCTACATTTGTGAAGACTATGGTGGAAGCTTGGGAGAGCCAACAAGTATAAAGTGCAATCAAGAATTTAACCGCGTGTCTTTGTTAATGAATGGTAATGTTTTATTTTAAAAAATAGAAAGGCCACACAATGTTATTCTGGTTGAACTTCAACACTTTGCTCCCATTAGTTTAATTATCAACATGTTTTTCTTGCGGGCATAATTTCAGCACATTTAGGACATTTTTGTCCTGTATTTCTTGTTAAACTACTGAATAACAGGACAATAAACAGAACTGAAGTAAGCACATTTAACTTTTTCTCTTCGTGTCAGCACACCTGTCTTACCCTCAGGCCCTAGGGCACTCAGGAGTGTTGATTAGAGAGAGCCTGTAATATCCCTCTGATATGGAGCAAGCTACAGATGCGTTTAATTGGTCATGGATTGCAGGTGCACTGCCTGTCCCTGCAGAATATGGGTTGGGGCTCTCCAAGGTCTGAAAGTAACAGACGAAGGAAAGAAAAATGAAATGCCCTTAAAAGGGGAATACTAATGGAAAAGGATGACAGAGAAACCTTTGAATTGCAACAAGTCAAATCTTTATAGATTTTTAGGAGGCACAACCGCTAACGATTGCTTATAAAGTGCTCTCCCAGGATTTGCAGCCCAGGTGAGAATAATGCTGTCCAAGGTGGTTTGTGCTACAGTGGGGGAGGCCATGGCTCTGGTCAAGATACATTGAAGACAACACCCTGCTCTGGTTTATAATCCCCTATTTAAGTAGCCTGCATTTATTTAAACTTGGTTAATTTCCATGTGTTTCAAATATCATATCAATGTGAATATCAATGCTCCCACCAATCTTCTGATTAACTTGCAAACAAACCTTATAAGAATACACTCCAAATCTATATTGAAATAAGTATAAATTAACTGTATATTTCAATGAATTATTACATTAAATGTGTATATTTCCATGGTATATTCCATTAGTTCTACATATTTCATGGATTATTGCATTAGATTGATTGCATTAGTACTATTTCTATGATTCATAACATTAATTGTGTATATGATTTGGACCTATTGTTTGTAATTCTATATTGATTGCTACCTAATAGGTTCTCAATCAACACAACACAAGTGACAAAACATATTGTGATTAGCAAGGAAAAACATTGCTAATATAAGGAATATGGTTTTTTTAATTGACTATAAACATTTTAGGAGAATCTGCCATGCTTCAGAGAAGAAAACAGCATGTTTATTACCAAAACAGCAGCATGCAAACATAGCTGATCGCATCATTGGTTATACCCTACTCCCTACTGAGAATGATATATAGGCTGGGATTAAATCTAATGACTTTAGACTAAGTAAGGATGAATGCAATTAAAACTAACAAAATGTAAATTTAATCTGGATTCAATCAAACCAACCTTATCCTCATAAGAATCTTGCCTTCTGTTTATAAGGAATGAAAATCCAGGAAACAGGAAAAGGTGTGGCCTGAAATCCAAGGTACTAGGGCAGGAGGCGGGAGATTTTTTAAAAGGGAAAGAGGTGTTCGCCTCTCTCCAACTTTACGATCCCTGCTATTTAAATGAATGAAAAAAAATATCAAAACAAATAAGTGAGGAATATCATTATACTTAATATTAATTCAGCATTTTAATGATAAAGCAATTAATTAATGTAGTTGTTTCCCTTTTTTATATTTGTGGGATATGATTTGTACAAAATCATTTTATGTAGCATTAACAGAAGATCTGTGAATCAGACCACATCGATATATTGAAACGTATTACTGCACGGTGCTGAGTGATTGTTCCTTCATTCGGACACCTGCCTATCGCCACAAGATAATAATCAGATGCATCTTTTTTTACCGAATCATCATCATTTCTTACCTAATATGAATTGCTCACCTCGTTTACATATAGCATTAAAGCAAAGCAGGCATACAACATAATGATGTTAGACCGACAATCACTATAATACTGATATATAATTGAATTTGTCGTTTTGCTGTCAAATTAACCCCTGTATATAAATTAATCGACATAACGAATAAGAGACAGGTCAGAAAATCGAAGGCGGCTACTGCATATGTAAAAAGAACATATCAAATAGTCTATACTATTTGCATACTATACGCATCAAATTTAAATGACTAGAGGAACTGCTCCCTCCTACCTCCAGACACTCATCAAACCCTGCACCCCAGCCAGACCCCACCGCTCTGCCTCCTCTGGCAAACTGCCTGTCCCATCCCTCCGGGCCCCAAGGAGCCGCTCCTCATGGTCTCACCTCTTCTCTTTCCTGACCCCTTGGTGGTGGAATGATCTTCCGCACTTGGTCAGGACCACGGAATCACTGGCCATCTTCCATAAGAGACTAAAAACCCACCTCTTCAGACTCCACTACCATTGATTCTGTACAATAACGAATTGTCATCACCACTGTCTACATGTTTAATACTGTATTTCGTATTACAGGTTACAGGTATGGTATGCCACCAATGATGTCTATTACTGTATTACTGCACTGATCTCTTGCGCAAATAATGATTGATCATACCATGTATAAATGCACATCTTGTAAGTCGCTCTGGATAAGAGCAACTTACATTTACATTTAAATGCTTAAAATGTAAAATGTCTATACCATGTTTTAGCATCCCATACCTGTGATATCCTGTATCTCTCTATCAACCAATGCATGGATCCAAAGGTCTGTCATTAACAAAATATCTTGGTTAAATCCAATTGAATTAAAAAATGTCTCTGTTTCTAAACCTTGGTAGATAACATAATATTTGTAATAAACACAAATCGTGGGGTTTACCTGGCTCTGACGAGATGTATGAACAAAAATGTTTTATAGTTTCCAACTGGTTTCCATCCATCCATCCATCCATTATCTAAGCCGCTTATTCCTGGTCAGGGTCGCGGGGGGGGGGCTTGAGCCTATCCCAGCATGCGTTCCGGGCGAGAGGCAGGAATACACCCTGGACAGGTCGCCAATCCATCGCAGGGCACACACACCATTCACTCACACACTCATACCTACGGGCAATTTAGACTCTCCAATTAGCCTAACGTGCATGTCTTTGGACTGTGGGAGAAACCGGAGTACCTGGGAGGAAACCCACGCGGACACGGGGAGAACATGCAAACTCCGCACAGAAAGGCCCCCGGCCTGGATTCGACCGAGACCTTCTTGCTGTGAGGCGACAGCGCTATCCACTGCACCACCGTGCCGCCCGAACTGGTTTCACTAACGTGAAATGCTTTTCTTTTTTAAATCATGCACAGCAATAACTGAACTCATAAGTAACATATTTACAAAGTGTAGTTTTCTTGTATTTACATTACAACCAAAATATGACATATAACAACTATACATATAGCCACAAGCAGCAATTAACTTGCTGTCCAAGGAAAATGTGCCAATCATTGCTTATTAGATGAATGGTGCAAACATTCCGCCTACAAACTCAGGAAGGCATTGGCAAAAAGGTAAGTCATTACTCATGTATTGTTCATTGCTCATTGCAATGCAAGTCCCATGATTGTAGGTCAAACAGACCCTGAGATATTTCCATTTAAATATTGATAGGACAATACTGGGACCAATGTGGTTGGAAGGAATTCAGAAGAGGACATCCTAGTGAGGAGCAACCTGTGCCCGGGGAAGGGGTAGCTACTCGTTATTCCTTGTTTCTGATGTGAGCCAGTGGAAGAGTGATGTCGCCTCTATGGTGGTTTAGTTCACAGGCTGAGGAGCACTTCTCGGGAAGTGGAACAGTGGTCCACCAATGGCCTGGTGCTGGAAGCTGCTGTGGAACCCAGGGTGTTGCACTGAATGCAGGTTGAGCTAAGCTTTCCTGGCCATTAAGGGGAACTTGGTCCTTTTGACTGTTGGAAGTGTCAGCCACTGGACCGTATGCTGTGGCCCAGCATGCTGAGCAGCGGTCCAGGGGGGTTTATTTGCTTGTCTAGGGGGATGTGAGCTGTGAGGATTCCAATACCACACCGCTCATAACGCAATGAGCTGCGCTTGGCTGGGATTTGTTTTTATGAGTAGTAAGCATAGATGTAACAACTAGGGGGATGGGGACATCCCTCCCAATATAAAAAATTGTCATATCTGCCCCCTCCCAATAATTTGTAGATAAAAAATATTCCCTTTCATTATGTCCCCCCCAATATTTTATATGTGGTTATGTCCTTGGTAGTAAGTACATTACATTTACATTACATTTTAGGCATTTAGCAGATGCTCTTATCCAGAGCGACTTACAAGATGTGCATAAATACATGGTAGGAACAATCATAGTTAGCGCAAGAGATCAGTGCAGTAATACAGCAATAGACATCATTTCAGGCAACTGCATACCACACCTGTAACACTGGGAAGGAAAAGGTTAGTAATTTTTTAATTTTTTAATTAAATGGAGAAAGCAGGGTTATATAGTGTTGAACAAATAGGCAGTGGTGGTGACAATTAGCTACATGTTCAGAATTCAGTGGTAGTGGAGTCTGAAAAGGTGGGTTTTGAGTCTCTTGCGGAAATGATTCCGCGGTCCTGACCGATTGCGGAAGGTCGTTCCACCAGCGAGGGGTCAGAACAGAGAAGAGACGAGACCGTGAGGAGCGGCTGCCAGGCGCCTGGAGGGATGGGACAGTCAGTTTGCCAGAGGAGGCGGAGTGGAGGGGTCTGGCTGGGGTGTAGGGAGTGATGAGTGACTGGAGAATTTGTAAAGTAAAATTTGGAAGCTATCTTCCAAGTTTGGTTGCTGTAGGCCTTACAGTTTCTGAGCTATTCACAATTATGTGCCACTTCTTATCTTCGCCATCAACATCATTAGTGCATAACGGTCAAATGATTTGTAGCATGTTAGTCCAGGCATGCTTTGGGTGAAATTTGGTGAGGATTGGATCAACTTTATAAGAGAATAAGCAAAAAATGTGTTTTGACAAAATCCAATATGGTAGAAAGTGAATACGTTATATTAAATACAGTGGCACTAAAAAACCCTTGTCCTACAAATAGTTAAAGAGAACACAGTTAAACAAATAACACACAAAACATTATACTTTTTCATTTATTTATAGAACAAAATGATCCAACATTAAATGTCTTTGTTGGAAAAAGTATGTGAACCTTTGCTTTCAGTAACTGGTCTGACCCCCTTGAGCAGTAATGACTTCAACCAAACATTTCCAGTAACTGTTGATCAGTCCCAAGACATCGGCTTGGAGGAATTTTGGCCCATTCCTCCTTAGAGAAGTGCTTCAACTCAATTATGTTGGTGGGCTTCCTGGCATGAACTCAGGTCCTGCCACAACATTTCTATTGGATTTAGGTCTGGACTTTGACTCGGCCATTCCAAAACACGAAATTTCTTCTGCTTTAACCATTCTTTGGTAGACTGACCCTGACATTCTCCTGTATAATTTTTTTATACAATCCAGAATTCATAGTTCCATCAATGATGGCAAGCCATCCTGGTCCTGAGGCAGCAAAGCAGCCCCAAACCATGATACTGCCACCACTGATACTGTTTTCGCCAAACATATTGTTTCTCATTTAAGACAAAAAGTTATATTTTCGATTAATCCGTCCACAGAACATTCTTCTAATTGTTTTTTGGCGCATCCAGGTGATCTTATACAGGCAGCAATGTTATTTTTGGAGAGTAGTGGCTTCCTCCTTGCTATCCTCCCATGCACACCATTCATCTTCAGTGTTTTCCTGATGGTGGACTCATGAACACTGACATTAGCAAATGCAAGAGAGGCCTGCAGATCCTTAGACATTACCCTGGGGTTCTTTTTGACCTCCTTGAATATTGTACGCCTTGCTCTTGGAGTGATTTTTGTTGGACGACCACTCCTGGGGAGAGTAACATTGGTGTTGAATGTTCTCTGTTTGTACACTATCTGCCTGACAGTGGATTGGTGGAGTCAAAACTCTTTTAAAATGGTTTTGCAACCTTTTCCAGCCTGATGAACATCGACAACTCTTTTTCTGAGGTCCTCAGAAATCTCCTTTGATCGAGGCATGGCACACTTCCACAAACCCCTGTGGTGAAGACCAGACTTTGATATTGAAGACCCAGGTTTATATTTTTTACATAGGGCAGGGCCACGCAAACTCACTCCTGGTGGTCATTCCATTGATTGAAACACCTGACTTTAATTACCCCCTTGATTGAACTGATAATTCTAGAGGTTCACATACTTTTTCCAACAAAGAATTTAGATGTTGTGTCATTTTGCTCAGTAAATACATTTTAAAAGGCTTTTTTTTGTCTTATTTGTTTAATCTGGTTCTCTTCATCTTTTAGAAGGACTTAGGTGAAGATCTGATCACATTTTAGGTCAACTTTATGCAGAAATGCAGACAATTCTGATGGGTTCACAAACTTCTCACCGCTGTAGATTTGCCATGAGCCAAGAATTCAGGGAAAAATAATGTTTGTTTCTAGGCTTCACAGTTCAGGAGTTTTGGGCAAAATAATTTATTGCCTGAGTATTGGGAAAGATTTGGAACCTATCAGCCAAATTTGGTTTATGTAGGCCTTTTTTAGTGCAGAAAAATAACCATATGTTCGCTGCTTGGACCCCTAATTAACTATAATGTTATAATGTTATAAATCAGTACCATTTATTTAACTTGTTTTTTATTTTTTTGTTTGATATATTTAGTTTTTATAAATAATGTTTCTTTTTATTATTTTATACTTGTATTTAATTGGTTCATGAATTTTCTTTTATTACATTATCAGGACGGTCGAAAATAATTTTGACATAGCAAAAGTCTTCCTAATGCTGTGCACTGACCTATATAAAGCATACCGTTTCAACCCAAAAAGTACTACCCAAACAGACACATTTAACACCAAAAGCCTATCCAATCAGTTGCAACCCATGGTGTCAATTATCTGAGCACACATTTTCATTGGATACAGTTTCTTACTTCCCTAATTTGGGTTACATTTGTCCTTAAACAGACTAAATTCATTAGATAGAATTTTGGTCGCGGTGCATCATGTTTTCCTAAAATATGACAAAATGTAAATTTGGATACTGTCCCAACCCTATTGAACTAGCTAATATTATTTATGTTCTAGTTACCATGTCAATGTATGAGGCACAATCCTATATAGAGCTTATCTGAGCCTGTTTATTGCATTTATAAGTATTCTGTAAATATAACTCTGACTGGCCTCATACATCACCCTGAGGCCTGATTTTGCTGTCCTCTCTTGTCTGACGGGCCTGCCATTGTATGGCCTCCACGGCGTTCAGGTCCCCTTCCTCAAACCTGGCAATTCCCATGCCGAGCGGTGACCTTTCACCTTGTCCTTCCAAACTTATCGCATTTCTCCTCACCACAGTGACAGCCACAGTGTTAAGTAAAGCTGCCCCCCCCCCCTGAACACGGTTAACCTTCAGAAGCAGCGATGGCTGGCACAGGCATCTGTGGTCTGCCTCGGGCAAAGCAGTTGGTTTGTGACGGTGGTTTTTATCTGTCCCATCGCCCCCCTGCAGGGTCAGACAGAACTCAGAAAGCAAGCGCAGCCTGGCAGGCCCTCTCCACAGGCGTCCTGCACGCCTGCACCACCACAGATAAGGAGGGGGGGTGAGTGATTCTTCAATCAGGCCCGCTTTACTCATCCCCAGCTGAAACCCACAGCCCAAATGCAAGCACACACGCAAACGTTCTCTCACACGAAAAGGAAATTGGATGAGACAGAGCACTTTAATTCCCTTCACACCCTTCTCTCCAGCCTCCCAACTTCTCTTTCAAAACTTCTCCTTTTATTGTCATTGAGTTATTTAGACAGTGATGTCATACACCCTGTAGTCCTGTTGTCCCTGGTGACAGTCGGTTGAAGTTGGGGGAGGGCAAGGCCTCTGTGTCCTTGTCATTGGCGCTGTCAACAATCCTTATGTTTCAGCTGTCTGTTATATTCATTGATGTTCAACATTTTTCAAACTGAATCTTAAATATTACATTTGGTAAATATGTAAATATAAATTGTCAAAAATGTAATGGCTGTACACACAGGAAAGCAAAAAAAAAATCAGGGAACTCAAACTTGGCTCTGAAGTACTTCTAGCTATGTAAGTACAAAGGTTTGCAAGATCAAATGCATGCTGAGAATTTTTAACATCTCTCTTTTAACATATTTTCACCAAGCACTTAAAAAGACTATTTCCCTTTGTCTTGTACTACTCTTAAATCAAGCCTTACAACTTTGTAGCAATACATTGCAGAGACATGGTTGATGGCTGGATTTGAAGATAACACATGCACAGTCATGAAATAAGCCTATGAAATATTTGATCAAACATTCATGGTATACAAATAATGTACATAAAAATGTTAAAAAAACATAAATCACTTCATACTGTACTTTTTATTTAGGCTAATTTACATCAGCCAGAGAGTAAATGAATGTACACAGTTAAACTATACCACCTGTGCAACCAATTTGGTGCACATATCTAAAAGCATTCAAGTTTTACAAGGGGTTTCCTACTAGCCCTGTTTTGCCTCCATTTTCCTCTGTCACTTTAAAAAAAGAAGAATGTGGCCTCTTTAGTCCTCTCCCGGCCACAAGAATCACATGTTGAAGTGTTATTGACAACACATAGAGCCAATTGACCCTTTGCTAAACCGCGCCCCCCTTAGTTACTGTTGCTAAGTCCGTCAAGCTTTCGGAGCCAGCATGGCGCTCCCACTGTCACTAACTGCACTCCCTGGAGAAATATTGTCCAATTTTTGGAAAATAGAAAAAGCAGATTTCAGATAGAAGCAGACAGAAGGGTCTACAATATGCATTTGAAGGTTATATTCAAGATATCACACTTACTCAGCAACAAAATGACGTAAACATTTTTAAGATAGAAGCGAAAGCCTACAGATCACAGAGTAAAAGTGAACCACCGCATCACCTGGCGATTGAGACAGAGGACAACGACATTAAGGAGCAACACTGTTCCTGTAAAGCTGGGTAGGTCTCTATTCACTATTACAATCATTAAAAAGCAAAAGCAGTAGGCCTATATAACATTACATTCAGTAGTAAGTTAGCTAGCATTAGCTAACTAATGTAACATTAGTAGCCTATAGTGTGCTGTAACGATATTACTCTGGTTAGCTCCACAGGTTTCTGCGCCCATCTCATCGGACTTATCCATACCCTGGACCTCATCTCATCTCATCTTCAGCCGCTTATTCCTAGTTAGGGTCGCGGGGGGGCTGGAGCCTATCCCAGCATGCGTTCCGGGCAAGAGGCAGGAATACACCCTGGACAGGTCGCCAATCCATCGCAGGGCACACACACCATTCACTCACACACTCATACCTACGGGCAATTTAGACTCTCCAATTAGCCTAACGTGCATGTCTTTGGACTGTGGGAGGAAACCGGAGTACCCGGAGGAAACCCACGCGGACACGGGGAGAACATGCAAACTCCGCACAGAAAGGCCCCCGGCCTGGATTCGAACCCGACACCTTCTCGCTGTGAGGCGACAGCGCTATCCACTGCACCACCGTGCCGCCCGAACTGGTTTCACTAACGTGAAATGCTTTTCTTTTTTAAATCATGCACAGCAATAACTGAACTCATAAGTAACATATTTACAAAGTGTAGTTTTCTTGTATTTACATTACAACCAAAATATGACATATAACAACTATACATATAGCCACAAGCAGCAATTAACTTGCTGTCCAAGGAAAATGTGCCAATCATTGCTTATTAGATGAATGGTGCAAACATTCGCCTACAAACTCAGGAAGGCATTGGCAAAAGGTAAGTCATTACTCATGTATTGTTCATTGCTCATTGCAATGCAAGTCCCATGATTGTAGGTCAAACAGACCCTGAGATATTTCCATTTAAATATTGATAGGACAATACTGGGACCAATGTGGTTGGAAGGAATTCAGAAGAGGACATCCTAGTGAGGAGCAACCTGTGCCCGGGGAAGGGGGAGCTACTCGTTATTCCTTGTTTCTGATGTGAGCCAGTGGAAGAGTGCTGTCGCCTCTATGGTGGTTTAGTTCACAGGCTGAGGAGCACTTCTCGGGAAGTGGAACAGTGGTCCACCAATGGCCTGGTGCTGGAAGCTGCTGTGGAACCCAGGGTGTTGCACTGAATGCAGGTTGAGCTAAGCTTTCCTGGCCATTAAGGGGAACTTGGTCCTTTTGACTGTTGGAAGTGTCAGCCACTGGACCGTATGCTGTGGTCCAGCATGCTGAGCAGCGGTCCAGGGGGGTTTATTTGCTTGTCTAGGGGGATGTGAGCTGTGAGGATTCCAATACCACACCGCTCATAACGCAATGAGCTGCGCTTGGCTGGGATTTGTTTTTATGAGTAGTAAGCATAGATGTAACAACTAGGGGGATGGGGACATCCCTCCCAATATCAAAAATTGTCATATCTGCCCCCTCCCAAAAATTTGTAGATAAAAAATATTCCCTTTCATTATGTCCCCCCCAATATTTTATATGTGGTTATGTCCTTGGTAGTAAGTACATTACATTTACATTACATTTTAGGCATTTAGCAGATGCTCTTATCCAGAGCGACTTACAAGATGTACATAAATACACGGTAGGAACAATCAGCGCAAGAGATCAGTGCAGTAATACAGCGATAGACATCATTGCAGGCAACTGCATACCACACCTGTAACACTGGGAAGGAAAAGGTTAGTAACTTTATAATTTTTTTATTAAATGGGTATATAGTGTTGAACAAATAGGCAGTAGTGGTGACAATTAGCTACATGTTCAGAATTCAGTGGTAGTGGAGTCTGAAAAGGTGGGTTTTGAGTCTCTTGCGGAAATGATTCCGCGGTCCTGACCGATTGGAAGGTCGTTCCACCAGCGAGGGGTCAGAACAGAGAAGAGACGAGACCCGAGGAGCGGCTGCCAGGCGCCTGGAGGGATGGGACAGTCAGTTTGCCAGAGGAGGCGGAGTGGGAGGGTCTGGCTGGGGTGTAGGGAGTGATGAGTGACTGGAGAATTTGTAAAGTAAAATTTGGAAGCTATCTTCCAAGTTTGGTTGCTGTAGGCCTTACAGTTTCTGAGCTATTCACAATTATGTGCCACTTCTTATCTTCGCCATCAACATCATTAGTGCATAACGGTCAAACGATTTGTAGCATGTTAGTCCAGGCATGCTTTGGGTGAAATTTGGTGAGGATTGGATCAACTTTATAAGAGAATAAGCAAAAAATGTGTTTTGACAAAATCCAATATGGTAGAAAGTGAATACGTTATATTAAATACAGTGGCACTAAAAAACCCTTGTCCTACAAATAGTTAAAGAGAACACAGTTAAACAAATAACACACAAAACATTATACTTTTTCATTTATTTATAAAACAAAATGATCCAACATTAAATGTCTTTGTTGGAAAAAGTATGTGAACCTTTGCTTTCAGTAACTGGTCTGACCCCCTTGAGCAGTAATGACTTCAACCAAACATTTCCAGTAACTGTTGATCAGTCCCGCACATCGGCTTGGAGGAATTTTGGCCCATTCCTCCTTAGAGAAGTGCTTCAACTCAATTATGTTGGTGGGCTTCCTGGCATGAACTCAGGTCCTGCCACAACATTTCTATTGGATTTAGGTCTGGACTTTGACTCGGCCATTCCAAAACACGAAATTTCTTCTGCTTTAACCATTCTTTGGTAGACTGACCCTGACATTCTCCTGTATAATTTTTTTATACAATCCAGAATTCATAGTTCCATCAATGATGGCAAGCCATCCTGGTCCTGAGGCAGCAAAGCAGCCCCAAACCATGATACTGCCACCACTGATACTGTTTTCGCCAAACATATTGTTTCTCATTTAAGACAAAAAGTTATATTTTCGATTAATCCGTCCACAGAACATTCTTCTAATTGTTTTTTGGCGCATCCAGGTGATCTTATACGGGCAGCAATGTTATTTTTGGAGAGTAGTGGCTTCCTCCTTGCTATCCTCCATGCACACCATTCATCTTCAGTGTTTTCCTGATGGTGGACTCATGAACACTGACATTAGCAAATGCAAGAGAGGCCTGCAGATCCTTAGACATTACCCTGGGGTTCTTTTTGACCTCCTTGAATATTGTCGCCTTGCTCTTGGAGTGATTTTTGTTGATCGACCACTCCTGGGGAGAGTAACATTGGTGTTGAATGTTCTCTGTTTGTACACTATCTGCCTGACAGTGGATTGGTGGAGTCAAAACTCTTTTAAAATGGTTTTGCAACCTTTTCCAGCCTGATGAACATCGACAACTCTTTTTCTGAGGTCCTCAGAAATCTCCTTTGATCGAGGCATGGCACACTTCCACAAACCCCTGTGGTGAAGACCAGACTTTGATATTGAAGACCCAGGTTTATATTTTTTACATAGGGCAGGGCCACGCAAACTCACTCCTGGTGGTCATTCCATTGATTGAAACACCTGACTTTAATTACCCCCTTGATTGAACTGATAATTCTAGAGGTTCACATACTTTTTCCAACAAAGAATTTAGATGTTGTGTCATTTTGCTCAGTAAATACATTTTAAAACGCTTTTTTTTTGTCTTATTTGTTTAATCTGGTTCTCTTCATCTTTTAGAAGGACTTAGGTGAAGATCTGATCACATTTTAGGTCAACTTTATGCAGAAATGCAGACAATTCTGATGGGTTCACAAACTTCTCACCGCTGTAGATTTGCCATGAGCCAAGAATTCAGGGAAAAATAATGTTTGTTTCTAGGCTTCACAGTTCAGGAGTTTTGGGCAAAATAATTTATTGCCTGAGTATTGGGAAAGATTTGGAACCTATCAGCCAAATTTGGTTTATGTAGGCCTTTTTTAGTGCAGAAAAATAACCATATGTTCGCTGCTTGGACCCCTAATTAACTATAATGTTATAATGTTATAAATCGGTACCATTTATTTAACTTGTTTTTTATTTTTTTGTTTGATATATTTAGTTTTTATAAATAATGTTTCTTTTTATTATTTTATACTTGTATTTAATTGGTTCATGAATTTTCTTTTATTACATTATCAGGACGGTCGAAAATAATTTTGACATAGCAAAAGTCTTCCTAATGCTGTGCACTGACCTATATAAAGCATACCGTTTCAACCCAAAAAGTACTACCCAAACAGACACATTTAACACCAAAAGCCTATCCAATCAGTTGCAACCCATGGTGTCAATTATCTGAGCACACATTTTCATTGGATACAGTTTCTTACTTCCCTAATTTGGGTTACATTTGTCCTTAAACAGACTAAATTCATTAGATAGAATTTTGGTCGCGGTGCATCATGTTTTCCTAAAATATGACAAAATGTAAATTTGGATACTGTCCCAACCCTATTGAACTAGCTAATATTATTTATGTTCTAGTTACCATGTCAATGTATGAGGCACAATCCTATATAGAGCTTATCTGAGCCTGTTTATTGCATTTATAAGTATTCTGTAAATATAACTCTGACTGGCCTCATACATCACCCTGAGGCCTGATTTTGCTGTCCTCTCTTGTCTGACGGGCCTGCCATTGTATGGCCTCCACGGCGTTCAGGTCCCCTTCCTCAAACCTGGCAATTCCCATGCCGAGCGGTGACCTTTCACCTTGTCCTTCCAAACTTATCGCATTTCTCCTCACCACAGTGACAGCCACAGTGTTAAGTAAAGCTGCCCCCCCTGAACACGGTTAACCTTCAGAAGCAGCGATGGCTGGCACAGGCATCTGTGGTCTGCCCTCGGCAAAGCAGTTGGTTTGTGACGGTGGTTTTTATCTGTCCCATCGCCCCCCTGCAGGGTCAGACAGAACTCAGAAAGCAAGCGCAGCCTGGCAGGCCCTCTCCACAGGCGTCCTGCACGCCTGCACCACCACAGATAAGGAGGGGGGGTGAGTGATTCTTCAATCAGGCCCGCTTTACTCATCCCCAGCTGAAACCCACAGCCCAAATGCAAGCACACACGCAAACGTTCTCTCACACGAAAAGGAAATTGGATGAGACAGAGCACTTTAATTCCCTTCACACCCTTCTCTCCAGCCTCCCAACTTCTCTTTCAAAACTTCTCCCTTTTATTGTCATTGAGTTATTTAGACAGTGATGTCATACACCCTGTAGTCCTGTTGTCCCTGGTGACAGTCGGTTGAAGTTGGGGGAGGGCAAGGCCTCTGTGTCCTTGTCATTGGCGCTGTCAACAATCCTTATGTTTCAGCTGTCTGTTATATTCATTGATGTTCAACATTTTTCAAACTGAATCTTAAATATTACATTTGGTAAATATGTAAATATAAATTGTCAAAAATGTAATGGCTGTACACACAGGAAAGCAAACAAAAATCAGGGAACTCAAACTTGGCTCTGAAGTACTTCTAGCTATGTAAGTACAGAGGTTTGCAAGATCAAATGCATGCTGAGAATTTTTAACATCTCTCTTTTAACATATTTTCACCAAGCACTTAAAAAGACTATTTCCCTTTGTCTTGTACTACTCTTAAATCAAGCCTTACAACTTTGTAGCAATACATTGCAGAGACATGGTTGATGGCTGGATTTGAAGATAACACATGCACAGTCATGAAATAAGCCTATGAAATATTTGATCAAACATTCATGGTATACAAATAATGTACATAAAAATGTTAAAAAAACATAAATCACTTCATACTGTACTTTTTATTTAGGCTAATTTACATCAGCCAGAGAGTAAATGAATGTACACAGTTAAACTATACCACCTGTGCAACCAATTTGGTGCACATATCTAAAAGCATTCAAGTTTTACAAGGGGTTTCCTACTAGCCCTGTTTTGCCTCCATTTTCCTCTGTCACTTTAAAAGAAGAATGTGGCCTCTTTAGTCCTCTCCCGGCCACAAGAATCACATGTTGAAGTGTTATTGACAACACATAGAGCCAATTGACCCTTTGCTAAACCGCGCCCCCCTTAGTTACTGTTGCTAAGTCCGTCAAGCTTTCGGAGCCAGCATGGCGCTCCCACTGTCACTAACTGCACTCCCTGGAGAAATATTGTCCAATTTTTGGAAAATAGAAAAAGCAGATTTCAGATAGAAGCAGACAGAAGGGTCTACAATATGCATTTGAAGGTTATATTCAAGATATCACACTTACTCAGCAACAAAATGACGTAAACATTTTTAAGATAGAAGCGAAAGCCTACAGATCACAGAGTAAAAGTGAACCACCGCATCACCTGGCGATTGAGACAGAGGACAACGACATTAAGGAGCAACACTGTTCCTGTAAAGCTGGGTAGGTCTCTATTCACTATTACAATCATTAAAAAGCAAAAGCAGTAGGCCTATATAACATTACATTCAGTAGTAAGTTAGCTAGCATTAGCTAACTAATGTAACATTAGTAGCCTATAGTGTGCTGTAACGATATTACTCTGGTTAGCTCCACAGGTTTCTGCGCCCATCTCATCGGACTTATCCATACCCTGGACCTCATCTCATCTCATCTTCAGCCGCTTATTCCTAGTTAGGGTCGCGGGGGGGCTGGAGCCTATCCCAGCATGCATAGGGGCGAGAGGCAGGAATAAACCCTGGACAGGTCGCCAATCCATCGCAGGGCACACACACCATTCACTCACACACTCATACCTACGGGCAATTTAGACTCTCCAATTAGGCTAACGTGTATGTCTTTGGACTGTGGGAGGAAACCGGACTACCCGGAGGAAACCCACACGGACATGGGGAGAACATGCAAACTCCACACAGAAAGGCCCCCGGCCTGTATTCGAACCCGAGACCTTCTTGCTGTGAGGCGACAGTGCTATCCACTGCACCAGGACCTCTGTAAAGCAAAAAATAGCAGTGTGTCAGCCCAGTCCTCCACAAGATTTGGGTACTCGGGACTGGGCTTCCCATTGACAGTGCTGAAATAGTAATGAAAAAATTGTATTACATTTTGACATCAAGGTAACGTTACCCACTTGGTTTTTCTAGAGCTTGACTGTAACATCTTAATGTTAGCAAGCTGGCTGGATCACGAATAACAAAGCTAACATTTAGTCTAACTTTACCAACGTTGCAACCCGGAGCTGTACATCCAGACCGTAGCCACGTTAGCTTAGCTGGCTAACACTTTTCAGGATTTGATTTAGGTTTTGGAAAGGGAAAAAACGTATATCTCCTTCCAACCTCTCCGGTTAACCATAACTAGCTAAAAATCCACAAAACCAGCTCGAAAATGAAGAAAATCTCAAACTTTCCGTCAAAGTCAACGGAGTGCCGCCATAAACTGTCGGACCTCTGTCGGAGCCTGTCAAATGCTGCGCTCTGATTGGCCAGTCTGCGTTTCGGGGCGTGGTTTAGCGAAGGGTCAATTGAAACCCTTACCCAATCTCGCAAAGTGATTCAATCCTGTGGTGGTCTGTCAGACAGCTTCCATGCTTCTTATCCTCACGTGAACGGGAAGGGTTAAATGGATATATGCATGTGAAGAGTCATTTTGAACATGAGAGTATGTCGGATTCATCTACCAACCTGAATTGACATGCGATTGAACCAATTGCATGTCCAGAGTACAATCGCTGCTCAGAGTACAATACCCTTCCCCCTGCACTGTGTATAGCAACACGATTAGTACTTAGACATAGTAATTAGACATGTCCTTCAATCTGAAAACATGGAAGTAAAAAGCCTTGTGGGTTTCAGTGTTTTATTTTACAGTAGTTTCATGTGGATAATAATCATATTTCTAATACACAAGACAACATGAAGCTTGATGTTTTGGACATACTGGAAGTGGCTGAAAAGTGAGTACATTGAAGAACATTATTATAAAATACTTTATTGGACTCGCATTTAAACGCGCTGTCCTGAAAGCTGAAAGTATCCGATTTTTGGACCGAACGGTAAACGAGATTGTGGTTTAGGCATTAGGAAAAAGGGGGTACGTTGGGGGGGCAAGTTTTCTATTGCCCTGAGCTGGAGGAAGACCTGATCGGTCTATAAACGGTGTTGTTAGCTGTAGGCTAGTTGAGTGAAGGCTGTGAGTGTGAAATTGCAGTGGGTTTGCGAAATATGATTTTATGCATTATGGATTTGTGACAAGTTATAATTCTTTGACTGACCAAACCACTAGGGGGCCAGGGATAGAAACTCAAACTTCGAGAAAGACCAAATGCATTTCAAGAGAGCCTGAGGTTAGTCCTATTAAATTGGCCAGAAGATTGCAAAAGCAGAGCATGGAAAAAATCTAGGAGTTAATGCACGAGAAACAACACCAGGCCAGTATAAAGCTGTAAATTATGAATGTGGGTTAGAGGAAGCTGACCTGCTTGACCCAGAATAGAGTGACTTCAGAGACACCTCTTTTATGTCATGATACAGTACTATCAGATCTCTATCAGACCTCACAGACTTGCATATATACACATACACCTGGATGTGTTCATGTGTTTTTTCAATCACATGAATTGTTGTGTGGATTATACTTTTCATACTTAGACTTTTCCACATCTTCCAGCTGATTTGACAATTACAGCCACTCTGTAATTGTATTTTTAAAAGCCTTTCGTACAATGAATGTGGGTATCTATGGTAAGAATACCAACAACAACACCCAAAAATATAATATCAAAAAGCATCTCCACCACACCAGGCAGATGCTGCATATCAACGTTTGCCACGTTGGGGAAAAAAATCAAAGCTTTTGGAGGAATACCTGCCATAAACAAATATACAAGATGGATTCAGATCCCAACGGACTGTCAGAAAAAATGCTAAACAAAACTGGCTGACATGAATGGAGAAAGAGCCATTTATAATGAATTCTGCTGTACTGTAGCAAGCATACAAAGAACTCTAGATCAATACCACAACTTTTCAGTCTTAAAAAAAAAGGAAAAAAACAAGAAAAATTTCATCAAAGTTTCCCCCAGAAACTATTTTGTTGACCTTTGGATCCTGACCCCCATGTCTGATGAAGACTGGCAGCATTGTGAGCAGCAGTTTGTGGTGATTCAAATGTGATTCATATGAGCAGAATTCATGTGATTACATAAGGGATATACAGGTAGGGAACAAAAGCACCTGGTTAAAAACCTGGGTAAATGAGGGACACGTGTATGCAATGTGGAGGCTACTACATAGTTGTGGCTTATCTATTAATTAAGCAAATAACATCCCGTCATGCATATGTCATGCCTGATTGCCTATAATTATGGCTAGCATGGGTCCAAGAGGAGACCACATTGACTTTGAAAGAGGGGTGAGTGTTGGGGTACTTCTGATAGGAGTTTCAGTGACCATGACAGCTCAAATTTTTCCAATCAGTTGACTGCAAATTTCAACCTGGGGGGAGAGCACCAGTGTCATCAAACGGTAGTGACACCTAAGCACATTTTACATTTACATTTTAGGCATTTAGCAGATGCTCTTATCCAGAGCAACTTACAAAATGTGCATTAATACATGGTAAGATTAATCATAGTCCATGCCAGAGATCAGTGTCGTGATACAGTAATAGACATAATTGTTGGCAGCTGCAAACCGTACCTGTAACACAAGGAGGGAAATAAATAATAATTTTTTTTTGGGGGACATACTGTACATCAACATTGATACATATTACAAAATGCAGTATTGAACATGAAAGCAGTGGTGATGAAAATTAGAGTCTGAAGAGGTGGGTTTTCAGTCTGTTGTGGAAGATGGCCAGTGAGTTTGGCGGTCCTGACCGAGTGCGGAAGATTGTTCCACCACGGGGGGTTCAGGACCAAGGCTCCTGGCAGACTGAGATGGAGACACTATGGTGATTGAAGCATTAATCATCGGGGAGCCCTTCGCTGGGAGGAAGAGCAGCTCTGTCTTCCCCAGGTTCAGCTTCAGGCGGTGTGTGGACAACCAAGCAAAGATGTCTGCTAGACATGCAGAGATACATACCGGGACCTGGGTCTCAGAAGGGGAGAAGGAGAGACAGAGTTGGGTGTCATCAGCATAACAGTGATATGAAAAACCATGGGCAGAGATGACCGAACCAAGTTATTTGGTGTATAGGGAGAACAGGAGGGGGCCTAGCACCGAGCCCTGCGGGACTCCGGTAAAGAGGGTGTGGGGAGAGGAGAGGGATCCTCTCTAGACCACCTGGTACGACCGGTGAGATTTCCATCTCGGTGAGAGATGAGAGCAGGATCTGGTGGTCCACGGTGTCAAATGTAGTGGAGAGGTCGAGGAGGAGGAGGACGGAGCTGAGTGATTGAGATTTTGCCACTTGTAGAGTCTTGGTGACTATGAGGAGAGAATTTTCCGTGGAGTGGCCTGCCTTGAACCCAGATTGGTTAGGATCAAGCAGGTCATTCTGTAGGAGATAGGCAGACAGTTGGTTATATACAGCCCTCTCTAATGTTTTGAAAAGGAATGAAAGGAGAGAGAGACAGGTTGGTAGTTAGAAATTATAGCAGGATTTAGAGAGGGTTTTTTGAGGAGGGGGATGCTAAGGGCCCTTTTGAGGGGAGAGGGGACAGAGCCAGAGGAAAGAGAAGAGTTAATAACATTGGACACAAAGGGGAGGATGTCCATAGCGATGGACTGGAAAAGGGGGGAAGGAATAGGATCGAGAGGGCATGTGGTAGGATGGTGGGAGTTAACAAGTTGTGAGATGTCAGGGAGGGGTGAGAAGGAAGACGGGGGTGAGAGGTTTGAGTTGTGAGATGGGTGAGGGAGAGCTAGGTGCGGGAGCGGATGGGGAGAAGGAGTTGCGGAAGAAGGATGCAAAGTCATCCGCGGTGAGAGAGGAGGGGGGTTTGGGAGGAGGAGGGGAGAGGAGAGCGAAAAATGTAGAGTACAGTTTGCGAGGGTTAGCAGCAGAAGATTGAATTTTGGAGAAGAAAATAGCAGATTGTTTTAGCAGAGGAGAGGTTAGAGGAAAAAGGTAGCCAGGAGAGTGTGGAAGTCCATGAAGTAAGTGACTTTATGTTGGTGTTTCAATTTTTTTGTGTGTAATACATATATATATGATTACACGAATGTTAACACAAATAGATCACCAGCTGCCAGTAAGGTAACAAAGCAAATAATGTCCATTTCAATTGCATACACTAAATATATATATTTTTACATTTTTTCTAAGAGAGTGTGTAATAAATGTTAATGCAAGTCCATCCAATGCAGATTATTTTAACTGATATATAGTGATCTGTTTTTTGCATTGTACTTTTGGTTGATCATGGTGAATCCAGCCTCCTCCGATATATATATATATATCAGTGGTGGGCCGTCAGGGCCTGCAAGGCCTTCTCTGCTGGCCTAAAAAATATCTGAATCACAGACTGATGTTAATTCTATTTTTTCCATGAATACTTATTAAATAATTCCAAATGGTCTGTCCGCTTCCTTTCATAGCTTTTCTGGTTGCGCTGCTTCCAGACGTGTATTTTCATATTAAAGCATTTAACCAATCACATTTCAGCCATCATTTGTTGCCAGGGTCAAATAAATCTGCCTGGAGGCCTTCACAATCAGTTCTGCAGGCCCTGTAGCATAAAATAAGTGTTGATCAAACTGTTGCTTCAACCAATCAGATTTTGAGTTGGGGACACGAAGGCCTTCTAGAAGGCCTAGGTAACGTCAGCGTATTCACACCCTTTGATTGGATAGTCAGAGAGTGTCTGACTATGATGTAATGTGATTGGTTAAATGCTTTAATATGAAACTACACGTCTGGAAGCAGCGCAATCAGGGGAAAAGCTATGAAAGGAAGCGGACAGACCATTTGGAATTATTTAATAAGTATTCATGGACAAAATATAATTAACATCAGTCTGTGATTCAGACATTTGAGCGAACATTTTCAGCCCTAAAGCGAATTAAAACTTATGCCAGAAATATGACAGGGCAGGCTCGACTTTCAGCATTAGCTTCGATGGCGATAGAAAATTACTTCTTGATGGAACTGAAACACACGGATAATCTGTACGACAGAGTAATTGAACTCTTTTTGAGGAAAGAAAGGGGGATGGATTTTGTGTACAAATAATAAGGATTTTTGGTGAGTAAAATGTTGCTATTTTCCTAAATAATATTGCAATTTTATGAGGTTATTATTGATGATTTTTTATGTGTGTCGCAGCTGTAGCACCCCGGGTTTGTTTCTTCAGTAAAGGCATTTATTCTGGATACACGAGTTATCTATCTTCAATGCAACGGCAACGGGTGTCAGTTCGGTTTGTTTTTGCACTTTGTTTATTTATCTTTCTTCAGTCATGTTTTATTCTTGTTCTGTTCCACGTCTGTCATTGTTCCTGTTCGAGTTCCTCTCCTTAGCTTGTCATGCACTTCGGGAAATTCTATGTTTCGTTTTTTTAGGGAGGAGGAGGAACGCATAAAGAAATCTGCGTGCGAATAAAGCGGAACGTGAGATAGGACGAGAGAGAATGACAGTGATAGTTAGAAGCGTGAGATAATTAGTGATTAGTAGTGTTAGTAACTTAATCTAAATCCCTAATGTTAGTAGATTAGTTGGTTAGTACTATATACATCTAACTAATATATACAAAGTGTAATTAGAAAGTAAGAAGGAAGTAAAACGAGATAAGAAACGAAGACGGAAAAAACGAAACATAGAATTTCCCGAAGTGCATGACAGAACGAGAATGAAACATGACTGAAGAAAGATAAATAAACAAAGTGCAAAAACAAACCGAACAGACACTCAAAACATAACAATAAGATGGCTTTTATAGCCATAAAATAGTTATTGAGGGGTGGATTGATTCAGACGGAGCACTACTGAAGGCCTAGGTGTGAAATGCACGGCCCGCCACTGATATATATATATATATATATATATATATATACAGTATATATATATAGCCTCTTAGTGGATGAATGTTGAATGCATAAATGTTTCAGACCCTTACCATGACGTTGTTATAAAATATGAGGCTTTTACCCCGTACACATTTATTTTTAAATGCAAAATCAGAACCCAAAGCCTGCTCCTATCTGGATCTTTGTCAAGGACGATTCATTTGACTAATGGAGCAAGTGAAATTGATGGAATATCTCTCCGTATTGAAACTAGTACACTCCGGTTATACAGTAATTGATTTTAGGACATTCATAATTTAGATACTTCATAAACAAATCATAAAGGTAACAAAGGCATTAAGGACACATTTTATTTTCCCCAAAGTTTTGTATTTGATGGCATTGTAAAGCATCTGCAAGTTTTGAGTTTGAAAGTAGGGACTTTGGTCCATAATTGTCCTGCTGATTTATCGTGTGGGGTAATCAATACATGGGGATTCTAGAACCATGGGACGTCTTAATGAGGAAAGGAGAATTTATTAACATTGTAGTCTGTCCTTTGATGTTTGTCCTCATATAAATTATATTCAAGTGCACATTTTCACCAAATGGAATTCACATACAGTACTGTCCCTGATTTAAGGACATGTGGAGAAATCTCTCTGCTCAGTGACAGTCAAAGGCAATAACACAATTTACTTCCTGACGCTCCAACCAGGACAGTAACCTAAAGAGATAATTATTGTGATTGATGTCATTCTGCCACGAAGAGCTTAAGGAGGAGATGCTCCGTCTTCTTGACAAGTCAGCTAGTTATGCTCTCTGTTACGGTGTCATTCGTATCACCTTTCTGCCTGATGTCATCAGCCCAGCACTGTTCTGACAGAGAGGCCCAACACTAATGACTCGACATGACTGTGACAGGTGTTTTGTACCTTTGACCTCTGCCCCAATAAGGGTTTCCTCTATCTGTGGACTTGATGCCTTATATGAAGTCTATGAAGCCTAAATCTAGAAGTGCATGAGAAAGTTTTGCATTGAATACTGAGATAGCCAGCATTTACCTAAAGACATAATTTCAGGGTAGCCAAGTCCATACAACTCATTGAATTAAAATGATATAATTTTTCACTATTTGCCTCTGCCAATTAGAAAACATATTACTATTCATTAGCGGCACAATGTAAGTACTCATTTTAGCCTGATAGCATTATTCCCCTAAACAGAGCTGTCTGCTCGCATCACAGCACACTCACTTTGATATCATTCAACAGCATACATCTTGTTTTAATAAATGCTTTCCCTAGCCATCCTATGAGAAGGGTTTCATTGAGTATATTCCATTCCCTGATGGTTTGGAAAGGTAAGTGTTTGGTATCAGTATGACTGAGAATAGGAATATACTTTATTGCAATGTTACACAAGGTAATTGGAATTTGTCTTTTCACATATATCTCCTAGATACACACACACATAGACCACTATACATATGTATGCAATCAGACGGGTCCGAGCGCAGGGTCAGCCATAGTACGGAACCCTTGGAGCAGTTTAGGGGTTCAGTGCCTTGCTCAAGGGCAATTCGACAGTGCCCCAGGAAGTGAACTAGCCTCCCTCTGGTTTCCAGTTTATTATTTTTTCATTGGCCTTTCTGGGATTTGGCAACCCTACACTTGCCAGCCCGTGTCACTAACCACTGAACCACTGCCGCCCCACTGACTCATAGTCATGTCTCCACATTTTAATACCAGGTCGTTGTGAGGGTGCTGCACTAGCGGTACCAGGAGCAACACGTTTCCGTGTTTATACCGTGATGTCGGTTTGTTTGTGATATTTTACTGCGATCGGCGTGATCTCACCGTCATTGGGCACCATCATCATGAAAGTGTCATACTACACAAGAGTGGTAGGTTGTTTTCTCACTATATTAATGATACACATTTACATTTTAAGCATTTCGCAGACGCTCTTATCCAGAGCGACTTACAAGATGTGCATAAATACATGGTAGGAACAATCATAGTTCGCACAAGAGATCAGTGCAGTAATACAACGATAGACATCATTGCAGGCAGCTGTGTACCATACCTGTAACACTGGGAAGGAAAAGGTCAGTAAATGTTTTATTTTTATTTTTATAAATGGAGTAAGGCGGGATACATAATGTTGAGCAAGTGGACAGTGGTGATGACAATTAGCTACAGAGTTCACTGGTAGTGGAGTCTGAAAAGGTGGGTTTTGATTCTCTTGTGGAAGATCGCAAGTGACTCCGCAGTCCTGACCAAGTGGGAGAGAGAAGAGGCGAGACCGCGAGGAGCGGCTGCCGGGCGCTCGGAGGGATGGGGAAGTTAGTTTGCCAGAGGAAGCGGAGCGGAGGGGTCTGGCTGGGGTATAGGATGTGATGAGTGTCTGGAGGTAAGGGGGAGAAGTTCCTCTAGCCACCTGATAAGCCAGCAGCAGTGATTTGAATTTGATGCGTGCTGCGATGAGGAACCAGTGCAGAGAGGAAAGTAAGGGGGTGACATGCTTGAACTTGGGTTGACTTAACACCAGACGTGCGGCAGCATTCTGGACCAGCTGCAGTGGCTTGATGGCACAGGCCGGTAGGCCTGCCAGCAAGGAATTGCAGTAGTCCAGACGTGAGATCGCCAGAGCCTGGACCAGGAGTTGTGTGGCCTCTTGGGTGAGGAACGGTTGGATCCTCCGGATGTTATGGAGGGAGAATCGGCAGGTCTGGGTGATCGCTGCGATGTGGCCCGAAAAGCACAGCTGGTCGTCCAGGGTCACTCCAAGACTCCTGGCAGACTGGGACGGAAACACTATGGAGCCTTCCATGGTGATTGAAGCATCAATCATCGGGGAGCCCTTCGCTGGTAGGAAGAATAGCTCTGTCTTCCCCATGTTCAGCTTCAGGTGGTGGGTTGACATCCAGGCAGAGGTGTCTGCCAGGCATGCATGTTGGATGTTTATGATTTCATTTTATTTTTTGTTTATGGTTTTTTCCCCATTGTTTTGGTAGCCAATTATCACATTTATTTGTATAGCGCTTTTCACAATTGAATTGTCACAAAACGCTTAACAGAAGGGGAACCCAGGCCTAGGTACCCCCAAAAGCAAGCCTAAAGGCAACAGTGGCAAGGAAAAACTCCCTTGGTAGGGAGAAACCTTGGGAGGAACCAGACTAAAAGGGGGGGAGCCCATCCTCTTTTGGCCGGCACAGGGTGTGTCCAAAAAAGACCATATCATGGTCAGTCCAAGGTGACTCAGGGCTGAAAGACTTTGCCCCTCCTGAGTTAGGTAGTCAGCGAGGGGGGGGCTAAACCACGTGAAGATCCAGACGTGGAACTGGGGTTGGCGTGGGGGTGAGGGTTGATGGGGGCAGCTCACACTTCTCGCAGGATCTAGGGCTGAGGCCGAGGCAGAGAAGAGAACATGCAGAAAAAAAGAAAAAAAAGCAGTGCTATAGCCAGTAGCATTATGTAAGAGCAGTTGAAGACTCTTTAGAGAGCTACTAGAGGAGCCAGATAATAAGGCATTACAATAGTCTAGCCTCGATGTGACAAAAGCATGCATCAAGGTTTTTGCATCCTCTAATGACAGAATGTGCCGAATTTGAGCTATGTTTCTTAGGTGAAAGAAAGCTACTCTGGAAGATGCTGATCAATAATAAAACCAAGGTTCTTAACCATTAGACTTGATGCAACTATGCAATCACCTGCATTTAACTGCAGATACAACTTGTTCCTTAATTTTTTGGGCCCAAAACCATCATCTCTGAATTTAAAAGCAGGAAATGTACTGTCATCCAATTCTTTATATCAGAGATACAAGCCTCTAATTGAGTGAGTTTAAGTATTTCACCTGGTTTAATTGATATGTACAGCTGTGTATCATCTGCATAGCAATGCCCAGTGGTAGCAAGTATAATGAGAACAGTAATGGTCCCAGCACTGAGCCTTGTGGAATACCTGTTATGTTCTGAGTATTTGTTCTGTTGGTTTTTGTACTTTGTTTATTATTCTTCATTCAGTATTCATTATTCTTTATTCAGCTTTGCATTTTCATCGTTCTGTCACGTTCTGGTCCCTGTCTGTCTTTGTTCCGTTTATTTCGAGATCCACTCCTTGTCTTGTCATGCACTTCGGGAAGTTAAACATTTCGGGTTTTCTCCGTCTTCGCTTTTTATCTCGTTTTCTTCCTTCTTACTTTCTAGATTGCACTTTGTATATATTAGTTAGATGTATATAGTACTAACCAACTAATCTACTAATGTTAGGGATTTAGATTAAGTTACTAACATTACTAATCACTAATTATCTCACGCTTCTGACTATCGCTGTTATTCTCTCTTATTATCGTCCCTGTTAGCTTTTCACTTTCCCTTTCATTCGCACGCAGCTTCTCTCTTTGCGTTCCTCCCCTTTTACTATGCACGTGTCTGCCTGATCTCCCAGGTCGTTTATTGTCTATATGTTTGTATGTTTCCCAGTCCGTGTCTTGCGTTTCCCCTTGTTATTAGATTAACGATTCCCAATGTTTACACCTGTGTTCCTACCTCTCTCTCCTCCCTGGCACACCTGATTCCTATTGTGTTTCCCTTCCCTGCCTGTATATTAGTTCAGTGTTTATGTTCACTCTTTGTCAGAACGTTGATCCTTATTCCCTGTGCCTATTATTCTGAAGCCAGTGTTTATTGTATTTTCCGAGACATCCCTTCGTTTACCACTCCGAGCCTGCCTACCGATTCTGTTTTGTTTGCCTTTCTGCCTGCCCGTTTAGACCTTTTTGACTGCTTTCTTGACCTCCCTTTTGCCTTGTGATTTTGTACTTTTGCCTTATCTGATTCCTGGTTTTGACCCCTGCTTCCCATTAAACCACTCTTTTGCTAATATCCTGATCTGCGTCTGGGTCCTTATCCGGTTTGTCACAATACCATATTTAACCTGAGAGTAGTCAGATAACTCTTGATCTAATTGCACAAATTGAAACCTGTCTGATAAGTATGATTTAAACCATGAGAGTGCCCGTCCACGCAAACCAACCAGGTTTTCTAGCCTGTGAAGCAGAATCTGGTGGTCAATAGTGTCAAAAGCAGCACTTATATCAAGGAGCACTAGAATAGAAACACAACCAGTATCCGATGCTAACAGTAAGTAATTTACAACTTTAATAAGTGCCATCTCAGTGCTATGGTTTGGTCTAAAAGCAGTTAATTGTTGAGCTACAGATTTCTCTAAAATTTTTAACAAAAAGGGAAGATTTGAAATGGGCCTATAGTTCTTCAGATTAACAAGATCAAGATTTGGTTTCTTTAGAAGAGGCTTGATTACTGCCACTTTTAAAGACTTAGGTACGCAACCCAATAATAGGGATGTATTTATGATATCTAACATGGGCTGGCCTAGCACAGGCAAAAGCTCTTTAATAAGCTTTGTTGGTATGGGGTCTAACAGACATGTAGATGATTTGGAGGACATAACCAGTTTACTAAATTTGTCCAGATCCAAGGGAGTGAAAAACTCAAGGGTCTCTATGCAACCCTGCTCCTGATAGCCCTGTGCCATCTCGAGAGTTGGAGTGCTAGATATTGGAGTCATTTTCATAATTTGTTCTCTGATTGTCTCAATCTTATCAGTAAACGAGTTCATAAAGTCATTCGAATTATAGTTAGAACTGATGCAATCTGAAGACAGAGTTTTTTGTCAGTTTAGCTACTGTGTTAAATAGAAATCTTGGGTTGTTTTTATTCTGGTCAATTAATTTTGAGAAGTACGATGACCTAGCTGTAGTAAGGGCGTGCTTGTATTCTATGAGGTTGTCCTTCCAAGCAGAACGAAAAACCTCTAAATTGGTAGAGCGCCATCTACGTTTGAATTTCCTGGAAACTTGTTTAAGGGCACGGGTATGGTCAGTAAACCAGGGTGCAAGTTTCTTCTGACTGCATTTTTTCCTCTTGAGGGGTCGACAGCATCAAGTGTATTCTGTAAAATATGATTTACCGCATCTGTTTGATGATCAATTGACAAAAAGCTATTTGGGTCTTGACTTGATACTGTGGGAATTTATTAGTATATGTTTTTATTCTGACCTGACTGTGAATTAATGTGCAGAGCTCATGTTCCTTTTCTATGACCCATTGTATTCAAAGAAAGTGGCAAAGAAGCTTGGGGGCCCCTGTTTTTGTTATTCTGAGTTCTTGCACCTGTTTTCAGCAAGGTTAAGATAAGAACGTAGACAGTGCCCATTGTCTTCGTAGACAGATGATGTAACTTGTTGCTGATTGGACAGTCTGAACCGATAGGAAGTCACGCTGACGTAAGTGGCTTGCTTGATTGGAGGACCTGGGAAAACGTCCAGCCAATCAGCAAGGACTCGAGGGGATTAAGAATGGAGTTTGAAGACAGCCCGAGAGAAGCGCTTCCCGGGAGACGGCTGGACAAATCAATTGAGAGATTTGTGTGGCTTTCTTTGGTTCCTTGTTACCTTTTACTTGTCTTTAATAAATTCTGAGTTAAGAATAATTTGGTCTTAGTATTTTGCCTCCTCACCGACACCTCCTTTGATACACGCTAAGAATACTAACGATTCGGGAAGTATGTTTATACATTTTGAAGCCGTCAATGAATGTATAGAGCGGCTGGAATAGTATCTAGGTTCCGATTTAATAGGAATATTTACCTGAATTTCAAAAGTAATCAAAAAGTGATCTGATAGTACAGGATTATGGGGAGACACAATGATATTCTCGACATCAATACCATAGGATAACACTAAATCTAAGGTATGGTTGAGGCAGTGGATTGGTTAGGATATATTTAGAATAAAACCAACAGAGTCAGTAATAGCTGCAAAAGCCAGTCCTAAAGGGTCACTGTCATTATCAACATGTATGTTGAAATCTCCAACAATCACAACTTTATCTGCCATAGTTGCCAAGCTTGATAAAAACTCTGCAAACTCAGGAAGAAAGACAGTATACGGTCCAGGTGGTCTATAAATAGTTACTAAGAGGAAGGATTGCAGGGGAGGTAACTTTATCTTTTGACCGTCCAGAAAGCATAACAAGCGATTCAAAAGAGGAGAACTTATCCCCACATTTAGGTGTGAAACTAAATTTTGTCGCAAAAATCAGCAAAAATTTACAGACGTGGCGCTTGACAGCTAGCATAACCATCAGATTTGCATTGTATTCATCAGGCCTAAGCCAGGTTTCAGTGAAACTAATCAGGTCAAAACTATGGTCCGTGATTAGTTCGCTCACAAGAATGGCCTTGGGGGAAAGTGATCTAACATTTAACAATCCACATTTAAGATATGTCTTATTACAGGCAACACTTACAGCAGGTTACACAATATAAATAAGATTATGTACACAAATGCCACGACAGCCAGTGTGCTCAGATAGCTTTTTATTTCTAAAACCATTTCCAAAATGAGGGACAGACACAGTCTCAATAGCTAAGCTAGTCACAGGTTTTTGGAAGCTAGCAGATAGTAGTTTAGGACCAGAAGTCTGCTGCCTGGCTAGCACTCTGAGAGGTCATACATTTTGCAAGATTAGACTACGGGAAAAAGTTCTAGATAATAAAAGAGCACCTCTCCAGCTTGGGTGGAGTCCGTCTCTCTTCAGTAAGCCAGGCTTTCCCCAAAAAGTAGGCCAATTGTTTATGAATCCAAAGTCGTTGTCATTACACCAGTTAGCCAGCCAGCGATTTAGTGACATGAGTCTACTGTAGACTTACGTCACTCCTACGGGCAGGGATAGGGCCAGAGATAATTACTTCCCGACTGAGTGTTTTAGCGAGCTTACACACCGAAACAAAATTATTTTTAGTGATCTCCGACTGCCTAAGTTGAACATCGTTGGTGCCAGCATGGATAATAATTGTAGAATATTTATGATTATTCATAGCTAGCACCTTTAAGTTTGCATACACGTCGGTAGCTCTGGCCCCAGGCAAACATTGGACTATGGTCGCTGGTGACTCTATCCTCACGTTTCGTAAAATGGAATCGCCAATAATCAGAGCTTTCTCAGTAGGTGTATTACTGAGTGGGGAAACGTGAGTTTGAAACGTGAGTTTGGTGTACGACCCCCTTAGGATGGCGACTATGCCTCCCTCGAACTATGACAAAACCGCCTTGCAGCGAAGGCTCTGCCGGGGGAATAGAGAATAGATATTTAAACTATTTAAACTCCCTGGTGCGTCCGGTGCTTTCAGAAAAGACTCTATGTAACTCTCTCCCTCCTGAATATGGCAAAGCGTCCGGACGCGGTCCTCAAGCTCAACTATTTTCTGAGCCAATTCTAAATTAAGTTGACACTTGCTACAGATACCAGTTATGCTAAACTTGACATCAGAACTAATACTAAACATGTTGCACTCCAAGCAGGAAAAAGGGAGGAAGCCTAGTCGAATTCCTTACCGTAAATTTGTTTTCTTGACAATAGAACAGAAAACCACGGGGTTGGAGTCCCTTAATTTATACAATTCACGCAGATTCTACATAGGTTATGAATAAAATTTAAGTTTTGCTGCCAATATATTTGGTTTTGCTGCCAATATATTTTGTATTTTACGTGCAAAAGTTATTTCGAAGTAGCAGTAGTAGAAAGCCTCTATTTCTTTCGATCTGTCTCCTCCGAGATGGAACCTACTTTCTAGAAACACCCTTCACACTTCTCGGCAAGCTCATGCCGGCTCACCCTACCCCCTTTCAAACCGCGGCTGCAGTAGGCAACTTGCATTCTCAAGTGAATGCTTAGACTGTTATGCTACCCAAGGCCCCAATGTTTATGATTTTAATAATGAACTCTCTGATAGGAACATAGTGTCAGACTGTAAAATCAAGATTGAGGTTATGGAGTGTAATTCTTCTTCCAGACAGATTAAGGATAGAAAAAGCCCTGGTCCTGACTGCATTGGTGGTAAACTGTTAAAGAATTGTCCGGACAACTTGGTGGTATTTTTTTATTTTTTTCCAGTTGTCATTGGGACAGAAAAGAGTTCCTAAGATATGGAAAGAGTCTATTGTGGTCCCAGTGGCGGGAATGACTACGTCCTGGAGCTCTCACTTCCCTTAACCTTTGAACGTATTGTCAACAACAAGATTTCAACCATGACACAGTATAAGTTAGATCCACTCAAGTTTGCCTATAGGACTGGGAGGGGGTGGAGGAATTATCACTCTACTAAACTTAGTCCTGAAGCACTTGGAGGGGAATAAGAACCATGCCACACTGCTTTTAATTGTATACAGCCTCATGTCATGGCACATAGTCTCATATCCAACTTTGATATGGATTTTAACATTGTCTGCTGGCTGACATATTTTTTTTACTGACAGGTCCCAGAGAGTGTCCTATGTTAATGGAGCCATGTCCAGTAAGCTTTCATCCTCGACAGGCTCCCCACAGGGATGTGTGCTTTCTCATTTCTCATCTTTTATTTATTTTATATACAAACGACTGTCAAAGCAATCATGATTCAAGCTATGTTCTCATGTTTGCACATGATTCTGTAATTGTGAGCCTCCTGCATGGTGAGGAGCAGAGCCATAGCCCAGTTGTAGAAAAGTTTGTTAGTTGGTGTAGCCAGTCTTTTTTACTATCGAATGTGTCCAAGACTAAATAAATGTCTATTGACTTCGATAGGAAGCCTTCACACCCTGCGCCAACTCTCATCAAAGGGGAGCCAGTTGAGGTGGTACATTAATATAAATACTTTGGGACCTTTGTCGAGTTTGAAGCCAACACTGATGTTATTTGCAAGAAGGGTAACCAAAGACTGTTTTTCCGACGAAAACTAAGAAGTTTTAAGTTTCAAGTTAATTTGCCATATGTAGTACATACCTCCATGCATAGATACTGTACATTGTAATTTGTCTTTGACAAGCACTCAGGATTAAACAAAAAGAGAGACAACAATAAAGAGACAAACAAACAGTAGGAAACAAGTAGCAGTATGTGGTAAAAATATATTAAAAAAGAATAAAAAAGTATGAAAGAGTATGAAGAAAGGAGGATAAAAGAGTAGCAAAATTAATAAATAACAGTTGACTAAAATCACATTATCAAACAGCGTGTTAGCTCAAAAGTGCAAGTGCATCCAGTAGAAAATAAAATTAAACATTAACGTGGACAAGACACTGATGAAGGTGTTGTCGCTGCTTTATTTAGTCTGTTCTGACATTCTCCATGATCTGTTGGTTTCGATATCTCTACCTTAAGAGTAGAAAAAAAACATGGGAATATTGTTAAACTGTGCCACAAAATCACTGGTGTCACACTCTATGACCTCTCACACCTGTATCAGTGAGACTCAGAAATAACAGGCTATTCCACTGGACCACCTCTGTGGTGAGGTCCAGTTGCTCCCTTCTGGATGCAGGTTGACCTTTCCAGAGATGGAACCGACAGGTTCAAAAGATCCTTTATTCCAACAGCCTGTGAGTTTATGAACAAACATATGTGAACCGAGTAGCATATGGTGGACTTCTGTGTACTTGCCTGACCTTGGACTGACCCTCTTGCGCTGTGTAGATAATATTTTTAATTTTATACGCAAGCCTATGTATTGTTGTTGTATGTGCTTGTCTTTTATTGATTACTGCTTGTAAAATGAATTGCTCCTTGGGGACATTCAAGATCTACTCTACTCCACTCACCAGTGCTCGTGTATTTAATACAAATTTGAATCAGATTTAAATTCCACAAAAACGCTGGGACAGGGGATATGATTCTGATGCCAATTAAGGTCAAGTTGAAAATTTGAAAACAGGACATTTTCATATCTGCCATTGGTTAATATTGGAGGTATTAATTTGCCTGTATTTTAGCTTCACTGTTCTTATCTTTGTTCATTAGCAATTTCACTGTTGCCTGGTGCAATGACCTTAAAGCCTCCCAGCATTATAAATCAAACATGGCACTCCTTAAATAGGGAAATTAATTATTAACAGGTAAAGCTAAAATACCTAGCAGGAAGAAAACTTCAAAACATAATGCATTTTGGCTGAGAATCTCACTTATAGTCTGTCCTTTCATAAATGTCCTCTGTGTTTTGCCTTGAATTTTCAGGTTCATGCTTGCTGTGAAATGTCAACAAGTGAACACAGTATTGCTTCTCAAAGCTTGCTGAACTTTATCAAGCTAAGAGTATATTCACACTGCTTGTAGGTTTGTATATGGGCTATGGCTATGGCTATGTCTGTGGAGTTCAAAGGAAATGGGTCCCAATTTACATTAAGTGAACCTGTACAAGTATCTGACTAGCTTAGCAAGTGAATGTTTGGTAATTAATTACTCAAATGAATACTACAAAGACAGCAACTACCAAATTGTTAAAAAGAATATACAAATGACAACGACCTTGAAATTGATGTTTGGATATTCCAACAACTAGCTATGCTGCTCAAAAGTTTTGGTTGTTGATTTGTTTGTGAAAGCTTTGCTGTAAAGTGCAGAGTAACATCTTAATCCAGTCTGAACCTGGTGGCAGTCTGGCACACATGAAGGGCAGGGTTATGGTTGTGAAAATGAATAGTTTTTCGGCAAAGTTTGTTAGTTTTGAATCCCAGCCTCAATGGCATCTTTAATATGAGACGCACCTTCTTCTGTTCCCCTTGAACAGTGAAAGAAATGAGTGCCACTGTGTTCGAATGGATCTGATAGCACCCACAGCCTCAAAGCGCAGCGCATGTACATGCAATAGAAATGGTGAATGCTTGAGTTTAGGGTGCATGTTCAAGCTTCCTGACAGGTCTGGGAGAAACTGGTGTGGAATATAAACTGAAATGCTGGGCTCTCGCTGAGCAAACTAACAAAAATATTATCAATGCAATTAATAAGAATGAAAAGTAATTTAAACTAGATTTATTAGGTTTAATAAATGTTTTGCCTCAATGGGTCACCACTGTAGTGTACTCCTGAGGAATATACACAAATCAAGGGGAACAAGTGAATTTTACATTTTAAAAATCCCAAATTCAAAGGCAAAAATGCAACACCGGAATGAAATAACAGTGAGCCAGGCAAGTACGCAGAGAAAATGAAAAGTTGGTGTTATCGTGTGGTCACAGGAATGTGTTATCTGGGTGATTTAGGCCAACAAAATAGCAATAATTAGAACCTGGGCCAGGATTACTGAATCAGCATCACTTAGACAGCCAGCTAGGACAGACAGCAAAATTAGTGAGCTAGTTAGCTAGCTAGCTTGCAACATGTTACAAATTTGGTTCCAATCCAGTTTTATCATACATTATGTTATAAATTTTAATTATTTGACTTTTCAACTAGTTCAGGATGACAGTATGAATGAAGTCAGTGAGCAACATACAGCTTATGAAATAACAGATGATGTGCAAATGATGTGGACAGTAAACACATATCATATTGTACATTTAACATGAGGCCTACACCAAGATTTTGGGAACAAATTATTTTTTAAGCCTTTTTTCCAAGTTAACCATGCACAAAAATAAACAGGAAACAAATATTGCATGAGACAGACAAAAACAAAATAATAATATATCAAGGGTTGTACAATTGGTCATAGGTTGTATTTAGAAATCCTGCTCTGTCCTCCAGCCTTTCTCATAATGAAGGTTGCCCATGGCTTTTATGTGTTGGTATCATTGCTCTCAACTATACCAATTAGCATAACTATTCAGGAAATTAATTTAATTATAGTAAGTAAAAAATGAATACACAATTGATTCAATGGATGATGTTTGTAATGCTCAAGTAAATGTATGAGTCCCCTACATTTGTTTGCTGAAACATAATAAAACCCTAAATATCTGCAGCACAATTTCCCCATCTGAGCAAAATTATGTGCCACCCGGCAACTACATAAAATGCATGTTGGACCCTTTCCTTACAGGAAAAGTTCCATCTGCAACAGAAGGTAAGAATGCCTACAACCTACTCATTTAAATTAAGCATACCATGGCAAATTGTATACCAACCAAGCCATTAAAGTTTGCAAACCCACATAAAGCATTGCTCTTAGTTATAATACAAAACTTTTACCAGCAATTTACCTTTGGTTTTAAATACAGTTGACATTTAAATTAATTCCACATTTCGGCAGCTGAGAACACCCGTATGAGAATTGTTTCGTCATCACACATATTAAAACCATATTTATTGTCTCATCATGGCTGTCATTAATCATTTGGGGTTTCTTTGGTTAATGTTGAACCTTTCCATAGAAATAGTAACTACTATTTATGGAGGCTCTGTTTGGTTTGACTGTAATCAATGCATTTTATGTTTTACCCTGTAAGAATAATATTCATTCGTGAAAAGCCATTTTTAGTATTTATTTATTATTCAAATTATAGCACCTGTCACCTGCTTGTGTAACATCATGTGAAAGCTGATCCATATTAGAATATTAAAAATATATGTTAAGTTAATTAATATACACTACTGGTCAAAAGGTTTAGAACACCCCCATTTTCCAGTTTTTACTGAAATTTAAGCAGTTCAAGTCCAGTTAAGTCAAGCTCAAAAAGTTTAGGTTACCAAAAACTGAAAAAAATGTCAATTTCAGAGTTATAAAAACACACACTGAGAAACCATCCTTTTGCCTACTCGACGGCCTACAAAAACCTTTCAAAATGTCAAGATTTAAAATTTTGATTCATCGGTCCATAAGACCTTCTTCCAGTCTTCAGTAGTCCACTGGCATTGCTTCATGTCCCAGGCAAGCCTCTTTTTCTTATTTTGCCATCTAAGCAATGGCTTTCTTACTGCCATTCGACCTGTCAAACCTGCAGCTCAAAGTCTTCTCTTCACAGTTGAAACTGAGACTTCCTTACTTCGACCAGTGTTAAGCTGTGCTTGAAGCTGTTGTCCTGTGAGCCGCCTATCAAGCAAGCTGTTGACTCTCAGAAACTTGTCTTCTGATTTTGTTGTGGCTTTGGGTCTGCCAGACCTCTTCCTGTCAGAGTTTCCTCCAGTTTCCAAGTGCCTTTTGATGGTGTAGGAAGCTATTCACTGCCAAAAAATGTACATTATTTTTCAGTTTTTGGTAACCTAAACTTTTTTTTTTTTTTTTTTTAATACCTCTGGCAGTTGACCTCTTACCTTTGTACCATTTCAAGTTATTCACTGGACTTGAACTGCTTAAATTTCAGTAAATGGGGTATTCTAAAACTTTTGACCGGTAGTGTATGTTTTTTAATTTAATCCCAGCGAGCCTAATTATAAATAAGGGGATCTTACACCAGTAGGTTCATAGAGACATGGCAATAACATAAAAATCACATAAATAAATCAGAAAAGCATTATACCATATGAAAACTAAAAAGTGTGAAAAGAGTAAAGCATGAAAATCTGTGTTTTCACACTATTTGTGCACAGCATTTTCTTTAGTGTGTTGTGTCATTCAATCTCATTTATAGATCTATTTTGCAACAATATCAATCAAACACACAATTTTCTAACATCACTTTCCAGCCTCACTGTAAATTATGCTTCCCTTTCTGCTAGGCAAAGGCACTTCAGAGAAAGAAAACTTGCATAATTGTGGGTCGGTTTTGTAATTGGAAACAACTAATTTAATTACATTGGATTGCACCCAGATGCATGTCACTCAAAGATGAATCCCCTACTTCACAGGAAAATGGGAATTATCAGTATAGGCTTTGAAATAGCACAGGAAATCAGCAGGGAATGCAAGTACCACTAAACACCATACATGTGCACCCTTGGGTTTAGGGGTTTGTAAGCAGGTTTCAAAAACAGTGCTACTATCTATAATTGCAGATGATTGCAGCAGGCTTTCTTTTTTTCTTTGTTTAAACCTATTTATACTTTTTTCTTTTCCCCCATTCATTTGGAATGCCCAGTCATATTTGTTGGCCTTTCCCATCACTTCAACATCCTCTGACAATTTGGAAGACCAGGGTGTCCTCTCCTCCAAAGCACATTCTGCCAGCCACCGCTCCTTTTCACTCTACAGTGCACCAACTGGGATACGGAGTAGTACAATTCTGGCAGATTGAAGCAGGCAGACTGTAGGTACATGATCGACCAGGGCGGTCACTCTTGTGTGATGAGACAGGGACCCACCCTCATTGGGTGACACCAAAGCGAATTATACATGTGCCCTGCGAGGCTGCTAGCCACAGTTGGCACTGGCATGGACAGTGCCAGCCAGTGCTTTAGTAGGTCGTGCCACTTAACAGATCCCTGAGCATGCTTCCTCAAATTAATTGGGAAGTTAATGATGTTTTAAAACATGGGGCTTATTCTTGTGTATTTACCATATAAGTACGCTGGTGTTATGAAAAGGTGGCCATGGATGCCTGCTCACATGCCAGCTGAAATTCTAATCTTCTAATCTGTTACAAATTTTTTTTAACTTTAACATACTCAACTCTGATTTACTGAAACTGTCATTCTGAAAATGGATGTTCTAGGCCGGGGGTATTGAAATCCAGGCCTCAAGGTCCGCAGTGTCTGCAGGTATTTGCTCCAACCACGCACTACACCACCAGAGAGAGCAGTGCGGTTTATGAAAACCTTATGACTTAAATCTTATGATACTTAAATCTCAGTATTATTGGGATTATAGTAAGATTGGGTCACCAGTATTTTGGCTCACTGCCAAAGTTGGCTCAGTCCATAATATGGCAAAAAAAATAGCAAACTGAAATCTTGTTCAACAAGATTATTCAAGCACAACTCTTTTCACAAGTCTCTCTCTGTATCATCCATCCAGATTACCTGTAATACGAGGCAAATTTAATCCTTTATAAATCAACAAAGTTCAGAAAAGTTGGTGCTTAAACTAGTTTCCATGACAACAATAATTGTCTGTGAACAAAAAAGCACTGACTCATCCGTGGCACCACAGCTATCACAGTTCTGACATTCACCACATAACTTTTTCAGTCTGGTAGAGAAGACAGTGCTGAAAATATTTCAGTTGGAACTAGTAATTATTCTCAAATAAAAATTCTGAGGGTCTCAGAGGCCAGGAAAGGACTGGAAGCTTATTAATAGGACCCAAGGTAGGAGGAAAGGTTCTGAAGTCACTACCTAAGCTAAGCTTCTTTTGACACCCTGCTTTCCTAGACTCTTCTTCCAGCTGCCACAGGATGTTTAGAACCCATATCCACATTCATAGCCGTATCTACCATTGAGGACATCGTGGTCATGGCCTCTGTTTTACATAACTGATTCAGTGTAGTATGGAATAAAAATGGTGAACTACTGTACATAAAATTACTTCACTTCGGTATGGCAAAGATTTTGTACTAGACCAAGATTATCGCTTGCTCGCCTGATCACCGTCATCGTACTTAGTTCTGTGTGTGTGGTGGTGAAGTGGACCCATCCCGAGCAGGCGGATCTCATCGTTACTACATAATCTTTGCTCAGCAAAGATGACGCAGTGACACTTGGGACGACTTTGTTGCACAGCGGGAGTTGTAACTCAGACTGCTGATTTGAAGCCGAGCGAAGCATGATGTAGGTGTAGAGATCTCTCACATTATAAAAAGCTGACTGCTTGTATTATAACCAGATTAATGCTATTCATCTCCAGAGATCATCTATCAATAGCTACTTTGTGTGTAGTGTTGTGTAGTCGCTAGCCAAACGTAGCTGTCTCTGTCTAGCTGACTGTTACACAAACCACTTTTCAGTCAGCCTTTACAGTGGTGATAGGCCCTGTCGGAACAATGAAGTTAGAATAAAAATGGTCTATTCTCTGAATCCAGTAGCTTTAACAGTGAAATGCCCTTGTTTAAAGCACTCTGAATACTGAACACAAGTGGTATTACACGTTAAAACCCCCTTACTTATCCTACATGTAAACTATATTTATTTGATTTAATATAATAATTACTACACAAGATACTAATTATCACATTATACTTAAAAAAGGGTTTCACAATGATTGGCATCCCTGTTTTTAGTAGTTGGTGCTCCCCTGGCAAGAATAACAGCACTAAGCCTATGTATATAATGTTTAATAAGTTTGGAGAATATATTTGGAGGGATCGTGGACCATTCCACCATTCGGAACCTTTCAAGATCTTTGATAGGAGAGTCCGGAGACCGATTTGGCCATTGCAAAACATTTTTGCATTGATTTTGTCTTGTTGGAAGGTCCACCTATGGCCAATTCTCAGCTTCCTGGCTGAGGCAACCAGGTTTTTGGCTAAAATGTCCTGGTACTTGGTGTAATTCATTATGCTATTGATCTTAACAAGAACCCCTGGACCACAAAACAGCCCCAAAGCATCAATGATCCACCACCATATTTGACAGTAGGTATGAGGTGCTTTTCTTTGTATGCATCCCTCTTTTGACACCAAGCAAGCAGATAGTGTGCATGGCCAAATGCTATGTCTTTTGTGATAGTTCCAATGACGTTTGGAAAACTCCAGATAATTTAATTTGTATATATATATATGTGTGTGTGTGTGTGTGTGTGTGTGTGTGTGTGTGTGTGTGTGTGTGTGTGTGTGTGTGTGTGTGTGTGTGTGTGTGTGTGTGTGTGTGTGTGTATGTATCTGTATGTTCAGTATGTTCAATTCTGTGCAGTTCCAAATAGATATTCATCAGGGTTTGAGTTCTCACCAAAAAGCATATGCTGTTCATTCAATATTTTATACCATCTTCCAGGTTTAATAAATAGTTCATATGACAACTCCATTTGTCAAATAAGCTGAGTGCGTCTTGTTGCATTTGTAATAGTGAGAGACTAAAGCTGTAATTGGCATGGACATACATTTCTGCTCCACTGCATTTGGATCAATGTCGGCACCCTGCCCCTGACTCCATTCTGATATTTCAGAATATATTTAAGACATGGAATCAAAATTACAGCTGAAGTATGAAGCTGGGCTATGGAGGAGAAAATTATTGTAGCTTGTTAATCTATAAGGCTTGAGATTGACCTGCAGTGTCTGATCTAGGTGGTTCATCTGTCGCAGTCTGGGCTGATCAGATACATCTGCAGCCTATTAGGTACTAGAGAGCCTCGTGCTGGGATCACAAGGACAGAGGATGTCTGATAACCCGGGAGAGATGTTAAGACAGCGCTGGAAATCCACTCATAATGAGCTCCAGAAATATTCATGACTTCATTTGGTGCTGGGATTTAAACTACTTATCAAATCATTGCTTTTGACTTTTTTTTTGGGGGGGGGATGAGAATTGTGACCTTATTTCAGACTATAGATCTGGGCAAAAGTTCAAGAGCTGTAATGAGAGACTGGATGTCTGTGAACAGAAATGTGTTAGTATTATTGTACAAACCATCTTCCCATTGGACCTTTAGTAGGTAGCCCACAGCAAGGACAAAGCGTCCAGTCATTTATCCTGACTGTGTGTGCACAGTATATGTGTATATGCCCGTGTGTGTGTGCGTGCGTGCATGCGTGTGTGTGAGAGAGAGAGAGAGAGAGGGAAATAAATAGTAATATAATAATCAGCCAGATAATACCAAACAGTTATAATATTGCCATAACCAGTTGTGCTACAAGTGCTAGTGTGGCTCTGCAGTGTTACTGTATCAGATACATTTACACATCTTCATTCATTGTGCCAGTTTCATTAATTACACTTGCTCCCAGTGGTTGGACTGTTATTTTCTTTCACTATCATTTGTGAGTTTTGTAACCTATTTAATTAGCATCTGTAAGTGTACTTATAGTTCGGGATATAGAATGTATAGTACCAGCATATCACACCAATGTAGTCTTTATCATAACCATAGTGCATGCCTAAATATGAAGAAACTACTGAAAGTTATAGAAATAAATATTTGTAAAATATATGATTTATCACTAAATCTCACTTTGTATGGTCTATGGATCATAAACATAGAGGGCTATGGTATGTCTATACTAAATGGGAATGTGTCAAATTCCTGGAAATTCTGGCATACAAAACGAGAATTTATACTGATGATATATTTTATGATTGCTTATGTTATTGATGGTAGGATTATGAAGGATCCAAAGTTCCAAGACTTGGTAATATCATTTAAAATGAACAATTCAAAATGTGAATTACAGTATATTAGTCATGACAGTATTGATTATAAATAATTATTTTTTTATTGATAGTAGTCTAGTCCAAACAATATACATTTTCACTGGTAATTACTCCAGATATGAGAGTTGATGCTGTATCTAGGAACATATTACTCAGTATGTGATACTATATTTAAATATTTGAACAGAAAGCTTTCATGGAATGTACATTTAAAGTACAACACAGACTGCAATAAACTGCAAGAATTGACACCATTGATGGGTAAGGGGAAATGTGATTGTCCTGTACATTCCTGAAATATTTTACAAGATGCGATGAATAGAATCTCTGGAATGTGTCAATGTAACTGGTTATTGGCTGACAAGCTTGTAGCCCCTTTATCTTTGGCAATCTAGAAACCTTTAAAATGGAGGGGAAAAAATGAATTTCACCAATATTTTACAAGATGTGGAAATTATTGTTAACCTTGTGCCCTTTTCACTATATGGAGACTTCAATTAAGAATTGAATTTGGTTAAAAAAATCTTCATTCACATTTTTCATTGTTAATTTTAAATTATAGTACCAAGTCTTGGAACCTTGGATCCTTCAGGGTTTTGTTTTTAACTTGAAAACATATGCTTTTTCACAAATCTTCACAAACAGTAATGATGTGGGCCTAGCCTGGTTGAATGGTGATTAGGTCATTGAGGTCCAATTAAACTTCTTGAAGTCAGTGACCAACGGAAACCATACCATTTTAAATCGGTATATTGTAATTCAGTAAATTTCATCAAATGTATTTCTATTAGAAAGGTACATGTTTAAGGGGGGCCTCCCGCGTGGTCTAGTGGTTTCAACGTCCGATGCTGGCCAGGAGTGCCACCAGGGGCAGCAATTGGCTGTACGCCCCAGGGAGAGCAATTGGCTGTACTCCTGTTCCATACGCAAAGGAGTGGCTCTGGGGTGCCAGAGTTACGGTCGACAGCATGATGAGTGCCGTCTCAGAGGAGACAAGGCTTCGCCTTTGTCACTGCCGGTCACAGGGCTACAGCGGCGAACTACAAGTGAGGGGATTGACCTAAGAATAGCATGAGTAATTGGCTATCAAATTGGGAGAAAAACAGGATAAAATAAAATAAAAAAAGTACATGTTTATTTATTGATAATTGTAATGTCTAAAACTTGACCTTCAACTGAAATGCTTAATCATCTACCTTTACTGTCACCTTAGATTTCCTCTGTTTTTCCCCCAGCTGTGCACATCTGGAGGACTGGATGTCTTTGTTAACCTTGGCAATGTTCTTTCTCAAGCCTGCTCTCTTGTCATTTGTGCATGTGAGTGTGTGTGTGTGAGTGTGTGTGTGTGTCTGTTGTCCCAGGTCAGGGTCAATACCTTGTAGACTCTACTTCAATCCAGCATCATACCCAATAAAGACAGCTGAGACCAAGGAGTTTGTCAAGAAATAAATTACCTGGGCACTATAATTATGATAGTTAATGGCTTTAGGGAAGGTTTTATTGCAGACAATATGGTCTGAATCAAGTCTCCATCTGTGTATATGCTGCCAGGGGAAATATGTATTTTTTCATTCCTTTTTTTTGCTCCATCCGGATCTTGTCCCAATAACTTGTCACTTGTGAAGGGCTTATTCTGTACCAAAGTAACCAGGAAATAAGAGTCATTACCCTTGAGAGCAAAAAATAAAGAAATTATTGCGTGGTGTCAAATTTGGCCTCTTCCAAATCAGAGAAGTTCAGTTTAATACCCCTACAAACCTGATCAACAATGATGCATTTGAAACTGACACCCCCCAAAAATAAAATAAAAAATAATAATCTGTCAAAACAGTACTTTAATTTTTAAGTAGCTCTACCACTCTGTAATGCACTGTGTAAACTGAGAAAAGGGTTTAACACATTTTGCCCTTGACTCATTCACAGGCACCACATCATCTGTCATAGGGTGTTTCGCTGTGACAAACAGTTGCAGGCTTATTTAGTTATGCAAAATTGTTCAGAATTTCTTTGAACCCCCTTCGCAGCCAATGCTATTATTCAGTCAAGGTCACCTCCTCATTTTGACATTACTTTCTCCTTCTCTTTGAACCTTGCTTCAGCAGCTGCTGGAGGGGGAAGCTTGGGAGAGTCGAGCATGCAGTGTGAAAAATCACCTACTTCTCCCTGCAGTGATTCGTGGGTACTGTGACGGGGCTCTCCTCATGACCGTTGGCCACGCTGACCTTCCCCGGGCATCCGTTTTGACAATTTGGAGAGAGCACGCTACACCTGTGGCCTTGACTATGTGTGAGGGGAAAAAATGGGAGCTATTACCATAGCGATGCCATGTGATGGATGCTCTGTTTCCCCGTGCGGTCCAGGTTTGACCAGGTGGAGCTGTCAGTTTGACCTTCACAGATCTACATGTTCCTTACTCAATGCGTTAACTCTCCCGGGGGACAGAACAGAAACCCATGGCAACTTGTTTAGTTTGTTTGAATGATACACCTGCAATGAATCTCCATGACCTTGAGTTGTGTGATACAGATTTCTCCCAGCATTCACTGGGTGAGTGTCCTTGTTGTGTACAGTTGCATTGTTGCCTTGAATCCCGATGAATAGATCAAGGGTTTGGTTTTGATTTTAAACTCTGGGAGTGTGTGTGTGTGTATGTTAGCTGCGTGCGTTAGCCATGTTAGTGAGATACCAGAGTGGGTAAATTGTGTTAGCTATGTGTGTTAGCCATGTTAGTGAGATACGTGTGTAGGGTAATTTGTGTTAGCTGTTAGCTATATTAGTGAGAGACCAGTGTAGGTAAATTGTGTTAGCTACGTGTGTTAGCTATGTGTGTTAGCCATGTTAGTGAGACACAGGTATCTTAATTGTGTTAGCTATGATGATAGACTTAAGGCACTCAATCTATTTAAACTTAGGGGGGATTTGATTGAGGTTTTTAAATTCCTAAAAGGGATTAACAAAGTAAAATACCAAAGATTTTTTATGATAAGTGGGGTCAGCAGAACAAGAGGCCACAGGTGGAAATTAGTTAAAGGCAAATTCTGTACAGATATTAGGAAGTTTTTCTTTACACAGAGAGTTGTCAATGCCTGGAACAGCTTGCCAGGTCGGGTAGTAGAGGTAGAAACACTTGGGCTATTCATGTCCAGGCTAGATGTAGTACTAGATACTCTTTAGATTAGGACATGATGAGCCTGGGGCCACATATACTGAAAATGTATGCATTCACTACTGTAAGTCGCTTTGGATAAAAGCGTCTGCTAAATGGCATATATTATTATGATTATTATTATAGCGGCCCGTTCTCATCATTATGTATTCTTATGTTCTTATGTTCTTATGTTCTTATGTGTGTTAGCTACATGTGTACGTTAGTTGTGTTATGTGAGTGAGTGCTATGTGTGTTAGCTACATGTGTAATTTAGTTGTGATATGTGAGTCTTAGCTCTGTGTGTGTTAGCTACATGTGTACGTTAGTTGCTAAAAGGAAGATAGCTGCCTAAGATGGTTAGTTTGTGGCTCACACTCTCACTTGCATTTAAACCACTTTTAAATAACTATGTTATACTTTTTTCATAAATTTTGACATTTGATGTGGTGATGTTTGTTTTGTGAAACCTTTGGAGAGAAGAAGACCAGGATCAGGCCCTTTACAGATTTCCAACAAACTAAAAAAACACAGTCAGCCGACAACCACCGACTCCGAACAGAAAGTCAGGACAGAGAGAAAGCCTTATCTGCAAAGCAGAGACCGAGGAGAAGCAGCACAGCGGCGGTGCACTGAGTGGTTTATTCTCACCAGGACAAGAAAATCAAACCACATCACCCCAATTCTGGCCGCTCTTCACTGGCTACCTGTTGTATTTCGGATCAATTTCGAAATTCTTCTCCACACCTTCAAAACCAGCCCCATCTACCTTCAAAATCTTCTCACTCCCCAGATAACTACCCGAGCCCTCAGATCCAGCTCTTTCACCTCCACCCTCCTCACTGTCCCCAGAACCCACCTCCACACCATGGGGGACCGGGCTTTCTGTTCGATATCTTTTAGATAAAAAATATATATATATATGTGTATCGTTTATTTTATTATGTGTATAGGACAATTAGATTGTATGTATTTGTATTGCTCTTTTTGTTGTTTTTAAATGGTATCTGTTGTAAAGCACTTTGAGATTTCTCTGTATTTTAAAGTGTGCTATATAAATAAAATTCATTATTATTTTTATTAAACTCTGTTTGTGCCTACTTTGACCATAGAACTTTGTCAGCAAACTCCTGATTGACACTTCATACTTGTTTTACTATGGCTCTCATTTCAATAATAATGATACAATAATACATTGTACAATTCAGGCACTGTCCCACAATATACAAATCATGATTCTGCTTCATCATGGTCAAGAGGGGGCACAGTCTCACTGGCCCTTGTTTAATTTTCTGATCTTTTAGAAGCCCAGTGCTGTAGTTCTCTTACTGGTGACACCTTTGACCTCATCTCTATAAAGGAGCAGGAGAGCACCATTACCCACAATGCTCCACCACATAATGTAACAGGCACTGTTTAAGCCTGTGTTTTACACATTTGCACTTTTCATTGAGGATTAGAGAGTGATGAGATTCTCATCACAGGCCGTGCTATCTATTATTCAGAGTCCTGTGCAAGAAGAAGAGGATATTTCGAATACTGAGGTGAGAGGGACTAATAAATGCAAGAAAAATGTGAAAACCCACATATTAACTTGGTTTCATAGACATTTTTTATATTTATCAGTGTCAAAGTATTATATTAATAAGCGATAGATCATTGTTCTCTCTTTCTCTCTTTAATAAAGGGGTAATTTTTCTCATTTATAAAGTAGCAGATGTTCATTTAAAAGCAGTAATCTAAATTAATTGAGAGAGAGGATCTGGACGTTGGTCACTGCCAGTTCTTAATTAAAGTACTCACTACGTATGATTTATACACACTCCGATTTCACTCAATCGCTGGTCATCAGATTCATGTGTTAAATATGGTAATAGGTATATTAATATGAATAGCAGAGGGAACAATATGTAAAGTCAAACTTCACTGAATATCTAAGATTAAGTAAGTTGCCTTACATAACATTTTAGCACTGTAGATATGCATGTTTAAATACATTTTTCACACTCTGTCAGCTCATGACATTCCTCTGTAATGCATGAGCAATGAATGGAAAATGTATACTTGATTTATAACTCCCTGAAACTAGTCAATATTTTTTTCTCTCTCTCTCTGTTATCTAAATGAGCATTTTAACATTCAGGTGGCTATCCTGAAAAGCCATTTTTGTTTATATATTTTTTTTTCTTAAAACGTTATTTGAAACTGAGCGTACTGTTTTACTTTCTCCATCTGCCTCCATTTCCCATAATGCAGTGTGAAGGTGTTAATCTCTTTTCTGACTGTTAGCACAAAGTAAGCATACTCCTAATATAGTTATAAATTCCCCTGCACTACGACAGTCTGGCCTCATTCTGCCAGAGGTTGGGTGGGTTTATGTCAGCCAGGGTTCGTCTGCATTAGTTCCTCCCAGCCACAATCTACACACAAGCTATCATTTGTATTCAGTGAGAGAAGTGTCTCTGCTTGATCAGTATTCGACCTCCTGTGGTACTGTGTGGCCTGTGATAAATAAAATTGTCACTGGCTCATAGGCAAATGTTCTGGAGGAGTTTGTACAGTTTTTCTGCAGCAGTCCTTGTGTGGGTGTGTGTGGTACGCCAGTGGATTGAGAGGCATAATTGGCAATTACAAACTGTAGAGAAAAAAATGTTAAAAAAAATGAGGAATAACAAATAAAATCTTTCAAAATCCACAGAAAAAGGGGTATGGCAATGCATTCTGGGAGACAGGTATGCCATCTGCCAATTTATGGGTTGGCGGAGCATACTCCATACTTATACAACACAGAGAGCTTGGCACTTCTCCCACATAAATAACTACAATGGCCACAGACTCTTATACTGTACAAACATTAACTTCTGAACCCTCTGACCTCATTTAAACACACAAAATTCAGATTCAAACAACTTCACACAGCCACACAATAAAGCCACAAACTTATTTTGTGTTTTTTCCTTATCTTCTTCTACTTCTGCTTCTTCATCTTCTGCTTCTCCTTCTTAATTTTCCAATTACATCAACAGAAATGCCTCATTCCCCCAATTATTCATTCTCCCTATTGGGCAATATCTACTTCAACCAAAATATAATCTGTTCAGATATATTTAAACCGATATCATCATCTCTTCGTGGTATTTCAGCCAATAAACCATGCTCAAAAAAACTACAAAGATGCCATATTGCTTTTCTGTGAGAAGTACTTTGCTTACTATTTCATATTATACAAAATATTAATAATATTGCTTTTAGAGATGTATCATTTCTATGGCAAACAAAAATACATTTCTATAATGTATTGTAGCGATCCAGGTGGGTCGCTATATGCAAATATGTGTGCATTGTTGGGGGAACATTGTTGTGTGTTTGTTTGTTCCCCCCTGTGTTGGTTAGTGTTGTGTGTGGAAAACCATGTTGTGTGTGTTGTTAGTAGTAAATCTGTGTATGTAAAACCGATGGTTGCGGTGAGCTAGAGGGTAATGCCACCACGACCGACGTTTGTGTCTTGTTCAGTGCAGTTGCCTGTAATTCATTGTAAAAGGTGTTAATCGGGGTATCAGGGGTCATGCGGTGTATGGGGCATAGATATTGTCCGTACTTTATAATAAAGTGTCTACGGGGCCTTGCGGTGTACGAAGCACGTAGCCACATTGAAATTGCTGCCTGACTCCATTCGTCTTCTTATTGCACCCCACCTCGCATGCTTGGTACAGTGGTGTCAGAAGTGGGATGTACCAAGTACAAGACAAAGCAAGAGTCATCAGTGACGACATCTACCAGATGCAGCATCAACTCGAGGGAGGAATGGATCAGGCCGAACACCCCTGTCTGCGTTCTGAAGAGTCCATCCGCCGGATTTGGGCAAACGCGGAAGAGCGAAGCTGCAGAGGCCAAAGATCTTCCCACCCATGCTGAGATAGGCACGCGATAGAGGAAGGAGTTCCGGAGACCGGAGAGTTTTCCTGTTTCCTGTTGTCCAGGAAGAGCTATCGCTACATACGTTGCTGCGTATCCTAGCCCCGGAGGAGCTGTGCCGACACATCCACCTCGCAGCTCCGGGTTCACTAGCCGAAGCTATAAAAACAGCTGAGCAAGCTGAAGTGGTTTTAACACTCCCTTTCCTGAGCCAAGCGCCTGCCCGCCGCCCACGGGTCTGGATGGCCACCAGCGACGACCGTGGCCATCCACTGGTTCACTGGTTGGCCAAGTCAGCTGCATCCGAGGCCTCTACACAGCGTGCCTGCTTGACGGCCAGCCCTGCCTTGCACTGGTAGACATGGGGTCTACCATCTCCCTGGTCCAGCCGGGGATTCTGCCTGGCACCGCCGGTGCACTATCCGTCGCGTGGACCCCCACCAACGAACAGATGCAGACCGTCATGGGAGAACGGGCCAGTATGCGGGGGAAGAAGAAAGTGCACGTCCGCCTCGGCGACCAAGAAGCAACGCACGAGTTCTGGCTGGCTGACATTGATGAACCGTGAATCCTCGGCCTGGACCTGATGACGTTATTGCATTCAGCTGCCAGCAGTCCTTATTGCTTCCTTCGACAAGATAAAGAAACATGGGGTCAAGTTACTTAAATGAATGTAGGAAATATGGGAAGCATTGCAACAGTGATTGTTTAGTTTCTGTGAAATATGTTGTGGAAACTTGCCATCATTTTGATATCAATAATTTGGTATTGCGATCAAATTTAGGAAGTGTATTTTACAGATGTACAGAGTATGTGCATTGTATATGTGAGTAACTTGGCTTCTTTATGTTGAAAACGTTTTTGTTCAGATAGATCTTTCAACAGTATTTTTCAGTAGGAATACCTACTATAGCAAAGTAAGGAACATCATGTATCCCACATTTTACATTAATGGTGAAGTTAAACTGAAAAGCAGTGGCTTTCGTCCAAAAAATGAAATTGAAATGTATTTCCAAAACCAATCCTGGTTCTTATTTTGAATGCTCATAGACATACTGGTTTTCAGTCATGCAGAAATTTGAATGTACCCCCTGCCAGCCTTCACAGCACACTACAATGTAACAATCCATATCCATCAGTGCCCTTGGGGGGCAGCATCTGTGCCACTCTAGGCGGGATGAAGTCCAAGCTATATCTGCCGTCCCAGCTCAATGGGGACAGCACCAAATCTCGCAGGAAACACAGATACTACAGCGTATGTGAAGAACACTGTTACTAATGGATAGGGCAATGAGCAGAGCTGAGTGGGGGCAGGGGGGGCAGACTTCCCTCTGTCCCTCTGTCCCTTTCCAGCACCCCACTTTGACTCCCACTCAACCGTCGGTGCATCTTAGTAAGAGAATGCGTCAGATGTCATCAGGGAGCCGATCGAGTGTGCTGCACCAGTCTGGCGCAGACCGGCCCTTACTCCCCTCCGAGACGCAAGACAGCGGCGCCAGGCATGAGGTTTCTCCTGATAGGTTGTTGTGTGCATTCAGTAATTATGGCAGATGATTAATCATTAGAATAAATAGAAAAAGCCCAGAAACAGACAATTCTCTCCTTCACTGTCTGGTCTCTGGCATGGGCCATCACTTACCTCACTGTCCACACATCCTCCTCTCCCTCTCCTGCCCTCCCTAAGCGCATATGACCTTTGAACTGAACTGTTTTTATATTATTGCTTACACAATTAAGCAATTGCTACAGTTAATACATCATTCAAATTTCCAATTTGGAAAATTATGTTCTGATTTATTGAGACATCTTTAGAAACAACTTGCATTGAAGAAAAACATTTTAATGAAATGACAATACATTATCCATTTAATTATCTAAACAGAACAAAATGTCATTATAACTAAATCACTTCAACAAACTGCCAAAAATATCAGATACACTGTCCAAACAGATTACCCATTGTACTAATTGAAACCAAAGTAGATTGGTTTAGTTTTCCATGACACTAATGCCTTGTCTCCACTGGTCAGGTTACAGGTTGACTACAGACTAGGTAACAAATTGTGAGCATCTCTATTGCCAAGGAAAATTGATAGTATGGAGCATCTTGGTCTGCCATTGTAAGACCACCTTACCAAGGCCATCCTGAACAAACCATGTAATCTTCACCACAATACAGTAAAAAAAATCATGTTCCATTGGCTCTCTCAAGTTTTCATACAATCCAACTATTTCTCACATACAGCCTTTTGAAAAAGATGATTATCAATTTCAAAGTATTGAATTATTTTTACAAATAAAGCCATTATCAATAACGAAAAATTGGTTTTCCTAAAAGAAATAGCAATTAGATGTTTAGCTGAGAGGCACATTTCAGGTGAAATGTGATTTTTACTGAGAGAATTAAATTTCAATAATTGTAAAAATATTTTAAAATATATTGCATGTAATATACATGCATGTAAACAATAGGAAAATAAAGAAATTATGTTATCCCCAGCTCTCTAGTGGTTTTACCAAAGAATTATGACAGTTTTGAGCCTGATCAGCTCTTTGTCCAGCTCAGGGCAATAAAAAATGTACCCCACCCCCCAGGCCTCATTACACCCTGCACAGCATCATAAACTTTTTCCCCCTAATTTCCACAGTCACCGCATCTCATACATATTTCCATCCAAAAATCAGATACCCTTTCAGCTTTTATGACAGCATATTCGAATGCTTCAAGGCGTTCAATAAAGCATTTTATAAGAATGTTCTTCAATATACTCTCTTTTCATCCACTTCTGGTATGTACAAAACATCAAGCTCCATATGGTTGTTGTATTTACAAACATGACTATTATCCACATGAAACACTCAAATCAATAAGCCAATAAGGCTGGAAGGACCAGCAGTGAAGAGACCAAGACAGGCTTTCTGCAATCAAGAGAGGATTCAAGTTAGAGAGATAGGTTTCACACCAATTTAGCTAGCTCAGGAGTACGTTATGGGTAACCTAAACAGATTGTTTTTTTTTTTAACCTCTGGCAGTTTACCAAGACAGGATTTCTGCAATCCGTTGCGTTTAGGTAACTTGAACTGCTTAAATGTCAGTAAACATGTTTATGATATTCCATTTGCATATGCCATTTTCCACAAACATAACAATGATCATAATGTAAACATGACTACAGTTAGCTAGCACTGTCAACAGGGTGGAAGAGTGAACATCTAACATCAGGTGATTATCCACAGAAACAAAAATGCCACAGCGAGGTATGGACAAGCTTGTCTTAAATCAATACATTTCCATAAAGTACATCCTGCTTTTTATTTTGTGTTTGTTCATTTGATAGCTCGCTAGCTGATTATTCAGAAATTGTGACATAGCTAGTTAGCTTACCTTGCTTACTACACTCACTCACTGTCACTGACTTAACAACAGTATGGTCAACTTTTCCTCAGCTCTGAATTGTCACAGGAATGTACTAAATACAAATATTGTAGGTACCCCATAAGCTTGCTAATTGGAACTTTACATTAGCTACCTAGCTAGCTTGTATACCAGTCTGTACTGGTGAGGCGATTGGTATCTGAATCTGACAGAGGAGGAGTGGCAGCAGCAGCATCAATATCTGACCCTGATCCTGATTATCCAAATATTTATGATTTCTTTATATTATATTATATTATTTCTAAAAACATTTTTATGTACATTATGTGTATACTGTGAAACTTGGTACACATGTTCTGCCACAGTCACAGCATATGTCAGTTGTCCTGTCTTTGACAGAATCTCACCAGGCTGCCATTTCTGGTTTGAGCCTCTATAGCCCTGGCAAGCACCTTCTGTCCCAAGGCAGATGTCTGGTTTCAACAGATCCAGCCCTTGATCTTAGATTCCTGCCCATGGAGGGCATAGCTGGTGTCTGTCCGGTTGTTGCATGAACAGTGTTCCGATATGCTAGTAGGAAATTTGTCACTTTCTGTTGCAGCATCATTCCTTCCTTTCCACTTGCATTCAGCGACTGCTTGAAAGACTGGACGAAATATTTAGCTAATCCATTCGTTGCAGGATAGTAAGAAGTTGAGGTTATGTGTCTGATGCCTGACAAAGTTCTGGAACTCCTCTCCGGTGAACTGTGTTGTTGTCACTCACCAGTTACATTTTTACATTTTACATTTTAAGCATTTAGCAGATGCTCTTATCCAGAGCGACTTACAAGATGTGCATAAATACATGGTAGGAACAATCATAGTACGCACAAGAGATCAGTGCAGTAATACAGTGATAGACATCATTGCAGGCAGCTGCGTACCTTACCTGTAACACTGGGAAGGAAAAGGTATTATTATAATTTTTTTCAATTAAATGGAGTAAGCAGGGGTATATAGTGTTGAGCAAGTAGGCAGTGGTGATGACAATTAGCTAGATGCACAGAGTTCAGTGGTAGTGGAGTCTGAAAAGGTGGGTTTTGAGTCTCTTGCGGAAGGTCGCAAGTGATTCCGTGGTCCTGATTGATTGCGGAAGGACGTTCCACCAGCGAGGGGTCTGGACAGAGAAGAGACGAGACCATGAGGAGTGGCTGCCAGGTGCCCGGAGGGATGGGGCAGTCAGTTTGCCAGAGGAGGCGGATCGGAGGGGTCTGGCTGGGGTGTAGGGAGTGATGAGTGACTGGAGGTATGGGGGAGCAGTACCTCTAGCCGCTTGAAAAGCAAGCACCAGTGATTTGAATCTGATGTGTGCTGCAATGGGGAGCCAGTGCAGAGAGGAGAGTAGAGGGGTGACGTGGGTCAAATTCGGCTGGTTGAACACCAGACGAACGGCAGCATTCTGGACTAGTTGCAGTGGCTTGATGGCACAGGCCGGTAGGCCTGCCAGCAATGAATTGCAGTAGTCCAGACGTGAGATCACCAGAGCCTGGACCAGGAGTTGTGTGGTCTCTTGGGTGAGGGACAGTCGGATCCTCCGGATGTTGTGGAAGGAGAATCGGCAGGTTCGAGTGATCACTGCAATGTGGCCCGAGAAGCTGGTTGCCCAGGGTCACTCCAAGACTCCTGGCAGACTGGGACGGAGACACTATGGAGCCTTCAACGGTGATTGATGCATCAATCATCGGGGAACCTTTCGCTGGGAGGAAGAGCAGCTCTGTCTTCCCCATGTTCAGCTTCAGGTGGTGGGTGGACATCCATGTGGAGATGTCAGCCAGGGATGCAGAGATCTGCACCAGGACTTGGGTCTCAGATGGAGAGAAGGAGAGAAAGAGTTGAGTGTCATTGGCATAACAGTGATAGGAAAAACCATGAGCAGGGATAACAGAACCAAGTGACTTGGTGTACAGGAAGGTAAGCCTGTCCGAGAGAACAGAGTATGCAGGATGTCCACAGTTTTAGCAGCTGTAGCATGTCTCACTGTGAACACTTAAGGTCACTTTGACTGGGCATTGACAACAATGAGAAACATGCAGTCCATGAAGGGGCCCGTGTAGTCTACATGGATATACCGCCAGGGGGTAGTGGGCCACTCCGGTGTGGAGGGGCGCTGTCCAAAGCTGGCGTTGCATCTGCGTCTGCATCAGCCCCTGCAGGCCTTGGCCAGATCCTCTATTTGACTGTCTATGCCAGGCTATCAAACATAACTTCTGGCCAGGCTCTTCATCTTGATCACACCAAGGTGTCCTTCGTGAAGTGATTCTAGTACTCTTGAGTGCAGTGTCGGTGGAACGATGATGCGAGTACCCTACATGACACAGCCTTGACTTACAGACAGCTGGTCACATCGAGTGGAATACTTGGGTAGCTGGGGAACAGCATGAGCTGGCTAACCATTCACAGTCAGCTCGTAGACTTTGGATAAGGTCGGGTCTCTGTTAGTCTCATTTTGTACCTGAGCACTGGTGATAGGGATAGTGGCTGGGAGTGTCTCCATTTGAGTCAGGTAGAATATGCCAGCAGGATCTGTGGGTTTCTCAGCAGGTTGTGCCTCTTGTGACAAGTGAGAAAGTCCCATGGCGTTTCATTCCCTTGTACTTTATAGTGTAGGTGTGAGCACCCAGGAACAGGGCCCATCATGGCAAGTGAGCTGTGGCCATAGCTGGGATACTCTTTTGAGGGTTTAAGATGGCCACCAGAGATTGACAGTCTGTGATTAAGAAGTGTTTCCCATATAGATATTGATTACATTTCTTCACCCCTCATACCAGACTAAGGCCTTCCCTATCTGCTAGGCATAGTTGTGCTCACCAGAGGTGAGCGACCTGAACACAAAAAAGCGATAGAGCGCTCAGACCCATGCAACATCTTGTGCAAAAGTATGGCCCCAATGACATTTGAACTAGCATCGCAGGCAAGACACAGTGGGAGACTAGGATCAAAATGTGTCAACACTCTATGCCAGACTGGCCCTGGCCGTTAGCCCCGATCGGGAGCGGCATTTGGCTGTGCACTCCTGAGGGAGGGGGGAGGGTGGTCAGCACAAACTTTCTGTGAAGCACATAAGGGCGTCTCCAGAAAGGGGGTTGGTGAGCCCCCTCTCAAAGGAGGCGGACCATTGTCAGCCTCGTAGAGTAGCTTGCCCCATAGGAGACGGGCGGCGAGTTCATGGGGGAGGGTTAATCGAAATAAATATAGGATATAATTGGCTTCCAAATTGGGGAGAAAAATGTGAAAAATATATGTGTCAACACCTCTCTGATCTGATCAGTTGTTTAGCAGTTGCAAACGCCTGTTAACAGTCTTTTGACCACCTCCATGTGACACCCCATTGCAGAAGGGAATTCAGAGGGTGCAAGACAGTGGAGAGATTTGGCAGGAACTGATGGTATTAGTTAATAAGGCCCAGGAAGGAGTGCAACTAGCTCACAATCTCTAGTCCTTAAAGAACTCACATTTGCACTTGTTTGCTCTTAGTCCATACTCTGTCAGTCTGGTCATCTGTAGGTTTGCCAGGTGTGAATCATCATCAGGTCCTGTAATGATAATGTCATCTAAGTCACATTGTGTGCTTAGTATCCCTTGGAGTACTTAGTCCATAGCACATTGTCATATCACTAGGGCACTGGAGATGCCAAAAACGAATCTGTTGTATTAGTAAAGGCCCTTGTGTGTATTTATCGTAAGGTATTTGCGTGATAATTCATCAATTTCTATTTGCAAGTAGGTCTGAGTAAGGTCTATCTTTGAAAAATAGTCACTGCCTGCCAGTAACGTAAATATGTCATAAACGTAAATAGGTGGTGTATGTGGGGGAGAGAGAATTAGTCTGCATGTGGTACAGGATTTACTGTAACCTTGACAGGGCAGTGTGGTATAATGGTTAGGGAACTGGGCTTGTAACGTTAAGGTTGCAGGTTCAATCCCCAGGTGGGACACTGCTGTTGTACCCTTGAGCAAGGTACTTAACCTGAATTGCTTCAGTTAATATCCAGCTGTATAAATGGATTATAAAGAAATGTAAACTGTAAATCGCTCTGGATAAGAGCGTCTGCTAAATGCCTGTAATGCAATCTGCTAAATGCCTGTAATGACATCTCCACAGACTTGCAGTGATCCAATGTTTTTAATCACAGAAACAATCAGAGTTCCCCATTCGTACCAGTCAACTTTAGATAGGATTCCTTGATCTTCAAAGCGCTGGAGCTCCACCTCCACCTTGGGGCATAGTACATATGGCACCGGGTGTGCCTTGTGAAACTTTGCTTTTGCATTGTCTTCGATAATGACTTGTACTTGAATGTGCTTTAAACGGCCTATTTCTTCTTGAAAAACCTGTGCAGACTCTTACAGTAGCTGTGACAGTCTTTTATTGGTTGAGCAGCTGGTTTGTTTTGAAGTGAGCCATGCTGCATTTATTGACAGCCAGTTAAGCTGGATGCTCCTCAGCTATTCACGTCTCCATAAAGGTACCCCTCCTTTCATTAGCACATATAGTTGTGTCTCTTATTCCTATATTTCACTTTCACTTTCATTTTTCCCATAGGAGTGATTTTCTCACCGGTGTACATTTTCAACAACACTGAGGTACGTTTCAGTTTGACCTGTGGACATTTTTCCATATAATCTTTGTGGGAGATAACTGAGAGGGAAGATCCAGTGTCTAACTCCATCTTTAATGTCACTCCCTCTACCTCAGGTGTCACCCATATGATTTCTCTGTCTGTTTCTTTAAGAGAGTAAAGTTCAAGACATGACAACTCTTATCCGCTTGAGTCATCTGAGACTGTCTCAGTGACTTGGTGAACATTCCTATCTCTTTTTCTTGTATTCTTTGAGTACTTATCACTTTGCTTCAATTTACACATTTTCTGTATGTGTTCTCTCTTATTACACTGTCTAGTCTTTATCATTGAACCAGCACTTTTCCGGATCATGTGATTTTTTGTGTTTTGTCATAACGTTTTGTGTGAAATTTATTCACTATGCATTCTGTAGGTTTTCTCTGCAATTTGCTTGCATCTTTTGCAGCTGTTTCCATTGATATGGTGAGGTCAATTGCATGCACCAATGTAAGGTCTGTGTGGCATCGCTCTGCATCCCACATACAAGCTATGAACTGACAATGTTCAACACCACCTTGCACCACGCCTGGACATCTTGGGCTTGTTTTGACCAGAAGAATCGTCTCCGAATGAGAGCTAAAGTCTTCTCTGCTCCCGTGTGGCCGGCTCATGGCATGGCATGGCAACACTGCCACACCTTCTCCCTCAAGGCTGCAGGAAGGACCAGGGTTTGCGGTGTTGTGTTCCCTCACTTGATGATACAGGACTCCCTCCTTCAGTATCATCCTTTTCCTTTCCCGAAGGATTCGCCGAGTGTCGCTTTGCAGAGAAGCCCTCTCGGTTGCACTGGGTGATTTTCCTGTCTGTAGGAATAACAGCACGGGGCGAATTGTGCAGTCTTTTTGCTGGGTGTCTTTCCACTCTCCAGGAGTCATGCCCAGCTGCATTTCTCCTAGATTAACTTGAACAGAGTTATGCATCTCTGGGAAGGGACTCCCCACAGTGACAAGGAAAGCTTTTACTACACTAGCGCTCACCGTGGGTACTGGGGCTAAGACAGAGATCTCCTCCTCGTCTCTGCTTGGTCTCCCACCTCCCATTGGTACCCAAGATAGTGCGTCTGCATTAACATTTGCTTTGCCAGGCCGGAACTGGATGTCAAAGTGGTAATTTGAGAGTCTGGCTGCCTATCGCTGCTCCAAGCTCCCCAGGTTCACCCCCTGGAGGTTTTCAAGAGTGTTGTTGTCAGTGAACACCACAAAACGAGAGCCTAACAGATACTCATGGAATTTTTCAGTTACTGCCCATTTAAGGCTGAAATTCCAACTTGAAGGAGCTATAGTCAATCAATCAATCTTTATTTTTGTATAGTGCCATTTACAAACAGGTTGTCACACAGCGCTTCACAATTGACATTTTCCAGAGGGAATCAAAAAACCAGAAAACCATTAGAGCCAATGTGGGAAAATTGAAAATGATTCCCTGACCCCTTAAAAGGCGATCGAGATGAACTCCTGGAAAATGGTGGGATACAGAGAAAAACAAATAGTTCTTGTTCTTGAGCTCATGAGGCTTAACAGACCACCGGAAGGGCATTCTTCGGCATTCTAAATGTAGGGGTGGGGTGGACCTCATCCCTCCAGATACCAGGGCAGGGCGGGGGATGGAACCAGCAGCTACGGTCCGGGCCAGCGGCATCCGGCTAACACATGGCAGGGGTGGGGGGTTGACTCTGGGGCAGGTGAGCTCCGGGCAGGTGCCACGAAGCCGGGGAGAAAAGGGGTCAGCATAATTTTTCTCGGAGGGATGCAGGCTTCGGCTAGCGTAGGCGATCACTCGTTCTGCACCTCCTTGTGTCTGAGCCAAGACTGCTCCGAAGCCACGATTGCTAGCATCTGTATAGAGCGTAAAAGGCAAAGATAAATCTGCAAATGCAAGGAATGGTGCTTCGGTTAGTGCTTGCTTCAACCTGCTGAAGGCGGTGTCACACTCTGGGGTCTACTGTCTCAGTATTGCGCTAACCTAGCGGGACTCCTTCTTCGGGTGCCCTACCAGCAACCCATGTAAGGGCATAGCTACCTTAGAGAAGTCCTTGATGAATCAGGTCCAGGAAGGCTCACAGTTCCCTCACCGGTTGTAAGGGTTGGTGGTGATAGGCGCCACTCGCAGAAACCCTAGGGGATCAAAAAGTTAGACTGAACCAATCTAACCACTAGTTCTGCAAAACAGAGAAATAGGGGAAGACAATAACCAGGGAGGAACGGAAAAACTCACCCAACGGGTGGCTACTCCAAGTGTCTGAAAACACAAAGGCTATGATAGCCAAACGAACAAGTTTGTAACCTGAACCAGTCGAACCGAACTGAACAAAAGCAACCTGAGTCAAAGCACCGGCTCGTGGGCAAGGTTCTTTTTAATAGGTACAAACTAAATAAGATCGTATGTTAAGACACGAGTTTCCCAAAACAATAAAGGCTAGGAGAGCCGAGAGAACATGGTTGTAACCCGGAAACAGTCTAACAGACTGAACAACAGGAACCTGAACGAAAAGCGCTTAATAGCGAGAAGGGTTCTTAAAGTAGGTACAATTACACATGTTCCTTTGTTTACATAACACCCAAAAGTTCAGAGCGTCCGAAAACGCGAAAAGCTAGGAGAGCCACAGAACCACATTGCAACCCGAAACAGTCGAAGTGACTGAACAAACGAAACCCAACAAAAAGCCCATAACAAACGAGCAAGGTTTCTAATGAAGGTACAATTTAAATAAGTATTATGTAAATACCTGAACCAATAGTTCTGAACTTCCGAAAACGTGAAAGGCTAGGAGAGCCAACAGAACAAGGTTGTCACCCGAAAACAGTCTACACGACTGAACACACGAAAACCAAATGAAAAGCGCTTAATAGCGAGCAAAGGTTTTTATTAGTAAGTGACAAGTAAATCATTTATTATGACCGGACATAACCAAAAGTTCTGAGCGACCGAAAACACGGAAGAGCTAGGAGAGCCCACAGAATAGCATGGTAAGACCTGACCCACAAGTTCTGAACGTCCGAAAACACGAAACAGTTAAGGGGGACCGACTGAACAACAGAGCACAACTTGACCCACATCTGACGTCCGCAAAAACTCAAACGGTTAGGGGGACCGCAGAACAGCAGGGCACAACTTGACCCACATCTGACATCCGCAAAACTTGAAACAGTTAGGGGGGATCGGCAGAACAACAGGGCACAACTTGACCCACATCTGACGTCCGCAAAAACTCGAAACGGTTAGGGGGGACCGGCAGAACAGGGCAAACTTGACCCACATCTGACATCCGCAAAAACTCGAAACGGTTAAGGGGGACCGACAGAACCACAGAGTAAAACCTATACCAAGAGATCTGAGCGTCCGGAAACGCGGAGGAGCTAGGAGAGCCACCAGAACCACATGTACTTGAAACCAGTCTAAGCGGCTGAACAAAAGAAACTTAATGAGACGCTCCTAACCACGAGCAAATGTTTCTAAAATAGGTACACAGTAAATGGTTATGAAAAGTTCTGAGCGTGTGAAAACGCAGGGGGGCTAGGAGAGCCACCAGAACCATATTGTAACCCGTAAACAGCCTAAGCGACTGAACAAAAGAAACTTACGAAAACACTCCTAACCACGAGCAAAGTTTCTAATGTAGGTACAATGAAAATGGTTATGAAAAGTTATGAGCGTGTGAAAACGCAGGGGGGCTAGGAGAGCCACCAGAACCAAATTGTAACCCGTAAACAGCCTAAGCGACTGAACAAAAGAAACTTACGAAAACACTCCTAACCACGAGCAAAGTTTCTAATGTAGGTACAATGAAAATGGTTATTAACCGACCTTAAACCAAAACTCTGATTGTCCAAAACATGAAAGGCAGTTAGCCAAAAGAACCAGTAGTAACCCACGAACCAGTCGAACTGGCTGGACAAAACGAAACCAAAAGAAAAGCGCATATTAGCGAACAAGGTTTCTTTTTGAAGGAAACAAGTAAGTTCTTACGTTAGGACCCAGAGTTATCCCCAAAACTAAAACGGCTAGGAGAGCCAAAGAAAAAGTTGTAACCCGTAAACAGTCGAACCGAACTGAACAAAACAACCACATGAAAACTCCCATTAGAGAGCATGGTCTACATTTGTAGGAAACAACTAAATAATTTCTTTCGTTTAGAAGGGGAGAATGGAATGGTCATAACTAAAGGAAGTCTTTGTGGACGTCTTGAAAAGACATCCTACCTTACGGCTAAAAATCGTAAAGATGGCTTACGATTTCGCCCCGATCAGAAGCCCAGGTGCGGTTAATATAGGGAGATAATAGATCATTCGAACCAGCTGTGCGCCTCTCAAGGGAAAGGCGCAACACCGCCATCTGGTGGTGAATCTGGGGAACAACCGTGACACCGGTTTGCGTTGCGGCCATTGTGATACTCCACTGACCTTCTCTCCAACTGGGGTGACTCCTTTCTCCGAGACCACATGGCCTAGGTATTGCACCCTAGACTGGAAGAGGTGGCACTTGCTAGGTTTCAGTTTGAGGCTGTACTGGGTGAGTCGCTGGAACACCTGTTCAAGATACTGGAGATGAGTAGAGAAGTTAGGGGCAAACACAATAACATCTAAATATATTAAAAGTGATTCAAAATTCTTATCCCCCAGACAGGACTCCATCAAACGCTGGAAGGTTGCTGGTGCATTACAGAGGCTAAAGGGCATCCTGTCAAACTCAAACAGGCCCATAGGGGTGATAAAGGCAGTCTTCTGGCGATCGACTGGGTGGACGGGCACCTGCCAGTACCCACTGGCTAGGTCCAGGGTTGAGAAGTACCTAGCTTTGGACAGCATAGTCAGTGATTCTTCTATTCTTGGTAGGGGGAAGGCATCCTTACGGGTGACGCTGTTGAACTTGCAGTAGTCCACACAGAACCTCAGTGAGCCATCCTTCTTTCTCACCAAGACGACTGGGGCCGCCTATGGACTGCAGCTCTGGTGGATAACCCCAGCTTCCAGCATGTCCTGTAAGAGGGCCCAAACTTCTTGATAGAGGTTAGGGGGGATCTGTCGATGACGTTTGCGAATAGGTGGGGCATCCCCGGTGGGAATATTGTGCAGGACAGTCGTAGCCCTTCCATACTCCTGGTCATCTAGGGAGAACACCTCTCGGTGCCACGCCAGGCACTCTATAATATATACGCCATTTAGCAGACGCTTTTATCCAAAGCGACTTACAGTAGTGAATGCATACATTTTCAGTATATGTGGCCCCAGTGGGGATTGATCCCACAACCTAAGCGTTGCCAACGTTGTGCTCTACCAACTGAGCCACAGAGAACCACACTCTGCCACCTGCTGCTGTTCTCTAGTGGACAGGTTGGCACCGGAGAGGTTTACTGGAATGGGGCCATCAGTTGCTGGTGCCTGAACGAAGGAGACTTGCTGTAGGTCGACTTCGATGGTTCCCGGGGTAGTCATTGACAAGTTGACGTTTCCAGCAAAGACATCAGATGGTTGCACCAGAGAGAGACTGCCCACCTTCTGGTAGTGACAGAGGTAGACAGACATTTCACCTATATTCTTTACTCGGACTGGGATCTGGCCCCCACCTGCTGAAACAACTGCTTTTGCCACTAGCCAGGGTGTGGTTTCTACCATGGGCTCTAGCAAGTGCAAGATATGGCCTACCACCAGGGCCCCCACGCACCTGGCCTGTGAGTAGCACTTCTTGAATTTGGTAGAATCTTGACATTGGTTGTGATGCGTACATAGCCCACCTCTCCCTCTGGCTGTGCGAAATGGGCCTCTTGACCAGTTTCAGGGCTTGCATCCAGACCCTCTGACCCAATGGATTAGCTTCTAGTGGTGTTCCCCCTCTCTGAGCTTCACCATCTTAAAAGAGGATCTTCCAGCAGCGGCGGATCACATTCATGCCCAGCAGGCCAGGGATATGGGGCAGACAGTGGTCCTTCACTACCACAATGCCGCACTTCTCCAGCGTCACAGACCCTACTGTGAGGTCCAGTTCCATGCAGCTGATGTAGGGGATGTTGTGTCCATTTGCCGCTGTTAGAGCCAACCAGGCTGATGGGTCTTGGAGCTTCGTTCCACCTTCATCAAACCGCTCCCAGAAAGAGCTCTCGGGCATCATTGTAACCTGTAAACCGGTATCCAGGAGACACAGGATGGTATGGGCCGCTATTTTCACACTTACCACAGGGCTCTCGCCAATCAATCCCCCCCCGCCACTGTCAGATCCCCGGCAGTGGGGTTTAGAAGTTTAAAGCCGGCTGACTGGTGGCGTTGGAGCCTTGTCCCCGAGGGCAGTAACGCTGGATAAGCGTATTCCCATAGAGATCATTCAAAACAGCAAAAATCTGGTCTACTGTGGCTCTATCTTTGTCTTCTAAAATCAAAATGTGTCTTTTAGCTTCCCCTTCCAAACAATTTAAACTCATATCTGCTTGGGAACCTGCGGTCATGTTAAACATTCTAAACACTGCGTTCAAATTTTCCTGCCACTCAGCCAAGTGAACATCTGGGTTCTTTCCTGAACATTTTTGGCCCCACATATTGCCAGACCAAATGCCTACCGACTAGCGCCAGTTGTAACAAGGCCTAAACTACTACTTTTAATGTAGTTGACTACGCCACTCTTAGTTAGGTGAGAGACCTTTAAGTATAGTTGGGGAAGTACCTCAGTGACTGGTGAACATATCTGACAACACAGAGGTAGGCAATAATATTATTTATTAAACAATGGTAAAAACACTAACGGTGGGGAACGACCCGAGCTGTCCCATAATGGCTGCCACTAGAACGGCCCAGCATGCCAGAAGAGTTAGGTAGTTGCACACTATAATTCCACACAGTAAATCAGAAGAGTAGGGTACATGCACACTATAAATCCCATACAGCAATTCAGAAGAGTTGGGCAAATACACACTGTAATCCCACAGTAATCAGGTGTGCAACCCCGCACATATAAAGGGCACTTAAAACAGCTACAAGTGTAGTCCTATAAGGCACAGCCGAGCCCTCCCCAAAGGAATGAAAACAACAAAGTTTAAAACACATAAATTGTGATTCCGTAGCAGAATAATAAAACGCAGAGTAAAATAACCTCTGTTACAATTACAATATAAAAACAGGGATCCCAATTTAAAATATAAATGCAGGTGCACGGTATCTAAACAGAGCGGCAAGACCGGAAAATGCGATACCATACAAACAGTTAAGATAGCCAAAGCCGAGGCGGACTACTGCGGCGGATAACGCTATGCACACCAGATAGCGTTACACTAATATATCGCACAGACTTTACAAATGGCCAGCAATGAACCGACTTTTACACCCTATACAATACCAAACAACATCGCGGTGGTTTTGCAGTTTCCAGCTTGCTCGCCCTGGAGAGATCTCTTGCTTGACTGCAACGCTTCCTTTTTAAAAGTCGCCGAGGTGCATCTGCATTACAATTAGCCTGATTGAGAACAGCTGAGCATCGGCACCACCAGGACATGAAAAAGGAAACGACCAATCAAGTATAAACAACCAGCGTAAAGCACAGCATGTTAGGGTAACGTCATCACCAGCTCATTGTAAACACTTCAGTTATATACATAGGTTGCATAATATTACTATATTAGAATATGCACGTCTACACAATTAAAACGGTACAACACCACCTCGTTACACTCTGATATGGACTCAATCTTTAGCTGATTTCTTTTATGAAATCTAAAACAAAGATAAGCACAAAAGCACCACAAGAGTTAAACTGAAGGCCACCCTTTGTATTAAGATCATAAAAAATTTGCAAATAGTTTCTAAACGGTTTTCAATACTTGTTAATAACTGTGTCAATGTTAAGTAGTGTATTCCATGCAAAAATATTCTATATATATTTAAAATACATATTTGCAACAGAAAAATAAGACTTCTTTGTAGCCATTCAACCAAATATCAAGCATTTCAGTGAGCACAGAGCATGAACAGTTTGGACTGTGAAAGACTTGTCTCTTTTATCGAGGTCCTTCAGGTCTCTTCTGTTTGTCTTGTAATTCGTATGCATCAACGCTGAAAATTATTTTGACCTTCGGTGCTATGGTTGCTTTCACCTTGGGCTAAGCGCAGTTCTGTGGATCGTAGTGTCAGAAGTACATCATCACTTGTCTGAACTAGTGCGGTGTAATGGGTGGGCAAGGCACTCTTGCCCGAGGTAAGAGCCAGCAAGTGCATCACATTGTTTTATTCTCCGTTAGGAAGGAATACCTCAAGGGATGTACAGTATATGGGAAATCTCACTGGCACAGGATAAGGAGTAAGAGGACATATATTCCACACTATCCTCTCCATATTTTTGCACAAGTGGCTAGGTTGGATTCCGCTGTAAAACTATACTTGCTTTGACCGTATTATATTAAATTAGTAGAGATTAGAGTATTGTTGCTTGGTTTTTTAATGGATTTCCTCTGCACCTGTAGAACCCTTTCGGACAAGTTGAATAAAGAATCCAGATTTTGGTTTGTGAATTTTCTGTTTGGTACAGACACAGGGTCCTCTGGTCTCATATTTTTGTGTGAAACAAGAATCCCCATACAGTGGCACATGACTTCAGAATATTTAAAATTGAACTAATTTTTTGGGGAGAGAGGTACATATACTTTCATTCTCAGGAAGGCCAAAATGACTTTCGCTAGCATAATATCACTTACTCATTCTAGATTAATCCTATTGTGTTGATGCAAATTAGTAGAATCACATTTTTGTTCTAAATTCACAAAATTAAAAATGACCTTGAAACCACTTCTCTAATTCTTCCCATCACTTTCCCCCTCTAAACTAATTGCTATTAATGATGTTTAATTTGAGTTTCTGAAGTGCGCCTGATGTAGAAGCCATTGAGTCAATAAGCATGTAATAGTACTTTATGTCAGCAATTAATCAAGGTTATGGGCATATAGTGGCACATATCAATTGTCCACAGAATCAGTCAGCATTCTTCCTTTCTGGTAAAACAATATAACCAGAAAGAGACCTTTACAAGAGGACATGCACAACCCTTCCTGTTTTATGTGTTTTGCTTTCTTGGCTTGTTTTGACCTTGCCCTGGACAGGGAGAGAACAGGCTCCTTTCCTCCTTTGCTCCTTTGTGATGCTGGCTCCTTTGCACAAATTGGAACAAGACTTGACTATTTCAGACCGGCCATGGTTATGTAAACTGACGTATATGAGGTATTTAAAAGGACTTGATAAGAATGTCCAGAAAATAGGGTATTTTTTGTATAAATAAAAACATATACAGCACTTTGCATGGCATACAAAATAAAAATAACATGAAACAGAATGAATAAAAGCAGGTTGTGATACCGCAGCCTTAATCTCATCAGGGAAACTATTCCATAGCCTGGGAGACTTCACTGCAAATGCATGATCACCTTTAGTTTTTAATCTAGTGGCTGGAATAGAAAGAAGGGCTTTATTAGCTGATCTTAGGGGACAGTTGGATACGTAGGGGTTTAAAAGATCTGCAATATATTCAGGCACCACACTGCTTTAAAAGTAATTAATAATATTTTACAATCTATTCTAAAAACAACTGGAAGGCAATGTAGAGAGGCCAGGATAGGGATAATATGAGTGTTTCTATTAGTCTTGGTTAAGAGCCTACCTGCTGAATTTTGTACAGTTTCTGGACTGTGATTTGGCCAAAAACCAGACTGAAATTTTTCTAAGACTGTTTGGATTCAAATAGGATAATAACTCTTTGGTAACCACCTTCACTAAAATTTTAGCAAAGAATGGGAGTTTAGAAATTGTTCTATAATTGTTCATATATAATAAATATCCAGATGGAGTCAAATGGAGTCAATGGTTAAAGTATGAAAATGGAACAAGAGTGGTAACCATTCTGTTGGAGCCCAGAACCAGTACATGTGGCCAGTTGGGGGCAGTAAAGGTGAGCAACTTTCACTAAAGATGCTTTTTAGGCAAAGAATGGGAGTTTGGAGCAAATTGTTCTATAGGCCGCTCAGCCTCCCGAGGTCAGAGCTGAGGAGGAGTCATATGGGCTGCCCAAGAAATCCAACACATAAATACACATCCAGGTTATGGATGGGCTGAGACACTGCAAATTTAAAGTATGATGGAACTAACTCAGTTGCAAGAGAATTATTAATGATTTTGAGGATGTCTGTGCATACAGTTTGTAAAACTTTCTTCAGAGACTAGTAGGAACAACATCCATACATGAAGTTGATTTCATATGAGACACTATGGCTGTGTCTCATTCAGAAGGCAGCTGACTGCAAAGGATGCATTTTAAGGCATTTGAACACTTTTTGCACACTTCACCTTAGAAGGCTGCCCCAATTAATCCAAAAATGTTCTCCATATTTAGTAGCCAATTATACCCTCTGTTTACTTTTATTCTTCCTCCCCCACGAACGCACTGCCCATCCTCCGGGTCAAGTCAATTCCCTAAGGTCAGCGATGATCTGCCTCCTCCGAGACGGAATTCGCCCACCTACTTCTGGAGACACCCTTCGCGCTTCTCGGTGAGTTCACGCCAGCTCACTCTCCCCCCTCCCCCTGGAGCAGACAGCCAAATGCTGCCCCCAATCGGGGCTCCCGACCAGGGCCGGTCTGGCATAATAGGGTTTCGAACCGCGACCGCAGTAGGCAGCTCACACTCGCAAAGCACCAGTCAATACGAGTACGTTAGACCCCTACGCTATCCGAGGCCTCATTTTGGCCAAATTTGAAGACAGCATCCAATGTATCCTTCACCAAGTAGGATATCCTATACATCTTCGGGACAAGCTCCAAAACTGTGACCAGTGAAACAGCTATGATCAAGTAATGGCAACTGAAATGATAGTTGATCAACCATTTGATGTAGTTATGTCAAAAAAAATATAATGGCATAATCGTGTAATACTTTTGAGGAATGAGTTGGATGTTTTGCACTCCCCACAATCTTTCCACAAGCTAGCTACCTAGTTATCCAGTAATCACCACACTAGCCAATAGGGCTAGCTGATGTACATTAGTCAGCAAACTGTAAAGTGGTTGAAGGGTTCAACAGATCAGGATAAAATGATAGTCAGGTTTTACCAAAACAATTATAGTAATAACTTACTTAACTACTTTGTAGTTAGATAGCTCGGTAAAAATACTGTTGAAAATATACATATTTTTTTCAATAGCCATAAAACCGTAATCCTTCAGTTGTCACTGATTTTGCATGCGGTGCTCAAGCGATCTCTTATGTAATCCTACCTTTATTCCCAAATGCAGTTCCTTTTGAGGTGCCTTTTCAGTTTCTAGGCTGCTTTCAAAGTGCCTCTGAAGGATGCAGGCAGAAATGGAGCTGCCTTCCGATACACAGCCTATATCCCTGAGATCCTGTAGTCATAAGGACTCAAAAGATTCATATACATTGTGGCAGGATCAGGGGTGTTGGGTTTCAACACTGCCAAAGATCAATAACAAAATCACCATACACCAGCAAAATAGGAAACAGGAGGAATTTATTTGGGGAATATTACACAGTAGGGGAAAATGGAGAAGCAAATGTGCAGTCCGCAATCCTTTTTCTTTATCCTTTTCTGTAATCCAAAATTGTTAATCCAAGCCAGGTCCTCAAACAAGCAATGTTCCATACACAAACTGGGTTTTCAGGCAATCCAAGTAATCAATCCAAACACAATTCTCTAGCTCTCTCTCACTCACAAATGCGTTTCCCTCCCGATACTTTGCATTTAGCCTGGGAAACAGTTGTCTCCTTTATTTCCTGTTTCATTACTGGGTTAAAGCACATCAGGTGTGCCCTGTTAGCCCCGGACTTCCTATTAAGGTGCGGGGGTGGAGCCAGCGGGATGTACCGCCCCTCAACCACCACCCCTCGGAATGACACAGATGGGATGGCTGTCACATATCCCCCCCCTCAGCTCCGACTGGGAGGGAGGGGTGGCCTGACACCATAGGGCATCTCCTGGAGAGGTCATCAGCATTCACATGGGCAGCACCTGACCTGTGAAGCACAGAGAAAGCAAATAGTTGCAAGGACAAAAAGCATCTGGTGATCCGTGCGTTAGTCTCTTTATTCCGTGCCATCCACACCAGTGACATGTGGTCCGTGATAAGGTTGAATTGTTGTCCTAACAAATAATATTTTTAAGTTTCAAGTACCCACTTGATCGCCAGACACTCCTTTTCCTCGGTGGAATACCATTGTTCTTGCAGCAACAATTTCCTGCTGATATACTGTATGTCACTGCGTGTTCCTCAATTTCCTGCAGCTGCGATAGCATGGCCCCTAAACCCGTTTCTGATGCGTCCATCTGTACTAGCAACGGTTTCTGGAAATCTGGTGTCACCAGGACCAGTCCCACACAAAGCGCCCTCTTGAGATCCTGGAATGCCTTTTCTGTCTCATCGCTCCACTTTAGTGAGGTCAGTTAGAAGGCTGGCTAGGGTCGTGAAATTCTGAAAGAATCTCCGGTAATAGCTGGTGAGCCCAACAAAGGTGCGAACCTGCTTCTTAGTGAGGGGTCTGGGCCAGTTCTGGATCGCCTCCACCTTGTTTGTCTGGGGCTTCACATTTCCTCTCCCGATAGTGTACCCCAGGTACCCAGCTCCCTGTAAGCCCAGCCGACACTTCTTTGGGTTAGCTGTGAGACCTGCCCCCCATAGAGCATGTAACACTTTTCTCACCCACTCAAGATGCATGTCCCAGTCATCTCTGTGTATCACAATGTCGTCCATGCCGCCGCATATTCTCTATGGGGTTGCAGGACCTGGTCCATCAGCCTCTGGAAAGTGGGCGGGGCTCCATGCAGTCCAAATGGTAGTTTTTGGTACTGGAAGAGGCTATCTGGGGTGACGAATGCAGTCTTTACAGAACCGGATGGTTCCGTCTGGTTTGGAAACCAACACTATAGGACTGCACCACTCCCTCTGTGACTCCTGAATGATTCTCGCTGCCAACATTTTCTGTACCTCTTTTCTTACGGTTTCTCTTCTGACCTCAGAGATGCGGTAGGAATGCAATGTTACCTTTTTCCCCAGTTCTGTGACAATGCGATGCTGAATGAGATCTGTGTCCGGCTCGTTTGAGAATACATCTTGGTGGTGGCTGACCAGTTCTCTCAGTTCCTGATTTTGAGCAGGTCTCAGCTGCTCCCCCAGCAGCACATCATCGGGAGTGGTAACAGGAAAAGAAGGTTTCAAACATGCAGTGTACAGAACTTCTCATGCATTCCACTTCTTAAGTAGGCTCCCATGATATACAGTAGCTGAGAGACATTACGGCGATCAGGTTGTCTTACCCGGTAATTTACCTCTTCTACTTTTTCAATGATTTCGTAGGGGCCTTTCTATCTCGCCAGAAACTTACATTCCACAAGTGGGAACTAACACCTGCACTCTATCTCCTGGCTGAAACTCTCACAGTTGTGCCCCTCTGTTGTACACATGTGCCTGCACAGCCTGAGCCTGAGCCATTCCTGAAACATCAGGAACGGCTTTTCTCCATCCGCCTCCATCTCTTTTCTCAACATGCTCTTTAGGAACCAGTTGAACCTTCCACCAGTCCATCGGTCTGTGGGTGATACACTGAAGTGCATAATTGGTGAATATTCACCATTTTGCACAAGTCTCTCATTACCCTTGACATAAACGGAGTACCTTGATCCATTAAAATTTCATTTAGGATGCCCACTCTGGAAAACAGCAACACCAACTCACGGTCAATGCCCTTCGTGGCCATTGTGCATAGTGGAACTGCTTCCAGATGGTGACATAAAGAATGAAAAGAAGGTACTGGTACCCCCTGCTGCTTTTTGGTAGTGGCCCCACAAGGACCATAGCTATTCTGCTAAAGGGAGTAGAAATTATTGGCAGAGGGATTAGCGGGTTATGAAAACTTGGCTTCGGCGACAACCTGCTGGCACGCTGGACAACCACGACAGAAGTCTTCAACCGACCTCTTCATTCCTGGCCAGTGAAACCGTGCTCTTACCCCTCTCTAGTGTCTTTTCCACTCTTAGATGGGCCCCCAAAACATGTGAAACATGTGCCCCATTAGCCCCGGACTTCCCATTAAGGTGCGGGGGTGGAGCCAGCGGGCTACGATGTACCGCCCATCAAACACCAATGCCTCCAGCTCCGGGGAGCTGCCACAATATATATATATATATACACACACACACACACACACACAGGTAACTTCCAAAATAAAGGAAACACTTGAGTAAATGAGTGTTGAGGGATGCAAAGTATATTGAAAGAAGGTTCTTCAACACAGGTGTGGTTCCTGTGCTTATTAACCAATTATTAATGCTTAGGGTTATGGAGGGGTGATTGTTAGGCCACATTTGGTAGGAGCTTCAGCAATGAAGACCGCTCAACTTGCTGATGTTTCATGAGGAACAGTGGGTAAGGTGAGGTTGGCATGGAAGTCTGAGAGAAAGACCTTATCAACTAGGGGCAACTGTGGTGAAAATTACCTACTCCAACCATGATGTCCATGCATTGGTTCCTGAGACAAGGCAAAACAGACAGACAATGCTGAATCAGTTGATTGCAAAAATCAATCTTAGGCATGAACTTCCCAGGGAGGGTACTATGGTCAAGTTGCAGTGCATAAACCGCTTATTGCACCTAAAAATGCAAATTTTCGAGTAAAATGGTGCAAAGAACACGAGCTGGTCTACTGAGCAGTGGAAAAAAAACATGGATAGATGAGTCATCCTTCACCCTGTTCTCAACAAGTGGACGAGTACATGTGTAGTGTACACCAAAGGAAACCTACAGGCCCGAGTGCTTGTTTCCCACGGTTCTGACGGCTATCTTATGGTGTGAGGTGTATTTTCCATGTATGCTTTAGGTCCACTCAACCCCTTAGCATGCAAGGTAAACACCAATAAAGACAAAGCCATTCTAAGTGATAACCTTCATCCAATACTGAAGCATTTCTATCCTGATGGAGTGATCTGCAGGATGACAATGCCCCCATACACATTGCAACGAGTGGTCACTGAATAGTTTGATGAGCCTGAAAACTATGTAAACTATATACCATGGTTGTCTCAGTCACCAGATCTTAACCCAATTGAACTCCTACGGTGGTCTTCTCTGGAATTCTGCCAGTACCACATGCTAGTAAAGGGATTTTATATGGAGATTTAACATGTGGCTACAAACCTGGTGTAGGAAAGAGGGGTACAGGTTTATAGGGCACTGGGACTCCTTTTGGAACAGGGTTGACCTGTACAAGCGGGATAGGCTACACCTGAACCGGAGGGGTACAGCTGCACTGGGCCAGTGTATGATTGGGGTAGCAGAGGAATATTTAAATTAGGGACTGGGGGGGCAGGGAGGGAAATTAGTAGTAGTGTTCAGGATAGGGAGGTCCAGATGCAATATAACAGGGTGGAGTATAATAATAACTGTGAAGATATAATTAATAATGATCTTTTAGAGCATAATGTGAATAGAGGTGGTTCAGCACAGTTATGTGTAGAGTGGAAGGACACTATAAGTGTGAGTGATGTTCTGAAGTTCCTGTGTTGGAATGCTAGAAGCATAAAAAATACATTTTTGTAACTGGAGGCTGTCATGTTTAATGGGGGTTATGGCATTGTTGGGATTACAGAAACATGGCTTGGTTCAGTGGACAGGAATGAATATAATGTGGAGGGGTACAAATTGTTCAGGAAGGATAGAACAAATAAAAGAGGAGAGGGAGTGGCCCTTTATATGAAGGACAATCTTAATGTGCAGGAAATTCCAGGAATTAACTCATTAATTCCTTGTGAGGACATCTGGATTAGACTACTGGGAGATCACGAGAAGGGCCTTAATATAGGAGTATGCTGTAGATCACCAGTGTCTGACAGCAACATAAATACTAGGCTCTATGGTAATATAAAGCAAGCCTGTGTGGAAGGAGAGACAATAATTGGCAACTTTAATTACCCCTCTATTAATTGGGAAGTAGTGTCAGGTCAGGGTAAATGTGAAGAGGAGTTTTTAGATGTGGTTAATGACTGCTTTTTGGTACAGTGCGTTACTCATACAAGAGGGAAATCAATACGGGATCTGGTTTTGTGTAATAATCCTGAAAGAATTTGTAGCTCAGAGGTAGTAGAATCACTAAGGACAAGTGATCATATTGCAGTTACTTTTGATATTTTGTGGCAAGTTAAGACGGCCTCCTCTAACTCTAGAACTTCAGACGAGCTGACTTGAGAGAGAATGTAAGCGATATACAGTAGATTGGGTAAAACTTCTAGATTGCAGGAAAAATAGGATGAAAAAACTGTCTCCACAGTAGATAACTACATTTTTATCTGAGATTTTGAGGCAAAAGAAGCAACTGTACATAGTATATAAAAAGCACAACTTGGAGAAAAACAATGTAGACTATTGTAATATGCGGGCCAAGGCTAAAAAGGAAATAAGAGCAGCTGAAAGGCAGTTTGAAATAGAAATTTACCAAGGTGCAAAAAGTAATCCTAAACAGTTTTTTCAATATTGTAGTAGAAAAATTGAAAGCTAATCATGAGATTAAGTGCATGGAACTTTGGTTTATGGAACTTTGGTTTATAATAATACATTGCTAACACACTAAACAGTGACTTTACCAGATAAGAGGTTATAAATATGCCTGAAAGTATAGCCAATGTACAGAATGTTTTGGAGGAATTTAAGATAAGGGACATAGAAGTAACAAAAAAAAAACAAAAAAAGACAAATAAGGCCCCGATGGCATATATCTCAAAGTACTCAAAGAACTTGGGTAACTTATATATAAACCATTGACAAATATTTTTATGCAATCCATAAACACTGGAGAAATACCAGATGACTGGAAACAGGGTAGTATAATTCCAATATATAAGACGTGGGGCCATACTGACCCAGGGAACTATAGGCCTGTCAGTTTAACTTGCATCTCATGTAAAATACTGTAATGTATTATTAGGGACAACTTGGAATAATTCTTGAAAAATAATAGTATTTTAAGGGAGAGCCAACATGGTTTTCTTAAGGGGAGGTCTTGCCTAACAAACCTAATGGACTTTCTGAGGAGGCTATAAAGTGTTTTTACTTGAACCAGGTTTATATATTTGGACTTTAAAAAAGCATTTGACAAGGTGCGACATGAGAGGCTCATTGTTAAAATTAATTCAGTAGGAATTACGGGAATTGTTTCAGAGTGGGTTCATAATTGGCTGCAAGGGCGAATACAAAGAGTGCTGTGGGCAGTGAAGTCCCATAAGGATCGGTGCTAGGACCTCTGCTCTTCCTTATTTACATAAATTATCTTGATAGGGATGTTAGTAGCAAAATAGTTGCATACAAAATCATGTAACTATTTTGCTACTAACATCCCTATCAAGAGAATTGACTAATAGATGTAGTAATCCAAGAGGATTTAAACAAAATCCAAGAATGGGCAGAAACATGGCAGATGACATTGAATATTGTTAAATTAAATTATACATGCTATTATCCATGTGGGACATAAAAATATTAAGCTGGAGTATTTTATGGAGGAGAAAAATTAGTATGTGTTCAATTTGAAAAAGACTTAGGAATTGTAGTTGATCAAAGTCTATCTAAGCAGTGTGCTACAACAGTGAAAAGGCCAACATGATGCTGGGATACATAGCAAAACGTATTGAGTATACACTACTGGTCAAAAGTTTTAGAACACCCCCATTTTCCAGTTTTTACTGAAATTTAAGCAGTTCAAGTCCAGTGAATAACCTGAAATGGTACAAAGGTAAGCAGTAAACTGCCAGAGCTATAAAAAAAAAGTTTAGGTTACCAAAAACTGAAAAATAATAGGTTTACTTAAACTGCTTACATTTCAGTAAAAACTGTAAAATGGGGGAGTTCTAAAACTTTTGACCAGTAGTGTAGATCAAAGGAGGTTATATTAATATATATTATATATATATTATATATTAATATATATGCCGTTGTCAGACTGTGTGCCATTCTGAGCACCACACTACAAAAAATACATAGAAGCTCTTTAAAAAATTAAATTAAATTGGTACCTGGTATGAAAGGTAAAAGTTATGAGGATAGGACTTAAGGCATTCAATCTATTTAAGTTTGGAAAATATAGGCTAAGTGGGGGATTTGATTGAGGTTTTTATATTCCTAAAAGGGATTAACAAAGTGAAATACCAAATATTTAAATTTGGTTAGCAGAACAAGAGGCCACAGGTGGAAATTAGTTAGAGGGTTGTCAATACCTGGAACAGCTTGCCAGGTCAGGTGTTTGAGGCTATTTAAGTCCAGGCTAGATGCAGTAGGTACTCTTTAGATTAGGACATGACAAGCCTAGATGGACTGGATGGCCCGTCCTCATCATTATGTATTCTTATGTTATGTTATTCTGGGAGATTCTGGAGCAGTGCCTGATAAAGACTCTTGTAGAATCTATTCCAAGGCACATTGAAGCTGTTCTGGTGACTTGTGGTGGCACAGCCCCCACTTTGTGCAGTTGCGCGCATCATCTGATCACGGTATCATTTATGTGAATCGGAAGGGGGTCCACTCCATTAATATCCAGGTGGTTTGTGATGCACACTCCAGGGTGATGCATGTAGGCCTACTGCATGACGAACATAAATGAAACAGGCCTAGTTGCATTTTATTAATTTATTGCTTTCCATTTAACAATGACCTTAAACTAGAAGAAAATAAACATTGTTTTATAAGTTGGAAAGCCTACAAATAAGGAAAAAAACACAAATCACCTGGATATTAATGGAGTGGACCCCCTTCCGATTCACATAAATGATACCGTGATCAGATGGTGCGCGCAGGGGCGTAGCACACAATTCTGGGCCCTATACATATGCAGTCTTGTGGGCCCCCTTCCCCTCTTGATCCATGACTCTCACGCATCTTTAGAATTTTTTTATTGAATCAACAACTATACACATGAATCTGTAGTGGTTATTAGGGTAATCACTAATGAACTGCTTATACCACATTTAAACAAATAATTAGTAAGATTAGTAAGATTCTCTGGCCATAGTCCTGGGTCCTCTGGCAAATACCCTTCTGCATTCCCCTCACCTTTTTTCACTTCCTCCTCTGTCTTTTCCTCATCCTTCTCACTACCCTCAGAGCAACCTTCATTTTCCTTGCTCTCTTCACCTCCATCATCCTCTTCACTAGTCCTACTGCTACTCTCTGCCTCGATCACATCTTCTTCCTGCTCACTCTCTGCTACAAGGACAGACCCCTCTACAAGCACGAAGCATACAGGATTGATATTAGCCTCTTAACCTGCTTATAATATACAATGAAACAGGCTACAGGCTATTAACTATTATAATGTAGCTAGCTATGTTAGCTTGTCTTGTTATAGAACTGGATCAAATGAGTCTTCAAGAACAAAGTTTCAATGCATTTCACCATCACCAGTAGTATGTTTGCCCGCATTTGCGATTGCTTTCAGCCAGTAGCGAGAGTGAAACTGAAATGAGATTCATCGCGATTTAAAAAAAATGAACGCGTTATCCATTTTAAATTAATCGCATGCGTTAACGTGTTAGCGTTGACAGCCCTAGTTCAATCGAAACAACGTACCGATATTAGCTTAAACCACTCTTAAACAGTGTTAGCAAGTTGCTTACCTTTCTTTTGAAAGAAATTAGTGAGCAGTTGTTTTCCCTCAGTTAGCCTTTTTTCTCTTTCTTTTCTTTCTTTTCTTTTTTGATACCCTGACTTCACTTTCTTCTGGAAAGACATGATTGACTGAAACTTGCAGGCTCCAGCATCAGCATCAGCACCAGTCAGCGTGATTAGCTGTGTTTGGCGACGAATCTTAGTGTAGGTATGTTACAGAAATTTGAGTTATAAATCTAGCCTGAAACCAGATAGAGCATGAAAATACCTTTAATTTGATACCTTATTCACTCTCATATCTTAAGTTTTAAGGAAGTTATGGTAATTTTTTTCGGAAATGTGCATATTGGCCCCTATTGTTTTTCAATGATCTTGAAACAAAAGCTGTGATTCAATAACATAAATGCCCATAACTGTCTTAAAAATAAAGATAATTGCATGAAATTTTCAGTAATTGCAGATTGAAGCATTCTAAATATATCTTAATTTGAATTATCTGAAATTACATTACATAATCAATTAATCACATAATTACATGTTGCGCACAGCAAAAACCACAGCAGGCAGTGAGCATTTGGGCAAAGATATCTCACATTCCGGGTCAAAAATATCGCATTTCGCATCGACAGATTTCAAGAAATTTCACCAGAAACAAGATAAAATGTTAAATTAACGTCCTGGATACCGTTTATTTAGTCCTGAACTTCCGATATATCATTTTTAAAGCATTAAACACGAGTATGACCAAACCGAGCAATGACACGAATTACTTAGAAATGTAAAATTGCAGACAAATGTTTTTTTTTCATTCCAGGCTTTTCAAGGGCCCTCCCCCACTTGGGGCCCTAGGTAGTCAGTTCCCCTTTTCCCCCCCCTACGACGCCCCTGGGTGCGCGCAACTGCACATGTGTGCAGTCAATAGCAAACCAAGACCCCAGGGAATCCACATTGCGTATACAAGTCCTGTTTAGTTCTCTGCTGGCTGTCGGGTGTAGGAAAAGTAATAAACTAATTTGCATGTTGGACAAGACTGGAAGAAACTGCATGTACAGCTGAAATGATAGCTGTCTGGCCAACACCAGCTACCAAACCCAGGGTATCATGGTATTTGTTCTGTGTGCTGCTGTAAGCGATCCGCATGTTTACAGCGTGGATTCCTTAATCAATGTAACACCACAAGATTTGAAAGAACCCGAACAGGTAAGTGAATTATTTTAGCCCAAGTCCACAAAACAATCAACAGCTCCTGAATCAAGAAATGCGTTTATTTTAAAATAGTTCAACAGGAATGAATTCGGGAAGAAAGAACTGATGTCCGATAATGGATATTCGTTTTCCTTAAGTTTGGAACAATTTTTAATAACGTGACCGTCAGTCCTGAATCCCCTTGCGATATATCAGAGGTTTTGAACCAGGTGCTCTCTGTCCCCTCTCTCTCGCCTTCGGCGCCCAATTATGACCCCAGGGAATCCACATTGCGTATACAAGTCCTGTTTAGTTCTCTGCTGGCTGTCGGGTGTAGGAAAAGTAATAAACTAATTTGCATGTTGGACAAGACTGGAAGAAACTGCATGTACAGCTGAAATGATAGCTGTCTGGCCAACACCAGCTACCAAACCCAGGGTATTGCTCATGGTATCGCCTTCGGCGTCCAATTATGTACTCCATTTTCTGTAGTGCAAATGGAAAGAATAAAACCCTTTCACATAAGAAAAGCAATGTGCATACAAACATATATTTATTTAACAGGTGTATCTTACTGAACGGTAGCGATGGATGGCCTGCTGGCTTCAGTCTTTCATGTCCATGCATTGAATAACCACAAGCTTTTAGCTTATAGTTATTAGTTTTTTGCTTAATTGATTACAGCTTGCAAGTTACCCATGGATTGGACAATTTGCCTCAACGTTGCAGGGCATAACGCCGCTTAGCGCCGGCACGAAAATAGGGCCCTAAAGCTTTTTGTTCATTTAACATTTTTGTTCATTTAAATGTTTAACATTACAACTGTATCGCTATGGAATACCATAAATTACTACCAAATTACTATTCACATTCCATTGCATTATGGTGGAAATAACTGATTTAATTGATCAAATGGATGGCTCATTAAAAGCATTGTTCATTATACAGTGAGAGTGCATTCAAATGGCTGAGCACCACTTTTCACAAGGGATTGATGGGAGGTAGAGTTCAGAGCATATCAACATAGGGAACTGAATAGCCTATTATAGTGAACTGAACACCCTGTTTGAAGTGAAAAGAAATTAAAGACAGCACTTGTAAAGGAGTCACCAGTATTCCTATCTTTAAAATAGTTGTATTCAAAAATAAATAACTAAATATACTATATAAACGGTTACTAAATTCTTATAGTTTAAAAACTAATATAGACATACAGTAACAGTACTGTTGCATATTGTTTGTGAAACAAATGTCTGCACATAGATTTTGTTGGAAAGCAAGGAACTGTGAGTTGAGTTACATAAAAATAAACTTGTCACATGAATTCAATTGAATAACATTTAATTAAGAAATGTATTAATTCAACTCATTAAAATAACTAGTAGTACACCCAAGAGGGTGTCAATCACTGACTGCTATTTATGGGAGTATTTTAAGAGCTGTAAATAAACAGAATGTTTCAAAAGAGGTGGGCACATCTTACATAGTGCTGCCTTTGCCTATCTTTGCTTGATTTTGAAGCATACTCATAGTCAAGCCACACTTGCTCCAGATACTACAGCTGATTGAAGAAAGAGGGAAATACATGAAATTCTTGAAATTCTGACACATTGCAAGTCTTAGGGGCATAGGTCAGGAGAAAATATACATCCTGCTAGAATGTGGGTTTAGTTATTTTAAGTGTACATAAATTGTTAATCCGCAGTGGATCTGGGTTAATGGACTTGTGTTCATTTATATTAACTTAATATAAGGGCCTGTTAATAAACCTGTTGGAGCAAAAAAAAAGAAGAGCTGCAGCAGTTGGGGGTAGCTAGATGAAACAGATCCCTTCATTTTGCAGAGAAGTTCAAGCTCTTGCCAGACTAGGAGGAACAGAAAGGTCATGCTAATAATAAACAAATCTCTTCATCTCAGAGCCATTCATCTCTCTATCTCTCTCTCTCTCTCTCTCTGTAATTGTGTTGTTTTTGATTGTGTTGTTATATGTAGTTCCTTTGTGATTGGTATGTTTAATAACCAAACCAAAAAAACCAGCATTCAGCCTCTATCACTTCAATTCCATTCAATTCAATATGCTTTATTGGTATGACAAAAAGCACAATTGCATTACCAAAGCTCGGTGGAGAAAAAAAGAAAAGGAACAGGCATCAACATGCAAACAACAAAAATGGTAACAATAATAACAATAAGAGATAACATAAATAAATAGTAGCCAGTTTGTGTGTGTGTGCACTCCTCTGTGTGTGCATGTATGCACTTGCAAACATGTGCATGTACATGTGAGCACGTGCATGCGGTCGTGTTTTTCTTGGTCGGGTCGTGTTTTTCTTTGAATGGTGGGCAAATCTGATTGAATTAACGTTTTTTTCAAGTAGTCTGCCATGGTGTACTGTCTTCTTAGGGGCAAATACCATTGAATGTTGCTTTGTGCTTGTGTTTGTGTTTCCCAATAAGTGATGTAATTTTGTTTTTGATAGGTGAAATTTGGTTGACTCTAATTAATTTCATATGTGTGCTGATCCTGAGGCTGTGGGTTAATGTTGGTTAGTGAACTAAGCGTCAGGGCCAGCTGACTGAGGGGACTCTTTTCTTTGCTCAACTCATGGCAGTTCAGGGCTTTGTAATGGTATGAGTGGAGCTTTTTTGGAAAATCATTTTTGTCTTTTTGAAGTTTACTGCAAGGGCTACAGGTCTAGATTCTGCTGCAGCCCCTCTTTGGTGGGCGACAGCAGAACCAGATCATCTGCGTAAAGCAAACATTTTATTTCTTTATCAAGTAAAGTGAGACCAGGGGCTGCTGATGGTTCCAACATAGTGGCCAGTTTGTTTATGGAAATGGTAAAAAGTGTTGGGCTGAAGTTGCAGCCCTGTCTCCCTTCACACCCCTGAGTGAAGAATTTTGTTTGTTTGTGTCCAAATGTAATGATATATTTACGTATTTCCTATGTACATTTATTGAATTGTGTCATAGGTTTTAGCCCATATACCACTTTCTGTAAGTTTATATAGTAAACCATCTTGCCAAATTGAATCAAGACCTTTTTGTAAATCAATAAAATAGGGGTTATGAGTCCTTGACTCCAAATGTCAGGAAAATAGCCTACACTGATATTCGGAATGGCCATCTTAAATTTGTCATCTATGCATTTCATAATCTCATTTAAAATGCCCTCTAGTCCGCAGGCTGCAGGGCCAGTAGTTTTTCCTGTAATTCCTGTTCTGTAATGAAGGAGTCCAGAGTGTCCTGGTTGTCTTTAATTGTAATTTAAATTTTTCCCAATTTTTCAATTTTGGTCCGTGTTTCTTATGATTTCACTGGAGATTCTCAAAATGATTCCTCCATATATCCTCATTTTTAATAGCAAATTCTTCATGTTGGGGTTTATTGAGGGAGTTCCAGTTATCCCAGAAGTGGTGTCCTCTGTCACAGTCAGTTGATCATTGACATTGACCACTAAGGTTCTTTATTCGTGCGGCATGGAGAGCAGGTACATTGCAAGCAGCATAGGAGCTCTGAAAAGAGGATGTTCAGAGGAAATATTTATACACTGATAATAACAATAACTTTTCTGGGCAGTGGTTCAGTTCTTTGCATTCCCACATAGTTAGACCAGTTTAATTCGGGTTTCAACAGATGCAAAACATCTTGCACAACACAAAACTAGATAAGACGGCAGGCTGATGGGAAAGTAGAAGTCACATGGTTACAATCTGCAAGGGAAAGATAAACTTTCTAAAATGTCAGCAAAGCACATCCTCGAAGGACCTTTCTTGTGTATCACTTCCACAACATGTTCTTTTTTAGTTCTGAGTGTATGCTTGTATTGTTTTAGGGTTTCACAATAACTGAAGCTCAGATCCTGGTTATCTGGTTGCTTACGTTTGATAATGTTGTGAGCTTTTTTCTAATGGTTCTGCAATCTGTATCAAACCATTTTTCTTGTTTTACATTTTTTGGTTTATTTTTGGATAATTTCAGATTTTATATTTAAGACAATTTAAAAAAAGTTAATTATATTCTGCACTGCCAGGTCTGGTCCTTTTTTATTGTGAGGATATGTGGTGATCAGAAAGATATCTTAAGAGTGATTGAATTTCTTGATTTTGGATTGCTTTCTGGTACTCTTCTGGGCCCATCTGTAGGATTTAGAATTGTTTTACAGCTTATTGGGCTGTGTGGATGTGTTGTTAGTTTCTGTCCTTTTTAGATGCACAGTAATTTGGCTGTGATCTGACAAAGGAGTTAGTGGCCTGACTGTGAAGGCTCTGAAAGAGAATAGATCTATATCCGTGATTGCGCAATCTACAGTGCTGTTGCCAAGAGGTAAGCTGTAGGTGTATCTCCCATAGGAGTCCCCTCTTAACCTACCATTGACAATGTATAGACCCAGTCCTCGACAGAGCTACAGAGTTGTTTTCTGTTTTTGTTTGTAGACCTGTCATAATTGTTCCTGTGGGAATAAATGGGGAAATGAAGGTGGTTTTGACCAATGATGTGGTCTCCATATGTGCTGATGAAGTCCGGTTCCTCCGGTTCCTCTCTGGTCCTGAAGTTCGGATCTTCACAGATTTCAATGTTAATGACTAATCTCCTGTTCTATGTTTGGAAAGGTGTCTGCTTTAAAATAAGGAGATTCTGAGTGCGGGATATAAATGGCACATGGGAAAATATGTTTCCTTGTGGAGACGGTTTACTCCTTAATTTACCTTCCTAATGTGAAATTCCCCCTTTTTGACCATTTCTATTGATTGTATTAGTTCATTTAAACCAAATGAATATCCCCCTGAGTGCCTGTAATATTAATATATCTATGTTTTTCATCAGTTGAAGAAAATCTGGGTTTCTGCTCTTCAGACCAAATGCTGAAGAGTTCAAGCCCTCAATATTCCACATAGATATACTAAATGAGTTAATGTTTTTAATTGTTTTGATCATAGTATTTGGCATTATTTAAAATGAGACAAACTCCTGAAAAACATTTTCGTTAATCAATAGCATAGTAATATAATTATTATCCCCCCAAAAATGGGGCGGGGGCCTGCTGGACCTGTTGCTGGGCTGGGGCTGCAGGGTGCAGGGGGTGGGCAAGGTCTGGGTTGGCTGTGTCCTGGGGGGGAAGTGTCCCGGTTGCGGCACAGGATTTGTCGCAGTGTCTCCATTGGTGGGTACTGCAGGGGGCGCTGTGGTGGGCTGTACCCTGGCCTTGGTCAAGGCATCCTGACTGGTGTTCTGTGTGCAGGTCCAGATGTACATGGCGCTGGTCTCTGTGTGCTGGGGACTCATCTTTTGCTCCTGTGGGGGATGACTGGATCTTGACCCAGGGCAATGTTCTTCAGAGCTTATTTTTCAGTTACGAGTATGAGTGGCTTTCTCCATCACCCCTCTGATGGGTGTGGCCACCCTGTCCTGCTGTGCTCTCAGGTTGTTTGCACCCGTGTGGATCAGCATGTGACTAGGAGAGCCAATCCTGGACTCTAACGGCAATTATAAGGCTGTGAGCCCTTACTCACTCTGTGTCTTGGGAAAAGCTGCTTCTCATCCTCTGTGAGTAGGGGAGGTGGAGGGTCCTGGCTGGACTAGGCAGGGTTGACTGTGTGGTGAGGGCTGTGGTTGTGAACCTTTGGAGAGTGAGTACAGCTGCTACCTCAGGTTCTGCACTGTTCTGTGTCCTTGTTCTGCAGTTCCTCGGTCACAGCTGCTAGCTTCCTCCTGTAAGTCTCCCTGTCCTGTTGAAGCGGTCTTATCTCCTCTGTCAGGGCTGTTTATTCCCCTGTATATGTCTCCTTTAAGAGTGCTTTGTGGGTGCTCTTGTGCTATTTTTTAAGTTTAATTATTTCGTCCTGTATGGTCTGTATGCTGTCTTTAGAGCACAGCTGTGTGAGCACCAGTTCCCTTATGATGTTTTTCCACCGGACAGTACGGTATGGCATGGCACGGTTACCAATCCATGCTCCAATGCTTTGTAGTTTTTTCCACCGCCAAGCAACCCGTACCAAACCTAAGTACCTGTGCTGAATTTAGCTACTGCTCTGTTTAGGTACTACCGAGCTGAACAGGGACCTAAGGGTGGAGCTAGCAATACTGCAGACCACTGATTGGTCAAGCGCAATCGTCACAGAGTTGTCAGACACAACCGACATTTTTTTTTAGCTGCACTTCGATTATTGGTATTATTCGAAGTGTATTATATAGAGTTTGGAATTATTGTCAGGTTTGCGTGATTGTACGAGTTGAACTGAAATAAAAACATTTTCTTTGGACAAAGGACAAAGTATAGTATTATTATTTTCATTTACACAATTAGAATATACATTTTCATAGTAGGCTACAACATTATCATTCCTCACATAGATTTTTAGAAAGATATAGGAATCGCTTCGATGCATCCTGATTCTCAAGCTAAACCCAGGCCTTTGAAACAAAAGGATCCGAACTGGACAGTGTCAAATTACAAAGTGTTTGAACAATCTTGCGCCTCCATAAATCGACACTCGGATTTAAAAATATTTTAGCTTGTAGCTAGGGCTGCAGGATACTGGCAAAATCTCATATTGCGATAATCTTGCTACATAATTGCGATATAACACGCAATGTGGAAAATTGATCATTGAAATTATGTGTTCCAGACATAATAGACTAGCCATTATATTAAGTGAATTAAGAGAACCCAAACAATAAAATATTTCCCAATATTAGTTTAACCTACTGAAATGTTGAAAAAAATTATTTTCGGTTGAACTTTTTAATCACATTACTGAATGAACACAGCTGTCCTACTGTTTCTTTCACCATTGTGCCTTTGAGAGTTTTTCTTGTAAGGCGTTGCATTTTCAAACACATCCGAGATTGTGGCTTGCTTGGGCTGGGACTGAGTTTGGGATGTGATTTTGGTAAATGAGTTCTGGGGAGACAAAGCTAGTATGCCAGTATGTGTGGGAAACAAATGTAAGACAAAACAAGCCCAGCATTGAGCGTTGCTATAGACTTATATCGCAAACTTTGGCGCTATGATATTGCAAATGCTCATATTGTTATGACTGATACACAGATTGGACCCAAATGCAGACACTGACACAGAGGATGAGATAAGGTGAGGGTATTTATTATACACAGGGACTGGGGCAGGGAAACGATGGTGAGAGCAGACGAAGGAGGCAGGCAGGTAGGCAAGGAAGCGGGCAGGCAGGCAGGCAAGGAAGCGGGCAGGCCGGGAAGCTGGCTGGCAGGCAGGCAGGGAAGCTGGCTTGTAGGCAGGCAAGCAGGGAAGCTGGCTTGTAGGCAGGCAAGCAGGGAAGCTGGCTTGTAGGCAGGCAGGGAAGATGGCTGGCAGGGAAGCTGGCTGGCAGGCAGGTAGGGAAGCTGGCTTGTAGGCAGGTAAGCTGGCAGGCAGGCAGGAAAGGAAGTGGGCTGGCTGGTCAGTGGGCAGGATGGCAAGCGAGTGAACAAGCAAAACAGGCAGGCGATAAGTTAACCTGAACACGGGGAAAAAAGGAAAACACATATAAACCGACGAAGAAAATAAACACGGAAGAAATCACGGCTTAGAAAGGTCTGCTGCATGTAGCTACCACTGAAGCGGAGAGACAGAACGATCTGACGAGGAATGAAGGAGAAACCGGGGTTGATATACACTGCAGGGCTGATGATAATTGATGGCAGGTGAGTAGGCAGCACAGGTGTTGCAGATCTGTTGTAATCAAGGAGGGAGCCGGAGAATGCAGAGGAGGAAGCCGCGCCCACATCACACACACAAACACGAAACTGACAGGGAGAACAGGGACACAAGGAAAAGGGAAGGGAAAACGTAGGCTACATAGAAAAATGTAGGCTAAAGATGTAAGAAATATGAGGTATTGAATGTGATCTTGGTAAATTGCAATTCATTGGAGGACCAATGCCGAATAATAAATATGGATGATTATATAGCCTAATGTGAGATCACTGCATGGTACCTCCTGCACTCGCGGCCCCTGGCATGACTCCCTAAGTAGAGGTAAGGAAATTGTAGCTAATGTTACAGGGAAAGCCGTGTTATGCTTTTGTGAATTTGAGTTGGAATGTTTACAATGTCAATGCTAATGTCACCACAGCGGTTGCATTGTTCTTTGTCTCTTCAGATAACTCCTCCTATCTAACTCCTCCTATCTTCACGGCTCTGTTGTGTAATGGAAAAATGACACAGGGACTCGACCCGTGAAGGAGATAGTTATGGGTACAGATGGTTACCATGCCATGCCATACCGTACTGTGCAGTGGCAAAACTGCACCAGCACTATCTCCAGCTATGTGAAGTCTATGTGTCCTTCATATGAGTGATGGTACTGTGGAGTTGGAGGGGCAGAGCAGAGTCTGAGCTGGGGAGGTCACTCTCCTCATCCTCCTCTATTGGGCTGGTGAGTGTGTGAGCAGTGCCTGTGTGTTTCACTAAGGGGCTACTTTCATGAGGAGTGGACTTTAAAATGGCAATTTTGAACTGCCACTTTGACCTCCCTCTAAACTTTGCTAACTTGGCTAACTATCTATGCTTGCTGTTTATTACAGATTACCTAACCATTGTTTTTTTTCTTCTGTTCATTATTTTTATTCCCCATTTTTCTCCATATTTTTAGTTGCCAATTACTCACGCCACAGTCACTGTCACACACAGGACCACTCATATATGCAGTGAGCACATATCGGCTTCCCGCCCCCCTCCCTGGGGTGGATAGCCAATTTCCACCCCCTAGTGGCGCTCCCAGCCATAGCCAAACTGGCATGACCTAGGTGGAATCGAAACCCGGTTGCAGTGGTCAGCGTCAAATATTATTTTTTTAAATTGTATTTTGTTTCTGATTTTATCCCGTTTTTCACCCAATTTGGTAGCCAATTACACCTGCTATTTTAAGGTCAATCCCTCCCTCATAGTTCGCTGTCGTTGCCCTGTGAAGTATCATCTCCGAGACGGCACTCGCCAAGCTGACGACTGTAACTCCAGCACCTCAGAGTCACTCCTGTGGGGTGGATAGCCAATTGCCGCCCCCGGTGGCACTCCCGGCCAGAGCCGACTCTGGCGCGGCCGGGGAATCAAACCCCGGTTGCCGTGGCCAGCATCGGACGTTGAAACCACTAGACCACGCGGGAGGCCAGCGTCAAACATTCTTACCGCTACACCACCCGGGAGGCCCCACAAAACAATTGTTTTAAATGTTCTACTCACTACAGAGTTAGTCCTTTCCTTGGCCTCCTCTCATTATTCCTCTATTCTTTGGTCCTTTTGAACCTCTTCCTGGTCTTTAACAGGTTAGTCTACTAATGTTAATTGTATTCCCAGTTAGCAGGTTGCCATCGTATTCCCTTATTATAGATTTGATTTGAATAAGAATGAAAATAAAAAAGTTTGTCTCATTTTAAAACAACAAAAGTTTGTCAAGTTCAGGAGCTGATGTGAATCATGCCTTGTCTCTGTCTCTCTCTTTAAGATTCAAATGTGCTAAAGCTGTAAGTATATAGATGATGATATGAATGGTGTGTGTGCCCTATATCTCCATATGTCTCGCCCGGAACGCATGCTAGGCTCCAGCCCCCCCCGCGACCCTTTTTCTCTCTCACTCTCTTCCTTTCTCACTCACTCCTATCCTGGGTCTGTGGAATCAATTCTGCAGAAAGGTAGGGGGAAAATAGGTCACACATCAGAAGAGATCACATTGTTGTATCAGGAGAAAATAATTCAATTTGCCTGTAAACAAATTTGATGCTTTCTGTATTACTGTTTTAGAAAATTTTGAAGGCATTGCTGTTGATCATTAGTCTTACTCCCTCGCCACCCCACTACCCACCTCCGAATGTTCATATTCCATTAAAGTGAGAATAAAAGGTCCATCATTTCCCCCAAATCCCCCACTGTCAAATCTTCTGTCCCTTTCCCAGAATCCAGCTGTTGTAACTAATGATCAGACCAGTTACTTTTTTGCATTTTAAATCCACTGAACCCACGCAGGGCATACTGTATATAGTACGGCCTGTTTCTTAAGCTAGAACATTCTTTCCCTGTGAAGTTGTGCATTTTACCATGACATGAAACTGGCCTCAATCTGACTAGGATTTACAATGACACTTTACAATGCTATACCAGGATCTGGCACAAAAATGACATACAACTTTCCAAGTAAACAAGAAGACTCAATATTTTTTTTACTCAGCGATTCTGTTATGCAAACTTAATTGAATAAATAGATAGTAGTAGATAGTGATAGTATTTTTTATGTCATAATTACATTCTGAACTATTATTGATTTAATTTTGTTCCATTATTGACTATCCATCTGCAGATAGGAAAGATGTGAAGTGTATTTATGGCTGTAGATTACACTTGTGCAGCTGGTAAATGAGGAAACAATGTGATCCTCCTGTCCTTCCTTGCTCAAACCACTGAAAGGCATTTTTAAACAACTTTCCTGTTGATTAATATCCTGTACTTCAAGTTTGGCACCAGGTAAATCACCAAGCACCAATGAATTTCAACCTATTATGAGCTGGGGATCTCGAACACAACCCACTTGAAGTTCTCCAGCAGGTCTTATGCCCCACACCATCTCTCGGCAGTTGCACCTCAGGGTTCATATCCTTTTCCCGTTGCTGTGCTCGCAGTACAAAGATACTTGAGATCCCTGTAGCTTTTCATGGACTTTAACCACCATTGTGTAGCAGTGATTTTTCTCTATTTTCTGATATGCAGTGCTCTTCTTGACTCATACAGGGTTTGACATTAACCATGGCCCGATGGCCCATGGCCACAAAATGTTACAACGTGACCACTAAAAATGCAGCATTGGTGGCCCAAATTGTATAATTTTGAATGTGATAAAATGTAAATAATTTTTGTAAATGTTTATCAATATTTGAAATTGAATATGTATTGGTTGATTTGTCATCCTATAAATACATTATTTGTCAATCAAAACATTCTACTAATGTTTATTTTCTTGTAAAAAGCATACATTTGATTTATGTATTTGGTTTAATCATATAGTCATGGCAGGGTTCATGTGAAACGCTAATTTTATTATTGTTTTTAAATACAATACATTTAGACCACAAAAAAAAAATCATTCGGCCCACCAAATCCAATGGCCTGCTGGCCCATGTGGCCAGTGGTAAAAAATGTAAGTGTCTAGCCCTGTCATAACCGCACATAACTGAGCCAAGATTTCCCCTGTTATTACTGTAAAATTCCTCCAAAACATCTGGAACACTGCAACATAAACTGTCTCCTCCCTACCCAACCTCTCACCTGCAGGATTTCAAAATCTTGTCATGCAGGTCCCCTTGGTGGTGCGTCCAGGTAAAGTACTAGTGTCGAATCCTGACTATTCCGGAGCCAACTGTGGGCAGGAATCCGGTAGGCAATGCACAATCTCAACCCAGGGAGGGAGCGCCTCAGTAGGCAGCACTCACCCCTAGTGCACAAGAACAGAAAAATGGGGCATAACAATATGTCTTATCACATTGATCTGGGAACTAAGTAGTTCCTACATTCCTCAAACCTTTGTGTCCGCCTGTAGCCTCCTACTCACTATCTGCACTAAAAGCTGTACCCAGAATAGAAATGGTGCTCCATCTTTTAAAGCTTTTTAAACTTTATACTGTTTGATTTGTTATTATAACTTTTATTTATTTTCAATCCAAAAGAGAAACAGAAACACCAAGAGGTCATTTTTTCCCTTCAGAACAACTTCAGTTCTCCTTGGAATGCTGTTATACAATATTTTAACTATTTCTAGTGGGATATTGGATCATTCTTCAAGATGGAAAGCCTCTAGTTCTTTGAGATGAAGGCATTGGAAACTACACTGCTCAAAGAAATTAAAGGAACACCTAAATCACACATCGCGGATCTCGATGAACTAAATATTCAAGTCTTTGAAAATCTTTATTGATTACATTGTGTACTTCGTCGAGAACAAAATTACGTAAGAACGGTCAATGGAAACCAAAATCATTAACCCATTGAGGGCTGGATTCAAAATCACACCGAAAACCAAAGTGAAAAATTGAGATCACAGGCTGATCCAACTTGTGTGAATTTAATCACGACAACTCATAATGTGGCTCAGTAGTGTGTATGGCCCCCACGTGCCTGTATGCACTCCTGACAATGTCTGGGCATGCTCCTGATGAGACGGCGGATGGTGTCCTGGGGGATCTCCTCCCAGACCTGGATCAGGGCATCAGTGAGCTCCTGGACAGTCTGTGGCGCTACTTGGCGGCGGCGGATGCACCGATACATAACGTCCCAGACGTGCTCAATTGGATTCAGGTCTGGGGAATGTGAGGCCCAGTCAATGGCATCAATGCCTTCGTCATCCAGGAACTGCCTACACACTCTGGCCACATGAGGCCAGGTCAAGTCTGACAATGGGTCTGAGGATTTCATCCCGGTAGCTAACAGCAGTCAGGGTACCGTTGGCTAGCACGTGGAGGTTTGTGCGGCCCTCCAAGGATATGCCTCCCCAGACCATCACTGACCCACCGCCAAATCGGTCATGCTGGATAATGTTGCAGGCAGCATAACGTTTGCCACGGTGTCTCCAGACTCTTTCACGTCTGTCACGTGCTCAGTGTGAACCTGCTCTCATCTGTGAAGAGAACGGGGCCCCAATGGCGAACCTTCCAATTCTGGTGTTCTCGATGTTAATCGAGCTGCACGGTGCTGGGCTGTGAGCACAGGTCCCACTACAGGACGTCGGACCCTCATGCCACCCTCATGGAGTCTGTTTCTGACAGTTTGGTCAGAAACATGCGCACAAGTAGCCCGCTGGAGGTCATTTTGTAGGGCTCTGGCAGTTCTCCTCCTGTTCCTCCTCGCACAAAGGAGCAGATACCGGTCCTGCCGCTGGGTTGTTGCCCTTCTACGGCCCTGTCCAGCTCTCCTCGTGTAATGGCCCATCTCCCGGTATCTCCTCCACACTCTTGAGACTGTGCTGGGAGACACAGCAAACCTTCTTGTGACGGCACGTATGGATGTGCCATCCTGGAGGAGCTGGACTACCTGTGCAACCTGAATGGGCTGCCAGTACCCATATGCTACCAGTAGTGACAAGGGCACTAGCAAAATGCAAAACTAGAGAAAAATCAGTCAAGAAGGATAAGGAGAGAGAAATGGTCTGTGGCCACCACCTGCAAAACCATTTACTTTTTGGGGGTTATCTTGCTGTTGCCTCTCCTGTCCACCTGTTGTCACTTTCATTTGCACCAAAGCAGGTGAAATTGATTCACAATTGTTTACGCTTCCTAACTGGACAGATCGATATCCCAGAAGTTTAATTGACTTGGTGTTATACTGTGATGATTAAGTGTTCCCTTAATTTTTTTGAGCAGTGTACTTTAGACTCTACATTACAGAACTTTCCATAAAGGTTCAATTATGTTTTGATCTGGTGAGTGGGGAGGTCATGGAACGTGTTTGAATTCATTCTGGTTTTCATGAAACCACTCTTGAATCCATTCAGCAGTGTGGATGGGGGCATTATCATCTTGGAATATAGGAACATCTTGAGGAAACAATGTTTGCATCATAGGGTGCACATGGCCACCTAAAATGGCTTTGTATTCCTTGACCATAATTCTACCAAGCAGAGTAATAACCCGACCCAATGATTCCCATGAGATGGTTGCCCATAACAGATCTACCACTATTTAAGAACTGGGAACAGGCAATGTGGATTGAAGGCTTCCTTTGGCTTTCTCCAAACATAAACCTGTCCAGATGTAGGAAAAAGAGTAAAAGACTCAGACCATATTACTTTATTAGATCAGAATCAGAATCTGCTTTAATGAAGGTTTTGGGACCCATTACACTGCTCATAAGGTTTTGTGCCTATTACACAAGGTTATGTGTTGTTGCGCATTGGCCTTGTTTACAAGCAGTTTCTGAATGGCAGCCCTACTATAAATATCACCTTTGTAAAGCTCAATATGTACAGTTTTTATTGAGACACAGAGGTGTAGATTCAGTTCTGTAGTAATTTTTGAGGCTGTTGTTTTGTGGTTTTAACAACTATCCTGTTACATGTCTGTCTATCCTGGTTGGTGAGCTTCAACATGCAACCACTTTTTCCTGATGCAGTTTTTCCTTGTTCGGTGTATGTTGTCATGATTTTCTACATTTCCCCTTTGACACATTTAATCATTTTGCCATTTCTTTGACTGATTAACCATCAATTTGGGAACTAACTATTTGACCTCTTTCAAAATCTGTTAGATTGCTCATGTTGCTTTAGAAAGTCACATATTAAAGTGTTGATTTTAAAACATATTTAATAGCAGAAACATATTGGTAATTAGATACGAGATACAAAATACGAGTCCTTTTTCATTTGGTGTTTCCATTATTTTGTCTACCACCTGTATATCATTTTTTTGTATTTCATTAGATTTGTTTTACAGATTTTCAAATGATTTTAGTTGTTATCTGTATATGTAATCTGTTTTTAATTGTCATGTGTATACCCATCTGTATGTTCATTTTCTACTGTATAAACAACAAAAAAGTAAGTTACAAATACAGGCAGAGATCCATTCTTAAGTCTGTCTTTAAGTCGAATTTGTATGTAGGTCAGAACAGGTACATACAGTTCTTATTAAACGTCACTTAGTCAAATGTTTGTCTTAGTACAGTATTTATTTTACCTTTCTGTGCATATAAAACACTTAAGAAAAACTTCCAAATACAATAAAACATCTTAAACATAACATTCAGTACATAATAATACTGTAGTAATAATAATAATAACAAAACTAATATTAATAATAATAATAATACAGTAATAATATAAGTAACTATGCACATACAGTACTGTATTGTAAAAAAACATTAAAGAAACAGTTTAGATAGAAAAAAAGAAAAAGGATCATGATTAAAGGTTAACACTCATTTGTGAGGTAACATTATGATAACATTAATGTCTTAATGATATGGTGTATTGCCCTCGCATTTAGGGAGCGATACACAAGCAAAGGCTTGAGCTTGAAATCCCCAGATGCGTTACCCCCAAGCAATAACGTTAGCCTATCCTTCGATGCCTTATGCCCTGGTGCACTTTTTTCCTCTTTCGAAATGAAGGTGCTTTCAGGCATTTTCTTCCTAAATATGCCAGTCTCGTCTACATTAAATATTTGGTCTGGCAAATAACGTCCCTCGTCAATAATTTTTCCAACATTTCTGGAAAATCACTTGCAGCACTTATATCTGCACTCGCTGCTTCACCTTGAACTTTAATATTGTGTAAATTTGCCCTCAATTTAAAGTGATTGAACCAACCCCCACTCCAACATGGTCGCAACAAATTCTTCGTCGCAATCGCCTTCACTTCTTGCACTAAAGAAAGGCTAATAAGCATATTACGCTTATTTTGGTCTTCTATCCAAATTATCAATAGCCTTTCCATCTCAATAATTAAACCACTGCGTTGCCTCGTAATAATCGTGGCATTCATCGGGGCATGGCCCTTCACATGCTCCATTATTCTCCCTTTATTCTAGTCTTTTAAAATTGTTCCGATCGTTGACCGGCTGTAGCCTAATGCTTTCCCAATGGCTGATGGCGTTTCACCTCTCTCCGATCTCTTTATTATTTCAACTTTACTTTCCATGGTGATTGTTTTCTTTTTCTTTGATGCATCACCAGCACTTGCATCGGATTTACACTTTGGAGGCATTGTTGTAAGGGTAAGAGAAAGAGAAAAACGGGACCGTAACGGACGGTGATCTCTGTTCTTGAGCCGACGAACCGCTGAAACCGCGCATGAATGTTTTCATGAGCATCACAAAGTAGTGCATGCATTCGTTATTACGAACCATTGTATTTAACTCAATTTTTTAAATATAATAGGCCTTATGGCAGTCCGTTCGTAAGTACGAGTTGTCCGTAAATCGGATGTTCATAACCCGGGGACTGCCTGTAATAATTTCCCTTCATTGAAACATGGATATAGGACACATAAAACATTGAATGAAGAGAAACAGCAGTTTCATTAACATTTTTTAATACATTTAATACAGTTGGAAAGCACATTTTGCATTTTGTTAAAAGCATGGTATCTGGGAGAGACTTTGAGTTGGAATCTGGAGTGCAACTGGTTAAAATAGCACATGCATCAGGGGTGTTTCTTCTATGAGTCCGGTCTAATGGTGCTCTAATTATGAATTCGACCTCTCGTAGAATTACAACGTGACTCGTATGGGTGAGGAGATGATGCCAGAGTGCTGCCATTCACTTAACTTGTAAATCTGTACTTTATAGAAATATGATTGAAGATAATATAAGGAAAGGTCATCACTGTAATTCCAGCAGTACTGTGGTTTGCCAAAGACAAATCAGCTACACAGATGATTTTAACTACTGCAATCTTGGAATAGAGAGTTTTTGGCCAGCTGTGACTCACCAAGAAGTGAGCAACCGGTTCCAGACATTTAATCGAACACGCTTTTGACAAAGATTTGCATCAACCACTTATTTCAGACAAACAAAAACTCAACAAGTCAGTATTATACCTATTAGAATTAATAGAAAAAGTATACAAATTCATTGTTACACACAATACTCCGATGTATCAATCATTGGCGGGGGTTGGGGTGTGTTTTTAATTTAATTGGTGATTTATTTTGGAGAGATGTATGTTTATATATCATAATACCATTGTAATATGTTTAAAGACATGTCTGTAAAATATCAGAATTTGTTTGCGTGGGCAGAGGAGGGGGGCGGTGTTCAACATAACCACATTTTGTGAGGTACGGGATAAGGACCCAGACGCAGACCAGGATCAGGCAAAAGGGAACGTTTAATTCAGGCAGGGGTCAAAACCAGGAGTCAGGGTAGTGAAGGTACAAAATCACAAGGCAGAGAGTAGTCACAAAAAAACACAATCCAAAAAGTCTAAACCGGGAAGCAGAAAGGCAAACAAACAGAATCGACAGGCAGGCTCGGAGTGGTAACAGAAGGGGTGTCTCAGGAAATACGATAAACTCTGGCTTTAAGAAGAATAGGCTCAGGGAATAGCGATCAACGTTCTGATGGGGAAGGAACATAAACACGGAACAGATATACAAAACGGAAAGGGTAATACAATAGGAATCAGGTGTGACTGGGAGGAGAGAGAGGTAGGAACACAGGTGTAAACATTGGGAATCGTTAATCCAATAATGAGGGGCAACGCAAGACATGGACTGGGAAACATACAAACATATAGACAATAAACGACCTGGGAGATCAGGCAGACACGTGCATAGCTAGAAGGGGAGGAACGCAAAGAGAGAAGCTGCGTGCGAATGAAAGGAAAAGTGAAAAGCTAACAGGGATAGGATAATGAGAGAAAATGACAGCGATAGTCAGAAGCGTGAGATAATTAGTGATTAGTAGTGTTAGTAACTTAATCTAAATCCCTAACGTTTGTAGATTAGTTGGTTAGTACTATATACATCTAACTAATATATACAAAGTGCAATCTAGAAAGTAAGAAGGAAGAAAACGAGATAATAAGCGAAGACGGAGAAAACCCGAAATGTAGAACTTCCTGAAGTGCATGACAAGACAAGGAGTGGGTCTCTAAATAACAGGAACAAAGACAGACAGGGACCAGAACGTGACAGAAAGATGAAAACGGAATACTGAAAAAAGAATAATGAATTATGACTGATGAAAAATAAACAAAGTACAAAAACAACAGAACAGACACTCAGAAACATGACACATTTAAATTAAGCCCGAGTAAGAGGAATAGAGAATCTTTCTGCTTGTAAATACATTAAAAAAGAATGGGATAAATATTATCTATGTATTCTACCTGGTGATCGTTTAATGAAGTGGTGAGCCAGTAGATCCATAATGATCTCAAAAAGCGCAAAACGTCTTTATTAAACCCACCGACAACACAAGAAACTTGAATGATTGGATTGTTCACAGCCATTCAAATAACTATGATGTTTGTGCTTGCAAATATAAATATTGCAATGATGTGTACTGAAGTGCTCTTTGTCTGCAGTTCAATTGCATGACTGACTGTGCAATTTATTGTAATAGTGCATAGTAGCCTACTAGAATATACATTTTTTTCATTGATTGAATATGGATTTGAACATGGCTGATGCAGACTAATGTTGAAATGCACTTGCATGGGAAGTTTAATTACACAGTTATATTCAGTATGCCAATTGAATGTGCAATTTGTTTGCATGTGTTACCTCACTCTGAATAAGGTTTAGCAAAAATGATGAATGAAAGCAGGCAGTTGCTAAAATGCAGCTTAGGAGATTGATTGCATATGGATGAAGTGTTTAGCAACACCTTTAATGGAACTGCTATGCAGATCCATTTAATGGTGTGTCTGGCTCAGGAGCATCAGTGACAGTCTAATTCAGGGAATTATATCCATTTTTCATAGCCATAGGCTTCTTTTTCCCTGACATAATTACCCTGTGTATAATTACTATGTATACATTCCTGTGATATGTGATCACATGTGCGTATAGAGAAAATCCATATCAAAGGTCTTGATCATGTTGACAGAGGCCCTAGGTTAAAGTCTGTATTCAAGACTGAGAGCAAAGAATTCCTCTATACAGACTAATCAAGGTTGGAAATAACATGTTCACTTTTTAGACTTTGAAGACAGTTTAAAGCATAGGCGTAACGTGTGGGGGGGAAATGTCCCCCCAGCATTCAAAACAGTCACATCTGTCCCCCTGATCATTTGTAGGTAGAAAACATTCCCTTTCATTATCCCCCACCCCCATATATAATATTTGGGTATGCCCTTGGTTTAAAGTACTCTCACTATTCTTGTGAATATGAAATGACAAATGACAAATATAATTAGCTTGTTTTCAGGTATCATTTTTAATTGCTATATCATTTTCAAAATCATTACATTTACATTACATTTTAAGCATTTAGCAGATGCTCTTATCCAGAGAGCTGTGCATTTAAGATGTGCATTAATACATGGTAGGAACAATCATAGTTCGCACAAGAGATCAGTGCAGTAATACAGTGATAGACCTCGTTGTAGGCAGCTGCATACCATACCTGTAACACTGGAAAGGAAAAGGTTAGTAATTATTTTTTATAAATCAGGAGTAGGCAGGGATACATATACAAGAAGTGTTGAGCAAGTAGGCAGTGGTGATAACAATTGGGCAGATGTACAGAATTCAGTGGTAGTGGAGTCTGAAAAGGTCTGAAAATCACCCTATGTCTCTGAACTGCACTACCGGTCAAAGGTTTTAGAACACCCCCATTTTTCAGTTTTTACTGAAATTTAAGCAGTTCAAGTCCAGTGAATAACCTGAAATGGTACAAAGGTAAGTGGTAAACTGCCTGCCAGAGGTTAAAAAAAAAAAAGTTTAGGTCACCAAAAACTGAAAAATAACATACATTTCAGAGTTATAAAAAAGGCCCTTTTCAGGGAACAAGTAATGGGTTAACGTGGGTTAACAGTCACTCTGTGCAAGTTGCCGACTCTGGATCCAGCAAAAGAGCCCCAGACCATCATACTTCCTCCTCCATATTTGACAGTTGGTGTCACACACTGAGGAACCATCCTTTCGCTTACTCGACAGCCTACAAAAACCCTGCGTGATGAACCGAAGATTTCAAATTTGGATTAATCGGTCCATAAGACCTTCTTCCAGTCTTCAGTAGTCCACTGGAAGAATTGAATTGAATTGAAGAATCTTAGCAATGGCTTTCTTACTGCCACTCAACCTGTCAAACCTGCAGCTCGAAGTCTTCTCTTCACTGATGAAACTGAGACTTCCTTACTTCGACCAGTGTTAAGCTGTGCTTGAAGCTGTTGTCCTGTGAGCCGCCTATCATGCAAGCTGTTGACTCTCAGAAACTTGCCTTCTGATTTTGTTGTGGCTTTGGGTCTGGCAAGTGCCTTTTGATGGTGTAGGAAACTACTCACCGCCAGAAAATTTACATTATTTTTCAGTTTCTGGTCACCTAAACTTTTTTTTTTAACCTCTGGCAGTTTACCACTTACCTTTGTACCATTTCGGGTTATTCACTGGACTTGAACTGTTTAAATTTCAGTCAAAACTAGACAATGGGGGTGTTCTAAAACCTTTGACCGGTAGTGTACCTCTAATAAGAAGGATGGCAATGCCCCCATCCACAGGGCACGGGTGGTCACTGAATGGTTTTATGAGCATGAAAACAATGTAAAGCATATGCCATGGTCATTTCAGTCACCAGATCTCAACTCAATTGAACACTTATGGGAGATTCTGGAGCAGCACCTGAGGCAGCATTTTCCACGACCATATTACAAAGCACCAAATGATGGTATTTCTCATGGAAGAATGGTGTTGCATTAGAGTTCCAGACACTTGTAGAATCTATGCCAAGGTGCATTGAAGCTGCTTTGGTGGCTTGTGGTGGCCCAACTCTCTATTAAGATGTTTCCTATATTTTGTCAGTTACCTGTGCATTGCTTGTCTTTTTTAAAAGCAGTTAACAAACAGTGGAAAGACACTAAATAAGTAATAAACTATCAAATCAATAGTGTGACACAATGACCTATTGTGTAAAAATATATTGTTCATACATGCTCTCATTTGCTGTTCTGACCTTTTAAAATGTAAAAAAGGGGTATATAACAAAATGTAATTCATCACTTTACTCTCACGTTTACTTCAATCTTTTTTTGACCAGCTGCTTCAAGTATTTCCTACTTAATAATTATATTGATTCATTGTGTATACGTGTTATAACATTAAATAAAAGGGGACCTGTTTATCTGTTACCATCTGTTCACATATATTCAGAGGTCACATGTAAATCAAAGAATAAGTTGAGTGTAAAAGGATCTTCAGTGCCCAATTCAGATTGCATATGTCCAATTACTCAATATATATTTATTTTAATAGAATTGTAATCAAACTGAATTAGAAGAGGAACTTTTTTTGGCCAGGTAATATTCTGAGATTTCTCCAACATAAACAAAAATTATTATTATTATTATGGTCCAAGATCATTATGTGGTCTGCATTATGATGCAGGACAACTGGTAAATAAGCGCTTATCTTCAATCATATGTATGGATACATTCTCCTAATGACTAAAAAAGATGGTGACATTTAGTTTTTGCTAAAACAAGTTGTCAAACACTTGACTAAATATTGGCTAAATTGGATTTTCTCTCGGGTTGTCTGAAAACATTGAAGTCATTTTTCCAAGTGGAAAATATCTTCCATCACATATATTGAATTCCACGTTAGTTATCATTTGAACTCCCCAACTTGGAGTATTATAGGGTAAGGAACCCAAATGAGACTTCATTAATCAGACAGGATCCACTTCAACAGAGCAAAGGGGGGAGAGGCAGAAAAGGGAGAAGGAGAGGGCCAATTTATGTGACGGGGCCTGAAGCAGGATGAGTAAGTACTTAATTCAGATAGCTGGAAACACATCATTTGCATGCACCATTTGCCAGATGCCCATTTAACATCTATTAATTAGATCGGTGCTGTTGAAGAGCAGGAAGGTGTCAAGCAGCGTAAATAGAGCCCTGTGCCACAATGTGATCACCCCCCAGGGCTGTTTTGTGGATTATAACATTAGTAAAGGGGCTAAAGGGGTTTCTTTGGCTGAACAAATCGCCTTCGCTCTCTCTCTCTTTCTTTCTTTCTCTCTCACCCCCAACTTTGTACAAGCTCTGTCTTCCCTACCATTGAGCGAGGGAAAAGTCAATGGCTAGCTAGTAGCTAGTAGCCTGTTATTTCAGATGTGCAGAAACCCAGCGCTATATCAGAGTGACACTGGGGATGCTTCACACAGTCCAGTTATTATGGATCCCTCCAAAGGCACTGAGATCCTCCAACTTGTATCAAGGGGCTGTGAGGCTTTAAAACCGATGCAAATGGATTTGACCAGAAATCTTCCTTCATCTTGGAGTTGGCAGGTGGAGGTAAGGGGGAAGATCGAGTTGAGACGGTTGGGGGGGGTTTACAATTTCATGGGCGAATTGGGCAAGGATTCATGTGGGGGGGGGTTATGCTTAATAAAACCTCTGCTACTTCCGTCTACCAAATTAACTGCCAGGTTATACAGAGCGAGTGAGGCATGACTCAGGTTCAGAATTACAATTACACAAAAGCCCACTTGGCAAATCGTATTCCCTTAGATAATTCACATGAATCGATCGATATCCATTACTGCATTTTCAAAGCAGACTGTTTATAGTGAAGGGAGGACAGGACTACATTATGAGGCAGAAATGAGGAAACATTTATGATGCCTTGTGTTCATAGAAATGAAGGGTATTAAAATAATACTTTTGTTTGTATTATTGTGGGGGTTTTTAATGAAAGGATATCATTGGGATGAAAGCAATCAGACAATTCCCAAAAGTCTGTAATTGAAACCGTTTTTGCATGTATGCATTCTCTACTTCCACCTTCCTCATAGATAAGGACCTGCGTTTTTCACCACCTCTCTCAAGAAACTGCAGTTCCTTTCTGATCCTCAAGGTCTCACTGTAGGCACTCCATTTTCAGTAATTAGTGGCAATTACTCAAATGAACCGACCAATTATACAATTAAGTGCCAATCTGAGTTTTGGTGCAAGGGCACAAGTCAAAAAATTACCATTGTTTCAGAGAGGGGAGTTTCCTCTTATGGAAAGGTTTTTACACCTCTACGACAAGTCATGAAAGAGGAAACAACACATTTTGTCAATGATTAAATTCAACACCAAAATATAAAATATTGTGATCCCTTAACATAATTTTTTAAAATCTAGGCATCCTATCAATAACATTTTTGTTCTTTATATTTTTATTTTGCCTTTAGGCTGTCAAAAGACATTTTCCTTTTGCGTTCAATTGTTTTATATGTTTGTGCGGTTTAAAAATATCTACCCACTCATTTCAACATATCAGTTTCTTTGCTCCAGGACAGGCATGATATGTCCTACAGAAGTGTCAGCAAACATTTTCACAATTGAAAGCAGTAGCCTACTTACAAATCAGTCAGTATGATTACGTGTGGGTGTGTGCAGCGCCAACTGCTGACTAGTCTACTACACTGCAATAAGCACCTAATTTGTGGTAATTGAATGATTACTTGAGATCGTAATGCATTGATTGCATAACAAGTAGCTTCAGAAAGTCCTCCATACTTCCTGGATAGTGCCAGAAGAGCACATTTGATGTTAGGGATAATGCTGGAACTATAAAATATTTAGGTCTTCAAGAATTCCGTCAAATCATGTGAAAGAAAAAATATAGAAAAAATATAGAAATTACTGGAAAATAATAATAATTTTTTGACAAATCCAAAAACTTTAGATTCTTAAAAACAGCACTCTATCATTGCTTCATGTCACTTGGTTCAATTATGTTTTATCATAATTCCCCCACCCAGAAAGTCTGCAATTGAAAATGGCTGGAGAGTTGTGTTTGGATTTAACCTCACAGAGCACTAGCTGGGGTGGAAGCAAAAGACTAAATATTGACAATTGAAAAATGTGCTCAACTCACATTGCAAAGTCTTTCAAAGTTCTCAGGTGTTTATGCCCAAAGATATTCCCAATGTGACAAAATCAAACACAGACCAACACTTACAAATATTCAATTTGAGAGTAATATTAAGGACTACAGAATTTCCATCTTGTTTGGGTTGCATTAGGTTTGTGCTGTTTAATGAAGCAGAAACTAAGCATTGTTAATTAGTCAACAATAACCTGGTTTGATGCCTGATGCTGCATGTGTAGACAAGAAATGAATTGGATGCTTTTACTTATAAAAATATTGTCATATACACTGCCTGTCCCAAAAAAAAAAGTCACACACTGTAATATTTTGTTGGACCACCTTTAGCTTTGATTACGGAATGCATTCGCCTTGGCATCGTTTTGATAAGCTTCTGCAATGTCACAACATTTATTTCCGTCCAGAGTTGCATTAATTTTTCGCCAAGATCTTGTATTGATGATGGGAGAGTCAGACCACTGTGCAAAGTCTTCTCCAGCCCATCCCAAAGATTCTGTGGTGGCCAATCCATGTGTGAAAATGATGTCTCATGCTCCCTGAATCACTCTTTCACAATTTGAGCCCGATGAATCGTGGCATTGTCATCTTGGAATATGCCCGTGCCATCAGGGAAGAAAAAATCCATTGATGGAAAAACCTGGTCATTCAGTATATTCAGGTAGTCAGCTGACCTCATTCTTTGGGCACATAATGTTGCTGAACCTAGACCTGACCAACTGTAGCAACCCCAGATCGTAACACTGCCCCCACAGGCTTGTACGGTAGGCACTAGGCATGATGGGTGCATCACTTCATCCGCCTCTCTTCTTACCCTGATGCGCCCATCACTCTGGGACAGGGTAAATCTGGACTCATCAGACCACATGACCTTCTTCCATTGCTCCAGAGTCCAATCTTTATGCTCCCTAGCAAATTAAAGCCTTTTTTCCGATTAGCCTCACTGACAAGTGGTTTTCTTAAGGCTACACAGCTGTTTAGTCCCAATCCCTTGAGTTCCCTTCATATTGTGCATGTGGAAATGCTCTTACTTTCACTATTAAACGTAGCCGTGAGTTCTACTGTTGATTTTTTACGATATGATTTCACCAAACGTTTAAGTGATCGCCGATCACGATCATTCAAGATTTTTTTCCGACCACATTTCTTCCTCGAAGATGATGGTTCACCACTATCCTTCCAGGTTTTAATAATGCGTTGGACAGTTCTTAACCCAATTTTAGTAGTTTCAGCAATCTCCTTAGTTGTTTTCTTTGCTTGATGCAGGCCAATAATTTGACCCTTCTGAAACAGATTAACATCTTTTCCACGACCACAGGATATGTCTTCCGACATGGTTGTTTAAGAAATGAGAAGCTACTCACTGCATCAGTTAGGGTTAAATAACTTGTTGCCAGCTAAAACATATTAATCACTGCAGTAATTATCCAATGGAACGCTGTTACCTGTTTGCTTAGTTAAATCCAGGTGGTGACTTTTTTTTGGCCAGGCAGTGTATATATAAATTGTTCAGTTTGGTTTCATACTTGTATTTTTATGTGTATATATGTTCTACATTCTAAAATGGTCTTGCCTGCCTTAATATACTATATTTGCTTTCTTTTTTCATAAATGAAAATAATTTTGAAAAAGTCATTTTCATTTATATCTCATCGTCTTTCATATATCATCTCATAGCTTGACAACAGTATAGCCTAGACCGCGAATCTGGGCCCCATGTAAAAGTAATTGAATAGCCCTGACCTAGGCTTTATTATGGTCGTGTACCATGCAATTACTATAAATTGGCTTATTGTAGTAATTTTATAGGATTTTCTAATAAAATAATGACCTACATTTATCATTATGGCTTAACATCAGTTCATGATGAACATCATCATGAATCAATCAACTCTTTCCAGTTGCTAAAACAAAGCCTTGCAGTAATGCATACTTGTGCACTGACTTCAAGAGATGTAGTCATCTGACAGTTTCTCTCCTTTTTCTACCAGAAAATTAAAAAAACTGGTATGTGATACTTTTATTTTTATTGTCTCTATGTTTTAACGGTTTGTAGTTGTTGATGGATTGCCCAAAAAAGTTGTTGTATGCTTTTATGTCAAGTTTGTTCCTTGTTCTAAAGAACAGGTATACACTAGGTATCATTGAAATGTGGGCTAAAACAACAAGGGATGAAAACCTTTAAGTGTACTTGCGGGGTAATCCCGAACACCTGTTACCCCATGCCCACTCAGGATAACTTTTCACAGCATCCAGTTGATATTTTGATTATCTTAAATGCTGATAACTCCTTTGTGTCATTAAAAATGACATTGTGATCAATTTGAAAACTTTATGCAAATTGTATTGGGATATCATTTATTTTCAGAATGCCGCGTACATACGTCAGGAAAACATCTTGTCTGAGATGTGAACTGGATGTTCTGCAGCAAGTTATGTCATTGCAAGAATGAAAATAATGCATATCCTTATGTTCACAAGTGTTTACTACACTGTTCAGGATTACCCCCAGAGTATGGGGTAATCCCGAACAAAGCCATTTTCTTTCTGTAGCCACAATGTAGCCTACTTAAGGAATGTTGAAAAGCTAATAAAAATATGTGTCTAGCTAGCACTTCACTTGGACTTTGTGGTGATGTATCAATCTTAGAAAACCACTCTCATTTTGTTGTAATTAACCACCAAAGAAAAGGTGTTTGGGATTACCCCACTCTCCCCTATGGATATTGTCCCTCGCACACCGCGCAGGTCGAGTAGAACTAGGCTGTAATGTAAGGGGGGGACAAGTCCTTCATCTATTGTGAAAATAGGTTGATAGTAATACATTTTTTTATAAATATGCATTAGAAAGATTTTATCACCCTTTTCCTCTCTGCATATTTACAGGACTTCATACAGCATGAACATGGTTTCCTAAGCAGGCAGATATGCACAGTAATAATAGGAATGATCACATTTAATCTGATTTTAAATGCCTATTGATGTAATTGCCAATCCTCTTTAATATATGCTCCGTTTTAGCAGTTGGAAAATGAATGGTTGGTCAAAGAAATGCATAAATACACCTATTTTGAGGGCAGTTCTGTTTCATTTTTATTTCCACTCGCTTTCATGCCCTCCAATCTAGTCTGCTCAGATGTAGACTCTGGCAGACTCAATTGTTCAAGTGTGGGTTTCCAGAAAACATTGAACGTTAGAGATTAACATGCGATGGGTTTCCCGAAAGCCGTCTGGTATTTTACGTGTGAGTTTAACATACTTCTTAGTTAACTCAGCTAGCCCCAGCACCAGTCTGGCAAAAAGCAAAGCAAGTCGATAATCAAACAATCGATTGACAAATCTCTGCAACATCTAGTTAGTTTTTTTGGGATATTGGCATGATGTAAAACAATTAGAAATAGTAACAAATAATATAAGAGTATATTTTGAAGAATACAATTGCAGGGAAATGTATACATTGGCACAAAATAAGACAACGAATCCCTCTAAAGTAAAATGAACCTGCAAAACCTACAAGAAAGAGAAAACAACACTTCTCCAAAGAAGAAGTTCTACTTCTTTTGGATGAAGTAGCACAACAAATAAATTGTATTTTCAAAGGCTTGGGGCAGGGATGGATGTCAATAAAAATGACCTTTTCAAGCCAAAAAATATGGGAGCTGAATTACACTGTGAAAGGGTACACAATTATCTGATGCAGAAACCACAAAAAAATCTTAGAATTCATTTTCCTCTCATATCTATTGAAAAATAGTTGAAAGAAAACTATACATATTGTAGTGTAGATCGAAGGTGGAAGAGCCACACGCAGATCTCACGAGTATCTAAAAGCTGAACACAAGCCACTAAGTCTGCGAACAGATTAGGGAGCGGGGAAAATAGAAAGGAAACCCCGGAACAAAACTCCACAGGAATTAAATAAACAGAAAACAACCCAAAAAGGGCGAATACTCCTCACCGAGGAGCTAAGAAAATAAATGGCTTTAGAGACTTTAGCTCTGGGGAACATTAGCCCTGATAAACAAAGAATACATCTCAAAAGGAAAACCACCAAAGTGGTGAGCTTAAAACCCTTAGATTGGAGATAATTTCCTAAAAGGCTACCACAGAGTGGTGACACTAAACCTTTATATTGAGATTAATAAGTAGTACATTCTCTCTTTAACTGAGAGAACCACAGAGTGGTGAAACTAGACCTTAATTTAGGATACCGGCTAGAGCGTAACAATTAGTTTACACAGAAGCGTTTGCATGAGGGAAACAGAGAAACAGAGACGGGATTAAATAAGAGTGATCAGAGAACTTAACACCTGATAGAAATGACAATGATTCCTCTAGCAGAAAGGGAAAATGATCACATGAACTCACTCCAGACACAAAACCCCATATATGTGACTGGCTAAAACCATGTAACCACTTTAGATAGATACCAATGGATGCCTGGGTCCTGTTTTTAGAAACAACACTGGAATTTGATTGCTTTTGCATCCAGTGTACAACCCATAACCGAATCTTATCATGGCTGAATCTTATCACGTTAGTGCTGAAATAGGCCATCCAATGTTGTGATGATATAGGCTACACAACACATATTATAGGCTAATAAATAGCCTAATATGATGTTTTATTTTATTTTATTTACATGTAAATAAAACACCAAATAAATGTAATAAACAAATTAAATCCATCCGCGTGTGCTAAAGAGCAGGAAAAAGTGAGCTTAAGAAGTACTCTATTTTAAACATGTGGGTCGAGTAGCACGTTAAATAAAGACGGGGATAACGTGCTACATTAGTTATGAAGGGTTTTGGGAAACCCACGTAAATTAATGGTAGATCTTACCATGGAACTTATGATGCATTTAGCATTACGATGCTTTCAGGAAACCCAAGTGAGATCTTCAATAATTCTTTGGATACAAACAATATGGATACAAACACATCTGTAGAACAATTTTGAATTTATACTACATTGGAATATTACTAAGAATAAAACACTTTAAGATGTACAGGGAGTTCACAAAATAATGGAAAACAAAACATTTCATTTTAATATCAATACTAATTACCAATATGTTTCTGCTATAAAATACATTTTAAAATGAACACTTTAAAACGGAGGCGGAGCCTAGGGCCCATGAACGTCAAGATCTGGCCCTGCAAATTAGTGTTACTCCAACCCTCCCTTGCAGGGCTGTACAGAGACCTTGTGCTCAAAAGTTTAAAAAAAGGCACCCCCTACAGGCAGGGTGGGGAGTAAAGGGGAAGTTGCCTGTCAGTTGTCAGTGCTGATCAGAATTCAGTTTAGTTTTTTACATGTGAAAAAGATTAGGATTGGCTGCCCAGAGTGGCGACCAGCCCTCAACAAATGGTACAAAAATAAGAAGTAGCTAAGAGGGGGGCATGCTTGGGCACTCTTTTTCCCCTATCTGTGCACATGCCTGCTCACTAATATGACTATAACAGAGAGGAAAAAGAGGAGCCTTGTTTCAAGTTTGCCTCCCAGAAGTAAACGAGTTTCAACTTAATGGGATTTGGACACAGAGGCAGAGGATCCTCCAATTAGACAATTAACACAATGGCTCAATCCAGATTCATTATCAATTAAAACATTTGAAAAATTTAAGCAGGCATTGCAACCATCAGCATTCCCAGCCAATAGCATACTGTGGAAGGCATCGGTCTCAGCAGCGGAATCGGGGCGATTAGCGGCCACGCCTACTGGCAGAGCAACCAGAGCACACACCTGTCTTGTGTCTGATAATCATACCTGTGTGTTTAAAATTGCTCTGCTCTCTTCAGTAGGGGGCTGGAACCAGGAAGGAGAAGGCTGTTAAAACCGAGAAGTGCATGAAAAGTCAACTGAAAAGTTGCATGTGTGTTAAGTGTTTGCCGAAAGGCTTATTTGATTTAGTTTGTTATTTTTAGTTTATTGTTTTTGTCCCGAACCCGTGGATGGATGAAGGTTTTTATATTATTTGTTTATTTGCACTCTCACTCTCATTCTCTTCCCCCAGTCCTTGGACCCTAAACTCCACTCTCCATCTTTGGCTGCTCTGTTCTCGTCCAGGGATTGTCACAGGCGTGTGACACATACATTTAAGATGGGTGAAAACTGATCTCTCACAAAACAACATTTTCCATGAAAAGTATTCAAACTTCTATTTCAATTTTTTTTTACTGTATAATGTCCTCTATTGAAAATTCTAATCAAGGTACAGTAGTAAAATTGCAGCTGTGATTATTATTCTATAAACTAACTTACTGATATTGGTATTATATCTTATTATTCCACTCAGAATCTCCTATATCTTTTAAGCTAGACTCCCCAAACTCGGCCACTAGCTTCAGTTAATTTGGCATGCTAGTTAGTTGCTATTCAAATGTTTTTCTATACTTTTTGATAACATGTTGAGATTTTAATTTGAAAATGTTTAAAATATTGTAACTCATTGTATTTTCTGTACTAACTGTGTCCTCAGCGATTCCAATAGCTGACAAACTGGCTAGCTAGCAAGCTATCTGAGCTATAAATTCATACCAGGGGCTGTACAAATTGGTGACTCTTATGAAGCAAATGAATGGCTAGCCAGTTGGATGGTAAAATAACTGAAAAAGAAAAGGAAACAAAGCTAGCTATAAGAATAAACCAAATATCTAGGTTGGGTAATGTTAGATGGCTTGATGTGGTGAGTTGCACAGCAGGTGTCAAATGGTCAGGGTTGCAAAGTGGAAAACCAGCTGCTATAGTTTCACAGTCCATGCAGTGCATTGAAAGGCTTTGCACAGTTTCAATCAAGCAATTTAAAGCATCACCACAATTCACACATTTAGTGTATCATAGCATTTATAATAATCTTAACATGAAACGGTGATAATAATTCACGCCTGCGCAAACCACACATTGTTAATAAAAGCAGTAAATTACAGGAAACTCGTACTCCATCGCTATGACTGCTACTTGTTACACAGAATAACTTAACATTAGCTAGCTTCATCTCAATTTGCCAACAACATTAGCTTGTACTAATGTACTACTGCAGATGCATGTAACATTGTGGTGCAACTCCAAAACCTTAACCCTCGTGATGTCCTCATATTCTGTATACACCCCATGTCCTCCGGGTCAAAATGACCCGCCTTCACTAAACCCCCAATATAAAGCAGCTTAATTGAATTTTAAACACCAAATCTATTTTGCCTGAAGAAACAACTTCTCATTCACCACAAATTGTGTGAATACCTGAGTTTTCCCTCTTCACATGGCAGAAAGACTGCATTTATTCAGGAGACACCACTCGTTTCTATGACACTGTCAATTGTATTATTTTTTACTGTATAGGTAGTAAGCAATATTTGTATAGTATTTCTATAGCTTAAGAAAGTAGCAGAAATGTGCAAAAAGTAGTTTTGAATCCATTTTTATTTATCCCAATAAGTCCGTTTTTTGTTTTTGTTTTTTTTTGCCAGTGAACAATGTAATAAAATATACAAAACAAAAATGTGAACATGTGAACCAAACAACATAAGTTCCTCGGACTTCATGGCTTGGTTTTTACTCTGACATGCACTGTCAACTGTGGGACCTTATATAGACAGCTGTGTGCCTTTCCAAATCATGTCCAATCAATTGAATTTACCACAGGTGGACTAGAATTAAGTTGTAGAAACATCTCAAGCAGTATCAGTGGAAACAAAATGCACCTCAGCTCACTTTTGGGTGTCATATCAAAGGGTGTGCACACTTGTGTACATATGATATTTTACATTTAGATTTTTAATAAATTAGCACAAATGTCTAAAAACCTGTTTTCACTTTGTCATTATGGGCTATTTTGTGTATAATTTTGAGACAAAAAATGAACTTAATCTATTGTAGAATAAGTCTGTAACGCAATGAAACGTGGAGAGGGTGGAAGGGGTGTGCAGACTTTCCGGCTTGACTGTATATATACATACCTCCGGGTCGAGACACTATTTAGACCGCTATGCTATCCGCCGCCCCTCATCATATACATCATATCATGAACTTTGTACTTTGTTTTAAATGCAGTAATAATCTAAATAACAGCAAGAGAAATAATGTTTATGCCATTAATTGACACAGGCCAATGATTATTTTTGAGTGGGGTAACGGATGTTACTTAACCCTCTGAGGTCCGTGCTAAGCTTTTAGATGTTTTTTGATTTTGGCATGGTCTGATATTTATCTCAATTTCATCAATTTAACACACACTTACTCCAAAGTGTTTGATATTTTTATTTGAAGGACAATCACAGCTACATTTGTATGCCATCAATAGTTTGGTCAGTATCATATGCAGCTTGTAAATAGATCTACAAACACACAAGTTAAAAATAGTAAATTTTTCTGCTGTCACAAAAGTTGTGAAAGCACACACTAAACTATAGTGACGAATTGTTTTGCCAATGTGCGTTTGTTCATCAAGGTCTTGGTTATGTAAGGGTGTGAAAACAGTTTAGCACATCTGAGATCTAAATAGCTAAAAACCTGTTTTTATCAGAACTGGTCACATTTTATTTCAGGCTGTGGGAGGGCTAAATGCCAAATACCTGAATATTCATTATTCATTGTCCACACCTCTAAGATCTGTCAGATGGGCCATCTCACTGGGCCATCAGTGTTATATTCTGAGTTCCTGTTCTGTTGTTTTTTGGTCTTTGTTTATTTTTCATTCAGTCCTTATTCATTATTCTTTATCCAGTATTGCATTTTCCTGTTCTGTCACGTTCTGCTCCCTGTCTGTCCTTGTTCCGTTTATTTCGAGATCCACACCTTGTCTTGTCATGCACTTCGGGAGTTTATACTTTTCGTTTTTTTCCGCCTTCGCTTATTATCGTTTTTTCTTTCTTACTTTCTAGATTTCACTTTGTATATATTAGGTAGATGTGTATAGTACTAACTAAACTAATCTACTAACGTTAGGGATTTAGATTAAGTTACTAACACGCGAATATGTTTGGCGTCACAAGACGCGGAATTCATATATTTTCACGAGTATTTGAAAACAAGCTAAATAAATAACATTTTAGGCTGTTTGAAAAGTATTCTTCCATAGATCTTGTGTGCATATTGCAATTTGTTACGTTGCAACACGCGGAATATGTAGTCACAAGACGCGAATTCATATATTGAATATATATACGAGTATTTGATAACATGGCAAATCAAATATAGTTACTTACTCTTCGTCAGTTATTGTCTTCGTCGCTTTTCATCAATACTCTCAAACACTGCAGCGCAGAAAATCTTTCCATCTTGAATACAATTGTATGTCTGTATAAAATCTTGCTTCAAATTGTAGGGACAGTTTATGTGTTTACGCTCGGCGTTTTCACACATGGCCCCACGCCCTCCCCACACACCTCCCGAAACTCGCACATAGTTACCATGTCAATAGAAGGGGGACGTTACTACCAGGTAAAAAAGAGAGTAAAAGGTAAGGTTTACTTTTGGTCTAATTAACCTAATTAAAAAAATCCCATTTGATTTGCCAGTGCTCAAATCGGAAAGTCGCGATTCTAAGGTTTCTGTCAATGTTTTTGTTGCGTGTGTATGATAAAATATCGCGAAGTTAGAAATAGTAATATACTTTTATTGCTGCTGGGAGCGGCGCCGCTCCCGTCGACCTCAGGGGGTTAATAAATTAATAACATAACAGGTATATTTTTTAATGTGGTAAAACATCCATTGTTGCAGGATGCGGGACAACAGGTCACAAGTGACATCTGTTCGCCCTAAGCGGAGCATCAATGAAATGTAGCTAATATTGTTAATAAAGATGTTTTAATATATGTGGCTTTGAAAATACACAAATAAAACTAAACTAATGTGTGCAGCACTTCTTTTACTTTTTGTCCTCCCGGACTTATATCAGTTCCCTACAGCGAAAAGCACTTTCCTCAGTAGGAAACGTAACACACGCATGTTAGTGTCATTTAGTTTAGCATTGCTGCATGATACACCGTCCAATTTTGTACTCCATTTTATTGTAGCGAAAGCCTGAAAAGTCTCATAATGTGCTCTTCGCAAACTATGGTGCTTACTCTTCATTAGACATTAAAAACTTGCCATTTTGCTATGGCAAAGGGAAAAAAGCTGATGATGAGGTTAGTCATAATGACACAAACCTTCACCACACCCACAGGTAATTTATTCTTCCTAAACCTACCTCATTTACGATTGCACCACAGGTGCGCTACCTTCATTCTGGATTAGCGCGAATGTCTGTGTATAGCACTTGGTCAACATAACTATAGAGAAGCTACAGGCTACATTTGCAGTGTTCGAAGGCAGGAGGAGGAATCCCCCCTCTTCCTTGCCAGCATAATTCATTTACAATTAGGGAAGAAATCTGACCCTTTTTACATTTATTGTGGGTCACATCTTTTCAAGGTTATTGAAATGGTCCTCTCATGATGAGTATTGTGGTGATACCAAACATTGCTATGTTGGGATTGGGGAAGACTGCTTGGTTTATATAGAGATATATATATATATAGAAATCCAATTATCATTCATTCATTTAATATGGGCCTACTGTTACGTCTCCGTCCCGTCCTGTCCACCTCCCTTGTGTTTCCTGCCAGTTCTTTCCTTGCGTGCCATGTCTTGTTTTTTGCGTTCACCCCTGTGTTATGTGTTTTATGGGCGCGGCTCGCCGCTTCCGCATTCTGTCTTGTGTTCCCTCGTTATGTTTTCAGCCTGTCACAAACCATTCCCTTGCACATTCTGCACGCTGTTCCAATTTAGTTATTTCACCCTGCCTATGTATGTTGAGCACGCACTCACTTCAGTGCCGATCCGTCCCTTGTAACTCTCGTATGGCTCTCGTTTGTTTCCCCAGTTTACCAGTCTTGCCTGTTCGTTTTCTATCCGTAATACTTTGGTTTGTTCGTTTGTTTGTTAGTCTTTTTACCAGTTTTATAGCTGTCCTGTTTATTTCTGTTTTGCCTACGTTTTGACTGTGTTTTCCAGTCGCCTTTTGTTTATAATCTTATTAAACGCCTCCTGTGTGGAACCCAAATCCTACCCTCGTTCCGAGTCTGCATTTGGGTCCAGGTCTGCATAACTCAACACAACACCTACTCTTCTTTCATTTCAATTCATTTTTACTTTTATATTAATAACTGCTCATCTACAGGCCCAACAGTGTAATATGCCATTTTAACAATTATGTGAGTGTTGTTAGCTTGTTTGAAATTGCTTCATGATTTTACAGTACTGCAATGCTATATAGACCCATTTCTCCAGAGAAGGTTGAAATGCTATTACTCAACTGTGACCTATTGTTACATGATATGTGAAAAATGGGTCTTATGTGTCAAGCTTTATGAGTAAAACATCCTGATTGCTGTTGGTGGCAGTTTTCAGGCCAGCTCAAGTGAGCTGAACATGGGTCAATATGACAAATAGGTGGGTCCTAACGTTTGACCACAAATCTCAATCTGAAATTTGGAATTATAATAATCTGATTCAATGATTACTGAAAAATAACTGTGGAAGGCGTCAATCTGGATAGGGGAATTGTGGTGATTAACAGTTACGCCTACTAGCACGGCAGCCAGGGACGCACAGCTTTGAGTATTGTGTTGATATAACTGCTCTGCTTTCTCAGTAGGTGGCTGGAACACCAGAAGAGGAATACCTGAGACAGAGAGAGAGAAAAAGATAAATGAAATGTGACTGAAAAGTCTAAAACCACAGTCTAAATCTGTGCTTAGTATTGCGCCGAAAAGGCTATGTTATTTAGTTTATTATTTTGAGTTATTGTTTTTGTGTCCTGAACCCATGAGGGTGACGGCCAAAGGTATTTTGTTTATTTTTCTCTTTGTGTGTATGCTCTCTCACTCCCTGTGAGGGAGAAAAATAAAACACCAGTTTTAAAAATGTACTATTTATTAAGGTTTATTCCTGAATTCTCGGCCTTGGCCAGTACCCTGACCGATCTCACTCGAAAGGGAGCCTCAGTTCTGGTCCAGTGGATGGAGCAATGCCAGGTGGCATTCTTGGTAATCAGCCGTGATTTCTCCCTGCCTTTTACCTTACAGACTGACGCCTTGGATATGGGGATGGGTGTGGTTCTGTCCCAGAAGGTGGAGGGGGAGGAGTGACCAGTTACATCAGCCGGAAGCTCTCCGAGGCCCGCTACAGCACAGTGGAGAAGGAGTGCTTGGCGATGAAGTGGGCCACTCTCACCCTCCGATACTACCTCCTGGGCAAACCCTTTACCCTCTACCCCGACCATGTGCCCCTCCAGTAGCTCCACCAAATGAATGATACCAACTCCAGTATCTCCCAGTGGTATCTGGTTTTGCAGCTGTTTTGCCTTCGGGGTGGTCTATCGACTGGATTTCCTCTCCTGGGACAGGGTGGGGTCTGCCTAGCTGAATGGGCCCTGGTCGCATTCTGGGGTTGGAGGGGTGTGTAAGACGTCAGTCTGGGCAGGGTAATCTGAGAGATTAATTGTCACGCCCAGTAGCTGGGCAGCCAGGGCACACAGCTGTGGGCGCACAAGTAGTGTTGATCTATTTGTATGTTTATAACTGCTCAACTTTCTCAATAGGTGGTTGGAACCCGTGAGAGGAATACCCGAGAGAGAAAAAGAGAGAAAGGAACGTGACTGAAAAGTCTAAAACCACAGTCTAAATCCGTGCTTAGTGTTGTGCCGATTTTATTTCGTTTATTATTTTGGTTTATTTTGTGTCCTGAACCCGTGTGGGGTCGCAAATATTGCATATATTTCAACCGGGAGATAAAGTCCTTTTATTGCTTCTATGTCTGCATCTAAAGTGGCAAGGATCCTTGGAGGTCACACAGCAAGTGGGGGAGGTAGACTACAAAGTAATTCGTTCGGACAGGCGAGGCACACGTCAAATATACCACCTTGACCTGCTCAAACTGTGGAGGGTGGTAGACCCTGTCTCGCTCGCCATGCCGAAAATTGTGTGAGACGGGCTGGGCCCGGAAGCACCAAATGACATCACCAATCTCCCGGTCTCCGTTGACAGCCATTTTGTCAAACAACATCATTAAAATGATTATTAAGAGCTGTACAACAAATCATTATTAGTAATGATTTAGAATATGCCAGTTTTGGGGCTTACGATAGCGTAGGAGTCTAACGCACCCATATTGGCTGGTCCTTTACAAGTGTGAGTTGCCTATCACGGTCGTGGTTCTAAACCCGACTGTACCAGACCGGCCCAGGTGGGGAGCCCCGGTCGGGGGCAGCGTTTGACAAATTAGTGTGCGTAAGGGTGACTCCAGAACGTGCGTGGGCGAATTCAGAAACACATTTTTTTTAAATAGAATATGCCAGTTTCATTTAAAAAAAAATCTATTTTGTAATCAACTGCTGGACAATTAATTCATGCAACAACAAAAACGAAATCTGTATGGGCTGATGGGCCCGCTTTAACATGGCGGCTGTAAATTGTGAGCAAGCAAACATAGTAAAATATAATGTCAAAATAATCAAGAAATTAAAAATACTGGAATGACCCAGACCAAGTAAAAGCTAAATCAAGAACAAATAAGAATAAGATACAAGATAAAATAAGAATAAAAGTAATGTTTATAAAAGCAAAAATTCAAATTGTAAAAACCTGGTGGTGCCTCTATGATATATTAATAATACATTGTATTTGTATAGCACCTTTCATATATACGTTGAAGTGCTTTACAATACACAAAACAACAAGTCAGCAATAAAATAATACAAACTTTAAAGAACCTGCCTTTCTGATTTCTGAAGTCTTGGAGCATAAAAACACAATGCTGCTTCTCCACTTTTTTGTTTTACTTTGGGTACTTGGTGACCTTAACCAATATGGGAAATGCAGTAGTCGGGACGAGGATTGCAGTTCTGTCTCTAGCTATGGCTACAATTGCAATATTTTCAATTTTCATAATAAATAGTCAAAGTGGAATGGAACTCGTTTTTTAAAACTGTCATTCAATAACAAAGTAGGATATAGTACATAATTACTAATTGAAAATTGAGTGTTCATTTAAAAATTATTAAACACTTGAACGGAAACGGAAACAGTAAAAGAGGACCACAATGGAAATAAGTCGGAAGGCTTTTTTGTGTTTTTATCCTCGTTAGAGTGGTTTTAATGGATGTATCGCAGCCCAAATGGGGTGAAGCTATATATGTATTTTAACATTCTTTCAAATAAATTCAATCAATCAATCAACATGTTCCTCAAAATGTGTCGGGTGACATTTGTAGCCCTTTGATGCACAAGCCCTCCACACCCCCTCTAATGCACAACATGGGTCAAAAATGACCCGTCATCAATAAAGACATACTATAAAAATAATTTAATAATCATTTTGTTAAAATAATGATTTTAGCAGTGATTTGGTCTACACAAGAACCATTGATATTTGAAATATGTTTTTTTGTCACTTTTAGGCACATATACACATATCTGATAACTGTCAATTTTCAGATTGTGAATCTTCCTGTTGTCTCTGTAATATGCTTTGGGGGGTAAAATCTGGGACGACTGGGACCAGCCATGGCAGCCCTCTGGATGAAGAACATCAAAAGCACAAAGATCAAAAGGTTCCTTATCAAAAACAAGTTACCTGGATTGCTGAGTGATAAAATAAATTTACTCCAAAGAGTACATGTTTACTCCTAAACGTCCATAGGAAATGAATGTGGGTCATTTTTGACCCATGTTGTGCATTAAAGGGTTAAAATGAAAAAGGTCAAAGATTTAACTTTATTTATGAAATTCTGGAAATATCTGTCTGCCTAAAACAACAGAGCAGCACATGGTATTTTCTGCGTTACAGTGTCGTTATGAATAACCTTTACATTATGCAAATTATCTAATACAGGTGATGAAGACGGAAGAACCTGCAAACACGGAAACAGTAAACCCGACCCGGTAATCCATGTCTATGAATTGGAAAACACTACGTGATGATCTTAAACACTACCGTCACACTAACTCTGCCAGTGAGTTTTATAAATAACCCCTAAACTGTCTTAACATGGTGTTGGGCCACCACGAGCCACTAGAACAGCTTCAATGCGCCTTGGCATAGATTTTACCAGTGTCTGAAAATTTTGGAGGGATGCAACACCATTCTTCCACAAGAACTTCCATAATTTTGTGTTCTGATGGCGGTGGTGGAAATCGCTGTCTCAGGCACCGCTCCAGAATCTACAATTGTATTCGATTGGGTTGAGATCTGGTGACTGAGACGGCCATTTTTACATAGTTTACATAGTTTACTTGCCCATCAAGCCATTCAATTACCACTTGTGCCCTGGATGGGGGCATTGTCATCCTGGAAGAGATCATTCCCATCAGGAATATAAATGCTTCACCATAGGATGAAGGTGATCACTCAGGCTTTGTATTTGTCGCAGAAGCGACTAATACCCATATGAAATCAGTATTGTCAGGTGTTGTTGTGATCTTTTTGCTTTTGGTTTGCCTTCTGCGCATCTTTGGTACTGAGTGTGATATGCAGACTTTTATTTAGATTTTCTTTGCTTATTGTCCACCATTTCATGTATTTCCTTTGATTTGTACATTTGTTGTTTTAATCACTGTTTGCTGTGTCACCCTGGGCTAGGGTAAGTCTGTTTGTGATTACACAGACTGTGTGGTCTAACATGATGTTTGTGGCTGGAAATAGCCAGGGAACTGTCGACTTGTGTGCTATTGTGCCAAGTTTCCCTGAAGAAAGGAAAGGAAGAAAGCATATACAGTGACACACCAAATGGATCAAAATCTGTGTCTGTGATTCTAATGAGTGCTTTTCTGCGGAAAGAGGGAGAGGTCTGATGAGCGGATGTCGTGAGGTGTGTAGGATGAGCGACGGCATTCCAGTCTGGTGGTGCTCCTGGGGTCTTGTCCTGGGGTCCCTGAAGGGGAAAAAGAGACTGAGTGAAAGCAGATGAAGCCTTTCCAGGGTGAGTAGTTCTTTGTGATTTCCCATCTTCACATGTGAAAGGTGCAGTCTTCTATACATTTTTATTCCTTTTTATATATTACCCTAAGCAAGATGGGATGTTAATTGCTTAATTAACTTAAGAACCACCCCTATGTGGAAGCACATGCTTTCAATATACTTTGAATCCCTCATTTACTCAAGCGTGTCCTTTATTTTGGCAGTTACCTGTATAAACTTTTTGGCAGGTAACTGATTCATTTTTTATCCATCACCCAAATGCATCATAGTTGAGCGTGTGCCCTCTCCTTGGCATAGCTTCACCAGTTTTCATCTCCCAGGGGGTCAACAGCAGGAGGGCATACTCACAAACATCCCTCAGACGAAAGCTGAAAAAATTATCAGCCTAAGAAATATATTTTCAGCTTCGCGCCATTCCTTTTTTCCAAGCACTCATTTAATGGCCCAGGGGTAACATTTTCATATTGACAACCTGGTGTCTTGTTGGTCTAGTAATTGATTTTCCTGCAAGGAGTTGTCTGTGTCTAAGTGGGTCGGCGGCATACTGCTAATTCATAATAAGGGACGTGAAAGTGTTCTTTCCGCGGCATGCTTAAGCGGACCTTTCCCATAACGAACCCCAGCTCGATAGAGCCAAAATATTAGTAGGGAACTGAGGGTTGAAGAGGGTTGGGGAGCCTTGAATAGTGGGAAACACTGGTTTCACATTCCATCATTAACAGAGAGAGATGGCCACTAGAGACTGGTTAACAAAGAATATAGTGTTTATCATTGCGCCAAGGTGACCCCTGTGGTAGACACCATGGTGCTCTTATAATATTCAAGTGGATTGTGAGATTCCTTTGAGTCTGCACTTAAACAGCAGAGCATTATGTCTCTCAATGCATTCTGCTAGTTTGCTTTAAAAAAAAAAAAAACATAATTCATGTCTCTTTTACAGTTTTTCTTTTGGATAAAGACTTCACACAATATTCAGATGGAGATGTTTAGGACTGAATAATGACTGATGCTTCTTGTCCCCAAGAATCATCACACACAATGAGGGCGCTCCCATTTATTACCCACAGAAATTCCACTGCAACTCCATTTGCACTCAACATGCAACAACTGGGAGTAATGTGACAACCGAGCTAATCAGAGGCATTCGATTGCTAGCCTTTTCTTGAGGAGGTGGAAATTGTAACTGAATTCTGCACTAATTCTGTAGTCTTGGCAGGAGGTAGTCCACACTCCTTGTGGTAGGCGGCAAGTTTTGCAACACTCCAATAAATCCATCAAAGGGAAGAGGTGTATGCTTGGCAACCATGTGGTTCCACTGCCCCTTGTTTTCTTCATTCATTCTTCATTCAATACCAATGTGTTGCTGCTATGTTTCCAAAACATTTGTGCTAAGATAAAAATTGGATTTTGGCAAAAATCTATACCAATTACTTATGCACAGTTTCTTCTAGTTTGATAGTAACACATGTAGAATAGTTACAGCCTCGTTTTGTAATATAACTGTAAAGCAACAAATAAGTATTTATTTTTGCTTAAAATTGTATATTGCATTATATGTAAAGCCGCTGTGGACGAGCTACACTATATGGCCAAAAGTCAGTGGACACCTGACCATCACACCTACACTATATGGCCAAAAGTCAGTGGACACCCTACTAATTATTGAGTTCAGGTGTTTCAGCCACACCCATTGCCAACAGGTGCATAATAGCCCTGCAATCTCCACAGACAAACAATTAGAATTCAGAATGGTTCGTAAAGAGCTCAGTGACTTTAACTTTAAACACGGCACTGACTATGGTTTGCAAAATTATTGTCAATAGCCAGTAAGCATGTACACAATTATTCCACATCTTGATTGCCATTATAATACAATGAAAAGTGATTAGTTATTATCGTGATTTTATCATAGGCTATGGAAATTCTGGCCTTTACTCCTATAATTAATGCTCTGGGAAATTGACAAATAACAGGGAATGCAAAAGCATCGTCCAATAAAATTTCTGATTCATATCTCATCCTGCAAGAGACTGGTTTCTTAGTTTTGTCTCTTATAAGAGCATGTGCATTATTGGGGTCAAATCAGATGAAGAGAAAGGTAGAAATATTTAGTTTAATTTACATCGGTTACACATTGTAATTGGTTGTGGAAGTAAAAACAACATTCTACATACCTATTATACCTATTTTCAGAAACCCAGGTAAAGGGTGAATATGCAGTTTGTGTGCTTAAAATAAAAATAAAATAGACAAAAGAATGTCAACTGCAGGATAGAGTATCCTTTCTGTGAACGAGAAAACTCAGACAGCCAACTTTTTTTCTGTTGCCTCCTCTCTTCTCTATACCAGCCTATGGATTTGGATTGAAGTTGCCCAGGTAAATTGGGTGTGAATTGATAAATGATGTGATATGATGGTTTAAAAACTGAGATTGTGTCTGTCACCACATTATAATTTTATAAATTGTATAACGTTATAAGGCTTCTAATATGGCAGCCACATTTAAGGCTGTATTTACCATTTTCTTGAAATGTATGCAATATAAGTTACCGTATGTCTGCAATGGAAAGGATCGTATCCAGTATGAATGGATGAAATGGTGAGTATTATCACAGTAATATATGTACAGGGAGACCCAGGTTACACCTACATTATGTGCTGCTATTATCAATTGTATAGATTAGGGTATGTTAAAAATATGGACTCAGAAAATATAGACTGCTTTTAAAAGGATCGTTTCCAAGCATTAAGAATGTGATTTTCATTCTCCAACAATGAAAGGTGTTAAACTGATCTACCACTGTCATAAAGAAAGGCCCCTCTCTCACACAACCTGCCTGATTCATACAATTCACTCTTTTCTGTTTCCATTTATATTTTATACCTCATGAATATTAGTTGGTATCGGCTTGAACACTGCTGATATTGTCTCGCGAGGCACAAACTCGTACAGATAGATTTGCCTTTTATTGCACAGATGTTGAACGTGCAACAGGTAAAGGTGAGCTGCATTGCCAGCCTTTAATAGAAGTCACCTGGGCACAGCCCTGATTGTGTTACCCTCCAACTTGATATCATATATAAACCTTACGGTTCCAATAATCTGTATATATTGTTTGGCCTTTTCTCCATATTTTATAATTTCATACCTTGCACAGAGGTGTCAGGGAAAAATATGATGAATCGGCCTGGGCGCCGCTGGGCCGTCGGAGCCCACCTGCGAGAGAGTCACTGCCTTTTTCCCTTACCAGTACTGTATGTGTCACATTTCAATAGAGGGGTCATGGCATAATATCACCTTATGAAGACCGACCTCCATCTCCAGGAGCTCATTCAGCAACACAGGGAGATCGTTATTTGAGAGCTGATATTTTGCTGTGGTGGCCACATTTTTTATTTGTAAGCCAAAAAGGGTCTGTGTTACTGTTAGCATACAGTTGTGGGCCAAGGTCCTCAGCTCTGGTTATGGAGGGTTGTAATGTAGTAGGCTTTCCAGCTATTTATTAAAAGCACGATTACTTCCAGAACCTGGGAGGGAAGCTATATTGATTCCATCTAGACAATCAGTTGTTATGCAGGAGGCTAAGTGCCTGGCTGGAATAAAAACCTGCAGACAATGTGGCTCTCCAGGACCAGGGTTAAGTAGTCCTGAGCTAAATGGAAGCAGGAAACCCCTGACCCCTAATCTATGGTAACACTAAGCACTGGCTGTGTTCTGTGTGTTAGCTTTCTTGAAAAGACTGGGTTGTGATGAGTTTGTTTGTTCATGATTCATTATTGACACAGCATGGTAATCAGGCATGTGCACAGATAGGGCCCAGGGGGGGCTTGAGCCCCTGCCCTTTTGTAGTTACGTTTTGCATAGTTTAGCTAGTTTAGTGTAGTCACCCCCTTTTCTTTATAGCCAGTTTTCTAAAAACTTGATGTTTAAAAGTGTATTATTGTTTGGACATGTAGCAGTGTGTTTCCCTGTTAAAATAAAAGTTTCAATCAATCAATCAATCCATTTTGATTGGGAAATAAGAAGCAGCATAAACACTGATATAAGAGGCAAATACACCTGTCTCCAATGAAAGGCAAAATACTTCTCACCTCCCTGACCCTAGATCAGTTTTTAAGCCATATGCATAGATGTAACAAATATATAAGAGTGTGTTTAAGTAGTGTGTGTGTGCGTGCGTGCATGCGTTTTTGAATATTATATAATACTGTGGTTTCTTTTCCTCTCAGTGTGATGCTCAAAAACATGTTACTAAAATCAAACTGTAGTTCAGTTCATATGTCTCATTTATAAAATATATGCAGTGTAACAAAATGATACAGAACATGAAAACAGAAGGAAGTTTTGAAACCAGTTCCAAATTCATGTATCAAGCATGTCAGAGTAGGACTGCTGATCTAGAATCTTGAGCATGAACCATACCACACTTAGGAAGTATACATACTGGAAAGGTATGATCTATTTGAATACCATTAAATTGCATCCTTCCTAACTTTCTTTCTCAAAGAAACCACTGATCTGACTGCCTTGCATTACTACATCAAATCTGTGGTTTCTTCATGGAATAATGTGTTTCAGTAGAATTTAAACAGGTCCCATGTTATGAACATAGTGTGTGATTATGGATGGCGGCGGTGTGGCAACATTGGGGTGGGAATAGTGCGTGTCGGTGGGGTGAGTGCCCTTTTTTTTTGCTTGAGCCCCTGCCCCCCAAAATGTCTGTGCACGGCCCTGATGGTAATGACATGGTTACCCCTCTCTTCAGAGGAATGGAACACCCCCCAACCCTCCCTTTCCAATCTGCACGTGTCAGTGAGGTCCTGCTGGTATCACAGGTGTCGATTATCAGGTGTATTGCCACACAATTTCCATCAGATTTTCTATTCATTAAATTAGGTTAAAAGAAGGCATCAGCAACCTCACCTAAGATACTGATTATACAATGAGATATTTCCATATAACATGGTATAACCATTTATTATTAGAATAAATATAAATAATTATTAACATTTATTTAAATGAAGAGCTTCTTGATTGACAGGGACAAAACAGGAAGACCTGAAGATATTATTTCTTCCCTGGAAAATATTTTAAAATACAATTTTCCACTTTTTAAATCTTTTCACAAGATTTTATGAAAATCCAAAGCTGATAAGTACCATTATTGCTTGTCCTGATAAAACTCAAAGAATTGTATCCATCATTAATACACATTTCTATAAAGTATTAGCAGTGATTAGCAGTATTAGATTATATCTTGGGCTATAATCCCAAAAACAAATTTGCATTCTGCACCCCTATACAGAAATGCATTTGTAAATGTCAGCATGTTTCTCCAATGCATGTAATTCAAGGGCAGTTTTCCTGGATGAAACCAGTATTAGCTGTGATTAGCAGTATTAGATTATATCTTGGGCTATAATCCTGAGCAAAAATGTGCACACTGCACCCCTATATGGAAATGCATTTGTGAATGTCAGCATGTTTCTCAATGCATGTAATTCAAGGGCAGTTTTCCTGGATGTCTGTTACTGCATAATATACAGTATACAATGGTCATTTATGAAAAGCAATCACTCGCACACCGTAGCAATTAATCTCCACAGGGGGACGATCAACTATCCCACCACTGCAGTCTCCATGCCTCGCTGAAATTGTAATTGACCTGGAGAAGAAGAGAGGCTAGAAATATTCTCCTCGCCAATGTCCACCATTCCCCTCTACCTCTGAGCCTCAGACGTGCCTCAGGAACATCAATATTTACTCTCGCCACCTTAATAGAGCACTTATTGAATTCAAGCTGAAAAAGGTTGGAGGAGAGGGCCAGTCTGACATCCTCATTAAAGAGAGGCAGAGTGAAATCAAACCAGCCACATGGAACAGAGAGGACAGAGCCTTTTAATTCCTGTGGGTTTACAGTGCGCCCACTTGCTTCCCTCTACCGTGTTTGCGTCAATGTAGAGCAATTACAGTGAACTGCCGGCACAAGAGGACCCAGGCTGGGGAATATTATCAATCTTTTTAAATGCCACAATTTGCCTGTAAACGAACATGCAGATACCACAGATGTGCAACTAGAACTACCCAACATCCCTGACGCCGATATACGCAGGTAAACTGTCAAGCCGATCTGTTGACGGCCACATAAATGGCAATCAGATGGAGTGCAATGATAAACACCATCAATTGGTCCAGCTTGTTAAATAGTTAAACACATTTTTGGAGTAATGACTTGGAGGAGAGGAAAGCCTGTGTTTTGAGGCATGTCCTTGGCTTGTATTCATGTGTGACAAACGGGACCTATCTCCCAAGAAGATGGATTGACGTGCCACAGCATCTCGGAGATCGCATCTATTAGTCTGGACTCTGACTATGGGGAGGTAAGAGGGAGCGAATGACACTGCTTTAAGGCCACGTCTCTGAATCTCCAGAGTCCCCACTGCTGATGAAATGTGACACTCGCCCTTGTCGATGCTACAGTTAAACCGCAACAGATCGATATGAAATAACTGCCAAATTAAATCATGAATCAATCAATCCATAAACGCAGGGTGTGCATTTATTCAGAAACAATAACAACCTTCTCATGTCAATATTTTAGACTGCATACAGATCCATATTAAAACATTCTAAATAAACATGATTAATCAAGGGCAGGGGACAGGGACAAAGTTAGAGCTGTTGTTTAAACTAATGGTCACAATAAATAGAAATGGCCGCGGTGACCCTGCTCTTGTTGAGAGAGCATTAGAGAGGTAGCTCTGCATCTGCTGGATGTCTCCTCATTTTAATTTCTGTGATAGAGAAACCCCCAAAAGCAAGAGAATTCATGGATCATTCCCCTTATAATGGCAGGAAAAAGTAAATCCCCCCAGTAGAGAAAAGTGGGTGAGGGAAGTTCACTGGCTAATCATAGTCCAGCCCCAGTATGAGATGTGCTCTCTGTCTGACGTGTGGCTGCAGGATATAACTCGATTGTCTTTGTTGATGCATGTCGCTTCAGGAGCGCAATTCAATTTCTCCAAACGCCCCCCCACAACCATCTCCCATTCTGACCAGCTGAGCTGGAGCGTGAGACGAGCAGGGGCAGAGGAGAGGTTGTAAAGGCGCGCTCATTCTCAATCATGGTCCATAAATGCTGTTTAATACCGGGGGCCGTTTGACTGTGATGGGTCAGAATGAAGCAGTGATCTGGAGCTTTGCATCTCATCTCCCCATTATTAAATGCTGTTTCATTTTATGGCGCTTCAAATAAAACTCCATATGCACTTGTTTCTCCTGCTCTGGCTGAGCCATTTCAGTTGAGAAGCCTGAAGGAAAAAAAAGAAAAGAAAATCAGTTTAATGATATTTCCTTCCACTGAGAACATCACATTAGAATTGGCTGAAATTGTACAGAGCAATTTCACATCTCCATTGTATATCTGTAATGTCAAAAACAATATGATATTCAGAGTCAAATGATCAGACTTGCAATGAATGAAGGAAGGAAGGACAACATCTGCTGGTGCACTTAAACACTTCCCACTCAGAGGTCTCTCCTTTTCTTTCCTGGTAGTTTTCAGCTGAAGTGACTACGCAAACCCAGGGCAACTTTCCACCATGGCTTTGGCCCTCCCACTATTCAGTCAGTCTCCTCCCACTTTAAGACAGTTCATTTTGAACCAAATGTGTGGTCTTTATGTAGGGAAAAAGGGAAAATAACAGAATTGATCATTTGGTGTTGTTCCAGCAGAGTGGGGGACATTGTGTTTGGGGTCAGTCTGCAAACAGCCATCCTAATTCCAGTAGAACAGCTTTGAGTAAGGATGTGCTTATTTGTTTCTGTTTGGACAGATAGGGATGTGTTTATGTCTGTTGTATTGTGCTTCCTGTCCCTAAGCAGGTTTATTATGTCTCATGTCTCCCTGAACAGTATTAGCCTGGACAGCTGTTCCACTACTCCTGAGGCTCTCCCATTTAAAGGTGCTTTTAATTCCATCCTCCACGCCCTGCCTTCACAGACTTGCCCATGGACCAGATCAATACACTATAAATTAACTACTTTCCAAGCATAATATCATTAGTCTGTTAATATTTGATGTTTTCTGGCTGCTGTGCATAGATTTGCTTCAGCAGGGAATTTTGTTCATAAGAGGCTGTACACATATCAAACTCAAGTATCATTCAGCAGGGATTAAGAGATCAAAATAAGACTATTAATAAACTGTGGGCATGCTTTATATGAAAATGTAGGTCACTAATGTCTATCATCGCTACAAGAGTCTTGAACTGAAGATTACAAAATCAAAATAGATTTCTGTGACATGAGACCAACCTACCAATAAAGACAGCATTATTATAGTTCATGCAAACGAGTGAGAAAGGTGCTTTACACATTATGATTTACACACTATGCACATTTCAGAAGAGGATGGATTATTACAGTATAAAACACCATAATAATTGTGATTAGCAGCGCTCCATGAAGCCAGTAGGTGCAGCTGCCATGTGCTGTCAACCATCAACTGATATAAATGATGTTAAAGACTTTGCTCTCTAGAACAAAACCATTTTAATTGGTTAAAATCAATGACTCATGGTTGCTCCATCTATTAAGGTGTATTTGACATAAACCTTAATAGATGGAGCTTGACCCTTCCATCAAATATAAATACAAGTCATCTCCTCCACAACACAATCATTGCCCGATGATAAGAACAGAACTGCTGTGTTGAGTTGTAATGCTTAAGATAGTTTGTTTGAAGTAGAGGAACGTGTGCCCAAAGTTTAAAGCACAAAGTGTCCATCTGTAGAGCAACTCACAAAATATCACTTTATTTGCCTGTAGATCTTGCAAACACACCCTCATCCTTTGTCTGTCACCCCCCAGCACACACACACACACACACACACACACACACACACACACGCACACACAAATCCAGTTCATGTAATGCACTTACTAATGAATCTTCTTTAACAGCAACTTTCAAAGGTGTGAGTATCCAATAAAGTTGATAAAGTGTTCTCCTGAAGTGATCTTGTAGAGTGGAAGAGGCTGATTGCTCATATTTTCAGAGTTTTTACAATTCAAATAAAACTCTGTGACCCACCCCAGGGACTTCAATGTCACAGTGGTCAAGGCCGAGACTTCTGGAAAGAGGACACAGAGCACAGGTCTGTAGCAGTCTGTGGGTTTCATTTACTGCAAGCCTGGGAATGTTTCAGAGGTCTGAATTGTTTAAAAATTTGAAATGCAAAGCTATTATTAATGAAGCCAATTTTGTCTTTAGGGTAGCTGTAGGGTATATGGATGTTACTGACAATTAAATGTGTTACTCACACTTATATCCTATGTCAATCTCTCACAATTAGCGATCATCAATTGGCTCACAATTATTCAACAAATGTTTTTTTCCCCACTTATAACTTACAACCTTTTTCCTGATGGTTTCAATTGCAAATAGATTTCCATGTAAAGACAATTTTTTTTGTCATCGCACAATTGTAATCCTGCCACCTGGAGCTTTTTTACATTGAGAAGCTCCTCGTCAGTTATTCAGGCATTCGGCCTCAAGATCTTCACTGTAATCAAGTTAATTAACACTCATTAAGCAAGCACTTCATTAGTGGATTCACCATTCATTGAATTGACCTCCTCATTACCAACACTGTTAATTTACTAAACAGCTCTTTGCAACGTGGAGGGAAAAGGCTTGCCCCTTAAAATACATATGGCATACCGTTAATGCTCAGAGGTTATCCCTGATACGAATTAACTTATTTTACATATAAGCAAAATGTTTTCATATGGTCTGCAAGTTCTTGTGTGATTTCTTCAACTCCTGCTATCTTTAGGCCTCCAGTGTTTGGACTAGGGCGGTGCTCTGTGTGTACTGAATCATCCCTTTGGTGTATACAGGAGATACAGCTGTCTCTTGTATTTGCTTTAGTGATGGGACTGGGCCTACTGTTTTGCATATCCATTTCCATCTGGTTCTAGCTGGCTGTGTGGACTCTGCCTATTTAAGTAGTGTGATGTTCGGAGAAGGAATGGCCAAGAGCAGGGCACCGCTGCTGTTGCAGCTGAACTCAAGTCCATCCAGGCTGTTTTACAGGCACTGCCTACAGGAAAGCTTTGTAACTGCATGGTGGAGGGTTGCAATTCAAAACCAACACTGAATATAAAGAAGGTGGAAATAAAGGATGTGTTATGACACTGGACCATTTATGTCACCTTTCTGCTCTTTGCAGACATAAAGAAGCCAGCAGTGAAGGTGTCAAAACAGGTGTCAAACGGAAAGTGAAATGGAAAAAATTTATGCAAATGAGTGCTAAGAGGAAACATTGAGGTAGAGCCTTAGAAAAATTAGGAAAAACGAGTTTATACAGTGTGATACATTAATAAATGTTCAATATATTGTTCCTCATTGGCTATTTTTGCAGCCTTATGTAACCATTCATAAAAAATGAATTTATACCGATAATTATTTCCTTCAACAAATCATTCAACAAATGCTAACACATCCCCATACCCATTGTGTATGGATAAAAAAATCTGTCAGAAATACATGGAATCTCAGTGCTGTTGAACCTTACTTTTTCCTTTTATCTAGAACTGCCTTCAGATGAATTAAACTTGCTTGTTTATTTTGTTCGGCCTTAATGTGGGTAATTATGGTGTAAATTTTTACTTGCATGGTGCCAATTTCATTCTTTACACATTTTGTGAAGAGCTAGAGGACATTTGTGAAATCCTTCAATGTATTATTATTATAATAATAATTGATTGCATTTATATAGTGCCTTTCATCTCATGATCTCCGAAGTGCTTTCCAAAGAAGGGGGAAAACTCACCTCACCCACCACTAATGTGTAGCACTCACCTGGGTGATGCACAGCAGTCATTTCCCACCAGAATGCTCACCTCACATCCACTATAGAGGGAGGGAAGTATTGGACCAGTTACATTGGGGGATGCCAGGCTAAAGGAACCAGGTTGTATTTTGACAGAACACCAACCCCCTACTCTTTGTGATAAGTGCCATGGGATATTTAATGACCACAGTGAGTCAGGTCTAACGTCTCAACGTCATCTTCTGCAGGATAGTGTCCCTGTCACTGCACTGGGGCTTTGGGTTTCATTTGGTCTAGAGGGAAGCCCACCAACACCACTTCCACACACAACATGTTTACCTCCCCATATCGCAAACCTTACCTGATTCTTCTTCATGTCATGCAAAATAAGATCAGTATCTCTCTCTTCCTACTCCACACTGGTCCAAGCCCTGCTGGTGTCCTGTTTGGACAACTACTACTCCTTCCTGTCAGGCCTCCCTGCCAATGCCATCTGACCACATAAAACTGATCCAGAACTCTCAGTTCTGCTAGATCCTTCTCCATCCTCTTGTACACTTGGCCCACCCCTCATCTCATCTCCAGCTGCTGGTTGCCAAATGCAGCTTCGGTCTTCTTCAAAACCCTGATCTTCAAAATTGCACCATCAGCGACACTGCCACTTCTTACTTATAGTCTCTCGTCTCTCTCTATAGACCAGATTGTGTCCTGTCACAGCTGGACGTCTGTCTCTCCCTCCCCGCTGAGGCTCCATGACAAGTGCTGGCTCATTTTCAGCCTTGTGATGGAATGAGGTACAAACACTAATTTGGCCATCAGTGAGTCTCATCCTTCTGTCCTATTCTGAAGGCTCACCTCTTCAGACTGCACCTGGGTTAATCCGATTCATTCCTTCTCTCATTTGCTGGTGGGAATAAGACTTGAAATATAGCTGACTGATGTTTTTTTAGCTGAAAACTAGTGGTTATTATTATAATTAATAGTGGTGTAATTACCCTTTGGTATTATGTGGTAATGCCACTGCACAAAGAAGTGTATCATATATGTAGGGCAATCCAGAGGGTAGGGTTCATGGGCTGAATCTTTTCCAGTTTTCGTCTTATAAAAAGCCACACAATAACATTTCACCCAGTTTAAAATATAATTCCACTGATGTAAGGACAAACATCAACTTTTTGACTTAGGCTTTGATGCTAGGCTAGTAGGTAGAGGATTCTAAATAATGTCCTTTTATCTAGATTCTCTTACAACTATCTCAAATATTTATGTATGTGTTCTGTAAATGTCTACTTGTTTCTCAAGTAAACCTTCCTTGCTCTGGTCTGACATTGCCCTGTCAGTTTGGCTTGGTGGTAACAGGGGCTTTGCAGCTAATTCTCTCTGTCTAATATTGTGCAAGTGGTTGTTTTTTCAGTGTTGGATGGGGTCTGAATCCGTGTGACTGTCATTTCCCTCTGGAGATGTTGGCTGACTCTCCCCTCCATCTGTGAGTGACACACTGCGGTGAACAACCCTCGCACTGCCCAGGTCACCACAGGAAATTAAAATGAGCAGATTCTCCAACAGTCCTTCCAAAAACCATAAGTCCTTTCCCTCCAAGAGAGGAGAACACAAAAAAGGAAATATCTATGTGGTGAAAGGCTTTTTTTGTATGTAAAATGTGATTTTTGTCTCTTCCATAAACATTTGGTGTTTACAATTCTTTTATTTTTGGAAGAAAAGACAGATGTGTTAAGAATTCAAGGAAAATGGTAGCATTGGAGCGATTGATGGAGCCTGAGAAGGGGGGAGTTGCGTAAAAAGGATGTTTCTGAAGTAGAGGGAGTCATTTGATCTCATCACCATTTTCAATTTACATTTTAGGCATTTAGCAGACGCTCATATCCAGAGAAATTTACAAAAAGTGAATTTATACATGGTAATATTAATCATGGTTGGTGCAGAGATCAGTGTAGTAACACTGCAATAGACATAATTGTTGGGAGCTGACCATCGTACCTGCAACACAGGGAAAGAAATTTGTAAAAAAATAAATGCATTATGAAACATGTAAACAGTGGAGATGGCAGTCAATTAGTGTATAATATCAGTGGTAGTGGAGTCTGAAGAGGTGGGTTTTTAGTCTCTTGTGGAAGATGGCCAGTGATTCTGCAGTCCTGACCAAGTGTGGAAGATCATTCCACCACTGGGGGGTCAAGACAGTGAAGACGCGAGAATCAATATTCAGAAAATTTTGTTCGAGCCCAGAAACTTTTCATATCATTCAAATGCCATCTGCCAGGGATCAGCATTTATAATATACAAAGTTGTTAAATGAATTGATGATGGAGGTTAATGTGTTCCTGAGTGCTGCAGGTTTCCCCTTCTATGGTGCATTCGCCCCACTGAAATAGCTGACTAATGATATTGACTCTGGTCACTGTCTGGCACCAGGTCTCATTTCTTCCCTTGTGGGCCATTTGCCTGAAGTGAGTGGAGCACAGGTCTCTCTCTCTCTCTCTCTCTCTCTCTCTCTCTCTCTCTCTCTCTCTCTCTCTCTCTCTCTCTCTCTCTCTCTCTCTCTCTCTCTCTCTCTCTCTCTCTCTCTCTCTCTCTCTCTCTCTCCCTGTTGCAACAGCCAGCATCTCCTGCTCCTGGGAGTATGGTGGTCACAGATGTTGAGATGGCCATTACTAGCTCAATATTGAGATCAACACGGAATGCAATTGTCTGGTCGCTTCTGCGAGTGTCAGCCCAATTTGATGTGCTGTGTGTGATTATTTCTCCGTTTCTGAAAAGAGGAAATTACATGAAAAACGTAGCATTATCCCGCTGAGACTACTAAACCTGCTGATAGCCACTTTCATTTTGAGCCATTTAAATTACACTTTAAATTGATTATAATAATGATTATTCTTGACACAGGGCATAGCAAGATCAGATTCAATACATGATGTTTGAAGTACTAAATTATTAATAATTACAGGAGTTTGCATTTCTAATCCGCTTTTTTCACCTGCAATTTTCCAAAACAAAATTTGGCAGCATAAGCAAGTGTCAGACAAGTACATGTGATTACAAATTCTGAAATGAACTTTTGAATAAATTTGAGATACTTGTGATCCATGTGCTAAAGGAGAGTAAGGGCCTGCTGCTAAAAGTAGTCAAGTCACATTTCTAGACAAATTGAGTTGAGCATAGAGAAATGTTCTATCTGTATAGCTAAGTCCACCCCGTGAATATCGTTAACAGAAAAGGTGCCTAAGACCCTTTTCCCCACAATGAAAACGGCAGTTTTGTATATCCTGGTACACAAGAAGATATTTTCAAACTTAATTTTCTCGAAATGGACATTTTGTGACTTAACTACTTTTAGCACTAACCCCTTCACTGTTTATCCATTGCTTGGGTAAGAGGGCGGGGGATGGCCAGGCAACATGAATTCAATGCTGCACGTGGGAAGAAATTCTCAACAAGCCAACGACAGCACTGTGAGTGTGAATCACTCGTGTGCTGTGGAAAACCAAAACAAGAAAAAAGCAAGCCAAAAGCAGAGCACCACATCTTAATTTCTAGTTATTATCATGGCAGGAGAGCAGCCAAAACTAGATACCGTCAGTGTCCGCTAGGGAGAGGCCTTGGCAGAGCCCTGTCCTCTCCAGCCAGCAGTGAGCCAACATGATAGACAAAGGCAGACAGGCACAGTAAGGGGTCTGCTCTTGGGGTGCACTGATGCACATAAGATTTGGAGATAAGAGTGTCACTGAAAAACGCCATCACTATAGAGAAGAACATCTCTAAAGCACTTCTAAAGAGCATCAGCACATATGGCATTGAAATACACCTCAAAATGCCCAAAGTGTGCGTTAGAGTCATATCCAGGGGGTGGATGAGTTAAAGAAGTTATCGTTGTTTGGCCTCAACTTTTAAATCACAGCAACATTACTACTTGTTCATAAGCACACGGTGTTGTTATGTTTCTGTTCAAGATGATAAGAACAAACAAAAAGTGGATGACTTTCAGTGTGGATAGTCCCTGCCTTAAGGTTGTTTGGCTCATTGACTGAATCACCCCCTTGGTGAGTACAGTGTTTTCCCATTGTCAATCAGGTAGATAATAAGCAAGCAGAGAATGCACTTCTAATTTCACACACTGATTCAATCAAAGTGGAGCTTGAAAGAGGAGGGGGGAAATTAAAAAACATACTGAGGATTTCTAATTAAATGGTCAATATATGTTAAAACTAGCTCAATACTAATACTATCAGTCACTTCTGTTTACACTGGAATAAGCCTGTTTAAATAGGTGCACTTTAATGCAGGACAGCAAATCAATCCATCTAATTTCTGGAGAAACAATTGCAGAGCATACCATCCATCTTTTGGGGTGGGGGGTTATCAGTATCTTATTTTTTAAAAGACATTTGATAAGTCAAATTCAGTTTAACAAGCTTCAGATATTTTATATCAAAGCAAATTTGGCAATGGATGTGTATTTTTCTTTAAAAATGTGTCATTTATTTCAATTCTTTAAAACAGTCTTTCAAGCTATGACTATAAAATGTTACAGTCTTAGCTTGTCTCATAAAAGCAAGTATGTGACAACTTTAATGTTGGAAACAAAATCAAAATCTCTGGGCAATTGTTTGTCTCTAGTTCTCCTTAAACTATCCAAATATTTGAAACAGGACTGGAAGGGATGTCGTGTCTATCAGTCGTGCCTGTCTCAGATGTTAACTATATTTAATTTGACAACATCCTTTAGCTGATTAAATCCAATCTCACATTACTAGATTTGATTTGTGTCACCATTTGTGCTCCACAAATATCTGAATACTGTTTTACTGTCAGATAGCATATAAATATATACCTTACAGTAATTGCATTCTGAATGATTAGCAGCAAATTTTGGTTAATGACGCAATGTACAATTTATTTCGTGATTTGAATAGTGTGCCAGAGACACAAATCAGAAAATGAAAGTGAATTCAAACCATGACGGGAAATCTAGTTTTTTTTTCACTCTTCAATGCCCTCCATACCATACACAATTCTAGTCAATGACATCAACCGCAAATTTACTTGCCAAGTAACTTTCTCCCTGCTTTGCCATCATCCAGCTCAATTAGCTTTTTTTCATGCCGTATTCTCTTTTCCACTCTCGATGCAAATAGTTATTAGCAACTGCATATGCAAAGAATGCCACCATAACAGTGGAGAATTCGCCTGGGCAGGTAAACCAAATTTACATTAAGAGTCTAATTTTGACAGCCTCTGGATATTTGTCAGAAAGAATGACTGTAAAAGGCAGCTACTCTATTTCATCCATAGGCTTCTACACATCAACCTAACAGCCCCCAATAAGTCAGTTATGCAAGACTAATTAATTATTTTTCTTCGGTGAACCTTTCTTTTTGATTTTTCTTTTAAGGAAATTCCTTATACAATTACAGTACCGCACACTATGTATCAAACAGCTGGGATCATTTGTATTAATAAGCATTAATGCAGGGTAGGTAAAACTGAGAAATTGAATACAGCATACAAAACTATGTTTTTCTTTTTTATGAGTATTCACATATACATAATTTCATACCACATATAAAATAATATCCACATACATTATACATCCATGCCTACATAGACTAATACGATATACATTGCAGTATATGGGCAGAATGGATGGATGCATACTTCCCTGAACCGTTCCTCTGATCCTGTATTTGGAATTAAACTTTTTCCAAACCCCAACACTGATGTAAACAGATTTCATAAAAACAGTAAGGAAGGCAAAATGCAAAATGTATTTTAAAATGTATCTTTATTTGGTCTGATTAACCATAGCACTAGCTAAACTACATGCTTCTGTTTGCATTTCAGCATCTACAAGCCCTGACATGTTATGGTTGCTTCAAAAGATTTTTAGAATAATTGCAAATGCTGAAAATGCTACCTGTACTGCTTCTTGTACATTTTCTTCTTCAAGTGGAAGCTCCAATGAATGGTCTGTAAGTAACAGACCATTCGTTGGAGCTCTCTGATTGGCATGGCAGTTAAAGAGTCCTTGCCAATGGCTGACAAGTACCATTGTAGGTTGTGGCTCCAGACTACATCTGTTCATCAGTGTACAAAATGACCAATGGCTCTTGGGGGTCCCCCAGATTTTACTCTCACTTTCATTTTCACGAATATATGGTTACATTGAAACAAATTGTTTTATAAATGGCTTTAATAATATGTATTTTTTTAAAGCATGTCCTTTCGTGCAGAAATACAGTGAAAACATTCAAAATACATGGACCACTGGCTACCTCCTGGGAACAAATTCTAGTATTAAACCCCTCGACCTTTCTTTAAAATTGAGAAATCGTGCTATATTTGACACACGCTGGTGTAGCCTCTTTGCACTGAGTTAGCATGGCTACTTTCTACTTAATTTGATCAAAATAAATATGTATGATTTATGCACTGCCATACTTTATAACATAAAACTTTCCTTTATCGTCTATGCTGACAGGCTGGCTTGTTATGTTTTTTAACTTGAGGAATGTATCTCTTTCACTACAAATATTCCAAAACCAACCTAAATTCTAAATACATTTAAACAGTGGGCTTTAGTAAGTTTACGAAGTCTGCATAGCCGACCATAATTTAGCAACATACGCTAGCTGCCATTCGAATGCTATTGCGACGCAACAAGGGTGATGCAACCCAGTCACATTTTGGCAGCCGGGTACATTTAGGCCTGACAGAACCCACAGATCTTAAATAATTCTTAAAGACCGTTTCTATTGGTCGGTTTTATATAGTTATAATACCCTGTTTGACTCGCATTTGTTAACCGCCTGAGGTCGACTGGATCGCCGACGATCCGAGCAGCAATAAAAGTATATTACTATTTCTAACGTCGCAAGATTTTATCATACACACGCGGCAATAACATTGACAGAAACCTTAGAATCGTGACTTTCCGATTTGAGCACTGGCAAATAATATGAGATTTTTTTTATTAGGTTAATTAGACCAAAGGTCTTTTCCTCTCTGTTTTACCTGGAAGTACCATCCCCCTTCTATTGACATGGTAACTAGGTGCTAGTCTCGGGGAGGGGCGTGGGGCCATGTGTGAAATCGCCGTGTAAACAACGCATAGGCTACATTATATTGCATCTTGTCTGTGTTTACGGTTGCGATCTGCCAGCAACCGACTGTATCCTGATATTTATTTTATTTCCCATGTTTTCAAATACTCGTGAAAATATATGAATTCCGTGTCTTGTGGCGCTATACGGAAATAATCAGAATCATTGTGAACTGCTGTGAACAATTAACGGGAGGATATTTAACCAGCTGGCATTCTCTGTTTCGGCGCTTGGACATTATCTAGCTTAGCTTGATAGTACCTATTGTGATTAATGTTTCTTGCCTCTCGAGAACTTGTTTGTTCGTGTGTGCTTATTGTTGTTTAGATTCCCAGTGTTTTGTTTATTCAGAGTTTTTGGATACGTTTTGGATTTACCGCTTTACTTTGTTTGTTCCTGATTGTTAGTTATTTTGGTTTGTTTTGTTTATGTCTTTCCGTGTCTTCGCAGACACAGATTTTGCTTTCGTTTTCCTACAGACGTTTAAAGATAAATAAATATCTTAAACCCAGAAAACGGGCTACTTTTGATCATGTGCCTGTGCCCACTGCCAAACAGACACTGGATGTTGGCAAACTGGCTTCTGTTGGTCGCAAGAAATGCGTACTCTGCAAGATGTCGAGGAAACAACAGTGTACTCCATGGGAGTGCAAGGTTTGTGATGTTCCCTTGTGTCTACAGTTGACCAGAAACTGTTTTGAGAAGTGGCACCAAAGACTGTGAAAGAACAGATTGTCTCACCATGTTTTCATTTTGATTTTTTTGTATATAGTTTGTGTGATGTTTTCAATAAATCTTCCAAAATGAAAAAAACTTTTTTTTATATCTTCTGCATGGCTCACTGACTATTGCTTACTCTGATTGCTTTTGTCTTTGTCTGATGGCCGTTGAGAGAGAGATGGCCCATCTGACAGATCTTACAGGTGTGGACAATCCTCAGGTGTGGATCATGAATATTCAGGAAATTCGCATATAGCCCTCCCATAGCCTGAAATAAATTTGACCAGTTCTGATAAAAACAGATAGCTATTTAGATCTCAGATGTGCTTAACTATTTTGACATCCTTACATAACCAAGACCTTGATGAACAAACGCATATTGGCAAAACAATTCGTCACTATAGTTTAGTGTGTGCTTTCACAACTTTGTGACAGCAGAAAAATTTACTCTTTATAACTTGTGTGTTTGTAGATCTATTTACAAGCTGCATATGATACCGACCAAACTATTGATGGCATATAAATGTAGCTGTGATTGTCCTTCAAGTAAAAATATCAAACACTTTGGAGTAAGTGTCTGTTAAGTTGATGAAATTGAGATAAATATCAGACCACACCAAAATCACAAAGCCTCTCTGAGCTAAGCACGGACCTCAGGGGGTTAAAATATGTTAAAATAAAGATGGGAACCCCCAAGCTTAAAAATGTATTTCTTATGGGGGGTCCATTGTGGCTTATGGGTGGTCCCGGATCCCCCAGACCCCATTTGGAATTATTTTCACAGTATTAATTGAACAAAATGGATTTTCTTGAATTAACATCAGTTATAGTTGGTCCAGCATGTACTACAATCTATGCATATGCCAAAGCTGTCACACAACTTCAGTAAATGTACATGTGTACATGCATGTGTAAATGTGCAGTATGGCTTTTTGTCTTGTAAGAGAAAAAGGAAAACAAAGAAAGCTTAGAAAGTCATTCAGTTGTGCTAATCAGAAGAAAAGTTTGGCTTTGCTGCGTTGAGAATTTTTTTCAAGTTGCTCCTTCTCACTCTTCATATACAAGTACAGAAATCTATCCATGGAGTATAATCATATAATCAACTTCTGGTTTTCTTTTATATGGTTATTATAAATTCTATGGAATAATGCACATTATGCCCCAAGCCCTTATAAATATCCGTTCATTTAAGTTGCATATGCTGGGAATGAACATGGTAAGGGCAAGAAAGGGTGAGGATAAAGGCAGATGAAGTAAATGGACAAAGGCCTAGGGAAGGTAAGGCAGGCAGAAGAGGGAGACGAGAGGGCTTTCTCCAATAAATGGCAAACACACAAGAAAACTCCACCAAAAGTCTTTAATTACCAAATAATAATTGCCCACGTAGCTATGTATGTATGGAACAGTGGTCCCCCTGTTCCCACCACCACTAGTGCACAGGGCCTCTGCAATGCAAAATATTGAAAGGCCATACTTGTCATCCAGAATCAGGAGGAAAACAACAGGGATGTAACCTTTAGTGTTCATTAGGTGAAATAACAAACTGTAGGGAGAAGGACAAAGATGGAAAGAACTTCCAGTGGCAAATGAGGACTCAGATACGCATTGATGCAATTTTGGTTGTTGCGCAGTGATTCGCTGGTGGAATTGATAGAGTATGATGATAGCGGCACACGACAGAGAGATTTCTCCTCCTAATACTGGCGCACACGCCTTGAGTGAAGAGAAAACAATTTCCCCTTAATGGAACCCCTAATGCTCTGCAGTGTCATTAAGGATTCCAACAGTCGCCATATTTAGAGGAAATCTATGAGTAATTAAAGAAATTGTTCCCCATCATGAAAGGGGGGTTTAATGAAAAGTGCCGTCAGACTCCATCCTGCCATTAGCATCAGAGGCTCCATCCGATTCATCAAAAAAAGAAATAAAGAAGCAGAAACAGAGCCTACCGGTATACTGACAGAGATGAAAAACTCTGCTCTCTTTCCCCCTCCCCATTTCTCTGTCTTTCCCCATATTTCTTAGCATCTCTCTCTTTATTTTCCTTGTCTCTCTTTTTTATTGAGGAAGAGGGACTGTGTATTTGTCGTTAGAGCAAACTGGTTGAGCCTACACTGGAACAGGTATGAAAGAGTGTGCTCTTTCTTTATCCTTTCTCTCTGTTTTTGTCTCTTTCTGTTATTTTATCACTGTCGTTTTTTAATCTTTCTTCTGATAACACTTTTAACAGTGCTGCGTAACCTCTACCAGGCTCTCAGTCCAGCTTGCAGAGTTACCGCCACAGCACGCCGCCTGGCTCTCACCTCCTCCTCTGACCGCTCTGTCACCGCTGCTGCCCGTGAACTTCCTGTCCTGTGACTGCAGATCACTCCCGCGTGTGCTATGGCCCTCAGACTGCTCTGCCCCTTCAGCAGAGCTTGGGAAATACTGCGGTAGCTTCTAAACCAGCTTTCCAGAATCACGCAAAGGTCATAACTTCAAACTAATCAGCACTTTTCACTTGCAAAATCAACTAAAGTTAGCAGTGTCAGATATTTATTTGTTTCATATTCTCACCATGTTTCTATAGGCATGTTTTCATTTATGTTTTTTTTCAATTTCATTGATGCCAACTGATGAGTGATTTTGAAACTGATGGTAAGAAGTCAGAAGATTAATGTCATTTGGTGAGGAAGTTAACAAGCTGCAATACATCAAGGAGTGATGATTCTCGGGTTGCATGGACCAGAGCTACCGGTATTCCTTAGTCGGTCATTATCCTTCACCAGCATGAATTACTTGCCTAGCCCCGAGTGTTTCTGAACTGAAGTGTTTCGCTGGAACAATGAAACAGCTCAATTAGCATAACAGAGCTAATGTATCATACATGTAGCAGTGATGTAACACTAGTTCTAACAGCAGGTAGGCCTGCAGCTCCTGTGGACTCCAGCCCACTAACCTTGGTCTGTGAGGACTTCATTTATATCAAGGTCATTGTGTCCCAGAACTGTTTTGGGAACACCCTCATTGTGAGTACAAGCTGCCAAGTGCATGTATGACTGCACTTTATAACCGCTGGTCTCTGGAGCCCAGGGATCCAGATTTGCAGCTTCTTCGCCGTAAAACAAATGAGGCACTGAATTCTCTCAACGTGCATCTGCTGAATGTGAATAAAAGAATGCTCTGTGCTCTGTCGCCATTACCATTCGGTCTTACCACTTGTGATTTTCAGTTAGCCCACACTTGCTTGCTTTAAGGCAAAAGCATGATGTATTTCTGATGAATGAGTAATTCACTGAAAAATTTCACTGGGTCAAGCGTTTACTTTCCCTATCGATTATAGACCTTATCGGTGTGCATCAGTGTATTCACCCCTCTGTTGATGTGTCCTGTCCACGTGCATCTGGTAATATAGTTGCAAGGACAAATTAACTGAGTAAGGTTAAGTCTATTGGAGTGGAACTTCCACACATGGATGGACAGATGGACACACAGTTCCAACCTTCTTCAGTGTACAGCGCACCCCGACATGCTTGTTGGACAAAGTCGTTGCATTGGAGAGGGGGGAAAGGCACGCAGGGTTTGCCTTGGGGCGCGGGAGGAGTGAGAGAGGGACAGGCGAGCGTGTTGACGTCTCTATGCCCGACAGCTCCGGGGAGGGGCAGATGGGGCAGCGGCGGGGCGTCCGAGGGAAGGGCCACTTGATCACAGCGCAGTGGCCCACGCGCACGAGGGCTCGTGTCAATGCTCAACGATCCATCCCCTGCTTCCCGGTGCTGGAGGAAGTGAAACAAGCTGTCCAGCACCACGTTATGGTGGGGGCGGGCCCGCTTCGAGCCTGAGCCTGGCTGTCACGACACCTGGACATGGACCCAGTCATTGCGGGGTGTCGTCCAACACGGCTGTCGCTTTAATTTACTGTTTGTTGTATGGCTGGTGCTGTTTTGTTTGTTTTGGGAGAGGGACAGGCCTGCTACAGTGAAACATCACACACAAAATGTCTAATTACACACCCACCACCACCCACATGTCAAACTATAAATAACCGTTTTCACTATACAGTATGTGCATCAAATATTCAAAGACAAGGTATTATTTCACAAAACAGCATTAATTAATTTCTATTGGAATAAAATATATAACATGCACATTTAACTGAGCTCCAGGATGTATAAGAATAACCTTAGATAACTAAGTTGTTTTGGGCCTCTAATTGGGTTTAGTAATGTTTTTGCTCAGCACCACTGTAAGTAAAGACAACAGGCATTAACATTTCTGGGCATACACAATAAAATCAGGCAGATAAAAATAAGTGTTCATTATCCCTCCTACTGATGCACCTTAAATGGTTTTCCCGGTTATTTTAATTAAAATGTTTTAATGTTTTTCACAAATCATAATTTACCAGTAAAGATGGTAAAACCATTATCCACAACACACAGATGAATCCAAAATAAATTGGCATCAACTAAAATATCCAAACAGTGGCCTCTAGGGGCAGACAGAGAGCTAGCTTCACTTGTAAGCATAGAGGAAACACCATCTCCCTTGAGCAGTCCAATTAAACCTTGACTCCAATTCATTTTTGTGAGAGAGTACAGGAACTTGAAACTTGAACTTTCCTTAATGGATGAAACCTATTTTTCCTGGAAACTTTCCACAGCCACCATTCACATTACTACTTCATTTGCGGCAGAAGTTTTACAAAGTGCCTGTAAATAGGCAAGTACAGCAATATCTGGCCAGAGACAGGCATTCACGGACCTTTCAGCTGGTTTTAAAGACCTAAGGTTTTCAAACCTAATAAGACATTATATATTAGTGATTGCACATATATTGATATAATTATTTTACTTTAGCATTGTATTTTTTGTATTCCAATTTTGGAGGACTGTATAATGGTTAGGCTGACAAAATTGAACAAGTTAACAAGGTTATGTTCCTCAAATGGCTGCTACCAAGGACGGTCAGTGGCAAAGTGGTGCATTTGCATTAAATCATAACCTGTCATTCAGAGGTGTGGAAACAGCACATTCAGTGGAGCTTGGGTCAGCAGAGTTGAATAGCTGACAGCAGTGCAATAATACACCTGTATTTCTTGCCCTATGTTTTGACACTTGTTTATATTTTGTCAGGATTGTGCATTCATCAGCACATCTCATGATTCATAAAATAGCCTGTAGATGATGGGCATGTTTTTATAGATATGGATGATAAGCATAGTATTCTAAATTCATTGGAGAGATCTGTAGATATATATCTTGTGAGATAGACAAGCAAGCCAAGAAGGAGGCAGAGAGAAGAGATAGAAGAGGGAGAGGGAGAGAGAGGAGACAGCTAGTTTTCTGCACAGTACAACTGTTCTAGCTATACAGAATGCTGCCCTATTTGACCATCTCAGGTTAGTGAGCTAATAAGTTAAATTAATACCACACTTTATAGAATATGCCATTTAGCAGCTGCAATAAATAAGAAAATCTATTAGGCCCTGAGCCCTGCACCTCTCCACTTGTCTCTTCAATATAAGGGCACCAGTCACCACTGATGTGAAGTGTCCCCACTTACTCTACTCACTGAATCTACAGTCTTCCACTGTATTACCTTTGACTTAGTATTTCCTCTATTTCAGTTGCTGTTGTGCCACTTGCACCCACACCAGCCGAAGAAGTGCACTTCTCCAATGCACTCACCTTCAAGCCCGTTACTGGAGAGAACGGCACCGGTTGGAGAAGCAGCAATTTTCTCACTGATGACAACTGGTAGCCTGTGGGCACCTTGTGTGTCATTGAGAGGATTTAATGTAGCAGTAATTAGTGGAACCGTGGCCAGGACGAGGCCACTTGTGTGCCATTGCTGTGGACTTCCGGTCACACCTGGCTTACGTCATAGCCCAGGTTGAAGCTCAAACCTGCAACTATAGGGCCCGGCCTGCACCAGCCGATTTTAACTTCATTTTGAAATTTATGAAAATAAGATCATAAAGTGTTTCGGGCAATATTCATTCTGTTTAAATAACACTATGGGATGCAATACTTACTTGGAAAATGGCAAGGATGGAAGATGGCTGCATTTCATTCTGTATGACAATCCCATTATTAAGTCCACTATACTAAATAACTTTTCTGCTGGCTGATTGATTGAGAGTGGTTCATTTTATATGCAATGGAGTGGATCTAATGAGGCTATAGCCTGCCCTGCAATACAATTCCAGAAACCTGAAACACACCTCTCAAAGTATTTGATAACATTTTGGTTATACAATATTTTGCAATATTGAATTTTGTTGATTATATGTAATATGTTCAACATTTGCGCTTGTAGGATCTGTGCAGGCAGCACATATTAAGTGCATCTGATTCCCCATTAAAGTGGAAAGGACCGCTGTCACAGTGGCACTAAGGCCATTTCATAGGACTCAGCTTCTGCTGTTTTGCAAACATCTAGAGCCACGTCCTCGGCCTCTCCACTAATCTCTGTGCTCTCCAGCTGACACGGAAGAGGCTTTACCAAGAAAGGCCAAAGATACTGAAAGCCATAACCTCCTGGACATTTCCTGGTTAAATGAATAAAATAAAATAAAATAAGTCATCCTCCTTGCCTATTCCATGTAAGATCCCAAATAAATGTTTCAGTGAACAAGCATAGAAGAACTGAACAGTGTGCCAGATAAATAAAAATACTGCTTATTTTAACCCAACCCTGGTGATCTGGCGGTCCCTAGACCCATAGACGTTTCGGTCAAATGACCATCATCAGTATATTTGACCAAAATGTCTGTCTCTTTGTCTTTTGTCGATTAAAAGACTTTAAATTAAACATCGAGCCTTCACCTCGTTTGGGATATTCCCTTTTCTACACACAGTGTGCGGGTTCCACCTTCATTCATTTATTTATCGCGGCTATTTCAGCTTTTGAACCTACGCACCTGTGGTTACAATTATCCGGTTGGCGTGGCTTCACCTCTCCACAACGATTTTCAGCCCAAAATATTGCCACAAATACAATGCACAAAAAAGACGAAAAGGGTGGGGAGAAATATAGTTTTGTAGCGACATCCTCTAAACAAAATGGTAGGTCACTATTTTTCTTGGCATGTCAAAACAAATATACTTGATACCTACATGGGCTGCTTTGAAAATTATTCCGATGGAGAGAAACTAATCTGTTAAATTTCCTTTAATATGTCTATTCAGAACATGCACTGTATAGAATACACAATGAAGACATCATACTTCCTATTAGTTTATATTGTGGCAACTGACAATATAATCATCACTCTTAGTCATTAGCCATTGTCAGTCCACCACATCACATGCAGCTGGCTAACTAGGAGGCAATGCTATTGACTTCTTGCTGGAACCTGCTTCTTGGTTCTATAGAAGGGGGGTGAACAGCCAATCTGTCCACATGTGCTGGGGTTATGGCTCACAATGCTATGAGCTAATATACAGTATGACATTTATTTTTTAAATTCTAGAAACATAAAAAAGACATTTTTGGAGCTGGAGGCTGTCATGTTGAATGGGGGTTATGACATAGTTGGGATTACTGAAACATAGCTTGGTGCAGCAGATGGGGATGAATATAATGTGGAGGGGTGCAAATTATTTAAGAAGGATAGAACTAATAAAAGAGGAGAGGGAGTGGCCCTTTATGTGAAAGACAATCTTAATGTGCAGGAAATTCCAGGTATTAACTCATTCATTCCTTATGAGGACATCTGGATTAGATTACTGGGAGATCATGAGAAGGGCCTTAATATAGGAGTATGCTATAGACCTCCAGCTTCAGACAGTAAATACTATGCTCTATGGTAACATAAAACAAGCCTGTGCAGAAGGAGAGACGTTAATAATGGACGACTTAAATTACCACTCTATCAACTGGGAAGTAGTGTCAAGTCAGGGTAAATGTGAGTTTTTAGATATGGTCAATGACTGCTTTTTGGTACAGTCTGTTACTCAGCCTACGAGAGGGAAATCAATACTGGATCTGATTTTGTGTAATAATCCTGACAGAATTTTCAGCACAGAGGTAGTAGAACCACTAGGGACAAGTGATCACAGTGCAGTTACTTTTGATATTTTTTGGCAAGTTAAGACGGCCTCTTCTAACTCTAGAATTTTTAACTTCACTTTTAACTTTTTTGAAGAGGCTACAAAGTGTGTTGACCTGAACCAGGCTTGTGATATTATATATTTGGACTTTCAAAAAGCATTTGATAAGGTACCACATGAGAGGCTCATTGTTAAAATTTATTCAATGACATTTTAGCAGTTGTTTCAGAGTGTGTTCATAATTGGATGCAATGGCGAATACAAAGAGTAACAGTAGGTGGGGTCATATCTGACCTAGGTGCTGTGAGCAGTGGAGTCCCACAAGGATTGGTGCTAGGACCTCTGCTCTTCCTTATTTACATAAATGATCTTGATAGGGATGTTAGTAGCGAAATAGTTACATTTGCAGATGATACTAAACTTGGGGGAATTGATTAAACAGGTTGGAATTGATTAAAGTAATCCAAGATGATTTAACCCTCTAAGACCGACCGGGGTGCGGGCGCCGCGAAAAGCGCTCCTCTTCTTCAAACGTGTGACAGAAACAGAAATAAAAAGTATTGGTACACATTCTGTGTTGGCTGTGTGCAATAAAATACAAGAATATAATTTACGTTTTTAGTTTTTTGGGGGGGATTTTCATTGCAGTTCACACACATAAATACAAAGTGATTTTATATATTTCTATTTAGCTGAGACTGTTCTGAAAAAAATGAGGTATAGGACTTGATGGTAAGAGGTAATGGTTGAAAACTATTTAACAAAAAGTAAAAGGAGGGAAAATTGGCCAAAATTTTAAACAAAATCCAAGAATGGGCAGAAACATGGCAGATGACATTCAATATTGCTAAATGTAAGGTATGCATGTGGGAAATAAAAACATAAAAGGAGAAAAATTTGTAGGTGTAGGTAGTAGGTTAGTAGGTTTCAATTTGAAAGATCTCATCTCATCTCATCTCATTGTTTAAGCCGCTTATTCCTGGTCAGGGTCGGGGGGCTGGAGCCTATCCCAGCATGCATAGGGGCGAGAGGCAGGAATAAACCCTGGACAGGTCGCCAATCCATTGCAGGGCACACACACCATTCACTCACACACTCATACCTACGGGCAATTTAGACTCTCCAATTAGGCTAACGTGCATGTCTTTGGACTGTGGGAGGAAACCGGAGTACCCGGAGGAAACCCACGCGGACACGGGGAGAACATGCAAACTCCACACAGAAAGGCCCCTGGCCTGGATTCGAACCCGAGACCTTCTTGCTGTGAGGCGACAGTGCTATCCACTGCACCACTGTGCCGCCCAATTTGAAAGATACTTAGGAATTGTACTTGATCAAAGTCTATCTGCACCAAAGCAGTGTGCTACATTAATGAATAGGGCCAACAGGATGCTGGGATACATAGCAAAACATATTGAGTATAAATCAAAGGAGGTTAATGTTATATAATGCCTTTCTCAGACCTCACTTAGAGCATTGTGTGCATATCTGGGCACCACACTACAAGAAAGATATAGAAGCTCTTGAAAAAGCTCAAAGAAAGACAACTAAATTGGTACCTGGTATGAAAGGTAAAAGTTATGAGGATAGACTTAAGGTACCTACTCAATCTATTTAAGCTTAGCAAACCGAGACTTAGGGGGGATTTGATTGAGGTTTTTAAATTCCTAAAAGGGATTAACAAACTACTGTTTAAGTGAACTACCAAAGATTTTTTAAGATGAGTGGTGTCAGCAGAACAAGAGACCACAGGTAGATATTAGTTAAAGGCAAATTCCACATGGACATTAGGATGTTTTTCTTTACACAGAGAGCTGTCAATGCCTGGAACAGCTTGCCAGGTCGGGTAGTAGAGGCAGAAACACTTGGGCTATTCAAGTCTATGCATAAAAAAGCTATTTAAAAACAAAACAGTAACACCATTCAATTGTTGAAAAGATTCAGTTATTGTGTAATTAAATTATTTTCAGTAAAGCAAACCTGTGAGTTTAATTATAACTAATGAAATTTCAGTGGAGCCACGGGTGTAGGGGAGTCTGTATTTATGTTGTAGCTAAGTGACTGTGGCAGTCTTACCACAAGGTAATTGACAATTAAGACACAAATTACTGTTCTCAACAGCACCCTCTTTACACCAAAAAGAAAAGCAAACAACCAGGAACTGAACTAAATAATTATTAAGACAATAACTATCACACTGTTTACAAATATGCAACCCGTTCCTACTAAACAGTGATGTCACAGTGTTCATAACTGAAATTAAGCCCAAACTAAAATACATATATGGAGTAGTGATGGGAGAATGAGATGATATGACACAAAAAATGTGTGGGGCTACTAGTAATGGTTAATCACTGACTTGTTTGAACCAAACAAAATGTTCTGCTCTTAACAACAAATCACAATGATTGGTTAAGATCAGTGAGATTCTGGTATCAACTGGTAGCTCCACCCATTTTTGGTGTAATGAAACCTTATTCACCCATCAGTAATATAGAAGAGAGAGTTCGGCTCTGGGTTAATAACAGTAAGGAGGCATCACTTTCAGTCATAAGGGTAATATTTCATACCTATTGTATAACAAACCAAATAATAGATTGTTGCTGAAATGCCAGGAGACCAAATTTCAATACTGAACATTAATGTTCATTCATTACAGATTCCAAATCCCCACATTCTGAAATTGGAAAATTGAGAAATCAACCATGCTTTTCCATGGGCAATAAAAAGGTATTTTCATGTGTATTCCCATGTATTCAGGACGAAATTAAGGCAGAAAATGGCATATATATTGTATGATTCCCCTGACTCCTCGACTATGTGGAGAAATCTTTGTCCTGTGAGTTGGCTAATTCCTTAAAAACTTAATACTAATATGGCGTTTTTATGTTAATAATAACATCATAATAATTAGGCCTAGATAACATCAGCACAGCATGAGGCAAGCCATGACACCACCACTATGAATCCAAAAGGAGACCCTTGTTAGCTGGGTGGCAGACATAGAGGTGATTCAGCCTCTGCCACCCATGTGCCCACTCATGAAAGGGGAAAAGAATATGACAACTGAGAGGGAAAATGTCATGTCATTGAATGAAAATGTCAGTTTTTTCAGTTGAATTATAACGTGCAAAAATGGCAAAGGATTATGCAATATACATCCAAATGATTATCATTTTCATGTGAAAGACAGATACCTGCTGTATTGAGGGCAGACTGCATAGCAGTGTATTTCATCTTAAAAATGCATTGTACGTATCTACAACCCTTTCTGCTGAAGCCTTCCCATGTTTAACATTTTGAAGTCACACAAGGGCATATTCTGTTATGATATATGAACAAAGACAGGGCCAAGTTACATGAAAGAAAGTAGAAAACACGAGGTAACGTTGCTTTGGAATAGAACTGGTTTAGTGTGTGTGAGGAATGTGGGCCAAATAGTTAGTTGTACATTTACATTTTTTACATTTTAAGCATTAAGCAGATGCTCTTATCCAGAGCGACTTACAAGATGTATAACTTGTTGTAACTAAGTTGTAACTCGGATTGTTGTAACCAGCTGTAGGAAGTATCTATTAGTAGACTTATATAATAATGTGTGCACAGTACTGTAGCTTGGCTCTTTTACAGTCAAAGAGGTAAAAGAGCCATGCGCAATTGGGTACTTCAAATGATGACTGTCATCAATTCTCAGTTTTTAGTTTTTATATTGCAGCCAAAGCTATTTATAGTAAGCACAGGATTTATGGTGTACTTACTGAGTATTCAGATGAGAGGGAGTTATGAGGATGACTGTGGCCACACCATTCCCTCTTCATGATAACCGAAGCGTGCCACAGTAAATCCCCTTTATGAATCCTAAAGAAGTCTGCAGAGGATGGCCTAGTCCTTTCCAGCCAAGGGAAACAGATGGTGTCTCTTTTTCAGCTTTTTCCTGCAGTATCTTTTATGTTTGCCTTATTGATTTCTTAATGGAGTAATTGATGGGGGAAACGAGAACGAAGCACATCGTCTCCACACGCTTTTGTCGTTCTTCATTTACCACTCTCCCTCGCTCTCTTTCCATCACTTTTCACTCCATCTACTGAAAACGGTGGCGCAGACGTGTCTTATTGTTCAGTTCAACGCCATTAAACCCAGAGGCCTATGAAAAGCGAGGGAGGATGAAATGGACTCGGTGGGTTAATCGACGTACGAGGCCAGAGCATTGTCCCGGTGAATAACCGCCCCTCTGACTTTTTCGAAGTCTGTGAAATGTCTGAATTAGTGAGAACCATTGAGCACTGCTTAGAATTCTTACAATGGAGCAAGGGCTGGAAGACTTGGGCAGCGATACATTTCTGTTGCAGGTAAAATGTTGATATTCTCCATTCCTGGGCGCTAAGGTCAGAACCAGCCATTTATTTTTATTCAACTGTGGTGTCAGGATACGTTTCTCTGCAGCAGAAAGGTCAGATGTAGCGAACAATATTAAAACTCACTGCCAGACATTCATCCGAGCAGGGGCAAAGGAGAGAAAGGTCATCAGCACTTCCTGGAGTTGTAATGCAATAAATTTTACACATAATTGAGAGCATTTATGTGATATAATGTAAGACCTATATATACCTTGGCTGTACATGGTTGAAGATACATTTTTATTAAAATTCTAATTCCATTAACTATTGTCATTGAGACTGAGACTTTTATGTGAATTTTGTGTGAACCCCAAACATATTATCTCACATCAACTAGCAACCATTACATTAGTGTTTTGCTTTTGGTGTTTTGCTTGTATAAAATAAAATGTTTTATCATTTTAATAGATTTCTTGTTTGATGAATGAATTTTGAAGAATTAATGATTGATGAATAACAGAGACAAGGTGAGTGGTTGTGAAAACTAGTGTGAAAACTAGTGTGCATTCTCCCTCCCTGCATTCACCCAGAGTTCCAGGGGTTTATTCAATAGACAGAACAGAATGTTCTGGTTAATTCTAAACTCTTAATGTGTTACATTTCACAAAACTCCTCAGGGTAAGGTATTGCAATAAGTTAAAGTATGTAATAGGCCACAGTATAAAGACAATTGCCTTTTAATCACCATATGCAATGTTCTCCAACCGGACATTTAAGTTTGGCCCCATTTCCATTTTAAAACACTCACATAACATACGCTTGAATATGCCCCAGGACTTGATTGGCTGAACTGTAGTGTGTCTAAATTAGATTTCCTTAATCTGGGCCTTTTTCAGGCACCTGTTCTACCACAGTACTCACCTGTCATTTATATCTGCAGGCATACCATAGATGGCATTTGGATTGGAGGGTTACCTCAGTTTATGGGCCCACAATGAAGGGAGAAATTGGATATAAAGGGTCAATGAAAACTACCTTGAACGTGACTGACATGCTGAATCTTTTGAATGTAGACTTCATTTGTGCTGGGTCTTTCATGTGATCAGATACAGTTTCACATTCAAGTTTGGTGTCCATATCACAACCACCATCATCCTTTGAATATTTCAGCAGTAGGCCTCCTTTTCTTCTGGAAAACACAAGACACTTTAACTGGCTGATTGCCTGATGCCCGAATGGCAGAAATCCAAAACGCTTGGAAGGATGAGGCCCGAAGCATGCAATAACAGAAGGCATAATGGCACATTTTTTGAAGGGTGAAGGATGTCCTAATATGGGCACTGTACAAGTGGGATACTACAGTTCTATGCTTGAGAATGGTACTTCATTTACTTCAGTAAATGCCAATTTGTGCCATAATATATAATGTATGTTATGTTTGCTACCCCGGATGAGGTCATCTGCTACACAAATAGCTAATAAACATGTTTAATATCTGTACTATATCTGTGCATTGACTGCCATGCTATTTTTAATGTGTCCAATATACTTACTGTACCATAATAATGTCATAGACAACTGTTTTGATACCATAATATCATACGCATCTGCAGTTTATTTATGACAAGAGACTTGGAGCAAATTATGAACTATATCTATTGTGGTCTGCGGTGATGACACTGTCAGAATAGGAGGGAATATGAGATGGTTAAAAGCTAAATAAAATGACACAAAGTGCCCTCTGGCTAGCTCTGATTCTGTAGCACCAGCAATGCAGAATAATGCTTCAAACAGAATGCTGCCATTTTGTGTTTGCATTATTTTTCTATATATATATAAAAATCGATATATACCCTCACTCAGATTTCACTACCTAAACTCTCCTGAATTAAAATGCTGCTCATGGAGAATTGCTGTGCTCCATACCTGAAACAAAATGTTATACCTCAAAGCGTGGAGATAATTTTTATCTCGCTCTAAAACAGAATCTTGTCCAACAACACAAAACCCAGAGCTGGATCAGAGCACATAACTGGACTTAGTGGCAAAATAGGAGTTGACAAAGAGAGAGACAGATTTATGTCAGGCTCATGATCTGTACCACACAAAATGCTGAGTGCTGATCTTGAGAAAATATTGCACTACTGTGAAGCCTCACTGTTTCTCCTCATGACTTGTGTTGATACATTGATTTTTTTAAAAACTGGCAGGGCCTCCCACGTGGTCTAGTGGTTTCAACGTCCGACGCTGGCCTCGGCGACCGGGGTTAGATTCCAGTTTTTCTCCTAATTTGGTAGCCAATTGCACCCTCTATTTATTTCAATTAACCCTCCCCACACGGGTCTGTCGCTCGACTACTCGAGGCAAGCCAATTCTCCGTAGGCAGCGACCTCTGCTTTTCCTCCGAAACGGAACTCGCCCACCCACCCATGTTCTGGAGACTCCCTTTCCGTGCTTCTCGGCAGACCCGAGCCGGCTCTCCCTCCCCCCTCCCCCTGGGGCGGACAGCCAAATGCCGCCCCCGCTCGGGCTGATAACCAGGGATGGTCTGGTAGAGACACGGGTTTTGAACCGCGTCCCTGACAGGCAGCGCACACCACACCGGACCAGCCAAAGTGTGGTGCGTTAGACCGCTACGCTATCCGCCGCCCGGTTTTATTACATTTAATCTTTATTACATTTGAATACTTTCTAGTGGTAGAATACATGTAGATGAATATGTTAAAGATGAAACAGTCATTTTTCTGAGATAATATTCAAGTTTATATCTTAACATACTTTGAGGAGAATGAAAGAAATAACAGTCCTTGGGATTGATATAACAAAAATCCCCAAAAGCCAGATTAGTTTGGTGGATTGAGTAAATCTTTCAAACAGCGGCTGATATAGTACATTACCAGAGACAATACTATTATGTCATCTTCAACATGTTGAGATAATCTCTCCACACACACACAGTTGCTACTGCTGAAAAAAGCTCCATCTTCTCATAGCGTGAAGCAATAACCTGTGAAATGCAACCATGCTGTCTTTACAAGAAAACACATGTGATGCAAGAAAAAGACTGCTGATGTATTTCAATGTGGACTTCATTTAGGCCCTATTTATATTCAGCATTACAAGGAGATGAAGGGTACAGTGGCGGAATGAAGCAGTCCTTCATCACTGGGTGTGTCAGCTTTTGAGGAGCCCTGATAGGTAGTGCTTATGGCCTTCATCCAGTGAGCTAGACTTCATGAAGAAATCAATGCAGGAGAATCTGCTAGGGCCAAAATAGACTTGAATTTGCAGCCATTTGCTCATTACATTTTAGGTAGATACAAATCAATACAGAAAGGCAGACATTTTGTATAATATAAATGCTGTCGGTAAAATAAGTAATGTTTTTAAAAATCACAAAACTATTTTCATAACTTTGAACAAAGGCATCAAAGTTTTATTAATTTCTCCCATGAAGTGTGTATAGTTTGAGGTACAGGTACTAGTGACATCTCTCCCACAGCAATTCATCTAAAACAAAACAGGATTACATAAGCCATTTACCACCCAGCGCCTGTGATGGATGACATTGCCCCGGAGCCAAGCTGTGACCAAACGCGACGCCTTCGCTAAAATATGTCATGGGTGAGACAGACGCCGATACCCCATTTATTCTTAAATTAAACCCCCTTTTTTGAAAAGCAAAGCTGAGTGTCGCATTTCCGCAGCGCCGGTGCACAAAATGAGTCCAGAAACTTAGATGATATCCTCATCACAAAAAAAGGTTTTTTCATTTAGACGTCTGTGATTGTCAGCCTTTGATTAGCTGTCGGGAGCTTAGCACGGGTAGGTTGGCAGATAAAATTTAACTACCCCTGACAGATGATTTATGGGTGCAATTTTACCCAGCTGTCACAAGCCTTTATTTGGGGGGACAGGATCTGCTGGGCTGAAGGCAGCTGGTAAACACATCTGATGCGAACAGAAGCACATTCCTTAAACAAATCGAGCTGTAGACTGACAGGATAGATGTTACTGTATGCATTTCTCTGTCTGGGAAAATTAAGTGAGTGAAAAAAAGCATCAAAGAGGATAAAAGCATAAGGTTTTGAGTTCTGCCTGCTGATGCAGTTAAAATATCTCTGTGGGCAATTAAGGTGTAATCATTGAAACTGCACACTTTAGACTTTTGTGTAGCTATTTAATAGTGCAATACTTTACTTAAGCAAAATATAAAACAAATTATCTGTTGATTGTATATTACACATTACATTAATTGAAATAGTATCCAAAACTATCATGTTGTAATACTAGAATGTATTCTCTATTATTGTAATATTTGCCACTTTAAATCTGGGAGCTTGCACACACAGCTACTACAACAATGTCTTAAAATATTACGGAAAGAGGTGTGCATAACAATGTTGAAATTTGAATCCATACAATTTATCATAGACAGTTGCACATTTAAGGGATTAATGATTCCAGCATGGAGAATGTTTATTATTTTTTAATTACAGGATTGATCTACCATGGAATAATATGTTATCTCAACATGGGGTTTATTGTTACTAATTTGTTAGAAATATGGAACCAAGCAAATAGATATTTGGGTGTTTCTATTCTATTTTCATTATTTTTCCACATTTTATTGACAGGTCTTTCTTTTATTGATCTTCCTTGCTCGACTTGAATTTCCTATCACTACTGTAAGAAATGTATAAATGCAAAAACACCCTTGTTGTTATCACTTTTGACATGGATAGGGAGTTCTGTGGTTTCAATGTGAATCTTGATTGGGATATTATTAAAAAATATTTTGTATCATCTCCTAAATATGTAGCTAATACATTTTACATTTGTACTAAGGACCTGTTTGCAGGGCTGGATCTTCGCATAGGCTGACAAGGCCTGGGCCTAGGGCCAAATGTCCAATTGGGGGCCGGAATTAGCGAATAATTATGGAGAAAATATTAATATTGATATAATTTTTTAATATACATGTTTTTTTTGTTTTTTGTTGTTGTTTTTTACATAATTCATATTACACATACACTACCGGTCAAAAGTTTTAGAACACCCCTATTTTCCAGTTTTTACTGAAATTTAAGCAGTTCAAGTCCAGTGAATAACGTGATGCGCTGAGTGGAGTCCACTGTTCATTTACCACTCTGTTTTCTGGGCATCCAATGTCCTTGATATTTCAGTTTTGGAGAAGTCAATGGTGATATTACACAAGGCCAGTTGTATTGCCTTGAATAGTTGGATGGTGCTGTGACCGATTTGTAGTGTAGCAGTCTTTATTTTGTCATCTTATTTGCATTTTTAATGAATGAATCAAATGGATTACTTTTGTGATCAAGCCTTTCTCAATCTTGCTTGCTCTGCTTCAGCTATTGATATATAATCACCAACAGTACTTTGTTCTATGTAATTATTATTTAGCTTACCAGCTAATCTTCATGCGCACTTTTTCAGTTATATTGTCTAAAATGAATCCATAGCAGCGACACTCATGAGTGGAGTTCAGCTGCTTTGATAAGATTTGAGATTTGTATCCCTGGCAAACGACATCACTCTAGGCATTAGGTTCTTGTTGTTTTGCCCTTCAATATTGTTGGTCTCTTCTTCAGATGATTTGAAGTGAGGTCATGTGTGCATATAACCACATAGAAATCATTGGATATTATACCGTCTGCCACTTATTCACAAATATCTCCTTTTTCCTTGCACAAATACTGTATCTCCTTTTTCCTTGCATAATCTCTGGTCTGTGAGTATAAATGATGTCCACAGGCTCATTCTGTGTCTGTATAACACCTTAATTGGGATAGTGCCCTTTAATGTCATGTGCAATCCAGGAAAATGCAGAGGTCGGGTCGTTCCAGGTTCCTTTTACTTGCAATCAATTCAAGGAGAAACACCACATTATAGACTACAGAAGGCATCTACACACCAACCTGATGGCCCCCTACCAGCCACGACTGTCGATTTTCTGGAACTAATTACCATTCTTTTACACTACAAGACGTGCCAGGGCAGATAGGACCAACGTGTCCTTTCCTTAGCCTTTGCAGGGAGAGCAAAATAAACGCTCAAGAACCATAGGTGGTGGAGCCATATTTTTGTTTTGCTCTAATTCCCACATTCCAAGGTAAATACACAGATTTAAGTCAAACCTCATCCATTACCCTCTGCAAATTTAGCATGAAGAGAGGTCCATTTATACTTAACATTCATGTAAAACCTTGCTCATTTGCATTTTATCAAACTTTAGCAATCAGGATTTCACATCTACAATGTGAAAGCTCTGAAGATCTATATTTCTTTCAATAGTTTTTTAGAATAGTTCACAGCCCCTTCCCTATTTTTTTATAGTTAATGTTGAAAGCACTGTTTGTGCTTCTGCTAAAATGTTTACATGGAAGCTCAGATGGTCCAAACAGAGAGAGGAGCCAAACTATTTTCCAGATACTGGACTATGTCCATTCAGGCCTACATTACATGTCTCATTGAGTTTATTTTCTTGGACAAATATGTGGTTGAAAAAAAGTTTCCCTTGTCTGTACTGATCTTCGTTTTACAAAGTTATTAAAAAGTGAATTATAACATAGTAGTGAAAAGAAAAGCCAGTGTAATGTTAGCTAAATGCTTGAGCTACTATCTAGCATTAACTTTAGTATAGCAATTGATGTAATACCTAGCTAGCACAATTATTTACTAGACTACTTCAAAACGTAACATAATGTTCATGATGAGATAACATAACACATGCCTTTATCTTTGGACCATTTCTCCTCTTCTTCTTTTCTCTTTTTTGTAACTGAAATCCCGAAGGCCTTGATCTTTTCATTAAGGCAACGTACCTCAATGTGTGTGTGACACGATTGTTTGTGTGACTAAACAATTACCCATCAATGCAGGGTCAAGAAACTAAACCATTTCACCTTGGTGGTGTGCAGACTCATTTTAATTTATCATTATATTTTAAAATTGCAGCTGTATATCAGTAGCTATTATTTCCATTTGCTTGTGTGTGTTATGAGAGCAGGGGCACATTTGGTTGCAATGTTATTTTGTGATTTCATTGATTGACCGTACAGTGTGAGTTTGAGAGGCGCTATTGACCTCCACCCCTCCACCCCTCCCCCACTTTGGGCTTCTAGCAGGTGAGGACTAGGAGACTTCATAGGCTGACAGACAGCAGAAGCTGTGGGACAAAAAAGTCACATCATGCCTACCCAATGCTAGCGTAGCGCTGTAGCGCAGCACTGAGCGAGACTGAAGTGAGCATGCGTTTGTGTCTGTATATGAAGAGCTGTGTGCGCGCACCCTGTGCCGGCGTGCCGCCCTAGGCAACTGCCTATGTTGCCTATGCCAGGATCCGCTACTGCCTGCATGTAAAATGTAAGGATACATGTAGATTTAGGCCCCATTTTCAGTGAACATGTTAAATATTGTCTCAAAATAAACACAGGAGACAGCACAGGAAGCACAAAATATAGATGTAACTGCAAAAATAAAGGAAACACATGAGTAAATGAGGGATACACAAGTATATTGAAAACAGGTGCTTCCACACAGTTGTGGTTCCTGAGTTAATTAAACAATTAGCATCCCATCATGCCTAAGGCATTTAATGTATAAAAATGCTGGGCAGGCTCAGTTTTCCATTATTTTGGCTATCATGGCTAGAAGAAGAGATCTCAGTGACTTTGAAAGAGGGGTTATTGTTGGGGCACGTTTGGCAGGAGCTTCAGTGACAAAGACTGCTCAACTTGTCAATGTTTCATGAGGAACAGTGGCTAAGGTGATGTTAGCATGGAAGTGTGAGGGAAAGACATCATCATCTAGGGGCAACTTTGGTCGAAAGCACATACTCCATGACCACTATAGCCATGTATTGGTTTGAGATGTAAGGTAAAACAGATAAGCAATTCTGAATCAGTTGACTAGTTACATTACATTACATTACAGGCATTTGGCAGACGCTCTTATCCAGAGCGACGTACAACTACAAACGCAGTTTCATCAAGAACAGCCAGTCAAGAACTTCACAGAGAGGGATATTATGGTTGCAGTGTATAAACCCCTTATTACACCTAAATAAAGAATAAAGAACACAGTGATCTGCTGAGCAGTGTGAAAAGGTCATATGGTCAGATGAATCATCCTTCACCCTGTTCTCAACAAGTGCACACACTAAAGTAAACATATAGGCCTGAGTGGTTGTTTCCCACAGTGAACGGTTCTGGCGGCTTTGTTATGGTGTGTGGTGCATTTTTCTGGCATGGTTTAGGTCCACTCAACCCCTTAGAGCACAAGGTAAATCAATAAATACAAAACCTTTCTGAGTGATTACTTTCATCCTATGGTGAAGCATTTCCATCCTGATGAGAGTGGTCTCTTATAGGAAGACGTTGTCCACATCCACAGGGCATGAGTGGTCACTGAATGGTTTTATGTGCATGAAAACTATGTATGCCATATGCCATGGCCATCTCAGTCACCAGATATCACCAAATCATGGAATTTCTCATGGCAGAATGGTGTCGCATCCCTCCAATTCAGACACTTGTAGAATCCATACCAAGCCACACTGAAGGCATTGTGGGGCAATGTGCCTTCGACACTTTATGTTGGTTTTTCCTTTATTTTGGCAGTTACCTGTAAGTTCTTTAAAAAGAAAATACATGTTTTAAATAAATAATATACTTTTAAGACAATATGGGCTTTTACTGGACAGTTTGTGAGCTGTCATCAACTGGCGAGGAGACAAAGAAAACAACATATTGATCAATCTGCATCTGTCAAAAGAAACCTCCCCTTGTTCAAGGTCAGCTGTCAATCATGAGCATAAACAAGTTCCCCCACTCTCTCCAGTTACACGGGACATAAGTTAAACAGTGATTTAATTAAGCTTTCATTTAGCCACCGGTCCTGGCTTTTAGCAACAAATTTGGTATTAATCAGCGTTGGCCTTAATGGCCTGTGCACTAATGTAGTCACAGAAAAAAAGCACATTCTTCTTCATCTTCCACCACGGACCAGCAGTCCACTCCACTCAAACGAACCACTCAGACGGGGGGCCATTCTTTACTGCCAAATGCACCGCGTAGCAGCCTGCTTGATATATGCAGCACAATGAGCAATGCTTTTCGGCATATGGTCTCAGCAACATAATGTATCATCTGCTGTTCTGGAGACTACTCTGAAAACTACACATCAAACGATACCTGGGTGCCCACTGGCCCCTGGATGTTACCCAGAATAGAACGTTTTCCATTCTCACTACATCTACAGTGAAATAAAATGCATAACTAATGAAGAAATTTGAATCAGTTTTTCCTCCTTTACATCCATGTTGTTTTTCATTATTTCTTTCAAACCCAGGAACTATGATAATGGAGTGCACTTATGAATCTGGTTGTCAAGGTATCAAAATCATAAAGAGACCCAGAACGCCCTGGCAAACATTTGAATGCTCAGTGTTTGCGGGTGAGAGTGAGAGACAGAGAGTGAGAAAGTGAGACAATGTTTTTTTTTTCGAAAACAAAAATGCCCATACAATGATTTGACAGACATTATCTGCTTTAAAAAGATTGCTGAAATTCATGCTGTGCTCCTTCACTGCATTTGTTTAATGTCAATTTATGTTTTATTCATCAAATATTATGTTGTCCTTATATCTGTCAGGAAAATACTGGTATAACATATTCATTTTCATGATGCATATTTATTAACTAACCCTTTACGAAGTACTTTCATTATTACTTTCATAATTATATATCTCATATCTAGTGGTTTGAGATTTATATTTAAAAGAAAATGTACTTTAAGTTAATGTTCAGATATTCATTTATATTGTTTTGTTTGTGGACTACAGCTGTCTTCATCTCACTGTTGTTTTGGGGTGTGACCCATACACACAAAGAGAAAATATGTTCAATGCAATCCCCCAGGTCCCGGGAGTGTGAAATGGAATTCCTCCTGGAGACGAGGAAGGCCGCAGCGGAGATTCCAGCCCATTGCGGAGCGTGGGATTGGTTCATTGGGCCCTCTGACATGCTTCATTTCTGAGTCAATGGGGACAAGAGGAGGACTTGCCACAGCACCTCGCTGCAGAAGGGAATGAAATAAACAGGGACACAAAGGACTGTGTGTGCCTTTTATTTCCCCTTGAAATGATGATGAGATGATATGAATATATGATATGAATAATTATTGAAGCCTATCCAACTCTTCTCTCTGCAGAGGCCAGCCTCTACTAAAGAATAACTCAGAGACTGCACTGGCATAAGAGTTAGTGTTGTGTGCAGTAGGATGAGGAGGCAGTGTTAGCATACTGGTTAAGGAACTGGGCTTGTAATGCAAAGGTTGCTGGTTAGATTCCTGAGTGGCGCCGTTGTACCCTTGAGCAAGGTACTTAAACTGAATTGCTTCAGTAAAATATCCAGCTGTATAAATGAATTGTATGTAAAGAAATGTAAATTGTGTAAGTTGCTCTGGATAAGAGCGTCTGCTAAATGCCTAAAAAGTAAATGTACAATGGATTAAGTGCAATATGTAATCAATACATTTAGCTACAGATTATGACTATGGTAGTGCAATACCAGGAAGCCAGCAAGATAGCTGTCAATGGAAGACAATCTAACATATCACTATATCACTGGCTTGGAGTTTACAGAGTTTTGCATTAATTGTATTAATTAGCTGACTATCTTACAAGAAAGAAAATGTAATTAAGTATGAGCTAAAATAGCTAGCGCTGCATTTATTTATATATGAATTTTATATATTTATTAGATGTTTAATTTACTAGTTTTTCATAAATGAATATAATGTATGTTCAGACTCTGTGAAGTTGTGACACCAATTGATCTACTGATATATACCTTGCCGTGATTACTGGGCAAATGTGTCACCTATAAGACTCATTATGCACTTTATAAGTACTTAAAATGTAAAGTAAAGATAAAACTAAAGACAAAACTACTAATATTATGATTTTGTCCCTCTAAAGCCATAGCAGATACCAGATCAAAAATGGTGTGCTACCCCAAGGGCTTGTACACTTATCCAAAGAAAGTGGATGCAGATATCTAAAAGCAATCTAATTCTACAGTGTTGTTTCTAAAAACAGTACCCAGGTGTCCCAAAAATCTATCCAAAGTGGTTACGTGTTTTTAGGCAACTACATGCTATACTGTATGTTTTTGTTTCGTTTTTTTTACTATAAAATGACCTCTTGTAAACAAAGATATGAGTTGTGAATCCCAGTGTCCAGAAACTACTATGAGTTCTGTTGTATAAATCTATTCAGCCAGGGCCCCGTTAGCCAGAATTATAACCAGGTGGATCCAAACAGATTGTCATAGTAACAATAACAACATCGGTAACATTGTCATGTGTGTCATCCTCTGAAAACAAACCACCATACTGTATGAGTCTTCAAAAACCTCTTCTAAGACACTACAACAATGGTGACTTGCTGCCATCATGAAGTATAAATGATTACTAATTTTATTTTTGTTAAAATCGTCCAGAACCCAGTGTGCCCCCAGTTTCCGCATGCATTACGCAGCGCTTCCATGATTTTCAGCGGAACTGGACACGTTGACCAATCTCAGCCCGACAGTGACCGTGACAAACCAGTGAGGGCTCATCTGGAAGCTGAGAACCTGACCACCTGATCTAAATATGACTTACATGTACAGCCAACCAATAGCTAATCAGATGATAAATTCCAGAGCCCAGATTCGGTGGCTAGATACAGGCTCATGGCTGGTGCTTCAGCGTGTCAGTCAAAATCTCATTAAAGATATAGACTTTATATATAAACGATATAAACTTTAACCTTGGCTCTCATTCGCTTAGCAAAATGAGTTGATACGTCTTTGCCCTGAGGAGACTGCGTCAAGCACAATGCAAGGAATTTAGTTGAACGTAAACACGGTGGGAAGTATGACATAAACAAATTATATAAATGATTGTACGCATCCCTGAGACATTTGACTGTGATTTTCTTTTAGCAGAAATGGAAAGCAAAGATTTACTTTCAGTGACTGGAGAGTTTATACAAGAATAAAGTTTAGCGTGTGCATTTTGCTGTAATGGGGGGGTTAAATGCATAACAACAACTTTCCCAGACTCATAAAACACTTTTTAAGACAAGGGCATTGAGGAGAAAGATGTAAAGAGGTAAAATAATATTCATAAATTGTGAATTATACTAAATGTCATGGCATCAGCCCCATACTGCTAGAGGGCTGCCAGGAAGAGGTTAAACCTTTATTCATTGACTCATGGAGATTTATGGCATTATGCTCACAAAATATTACAGAGAAAGACAAAACAATGTGCACGCACAAAAGCATTACATTAGAAATGGGTCAAAATATATTTACGGTTTACTAATTAAAGCATTTGCAGACATTCACAAAATGGATGCTTAACATGTTATTGAACTCATTCAGCAAGACCAAAGGGCCTATGTTGAGGGATTTTTTTAATAGTGTTGTTCCATGTCCAAGGTGCATTGTAACTGAATACTTTTTTACCTGCTTCCATATTCCTTCCTGGGATATGCCTCCTAGTGGACAGGGAGGTCCATTACACCAGACTATACAAATCACAATGGTGGGTCAGTGGTCTGGCATTTGTGATGAACCTGAGTGCACCATGATAAACAGTGTCAAGCATTTTCAGAGAAGAGGCTGACAGTTGCATATATAAATAATGTTGCCATAATCTAGAACAGAGAGGATTGTTGTTTGAACCAGGCTCTTCCTTACACTGAAAGAGAAACATTGCTTGTTTCGGAAGTAAAATCCCAGTTTCAATTTTAATTTATTGCCTAGCTTTTCAGTGTGTTTCTTAAAATTTCAATTTTCATCCAGCCAGATGCCCAACTTTTCATAGGTTGAAACATAATCAATGTATTATTAATAATTAATATAGACATTTTCAGATGATTCCATTATTCATGTTTGAGTTCTGAAAAAAACATGAATATAGTTTTTCTGTCCTTCTAAACAAGTTTTAGCTTTTTGAATTTCATTAAAAGCCTATTGTAGATCTGTAAAAGCCAAAAACCAATGCTACATCATCTTAGAACAAGCAGGGTGTGATCAACTGTATCAATAGCTTTTGATAAGTCAATAAAAATGGAAATACAGTGAGGTCTTTGGCTCCAGCTGAGATGGTACTGTGCTTGGCCTTAAAACCTTACTGTAACTCAAACAGAACACTATTATTAGCAAGGAAGAGGTCTAACTGAGTATTAACTTGGTTCTCCAGTACCTTTTGCTAAAGTGCATAACTGAAAATACAATTTTAACAAGCAATATTTGTTTTAGAAAAATATATTTAACACAATTATTCATACCATTTAGAAGGCTGTAATGGTATATGTATATTACACATTGTATATCAAGGTAGGTATTGTAGTGCCAGGTATTGTAGTAGACATTTTCAGAGGGTATAGGCACTTGACAAATCCAGAGGAGGCAGTATTCCAAACAAAATTTGAATTTTCTTTACAAAAACACAAAAAAGGATGGGTAATTGGGGAATTCAAACACACAGTCCATAATCCTTCTCTCATGGTCTTTGTTCATAATTCAAGTCATTAATCCAATCCAGGTCCTCATACAATCCACAATCGTTACACAAACAGGGTTCTTAAAACAATCCAATTCCAATCTGAAAAGCAATCCAAAACAATTATTTCCCACTCACCACTCACCACTCACCACTCACCACTCACCACTCACCACTCACCACTCACCACTCACCACTCACCACTCACCACTCACCACTCACCACTCACCACTCACCACCCAATGTGACACAAAACATTCCTTTATACAGCTCCCAAATTGACATCAGCAGCCAGCAATCCTCATTGCTTTACATGCTTCAGGTGTGGGACTGCAGGTTGCTGGGAACTGTAGTCCTCTTGGCTCTAATGGCTCCCAAGATTTAAAGTGGCAGGCAGCAATTTCTCTGTGCTGCCCCTTGGTATCTATAATTTACATTCAATATTGTACAGTACTATACCAAACACAGATATAAATACATGTTTATCCTCTAAAATGCTAAACATTAGATGTCACTCGTGTCAGTGAAACTCAATTTCCATTTGTTTACTTGCAATGTAAAACATTGTTAAGGCCAAAGATGATAGTACAATCATAAAGCTCATCCTACATAACCCTACTGTGACACAATAGGGAATTAAGCTATTATGTATGGAAGACAGCAAAAGGCTATGAACCATTAACATATTTCCACACTGCACTGTACATAGGTTTTTGACTTCTATTTTTAATGATCCTAATTTCATCCCTAGAGAGCAACATGAGATGGAAACATCAGCCAAAGTGTAGTTCACTGGGAAGGTATTGTTGAGCCAGAGGGCTTTTACACAAAAGGGAATTGGCTTTGAAGGAGAGCTCTGTTTTGTCTGTGCTCCCTCATTCAGTCAGGGGATTCGTCTATGCAATGTACAAGTAGCTCAGACTCTTGAGGGCCCAATGCTATTGTCATTGCTGTTTTGGTTTTTGTCGTGTGGCCAAGGTGAAAGGAAGCAGAGACAGAAAGAGAAGGTGTTGAAGAATGAAAAATAATCGAAACAATGGGCCTTTTTCCCAGTCCTTGACATTCTTGAGAATTCAGGGAAGCAAAAACCAGTGAGAGCTTCCCATTTCCAAATGCATAGTTAATTACCAGTGACAGCCCATAAGCAAGAAACAGGACTTGAGCAGATCTGACCTTTTAGCGTGCCAAATTTAGTGAGGTTCAACCATCTGCTGCTCATTCATTTTTGCTTAATTGTGTTTAATGGCATAGCATTACCTCTGCGCACTTCACATTAAATCATTTTAATTGTAGTGAATATATTAGGTTACATTAAATAACTTTGACCATAGTAAAGAGCTCAGATATAGTGTTAACTTAAATTATTTATTTTGTGATTTAATATGAAGTGCTCAAATGCAATGCTACTATCCTCTCTCATGTGTAGTGTACATGTTTGTTAAATTTTAAAAAGGCTTATTTTCAAAACTTGCAAACCAATTGGTTTTTATTTATTTATATTTCAATCATTGCTTTCCTCAGGACCTTCTGAACAAATGTGTTGTTTATTTAAATTCAATGAGTCTCTTTCAGCCCTCCTGACAGATTGATTATTATGTTAATATCATCTTTACCCTGTCCTGCCCTTCAGAGGAAGAAGTTTTGAAAAGAATGCAAAATAGAGCTCTGGAGAAGAAGTTACGTGACCTGCATGAGCAATGGTTGGGGTAAACTAGAGCTCTGACCCACATACCTCCATTTTTAACTTTGAGGTTAATTTGCTATTCCTCACTATTAGGGTAAAACCTTGGAGTCATAATGACAGAGAACAAGAAAAACATTGCTTCCCCTATCTCAACACTGGCATCACGTTTCCTCTGATGCCAAACCATGGACGCCATTTTGCAATCTGTGGCTACTCACCAAGACAGGCTAGAGGCCTGTAAATTCTGCAATTCAGGGAATCAAAGACTCAGTAATTTATTTCATAAATCTGGAATCGCATATGACAACTGTGCAAAATGTAATTGGCAGAAACCAGAGGGCTCAAACGTGATGTCGGTAACTGTTCAATTTATTTGGATAAACTTGAAAAATGGCGGAACTAGAAGCCCGGGAGTGGTGCTGTAATATTAGGCTAGTTGGATTGGTGTGCAACCAGGATTTTACAGAAAATGCTTCAGAAATGGATCCCTTCACTTATTACAGAGCCCATTGAAATTGAACAGTACTAACTAACGCACACATAGGATTTACAATCCTAAAGCTAAACATTTTCATGGTTTTGAGAAGCAAGGAAGGATGGACCTATCCAGGACAAGTGGAGGGCCCTAAGGTTCTACACAGATTACAGTGCAGCTACTATGCAGAAAAGAAAGGCCTACCCCAACATCCAGAGGGTCCTACATGCAGACGGTATATCATCTTTTCACATCTACCCTGCCAAATTTTGATTACATTTTGATAAACAAAACAATTCCATGATTTATTTTTTATCTCCAATTATTTATTTGTTCTATGCTTTAATTTCAGAGTACATTGAAACATTAAACTGCATAAATTTCAATAAAAACTGGAAACATTTAGTTGTTATAAAACTTTTGACCGGTAGTGTAGATACGCAAAGGTGCAAGTCATTCTTGCACAATCTCAATTTCCCAAAGTTGGATGATACTGAATCAGCTGAGGTAGGAAAGTTCCAGCTTTACGTTTGGAAAGATACATGGATAAATTGATCCATACGGATCAATAAGGTTTTACAAGTGAACAGCTTGCAGCTGGCAATACTCATAGACTAGTACATGTTATACATGAGGTACAAGAGTTAGATGACCCATGTGCGATTCTCTCACTGGATGCAAAAAAGTGTTTGACTGGCTAGAATTTGAATATCTGTGGATTGTACTGGAGAGACTTGGACTTGGCCAACATTTTATAAACATGATTCGTGTCATGTACTCCAACCCTTCTGCTATGGTTGTTACAAATGGTTTATATTCCAGTCCGTTTCCCATTCTTAGGGGAACACATCAGTTGTTCTTAGAACAACTTCTATCACCACTACTTTATGTACTATCGCTTGAACCGCTAGCCCAAAATCTTAGACAGAACTCAGTATTTTCCTTTATTCAAATCAAATCATCATCACATATTATATCCCTATATGCAGATGATATTCTTTTGTACATGTTTGACATTTCAAGTTCGATTCCTAGTATCTTAAAAACCTTCGGGGACTTCAAGTTGCTTTCTGGATACCACATAAATTGGATGAAATCAGCCTTGATGCTTCTTACTGATATAGGTAGGAATATTTCTATCCCCTCTTGAATCCCAGTGTTTACAACAGAGTTTAAATACTTAGGCATCAGTGTCCGAGCATCCCTACATGGCATAATAAAATCTAGCTATCAGAACATACTAAAGGACATTGAGCGCAATTTGGGTAAATGGACAATATAAAGATATAAAGATGAATGGTTTGCCTCATCTGAACTTTTTTAAGTATGATAATTCCTTTGCCCCCACCAGTAGGCTTCTGTGGAAAGGCCAATAGGATTATACCTAAATATATATGGGATGGTAAGCACCCAAGAATACGATATAAGAATTTGCAATGCTCCAGACTGAGTGGCAGGCTTTCACTACCTCACTTTCAATTTTATCACCAATCTTTTCAGATGCACCTGCTCAAAATGTGGATGAATCTGACATAATCTGTGTCATGGAAAGCAATTGAAGCCATAATTTATCCAATTAAACTCCAGGATATTTTATTCTCTGGTCTATCCAATCAAAAATGCATGTTAAATTGAATCCTGTCATTACTAACACAATAGTTAACTTTAGATCAGTTGAAAGATGTGTTGGTTGTGACTAAGTGGTATCATTCAACACCAATATGGAATAATAAAGCTATCATTTCATGGAATAAACCTTTTTTTCTGAATAATGGTCAGGGAAAGGCATACACACACCCAATAACATATATAACTCTGATGGGCTTCTTAGCTTTCAGGAACTATGCCATCTATGCCATTCTTCCTGTATTTACGATTGCGCTCTGCTCTTCGGCCTTACAGGGCCCCATGGGGAGTGGATCTGAACACACATCCCTTGATTGATTTGATTCTTAACCCTCTGAGGTCCGTGCTAAGCTTTTAGACGTTTTTTGATTTTGGCATGGTCTGATATTTATCTCAATTTCATCAATTTAACACACACTTACTCCAACGTGTTTGATATTTTTATTTGAAGGACAATCACAGCTACATTTGTATGCCATCAATAGTTTGGTCAGTATCATATGCAGCTTGTAAATAGATCTACAAACACACAAGTTAAAAATAGTAAATTTTTCTGCTGTCACAAAAGTTGTGAAAGCACACACTAAACTATAGTGACGAATTGTTTTGCCAATGTGCGTTTGTTCATCAAGGTCTTGGTTATGTAAGGGTGTGAAAACAGTTTAGCACATCTGAGATCTAAATAGCTAAAAACCTGTTTTTATCAGAACTGGTCACATTTATTTCAGGCTGTGGGAGGGCTAAATGCTAAATACCTGAATATTCATTATTCATTGTCCACACCTCTAAGAACTGTCAGATGGGCCATCTCACTGGGCCATCAGTGTTATATTCTGAGTTCCTGTTCTGTTGTTTTTTGGCCTTTGTTTATTTTTCATTCAGTCCTTATTCATTATTCTTTATCCAGTATTGCATTTTCCCCTGTTCTGTCACGTTCTGCTCCCTGTCTGTCCTTGTTCCGTTTATTTCGAGATCCACACCTTGTCTTGTCATGCACTTCGGGAGTTTATACTTTTCGGGGTTTTCCGCCTTCGCTTATTATCTCGTTTTCTTCCTTCTTACTTTCTAGATTGCACTTTGTATATATTAGGTAGATGTGTATAGAACTAACCAACTAATCTACTAACGTTAGGGATTTAGATTGTTACTAACACGCTGAATATGTTTGGCGTCACTAAGACGCTGAATTCATATATTTTCACGAGTATTTGAAAACAAGCTAAATAAATAACATTTTAGGCTGTTTGAAAAGTATTCTTCCATAGATCTTGTGTGCATATTGCAATTTGTTACGTTGCAACACGCGGAATATGTAGTCACGCTGAATTCATATATTGAATATATATACGAGTATTTTATAACATGGCAAATCAAATATAGTTACTTACTCCTCGTCAGTTATTGTCTTCGCCGCTTTTCATCAATACTCTCAAACACTGCAGCGCAGAAAATCTTTCCATCTTGAATAAAATTGTATGTCTGTATAAAATCTTGCTTCAAATTGTCGGGACAGTTTATGTGTTTACGCCGGCGTTTTCACACATGGCCCCACGCCCTCCCCACACACTCGCCTAAACTCGCCCCTAGTTACCATGTCAATAGAAGGGGGACGTTACTACCAGTAAAAAAGAGAGTAAAAGGCAAGGTTTACTTTTGGTCTAATTAACCTAATTTAAAATCCCATTTGATTTGCCAGTGCTCAAATCGGAAAGTCGCGATTCTAAGGTTTCTGTCAATGTTTTTGCGCGTGTGTATGATAAAATATCGCGAAGTTAGAAATAGTAATATACTTGTATTGCTGCTTGGATCGGCGCCGATCCAGCCGACCTCAGGGGGTTAAACATCCATCTAGAGGACTGGCATCCGTGTTATACTCACATCTCTTACATATAACATCTAAAGATCTCAGATTCACCAAGGTATGGGAATCTGATCTGAGGAGTAAGATAATCAACTGGGCCTCTGTATGGGAAAATATTTTTAGGTTGTCCAAAAATACCAATCACCAGATTATTCATTTTCAATTATGTCACAGGGGGGCTGGCGGATAGCGTAGCGGTCTAACGCACCTGTATTTGGCTGGTCCAGTATGAGTGCAAGCTGCCTATCAGGGATGCGGTTCGAAACCCGTCTCTGCCAGACTGGCCCTGGACCGTTAGCCCCAATCGGGAGCAGCATTTGGCTGTCTGCTCCTGAGGGAGGGGGAGGGTGGTTGGCATGAACTCGCTGTGAAGAACGTAAGGGTCCCAGAAAGGGGGTTGGTGAGTTCCATCACGAAGGAGGTGGATCATCGCCAGCCTCGGAGAGTAGCTTGCCCTGTAGAGGCGGGCGGCAAGTTCTTGGGGGAGGGTTAATAAAAATAAATAGAGGGTATAATTGGCTTCCAAATTGGGGAGAAAAACGGGCAAAAATCTGAAACAAAAATAAAAACTAAATAAATACAATTATGTCATGAGGCATATTTGACATCACTGTATTTGCCAAAGCCCAAACTGTAACCTATGTCCTAATGGGACACAGGGCACATTTAAACATATGGTATAGGGCTGTCCAAGGGTGTACATATTGTGTACCCATCTTATCAGGGATAATGGAAACCGTTCTCCTTCTTAACAATGATTCAAACACAGTTAAATGGGAGTCAACGAAAAGTTTTGCTTGCCAGTTTAACCACAGCAAATAAACATATCATTCAGCGCTGGTTACCCCCACATGATCTTCACATTCAAAAATGGTCATGGTCTTTTCAAGATATTGCCATGATGGAACTGTCAACTGCTAGGATTAACAAGACTAGGGTTACTACTTTTGAGATTTGGAAAAGGGTTATTGCTGAAATAATCGAATTGCCTGGTAAATATACATAATTATATTTCTGTATATGTATGCTATTTCACTCGGGAATACAATTTGGATGTTTATATGTCTTCTGATGCTTTTACTTTTATTTGAATTTATTTGTGATGAAGTGTACTGAGATTGTGGAGGTTTTGGGAGGGGGTCATCTGTCTTGGGGGTGTTATTTGAAAGGTGAATATTGTCAGCAGTTTTCGTGGGTTCCCTGGTGCGTGATTTTGAAATGGTCCCTGGAGTGCTGTGCAAGGCCATCTCATTGAATTGCTGGGTGCTAATGTGGGGCACCTGCCATGGGTTAGGTAATTGGGGCTGGGCTGTATTATATAAGCAGCGCACATGTGTATAAAAGGGAGGAAAAATGGGGAAAGCAAGCCGTGCGGGGAAGGGTGTGGTACATTTGTTTCTCTTTGTTTAGGCGATTTCTTAGTTTTTTGTAAGTTTGTTTTGTTTGCTTTGGGGAGGTTTTTTTGTTTTGTCTTATTAGTGGATGTGTGCATATGTCTGTGTGGTTTGTGTGACAGCGGGGTACCTACCTGAAGACGGCAGGTTTGCAGTGGAATCTGGGGACCTGGGAATGAAACGTAAAACAAAGGCAACGTTACTTTCGTTTCTACATTGGAGCGGCGGTGGAGACTGCGGGAAAAGCCTAAGCAGACGGGAAGCAAGGAACCAAGGGTGGTGTTGAAGCTAATCCAAACAGTATTTTGCAGAGCTGGCCGGGGTGAATGTGACGAGAGCTGTGGCGGAGCAGTGAAGGGAATGCGAACCAAGGAACTTGAGTGGAACTAGCCTGGAGTGGCGGTAATCCTTTCCTGTGGGTTTTGTGTGGGTTTTAAAAAATTATTATTATTTTGTTGTGGTGGTCCCCCACCGCCATTGCAGCGTGGATGGGGGTTCCACCATATTTCGCTTTTTTTGTTCCGTGTTGTGTGTCTGTGGTGTTGGATGGATGTTGTGTAGGGTGTGAATGTGCCCAACAAGGGTACAACTCTCCCCCTTTGAGTTATGAGGTGGGCCGGGCATAAGACACCCTGGGAGGCTATTAATTGGGTGTGCAGAGTGCCTCCTTGCATGTGAAATCGAGTCTCTTCGGGCGTGTGATTGTATATACTACATATACACTACCGGTCAAAAGTTTTAGAACACCCCCATTTTCCAGTTTTTACTGAAATTTAAGCAGTTCAAGTCCAGTGAATAACCTGAAATGGTACAAAGGTAAGCGATAAACTGCCAGAGGTAAAAAAAAAAAAATGTAGGTTACCAAGAACTGAAAAATGGGGGTGTTCTAAATCTTTTGACCGGTAGTGTATATGTAACACCCACTAGCCTAGGGCTTATTTTACAAAGGACTACGCCACTCTCCTATTTGGGGGAGAGACCCGCTAACTGGTGACTGTGTGGCTCAGGATAGAAACACTTCCCCGCTACAGGGTATTCAACTGAATGAATTCAAAGACTGTATACAAAAAAAGATACAATTTATTTTTGTTTAGAAATCAAGTTTAAAAATAAATAACAACAACCAGTACAACTGGGCTTAGAATGGGTCAAATGGACACAAGTTAACCTAGGGCAGGACATAAAATAATACATAAAATAATAACTCAATATAAATAAGGAGCTGCCCAGAGGGAGGAGCTACGGTAGGGGCAAAATGGAATCAGTGTGGACTGGGCTGTCTGAAAGGGACCCAAGTAATGCGCTTCACACAGCAGGGTGATTTACAAACTGTATGTGATGGTACTCAACCACTATAAAGTGGGGCTCACTTGGTATTTCCAGTGGTGGGCCGTCAGGGCCTGCAAGGCCTTCTCTGCTGGCCTAAAAAATATCTGAATCACAGACTGATGTTAATTATATTTTTTCCATGAATACTTATTAAATAATTCCAAATGGTCTGTCCGCTTCCTTTCATAGCTAGTGCTTCCAGGCGTGTATTTTCATATTAAAGCATTTAACCAATCACATTTCAGCCATCATTTGTTGCCAGGGTCAAAGAAATCTGCCTGTAGGCCTTCACAATCAGTTCTGCAGGCCCTGTAGCATAAAATAAGTGTTGATCAAACTGTTGCTTCAACCAATCAGATTTTGAGTTGGGGACACGAAGGCCTTCTAGAAGGCCTAGGTAACGTCAGCGTATTCACACCCTTTGATTGGATAGTCAGAGAGTGTCTGACTATGATGTAATGTGATTGGTTAAATGCTTTAATATGAAAATACACGTCTGGAAGCACCGCAACCAGGGGAAAAGCTATGAAAGGAAGCGGACAGACTATTTTGAATTATTTAATAAGTATTCATGGACAAAATATAATTAACATCAGTCTGTGATTCAGACATTTGAGCGGACATTTTCAGCCCTAAAGCGAATTAAAACTTATGCCAGAAATACGACAGGGCAGGCTCGACTTTCAGCATTAGCTTCGATGCGATAGAAAATGACTTCTTGATGGAACTGAAACACACGGATAATCTGTACGACAGAGTAATTGAACTCTTTTGAGGAAAGAAAGGAGGATGGATTTTGTGTACAAATAATAAGGATTTTTGGTGAGTAAAATGTTGCTATTTTCCTAAATAATATTGCAATTTTATGAGGTTATTATTGATGCTTTGTTATGTGTGTCGCAGCTGTAGCACCCCGGGTTTGTTTCTTCAGTAAAGGCATTTATTCTGGATACACGAGTTATCTATCTGCGATGCAACGGTAACGGTGTCTGTTCGGTTTGTTTTTGCACTTTGTTTATTTATCTTTCTTCAGTCATGTTTCATTCTCGTTCTGTTCCCCGTCTGCGATAGTAAGAAGCGTGAGATAATTAGTGATTAGTAGTGTTAGTAACTTAATCTAAATCCCTAATGTTAGTAGATTAGTTGGTTAGTACTATATACATCTAACTAATATATACAAAGTGTAATTAGAAAGTAAGAAGGAAGTAAAACGAGATTAGAAACGAAAACGGAAAAAACGAAACATAGAATTTCCCGGAGTGCATGACAGAACGAGAATGAAACATGACTGAAGAAAGATAAATAAACAAAGTGCAAAAACAAACCGAACAGACACTCAAAACATAACAATAAGATGGCTTTTATAGCCATAAAATAGTTATTGAGGGGTGGATTGATTCAGACGGAGCACTACTGAAGGCCTAGGTGTGAAATGCATGGCCCGCCACTGGGTATTTCACTACACATCCAGCTATGGATCACAAGTAATTCAGCACACACTATAAGGGGAATACCCCAATCACTATAAGGTGGAGTTTATCACTCAGTATTTCACTACACATCAAAACGTGGGTCACAATGAGTGATTTGCTACACTTTAAAAGGTGAGTAAATATGACACACTAGGGCCACCCCCGGAGGCCCCGCCCACAACTGACAGAATAAGCCCTGCCTCTAGGCAACTCTTTACGCAGTACAGTGGTTATATTGACAGACAGGAAAAACAGTGGTTACACAAAACACTCCTGATATAAAATCTGGACTGCCCCTGTAGACTGTACAAAATTAACCTCCCACTAATGCTGGCACAAATGAATCCCTCCTACTAGGCAGCCGCAGTAGAGAAACTTCTACTTGTAGCACATAGCAGGCTAGCTTCATGCCACCAAACAGACCGCTCCTACGTTGCAATTGGCTGAACTGTAGGGCAACCAACAATGTGCAGCACTAGGAATTTTAACAGCCACGTTCGATCCGCCTCGTCTCACCAGCACCAAACACTAACAAACGATAGTTTGTGGTGACCCCATTCCAAACGTGAATCTCGTTGCTAAAAGCAGGAACTATGGGGCGGTGCCAAAACTACCTACGGTCCTACATCACATACTGTAGATAGTTTGTGGTAACTACGTTTCTAAACGTGAATTTCGTTACTAAAAGCAGGAACTATGGGGTGGTGCTAAAACCACCTACAGTCCTACCAGAGATGGGGAAAGATACATCAAAATGTATCTTGTTACAAAATACAAAATACCCATCAAATAAATGTATCAGATCAAAATACAAAATACTGGTGCCAGAAAATGTATCAGATAAAATACATGTATTTTGTATTTTCAAAATACAGGAAAAAAACTTGTCTCCAATTGGCTATCGTAGGCCAACATATGAATAGGTGGCTGCCTTTCTCTATGAATATGAGCAAAAAGCCAAAATCACATGGCTATCGCCATGTGTTAAGTGTTAGAGGCACAATCACATCTTTAGAATCTCCTAATTAGTTTGCCCACATTACTCCCTCCATTTTGGTTGTTTGGGCTATTGACAACCAATTTCTTATCTTTGATGCTATTTGTATATAAAAGAAAAATACTGAAAATAGTACAGTACAAACTTACAAACAAATCAGCATGAATTGTACATGCTAGCTAGTGTTTCTGGAGTCACAAAGTGGCGTTTTGAGAAATCGTCTTTTCTAACTTTTCACGTCACGTAGAATACTGTGAGTAGGCTTGTGTGAAAACAAGCGCCAAATTCTCAATAGCTGCCTGCGACCAGATACATGCATGCATCCACGTGTGCATGTATTCACTGCCTTGTCCAACCGACAGAGAGCGGATCTAAAAATCACTGTGTGAGTGTGTATAAGTATACTGTTTAGTTTTTTTGTTCTTTGAATCATGGATAAAGTATTTTGAGTATTTTGAAAATACAAAATTACTCCAAACTAAAGTATCTTGTTACAAATTACATTTGAATTTTTTCAGCTCTGTCAAATACAAATGACAAAATACTCAAAAGTAATTGAAATACGTATTTCAAATACAAGTAACAGAAATACTGCCCATCTCTGAGTCCTACATGTCACATATATATGCCATTTAGCTGACGCTTTTATCCAAAGCGACTTACAGTAATGAATGGAACCCACAACCTAAGCATTGTCAGCGCCATGCTCTACTTACTGAGCCACACAGAACCACAAACTGTCAAAGTGTCTCATGTATGGTGTGTATGGGCACGCTTACCTGGGGGGGCTTTTGTACTGCCTGATGGGTCTTGGGAGGTTGTGCAGCAGGAGGGGGAGTAAGATAAACCACGAATTAGTCCTTTTGTGCAGTTTGCTTTTAATAATGAATTGTTAAATAAAGACATTGTATTTTACCCTTCTACTTACTGTACTGCTGGTGTGCTGTTTGGAGAGTGGTGGGTTACCTGGAAAAAAGGGGTTAGTGTGAGGGAGCTCATAACCCCTGACAATATGTTTTGAAATATGTGTGCATTTCATTCAAATAAAAATATTTGATCACAAAAGAATGAAAAATAAGGGATAGATGCATTAGAAATGTATTAATCACACAAGGCAAAAACTAGATTACTCTTTGAGACATTGTTTTGACCTACAGCTATATTAAATACAAGATAATTTTCTTCATTTTTGTTGCCTCCACTTTGATTGATAAATCAAGAAAGCCCATCAGTGTTGCAGTGTGACAGGTGTCTCTTGTTGTTTCTCAATTTATTCATATACGTAGTGGACAATGTGGAAACAGGTTCCTCCTGTTGAATAAACACAGTGAACCCTTATGGTCTCTAAAATACATGTGGGATCGCAGGTTATTATGTACTTGAACGTAGGTCATGTTGTTTTATTCCCAAACTTCCTCAGGTGGAACTACATCACAAATATGCTCCTACTACTCAGCAGAAAACCAGGACTCTACAGAAGAGTTCTGAAATACTGAAAAACAAATTGTCTCTTTAGCACAATCGCTGCCTGGTATTTGATAGACAAAAACTATGAATTATGTGGTTTGGTGGTACAGTTCTCTGTGTGGTATTGGATCGGCCAGGGCTACTCCACCTTGGCTGCTGTCCCTGTTACAGCACCTCTTAATGTTTGGGAGGCCTTCAAGACCATGGACAGCAGCAGTCTTACCCACAGGCAAGCACAGCTAAGGCTGATTGGTAATGAGCCAATCTATGCCCAGGCATAGATTTTTTTGTTTGTCAGTTCTGATTACAAAGGTACAACCTATGATACTACAGTTGCTGTGTTGATGGACATAGCATCTGCATGGGAGCTCCTCACAAACCATCCATTTGCACTGTTTTCTGCTCATCGTCCCAGCATTGCAATGTTTTTATTGTGGTGTGCATGATCATTTTTGTTTGTTTGTCTTCTCTCCCCCAGAAAGGAGAATAAAACATCTGTTAGCCAATGTAGTTATTTTTTTGTTTCTAAATTATCCAATCACCACTTTACACAGTGGCACCACCTGTCACTGTGTCTAGTACAACATAGCTAAAGGACATGAATTCTTCTTATAAAGGTAGCCACTCCCTATATCTGCAGCTCGTTGGTTCACTAGCGAAGTGCAAAACACTCCCCAAGAATATTATTGATGAGGAAACCTTATCTGCAACCCTAACATTATTAAGGTACAGTGCATTACCATATGACTAATCCAGGAAGTGATCAATAATACTAGCACTGAATCTGTTCCCAGGTAGGCTTTGGGGAGGATACGACTCAATATATTACCTCTCACGTGAGCTGCTGTCATTCCTAGGCCAAACCATTTCAAAGGTTACGGGGAAATGGTTCTGTAAAATATACTCAAAGACAGCAATATATCTGAATATGGCACTGAACCTTCAAAATATGAGTTAAGCTTCATGTAAATTGTTTTATTTATATCTATAGTCAGCCGTTAAGGTTTTCAGCTTAGGAAACATTTAGTGTGGAAGTAAATCTGATGGAAAGAGATATGAATGGAAAAAGAGGGATGATTATTTCAATGCATAGCCTGTGTGGTATGTTTGAGAGCTGGTACGGAACATAAACCTACATCTAAGGGTCTCTGCCTGTGTGAGGCCGTAAATTAAACTGTCAAAATAATATGCACTCATGAATGGGGAATGAAGTCAAATAAATCTGAGAGCGGTGGTGCCGCTTCACTTGGCTGATACAAAGGATGTATATCAACTCTGGGATAGACAGGGATCAGAGTGTGATGATGAAACATCTCGGCAGAGCCCCATCAGTACCAGAGCAGAGAAGGCTGGAGGGAGAGGGAGAGAGAAAAACAGCACACAAAAACAGCAAGGGAAAGACAGTTAAGAGGACTTTAGAAATGAAGAGAAGAGCAGCCAATCCGGATCAAAACTAATAAGCCGCTGCAGCGCTGGTGATTTTTAGCGTCCAATAGCCCCCACTGCCTGAGAAAATGACACACCTGACTTGATGAATCGAAAGTTCAGAAGGAATCTGTTCCATTTTGAAATCAAGGAGGGGGAAAATTGGCAACAATATCTGGGAGGCAGAACCTAGGATGGCATCCATTTATCATCCACAGATAAAAGGTTACATCCCCAGCAGCCTGAGATGTTTTAACACCATGCTGTGGATGAAGGCCTCTGCAGTTTATGTGCGTAGCATGCTGCTAATGGCTTGTAGTGGGACGTTCCAATGTGACCTCTAAGAAATGTTTTTTGCAGTCTGATTGTTGATAATTTATACATCAAAATAATTTTGTCCTGCACAAATGCACCCAAACACATTTGTGCCAGGTCAATTCACTGCACTAATAAACCCATAAATAATGTCCTGCTGAATTTCTGTAAATACATCTTCATCTTAATTATCATAATGCGGTTTCACTACTTGTTGTGAATTTATGTTTGTGCAGGACAAATTCTTGTGTGGTCGTTCATTCATCACAAAATTTCGAACTTAATAACCGGAATGCAAACTTGCTGATTGGCAGTGATATTTACATGATAGTGTAATATTATACTGATAAACATTAATATATATTAATATATATGTCAAATCATATTAATTCAAATGAAATGTCATATAACTGCTCAGATTTATGTGGCAGATATCTGAGCTTTCAGAAACTCAATTCTTGGAATACATTTTCTCCATGGCATGTTTAGGTTTTCAGATATTTGAGATTTTATTTGATTCAATAATTGTAGTAGTTATATATACTAGAATTACATAATTATTTAACTGCTAAAATTATTATATTATCAACTAAAAAATGTTAAAATAAATAATAACAAAAAATATAAAATAGCATGCAATTACGCCTTATGAATATCAAGCCCTTTATTATAGCTGTGCTAAAAGATGAGTATTAAACCTGAATGAATCACACTTTCCATTGATAGAAGAGAGTAATGTCACTAGAGCAAAAAAATATCAGAAAATCAACAGTGTTTTAATATAAAGACCAGAACAAATCACACCAGTGTGTCGATAATATTCTTAGCACTGGCGAGGAAGGACCACTTGGAACATCTAACTCAGTGGTATTCGCTGAATGCGGCTCTTTGATGACTATGTTGCGGCTATTTTTTAACCAAATATTTCACCAGATATCATCCGAGACACTTACATCAATAACGTTAATAATCAAATTTCCCAATAGGTAGTTTATAGATGATGTCACGTCTTCTCGCCGCAGTAGAGCGAACTCCATATAGTAGTCAAGTAAACACAAGAGTAGTGGAGTCGAGGCACCATTGTTTATGGTTGTTCGAATCGATCTAACCGAGAAAGAAACAGAAGTTTTTTTATGGAGTACCAAACGTTATTCTTCATAAAGGGGAAACATGAAAAAAAAGTTTTAAAAAACGCCAGGAGATATGGCTGGTACACCTGCGACTCCTCTGGAAAGTATTAAAGTTGTATTAAAAGTTATTTTATTCTGTAACGTTAGCAGTTTGTTGTTGTAGCTTTGTTTCCCTTGAAATTAACAACAGTACGAAACGCCGGTGATGAGTTGACGTGTTATGTTGTGGTGTTAGTTGTTGCTAACGTTAGTTGCTAGTTGTTGATATACTCAAAGACGTTGATATTTTACTAATCTCACAAAGCATTTTGCATTTCTTTCTATGTAAGCAATGTTGTGTTGTTTCATTAGCTTTTTGGTCAGCTCAGATTTGTGTGACCAAGTAGTACAGTCAGAACCAATAGCTATGCCACGATGGGAATTGCACCCAAATAAATATTTTTAATACTTTAATGATAAAGCAGAGGTTTCCCCAACAGATCTATACAACTAAATGAATGGAGCAGAGATGTGAAAGATATTAAATTTTATTTATCATTTCAAGAACCTGCAAAAAAAAGGGTAATGAGTAAGAAGAGGCAGGAGCGATGCAGATTATCAAAAAGGAGTATGAATTTATTTTAAACAATTATCGGTTAGCAAGGCCGAGACAGCAAATATGAAAAGGGCAATTACAGATTAGGATTAGTCCTAAATCAAAACAGAAACTATATAAAAAAAGGAGCGAGACGGCCCAACTTGGGGGAGGTATACTTACTACCAGGGGCTATTCCAGGTACACACCAATCATGCTTGTACTCTGGTGACTCACGCACACATGTGCACACACCACGAACACACTGCACTCTGTGAAGAAAAAGTGGAAGACGGTGTTAAAGGTAAATATCACAAAAGAGCATGCAGTGCAGTGAAGGGGAAGGGGCCTCCTGTTCTATAACCACCCCCACTAGTCTGGACGCTTGGCTCTTCGGGCAGGCCACTAAAAGATACACAATGTTAGTATACAGGTAGTGCAAAAATGTAATATGCACTGAGAAACAGCTGGCTTCATCAAAATAAACAAAAGACATGCGAACTGCACTAGTGCAGAAAAACTGGCTACTATGGCTGGACTCAAATCAGTCTATCCTGAGAAAGGCTACGGTAGTGTTAAATAGGTAGCACTAGATTAATCATACCAACTAGTAATCAGTCAATGGTTTAGAAATAAGAGTGTCTCAAACGGCAATGACGGTTTCGCATTAAATAGCACACACCAAACCAACATCACGCAGTTCCCACAGAGTCATTGGGAACATCAGAGTTACACCAGGACACGTTGTAACCACAACGGAAAGGCAAAAACGTTAATCTTGTTATGTTCTGAGTGTCTGTTCGGTTTGTTTTTGTACTCTGTTTATTTTTCATCATTCATCATTCATTATTCTTTATTCAGTATTTGGTTTTCGTCATTCTGTCATGTTTTGGTCCCCGTCTGTCATCGTTCCTGTTATTCGTGATCCACTCCTTGTCTTGTCATGCACTTCGGGAAGTTCTATATTTCGGTCTTTTCCGTCTTCGCTTATTATCTCGTTTTCTTCCTTCTTACTTTCTATATTACACTTTGTATATATTAGTTAGATGTATATAGTACTAACCAACTAATCTACTAACATTAGGGATTTAGATTAAGTTACTAACACTACTAATCACTAATTATCTCACACTTCTAACTATCGCTATCATTCTCTCTCGCTATCCTATCCCTGTTAGCTTTTCACTTTTCACTTCAGTCGCACGCAGATTCTCTCTTTGCGTTCCTCCCCTTCTAACTATGCACGTGTCTGCCTGATCTCCCAGGTCGTTTATTGTCTATGTGTTGTATTATTCCCAGTCCGTGTCTTTCGTTTTCCCTCGTTATTCTATTAGCGAATCCCCTCGTTTTCATCTATGTTTCTGCCCTTCTCTCCTCCCAGTCACACCTGAGTCCTATTGTGTTCCCTTCCCTGCTTGTATATAAGTTCCGTGTCTATGTTCTTTCCTTGTCTGTACTGATCCTTATTCCCTGAGCCTATTCTTCTGAAGCCAGTGTTTATTGTATTTCCTGAGACATCCCTTCGTTTACCACTCTGAGCCTGCCTATCGATTCTGTTTGTTTGCCTATCTGCCTGCCTGTTTAGACCTTTTGGACTGTTTTTGTGACTCCTCCTTGCCTTGTGATTTTGTACCTTCCCCATATCTGACTCCTGGTTTTGACCCCTGCTTCCAAATAAACAACTCTTTTGCCTTATCCCTATCTGCGTCTGGGTCCTTATCACGTACATCACAAATCTAGGCAAAACAGCAGCTAGGTGAGCCTAGAAACAGAGATACAAAGCCCATTATTACATGATAAGTGTACTGTCCTCCCTACGTGTGTGTCTGTATGCAGTTAGACAGCCAGCCAAACTCCTTTCAATAACAAGATGGGAGTCAGGATGTAGCGTCCAAGCTCAGGTGTTTAATAATGCCACACTTGCATGATGTCAAAGAAACAATATAATTGGATGTATTGGGTTGGAGTAAAACTGAGGAGGGTAAAAAGAAATAAATAAATACACACTGCATTCACATATGCTTGTGTTTCTTTTAGCTTCGAAATACACACTGTATTGCAAATTGACAAATAAAGATTACTTTAAAACACATATACTCGTTACTGTACCTACTCCAGGTAAGTATTAAAATAAGCTTTAAACACTTTTATAAAACACAGGTCAACCAAAGAGCTGCTAGTAAGTAGCCTATTGCTAACAGCTATGAGCTAGCAAACACGCTAGGCTAAATTACATAGGCTTTCTATGGGGAACGAGTTAGCATTGCGCTAGCGAATGTAAAACTGGCTAATACAAATGATGTACACACTACACACTTGTTTGTTGTTGAATGATGTGATGGCAAATGTAATCGAATTAGTGAACTACGTAAGGGCCCGTGCAAGAAACCACCAGGATTTTAAACGACGAATGTGTGATGAATTCGACACACAAAATATGGGGATTTGGAGTTATACAGCAAAATACGATGGCTATCTACAGCAGCGGTCCCCAACCTTTTTTGCACCATGGACCAGTTTCATGCAAGACAATTTTTCCACGGACCGAGGGGGGGTGAGAATCACGCGCATAACAAAACACAATAAAGTGCATATTATATCATTTAATTATTAATTTAATTATTACATTTATAATGTAAATGTGACTCAACTCAATTCAATTTCTTTTAAATGCAGCTTTCTTTTTTTTGGCAGTCTTGGAGTCTTCTGCTGTCTCATCATTGGGTCTTTCTCCCTTTTCAAAGAAGCTCTCCAGCAATGTTTGTTTTTTACTCATTTTTGCTAGGGTTAGCTTGTGGGCTTAATTTATTGGTGCATGGAAAAAGACTGCGACTGAGACAAGTGCGGAAAAGAGACACAGACGGAAGTGGTCATTTTTCAAAATAAAACACCCTGCAGACTGCGATAGTCAATAAAATGGAAATAAAATAAAAATTAAAACGTTTTTATTCTTTCTGTGCGGCCCGGTACTGGTCCGCAGCCCGGTAATTGGGGACCCCTGATCTAAAGGATGCATGCTTGCCCATTTCATTGACCTGCTTAAACCACTGAAAGCATTCGTTGCTGGACTTAGGGAGACCGCAAGATTTTCCTTTTTGGATGACAAAGAATGGGTGCTTTCTCTTTCATTCATTTACGACATTATGCAGTATTTGAATGATTTGAACGTCAAGATGCAGGGTAGCAACAAAACTGTTTATGAACTTTATATGGCTGTCAGAACATGTTCTGACAAATTGGATGTACTTCACCGAAGTGTCAGCGGGGGAGATCACCGCTTTTTCCCCAATGTGCAGAAAGTGGTGACCGCAGATGCAGATGTAGTCTCCTCCTGTCAACCACAGTTCTGCAATGTGCTAACTAAGCTCAAGGAAAACAGGGCAAGATTCAATGATTTCAAGAAGGAAGGCAACATTTTTCTGCTTGTGAAAAATCCATTCGTCATTGAGATGTAAGAAATGGAGCAAATAAGCAACCGACTTGGACAAGTGGATCTTCAAATGGAGTTTGTTGAGCTAAAAGGCTTGGATGAACTCCAGCGTCAGTTTCGGCTGAAAGACGTTGTGGACTTTTGGAAATTAGTGGGGCATCTTCCAAACATCTCAAAACTTGCAAGACGCATCATTTCAATGTTCCCTTCAACACATCGATGTGAAGCGTCCTTTCTGCACTCTCAAGAATCAAATCTCAGCATTGAAATAGACTGAGTCTGCAGCACATCACAGAGGCCCTCGGGATAGCTCTTTCCAGCATAGAGCCCAACTACACAACCCTCGTGTTACAGAAGGAGTGAGTCAGTATTAAATCCAATGTTTTTCTCCTGGCAACTTTGGTTATAAAACCTTTGTATAGTAAAACTCTCTCCCTCTCCCCCTGTTCCCGTTCCCGTTCGGAAATAAAATGTGAAATAAAAATGTGAATTGCATAACACTACACGATTATGACTTGTCATTCCACGTAAATTGCCTATTAGTAGCCTTATTATTTTAGATTGGTTTAAAAGGTTGGGTGAGGAAAAGGGCATGTTTTTGTAACAAAAAAACAATTGTCTATGTGGCTCCTGAATTGGCTGAGGACCACTGATCTGAAGGTTCAGCATGATGACATTATAATCACTGCTTATGTTAGCCATCAAACAATCATTGACGAAAAACAGCAGTGAACAACTGTGAGAGTAAATAATGTTACTCAACTCAACATTGTATCATGAAAACATGTCATGCCAACGATAGGCGAATCTTACTACTGTTATTGTGTTTCATGAGACTGAAAGATAATGAATTCAAGAGTTGCAAAAATAGTATTGCTAGGATAGGTCATTTTAGCCAGTTTGCTAGATATTGTATCCTTTGGATAAAACATTCTACTCTTTATTCAGGATCTTATTCAGAATCGCACCAGAGAATTATGAGTTAGGCTTGTGTTTTCAATGGCCCAATTTTAGGAAACATTCAAATTAGCTGAACTTCCTGACCTACAATGGCCAGGATGTAAGGAGCTGTGATGGTGAGGCTGTATGGATACTGTATGGATAGGGATCACAGTTGGTGTTCATTGATGACTTATTGACTACGCAATATGGAAGAGGTGGATAGTATGCCTATTTTCCCAAATAATGCCCTCTTACTTTTGTACACATTTGTTGGACTGGCCACCCAATTCACCCATTATGAATCCAACCAATGGGATGCATTGGATTGGCATGTGCATCATAGTGACATCATGACCATGGCCACATACCCTTTCTAAATAGCATACAGCACTTCTGAATGAATAGAATGATTTCCCAGTGATAATTAAGTGCATGTGTAGTGCTGTTGCCACAGCAGTTATGAGCATTGCAAGCAGCAAATGGAAGACACAAGAGATATTGAACTTGTTCATTGAAAAAATGATTCCGCCCAGTATTTCATCCCCTTTGTTTGGGTATAGATTTCTAAATTCCTGAGATAAACTTGCCATCATTCCTATTAGTAGCCTATTTTTCCTGCTGAACAAAAAATCCACCCAGTATCTTGTTCTTGTTTCTAAAAAAATTCACCCAGCATCATTAGCCACATTTTTTATGTGTGTGCATACATGTGTGTGTGCGCATGCGTGTGTGCGTGTATGTGTGCATGTGTGTGGTGTTGTCTGAAGGATTAGGTGAGAATTCCCTCAACCTCTCATTATTTCCATCCATATGTCATATGGCACATGCAGACAGTGCCTCTGCACTCCTGATTAAATGGTCGTCTTTTTCTGTTTTTAGATCCCAAATGTATTACTCTAAAATGCAATCTGAGGAAAAGGGTAATTGAGTTATTGAATAAGCAGGGGCAATTATTGGACGGTATTAATATTTTATATCTGATGAAGTCTTTCACATCGGCCCTTGAGCGCAAACTTTTTTTCCTCTCACCCCTTTAAACCCCCTGACTGTCTCAGAGGAGAAATTGTCACCAAGTATTTTGGATATGAGGACACTGACCTCCTGTCAGGTAATTCTGGAGCAAAAACAGCCACTTGGGTAGAGCTTAGGGCTCAGAAGAATTGCAAGGCCATTTGGCCTGGATCATTGTGTTTCTCAGTAGTTTATTGATTGGAGAACCTAATCAAGCTGTTTCTTGGGGATTGGACATCTACAGAAATACTAGGATAAAAAAATAAAAACAGCACAATTCTCTATTGAGGAGTTGACTCATGATACCTAACCTTAGCTCTGAAGCTGCAGAGACAAGGCAGGACTCCACATTGAAGTGAAATGGTGAAAAGGGTTGAATGGAAATAAAGTACAATAAGCCAAGGCCTAGCTGTACCATGCAACAATTATACAAGGGACAATGATGACCTACAAAAGGTAAATAAAAATAATAAGTTCTATGGTGAGGGTATGTTAGTATGTACGTACAGTAGGTGTGTATATTTGGAAGCACGAAAGATTGTCAGAGGACAAGACTAATCTAAGACAAATCTAAATGGAAAGTGGAAAAGAATGGGAAACAGGAAATTATGTACTGAATCTTCAGTGGGAAGTGTTGAAGACAGCATACAAATCTTATTGGGTGCACTTTGTGCCTTGTCCTCAGTTCATTTCACATTGCCAAGGTTACTTTGTCGCACAAAAAAACATCTTACCATTTTACAGTCACGCAAAACAATTCATGCCATAAAATTCAAGTGCCATAGTCACTGTGTCAAAGTCCTGCAGTCTTGAAACTCGGACAGTAATCATCCAGGATTCCTCCGCTGTTCTAGACATGTTCTGTGCATTATACTTTCCTGTTATGGGAGGCCAGCCCTGGCTGCTACTGTGCCAGCCAACCTTTCCACTGCAAGGTCACTTCCTGTCCCCCGGCCACTGTGTTACACTTCAACCCACTGGAGCTATAATCCCCATTTGAGGCGTGCACATCCTCAATCACTAAGCAGCTTTTGTGGTGGAAGGCCCAATGTTGAAGATGCATGAAAACCTGTGTGAGTGTCGTGGGTGATGACATGTCGCTCAGAGCCACATCTTAATCCCTTTCAAGTTTTAATTCCCTCAAATCTGAGGGAAACCATAAGAGGCATCCTGCATTCAACTAAGCCAACAGCCTCCTGTCAGACAATGCAACATTTCAATAGAGCATAGCACTGGGAGAGATTTTAAAGACACATGATTGTTGACAGTGAGCCCACCAAACAGAGGTGGTGTACAAGTATTATTTAAAAATGATCCTTTTCTCTTTCAGAGATGGAGATATTTCCCTTTCTCTTTCAGGGTATGGCAAACGTTTCCAATAGACTGTCACATCTCCAAAGCCAGGATTAAGTCAATGGCCTGGATATACATTGACTCACAATTAGATGCAAGTGCAAGTTTCTTTTTCAATGCAGAAAATAGTTTGACAAGTTAAGCTACCAAAAACAATGTAAAACATAGTTTGTATTGAAAAATAAACTATTGCATTTGTCAAAATTAAAGTTGAATGAATCCTGAGCAACCTGTTACTATGTACTCCATAATGATGAGCTCTTCTTTTGACTATTAGAAAGGTGGCTCACTAAAAGGGAAAACAGAGAATGCTGAGTATATCACAGACTATAGTCTCTGATTTGGGAATATCATTAAATGCATTATAGAAAACAAAGAAACAAATGAAATGCAAAAGCAGATTTAGTGTACCATTGTACTATATCATTTCAAGGAAGAGGCTAATATTGAAAAAATATCTGGATATGGAAAGAAACATTTATTTTTTTACTTTATATGCTTATCCAGTCAAATCTGATTGAAAAGATGAGTTTAGCCTAAGCAAGACTTGGCAGTATAGATGCATATTGTTGCAAATGTATAGTAGTCTGTTTGTGCATGTGTTTGTGTGTCTCTGCTAATCAGTATGAAGATTAAATATGTAGATACACGTTTGCACATACATATATATATATATATATATATATATATAGGTGTGTATAGGCATACATGCGTGTCTGTGCAGTCGTATGGATTAATAATGAAATATGGATTTATGTCTAGATAAGTGTGACCACTGTTGTTAGAATAATGATACCTGTATTAATATTAACTGTGCTTAAGTTAGGACTACAAATGCATCCTCTGCTGCCACATGCCTGACCAGATATGCTATCAGTGTCAAGCATCAGCAACTTCTATTTATTTTCTCCTATCCACTCACTGATCCATTTTTCTTAACCTTTCACGTCTCGGGGATAGGTTTTGGGGGCATGCAATTCATTATGGGGGGAGGGATGGGAATGACAAATACCACATATCATTTTGTTATGTTGCAGCTCAGAATTACCACAACTTTTTGGCACACACATATATACTGAAGGTGTATACTATATAAGACCAGATAAAAATAAATAAGATATTATATCTTGATTAGATGTAGTAGCATGTGCTATATAAGACATGATAGCATTTCATCATCGGCTCATCTGACAAAAAAATGAAACAAAATGAAACAAGGACATGTTGGGGAAATGTAAATATTTGACATAAAATTGTATAATTCTATGAATAGAACAATTAAAGTAATCTTATTTTTAAATGCACAGGAAATGAAGTTGAAAATAAATCCACTGCATGAATGTATATATGATGTTGTTTATTGTCCATGTTTCTGTAAAGACATTTAAGACAGAATAACCCTATTCTCTCTCCTACCATTAATCATAGTCTAACATTAACTAAACACTGATCCAGAATTAGATTAGTAAAAAATAAAAACATCATACATGACAGCAAGACCTATGATTTGAAATATGATGCATAACACAATCATACTACATTCTAAAGTAATAATTACCTGTACATAAAGGGTATTCCACAATATATTATTTTGATATGAAAACTAGACTGTATGAAATGAAAACTGATATGAAAACTTCTGTATCTAATTTTCATATGAAAATGTCAATAAGAAAATGTAGTGAGTCATTTAGAAGATGGGTTCAATGGGTGCAAGTTTATGCAAGACCCATCGATGGAGATCAGAAACATTCATACAGAAATCATGCAGAAATACCTTTATTGTGAAAGATATGAAGAACTAAATTAGCAGCATGTCAATCCATGTCTGTTCATGACTCACATGAACTCACAACTAATTACATGGTGAAAGAGAAGAGATTGCATGAGTGTACCTTATAATCATGTTTCCTTTCATTTACACAATACAAGTGTTAGAATCAATCAATGTCACACTCAATCCATTTGGCCCAGTATTTCTTAAATTTGTTCTTATGGAGTTTCAAATAGAAGGTAAGTTTCCCCATGAGGAAAACTGCTTGTATTACCTTTATCCAGTCTTCTACTGTGGGTGGCTCAGGCTGTAACCACAGTGTGTTATTACTTGCTGCCAAGAGAATAGCTAGGATATATTTATCCTCTGGTGTGTTTAATTTGAATGACATATTCCCAAGGTATAGTACATCAAATTGAAATAGGATATTAATTTCTAAAATCTTTTCTAAGGCCTCATGTATCTTTTGCCAGTAGTCCTATATAGCACAACGTTTCCAAAATATATGATAATGATTGGCATCTTGGGTGTGGTGTCTCTTTTGTACCAGGGATATTTTTAAAAAGTGCAATACATTGTTCCAGCAAAAGTCTCTCCACATTCCAGAAAGGGTTGTTTTCCATTGGAATCTGCATATACTCTCCCATTCTACCTCTGAGAGATTGCATTCTTTTTCCCATTTCTCTTTAATGTATGTTTGGTTACAACATAACGTTTTTTGACATTTCTGCTACATGCCTCTGATTTGTAGGCTCATCTGGAGGCATCTATAAAAGTCTTCTTTCTGAAGACCATATCGTGTCAAACAAGTGTTTAAAAATATTGAAGTTCTCCTTTATACATGATGGTACAGTAGGCTGAAAACACTTTAATGGCCCAATATTTGAATCTATTATCTATTACATTAGGAGTAATGTCTGAGTCAAAGGCACACCAACGCAATACTTTTTTGACCCTTGTTAGCCTGTAAACCTTCACAATCTCATTCCATATTTTGAGGGTCTGATGAACCCATTGGTTGTCCTTATCTGTGAGATGTGCTATAAGCCCTTTGTATGCTATCATTGCTTGCTTTGGAATGTCACCTGATAGTGAACACTCAGTGACAGATTTACTAAGATAGTCACAACGCAAAGACTGACACTATTTTGTTGCGCCTATTTTTCGGTCACAAACACTTACACATTAATGACCAATTTTCTGAGATTGGTTCTAATTAAGCAAAGAAATGAAATGTCCTCACTCGCAATCTGTGATAGGATACACCCATAATAAGGGTCTGAAACAACATGGCACGCATCCAGATCATGCCAATAAATGGATACGCAGCAACCAGCCACAAGTAGAGGGAACAACAAGAAAAATAAATCTTACATTTAAAGGAAATAGAGGCATTGGTCAACAAGGTACAGCATCACAACACTGTATTACGGCATAGGAAAATGACATCAACAGCGAAGAAAAAAAGGAGTGACATCACAAAAGAAATTAATTTATTATGCATAACAAACCAAACAGTAGATGATGTAAAGGAAACAAACAACCAATGATGTAAAGAAAATATGATATGCCGTTAGGTGATGTCCAAAGAAAAACTTTTCCTGCAACATAATGCAGGAAAAAGAATATAAAAATATACAAATAAAACTGTATTCATGATTCATTCTATTCCCTTCTGACTTCTGGTCAATAGAAATCCTGCATCCTTTCATATATTTTATATTTCAAGTGTTAGTAAATAACCTGTATGCTGGATAGAATATATGTTTAAAATTCTGACTTAGCTGTCTGTAGACACAGGTATTCTTGAAAATAAAGCTGTTGTGACATGAACTGGGGTACTTTGCAATTTGTAAAAAAATCTGCGTTGCTGATATTTTAGATATCTTGTCATTTATAATGGATTATATTTGTTTTGAGACTTCTTATTTAGCAAATTGTCCGCTTGTTGCTTACGTAATTTTCTATCCAAATGTTTCATTGATTTGCTACCTACCTCGTAATATCTTGCCTCAGAAACATATGCTTCTTTTATATCTCCTGGGTATACAGTGCTTCTAATTCAGTCTTTATCTTTTTGATTTCCTGACTGACAATTGGGTCAGGAAAGTTATTGCAATCTCTTTCAAGGTGTTTCAATTGAGATTGTAGATTATTCAACTTTTCTTGCCAAAGTTTCTTTAGAGAGAAGAAGAGGTGAGGAAGAGAGGTGACCCCAATGATCTTCCCTCTCATAACGGCCTTACTCGCATCCTACACCACCGTTGGAGACCTCTCCATTGTTATTCTGTTCAAAGTATAGATTCAGTTCTGTTCTCATTTGTTCCTTTATATGTGAACTGTTCAGTATACTTTAATTCAACCTCCAAAGTGTGGTTTTTCATCTATTATTCAAGCCTACAGTAATATATATTGAAGCATGATCTGATAGACCCATTGTTCCTATCCCACAACCAGTAATTCTATGTCTGTCCTTCCTATACATAAGAAAATAGTCTATCCTAGAGTAGACTGAGTGGGGGAAGGAAAAATGTGTTTAGTCTCATTTAGTGAGATAAAAATCCCTCCATGCATCTATTACCCCTATTTCCTCCATTAGTGTGTTAATGTGTCTACTTAGCTGTTTTACCTATCTTGAGATGGATTAGATGAGTCAAGTTTGGGTTTAAACAAACATTGGTCAGCTCCGCATGTAAGAATTCCCTGTGTTTCAGAGGCCATCATGTCAAACAATTTCTTGAAGAAGTTACTTTAATTTCCAAATATTTAACAATGTTACAGATGTACGTACCTTCTATTCTCCCTTTAATCAAAATAAATCTCCCTTCTTTGTCTTTAATCTCAGATTCATGCTCATAATTCATCCCCCTAGAAATCAAAATAGCCACACCTCTCCTATGACCTGATTAGTATGAGGAGAAAACATACTGGAAACAACATTTTGTTAATGCGAGACTAAACTAAAAGATATCACCATGAAATTTTTGAAATTAGGCAACAGCTCATTAAATATTCATACATTAGCATATATTTAAAAACCACAAATCTAGATATTGGATAAAGCCAGACTTCAAATCATTATTCCATTTTGATAACATATTAGAGACAAAAGTATTTACAGAACAGATTTTGGATAGATCCTTTTTTCATTTTATAAATCAGAAAATACTATGCACAGGTATTACACATGCGTTTTCGGCATGTTATTAAGAACAAAATGATAAAAAATCGGGCAATTAGCAATGTATGAACAAATCCTTCTGTAACAACCTTCAGAATAGTGGTAAGAATGAATATGGAAAGTTTTGTTTATATAAGTGCTCTAGAAGTGAGATTTGTGGTTCAGAGCATTGAAAAATACTAATTTTGAGAAAATAGCTATAGATAGCTATACGCTATATTGTTATATATTCATATATTCAAAGAATTCATATATTAACTGACTAGTAATCACTGTTTATAGCAACAATAACCCATTAAATCACATCCCCCAATTACTGCAAACTTTATTATTCTGTGTTATGGGACTTTGAGTTCATTACAAATATACATTCATTAAATAGCAGTGTTGTGGAGTAGCTTAGCTTTTAGTGTAGCTCAGTTGGTTTTTATATAATAATAATAATAATACATTTTACAATTATTTTACATTGCCTGACACTGTCTACCTACAGTCTACAATCTACCTCTAATCTGTTTACTACTGTAGCCTACCTGTTACTCTCTGATATGTCTACAGGTTGAGTGATGGAATACCTAACACTTTAATAATCTTCCTTAGGGCAGCTTATCCCAGTCCTCGTGTGCTAACAGAACCATTCTAACATTAACATCAAACATTACATTGCTCCTGGTTGACTCCTGAAGATATGTGGATGAGAACATGCTTTTTCTGTACACATTCTCTTGCTGTTTGCATTTGCTACATTCTAACAACAGACTGCTACAAAACCCTTGGTTTTGGGGGTCTATATTTATATGTGGCCACTTGTCGCTACATATCGCATCGTCAGGTTTAGGATGACAGTTACTTTCCCCATTAGATATTCTTCTTCTGGTAGTAGCTAACTTATCATGTCTCTTTTGAGTAGCTTTTACACAAATCTTGGATGTTTTTCCCATTTAGTTTCTCAGTGTTCGATTTGCAACGGAACACTAACGCAGAAGTGCTGAATACACCACATGATGCGTTTTAGTGAATCACATCGTCAGAAATGACTTTTAAGCTTCATTAGTCAATAAGATTTTGGAAAGCAGCATTTGTTCGTTCACCAATCGAGGAAGATGATCTGCTAACATTACACTACAGGGAACAAGCTTTACAAAAATGTAAAGCCGTACAAATTACACCATATGATTTTTTCAAACATCGTGGATCCATATGTAAACGATGGGCAACCCTTGTATTGTTTTGGTAAATTTGGACCGTCATGGAGTACTGGTGGGTAGGGTGTTTGCCCCTCCATGACTGATTTACTAATCAAGCACATCCCATATAAATTCAGTGTAGCCTACCTGTCATGTTGGCATTGCTCTTGTGTCTTCCTGTCTGTTGAGGTAATCCGGCGATGCCCTTCCTGTCCGATCAGAGGTATGTGTGTGAATGTTAAGGTACAACTCTAAACTAACCACGTTTTAGTTACAATGTCCTATATTTCATATAGGCCAGCGTGTGGTCCAGTGAATTGCTTTCCCAGCCAAGGTAACCCGTTGCAAGTACATGCACTGTGTGATGTTTGTTAGTCATTTTGATTGCAATCACTAACATACACTATATGGCCAAGAGTCAGTGGACACCCCTACTAATTATTGAGTTCAGGTGTTTCAGCCACACCCATTGCCAACAGGTGCATAAAATCCAGCACATAGCCATGCAATCTCCACAGACAAACATTTAGAATTCAGAATGGTTCGTAAAGACCTCAGTGATTTTAAACGCGGCACTGTCATAGGATGCCACCTTTGCCACAAGTCAGTTTGTGACATTTCTGCCCTACTAGATGTGCCCAGGTCAACTGTAAGTGCTATTATTGTGAAGTGGAAGCGGCTAGGACCAACAACAGCTCGGCCACGAAGTGGTAGACCACGCAAACTCACAGAGCGGGGTCGACGAGTGCTGAGGTGCATAGTGTGTAAAGATCGCCTATCATCTGCTGCATCACTCACTATGACCTTGACCTCAACCCCACTGAACACCTTTGGGAGGAATTAGAAAGCCGATTGCGAGCCAGGCCTTCTCGTCCAACATCAGTGTCTGACCTCACAGATGCTCTTTTGGCTGAATGGGCACAAATTCCCACAGACACACTCCAAAATCTTGTGGAAAGCCTTCCCAGAAGAGTGGCAGCTGTCATAGCTGCAAACGGGGGTCCAACTCCATATTAATGCCCATGGTTTTAGAATGGGATGTCCAACAAGCTCATATAGGTGTGATGGTCAGGTGTCCACTGACTTTTGGCCATATAGCGTAATTCTTTCTATATACAGTAGTGGGCAAGTATAGGCTGGTCAATAGACCTTATTGCTGGCACCTGGCTGATGTTAAGATTCTTCCTGGATTCACTCCGTGATGTTTGTGGGAATCCAGTGTTTGCGGTTAGCTCAGGTAAAGTAGACTACAATGTGGTAAGATTGCCTTCATGGCCTCCGAGGAAACTTTTACAGTGATTTTAATAAATGTAGTGATTTAATTTAGTGTTTTAGGTGTCATTCGTAGAGCTAGTTGCTGTTTTGCTTTGTGTAATTACTGTTCGCTTCTAGTTCGTTCTGGGTTTGTCATCCAACCCATATAGCAATTTTGCTTCATTGTCCACTGCTTTCTGGTGTCTGTCAGTCATTTGAGAAGGTTGATTGCTGGGCTAAAAGCCTAGTTTGCTTTTGTATATTAAAGTACCTTACTAGTATTCTGCTGTATTGAAAACCCGCAGGTTTTACTGTATGTACCTGTTCTATAAATGCTTCTTTAAATTATTGCTTTAAGGTAATTACCCACTGGTTTAGTGGAGCAGAGTGGCTTGGTTGGGGGGGTTAGTCTAGTAGTGTTTCCCTCACTGGTTACGTGCTAAAGATTCTTGGCACTGGTTTGTGTTTTAGAGAGGTTTCATGAGGGTGGTAAGTCATTTTGCACACGTGAATAACCCCTAGTGGTGAGTATACCTCCCAAACAACTCCGCCCACTTTTTGGCACCATTTAGTAGAGCGGACTGCTAAATTTCTTCCGTTTCTAGTATTGATTGGCAATGTATTGCTAGCCTGTAATGTATTCTTAAAAGAGGAGCTAAGTCTCAAATTTTGTATTGACCATTACTAAATTGTAATAAAATCTGTACAGACAGTCCCCGGGTTATGGACGAGATCCGTTCTTATGTCTGTCTTTAAGTCGAATTTGTATGTAAGTCGGAACAGGTACATACAGTTCTTATTAATCGTCACTTAGTCAAATGTTTGTTTTAGTATAGTATTTATTTTACCTTTCTGTGCATATAAAACATTTAAGAAAAACCTCTAAATACAATAAAACATCTTAAACATAACATTCAGTACATAATACTACTGTAATAATAACAATACTGTAATATTAATCATAATAATACAGTAATAATAAAAGTAACTATGTATATACAATACTGTACTGTAAAAAAAAACATTAAATAAATTCTTAGAGCCTTTTCTTGCACTAATGCAAGGCTAATAGGCATATTACGCTAATTTTGGTATTCTATCCAAATTATCAATAGCCTTTCCATCTCAATAATTAAACCACTGCGTTGCTTGGTAATAATTGTGGCATTCATCGGGGCATGGCCTTTCACATGCTCCATTATTCTCCCTTTGTCTTTTAAGATAGTTTTTTAAAAATCGATCGTTGACTGGCTGTAGCCTAATGTTTCCCAATAGCTGATGGCATTTCACCTCTCTGATCTCTTAATTATTTCAACTTTACTTTCCATGGTGATTGTTTTCCTTTTCTTTGATGCATCACCAGCAGTTGCATCGGATTTACGCTTTGGAGGCATCGTTGTAAGGGTAAGAGAAAGAGAAAAACAGGACCGTGATCTGACTTAAAATAACGGACCGTGATCTCTGTTCCTTGAGCCGACGAACCACTGAAACCGCGCAATTTTTTTCATGAACATCACAAAGTAGTGCGTGCGTTCATTATTATGAACCATTGTATTTAACTCAATTTTTTTAACATAATAGGCCCTAGGACAGTCCGTTCATAAGTATGAGTTGTCCGTAAGCCGGACGTTCGTAACCCAGGGACTGCCTGTACTTAATACTGCCTAATTTTAAGGCTCTTCCTTACAGCTTCCACTGTGTCATTGATTATTTCCTTTGCAGATGCTCCCACTGATCCAGCTTAAATAAACTCTAATAAATTGAATTTTAATTTTGGAAACGCCTGTCTTAAATTACTAAAAATAACCTTTGGGAAACCAACCCGTATTGTGCAACTCAGGTGTAGGAATTACTTTCTGTGAAACAGTTATGAAAGTCCCAAGATTGTGTCCTCTGGCTAGGTGGGTTACATCTCCATGCAACAGGATCAGCTTAATAAACTCACTCAGAGCCTTGCACTCCTACAGAACCCGCCTAAGGAAACTCTGTTTAGGCGTAATGGGCCTGTTATTTGCCAGAGGTGCCAACAACATGCTCAGGAATGTGAAAATGAGCATGTCCCTTCACAGGTTAGACCTCTGATCCCCTATCCTTCTCGCTCTCAGGCGAGTGGGCCCCAGAGCTCCAGTGGAAAACTAACTCCCTCTGACCTGCAGAGCCACACTTCAGAGGGCATTCTTCCTAGCTACTGTTCCTCAGGGTGTTTCTAGGGCATTCCTAGTGTTTCTGTTAAGGGGAACCAAGACTCCACAACTAAGTTGTTCGGTTCCTGCTCTAATGTAACTGTTGATATTGGTGGGGGAGTTGTGGTCACATATTTCTTAGACACAGGGTCAATCGTGTCAACAATAACTGAAGGCTTCTTTTCCCAGAACTTCAAACATTGAGGCTCCAAAAAAAAAACCTCCATTCTTGTCAGAGGCAACAGCTTAGGGTGGCTAATGGCTTGGACATCCCGTATGTCTGCTTGGAGCTCAATGTTGAGTTATTTGGCAAGGTAATTACAAAGCATGCCATTCTGCTAAATGGCATATATTTTGGTTTCTGAACATCTCCCCAACACTGTCAAAGCAAAAGGTTCTGGGTGTTCTTAGCATGAACGTCATTAGGGGATGTTATAACGAGTTGTTCGAACAGTATGGCCCTGCTCTTTGAGCCCGACCCAATGAAGCAAATCTCTCACCCATTCCAGGAAGTTCTGCAACAGTGCCATCAAGCCCAGATATCAGTCTGGCCAAAGTAACTGAAATGCTGATGCTCTTTCAATGCAATATCTCACTGACCATGTAATGCAGCAGATAACTGTAAGAATCGTTCAAATGGTGATGAAAGCATCAAATTTGGCACAAATACTCTCTAAGGGCCACTCTTTTGGAAAAAGGCGCTGGCCACTCAAAAATTCAAGATGGCGACCATTGTTCAAGATGGCCACCATTTCTGTCAAATGTTCATTATATCAATGTAAGTATTTTAAATAAATCAAACTGTTTATGGTCTAAACCCAGATTTTTGGGGTCAAAGAATTTGGTAATTTGGTAGGAATGTTACTTTGCCTGAAACAGCTACTTGAAAATAGCTGTTTCAAAGATGGCATCCAAGATGTCCACCGCGAAACAAATATTTTTAATATCTCAGCAACTAATAAAGATTGCAAAGAGACATGCTTCTTTGGTCTAAACCTAGGTTTTCAGGGTCAAGGAATCGGATAGACATGTTGTTTTGGCCCTAAGTACCACCTAGAATTAAAAAATATATATGGTTTCCATGATGTCTTGCGTGGGGTATGATTTCTACCGGGGACAACGTTTGAGAACTGGGTCATAGCTTGTCTTGCACCTAACATTGATTGCTACACTCCAGTTTGCTCAGGTTAGTTTACTGGATGCTGATAGTTTGGTTTATTTAACTTCACAGGTAACCCGTAAGAGTTATGGTGTGAATGTCTCAGGGGCATGACAGAGTTAGTAGTGTGTTCAGGCAGGGATGGAGTGCAAGGGAAGGATTTCAAAAGTTAAAAAATACGTTAGTTCTACTCACATTTGCAACTGCACAGTGCTGTGCAGATGAAACCCAATCTGAAGCATTTGCACCTTCCACGGCACCCTGATTTGCAGCCACACTTGGTGAGTTGTTGACAACTCTCGGCAAGTGGTGAATTGGCTGTCCAGAAGACCCGCCATTCTTCACCAACCTTTTTCCATCCCCAGTCAGCAGGACTCTCTGCTTCTGGCTGACGCTGGGTTGACTGACCCCATATGCAGCCTGCCTGACACACAGCATGTTTAGTGTGTTGAAGCAGAGCTGCTCTTGTTGGAGGAATGGCTTCGTATGGCCTCTGCTTTCGGGCAAACATGTCAAGTCTAGCTTCATCCACACTGACAGCTGTGCTCGATCTATCGTACATCAGGACCACAAACTTCTCCAGGATCTCCAGGTCACCATCATTCAGTATTGGAGGGTACTGACTTAGTTTGGTGAAGATGGGAGAAGCCTCTGGGCAAATGTCCCAGGGTTTTTTTGCCTTTATTGCGAAAGGCTGATAGAGTATCACAACCTGTGAAGGCATGAAAGAACAGTATGCCTTTGGTCTTTTCTGGTCCAATATAGCGGTACAGGTCATGTACACCAATCCACCTTAGGCTCTGACCATGCCCAAATGCAACCCACAGCTGCTGGAGACCAAGGTCCTGAAGGAATGGGAAGATGCTTAGTGCTATGACAAGAATATCAGTGTCATTGGCTTTGATCATGATGGCTTTGCTACCCTCCTCTGTGGCATGTCTGGCATGTACAAAGATCCGGCTATCGGCTTCCTCATGGAAACATTTGTCCAGACTATCCAGACTGGTGTCAGAGGTACTCAAGACATCAGGTCCCTTGATTACAACAACAATGTTTGGCACAGTCATGTGAGCAATCTTGTCAGCCAGAAAGTCGAAGAGGTCTGTCTTGTTGTTGTTATGTCTGAGGAAATTGCCCCAATTTGATGGAACTTTATTCTTGTTTGTCACTTGGCATCGACCTCCCAGGCCTCGTTTGGACCTTGTTTCCATTTTGAGGCTTGATGGATTGTACACATCAAAGACAACGTGTGTACTCTTGTACTTCGTGGCATAAGCATGTATTGTGGGTAGAACATCCAGTGCTGCGTAGTCCTCAAAGGTCTTTGATCTTTTCGGTGGTAGTGTGTGGACCAAAGCTGAACCATCTATGATGATGATGTCAGTGTCTGGTTCTTGGTCTGGAGATGTGATGTACGTAGGTCTCAAGAATGGAGGCCAGCTGGGATTTCTGACAAGCATAAAGCTTTCCACTATCAATCAATGCAGCAGGGAAGGGCTGATTCTCATGTTGGAAGAACTCCTGCAGGTCACATTCTCTGCTCTGACAGGAGATGAAGAGTTTGGAGAATAGTTGGCAATCCTCCTTCACTAACTTCTGCTTTGATGGTTCTGCAGTAGCGGAATCTTAGCTGAAGAAGTCGACTTTATTCTTCTTGATTAGTTCATAGAAAGTGGTTGGGTTGTTTTGCAAACCTTGTGCAAATTCTTGGAATTTTGTCTGGCCCTTCTTCAGGTGTGATTGTAGGAGTTCTGCTGAGCTGGGGTTAGCAATATCTCTAGCGTCTATGGAAAACAAATCATGACTCTCTTCTTGTAATGGATTCCCCAGGTCTTGCAAAACCATAGACAATTTCTTAATGTTCTTCAGGAATGTTTTTTGAGCTTGAGGTGTTTGCTCATGGTGGAATGTATGCTCACATGCTTCTTTGGTTTGTGCCTCAGTTTTGTACAGTGACACCAGATGGCTAACCTCGGGGCCAGCAACCATCCATCTCCTCAGGGCAGATGGATCCTCTGTGAGCCCAATAGCTCCACCATCAGCCTTGATGATGGCATTTGCTTGCACATGGGCTTGATCGAGGGCAAGTGCAGAGAAATTGCGACTGGTTTTGTGAATAACAAAATTGCCACTCCTGAACTCCTGAGCCAGCTCTGGGTGTCTATTGTCCAGAGTTAGCATGTCCCTGAGGTGGATGGGAAGCCAGCGAGCATAATTGATGTTGTTGTTGGCAAAAAAGTATGGTATCAGCTCACTCAGTGCCTCACAGTAGAAACTAAAGTTAGCCTCACGGAATGACCTAATGAGCAAGAAGATAACCAGTTCTATGGAGAGAATCAAGTGCCAGAATTGAAACTATGGACTTTGCTCTTTGCAGCTTTCACACCACTCTTCAAAGTCCAACATGTCTTCATTGTTATCTGCTTTCTCTCGGCAGTAGTCAGTGTATGCCTTCAAGAGTTTGTAGAGACTACAGGCTGTTACCTGATGCATTTGTCGTGTCCTGGTGATACTGGCAGCTGACAGAAATGAATCTGCAGTGCCGGACAAAGCCACTCCAGCTTCAACTAAGGCCCCTGTCCACCCACTATCCTGGAGAAGAGTGCCAATGGACTTGAGCGCCGCCATCTCAATATGGAGACCACCGAACATGACAAGATACTTGTCTTCTCCATATTGCTCTGGCCAGTGCCACTGCACTTGCTTTGCAAGGGCATATATTAGCTGGTCAGCTGTGATGACGGGTACTTAGCCTGGGTCTAGGCATGCCACTATGTCCTGTACTTTCTCCATCACATGCTTGATGGTAGCAACAGAGTGGGCTTGGTCTTGGAGAAGTGGCAGCAGTGATGTGATGCTTACATCAAATTCCAGGCTCCTCTTCAATGAGGCATGATGTGCTGACCACGTAAGGTTCACTATACAATCAATTTCCTCCATAACTATTACCTTCTCTAGCCACTCGTACTCAAGTGCAAGTTGTGGCCTGAACACGCCTGTGGCTGGCTTTGGCACTGGGGTATTTGGTGGCAAAGTTTCTTTGTCTTGAAGAAGGCAGGGTGGATGTTGGTGAAAGAGTCAGGAAGTTCTGGAACAGACTTTACTCTTTCTGGACCAAACCTGAGCTGCTGATGCTCTTCACCACTGCTTTCCTTGGTCAGATGTTGAAATACAGAGACACTGGTGCCATGGAAAGATGTAGTAGCAGTTGTTGCAGATGGGTTGTGGTCAATGTTGTCTATGACAGCAGTGGTGAACAACCCTTTCCGTGGCACTGGTGGACAGACCACACCCTCCTCAACATACTTGCTGACTGTTGCATCTCCCAGTTGAGCTGATATCTCCAGCACGGAATGGAATGCTCATGCCATGTTCATGCAACATTTCAACAAGGCTTTTCTTCCTGGTTTTGGCATAAACAGACATACCAATGTATACTGGGAATGGAGTTTCCCTATCTTTGGAAAGTCTGTGGGTGGCTGCTCCTTCTTTGTATCGGGAGCAGCAGTTGTACTGCAACAGTTGTGCAATAGCCTGGTCAGTCCTTGAAGTGCCAAATCTCAGCTGTGATTTGATGTCAGCTCCGTGTTCTACCATACCAATGAACTGGAGGAGAATTGGAGGATGCATCCCTCACAGAATGTTCCATCAAATCTGGACTGATGGTCCAGAATGTGCTTTCTCAGGATTTTTGCAGCCCTGGCCATGATAAGTGCCTCTGAGTATTCAGAAGCATCTACCTGGAAAGCCAGGAGCACATCTCTGCCCTGTTTGTGAGCCTCGATTTCAAGGTTCTCTGCCAACAGTTTTTCCTTTAGTCTGGTAGAGTTGACAGTAGGTGAGTTTACACCCAGTTGCTCCAGACGCTGCTGGTACAGGTTGCTCATATCTGCGAGACGGAAGACGGCAGGAGCATCAGAACTGAGACTGGTTTCTACAATGTAGTTGACCAGTTCTGAGAGAACCAGGGGAAAGATGTCTGGTTCTGGTTCAAAGAGTGGAGACGACTCTTTCTCAAGGCCTCTTAGGTGGGATCTCTCCCTGTTGTAGAGACCAGAAAGACACGCACAATGGTATTTCAGCTCCTGTGCTATGGCATCGCCACAACTCAATTTAGCCAATAGTTTACCATCATTTAGTGTCCGGGCACATTCATGTAGTCTGTTGTTCAGGTTCATTGTCATTACCTGTCTTAGGTCAGATGCAGGGGATATTTTATCACAAAAAATGCAAGCCTGACTATCATGACTGGTTCTATGGTGCTTTGTGTGGCCTTCATCTATTTCACTACTTTGAGCATTGGATTGTCGCTTCCTTGCATGATCTAATTTGGTGTTGTTGAACATTAGTTGACAACTCGTGTGATACTTTGCCTGGTTCCTTCTCAAAGTAGCTTTTATACCACCACCTTCATCCAGCCTTGCCAGGTCCAGGATCATTGGCATTTCATTGATCTCATGAAAGAGTGGAACATTGGTGGCAAGCATGGTATAGCCGCCATGTTGAGGAACATGATGGATTGGAGGTGATACTAGGACTTCATTTCTTTTGTCTTTCTGACAAAGACATTTCTTCCAATGAGTTTGCCTCTTGGCTAACATTGGATTTGCATTTGCCATTTTTTGGGGATTGATTTCTGATTAAGGCCGAGGGGCTATCCTTTCACCACCTTAATCAAAGTGATACCGCACATTCAGGTATGGGATACAACTAGGTTCGGGTGACCTACACCTAGCCCGATCATTCATCCAGTGCCATTTAAGTCCCGTGTGATCTGTACACCTTCCGGGTAAGTATACATGAATGAGTCATGTATAGCCCCACTTACCCTTGGCTCGGCTCTCCCGTGCTGGCACACCCTGTCAATTCAGGCGTGGCTATCTAACTACATCTAACTATTATTACTAGCTAATCGATTGGAGGCTGTTAGACAGCATTTGGGACACTAAATTAAGCTATACTATCACTATTAGTTAACAACTACAGCATTAGTAAAACTAGATCAGCTGACACTGAACCCCATGCTGAGTTCCACAGCAGTGATGTCACCGTTGTGCCCTGGTTGTGCACTGACATTCACTCTATTAAACTAAGCTTTCCTCCACCTACTAAATTGTGCTCTGACAAGAAAACTAATAGGTCTATTGGAATCTACAACCCGAAAAACCTATGTATAGACCCAAAAACTGTGTTTCTATATGTCACACACCACGTGACAAACCCTGGATGGGAACAGAGCAGTCTGGAGACGGAGTGGAGTTTGCTGGTCTATGGACCAGATTTTTTTATTTTTTTGGGAGAGCAGATTAACATACACTGCCTGGCCCCAAAAAAAGTCACCACTTGGATTTAACTAAGCAAATAGGTAAGAGCCTTCCATTGGATAATTACTGCAGTGATTAATATGTTTTAGCTGGCAACACGTTATTTAACCCTAACTGATGCAGTGAGTAGCTTCTCATTTCTTAAACAACCATGTCGGAAGACATATCCTGTGGTCGTGGAAAAGATGTTAATCTGTTTCAGAAGGGTCAAATTATTGGCCTGCATCAAGCAAAGAAAACAACTAAGGAGATTGCTGAAACTACAAAAATTGGGTTAAGAACTGTCAAACGCATTATTAAAACCTGGAACGATAGTGGTGAACCATCATCTTCGAGGAAGAAATGTGGTCGGAAAAAAATCTTGAATGATCGTGATCGACAATCACTTAAACGTTTGGTGAAATCATATCATAAAAAAATCTACAGTAGAACTCACGGCTATGTTTAATAGTGAAAGTAAGAGCATTTCCACATGCACAATGCTAAGGGAGCTCAAGGGATTGGGACTAAACAGCTGTGTAGCCTTAAGAAAACCACTTGTCAGTGAGGCTAATCGGAAAAAAAGGCTTCAATTTGCTAGGGAGCATAAAGATTGGACTCTGGAGCAATGGAAGAAGGTCATGTGGTCTGATGAGTCCAGATTTACCCTGTTCCAGAGTGATGGGCGCATCATGGTAAGAAGAGAGGCAGATGAAGTGATGCACTCATGATGCCTGGTGCCTACCGTACAAGCCTGTGGGGGCAGTGTCTCATGACGTCCAGCGATGGTACCAGGAGTGTCAGCGGTGTGTGGTGGCTAAGGATGCATGCCCCAAAGCATGTACATTTACGGGCCACTTGCTTGCGTCAAAACCAAATCAAGTGCTTGTCATTGATTTCACCCTGCTGGAGCCTTCTCAGAATTGAATGGAGAACATGTTTGTAATGACAGACATATTTTCTAAGTATGTTCTAAGAGTACTCGTGTTTCTTGCAAGAAGGCTATTTATACTCATTCTCTTCATGCTTCTTTTAGCAGGATTGAAAATTCTATTTACATTAAAGGAAACAATCTTAACCTGATTACTCTCTCCTTGAAAATATTGTCATTCCATCTTCACAATGAACATTGCCAATTGACATCTCCTTCGTTGCTATAAATAATGTGACATAACAGAACATTGAATGTTTAACTGAACTGAAAAACAAGTGTAACATATCTAGAACTTGCATTGCCTTCACAATGAACCATGAAAGATACTTGATGAAAATGAAGCTCCTGGCAGCATGAGAGAACCAACCTTGCTCACCATTAACAATCCATGTCCCGACATATTTTCAGATACTTATTTGGGGAGACTCAGTTTCATACTACGAACTTAAATATTCAAGGTCACTATTGACAAAACCGACAAACTTGGCACTGTCAGCTCTTTCAATCAATGGGCTGATCTGCTGATCTGATCAGTCGGAGGATTTTGGCACCTGAAGGCAAACAGCCTCCAGACGCTCTTCTCCCCACAACCTATGGCTGTGCAGTGGATCTTTTAACTAAATGCCAGTCAGCCCATTTCTTAGAAAAATATTAAAATATTTGTACGAATATTAGTTATTGTTGCTATGTACGTCAAGCTTTCGGAGCCAGCATGGCGCTCCCACTGTCACTAACTGCACTCCCTGGAGAAATATTGTCCAATTTTTGGAAAATAGAAAAAGCGATTTCAGATAGAAGCAGACAGAAGGGTATACAATATGCATTTGAAGGTTATATTCAAGATATCACACTGACTCAGCAACAAAATGACGTAAAAAAATTAAGATAGAAGCGAAAGCCTACAGATCAGAGTAAAAGTGAACCACCGCATCACCGGGCGATTGAGACAGAGGACAACGACATTAAGTTACACTGTTCCTGTAAAGCTGGGTAGGTCTCTATTCACTATTACAATCATTAAAAAGCAGTAGGCCTATATAACGTTACATTCAGTAGTAAGTTAGCTAGCATTAGCTAACTAACGTAACATTAGTCGCCTATAGTGTGCTGTAACGACATTACTCTGGTTAGCTCCACAGGTAGCTCCATACCCTGGACCTCTGTAAAGCCAAAAATATTAGCAGTGTGTCAGCCCAGTCTTCCACAAGATTTGGATACTCGGGACTGGGCTTCCCATTTGACAAAGTGCTGAAATAGTAATGAAAAAATAGTATTACATTTTGACATCAAGGTAACGTTACCCACTTGGTTTTCTAGAGCTTGACTGTAACATCTTAATGTTAGCAAGCTGTCTGGATCATGAATAACAAAGCTAACATTTAGTCTAACTTTACCAACATTGCAAACCGGAGCTGTATATCCAGACAGTAGCCACGTTAGCTTAGCTGGCTAACACTTTTCAGGATTTTATTTAGGTTTTATAAAGGGAAAAAAACGTATATCTCCTTCAAACCTCTCTGGGTAACGAGTGTCACTGTTACACGTGCCCCAGGCACAACGTTTAACCATAATTTGCTAAAAATCCGCAAAACCAGCTCGAAAATGAAGAAAATTTCTAATTTTTGCGTGTAATTCAATGGAAGGCAGCCAAAGACTGTCGGAGTCTCTGTCGGAGTATGTAAAACACGGCGCTGTGATTGGCCAGTTTGCGTTTTTGGGCGTGGTTTAGCGAAGGGTCAATTGGCTACTAAATTGGGAGAAAAAAATGAAAAAAAATCCAAATAATCCAAAAAATAAAATAAAAACAGCAATGCCCTTGCCTACACATTACAATTTAAGCCAGTTTTATTTCTTACTTTTCTGGGTGATATTGATGCAAATTAGTTGCAAGTTTATGTAAATTTTGCTGAAAGGACACTGCTAACATAGCAAGCATAATGTGCACGGAAATACTTTTTGCACACATTGTGCTTACAAAAATAATAAATTGAGTTTTAGATTGGAGTTTTTATCTGAAAATATTTTACAATATAAACCGCAAGATCATTGTATTGATTGATTTAATGTCATTTACAAGAGGTGACAGTGGTGTCATTTAAAGCCAAGGCAGAACATTCATTTTAATGGCCAACATTCTCCCTAGCCAATTTAAATACAGGGATGAACATCTCCCCAGATCAGATTCTATTGCTTTCAGAGTCCCCTCAAAGTTAACCTTTCTGATCTGCCTGACTGAAAATATTTTAATATCTGCATAAGTAAACCACTGAAGCTGCCTTTAAAAAAAATCTGTTTGGTCATAATTAATGAGTGATCCTTGAGACCAAAACCTTAGCATAAGGCTTTAAGTCAAAGCTGATTAAACAAATGGGCTGAAGCTTGAGCATTGAAGGGGGTCCTCTTTTTTAATAGTAATGAAATGACCCATTATGACCCATTCTGATCTCAATGAAAGGAGCCAGCCATTATGGCAAGATAATGGAGTCTAGTAATAGGGCCAACCAGGTCCCAGATCGCAAGTAACAATTCAGGAGGTAACCCGTCAAGACCAGGAGATTTTTTGGCTGCAGTATACAACTCCATAAGAGGTATTGGAGCTTTGAATATATTTGTTGTTTTTCATTAGTTAACTTGGGAGTTTTTGTATTTTGCATAATTTTGTTTTAATAGGATATTGTTCAATGTAGGATGGATGATCGACAATGAACCATCCAACTTGGATAGCTTGTTAGCATTTAAGAAGAATTGGTAGGCATGGGCAGATTGTAATTGCACAGATTTGAGCGAACACGGGTAATGCTACAACAGATAACAGGACGAGTGGGCCTACAAAGTCTTGCATAACTTTAATCATCATCGCCGCCCATTATGTGTATTAAATGGGGCAAATCAGGCATATGTAACTGTAACAAAAAAATGGCCAATTTGCTGAATGGCGTTTTTACTGCATTCTCAAATCTGCACAATGCTCATAACATTGGATTTTCTTGGTTTATGTCATTCCAATTGATCAGGCAGTTCTTATATAAATATATGTGCCACTTTTCATTCAGTACACTTCTTATCTGTGAATTTAGTCAAGCTGTATTCCTCCCACGCCAGTTTAATTCAGAATTCTGCCAGGAGGCCTGAGTCACATCCACTTTAGCTTTGATCGCAGTGGCTAAGTAGTCTCAGTCACGGCTTGACATGGTGCTGGCATCTGAAACTAAAGTAACCAGTCCAATTATTCTGGTTGCCATGTGACTTTTTCATGAGGGGCAAAGTCATATCAAAAAGGGAACTTCCTACTTCACCAGTGAGGAAGAGACTCCTCTCTTCTGATCTGAACTTTCTCCTGTACTACAGTGTGGTCTGTTTAAGATGTCACTGGCTTGCAGGTGAGTGCATCAGAGGAATTCACTTGCTCTCTTTCCGTGGGTGCAGGTGGCACAGTGGGGATTCAAGATGCACAATAGTCTGCACTTTTAGTGCTTGCTGGAGCTATGGAGTCAGTGTTTCCGTAAGTCTCTGTTACAAGTCTCCTTGTCACATTTCTGTATTATGCAGTTTAAGATTTGTGACTTTTATTTGGTTAGACCAATTAGATTAAAGCTTAAAGATTAATCATCAATGATGATTAAAGCAATTGTGTTATCTTTATTCATTTTTATTCTTATGGGCACTATTGTATTTTACATTTCATTGTATTGTATAGCTTGCAATTAATATTAAATACATATATATACAAGTCACCATAAATACAGTAAGGGCCTAGATTCAATCAATATTTGTCCTTTGAGTAAATGCAAATGTGTGTTTTTCCCTTCACAACCACAGTTTGGAAAGTAATTTTTTTGATAATGCAAACTGTCTACGGAAAAAAAAAGTGAACATTTGCTTTTAATTGTGAGTCAAAGGTAAGGTAAGGCAAGGCAAGGCAAGGCAAGTTTATTTATATAGGACATTTCATACAACAATGGCAATTCAAAGTGCTTAAGGACAAATGTTGATTGAATCCAGGCCAAGATGTTCTGCTGAATCACTAAATGCATAAGTAAATTCAAGTCAACCTTATGAACTCTGGGAATGCTGTGTATTGAATGCATAAAAATAACATATATATATTTTAAATCAATTAATGGTTCAGAATGTACAGGTAACTACCTAAATAAAGGTATCATCAACATAGTGTCTTAATAGGGCATTGGACACCACGAGCCACCAGAACAGCTTCAATGCTCCTTGGCATAGCTTCCAAGCTTCCAAGTGTCTGGAACTCGATTGGAGGGATGCAGCACCATTTTTACACAATAAATTCTATCATTTGGAGTTTCATTTATGCTGTCTCGGGTACCGCTTCAGAATCTCCCATAAGTGTTCAGTTGGGTTGAGATCTGGTGACTAAGATTGATTTTAAGATTGATTTTGATTGATATTAAGTCTGTTTCAGGTACTTTCAAAGGTATTGTGGAAAAATAAATAATAATTGTTTGCCATAAGTAGAATACACTATCATACTAACACATGGTACATATACTGCCTATTTCTGTTACTGCTTATGCAATTGTTTTGATAGATGAATATGGTGCACAGACACCTTTGTGTGCTTAACTGTCTGTGTTTACACTTGGCCTGCTGTGGGAAAGTATGGGCCAATATTAATGTAATCTGACTTTTCCATTCCCAAGCAACAAAGGCAAGGGGAGGGGGACTCTGGGAGTAGTGGGAGGGGAAATGACTACACAGACCACTGCTGACCACTAGCATGGTGACAGTAAAATCCCCTGTGCTTTCCCCTTTAATGCAGTAATGTATTTTGACATGGGAGAAAGAAAGATAAGTCACTTTTGTCTGTCTGACAGAGCAGCTTTACGTAGTGGAAGTGTGTGCTCTATTAAAGCAGCACAGCCACGTCCCTCTGGACTAAGCACAATTGCTTAATGTGACGTTCAAGGGAGAGAGACGGGAGAGAGGCACAGGCACTGTTTGTGGAGAAATCAAGGGTAGACTCCAATCCAGCCCACCGTAAAACAACTGGCGCAGCTACTTGATTTATGAATCACGGATACCACTATAATGTAGTATCTATTGTAAATATCCATGCATCTCCCATTCATCCTGGTTCTGGGGACCCCTGTTTATGCTGGTTTTGTCACGGATAATGTTTTGATCAATTAAGGTTGTTGACAACATGACAACAAGTTAAGTTCTATGTTTAGTTTCATATTAGTTCCATTTATTTGCCATACAGCACATTATAGACAATTAAAGCATTAGTTGATCTGGCTGATTAAGTCTGGCTTGATTAAGAGATATTCATTCTTCATGGCATGGATAGCTATTTCTTACCTTAAGAATGTAAACCATCCTTCAATATATATCAAAAATGTTTTTTACAATTAGGGGGTTGCAACTGTGGGTGGAACGGAAACCAGCGTACATAGGGGTCGCCCAGGACCAAGATTGAGAACCACTGGTCTACTTCATCATATACTTGGTGCAAGCGTGTCATCCCACTGCCAATGGGATTTCTACCGGCACCTTAATCAGCCACACTTATCTGTCTGTTGTGGTGTTCTTCTAAATGAATGCTGTTAATTTTATCGCCATGAGTTTGCTTTGAAATAGTCACAAGCAAGGACTGGCAGCACTAAAAATGTTCAGTTTAAGGCACTGAGCTTTTTTGTGATTTCTTTTTTTTCAGTTGCTTTCACCAGACATGTGAAAATCTTTTTTCCTCTGCTGTTTACCCACTGTTCTCCTAATCTCCTGCAGCTAACAGGGAGCAGCAGGTGATGTCAGTTTGGCTCAGCTTTTACTTCTGATGGTGGATGCTTCAGTACAGAAAATCCCCCAAAATCTGAGGATATTTTAAGGAGTTTTGCACCAAATTCCCAAATGATTTAATTTATATATATATATATGTATATACATATACACATTCTTTTTAATGTGTTTTCCTATGCCAGTGACTGAAAAGGTAACGGAAATTGAAGCATTATAGCAGAGAGAGGGTCTTCTTCCCTACTCTGGAGTCAGGAGATTTTAACTCAAGTTAAGTTTCAATTAAAAAAATATATATGGCTGCAGTGGTGATCATGTTTCTACATAGGCTATAGTAAACTACTGATAACATGTCCTTGAGACATTGTGACATTATGCTCTTAACTAAAGTATGCCACATTACAGGAGAAAGCACTGTCAGTGGGATCAAAATGGGACCAGGTGTGTACTGTGCAATAAATCACTCACATTCACACATTCGAAGCATCACTTACAAACCTTCTGCATTGATAAGATCAATACCTTCAAGTGTGCAATTGCAGTTTTTTCGAATACAAATTTAGAGCTTGTTTGAGAAATGTACAATGACAGCTTATTTGCAGTTTAAAATGATCTGCCCAGGGTGCACATGAATAGTCATAGAAGTTTATTGAGAAAATCCAGAATCCCATAAAGCAAAATATTCAGGGCCAGATTTACTAACAGTTACAGTGCAAAGACGGTCGCTATTTTGTTGTGGCTATTTTGCGGTCACAAATAGCGACACATTAAGGATCAGTTTACTAAGATTGGTTTTATTTACGTAATCAAAGAAACAAAACACCCTCATTCGTATTTTATGGTAGGATACGCCCATATAGAGGGTCCAAAACAATATGGCACATCCAGATCACATCCAAAGCACCACGAAATGCATACAAAGTAGTGAGGGAACCATGAGAAAGAGAAATATTCAGATTAGGAAATAGAGGTAATGGTCAATGATGTACAGTCACAAAGACAATTAATTAGGCATAACAAAACAAACAGTTGTAAAGAAAACAACAACCGGTGATATAAAGAAAATTTGACATTACATTAGGCAGTGTCCAAAAGAAAAACTTAGACACCAGCAGTGGTCCAACCAAGGAAATAATATTACAATAAAAGTAAAGTATAGAAACGGCTAAACTACAGAGCGTCTGAAAGTAAAACTGTATTCACAATTAATTCTATGCCCTCCTGACCACATACGCACAATAAGATCATTGTTCAAATTCAGAACTGCATTTTTATACTGACTGCTCGCTGATGACAAATTGGTCCATAGAAATATTGCATCCTTTCATATAATTTCATAGTAAATAATATGTAGGCTATCTAGAATATATATTAAAATTCTGACTCAAAAAAAAAAAAGCTGTCGTGGCATGAACCAGGGAACTTTGCAAAAACATTTGTGATTATGTGTTTTGTATCGCTGGGTAAGCGATTAGCACCTCAGAAACCACAAAATGGGAATTATGAAATACCTAGGCTCATAAAATTCTGCCTGGTTTCAATAGTTCTTAAAATTCTCGTGCAAAGAGGAGTCGCAATGAAGGCATGCTTTAGTAAATCAGACGGAATGCTTAATTGACAAAATCTCCACCCTGTTTCAGTGCATTCATCCCATGTATACATATGCATGAACAGATTTAACTATTCATCTAAAGGAAAGTCGCAAAGTGACTTAACAACCGCAAATTACATCCTAATAGCAATTTGACCCATTGTGACCGCTGAGTGAATCCTTTAGTAAATCTGGCCTTCAGTGTTAACGGTCGCAGTTCGCAGTTCAAAACCTGACTGTACCAGAGCGGCCCTGGGGGAGGGGGGGAGGGTGCGCCGGCACAGGAAAAAATAAATAATTAAATGTTTTATGAGTACAGAAGGGAAAAATTTAGCTATGCAATTTTATGCTCGTGTCATCACAGCTATGCTGCATGGATTTGTTAATAAAGAGTGTGTTTTGTTGATTGTACAAACACAATACCATTACATACTAAAGTATAGTCTCAATGTATTCCCTTCCTGTGTGCTATTCCATGTACACCAAGGGTCTGTTCAATGTAACAACCACAGAATTGTCTTTCCCAGATTTTTGTGATATTTTTGCTTATTGGAACAGCTTTACCCAACTTTACCTAACCTACTCTATCTGTGCAGAACTTGATAAGGTGATGGCTCTAAAAGGTGTGACACTTCTGGAGACTGAAGACAGAGGCTTGGATTCCATCAACATTTGTCCTTCACTTTGACTTATATATAAATGCATGATTTTTTTATCCTAAAAAAAAACCCACCTGCATTTATTAGTTAGGGACAAATATTGATGGAATCCAGGCCTGAATTCTGGAATGTTCCACACATGGCACAAAACGCATGCCTACAAATAAGTCCTGGAGAATTGTTAAATATTCATTTTATGAAGACGATTGAGAGGACTACTGTTATTATGATGTGATTGTGCATTCTAATGGACAGCTTGTCAGACCAGTGACAGCTATGTCAAACACATTAATTTATTTTCTGTGTGTGAGTTACTGTCTAAAGGATTAGAATTTGATTTTGTGCGCATGTGTGTGAATGTGCATGCGTGCGTCTAACTGAGATTGCCACCCCTTTGGCCACCAGCTGAGAATTTGTTTTCTAAAATAATAAACAGCAATTCTTTGTGCTAATGTACCAATTAACCTCTATAATGAGCAGTCCAGTGCGGTAAAAGATCTTTGTTAAAATCACGCATTATGTTTGATGAATGGAAGTGATCTTTCTGAAAAAAGGAGAGAAAAGGGGAGTGTTTTACTGTTTTTAAAGTAACAATGTCTTCGCTATGTCTCCAACTAATTCATCATCTAAAGGGGTGGAGTGGCAGGGGGGTGGGTTGTCAGTTGCTAAAAGAGCCAGGACAAAGATGTGGCAATAAACGCTTCATAAAATCATTACCCCCTTGATGTCTAGCAATTAAACTGTCTGAGCAGAGCGGAGTTGCAGCCGGGCCGGGTGGCGCTGGGGAAACACCCGGGGACACGGACCACCTTCCCGCCGCCTCCTGAAGGTGAGGATATGCAAATCCGAACCTGCATTTAATAGGAATTATCCAAGAAAAGGAGGTGAAAATATCACTGATGGGAACATTGGAGTGAGAAATTACATTTTCTCAAGCTTTCTCAATTATATTCAGCACTGTACTGGCTGACTAGGAAGAGAAAAAAAATAAAAATAAGGAAAAGAGAATTCAAGAAGCGTGGAGTAATTTATCACACTGAGTGACAGGAGGAGAGGGAGATGGGGTGGGGAGGGGGTTGGATGGCGTGACTGATAATTATAGTAGCATAAGATAGCACCCCCCCCTCTGTACAGTATGTTACATTATGTTCTATCATGTGTTGAGGAAAGAGCAGTGTGTCTTGACTGAAAAGGTGTCCTGTCTCCAATACGGACCATGAACATATTAATCTGAATCATGGAATACATTAGAGGCAACCGTGGTACTAAAATGTCACCTAGGAAGACCCTCTGAGAAAGTTAACACACAGAAAGTGGACATACCAAGTTGAACATATCAAGCAAGCATTTATTCATTCGCTTTGTAAACTTCATTGAATTAAGTTTGTGCATGGTACCTCCAATTGAAATCTGAGTTCTTTTTCAAATATTTATTGACTATCTGGAGAATTTTAAATTGATTTCATGCTCCACTTATATGCATGTTATACAGTATTTAAGGTGAACTAGTAATATTTTGTTGTTTTTTTCAAATATGGCCATGAAACCAACACTGACAACATCTTTCCAATTCTATTAAAACCATGACAAAATTATAGTTTTTTTTTTTATGATCCATTTTACACAATTTTCAAAAATTCAAAGTTTGTTATACGAATATAACAAGTGAAAAAACAAGATCCTTTTTACAGTCCAGCCAAGACTACAACATTAATTTTACACCTCCCAATATATGCAATGAACTATAATGCTCTGAATAACACAGTGAAGGGAAATATCATTGAAAAAATGAAGCAAACACTTGCACAAAGGCCCCAATCCAGTCTCCCATAAGTGTTCAAATGGTTGAGATCTGTTGACTGAGATGGCCATGGCATATTTACATCATTTTCAGGCTCATCAAACCATTTAGTGATCACTCATGGTCTGTGGATCAGAGCTAGAAATCAGGATAGAAATATTTCACCATAGGACAGGGCTATTCAATTCCAGGCCTCAAGGGCCGCAGTGTCTGTGGGTATTTGCTCCAACCATGCACTACACCACCTGATTTCAATAATTAGTGTACCTCCTTGGTCAAGGAAGTGAGCTAATTAGTAAAATCAGGTGGTGTAGTGCATGGAGCAAATACTGGCAGACACTGCGGCCCTTGAGGCCTGGAATTGAATAGCTCTGCCCCAAGATGAAGGGTATGATTCAGATGGTGTTGTATTTATTAGCATTTACCTTGCACTCTAAAGGAAAGCAGGAAAAAGCACCACGCCAAACAACAATGCTGCTAGAACCCTTCATTTACTGAAGAATGTCCTTTTTGACAGTAACCTGCATGATATTCACCTTACCTGGTGATAACCTGTGAGGTCGAAACATCCTTGATGGCACAATAAAACATCACATTCTGGAGCAACAGCAGTATATGGGTATGTCACAAGGTGGCAGGGGTGGCCACCCTGCTAGGTGGTGAGTGTCACGACTCGACCGGCAAACAGGCATTTCCCCCAAGCCCCAATCAGGGGAAGTGAAAGGCATGCCAGGAATGTGCAAGGCCAATCAAGGAGATGATTGACAGCTGGGATCCCGGGAGGATATTTAACCGGCTGGCTTCTTCAGTTCGTCACTTGAACATTGTCTCGCATTAGCTTTGACTTACCTGCTTTTGTTTGGTGTTCTTGCCTCCTTGAAAAGCTTGTTCTTGTTTGTTTCTTAGGGTTTCTGAGTTTAGTTTATTCTGTGCCCTGGAATACGTTTTGGATTTACTGTTTTGTTTGTTCCTGTTCGTTTGTTATTTTGTTTTGTTTTGTTAGTATTGTTACGTGTCTTCAGAGACACGGTTTTGTTTTCATTTCCTGCCAGCATTTAAGTGCAATAAATGATCTTAAACGCATCTCCACATTCTGGGTCTCTCTCACCTGCACTTGGTTCCACACCTACCACACCCCTGACAGTGAGTGGATGGAAGACAAACCCAAAATAAAGTTCCAATAGGACAATGGCCAGTTTGTTTTCCTTTACTTTATCAAATAAAACAAACCACAAAAATAAATAAGTTAAATGCAATTGCTCAGAGGGCCAAACCGCAACAAAAAGCTAGCACTTCTTCCTCCATGCCCAGAAAACTCCAAGCAGGCATGGCAGGCTGTGCTTTTATAATGGCCTAACGAAGGCAATGGCTCACAGCTGAGTTAATTGCTCATTAGACTCAGGTTAGCCTGCCTGTAAGTGAGGCCGCTGCTGTTCAAGGTCCTCTGCAGGCTATGGGAGGGAACAGGAGCACTTTACAGCATCCAAAAGGGACAGCAGCCCTCTCTACTCCTCCCTCCACCTCTTCCAGTGTCACAGGGTACTAATTATGTTTATCAGTAACTTGGACTTTAACATATCATCCATCGTAAACTGGCACTCTTCAAACTGTCTACAAAATTGGTTTTCATTGTGTTCATTCAGTCCAGATAACATTGAAAAAAATGGCCAACTTGACTGTTTGGGTTTCCATTTGCTCAGTCTGTAATGGTGCTTGCCATGAGTGTAGTGTGAGCTCTATAATCACAGGTTTGAACCCCAGCTATGTGCTTTGACGATAATGACCAAGAACCTGTAAGCCAGGGTGGATTTAAGTCGGACGGGATTCCTTAGGTTACCAGTGTATGAGTAATTCCCAATAACACGCCAGGTCCCCACAGGCTACCAGTTGTTGCCTATGAGAGATACATGGCTCTTCTGATTGTCCTATGTCTCCAGTGTGGACAATAATCACTGGCATGTGGCAAGTGCATCAGAGGAGTGAACCCACTTCAGTAGCAGTTTTCTTTGTGTGGATGTGGGTAGGACAGAAGTGACTCAACTCGGCACAACCAAACTCAAATTTGGGGAGAAGGGATGCCAGCATTTAGCATGACAGCTGTCCACCAATGTCCATTCATGAACTATTGTGCCTTCTCTTAAGCTCTGATCCTCATCTCGATTGCCTTGCCTCCACTATACACTAGCAGCCAGCTGTTGTGCCAATTTTCAAAATGCTGGTGGACTGACACCTGTACTAGCTGGGATCTAAAACAGACATTTTATTGCTACCCTTGCTTGGTTAGCTAGCTAGCTATATATAATTTGCTGAAGATACGTTGTATTAAAGTTTGTGATGCAAATGAGTCAATAAGACGAGATAAATACTTTTGGGAACTGGCTTCCTGCAATGATCAGTTCATGCCTCACACAGGCGAGATGCAACACTCAAGTGGCTGCATCACCACTATAGGCACCAGCAGAGACGCCTCCAGAGAGTCTCTCATGTCTATTGGAACAGGAGCATGTCAGAGTGCTGTAACATTAGCTTACACTGTGGGAGATTTCCGTGACAGTATCTAAGTTAGCTTGCAAGGCAGATAATAACATTACGACAGGCTACATTACAAAACTTTATAGATAGCGTTACTTACTCATTCACTTTTGGCCATCCGGTCCAGCTGGTTTAGATAGCCTTTTCTAGTTTATATTAGAAAACTATCCTTCAGAGCAGGTCCTTTCACGTACCTGCTAACGTTAGGAACAAAAGAAACACAAATGACAGTTGGTCTGTGTGATCTTGGTGTGTAGATTGTCTTTGTGAATGATTTGCCATTTGGATGCTTACGGCTCACAGAGAAACAAACATAAATGCAAAAGTATCAACAGCGCAATGTGGATGGATTGACAACACATATAGTAAGTAGTACATCATGAAATTATGGACTTCATGCTCCTTTAAGGACATTGTGCATTGAATTTGGATTGAGCATAGGTTTAAGCCCCCTCTCTGAAATGAGAAGCACTTTCTGTGATTTCAATCTGCAAATGGATTGCAAACACCATCACCAGTCATGGCCAGTGAAGCAGGTTTTGGGCTTACTCCACTTATCTTTTTGACCTCTAAAACAAACCTGGCGTCATAGCCCAAATATTGATACCTGATGGTTTTTTTCCAGATTGGGTGAAACATTGTGATATTTGTAGCATCATTGTATTCAAACTCTGAAATTGTTTTCATAACTCTTAATAGATTTTTTTCCCCGAACAGCTAATATGACACATATCACAGCCACAGATATTGATAGATATGTCAGATATTGATATCTCACTCATCCTGGTAAGATTGATGTTTGAGCTATGAAACCATGCATGGAATACTCCCTCCACTCATTATACTGATGAAAATGTTGGAGAGACAACGACAACGTGTTTCTGTTTCTGTTCCTGGTTGGTCTGATTGCCTCTCAGCTTCAACTGCACAAACATCTGCTTGCATCAGAATAATTTAATCTGTCTTCTATTTCCCTCAAGCGGTTTCATTCTCTTGACAGTACGAGAGGTGTCTTCAGGACTGACAGTTGAGTGATACTGGGGGGGAGATGAAACACAGAGTCTGTCGCCAACCCTCTACTAAAGTTTGAACAAAGTTCAACAAAATATATTTTTTTCCCAGTAACAGGCGCACATCAGTCACACTGCGTCGTATCAGCCCTGGAGGAATTGAACATTTGCTTCAAACCCATCCAGGCAGATAAACAAAGGAAGAAATCTTCCTTAGATTTTGCACAGATGTGGAGCTAATGATGAAACATGAAAAGAAGTTAATTGATATGCCAGTCTGTCTGAGTTCATTTAAAGAGTCACCTGCTTACCGCAATTGATCAAAATGAGAAATTTATTAGGAAACGATAAAATAATGGATGCTTCTGGATTTTGAGACTTTACAAGACTGGCTGTTTACCACTTGCTGCAGACACCGTTCCTCCATGCTATTTTTGCATGCTCAGACTTATTAATACGGTGATACGTCCCCTCTGGTTAAAACAACAGGATTATTCTATCATTGTGAGGGATATTAACCCTGGCTCATTTATGGTCCCTAAGATTGCAAATCAGCTTTTTAAGTTTAAACGTTAAACAGAAGCATTTCATATTTCTGTGTCTCAGAGTTGTCCCTTGACATGGCAGGTTTTTAATACTATTACAGTGCTTTGCCTTTGTTTGGGTCTAATTTCAGCAGTTACTTATAGCTAATTAGCAGAAGTCTGTCTAAGTTTAGAGTACCCAAAACAATGACCATTTACTAAATTTCCAGTTGTCGACTGCTCATTGCAAGAAAAAGAAAAATGGCTGATGCCCTGCTGTGAATCTATGAGCTCTGAGGGAACCGTCTGCTGCTTCCAGGTGCTTAATGTCTTTTTCACTCACTAATTCATCCTTTTGTTTCAAGTTGTTTTAAAAAGATTTTTATTAAAGAATAATTAATCTATATAACTGATCTGTATGAAGCACATTTCCACTTACAGTAGAGTCTTATTTGCATTATTCATGTGCTGCAAACTCAAAAAACAAAACAACTGCAAAACACTGCTCTTGAAAATATACAGTAAGACTATCAAATTAAATGCTAAAGCCCTAGACATTTTGCAAGTATTAAATGTGCATAGTTATATAGCTGAAAGAGCTGAGGAAAAAATATGTCATATACTAGGTGCTATTTGATATGGATACTGCTTTTCTAAAGAAATGAAAGGCAACTTTAGCTCTGGGTTATGCAGCAAACTTTAGTTGTTTGCTACCAAATTTTTCTTAACCCCAGACTGTGTGATAACATGCATATTTGAAATTGCTGTAATCATTATTTTGTATACAACTGGTTACTTGTCTTTTGTTTTTAAATATCTCTCAGGGAATGTGACAAACGATCAAGAACTGACAATGAAAATGAGACCATAGCTTGATCAAAATAGAATGTTCCAAAGTACAGTACAATCTAAATCATTTAGATTTCAGTATATTGGTTTTAATACATTGTGGTCTGTAGCCTGAGGGGTGGTTTTGCACCCCTTTCAGGACCAGAGTTGGTCAGGTTCCCTGTATAATGCATTAGATGATGGTCAGGGGAAGGTTAGTAGACTTGCATGTAATACCTACATGTAAGTAGCTTCTGGTTTCAGGTAAATGGTGGTTTGGGTTACTGTTAGAAAGCAGAACGTATATTTCACAAACTGTAACAAAAAACACTACCCTAGGGGCCTCGGGTGGTATAACGGTAAAAGCATTCACCCATTGCAGGGGGGAGCTGGCACGAGCTCGCCGAGAAGGGCATCCTTGTAAGACAGGCGGGCGAGTTCTGTCTCAGAGGAATTATTGCCAGCCTTGGGGTATTAGCTTGTCCCATAGTAATGGGCGGCAGGTTCATGGGGGAGGGTGAATTGTAAGAAATAGATGCTACAATTGGCCACCAAATTGGGAGGAAAACGAGGGGAAAAAAATAACCTTTTTTTTTTTTTTTTTTTTACTGCACCCTGTCCCTGTTCAAGTAAATGAATGGTTTTAAATTAGATACATTGGATAAAGATGTTATTAATGTAATTATAACATATCATGTCCATAACTATGGCCCAAATGAATCACTCATGCCATGAAACATACAGGACATTTTACATTTACATTTACATTTTAAGCATTTAGCAGACGCTCTTATACATTTACATTTTTCCATTTTAAGCATTTAGCAGACGCTCTTATCCAGAGCGACTTACAAGATGTGCATTAATACATGGTAGGAACAATCATAGTTAGCGCACAAGATCAGTGCAGGAATACAGCAATAGACATCATTGCAGGCATCAGCATACCACACCTGTAACACCTGTAACACCAGGAAGGAAAAGGTTAGTGTGTTTTTTTTTTTTTTTTTTTTTTTTGGGGGAGTATAGTGTTGAACAAGTAAACAGTTGGTGAAGACAATTTAGCTAGATGGACAGAGTTCAGCGGTAGTGGAGTCTGAAGAGGTGGGTTTTGAGTCTCTTGCGGAAGATCGCAAGTGATTCCGCGGTCCTGACCGATTGCGGAAGGTCGTTCCACCAGCGGGGGATCAGGACAGAGAAGAGGCGAGACCGCGAGGAGCGGCTGCCAGGCGCCCGGAGGGAAGGGACAGTCAGTTTACCAGAGGAGGCGGAGCGGAGGGGTCTGGGAGGTGTGTAGGGAGTGATGAGTGACTGGAGGTATGGGGGAGCAGTACCTCTGGCCGCTTGAAAAGCAAGCACCAGTGACTTGAATCTGATGTGTGCTGCGATGGGGAGCCAGTGCAGAGAGGAGAGTAGAGGGGTGACGTGGGTGAACTTCGGCTGGTTGAACACCAGACGAGCGGCAGCGTTCTGGACTAGTTGCAGTGGCTTGATGGCGCAGGCCGGAAGGCCTGCCAGCAAGGAATTGCAGTAGTCCAGACGTGAGATCACCAGGGCCTGGACCAGGAGTTGAGTGGCCTCTTGGGTGAGGAACGGTCGGATCCTCCGGATGTTGTGGAGGGAGAAACGGCAGGTCCGAGTGATCCCTGCAATATGGCTCGAGAAGCACAGCTGGTTGTCCAGGGTTACCCCAAGACTCCTGGCAGACTGGGACGGAGACACTATGGAGCCTTCCACGGTGATTGATGCATCAATCATCGGGGAGCCCTTCGCTGGGCTTTTATCCAGAGCGACTTACAATATGTGAATCTATACATGGTATGATCAATCATTGTTGGCGCAAGAGATCAGTGCAGTAATACAGCAATAAACATCATTGTTGGCAACTGCATACTGTACCTGTAACACAGGGAAAGAAAGAAAGACGACACATTTTTTGACAATATTAAACATCGATAAATATTACGAAATGCAGTAATAAACATGTAAGCAGTGGTTCTGACAATTAGTTAAATGTACAGATTCAGTGGTAGTGGAGTCTGAAGACAGTTGGGACAGTCATGGGACAGTTGGGACCATGGGATGACGTGTTTCAGAGTGGGCACTGGAGTGGGTAAGTGCTTGAGGTGGAGAGGGCATTCTTTTGGGACACCCTTAATGAAGGGATCATTCAGAATAATGCTACCTTATCCATCACTGCCAGGCTGCATTTCAGCAACGACAGCTGCTTTCACACTGATATTCTGCTTGTTCGGAGGCATCAGCTCAAAGAAGGTTCTAGAAATGTTCAGAAACTAATGTTTATGTTAAAGGGATGCATTAAACTAATCGTCTGTGTCATTTATGAGCTCATCCATTTGATCTATCCAGCACCTGCTCCGAATTGATATCTGTGAACAAACAGATGATTTCAAAGCATGACTAAATCCTGGCAGAGGTTTCTTGCTGAATGCTGGAGGCAAAGGGATGTGCTTCAAACCATTTTATTGAATGAACAAGATGCAATGTATAGTATTCATAATATAAATATAGCTACAAGCCGTGATTATGAGGTCCAAGCACTCATAGCTACAATGAAGCCAATGGATATACTCAGGGCTCAATGGTTAGTTTGCAATGTGGTTCCCTGGCTGGGCAACCAGACATCATCAACATATGCATGTTGCGACTGTATGCATCCCTTTTTGCATTCAAGACACTCTGTATGCACTTTAATTTTAGTGCACCTCAGTTTACATACAGAATTTTTAGTTTTTTCACGCCAATTTAAAAAAATTTTTTATCTGTCTGTATGTAGAATCATGCCTAGTCTAGCTGATCATTGAAACATCTAGCAGTAGCGGCGCAATTATAGCTTTACCCTATTGGCTAATAGAGCTCCGAATGTAAAAGAGACCCGCATAGGTGTCAACCCCTAGAAAGAACTGGTCTTATTTTCAAGGCTTAATACCTGTATAAATTTGTAAAAAACCTTGAGGAACACATAGAACACTTTATTATGGCTTACAATTAAAATGATTAGCAACCACACTCATTTATCAAGTTTAATATATTCATTTATTTAGATTTGCATTACGATTTCACCTATGCATTTAGAAAATTAGAAATCTAGAAGATAACATACACAAAGCAACATATTTAAGTTGTTTACGATAAGTCCATTTGTGTGACCAATTATACAATTTAGGCTAAATTAATTTAAATAATGGAAAAGTTAGCCTAAGACTGTTGCCATCTTTTTAGATGAAGAGAGACGTGCTTGCTACGACCAACCTAACTTACGATTGAATCAATCACTACTTATAAAACGTATGAGACTTGATTACCTGTATCCCACCCTTATACTGTCGTATACCTCCAAAATAATGTTAAAAACTTGTTTTTTAAGGGCAAAACATATGGGTTGACACCTATGAAACAGTAGCATTTTGTTTTGCACTGATCCTAGTTGACTGAAAATTATACCTTCCTAATTAGCAAGACAATCAGCCAATTTTGCTAGCTAACGTTGAATGCAAATTATACTATTATTAATATAGATTTTATTCTAAAACACAGGGTCAAAGTAGAAAAACCAACTTACTTGGCTTAGGGAACGACCGCTATCACCATTGCTTACTATTATTGCCAAACCATGATCCTACTGTTCATGTTTTACATTGGGAGCTCTATTAGAGAACAGGGTAAAGTTATTGCTCTGCTGCTGCTCGATGTTTTGATGATTGGCAAGGCCAGGCATGATTCTATGTATGGATCAAAATATGATTACAAAGCTAGTCACCATAGTGCCAATTCTTTGCAGAAAACAGTCATGATACATTTAGAAGGGAAAATGTTTTTTCTCTTTTTTCAATGTTTTTTTTCCAACATGGATGGAGAACAAACGATGATCACTTTTTTCCTGGCAAAGTAAATCAGTACAAACAAAGTGCATCTGTGATGAGAGGAACAGATGGGTTCACATGCACACAGACAGACATTTGAGTGAGGCAATATTTGGAATTTCACCTGTGTTCAAACATTATTTATGCCTTGTGTTTTCTGTAACACAATAGAATACCTTAAAGACATATGGAGCAGATGAAGGCCGGATGAAAATCCTAAAAATGTATTATCAGTTGAATTTGATACTGATAAAAATCATATACTGTAGGTGTCATTACCTCTCTCTTTGGCATGATAGAGGCCTGGATTGAATCAACAGTTGTTCTTAACTTAGACTTAAAATTAAATGCAAGTCAATCGTTTTTTTTTCCTGAAAAACACAATTTGATGAGTTCATTTTATGAATGACTGAACTCACCAAACTTTGTGAAGATAACTAACACTTGCATGTCAAAGCTGAGGGCAAATGTTTCTTGAATCCAGGTGTTAGATATTCACAAGGATGTTGCCTGTCCAGGAGAGGCTGTAAGCTCTAGTCTCAGGCCTTGTTTTCTATAAATTAAAACCATATTGTCTTTTTTAATTGGGTTCTTGATCTGTAGGGCCAGAGTGTCAGGAACACGCAGTAAAAAAAACATGAGAAATGGGAGGGAGATGTTTTTATTGCCAGTCATTGCTATTATCAAGATTAAAAAATACTGAAGGTGCCACTGCCTGGAGATGGAAATACAGCCCTGAGATGAATTACTTGAGTAGGATCTTTGCACACTGTGTTTTTTTATGGATCCAACTGACTAATGGATCAGACACCTCCTGGCTTAGCTTCAGCACCTCCAATGCAGTAATGGTCCCCTCATCCGAGAAAACATTTCCACTCTCTTTACGGTCCTTGCAGATGCAGTAGTATGACCAGAGAATCACCTGTTGACAAGTCAGTCCCCTAACATCAGTCCCCATGACCCCGTTTCAGCACTACAGGTAATCTGAGACTCAGAGTAGTGCAGTCCAGAAAACCCTTTGATGATCATGAGTACAGCATTAAGAGCTTTGTAGCTCTGTACAGCACAATAAGACTTCTGACCTTAATGAAGGCCAATGCTTTAGACCAGAATATGAAAATAGCAAAATAATAACAAAAGTATAATGTTTTCTAACTATTTTTTGTTTTCAACTGGAAGCCCAATACCTTCTTCAACAGTGAACCCCAAAGAAGGTCTCGACCCCAAATTGTGGGAACTCCTCACTAACAATCTGTGTGCTGTAGGGGCCTGGTGTGGTTTATATCTAATATATTTAATCAGTCTCATAAAATGTAATAATTATAATCAGTCTCATTTCATTATTCGCTTATGGATTATGAATATATTGATGCTTCAATTTGTATATCAAAGCTACAACTATTGACAATACACAAGCGTGAAAGATTTTGGAGTTCTTGGAATAGACTCATTTGGCTATATTCCCATGTTTCCATAACAACAAAACAGACACAATGTTTAAAATAACACAAATATTTATTAAACATAACAAAATCAAAAGAAACCAAGAAATGAAAAGGGAAGCTAAGAGTTGAACTGAGGAAAATAAATAAACGAGAAAAAGGGTGGATATGTTTAAGAAATATGAGTGTGTATGCGTGAATGCGTACATGAGTATGGATGCATTCTTGTTAGAGCATCAATATTGATGACGCAAAGCATTGAAAACTGACCACTTGGAGTAGCCAGCGTTTGTATGTTTTGTCTCTTAACAAAGGGCAATAGACATGGCGCGGAAAGACACAGAAACTATTGTAATACTACTCCAGTAAAAAGGCAAATGGTACTATGTGTGTGTAGAGAAGCGTGAGAGAGAAGCATAGCTCCAGCTCGCAAGCTATACTACCAGCAAAACGTCTAACAAGCTATTTCAATCCTGATAATTACGGAGATTATGCATGTGACTAAAATGACAAGTTATAGAGGAAGTTAAAGAGGGTTAAAAGAAAGAAACCAGGGCCTGGCGGATGGCGCAGCGGTTCAACGCACCACGCTGCCCTGGTGTGCGCTGCCCGTCAGGGACGCGGATCAAAACCCGTGTCTCTACCAGACCGGCCCTGGTCGTCAGCCCGATCGGAGGCGGCATTTGGCTGTCCGCCTCCGGGGAAGGGGGGAGGGAGAGCCGGCACGAGTTCGTCGAGGAGAAGGTTAAGGAGTCCGTGGAAGATTTCCCATCTCGGAAGAGGCGGGAACACTCAACCAGGAATGTGTGTCTCGATCCCGGAGGACGGGCGACGGACTCGTGAGGGTGGGCAATTGAAGTAAATAGAGGGTTTAATTGGCAACCAAATTGGGAGAAAAACGGGGAAAAAATCTGAAATAAATGTATAAAGAAAAGGAAGGAACCAGGTGAGTGAACCCACTCTGGTAGAGTAGTCAAGGTCAAGGTCAAGGTTAAATAGCTAACTAGGTAACATATTGTTCCAACGTTTAATGCATTCATTAAACTATGGCATGTCTGGACTAGCCTAGCTATTGCCTGGGACATTTTGTAAACCTTACTAGAGTCCTTACTAGAGTCCTTAAATGTAAAAATGTAAAATGTCCTTCCGACTACGTGTTGGTTTCGGCAGTGTTGGTCACAGTGATAATGCACACAGTGCGTGGGTCCCTTTTGTTCCAGCTTTGGGCAAGTTCTTTCATGTTTGCCTTGTCTTGCAAGAGTGTGCAGAGAGTTTGTGGAAATTATTGTGGCTGTGATTAGTTAAGTTTGTGTCCTCCACTCCGGTGAAGCGTGGCTGTTCTTTGTCAAAGAGAGAAAAGGGCTTACTCTTCAAGTTAACTGCGTGCTGCTGAATTATCTAGCAAAAGCACCAGGGCGAGATATAGTGCACTGTATTATGGAAGATTAGTCTACACAGGAATTTCTTCCTGTGTAGGAATGAAATACTTTAAGTTATTTCTGCCAAAAATACTGAGGCAAGATAGCGCAACTTTTGGCTTCCTGACCTTACAGGAGGTAAGAGTGTAAGTGTGAATGGAAGTGAGAGAGGATTCTGTGTTGTACCAATGGTTTTATTACCTGGGGGTTAATAAAAGAAGGGATCCAGTGCTGAGAGATGATGTCATTAGAGTGCATTCCAAACTGTTACAGGAGCAGAACTCCTTTGATGCTATTGGTCACTGGTCATACATAACAATAAAGATGACAAGTCCGCTTAGAACAGCAAATATAACATATGATAAAGGTATGCTCTCTTTCCATCAAACATTTAGTCTGTCCACTAAGATGCACCTATGAAATTGTCATTCACTTCTTCACTTCTTTTACCTACTACTCTGATTATACAGTAACATGTAATGAAATCTTTATCGCATTGCTGTATCTTCATGCATTTTATCTGAGGGCCCTGTGGTGGAAAATAAAAAACGGTATAATTACTATATAACTATATCTTTACCCCCCCTCCCACTGTATTCCATACATCTGCTTTCTATAGAATTCACATGATGGAGAGTGAGGAGAGATAAGATATCTGTAGTGAGTCCCAGTCCTGACTGTGACATCACCACCCCCTGGAGTCAAAATAAGTGCTTTATTATTCCTGATGTCGTTGCTGGGTTTTTTAGTGCAGGGAGATCATTGTATATATTTTTAGGAGTTATGCTATGCAGTTGCAAAGATTATGGATTCGATCCCTCTCAGACCAGATACATTATGATTTCAACCCAAGTAATTTGTATTCCAAACAAGTAGAGTTTTTTCACTGTCCTCATGATCGTGCCACTCTCACAATGCCATGAGTGATATCATAGCTTCAACAGTGATGTCATAGTTTCTGCAGAGTTCGAAGGTGACCTTAGATTAAGTGACTTGTAATGTGACTACATTCACAGCAGAATTAGCAAGAGGAGCCACTTGGCTTATACAAAGATGTTACAATGCGCAATAAACACATTAATGAATGACACAGGCTATCCTCCAAAATTAAATGACGGGATGCATGCGCTCTAGAGAGACTGGGGAAGAGGCAGTGAGAAGAATGAGAAGAAAAGCGGGAGAAAAAAAGTTAAACTTGAAGTTTGACGAGAAATCAATGTGACATTTCTACACACTTTGAAGTTTCCGCTCAGCATGAACTCCCTCAACTTTTGTCTCCCTTTTTTCCTCCTGCTGTATTCGTCCCATTTCCATATAAAGCAACCCCTGCCTGTGAAAATGCCAGTTATCTCTTCTCCGGAAAAGGCATACTTTGCCAACCACAAAGATAGCAACAGTCCACTCAATTAAAAGCCTGTCTTTGAAAAAGCAGATAATAGCTTTGATCATGGCATGGGGCAAATTAAAGGCCGGGACCGGTAGTTAAAAGCCAGCCTGCAGTCCCATCCATCCATCTCTCTCTCTCTCTCTCTGTCTTTTCATCTTTCTTTCTGACCCCTCTTTCCTCCTCCCTTGACTCCTGCCCCCTCCCTGTCTGAAATGAGGGTGGATGATGTGGCCATGCCCAGGCGTGTGGCCATGGTGGGTAAAGACCCAGTGTCCTTTGCGCGCACCACGTCTATCTGCTTCCCCCAGACGGCAAGCGGCACACTGAGCTGATGGCGATTAGGCCGCTCCCCTGCTGGTTGCGAACGGAAGGAAGTGGAGTGATAACGCTTCATATCAGTGCCGCTCTCCTCTGTAGGGGGATGGAGTCAGTGCATGTGGAATGGGAGGGCGGGGGTGTTCGTTTCTGCCCAGTCTGAAAGTCATTTAAACAAGGGCCAGTGAAGTCTTAGGGGATAATTGGATTGCACGGGAATGGGGCGTTTCACCATCAACGAGAATGGGCTATGCACATGAGCTGAAGAGCTGAAACTATCTTGCCGGGTATGAACTAATAAAAGTACTGTTATGAAGTTATTATATTGTTAAATAAATAAAGTAAAAGCACTGTTATTTTAAATAAAGTAAAAGCACTGTTATTTTTCATCATCAGATGATTTAAGAGCTACTCTTTTGGATAGGGCCTTAGTAACAGAAACAGCTCCAAGGATGGAGGTGGCAGGTAATGAAAGATTAAAGTTATACATATATCAAGGCAAGGCCGTAACCATGGAGTCAACATTGGGGGGGACCAAATCAATTTATTTATATTTTTTATATCAGCTAGGCTATATATTGGGGGGGACATTTTGAGCATATCTGAATATTGGGGGGGATGTGTCCCCCCCAATATATATGGTAATTTCGGCCTTGTATCAAGGGCATTATTAACATAAAACAACGATTGTAAAGTTGAGGTGGATTTTGAAAAGAACCAGCTCATGAATTAAAAAAATCATTCATAGCTGTAGCTATCAATCATTATTAAAATATATAAACAGATCAAATATCACAAATGATCAGCATAGTACAGTCAGTTAAATGGCTTGAAAATATTTTCTACCTGACCGTCAAATATCCTCAAAGAATGAATATTGTCTGATATAACATGAGTTTAGATTTTCTTCACTTGCTTTCTGTTCTTACCTGCAGATTTAAAGGGAACTCAATTTCCCTGTTTGCATTTGAATATGGAAAGAACTGACCTTTTTATCCCTTTGTTATCCATTGTTTCTCTTTAAGAGCACTGTTTGTGATTATGCCCTGAGAAAATTCCACCTCTTCCATTCTCCAGAGTTGTCATGTTATGACAAGAGTCAGTTCTACTCAGAGTTCAGGTCCCAATCACTTTCACAGAGCATGTTCAGGATTGTATCATTCCAAATCCTTCACAATAAGGAAAAGGTTAATGAGTAACCACAGAGAAATAGCCCACTGGGTACAAAACACTAAAATGAAAACAACTCAAAAGACACAGCGCGGTATTAATCGGTTCAGAAATAATAGCCTGTCCACGATTACGTTAATGGCGAGAGGCCCCTCTGTGTTATTTCAGCCCTTGTTATTATTTTTGATGTTAATCGGGGCTGGGATGGATGAGCCAGTGTGAGGAGGGTCTCTCGTTACCACAGCTATTATCATTAATGAGGCCCTCATCGTTATGCCCTCTGGCCATCGTGCTGCTTTAAAAAAACAACAAAAAAACATATTTTGCTCGTCAGCCCTGACTGCCACGTAGCCACCGCTCCCTTATAATTGAGCGGGGAATATCCATGCGCAGGCAGTCACCCAGGACCAGCGTTTCACCCAAGCGCTCCTAAAGACCCATTAAAGAGGCAATCGAAAGAGCGGGAGGGAAGGGAGCACTTCAAATGAACGCTGGCGGAGTGACCCTGATCTCTTTGGCTATCGGGCCCCCGCGGACTGGAGCAGGGGACTGCCCGTCATCTGTCAAAACTCGTCATCTCTCATCTCGTTTATTGTCTTGCACCCTCCCCCCTTTTTATGCCTGACAATCTATTGATGATTGAAGCCAATTTTACAGTGAGAACTCATTTGTTTTACAAGATCATAACTGGAATCGTTCCTTAATTCTCCCAGTGTCAAATTGGAGTACTACTACATTGTCAATCTTAATAGCCATTACCTTATATTATTAAACAAGGTATTAGGCTATAAACACATAAGGAGACCTTATTAGGCATACATAAAGTACCTTATTAGGTCGTAGTGAATAAACTATACGAAACTATAAATATTAATGGTGCAATGTATATCAATTAAAATGTGATAAGTACATTTAAAAAATTACATATATATATATTTATATTCCAAACTATATTAAAGTTGTTTTAAAATAACAATTAATGAACTGTAACATTAGTACTAACAGTAATGATGATACATTTTAATTTTACAGCCCTTTGCAATCCAACAGAAACTCAAAGTGCTTAATAAGGCCCTTAAAATGAAATGTGCCCCAGATGTCTAAGTGTCCAGATGTGTTCTCTTTGTTTCCCTCTCCACTTCGGTTCTGTGTACTCATCTCTATTCAACCAACAGGAGAGACAAAGCTGGTGAGATTTATAACCCACTACACAGCTCCCTGACCTATTAAAAAAAAGCTTCACTCATTCAGCTTCTTACAAACTGGATAATGTTCAGAAGGAGGGGTGTTCTTAAGAGGCATGGGGGTGTTGTTAATCCACTAATTCTTCAAGACCCTATTCAATCCAATCCAAGTAGTGGGCAGAGATGGGTAAAGATACATCAAAATGTATCTTGTTACAAAATACAAAATACCCCTCAAATAAATGTATCAGATCAAAATACAAAATACTGGTGCCAGAAAATGTATCAGATAAAATACATGTATTTTGTATTTTCAAAATACAGGAAAACAAACTTGTCTCCAATTGGCTATCGTAGACCAGCATATGAATAGGTGGCTGCCTTTCTCTATGAATATGAGCAAAAAGGCAAAATCACATAGGCTATCGCCGTGTATTAAGTGTTAGAGGCACAATCACATCTTTAGCATCTTATTGAGGTTGTTAAATTCCTAAAAGTGATTAACAAAGTAAAATACCAAAGATTTTTTAAGATAAGTGGGGTCAGCAGAACAAGAGGCCACAGGTGGAAATTAGTTAAAGGCAAATTCTGCACAGATATTAGGAAGTTTTTCTTTACACAGAGAGTTGTCAATGCCTGGAACAGCTTGCCAGGTCAGATAGTAGAGGCAGAAACGCATGGGCTATTCAAGTCCAGGCTAGATGTAGTACTAGATACTCTTTAGATTAGGACATGGTGAGCCTAGATGGGCCGAACGGCCCGTTCTCATCATTATGTATTCTTATGTTCTTATGTTCTTATCTCCTAATTAGTTTGCCCACATTACTCCCTCCATTTTGGTTGTTTGGGCTATTGACAACCAATTTCTTATCTTTGATGCTGAAAATAGTACAGTACAAACTTACAAACAAATCAGCATGAATTGTACATGCTAGCTAGTGTTTCTGGAGTCACAAAGTGGCGTTTTGAGAAATCGTCTTTTCTAACTTTTCACGTCACATCACGATTTCTCAAAATGCCACTTAGAATACTGTGAGTAGGCTTGTGTGAAAACAAGCGCCGAATTCTCAATAGCTGCCTGCGACCAGATACATGCATGCATCCACATGTGCATGCATTCACTGCCTTGTCCAAACGACAGAGAGTGGGTCTAAAAATCACTGTGTGAGTGTGTCTAAGTGTACTGTTGTTCTTTTTTATGTTCTTTGAATCATGGATAAAGTATTTTGAAAATACAAAATTACTCCACCCTAAAGTATCTTGTTACAAATTACATTATAATTTTTCAGCCCTGTCAAATACAAATTACAAAATACTCAAAAGTTATTGAAATACCTATTTCAAATACAAGTAACAGAAATACTGCCCATCTCTGGTAGTGGGCCACTGTCATGTAAATAACCATGACACACACACACACACACACACACACTCATGCATAAATCCACAGACACACATATACAGACTAACAAATCCACACACACATACACAAACTCACATACAAACACACACAGGCTTTTCTTGATTATAAATACTTACACACTCTGTCATCAGATCTTAGGCTCCCTCAGCTATTATGTGGTCTGACAGAGAGCACTCTCAGTTTCTCTCCTTCCCTATCCTGCACCAGAAAACTCTCAAATTCTCTGTTCCATCCTCCGGTTTAATTAAAAGGAGGAAAAGGAGAAAAATAAATCGGATGCCTGGGGCAAGGACGGCTCCGGTAGGCTTACCGCAATCAGTCAAAAATAAGCCATTTAACTCTGCGCCGAGACACACCTGTCCGAAGTAATTAGTCGCTAATTGTGTAAAAAAAATAATTGACTCATTTGTGTAATAACAAAAGCACAGAGCCCTGGAGAAAATGCAACGAAGAAAAACGTAGAGAAAAGGAAAAACAAAGGATGCGAGAGAAAGAGAGACAGGGCAAAAGAGAGAGAGAGAGGAAGCAAGCGTTTGACACAGTTTAAAGCAGACTATTATTACAGAGCATTCCTGTCCAGCTGCTCTTTGTGATAGCTAGCGCCTCATAACCTCTAGCTGTAACATGACTGAGGCCAAAGCAGAAGGGCTTCAAGAACAAACGGCCTGGTGATGGTGACAGTCCAGCAGAGGCAGGGTTTTTAGTTACAGTTAATTTCGTTGGCAGAGAGCCAGTCTCATCTGTCCCAGAGCAGGAATAAAGAAAGACAACATCAGCAAGAGCTGGGGGGATCAAGGGGGACAGTGTTTGTAAATTTACGGTATTAAATGGGAGGAGCTCAGCGAAGCGTCTCTCTCTCTATCTCTCACTGTCTCTGTCTTTTTCCCCCTCTGAGGCCCAGGTCCAGAGGGCGGGAGTTATTTAGAGTTATTTCCCCCCAATTTCTCACCCCACACACCCCCCCCCCGCCCCTTCACCAAGGTCCCTGTCCCACAGCCACGGTAATGCCGGCTTCCTCCACTCCTCTCTCTCTCCCCCTCTCCATCACCCAGGAAGTCCATTACGGTCCATCACCGGTGCAGCTTTCAATAAAATGCCGCACGGGAAGACAGAGCCAAAAGATGGAGCCGAACTTGACTGCGCAATGACCTTTTTCACGCCCTCTTCCTCCGAAGGTAATGAATAATACATCCGTCTTAAAAGCGGTGGTGTAGGGGAGGTGTGAAGAGTCTATGTGCATTAGCAGAGGGGCCGCAGGCCCTCCACCGATCTCAGAGGGGGAGCGTACGTAAACTCAGAGGAAAAGAAAAGGTTTTTTGAATTGTGATAAAAAATTATATATTATATATAAAATATATTTATTTTTTTTTCAACCAAAGAGGTTGCAGTTTCAGGGTGTGTTGTTCACCTGAAATAAATGTTTTTGCGTGTGCGTGTGCAATGACAAAAAAATATTATTAATAAAAAAATGACATAGCAGCTCTACTGGTCAGGGGAAGTTTTTTTATTGTTATGAAACCGCAGAGATGTGTGATCACTTTATTAGTGGGGGATTGTGGAAACAGGCGAGCCAGAGGTCAGCAATCTGTGCTTTCTCCCTGTGCTTTGTTCAACACTATCAGCATCTGCTTTCAGTACACATCCACCATTCAGTAGCAGCTCAGGTTCATACTGCACATCTCCAGAAAGGCTTTGGGGTTTTTTTCAGTTTAAATTTCTCATCATCAAGGTTCGTAAAACAAGATGTACACATTACTCTATTGTTTGAGCTCCATGTTATAATCTTACATAATTTCCTTTTATGCAATGTGTCGAGGACTTTTCTGCAATTCCTTTGGGGAGGGCACTGTTTTTAATAATTGATTTGTTGATATTGATTGATAAATCGGTCGGTAGGCCAGTCATTCAATCGGATTCCTTGAGTGAGTTCACCAAAGCCGTGAGGGATAACCAAAGAGGACTCCGGCTCTGCTAGGCCTTATTAATCCATGAAGCATAAATGTTGCCACGCTTCTTTTACTGTTCCTCATTACGTTTCTGAACCTGTAAAAACTTCTTGCTTCCATCTGTTGGAAAGATAGTTGGAGAGACTTCCTGTGTGGCGTCTCGTCCATCAATATGGGCTCATTATCCCAGAGTAATAATCGCATCTGTTCCTCTCCACCCTGACACAGTTGGCCACAGTTGGAAGAATTTGATGCAAAGTATCACCCTGGGATTGAAACACCCAGGTCTAATATTGTTTTGTTATTTTTGAGAGACAGAGAGAGAGAGGGCGAGGGGGAATAAGAGAGAGCGAGATTTACACGTGAAAGTTAATTTAGAAATAGCTTATCTTTTTCACTCAGAAAGGCCTCTTTGAAGATTGACTAATTCTGTAAATAGAGTCGTTTCAAATTCTATTTTGCAGCTTGTCAGGAGGGTTGCAGTGTGAATAGATAAGTGTACTTTGTGCCTTTAGTGTTGTAATACGGTACACAGCTCACATTCCGGTACACGCTTGGTGTAAATGTTGTTTTCTTATGTTTATGGAAGAGAAAAAGTTTTCTTTGAAGAATCTATGACACTGGTGCTGACTGCTGGGAGTTTGATAGGACCTCCTGCAGAACTCACCTGTGACTGGCAAAGCATGCCTGAGAGTCTACACTGCAATATTAAAATAAAAAATCCTTTGAACCTGTATTAATGGATGGCATGGATGGAATCGTGAGTTTGTGTGCAGCCACTAATTTGCATAGTTTTCTTGTTAAAGGGAACATGCCATATAGAGTGTGTTGTTGTTATTCAGTTAACTGGGCCGTATGTGAAATCTGTACCTCTGCCTTGAAGACAAAGCATCACAGCTAAGGGTGGACACAGCGGATAATGCCACAGTGTGTACGTGCGTGCTTGTGTGTGCTTGCCTGTGTGTGTGTGTGTGTGTGTGTGTGTGTGTGTGTGTGTGTGTGTGTGTGTGTGTGTGTGTGTGTGTGTGAAAACATATCCTGTCAATGGTAATGATAATAAGGGAAAATGCTTTTATAATATACGAAAAATCATTATTTCAAACGGAAAGTCCTGAAAATATATTCTTTGTGTGGCACACAGGCACAAAACACAGTAGCGTACCAATCTGCACCATGGCTGGGGCTGCAAGTTTCCAACACAGGATTCTATAAGGTCACTGAGTCACCTGCAATTATGTGTAATGTTCAAGGTCACAAGGGATGTGAGTGATCTCTTCTCCTGAGGTCCTGAGGGGTTTAGCTGCTCTGATCCCTTTCTGTGTGGAGAATTTGTTCCCTCCGTCGCAGATCTTGAGGGAGTTCCAGAGAAAAAGGCCTGAACTGTTTAAAGACTGTTCTCAGCACAGAGAATTGTGCCAAATAGGTTAGCACTGCTTGATCTATAATAAACCAAGGCAACATGAAATACTGCTATAATTTCAAGGATATTTAAAGCAATGGCCAGATAGTTTGATTAAACACAACTTAAATATATGGATACCCCTTAAAAGACATCAAGGGAACCTATGGAAATTGCAATAGCTTGGAGATTTGTTTAAACAAGTATTTAAAAGTATTATTACATCTTTTTCCCAAAAAGATATGTGTATTCACACCCCTAAGGAATGTGGTACCATATGCATATGTCACATTCATCTAAATTTTGTGAGAAACAATATGAGTGTTTACCCAAGGAAGCACCAAAAATCACTGACTAGTCAACTACACTTCAGTAGTAAGTGAACTGCCAGAAGCTAGCAACCTAACTAGCTGCTTGTTTAATGAAACTCTATGTAGCCATGTAGTTAGCCAGCTGTCTGAAAGAAACAGGGCAGATGTGGCTTTCTAGCTAGCTTAATTTCTATGTTTAATTTCTACAAAAATTTTCTGTGAAAAATGCATTTCTACAGTGTATTTCTTATCATTTTATATGTAAAACCTGCATCATATTGTTTTGTGGCTCAGATAGCTACAGAAACTACAAGGTAGGCCTTAAATTAACAGACTAAATTCATACTCTTAAACCAATAAGACATAGGTGTAGAATAAGTTGGAGAAATTAAACATCCCTAAAAGCAATAATATTAATCATTAGATTACATTAGCATTAGATAGCAAGCAAGGTACCTCCCGAAGCTAAGCAATATGGTGAAGTTAATGTTTATAAGGACTGACAGTCTGTGGCCATTTTACTTATTTGACCCTGAAAAGTGCCAAACATTCTGTGCTGTATAGGTATGGGGTATGCCCCGCCAACCCATAACTTGGCAGATGGCGTAAGTGCACTTACATTTATTTCTCATTAAAAAAGACACCAAAGATGGTTCTTGTTCTCTGTGTAAAAATAGTTATTTTAAACACATTTTCCACCCACCCTACACTCCCCCCACCCCCCTTCTTGCTCTGCTGCCCAAAGATGGGGCTATCATAAATCACCTCTGCCAAAAAGCCCCTACCGCCCATCAACTTCCCCGAACCTCCCTGCGGTCATTCCCGTTGTCCTTTCTGTGTCCTTGAAAGCTTTGGTCTGTGTTCCCCGCTGTCTCACCTCACCTGGAGTAGCCGGATTCTCCTGTTCGCCCAATCGGGCCAGAACATACGACGACAATGGCCACGTTCTCATGTCGACTGTGTGTCACACCCTGGCTAGAGCCAAAATGGCACTCTCTGATTTACTTCTGTCACATTCATGGCAGAACACACGGAAACAGCGTCACGATTTCTAGCATGTGAGTGTGTCTGCTGCTGTTAGTGGTACCGATCAAAGAGACATGAGACAAAAACCGTTGGCCTTTTGTTCCATTACATGTGAACAATGGGAGTGAAGCGCTCTTCACTGAAGGGGAGGAAATAGGAAAAACTGAGCTATAGCAGCAGATGGCGTGGCACGAGATGCTGTGATATCAGGAAAGCTCAGGTGTGCCGAGAGATTGGAAGGGGACCGTTCCAACTCATGGTGACAATCGCGGTGAGGTGAGGCTGTGGTGGAGGCAGCCGGGGCTGGTGGTAATGCTAGTCTCCACCAGTGTCTTGTCTTGGCGCACCTCATGGTTAGCCCCAAATATCACCTTGTTCGTTTCGATACGTAACTGACCATGCATTCAAGGCCTGTATCTCTTCCTGCATTACATCCATCTTGTCCCACCCTGGGTCTGGCTCATGCTTTAATTATCTACCTCCAAGACCTCCAAGGAAAGCTCTCCTGGAAGTGATGATGGTGGGCCAGTAGGGGGCACTTTTCCCAGTAAATCCACAGCTCCAGTATTACAATGGGACTGTGTACTGTGGAAGGTATTGTCATTCGTATGATACATTAAACAGAGATCCTGACATCAAGTCCCTGTCATTAAGGAACTGATGGCAGAAAAGAGTAGGGGTATTAACTTTGGTTACCTGGTCATATCCCCAATCTGGCTCCCAACAACAATCATGCTGGATGCCAGTAAAATAGCAATACAAAAAAGGACAGAGAGAAATAAAAGAAGGAAAAGCAGAGGCTGGACATGAGGACAGGAGAAAGAGGAAAAGGAGCACATGAACGCGAACACATCTGCATCATGTATCAGCACATGTAGACACAGAAACTCACCTTAAAGTTACAAAAACTTTAAAAGCTAAAAGGCTACAAAATCCCTGGCATTCCCTACCCACTGTAGTTCCCCAGGTCATCACTGCAAAACATAGTGTTCTCAGTTCACCTTCCTGCCTCCGTTAATTCATCCATGATTTTTCCAAAAAGAGAACAAATCAGAATAGGCGAAAATACATATTTACATGCACCACTCAAATGTATAACACATTCTCTCCTGTATCACACCATTTGCTGAATGCAGAAACAATATCTGAAATAAGCAGAATAGATATAACCAGGGGGCTATTAAGTGCTTTTGAAAGCGCACTATGAACATAAATGTCTCTTGCCGTGTAAGGCTTGCAATGGTCATTTACTTTGTGTGTGTTCTGTATGTCCAAACACATTTGCTATGCTACATTTTCCAACAGTTACTGTTTTTTAGTTTTTTTCTGAAAACTTTTGTTGTTCCTTGTTTTTCTCCCTGTGTGCATAAGACAGAAAACCAAAGGAACGGTCCATTAACACTTACAAGTAATAATATTAAGCACCAATTATATACACATGTAAAGTAATCCTTGAAAGGTTAACCATGAATCCTTTAGCAGAGACACCCCTTGGGGCCTTTCAGTGAAAACAAAATAATAAAAATGAACAAATAATAGCCATTCACAATTAAACATATGATGCACCAGCACAAAAAAAACGGTCTTTTCAAGGGAAAGGGTTCGGGAGAGCGGTTTTCCTATTTAAGGGAGTGTGGATTCCCTTTGACACTCGGATGGAGGCCTGCTTTCCTATGTGCCACTGAAACAGTTCACTGGATGTCTGAGATGGAGCGGCGAGACCCTCATCTGTAACTGTCACTCCCTCGACACCGTGCTACCCCACTGCCCACACACCCCCCACCGTGTGGCTGTCTACTGCACCCCCTCACTCCCCACCCCTCTCCACTGCCTCCTTTGTGGGGACACCTCAGGGGACAGCGTGACATGACACGCAAGCCCCCCCGACCGATATCTCCTCCCTGATAATGCCATGTGAAGGTTGTTTGTCCCTGCTCGGGTCGGACATCTCGTAAATCATCCCAGAGTTTCTGTGATGGCTATTTATTGCAGCAGTGGGCTCCTCTTCCCCCGGCGGTTATTTGTCTCGCCATCTACTATCATTTCCTCCGGTGAGGGACAGATATCTGTAATAAATAACCCTCCGTGTTCTGACTATTTCTTGCATTATGTGCATACACGTGCACACTCCTTGCCCTCCCTCCGTCACGCTCTCTTTCTCTTTATTTAAGTTTTTCATTCTGTCATACTGAGTGTCCTCTTGTGTGGCTAATAAGCTGATCCTCTGCATCATGTTGGGAGGCATTGCGCCACGATGGCCGCAGAGCTGTGCCTTCGACATGGCTGTCTGGTAGGCCGTGCGTGTGTCTCTGCAGTGACGTGCCCCCCAACCCCCCTCGCACCAACTTTCTGCCCACCACAGCCATGAGACTCCCAGCACAGACAGCCTGCTTATCAATCAGTGCAATGTGTCACCTCACAATGACAGCCTGGCCACTGCATTGATAGGGTCTCTATAAGCCTGGTGGGCTGGTCACTATTTCCTGAATATATGTGCAGATAACTGCCAAAATAAAGGAAACACTTGAGTAAATGAGGGATACTGGCATATCTGTTATGGTGAGGGCCGCATTTCCCTGGCATGGTTTAGGTCCACTTACCCCCTTAAAGGGAAAGGTAAATGCCAATAAATACAGATACAAATTTTGAATGATCACCCTCATCCTATGGTGAAGAATTTATATCATCCTGATGGGAGTGGTCACTTCCAGGATGACAATGCCCCCATCCACAGGAAAAGATAGGTCAACAATGTAAACCATATGCCATGATCATCTCAGCCACCAGATTTCAATGCAGTTGATCACTTATGGGAGTTTGTGGAGCGGCTCCTGAGACAGAATTTTCTACCACCATCAACAAAACACCAAATGATGGAATTTCCCAATGGTGTTGCATCCCTCCAATAGCATCCCAGACACTTGTAGCATCTAAGCCAAGGTGCACTGAAGCTGTTCTGGCGGCTCGTGGTAGCCCAATGCCCTATTAACCCCATAACTGTCACTGATCCACCAGCAGGCCATCTACATAACATAACATGTTCTCCTTTAAATATCACGGTTAAATGTTAAAAAAATATGGACATGTAAGAACATAGCTGCTGAAGTGACAGTAAAAAAAAAAAAAGGCAACTTTTTTTCATATTTATAGATCATATAGGAGTTTGTTTATTTGGCTACATGAGGACCCAGTCCAAAGGAATTGTGTCAAAGAAATGTCTACATAGACTTGTAAATGCACAGAATGTTGCTATTGTACAGGTTATAACTGGTTTTGGAGGTTAACCCTTTAAGAAATCTTAACGTAATACTGCACGGTTCCTCATTTGATTTGTGTTCAGGCCAAACCTTCAACCAATGTGTTGACCAAAGCAGTTGTTAATGCTATATTTAATCACAAGGACCTTGAGCACACTATAAACAAGGTTGAATAGTACAAATTCATCCGTCTTTAACTCGGGGGGGGTAGCAGAAAGGACAAATACTTTTCCTAGAGGACTCAATTAAGCCCAGTCTTCTCCTCCTCTCTGGCTCCCATTGATGAAAAATCTAAATGAATGATGAATAATTTATACAATGAGGAACAGAGTGGTCTTCTGCTCAAGACAGCCTTGCCCCGTGTGCTCCATGTCTCACTGACTGTCTAGACAAGAGCGGGGTGATTACTTTAAAATTATTTTAAAGATTTGAAAGAAATTTCTGCAAGAGACTCATACCTAAAGATTGGTGTCTGTGTCAATGCAAAACAATGAATGGCAAGGATATTTATAAACTCTAAGTGCGGTGCCGTTATATTTGTGTCGGAGTGTGGTTGCCCTGGCGCATAGATGTGTTGTGACATCTTTGCAAAAGTTGATTTGTTTGTGACACAACTCAGAGAGAAACCTGCAGCACTCAGCCATACCTTCAAAAAGTAGCCCCCACACACCTGAACCACACTCACTCCTGAGGCAATAGTCTAGATGGAAGATCTGGGGGGATGTGGGGAGAAGGGGGGTGTTGGAGGTGGTGGTTGTCGCACACCCTGGGGTGGTGACAAGGCGCTTCAGCTCCACTCGTCAAATATAAATTGCTTTGACCTTTTTCCTTGCAGACTCAATGCACTTCGCCGGCGGGGAACGACAGCGGACATTTTAATGTGAACTGGGGAAAAAATATGCTGAAGTGAGCAAAATGCAAAATGCAAAAAAAACCATATACAAATGAAAATGGGAAAACATTTCATCCTCTGTGCATTGAAATAACATAAATCCATACATATAGCTCTTATTTTCCCTGGAGACATGGTGCCTGAATAGTGATAAAAAAATAGTTTGACCTCTAATAAGACAGACTCTGACTGGCCCAAGTTTTTGTAGTAGGTTTATTGTCTAAATAAAATCCGTCCTTATGACATTTTGATGAGAAAGGGTGGATCAATTATTGTCTGTTTTTTATTTGCAATTAATTCAGAAAAAGCTTTAGTTATTTTTTATTTGACATTATACAGTACATATTATTCAGATAAGGATGGCTACTGACAGGATCCTCTCCAATAAGGAAAGCTAGTATGGTAACTGCATGTGATGTAAAAGTTTAAATAAAAAATTGAGGGAATCAAAATTGAGTTAGCAGTTGACCTATGCGGTCAGGGCTGGACTGGGAGAAAAATCGGCCCTGCCATGTCGCGCCAGACCGGCCCGGCACCCGGTGCGAGCGCCGCATTTTCTGTCGACCGGGGGTGCTGCGCGAAAAGAAGCTGAGACCAGTTCGTTTATATGCGCGAAAAATTTATTGCGCCCTCGGAACACCCGGTCCGTGGTATAATATATATAAAATGATTCTACCGGCCCTACCGAGGCCCTACCGGCCCAAAACTAGACCGGCCCACCGGGCATTTGCCCGGTAGACTATATAGCCAGTCCAGCCCTGTATGCGGTTAAATAAAGGTAAAGTAAATTTAAGAAATACAGAAATATTTGTGAAAAACAACCTTCACTGTAGAAACACTTCAAATTGTATATAATTTGATTAAGCCTTTTCTCTGTAGAGTTAGCCTCAGTAAAACAGCAATTGACTTTTCTATTAAAGCTTAATCATCAAGGCAAATAACCTTTGGGATTTACACGTACACATTTTCTGACCACACAAACAGTAAGTTTAATTAGAAAAGCAAAGAACAAAATTGTGTTTATAATTATTTATTTTTGTTTCCACATCATGGCACAGAGGAGTATGTCATTAATCCACGTCCTGACTGGTCACCAGAGACCTGGGCCTCTTGTTCTATCACAAAAATGGGGAGAAATGAAAAAAGTGGTCATGTTCCGTCTTTGTTTATACATTAACAGCTAATCGCCCTGATGCAGTAATTTACCAAGTTATGCTGAATCGAGTCCATCATTTCTGGAAAGGTAGAGATCTTCTCCCATCTCATAAGACTGATGAAAACTGCAGTGATGCCAACATACTATTTGCTGATGCACTGCAGACAGGTATTGATCATTTTTGCTTTTTCCTCTCAACTTGGATTGTTTTTATTACACGGTAAGTGTAGGAAGGAGCTACTGATCTGTTTGACAGCACATTGCAAACTGCAAATGTAGTCTGTGTGGTAATGGTCTGCTACTCCATGTGATGGGTTGTGATGACTTTTCATTTTGGTGCTAGTTGCTTGCCAAGTTGTTATTTCTTTCTGAGGGACTTCAGTCTGTGCATTTGTGTGTCAGTTGCTTTCTCAAAACTCAGCTTGCTCCACTGCATCTGTTATCTCATGTAGTCCATACAATTGTTTTCCCTCCACCTCTACAGGACCACATGTTGTAAATTTCCCCTCCCCCAATGGCCCCATATTCCCCACCCCCACTGGTGGCTCAGCCCACAGGTGTCACAGCCACCTTCCCACTCCTTGTGTTTGGTGGTTGATTTCTGGCACAGGCCAATGCTGTTGTTCAATATTACCAGTATTATCAGTCCTGTATGTGAGAGGTGTCTTCAGTGAAAGCTGGCATGCTATTCACTGCCCCTGGTAGTTGGTCTCTTGTCACTCACATAGCACAGTGTCCTCTGAGGTCCCAGCCTCACCCCCCGCAAGGGAAGTGTCAGGGGATATCTGCTTCCCACATACAACCGGACTACTGGAAAGGACACTGCCATCGCTTGTGTAATGGGCCATTCTCCTACCATAAACCTTGCCATCACATATTATTTTAATCCCTTTATACCACCACCAGTGAAATGACATGGAGGCAGGATTTTGAACTTCTCAACTATGAATGACATTACACTATGACAAACTGTGACTATGTCTTAGCATAGCTATTCAATGTTGAAGCCTTTTGGAAGAAATATTGTCTGGGCCTTTTCTGTCCCTTGTTTACTCTGGGGCATAGTGTGGTCTATTTGTATGGCTGTCTTTTTTTAATCAGTGTCTATTTCAGTGTTTGACATTATACATACAGTATTTGCTATGTTACGAGTCTCTCAGGGCAAACATATGCAATGTTTTAAAACAAAAATGACTGACCCTCATAGAGAAGCTTTCAAGTCCCTACAACGAGTCAGAAGTTGACGTACTCTGCATCTCAGCTTCCTGGAAAAAGGCAAAATGGTGAAAGACTGCGGCAAAATGACCTCCAAGATGATCCTCCGTAACAGTGGAATTGCAAGGGAGCAAAAGGGGAACTAAATGCAGGAAATGAAACAGAAAAAGCAATTAACTCATCTGCATCTAGGCCGGATGGCTTCCCATGAAACAGAGCCAGCGGTGCTGATGCAGCAGCCAGGAGGGTTGGTCCCATGAGGCCCTGCTGCCAGGGCCTGGAGGCTACTGGTTTCCAGGGGAAATGGGACTGCTTGCCAGCAGAGCAGAGGCAGTGCAGTGGTAAAGCCCCTGGTTATATTACACTTCACCTTCAAGGGAGAGATGATTCTCCGGTCACATTCATGAGCATCCGCATTTAATACTGGCAGCAGCCGCTCAGCTCCCGGCTGTCTTGCTGACCACACGCAAACCATGGCAGTTGAGTCAACACTTGATATTCAAGGGGGCAAACAAGGGAGCAGACAGAGTGGTTTTTCAGGAGATTCACTTTTTAAAAATGTGCTTTAAAAAGGTAGAGAAGTTCTCTCTTACAGTGTCGAGCTGAGAGTGAAGACAGATGAACTCCCTGTGACCCCATTTTAATGGGATTCTGCTTCTTGCAATTTCTCACTGGATAGTACTTTTTTTGTTTTCCTTCTTTTTGACCCCTCCTCACCTTTCCTGTTCATCAGAGACCTCAATGTACAGGCCACTGTCACTGTGAGACCCAAAAGGAAACACAATGGCTAAGATTCAATCAACATTTGTCATTAACTTGGAGTCACAATTACAAGTGCTAGTGTCTATTTTCAGAAAGCAAAAAAAAGTATTTACCTAAATGTGTTTGTGAGCTTATTTGTAAGTAAAAGCCAAGCAGAAATGTCAATTGAAATCTGGCCTTTATCCTTTATGTAAATGTGTTATATCTACTACATTTAATGACTTTTAGAATTTTACAAAATGTTATTTTATATATTCAGAAAGTGAAATACTGTATTTGATGCATATGACCTCGCTCCTCTTTGTTCCTGGATGTTTTGTCATGTGTGGGGAGCTGGGGCCCACTGGTCTGTCTCTCTGTGAGCTAGTGAGCTCCCCAGGGAGGCTTTTTGGCAGCATGGAGGGTGGGGCTCTGGTAAATGAAGCACGCGGGAAGTGGGGAATATGGCCCCCCTGCCAGGACAACCACCACCCCCCAACAAGAAACCCCTGGAGACAGGTCATTACACCCATTGTACCGCCCAGCCCACCCACATCAGAGAACTCACCAGCCCTCAAAGTACCAAGAAAATGGATGGACTGAGACACACAATCTGCCTTCTGTGGTCACATTTCAAATGGAGAGGAAACACCATTCAAATTAATTCACTCTATTTTGACTCCTGCTCTTCTCCAAGTGTGAAATTACTGATTGACCTCAAAGCCTGTCAATCACAGCAGCGGCAAAACAGATGGAGCAGGTCTCTGGCTGGAGGAGACAGGGGGGAAGTGTAGGAGACAGTCAGCGGAAAAGGTATTGTTACTGTTTTAACTCATCACAAATGGCATTTTCTGAAATCAAAGTCTTTTTCACAGTGGGTGGTTCTACTTAGCTAAAATATGTATGCAGAGAAACCCGCACTAATAATTTGTATACCTTCCATCTTGAGCAGCTGTTGCACCAAATCGAGTCAGGTGGCAATATGGCACTGGGACAGCAAGGGATGAAGATGTCCCTGTCCTAGCTTCAGTACCAGTGTAGAATGGGAGATAAATACACTTGAAGAGTCAGGACTCATTTTTTTCAGAGAAAAAAAAGATGAATAATTCAACAGAACACCCTTACAGCTCCTAAAACAGGGAGTTACTGAGGTCTAAATATAAAGCACATTAATAAAGATTCCTTGCTCATTTCATGAAATTCCAATTATTCAAGAACTGTTAATGGGAGTACACATTTATAGAAACTCCTTCCTCATTTTATTAAACTTCCAATTCCTTCACAGTTAAGGCGATAATCCAATAAGAAAATAGCAAACTTTTTTGGTTTGCACAATTATATTTTTCTGAATGATTGACAAACTAAGAGAAAGATAACACTTGTTTAATACTTGTGCTATTAGACATTCAGCACATTCACCAATTTCAAAAAGGCAGAGGAGATTGAACATCCCATTTATGTTGTGATTATTTAGAGAAGGAATGTCCTTCAAGGGTACAAAAAAAACCTGTCACGCCAACCTGATGAGAAACTGGGAAAAAATGGAGCCTACCTTTGCCTGTAGATTTGTTTTCAAATCATTAGACATGATAAGAATCATTCAATCATTCAATCATTCATTCCCCAATTTACTTTTATGGCATGTTTTTATTTAGCTTTGCTTAGCAAGTTGAACACAAAAGGAGGATGATTTAGCTAATAAGAGCTAGTCTGTTTCTTTCTAGTGTTTGTTATAATACGTATGCCATTCAGATATATAATGAATCTTATGCTTCTCATAATATGAAGCTTTGGTGGTTTAAAATAGGTGCTTACAGGTGTTCAACAAATTGTTTATTCTGTATTCCAACACACTTACGGTGCATTATTAATGTAATAATGTGACATTTAGGGCTCTAGTTTTGGGAGGACAGGTAGCGAAAACACACCTGGATGGTAGTGTATTTACTAGTTTTGCCTGTCGCAAACAGACTATTTCTTTCCTATGCCCAGTTTGTGTGTTTGTTGGTCTACAGTTAAGGTGTGTGATAATTATCGTGTGTGATAATTCATTTGTGTTTTTGTCCACCCAGACCACCTTAACTCAAATGCAGGGCATTACTAATGCAAGGCTCTTCACTGTTGCACTGGCGGGTTAGCATCATCAGCAAATCTCATCCTTGCAAACTGTGGGTAAAATAAAGGTGTGAAATGTTCACACTCTCTCGTTGCTTACAAGTCGTGATGTCCATAAAATCCACCCTGGCTTGTTGAAAGGTTTGGTAGTGGCAGTCTGTAGGCACCTTAAGTCTAGTTTTTTTTCCTTGTCTCAAAGCCAATAACACCAACTCTTGTCATCTAAACCCATCATAACACAGTTATCCTATTCGAGGATAGACAGAGGAACATGTTTTACCTTGAGCACAAGAGACATTAAAACAGCTTTAGCTATGTTTGGGGTATAATGATATAAAATAGCCCATTGTGCTCTTGGTTTTTATGGTACAATAATCGAGAGAGGGCCAGACATCACATTTCAAGCCATTACATGGGTGGTGTTCTATGATTGTTATTTTGGGGACAAAAAGTCCCACATTTTCAAGCTTCAAACTTAATCCTTGACTAATTCTCTATTATTCAGTTGTTATGTTATTCAGTTGAGGTTGTTAAAACCGAAAGCCTTATAATTCAGCAACTTTAAACTTCACCATGTTTTCCCCACACCTCCCCAAAGCTCTTTAGCTTCAGTTTCTAAAACAAAAAATAAAAGGATAAAAGTAACATCTGGCGCACTGTGTATTAAAACTTAATTGAAATGCTACATTTCTCTCCCCTCCCCTGATTTCTACTGGCAGAGGCAGGACATGTAAGATATGTGACACTCTATTAATTCTACTGACAGTTGATAAAGATGAAAGACATTCAATATCTATGCAACGCATCTCAGCACCTCATTGAAACTGACTGCTGGACCACCCACTAAGCTGTACAGGGATGCATTACCCCCTACCCCCACATCCACTCCTGCCTTGCCAGCGGCTCCTCCCTCATCAGACAACAACCCATTCCTCTATACCCCAAACCCACTTTATCTAGTTTTCTCTCTTTCTTTCTTTCTTTTCATCTATCCTTCCCTCTGACACATGGGTGTATTTTTAGGTTTCTTCCTATTTCGGACATATGTGCCATCACTTTTGGGCCCTTCCTCTGCCCGGCTTTTTTGTGCCAGCCCCCTTACCCCCGACTCCTTTGTCACTGGTGTGATGCCCCTGTTCCTTTCACCCCCTTGGCAGGATGATGAAGCACCGGAGCCCAGGCCCCTCTGTGGTTCTGATTAATGCTCCTGAGTCCTCCTCTGTAGCGTGCCTCTTGTGATTGAGGACATAGGAGGCCCATTATGTCGGGAGAGCAAAATTGAATAAAATCATGAAAAATTTAGCGGGCCCTTGTTTCCGCACACCTTTGAGCGATGGCAGGTGAAGGCCCCTGGGTACCCACCTCTGGACATGACAGGCTCCATTCCACCGACCACAATAATAATTACCACATAAGGGGGCTGCAACATTATCACCGCGATGAAGGGTAAAATAGACACTGATTGATGGGCGCGCGCAGGTACGCGGCACCCTCCTCTCTCTCTTTCTCTCCCATTCACTCTCTCCCCATCTCAGATTGAAAATGCCTTCATGGAATGTTCTGAGCATTTTAAAAGTATTGACAAAGCATTCCAATCCAAGCTATGGATTTAACAGAAAGAACAGATCATTTACACTAAAATGTACAGGTAAATGCCAAAATAAAGGAAACACCAACATAGTGTCTTAATAGGGCATTGACCATGACCCGCCAGAACAGCTTCAATGCACCTTGGCATAGATTCTGTAAGTGTCTGGAACTCTTTTCGAGGGATGCAACAGCACTGTTCCATGAGAAATTCCATCATTTGGTGTTTTGTTGATGGTGGTGGACACACTGTCTCAGACGCCAAACCGGAATCTCACATAAGTGTTCAATAGGGTTGAGATCTGGTGCCTGAGACGGCCATGGCATATGGGTTACATTATTTTCATGGCTAACAAACTATTCAGTGACTACTAATGCCCTGTGGATGGGGGTCATCCTGGAACAGAGCACTCCCATCAGGATAGAAATGCTTCATCACAGCATGAAGGTGATCACTCAGAATAGCTTTGTATGTATTGGCATTTACCATGCCTTCTAAGGGGTTGAGTGGACCTAAACCATGCCAGGAAATTGCATCCCACACCATAAAAGAGCCACCAAAACCCTTAATTTACTCCAGTGTTTACTTAATTTTGGCAGTTACCTGTATATGCTACATACATGTGTTACAATTTTTTTAAGTATTTATAATTACATTTCAGTAAAAACTGGAAAATAGGGGTGTTCTAAAACTTTTGACCGGTAGTGTATGCAGGAAACAAGCCAACATGTTATACTGTATACATTGTGGTGTCCCCAGGGGTTGGGCGACACTCACGGACCTTGCAGAGGGCGTAGGCAAGTTTAAGAACCAGGAGGAGGCAGTATTCAAAAACAAAATGATAATTTATTAAACAAACTATGACAAACGCTACACAAAACAAAGGGCGGGGTATTCGGGGGAATACAAACAAAGTCCACAAATCCTTTCTCGTTGTCAAAGTCCGTTCCGTTGTCCAAAATCCAGTTCGTAGTCCGCAATCCAGTCCGTAGTCCAAAGCCAAAGCAATCCAATTTCCAAACAAACAAACACAAAAGCACACTCCAACACTCTTTAAATCCTGGCTGGTCAACCGACTTCCACAGGTATTTTCTCTCTCTCCAAACACACAGCACTCAGCAACTCCTTTCTACTCACGTTCCTACTCCTCTCCCAGAACAAGGGAGATTCAGCCCTTTAAATAGGCCTCCAAAATGGCTTTCAGCTGGTCGTTTGTCCCATCACTTTCACTTGGCTCAGGTGTGACTGTGGCCTGCTGGGAAATGTAGTGTTCCCTGGCTCCCATGTGTTGTAGGCCAGGCAGCCATTTCCTAGTGCAGCCCATTGGGCTGCCACACACCCTCCTCCTCAGCTCTGACCTCGGGAGGGCTGAGCGGCCTATGTCCAGCAGCCACCAGGAGGCCCCCCCCCTCCAGGTCCACTCAGGCAATGCTCCACCGGGATCAAATGTCCAGACTCCATCTCCATTCCCTGCCTGAAAAAGCATCTGCACACCGTTAGGGAATGGAACAAGTTGCTCACCTTGTCTGCCCCCAACTGGCCACATGTGGGTACTGGCTCTGGGCTCCATGGACAGAACGGTTACCACTCTTGCTCTGGTCCTCACCAGCCTTCCATGGCTGCTCCAGCGAACCCTGTGCAGCATTTCACTCCGTAGTCCATTCTTTGGCCTTTTCTTCCGCGTCCCTTTATCTTTCAGGGGGTCAGGTGGGGTAACTGGGGAAAACATACTCTTCGACAGGTGGTTAGCTGTATCCTTGAAGCTCTTCTCCACATTTATATTTCCTCTCCATAAATGTTTCCCATGTTCCTTTCCTTTATATGGCAGCCTGTTTTGTTTCCCTTTTCTCTTCATATGAGAATTTCCTAGATCTGCTTTTCTTCTCTCGCTCCTCAACTTCAGGGAAGGAGATGTATTCACCACTTCAGGAGGGGGTTGGGTGGTCCACCAGGCCTCTGCTATTGCGAAGAGGCTTTCCTCCACGCTATGGTCCCACCATAGCTCCTCTTCCGCAAAGTGCTCCTCCAGGTCCCCTCCAGGGTCCGGCAGGCTGAGGGGGACTGAGGACCATCGCTCCCACTTCGATTCCCCCATCTGGTCATCTCCTGTCAGCTCCACTGGCTGCGAGATCTCCACCTGGGTACTAGAATCTTTCATGACCGGAACACATTTTACATATTGAAGTTCCTCACTCACCTCTTCCAGTCGCCTTTGCAGATCAAGCAGAGTTGTGGTTTGAATTTTTAAAACCTCGCGACAAGATTTCTCTGTGGCCAGCTGCTGGGCTTCTTTTTGGTCCAGCTTCCTGGTTAAGGCACGCAGTTGCTCTTTCAGAACCGGGGAGCTCTCATTTTTTCCTCTGTTCAATCAGGAGTGCTGCAGAGGTAGTTTGGTGAATTTCCTGCAATGCAAAATTATTTTCTTCTCTTTGTAAAGCCAGGGTCTTCACCTGCTCCAACTGTACCTCTAGCTCCCGCTTTCCCTCACGCTCTTGCTCCACTTGGCCCCGGAGTTGCTCTGCCTTAGACGCATGGTTCTCCGCTGCTTTCCTCAGTTCTGCCTCCTTCTGCTTGAACCTGGTCTGTACCTCACCCAAGGCCCTGGCATACTCTTCTTTGGCCTGGTTCTGGGACTCGTGGATGTCCAGACACTGTCGCTGCTTATTCTCTAACATCTGGGTTAGGTTTCTCCCCTGCTCTTCAAGCGCCAGGTTGTGGGCCTTTACCTGCCTCACTTCATCGCCCAGGGATGCTTTGTCCTTTGCAGCTCCCCAGCCCTGATTCCCAGCACTCTCAGGGAGTTGCTGTGCTCCTCCAGCAGTTGCCCCACTGCCAGAAGGTGGCGCTCCTCTGAGGTCCCCAACTCCACCTTTGCCCTGTCCAGCTCAGTCTGGGCATTCTTCAGCCGTTGGACCTCCTGGAGGGTGACTCGCCATTGGTCCTCCACCATGGCCGCCCGTCTCTGGTTCTTCACCAGGTCCTCCTTTTGGTCATCCCAATGCTGCTTTAGGGTTGCCATCTCTTCCTCCTGGATCTTCCTTAAAGCTTGCGCCTCTCCTAAAGCCGACTCCAAAACCGTACATCTCTCTGCCATCTCGGCCTCACTTTTATGTGGCTTTTGTGACCTACCTGGGACATTTTCTCTAGGGGGCGCCACCGAGCAGGCGTAGTCCTGAGCTTCCTTCTTTGGGTCTTCCCAGCCAACTTCTCCCTTCCAGAAGCACTCACTGGGTTGATGCCCATATCCCAGGCAGCATAGGCATTGGTGGGTTTCACTTTGTGCCAGCTGGGCCTGCTCCTGGTGCATCACCCTCACGACTTTGGACATGGCATCCAGGCTCGTCATCAAGAAAGGCGGGCACCGTTCCAGTGTCCGTCTTTTTGTTTGCTCAGGCAACCTCAGGAAGGCGGATATCACCTCTCTCTGCCCCCAAGACAAGTGCTTCTTTCCCTCTTTCTCTAGCCAAGAGAAGATTCTCGGATCTGACATCCATCCCATTTTCAAACATTCCATATTTAATTTTTTCTTCCGTTGTACTACCTCCTCTTGCCTATATGTGATGCCCTCTGCCCGCATTCTCCACCATATGTGGTGTCCCCAGGGGTTGGGCGACACTCACGGACCTTGCAGAGGGCGTAGGCAAGTTTAAGAACCAGGAGGAGGCAGTATTCAAAAACAAAATGATAATTTATTAAACAAACTATGACAAACGCTACACAAAACAAAGGGCGGGGTATTCGGGGGAATACAAACAAAGTCCACAAATCCTTTCTCGTTGTCAAAGTCCGTTCCGTTGTCCAAAATCCAGTTCGTAGTCCGCAATCCAGTCCGTAGTCCAAAGCCAAAGCAATCCAATTTCCAAACAAACAAACACAAAAGCACACTCCAACACTCTTTAAATCCTGGCTGGTCAACCGACTTCCACAGGTATTTTCTCTCTCTCCAAACACACAGCACTCAGCAACTCCTTTCTACTCACGTTCCTACTCCTCTCCCAGAACAAGGGGATTCAGCCCTTTAAATAGGCCTCCAAAATGGCTTTCAGCTGGTCGTTTGTCCCATCACTTTCACTTGGCTCAGGTGTGACTGTGGCCTGCTGGGAAATGTAGTGTTCCCTGGCTCCCATGTGTTGTAGGCCAGGCAGCCATTTCCTAGTGCAGCCCATTGGGCTGCCACAACATTAGCTTGTCTGGTTTGCCAGATTGTTGTCACTTGATCATACCTATAGCTAATAATTGACATAAACCCAGAATATATGCCATGTAGCTACTGTAGCTAGATCCTGCCAAATGTCAGGCTATTCTTTTATTATTGATAAAAACCTTACTGATATTACTACTGTTTTTCATTTTTCCACAGAGAGTTATCAATGAACGACTTGCCAGGTCATGTAGTAGAGGCAGAGACCCTTGGGCTATTCAAGTCCAGGCTTAACGCTGTGCTGGATACTGTAGACTGTAAGTAAATAACAGAACCAGATGGGCTGAATAGTCTGTTCTCGTCATCATGTCATTATTGATGTTCTTATCATATTGATAAAAATGTTCCATTGTGTCACTCCATTCCTCTCCAAATCAAATGAATTATTTGGACTTGCAGTTCCACTACATCTCAACTTGAGAACTTTGCTCTAGGACTTTTTCTCTTGCTCTAGTAGTTTGCCATATCAAGTGCTGATGGTTTGGGAATTGGGGCAATAAGCCTAGCAATCTAGTGCTCCCAAAACATCCATCTACTCCGCCTCAGATGGCTGTTCTGGCTTCTCTCTCACACAGCTGGTATTTGGGCAAGGAGAGAGGAGGCATTCCACCCAACACGGGAATGGTAACTTATTCTCTTTTAGGCGCTGTCAACCGCCCTGTGAGACTCTGAAGTCCTTTGGCTCCAATCTTTCACATGCTTGGGGTACTGGTTTTCCTGTTTAATGCAGCGGGCCCATATTTCTTATGTTGTCATGAAAGCTGAGGATGGACTTGTACTGTGCTGACACTGAAGAGATTGGAGTGCAACAGTGGACACACTGCACTTACCTTCTCAATTGAGAATCTTACAGAAAGATCACTCATAAAATGAAAGTGATACTAAGACATTCTAAATGACCAATAAGTTATTTTTTAGAAAACAAATTAATCTCATAGTACTTGCCAGTTAAATTTGGTAATTTCACTCAGTAGTTGTACAGTGGTATTCACGCATACCTTTGGAGAGCCACAGGGTGTGAAGGTTTTGTTGTTACCAGACATTTAATTGATCAATTAAAGCTGTTTATTACATAGTTATCTCAGCTCACTTGGTTTCTGGTTTGAACTGGCTTCTAAATTTTAAGGGGGAAACAGAAACCAACAACTCTGCAGCTCTGCAAGGGTGTGTGTGAAAACATCACTGACTTACAATGTGGCATAGTACCTGATTGTAAGAAAAGGCTGCTAAAAGATTCAGATCCACCTGATGATACAGTGGTGTCCCGTGTAACACATTACAAGTAGGTGAATGAAGGATGTATTAATAAAATAGAGATTTGAAGCTGTGTAACAATACCCATATCAATAGCATAGTTAAAAAGCCTTTTATCTCCAAAAAGATAGGAAATTAGAAAACTGTTCTATTATTACATTACTTTATTTTGGACTTGTGTTTTGAATATTTTGAACCTATGAGATATTGATGGTACACAGCTGATGATGCAGGCTTTCAATTAATGTATCAAACTCAAAAATGGCAAAAATATAGTTTTTAAAAAAACTGACAATATATTTGGTGTTTGTCTTACAGGTGGATTGAAAAAGTGGAAAAGGTGTTGTGACAGACATGATGGTTAAAAGGGCTGATTTGTTACACCTTTGAATTATTTTTTTTAATGAACAAGAGCGATGGAAGGGTATCTCTTAAAATGGACATGATAAAAATTTGAAGACCTCAACTGAATTACAATATTTTTAGCTCAGAAATATTACATGTCTGACTTCTTGTCTCGGGTCAAAACGGGAGGGGGTGTGCTATAATTACACTGTTCATTCTCAAAAGAATAATTTTAACATCTTGGAATCTGGACTCCCTGGTGGCTCAGTCAGTAAATTACACAGGACGGGCCATTTAATTGCAGGTTCAAACCTGTGCCATGTCCAAAGCTGGCTATGAACAAGAGTCTGCTACAGCAGGACAGGTTAAGTTGGCCAGCATTCCTTGGCCTACTGCTGCATTAGTTTCTCCAAGGTGCCCATCGGCTAGCAGTATTTCCTGTGGTACTCTATGGCTTGTGGTGTGGTCAATATGTCAAAGTGCATTCACACTGGAGGATTACGCACTGTTCAGCTGCAGTGCTAATGTTAGCTGAGTGCAGGTGGCAAAGCCGTTACTCCAGAGGCACAACTGCCAATTCCAAATCAGGGAGGGGAAATGTAGATATTAGAGCATTAAAAGAAAAAGGAACATGATATCACCACTGCAAGGAAAGCACCTCAGACACTGTAAGCAAGCTTAATTAAAGCTTCTTAAAGCACTGTTTAAGTCTCACCTGTGATACCGGTGTATTGCTTATCACTCACGTTGTACTTTTTTTTGCTTGCCTCCAACCCCCCCACACTGCCTCCACCTGCTTTTCTTGGCTTGGTTGGTCAGGCCCTGTTGGTGTCGAGTACATTTCTCAGGGTAGGGGCACACTCCAATGGGGGAGCAGATTGTGAAGGAAATAAAATACCTGCACACTGAGTTTGCTCCCTGCAGTGTTCTCTTTTCTCTTAAAGTGGATTCTCTTTGAGTCACCAGTCAGGCATGCTAAGGTACAGAATATAGCCTTTTGGACAGGGGGCACCCTGGAGGACAAAACCAGAGGCCAATTTGCTTTTGCTGTCATCACATTGTTTTTAGTTGTCAATTCGTCTTTAGTATTTTTGGGTGAATAATTCTTTATTGAATATCTTTCACGTAATGAACAGTAGTTACAATCATTGGGGGTTGGGTTGGGGGAAGACATGGAAATAAGTTGCTTTATTTAGTTTTGTATTTGCTGTTTTCTTTATTTTTCCTTAACAAGAACACTTTCACTGTTTGAAGGTGACAGCATTCATTCCAGAATTCCAGCATCTATGTTATTACATCTCCTTACAGTGATGCAAGGGTGTAAGCATGTGGTCTCTGTGATGTTAAAAGAGAGAGAGAGTGTGTGTGTGTGTGTGTGTGTGTGTGTGTGTGTGTGTGTGTGTGTGTGTGTGTGTGTGTGTGTGTGTGTGTGTGTGTGTGTGTGTGTGTGTGTGTGTGTGTGTGTGTAGAAATAGAACATAGCACCTGGCATGATTTCAGTTTATTTTTGATAGCTTCTATATAGGATTTTAGTTTTGGTGACAGTAAACTGAAATCATGCCAGGCCTAGTCTTTTTAGTATATTATATGTCATGTTATATAGTAACACCAGCCACAGTTTTGATTTGAATATATTATATACCTGTACTTTCCATGGCAGAAATTGCATTGAGTATGCATGGTTCAGCATGCTTTCATTTGATCCAAATCTGTATGCAAATTTCTCTGGCACTGGCATGCATCTATCTTGGGCCCACTGTCTATCCCCATGCATGGTGTGGAAGCCGCAGTCATGAGAAAAGTGCATGCCAGCATGGGAGGTGAAAGACTGCCACTGAGTGAAGAGTGGTTTACGTGAATTAAAACTTGTTCTAATGTTTATTATTTAGGGATTTATTCAGCCTGTCGAATGTATTTTCAAGGCTATGTAGTTCTGAGGTCAGAAAGTTTTCTAAAAGCATTCTAAAGCATTCTCAAGGCAAGACGGTGTTACAGACATACAGTCTATGTCGTCAAGGGCAGGCACTGAGCAGTGTCAGATGGGACAGCTGCTTTATTTTGAATTATTCATTTTGCCTGGTTGAAGGTTGCTCCAGTACTTGTTGTATCAGTAGCATCTGTTGTTGTTAGCCAGCATTGGCTAGGTTATTCACATTGCTAGCTATTGATCCACAGTTTCTCTAAACCCAATAAATGTGGCTGGTTTGTTCAGTCGCATCTGATGAGGCCCAATATGTATGCATAAGTCACATGGTTATACTACAAAATCTAAATGAATCTATAAGGCTTGGAGCATGTCGATTGACATGAAATACATGTACATATAATGCTTTACTATGTACATTTGGCTGGTCTGCCATGGTGGATATTCTGGCCATTTTTATAAAAATCTGTACGCTTTAACTTTTGCACTGATTCTGGCCTAAACTGTGAGGGGAAAGTTGTGACCTGGAAAAGAAGGGCTGCATCAAACAGTAATTTCAAGATCAGATTTGCATGCGGATTGTCTGCAATATCCAAACAGTGCTCCAGATTTTAAAGCAATACAACCAAAATTATGGATATAACTGTGTATCACAAGTACACAATTACATTAACCCCCTGAGGTCGGCTGGATCGGCGCCGATCCAAGCAGCAATACAAGTATATTACTATTTCTAACTTCGCGATATTTTATCATACACACGCGGCAAAAACATTGACAGAAACCTTAGAATCGCGACTTTCCGATTTGAGCACTGGCAAATCAAATGGGGTTTTAAAATTAGCTTAATTAGACCAAAAGTAAACCTTGCTTTTACTCTGTTTTTACCTTTTAGTAACGTCCCCTTCTATTGACATGTTAACGAGGTGCTAATTTCGGGGAGGTACGTCGGGCCATGTGTGAAAACGCCGGCATAAACAACACAAACTGAAGAGGACAGTCTATGCTGATATTTATTTTATTTCGCTTGTTTTCAAATACTCGTGAAAATATATATAAATTCCGCGTCTTGTGACTACATTCCGCATGTCGCAATGTAACAAATTGCAATAGGCACAGAAAATACTTTTCAAACAGCCTAAAATGTTATAAAATATATCGTATGTCTGTGTTTACGCTTGCAATCTGCCAGCAACAGTATATTCACGAGTATATTTTCAAATACTCGTGAAAATATGAATTCCGCGCCTTGTGACTACATATTCCGCATGTCGCAATGTAACAAATTGCAATAGGCACACAAAATACTTTTCAAACAGCGTAAAATGTTATAAAATATATCGTATGTCTGTGTTTACGCTTGCAATCTGCCAGCAACAGTCTATGCTATTGATTTTATTTCGCTTGTTTTTATTTTTTTACATCTTGTCTGTGTTTACGCTTGCAATCTGCCAGCAACAGTCTATGCTGATATTAATTTTATTTCGCTTGTTTTCAAATACTCGTGAAAATATAGCCTATGAATATCGCGTGTTGTGACGCCAAACATTCCGCGTGTTGCAACGTAACAAAGAGCCAAAATGAATATTCAGGTATTTAGCATTTAGCCCTCCCACAGCCTGAAATAAATGTGACCAGTTCTGATAAAAACAGGTTTTTAGCTATTTAGATCTCAGATGTGCTAAACTATTTTCACACCCTTACATAACCAAGACCTTGGTGAACAAACGCACATTGGCAAAACAATTCGTCACTATAGTTTAGTGTGTGCTTTCACATCTTTTGTGACAGCAGAAAAATTTACTATTTTTAACTTGTGTGTTTGTAGATCTATTTACAAGCTGCATATGATACTGACCAAACTATTGATGGCATACAAATGTAGCTGTGATTGTCCTTCAAATAAAAATATCAAACACTTTGGAGTAAGTGTGTGTTAAATTGATGAAATTGAGATAAATATCAGACCATGCCAAAATCTAAAAACATTAAAAGCTTAGCACGGACCTCAGGGGGTTAAATGTTGAAAAATTCACATACAAATCTTCTCATAAATTGTAAATCCAGTTGATGTAAAACCTTAGATGATCTAAATTGTATATGTTCAATCAGCCGCCATTGGCCAATCAATTTGAAGCATTGATTTTTGATTTGGAAATATGACTTAACCCTTGGCGGCACGGTGGTGCAGTGGGTAGCACTGTCGCCTCACAGCAAGAAGGTCTCGGGTTCGAATCCAGGCCGGGGGCCTTTCTGTGCGGAGTTGCATGTTCTCCCGTGTCGCGTGGGTTTCCTCCGGGTACTCCGGTTTCTTCCCACAGTCCAAAGACATGCACGTTAGGCTAATTGGAGAGTCTAAATTGCCCGTAGGTATGAGTGTGTGAGTGAATGGTGTGTGTGCCCTGTGATGGATTGGCGACCTGTCCAGGGTGTGTTCCTGCCTCTCGCCCGGAACGCATGCTGGGATGGGCTCCAGCACCCCCCCCGCGACCCTGACCAGGAATAAGCGGCTTAGACAATGGATGGATGGATGGACTTAACCCTTTTTGAATGACACTTGATACATTTGTATGGTATCTATTACAATACATACTTGGTTGTTATTGGTCACATGGTACAGCTGCAGTGTTATATTATTCCTTAACTTGTTGTAAAAACCTTAGTAAAATGAACTACATCAACAGGCCTTAGTTTCATTGTCAAAGCGCAATGCACAGACAGTAGCGCTAATCCAGGATGGAGGTGATTTAATGCGTGTCCTTGTCTATTCTGGTAGTTTTGTAACAAGCAATGGTAGCACACCTGCAACACAGTTGTAAAAGAGGTTGGTTTAAGAAGAATAAATTACCTGTGGGTGTGGTGAGATTTGGTTCAGTATGGCCATTAAGATCATCCGTTTTTTCTGCTTTAATACATTTGCCATAGCGAACTGTTAATTTCATAATCACTGATGAAGAGTGCCATGGCTTGTGAAGATGAATTCATGAGACTTGCTTTCACTAAAATAAAATTTAGTATAAAATTAGATGTCATAAAATACTAAACTAACAAGGTTAACCAGATATCCCACATTTTTATTCTTCAATAAACATTGTTACAGATTTCTTTGGCTTCCTTAATTTGTTTATAACTGCATTTAATACATGTTATATGATCTAAATATGATATGGCCCACCGCTCAACAATATCATCAGCAAAATAATGCTTTGGTTTTGTTTTTGCTGATGGTTTTACTTTTATCTTCCACCTTTCCTGTTATGTCCCGCAAATGCATGCTGCTTGTCCTGCATTTGGGCTGTTTGAATCTTGTCACCCTAAAACGTGTGAGTGTATCTGTTTCCTACTGAGAAAATCCTTTCCCACTGGGAAAATCCCCCAAAAAAGCCTACTGCAGTTGTCTGGGATGAGGAAGTTTCATTTGTGTATTTTTATCTATATTAAAACCCTGAGGTGAAATACAGACTATATCAATATAAGACTATACAGTCTTGTGAATTAGGGTTTTTATTGCATATCTGCCCTATCTGTTCATATGTACTGTCAGGGGTGGCTGTATGTATTTTATGGTTCGGGCCTGTTCTGGGCTCAGCAGCCTAGGTGATTTCAATGCCAAATCAGATAAGGCTATTAGGTGAAAGCAGAGGAGCAAGCTTCAGAAATCCCGGAATTTATTGGCGGAGCTCTTGATAGCAATTTTTGTGTGTGTGCATATGTGCATCTGATGAGAGGGTTGAATAACTTAAACCATACTCTAGCATAGTAGTGTAAAGCAAAAATTTTTAAATGGGCACAAATTCATACAAGCAATAGACATTTCCCTGATATTTCCCAGGCGGGCAGGCGGGCACAAAGATTGCGTCATTAGACCAACGACTACTAAAACGTTACTAATTGAGTGGAAATGCATAATGGCTATTATTTAGGCCCGATAGTAGCATCTAGTGGACTGAACAGCAGCGAACATACAGGCAAAATCACGAATAATCACAACCAAATTTTACAAAGCAGGATATGTAGTTATTTAATAATTAATGTAAATATTGTATGAAAACATGTAAGTTTCTGCAAAACTAAATATTTACAACAGCCAGCTAACTGTAACCTACAACACCCATTAATAGAACACCGCAGTGTTACATTGTTACCAGAAGGAACATTCTAGTTCGCTACTTGGTAACAAAGACGTCACTGCCAAACAGATCACAATGAGATTATTTCCCCTCCTCTTGTGATGAAACAAAGTAATAAAGATGTATAAAGATAAGTTGTTTTTACCACCGGCATTTGTATTCTATTCTTATTGAAGCACTGAAGTGTGGATTGAGTCCGAAAATGTTAAAGATCATTAGTGCCAATGTTGACTAAAAACTAGCCAATAAATGATTCAATAGCAGCCTCCTTTAATTTTGTGAGTCGCTCCGCAAAACACCCATAATCAGGCTGGATCCAGCTATACTACTTTTAGCTACGAACTTAACCTCATTGTAGCTCATTCAGCTCATCCACAGTCGCATGACAATCTTTTTGATTTCTAACTAGTGTAGCAAAGTTCCTCAATAGACCATGTTATAGGTTAGTTTAAATGGGCTGTGACTGTCCAATCTGGGTAATGTCAAAGTTGACACGAATGCAGTTAAAACAGGAGTAGATTATTTACATACATTAAAAACAAATTTGCGATGTAAGTGCAGAGTAATAGAGAGAGCTCCAAGGGCACGCAAGACACCTCACGCAGGCACGAAAATGTATTTACAGACCACTGCTCTAGCACATATTCTATACCTCACAGTTAATTTTTTTTTTATTCCAAAAGATGAGCACTATGTTGGAATTCACATTTTCTAGGCCACACCAGAGAAAAGCAGAGGTCTGCTTGGTCACCATTGGCCTTGACACATGGTAGTGATGTAGCCTAAGCCAGCGACACACATAGCAGCTCAACCAACATGCCTATATAAACTAAACTGTCTTCCCAAAATCCAATGTGGCAATGTTTTATGACATGACGGTGCTCACTATGAGAGGATTATTTCAATGATGACCTTGAAAAGGTGTCTTGTGCTAGGAAGGGACCCAAAATGCAAATATATAAAGGGTTCTGAACTCCTCCCTCAAATCTTAAAGTAATCATGCATGGCCTAGGTAGAGAGGGTATGGCCCCCTCCCTCTCTCCTTAAAACATTTAAGGTGTGACCTACTGATGGCTTGGGCTTTCTAGCATTCTAGGGGTTGATTCTATACATTTTTGCATTCTTGGGGGATCTGGAACCAGCTCACATTTTGGTGCTCTATGCTTTGTTTCCTGGCTGTGTCTGGTACATTTTGGAAGGTTTGGTATATTTTTCTTCCATTTCATCTCTTTAGTGATTGTTACATGTATTTTCTATGTCTATGATTTACATTTTTAAAGCAGTAAACCTACATCTGTAGATTTGATGTTAAATATTTTGTCTTTGTCTTAGTGTTGTAACTTAATAAACCAGCTCTTAATTTTAATTGAATTATGAGTTGTATATTTTTGGTGAAGGTTGATCCACCAGATTGCTCTGGCTATCAAAGAATTCACAGATTGTATTGATAATTATCATCCAGTGGAATGATTATTCAATGAAATCAAATAAAATATTTTACATGTAGGGTAAGTGAGGGGATTTAACAAATACCACTTGTATTCAGTATTCAGGATGCTGAATCTTAAAGAAGGACATTCTACTGTTAAGGCTTCTACATTCTGGAAATGTACAACTTCATGAAATTCTCACTTGCCCGACAGTGCCTGACAGTTACCAAACTAACATATAACGCACTGAGTTTGAGCTTGCACAGCATCTAATGTTGTGACACATGCCCCATTGTGCTGCTCAACCCATGTTTATGTTTTTTTGCTGACCACGAAACAAAAAACTAGGCAGAGGCAAGAAATATTCAGTTTGCGACAGATGAAACTATCAATTACCCTACCACCCTGGTATATTTTCCATCCTTCCCGAACTAGAGCCCTACATTTAAACTATGGCACTTGTGTGTTACTAATCGCTCTTGTGACACTAGTTGATGGCCATTTTGTGGCTTGGTCCCTGTAATTTCTGCTCGCAGCTATATTGTTGTTATTCTTATTAGTCTTTATTTTTAAGTTTAGTATTGTTGATTTTCACCTTGATATTGCATATTGTGGAAAAACCACTGAATAAATATAAATTTATATGTGTGATTTCTCTCTGACACTTTGTAGAAGTGCAATAATGTTAAATTAAGGCACTGATCTGATGATTCCCCAACTCTTATATCCTACACACATACACATTAAGAACATATTAAATATAACTTTATATATATGTTTTTGCTTGTCAGCCTATTTATAAATGGGTGCTTTTCAGCACATAACTGATGTTCTAGTTGGAGGTCTTCAACGCCTCAATCAAAGATTCATTGCAGCTTGCCCTTGTGTTTTCATTATTTTTGTAGAAGACTTTAAAGTTTTCCTGTACTTGGAGAATCCTCATTCAAAAAAGGGAAACTTCTCCCCAAGAGGCACAAGTTATGGGAACCAGGCCAAGAAGACATCCGCATTGAGGAGCACTTGAACAGCTTGCCTTGATGACTAATGAAGAAGTCTTCAAGGACTATTACCTGCTCCAATTAAAATATAATGCAATATGTTGTTTTCCAAAAAAGATCTTGCAGATTCCCCTCCTCCCAGGTTTGCAGAGGATGGAACCGATGGAAAGATCTGTTGCCTTGCAACCTCACCTCTCACACATGGATTCTCACATGGTTTGTATAAATGGATAGATGAACTCTTAATTATCTGTTGTGAAGGACAAGCGTGATTAATAATGCGGAAATAGGAATAATGACCACAAAATATCAAAATGTGAACTGAACTCACCTCTCCAAAAAAGCTCTGGCTAACTCAAGTAGTCTTGAGACACAAGTCATATCTGGGTGACTACTCAATTCACTATCTTTTATCCAAGAAGATAAAAATCATGTCGCCATACTAGTTTACATAATCACAGTCTCTATAGGTATGATGCAAAACAAAGTTTCAGAAAAGTATATATTTCACAGACCGAGTTCCATTTTCAGGCTTATGAGGTTGTTCACCTTAAAAATAATCTTACAGCTTGTGAATATTTTGCTGGCATGGTTCCTGGTTTTTGTAACTGGTTTATTCAAGTTTATTAAAGTTGTAATTGCCACTTAGCAGATGTATGAGGGGGATTTTTTTTTCTGTAACAGAGCCTTAGTACAAATATATAAACATCAGCCTTTTGAAAAACTGAAACTGTAAAAAAATGACATCATACAGATGCTATTGATTTTGATGTTTTAGGTACAGCAGTATTTTGATTCCATTTGTATTCCTTGAATGAACCACCTGTGGGTTTTTTATAAGACAATCAAAGTTAGAGGCAACGTTTAATGTTTTTTCATAGCCTTGGAATACAATTATTAAGTTAAAATTCTTGCTCTCTCTCTCTCTCATGATCTCTCTCTCTCTCCTTTTCTCTCTGTCTCTTTCCAATGTTTATTGCATCCACACACTATATTTTACAGTACATTAATTAAAAGTTGTGTCTCTGATGGCAGAGAACCATGGTGATCTGATACATTGGAAATTTGTGGTTCTCATAAATAATTTTCCAACCTCCTTTAAATGCTGTAATTTTAAATGAGAATTTTTGTAAAAAGAAAATGATCAGGGTTGTTTTTTCTTGGAGTCTGCAAAACATCCGCCAGTAGACACAATTCCAGTCTTGTATGTGGACGTCTATTTTGCTGAAAGATTCAATATGCAGAGAACCATTTTATGAAGATTCAGGCCAACCAATGAGATTGTGGTTTATTTCCCCCTAAAGAGAAAGTGGGAATGTTTATCTCAGGGAGTACTTCAGAAAGGGCGTTCAGGAAAGCGCTTTGTATGTGGATTTGTACAATATGAGGAGTTGGGTGTGGTGGGTTGTTTGGGGGCACAGATGGTGTTTACCAGTTAATATGTGTGAGAGGTCAGCCCTCAAGACACGTGGGGCTTCAAACCCCAAGGGAGAACCATACTGTGGGAGCCCAGTTCTATCAATCAACAGAGCTGCAAAGGTATGGATGGAACTGGAGTTAAAATCTCATTTTCACGCATCACAGAAATACTCACATACAATGCTTTTATTGGGGGTGCAGTGTAAATCTGTCCCACCTCCATGGCCATCTGTATATAACAAACCATATCCATATAACAGATGGTTTTCACACACGTAAAAGTGTAATGTTATTCAAAAAGATGAAATTTGACTGGCCAACTTTTGCAAAGACAGCATCACCTCCTCTTTTTCAATGAACCTTAAAATAACATAATAACATGCAACCTTAAGATAAAATGAGCACACACACATATACAACACAAAAATCATTTACAAAAACAATGTCATAATAACATATGGAAAATGCAAGGAGCTCCAAAGCCTCAGAAAAGATTAAGGGGAAATGTGTCCAGATACAGTAAACACATAGTCAGTTTCATCAAGAGACCAAACTGAAATAGCATGTATTTCTCATTATTTTCTTCTTTTTTTATGTGGTTTCATATTTGACCCATGACAATTAAAATACAGCATTTGCTCTTTTTTCCCCTCTAACATGATTAGCAACCTTAAATAATTTTCATCAAATGTCTACTGTGGTGAAACTGCGCTAAATCTTCTGTGCTATATGAGTTATAGATTTACTGCAGGTTGTATGCACATATTTCAGCAAAGAAACAAAGAGATTAAAAACATCGCAAAAATTTATTTGTTGGCTCTTTGCCCATTTGCGCAAAGGTGATAAACTGCGCTTCAAGACAAGAGGTCTGCACAGGCATTTTTCTCAACCGTTTGATATTCAGTTTAGAAATGCAAAATTGAGACAACTTAGCTTTTTCTATATGATTTTTTTGGCTTAATTTCCATGTATTAGTCCTGGCACCAGGGTAGCATATAGTGACTTCTCCTATTGACGGCAGTAATTGAAGGTCTTGAAGTGTAACATGTTTAATAATGGAATTAATTTTCCATGGAAAGTGTTTGGACAAAAAAATGAGCATGGGCTGAATCCTTTTCTTTTCTGAGGGATGTTCAGGGAGAGCAGAGGAGGGGAAAGCATCTCCCCCCTGGAATATTTTCTCCTTGATGCCTAATCTGATTGAATATATAACGTTTAAAAACACCAGCATTCTTCTGCCAAATATCATTTATGAAATTTCAATGTACAGAATGTCTGGTTCCCAGTTTTAACTGTTTGTACATCATAGATTTGTTGTGGACAGATTAAATTATATTGTTCAGTTATTTTCATCTATTATTAACCAGTTTGAAAATGCAATAAAGATAGAAAAAACAAGAAACTCATTTGACATGCAATGGCAATCAATCCCTTGTCAGTATATGAATGAACCTCCAGGGTAAACATGACACAAGTCCAGTAATAAGCTGTTATTTGTCCTCGGGTGTGTGGCTCTGCCTGGAGAGTATAGATAAGTTGTGTCTCGCAACATGCCACAGTCCAGCTTTGGACACAGGCTGAAAATACTCAAGAGGAAAAAACTGCCCCAGACGAGGTATGAATGGACCGCTGCACTCCGCAAGTCTCCTGCCAGCAAACCCCGCTGCAGCCCCTATGCACGTCTGTTGTGTTTTGTTATTTGCCTTTCGGCAGAATAAGACATAGAAAGCAAAGAGTAAGCTCATCCCCTGTTTTATAAGAATAACACACTTTTGTATTTTGGTTCTTTATTGTTTATATCTATTTTTTCATCTTTATATTTTTGTTATATGTTAGCTGGCACAGGAGTCATCGGGCCTTCGTGCACTGCATTCACAATGCGGAGCCTTCTTGGCATCTTGATAAAGAAACAAAATGTCACCATTGTGATGGTAAAATTGTGCTGGAAAATTCTGGACTGTGAAATCATAACATTCTGACAGTCATGGGTTTGCTGCAGTGCAGTGAATAATAACGTCTAGGCTTGCTATTCAATATCACAGGGGAAGCAGGAGTGCTAAGCTACAGCAAATGTATACTGTACAAATGTTATTGGGGGTATTGTGCATTGGTGCAAATTGAGTTTTTTTAATCATAACTTTATAACAAGAAATTAAAATGGCCATATTTATGAAAATACTAATATGTATTACAGACCACACAGTCTACACATTGCTGCTGGGAATGTTCCGAAGCTCTGTTTCAGTTCTAGTTATAATGTATTTTGTTACTTTTTGGGTAATAATGAACTTAGAAAAATAATGAGATGATTTCTATATTATATGCTTAATTGCACCAGTTACTGCTTTTGTATTAAACACTGTGCGGGCATAGTTTTTTATTTTTATTAAAAAGAGGAGTGAAAATCGTTAGCATTTCATAAGACATATTTTTGCACTCTTCTACCATCTTTTTAGAGCGGTATACAATTCCTCATCAAATTAGAACACATCAGACTTTTAAATGGACCACTGCACTGACGATAAAACAGTTTCATGTGCCACGGTTCCAAAATTAATGCTGAAAAGTTAGTTTGTGTTTTAGCAAGGTACACTTCAGTACAACAATGCTGAAAATTGGAAGCCATCACAAAACGCAAAGCCATTATTTAGAGCTGAAATGGCAGCGATCAACAGCCCACTAAAGTGATGTTATGGAAACCGTGTTACTTCCTAATGACATTCACACTCCTACGCAGAGCACTAGTGGTTCAAAAACATATTTAGCAACTACCTAGGTTAGGTTAGCAGTTGACCAGCTTAGGTCACTTCTGGTAAAGGATAGAACTTGTGGGCGCTTGTGTGTTGTGGGCGATATTGCTCGACAAACTAATTTGCTCATAGTGATGGCAACAGTAATACCTTCACTTGGTTAACAATAGCTAGCTTGGCTACCGTGTTTGTTTGCGTGGACACAATAATACACATTAGCATGTTAGTCTGGCAACGTTAATGTTAGGTAATGTTAGGTAGCTACCTAGTCACAGCTGGTTTGACAGCTGAAGTAGGGTACTAGTAGTTTGTCTCTTTGTTAGTTAGCTAATGTTAGTATCTAAATATAGCTAACATTAAATATAGCAATGTTCCAGGCATGTTGCACACAAAATTACTGATAATATCCCCTGATTGTTAGTATTTAGAAGAAACATCATGAACATCATTCGTGCCAGCTCACACGCACACGCACCTGCCAAGATGGCCGCGCCTATGCCGGCTGCCAGCCGTCTTCGCTCCATACCATTCCTGTTTGTCGTGGTTTTGTTTGTTTCGTACTGTCTAACTACTGCAAACGCGTCTAAAGTTTATGCTCGCCAGACTTTGTTAGATATTGGCTTCTCTGCGCCCCTCCTGTGCAGCACTACCATGATTGGAGCCCTCACGGCGTCCTGCGGCAACAACTGCCCAGGGCTATCTGGGCTACCTGCCCCAGCTGCTCTAGAAAGAAGCGTGCAAGAAGGAGGAGTAGGCGAGCAGGCGTCTCGGTGAGGCTGAAAAGACAGACCCGTGACCGGCTCAGGTCTGCGCTCCACACCCTACCCACGGAGGCTGGTTGTTCTGTGAGACTGTCCTGTCTTCGGCCTGTCCTACCTGCTTCCTCGACTCACCTGCCGGCTTTCGCCCGGTAGGAAGACGCGCTGTGCCCTCCAGGGAAGCTGCAGTCCCCGGGCGGCGCTGCCTGCGCCTCTCCCGGGCTTCTACTGGGAGAGCTGGCTCTGACAGCATCAGAGCTGGATTGTTAAATGCCTGCTCTATCGGCAACAAATCGTTTGCCTTGAATGATCTTTTTCACGTCCAAGGATCTAGACTTTTTTTCATCACGGAGACGTGGCAAAAAAATGAAGAGTTTGCCTCCCTAAACGAGCTTTGTCCCCCAAACTGTTTCTGGCTGCGTTCCTCATATTTTAAGCATGCTGTTGTCGCGCCTCTTCTTAAGAAACCCAATCTAGACCCCTCCCATCCAAAAACTATAGGCCCATCTCCAAGCTGCCTTTCTTCTCCAAAATACTAGAAAAGGTTGTTGCTATCCAGCTTGGCTCCTTTCTGTCCAACTCAAACATCCTGGATAAATACCAATCTGGCTTCCGCACTAAACATTCCACCGAAACCGCTCTCCTCAGGGTTTCTAACGATATCCTCATGGCTGCAGACACAGGTGAATGCGCCGTGTTGGTCATGCTAGATCTTAGCGCAGCATTTGATACGGTAGACCACGGTGTCATGCTGGCTAGGCTCAGAGAGTGGGTCGGCATTTCAGGGAGAGCTCTGGACTGGTTCGCCTCCTACCTCAGAGAACGGTCATTCTCTGTGGCTGTTGGTCCTTTCACCTCTGACCCTGCTTCCCTTCCCTGCGGCGTCCCACAGGGTTCTATTCTGGCCCCGCTCCTTTTCGCCTTGTACATGCTTCCTCTTGGCTCCATTATCAGCAGCTTTAAGGGTGTGTCTTACCACTGCTATGCTGACGACATCCAGCTGTATGTTTCTTTTACACCTCAGAACATGCAGAAGATCAGCACCCTTCTTGACTGTCTGACTGCCATCGAGCGCTGGATGTCGAGTAACTTCCTCCAGTTAAATGCGGCCAAGACGGAAGTACTGATTGTTGCTTCAGACACCATAGCAACCAAGGTGAAAAACCAAATGGGGCCCCTCATGCCAAATATCCGCCCCCATATCCGAAATCTTGGTGTGATTTTTGACCAGGCCATGAACTTAGACAGTCATGTGTCCTCACTGACCCGAAACTGCTTTTTCCATCTTCGCAATATCGCCAGACTCAGGTCCATTGTATCCCATGCCGAACTCGAAATGGCGGTCCACGCTTTCATATCATCTCGGCTGGACTACTGCAACTCTCTTTTCACCTGTCTGAGTAAAACCTCCGTTCATCGCCTTCAGCTGGTTCAAAACGCCGCTGCCCGCTTACTCACCAGGTCCAAAAAGTCCTGTTCTAGTACCCCCATTCTGGCCTCGTTGCACTGGTTACCGATTCCGTTCAGGATCCAGTACAAGATCCTGTTGACCACGTACAAAGCTCTAAATAATCACGCCCCTGCCTACATCTGCGACCTCATTACTCCACACCACACCACCCGCCTCCCTGAGGTCCTCTAACCAGGGTCTCCTGGCAGTGCCCAGGACCCGACTCAAGACCAAGGGGGGACAGAGCATTCGGGGTGGTCGCTCCAAGGCTGTGGAACTCACTGCCCCCAAATCTGAAATCTGCAGCTACACTTAACGTGTTCAAAGGGCACCTGAAGACGTTCCTTTTCAGGCAGGCTTTTGCGTAGTGTCAGTTCTATCTCTCTCTCTCGTATATTTTTAATTTTTTGCTGCTCTTGACAGCAGCCTTTGTCTGCACTCTGACACTAGGGCCACTGTGTTCTGTGTCCAGCTGCACACTCTGTGTTTTAGCAGTGGTAATTTAGGGTGCCTTAGGGTTAGGGTTTGTATTGTATTGTTAGGAGTTTGTAGGGTAGGGTTTGTATTGTATTGTGCTATGTGTTTTAGCAGTTTGTGTTTTAGCAGTGTTCTGTGTTTTTAGCAGCAGTCTGTGCTTTTCACTGTTTGTATTGTACTATGTCTCTGCGCTTTCCGCAGTACTCAGTTTTTTTTTTTTTTTTTTTGTGTGTGTCTGCTTTTGCTTGATCTGCTGTGCCTTTAGCATTGTTCAATGTTTTTGTGTCTCACATTTATGGATTTTTATGCTCTGTAAAGCACTCTGTGCATTCGTGCTGGGAGGGGTGCTATATAAATAAACCCTTACTTACTTACTTACTAGCTATCTTGTTAGCTAGGTGGTGTTCTGCGTGGTCATGTTCACTAGACTAGACACAATAATGATTTTCCAAATCACTTTAGAAAAGTGTTTACCAACAAAATCACTTTGTATGTGCAATAATATGCCCAATGAGGTGGGGGATATCCTGCTGACTGAAACCTCTCCCCAGGTAATGCTACACCACAGAACTCCTGGTCACACCCAGCACTAGAGTATGGTCAGCATTAAATCCAGACCGATTTAAACATTTTTTTTCTCTGCCAGCATTGTTTCCAAAATATATTACTTATATGGTTATGTTTATGCTGATGCCACACTTGATGTTCCTTCAAGAAAAATAAAGTTATTCATGTCAACATATCTCGCTGGCTATTTAATTTAATATATTTGCTTTGATCCTCATGCTTTTGCATCCTCTGGAAAGAAAATGTCTCTCCATCCATGGACCACCTGTCTGTAAGCCTGCACGTCTTTCTGTCTCTCTCTCTGTCCATGGCCCTCTCTGTCTGTCTGTCTGTCTGTGTGTCTGTCTGCTTCCCTGTTGATCTCACTCTCTCGGCTGCCCATGGTGATATGGAGGTTGGCATCCTTCAAAAGCTCAGGAAATGTAAATGACCACATTTTTTGCACTATGACTGCAGGGAGGCTGTATATCACACCAGCATCTGGTCGGTTCTCTGAATGCTTTAGTGACTCGCAGCACATCATAAATTTGGCAGAGCATTAGGATGCTGTTAAAATAAGGCTTCGTTTCCCCTGACGCAGTGGGGTTGGAGACACGCTCGCTGAAATGGACCGTGCCACCAACACGGCAGTGTGACTCTCGCGCACTCACTCACTCACTGGGGAAGATGCTTCTTCAACACACATTCATACACAAATGCATGTACCTACACACACACACAGCTACATTACATTCAAACACACATACACCTACATACATACATTCCTGCACAAGCATGTACATACACACACACATATACATAAACCTCAAGGTATAACATCTCTGCTATACCTACTTTTGACCCTAAGTGGATATAAAAATGTAGTGGTAGTGTTAATTGCACAGAATGCATGAAATATAGGGAACATCTTACCAAAAGTAACTTTTAGTTGGTGCTAGAATTACCGGTGCGTCAGTCACAGAAAGGGCACATTTATTTAATATGTCAAGGGTAACAGTGTCAAAAAGGTAAACAAAGAACAAACGAGGAAAAACTGCATCAGGAAAGAGGAACAGTGGTCACAAGTCGAAGCTCACCGACAGGGATAGATGGACAAGATATTTGCTAAAAACCACAAAACATATGTATTTATGGTAGGGCTGCCATTCGGAAACCACTTGTAAACAAGGCCAATGTGCAACAACGCATAACCTGGTGTAATGAGTACAAATTCCAGACTTCTGAGCAGTAGAAGACATTAATATGGTCTGATGAGTCGTCTCTTACAATTTTTCATTTTTTTGTGACCATGTTGATGATAATGATATACATATACAAATACATATACATATACAGTATATACATACATACATACATACATACATACATGCATATACCACATATATGCGTACAGACATACATGCATGTACCGCATACATACATACATACATACATACATACATACACACATACCACATATGTACATGCATGCGGTGAAACGCGTACATACACACATACATAAATACATAGCTAAAGTAATCCTTCAACCCACATTACCTGTTCACAAATGTTAAACATGGTGGTGGATCTATTATGGTATGGACAGCCATTTCACGGCACGGTGGTGCAGTGGATAGCGCTGTCGCCTCACAGCAAGAAGGTCTCGGGTTCGAATCCAGGCCGGGGGCCTTTCTGTGCGGAGTTTGCATGTTCTCCCGTGTCCGCGTGGGTTTCCTCCGGTACTCCGGTTTCCTCCCACAGTCCAAAGACATGCACGTTAGGCTAATTGGAGAGTCTAAATTGCCCGTAGGTATGAGTGTGTGAGTGAATGGTGTGTGTGCCCTGCGATGGATTGGCGACCTGTCCAGGGTGTATTCCTGCCTCTCGCCCGGAACGCATGCTGGGATAGGCTCCAGCCCCCCCCCGCGACCCTGACCAGGAATAAGCGGCTTAGATAATGGATGGATGGATGGACAGCCATTTCATGGGAGTCATTGGGTCTGATTATTACTCTGCATGGTAGAATTATGCCCAAGGAATGCAAAGCCATTTTAACACTATGAGTGCTGAAACCGGTCATTTGACCGGTACTGATGTCTAGTCACATTTAGAAAATTGTTATGTTAGTTACAAACAGGTTACAGCATCCACCTTCCTTGACTTTTCGTAGATATTTATTCTTTACATAACAGTGTTACAAAAATTTCGAAAACGCTTTTATTCCCCTCCGTGTGTGTTATTCGTGTGTTATTACGTCTCGCTCGTCTTCCGAGCAACGATTCAGTTCTCTTTCACCACACCAGATGGCGCAAGGATCTTCACATAGCATATAGCCAAGAGTCTCTATTTTACAGAATGGCTTTTTAATAATAATAATAATAATAATAATAATAACAATAATAACTAAAATGGCATTTAGAGAGATGCAACACCCACGTGACCTTGCTCAAAATGAAAATGTTATATTTATCATTATCTGCACGTGCTGCGAGATTATAGACTGTCGAAGTCTCCAATTGTACTTATTGGCTAACTGTTATGGCCATTCTAACCAACACATTGGTTACAGTCTAAATTATCATAAAGCATATGACGAGTTTCGTTCCAATACGAACCTTTATCTGTGTTCAAAATATACCAGATTCTGAAATCATACATAGTCTATATGTGTGTTTAAAAATGCGTTTCTCCGCAAAACGCAATAGCCTATACCACAGATCAGATGTATGTTTTTTTCATAACGCTACATATCCGGGGCAATGACGTGACGTGTCCATTTTGGTGTCCAAAACATATTTATAATATAAAAAATATATACTTTTAAATTAAAACTACATTATATTACTAAATGTCCCCCTCTTTATTGACTAGTAGTATTTATTATGAATAATGGAAATTTAAGGAGCTATGGAGCTCCAAAGTGCCAAAATGTCATTCGTGATAACTGTCCGCACTTAAAATCAAAGTGCAAAAATGCTCAGAAAACATTAAAAACCTCAATAAAACTTTAAATCTACCCATTGGGCATAATTGTGTGAGTGTTTCCATGGATGTATAAACATATTGTGAGGATTCTGTACTTCATTTCATTTTTATGCGTGAAACACTTTTGTCCCAGCATTGGGATTTTAGCTAATGTCATTCGGGATAACAGACATTCAAGAGCAATTTTACACCATAAGGCATTGTGATAGCCATGTGACAGGAAGTTGCATCAGAAAGAAGATTCTCAAGGACCCCCAGACTGTGCAGCAAGGTTAGTAAAGCTCTCTTAAAATATAAATAATTTGACCTTTTCAGTCACTGGTGCACAAAATCCTGTGTCATACGGGACAACGCTTAAAACACATAGAAACTGTTGTTTTATTTCAAATTTGCATATTTGATGTGAAAGATGATATTAAAATGTTGAAGGTCAAGGCCATAGTTTTCCATAGGTGGCCAAGTAATTGCCTGTTAAATAAGTTAAAGCAGTTTGTTTGTCATTCGGGATAACGATTTTGTCATTCGGGATAACAGCACCCTGCTGTTATCCCACAATGTCATTCGTTACTCTGAATGACACATGCATCGTTTTATTGCTTTTATGACTATTTTAAAGCTTGTAGGCATAAATTATATATTGTTATTTCTTATTAATAACACATTTAACATATTTATACAATATTAATACGTTTTGTATGTTTTAAGGCATATTTTGTCTTTGTGTCCAGGGGTGCCAGTCGTATGCTACCATATCAGATAGCCTGCGCCATGATGAAAGAGCAGTTTGGGCACACATTGAGCCTATTCTGAAGGAGGTGAAGGAGCAAAACCCCTCAGTCACCACTCTCCACTTAATGAGTGACGGTCCTGTGACGCAATACAGGAATAAACGAAACTTCTACCTGCTCAGCACCCTACTATTCCTTTGGGGATTCAAAGAAGTTACTTGGAACTACTCAGAGAAGGCCCATGGTAAGGGTGCTCCCGATGGAGTCGGTGGAGCAGTCAAACGTTGTGCCGATGACATGGTGAAAAGGGGAACAGATATCCAGACCCCAAAGGATCTCTACTGCACACTACAGGAGAACACAAGCTCAACTATAAGGTACTTCTGGATATCTGAAGATGACGTGTGTAGACATGATGATGCAGTGCCAAGTCAGTTGCCAGTTGTTAAAGGCACCATGAAACTACACCAGGTTGCCTCACAAACCCCGGGGAAGATACGTCACAGAGAGCTGTCCTGCTTTTGCAGCCAAGGAGGGAGCCATTGTAACTGCTATGATCCAGTTGATGTGGACTTCAATCAAGAAGGATCTGAAGAGACCGCCTCCACAAGCTCAAACTCCACCCGGTTCAACCAAGAAGGATCTGAAGAGACCGCCTCCACAAGCTCAAACTCCACCCGGTTCAACCAAGAAGGATCTGAAGAGACCGCCTCCACAAGCTCAAACTCCACCCGGTTCAACCAAGAAGGATCTGAATAGACCGCCTCCACAAGCTCAAACTCAACACTGCAGTCCACGCACAACCACACAGATTTAGTTGGTAAATTTGTTGTTGTGAAATTTGATGACCAACCTTTTGTCAGCCAAGTTCTTCATCTGGTGCAGAATGAAATTGAGGTGAGCTGCATGAGACAAACTGCTGGAAAGAACGTATTTATGTGGCCAGAAACATGTGATATAACCTTTTACTACATATCCGATGTGCAAGCAGTCATCTCAGAGCCAGAGCCATCCACCAATCGCAGCTCAAAACTATGCAGCCGGGACTGGGAAAAATTCAAAGAGATGATGTGACTCAAATGTGCGTCTCTGCTCCACCCACAGAGAATAAATACAGAGAATAGATGGGGAGCTCTCACGCAAAATGAAGTATTTTAACTGAATGTTTTAGTTACAATACCATGAAGCCAATTGTTAAAACAACATTCCAGATGATAGCTACAGTATGTTGACCATTTTATTCAATCAAAATGTTCAACTTTTCAGTGTTGATGATGAAAATGTTTATGAAGAATACATGGATTAGACTAATTACTACTCTCGAATCATTAGGGAATAGATGGGAAGATCTCACCCAAAATGAGGTATTTTAATGTTTTAGTTACAAGGCCATGTAGCCTAATTCAAGAGAAAATATGAAGCCATTTTTAAGGCAACGTTCCAGATGATAGCATGTTGACAATTTTATTCAATCAAAATGTTCTATTTTTCAGTGTTGATGAAAATGTTAACTGATATGAAAATGAATGTTAATGAATTTATACTGACTTCAAAACGTTATAAATTACACTACTGCTGTTGCCTACATTTTTATATATTTTTACAATGGCAGATGTTTACTGTATATGAAATGGTTAATGTTGTGTTCAAAATGCTAGGTTAGTGTTTTTAAATGTAAAAAAATGTTTTACTAAGGCAAAATATCCAATAAAGTTTAATGTGTAATGAATGTAAGTGTTTGCCCACTACTGATTATTTACATTTAATTTGACAAGTTGCCAGTGCCTCTCACTTTGTATTAAATACAGAATGTTTATTTAGATACATCTTTGTTGCTGAGACTACACTTCGTGATCATCCCACTTGGAATCTCACAGTATGTCATTCGGGATAACGATGTCAGTCAGGCGGGATAACACTGATTTTTCTTGAAATATTCCATAATTCAATTTTCTTTAGTTGAGGATGCAACAATAATCTTAGATTGCATTTTTAGACATTTCCCAGCTTTTTTCACTTTTCAGCATTACGTTTTGGGTGAAAACATAGACAAATGGGCCTGCGTAAGTAGAAAAGCCTATATTTCTGATATTAATTGTGATACAATTTTGATTTCCTGATCACAACATGTTTGTTGCTATCAAACGATGGATATCTATTAAGTATTGTACGTTGATAAATATAAATAACCAAATTATTCGAAAATCCATTACCGTTATCCCGAATGACATTTTTGATGGAAAAATCGAATTGTTAATAATAAAAATGCATAAATGTAATTCTTAGAGAACAAAACTTGTTGAAACATATACATAACATTCTAATGAAGGTAGAAAGAGCTTAAATTCGCATTTTTAACTCAATTAATTTTTTTCCCATTTTTAAACCCTTATTTGTCACTGACCCATCCATTGTGCAACTGGATACAATAAAACAAGGGTAAAAAATAACCGACAGTTATAGGACATTCCTGTTGATTACAGTTCAACCGAAAGTAGCGGAAGAGAAATGTTAAAATAAATACAATCTTTGCTAGATTCAATACAAAACAGCGTCCGAAAATTGAAGAAAACGGGCTGGTAAGAACTGTGTGAAAGGTGGGTGAATCCAACATTTCTTCCTCTGTTTACATTTCTCATCTTTGATACTTGACTTGTCTTGTGAATGGCCTATATTTTGTCAAAAAATTAAAGAATGTCTCCAAAGACATTGATAATAGCAAACGCTCACCGTTGCCTATAGTAGTCTAATGTAGGACAGAATAAGTACATGGTATACTTGCAGGGTTGGGTTGTAACGGAATACATGTAACGGCGTTACGTAATCAGAATACAAAAATCAAGTAACTGTATTCAGCTCGCGTTACATTTGAAAAACGAGTAATCTGAATACAGTTACTTTAATAAACCTGAAGTGAATACATTTTGGATTACTTATTGGAATTCTTGGTGGAAAGTTTTCCTTACAAACATTAATGAGATAATATTCATTACTAAAGCTACAGCATGAAATTATCACGCCTACATGATTATCATCACAGCTCACGAAAACTACAGCCGCTGCACAGAACCAAAAAACTGCGTTAAAAAAAAGCGTGCGCCCACACTCAGACAAACATTGATAGCGGCAAGATGGAAGAAAAAGCAGCTTTTAGTTCGTGGCATTATCGACACCATTTCCAGTTTAAATCAGAACATGGGAAAAATCTGTCGGTCCAGTGTACCTTGTCCCTTCCAGTTGTAAAGATACTGTCGGCATCAAAGGACTCGACGTCGAATCTCAAAAAGCACTTGGAGGTAAGTCAACGTTAGCTAACCTTCAGTTTACTGAACACAGTTCTGCAGTAATTTGCTGTTACCTAACCTTAGCCTACTGTGGGAATTTTTTTGAGAAGTTTTGAGCCCCATGCTCTGTCCCTGTGTTTCTGGTGGGTCAGTTTGTGTGGCCAGCCCACGTTATACACGGCCTGGTCCACCCTGTCACTAGGATTTATGAGCCCAGTTCGAGCTCCGCAGCTCGAGGGGTGAGAGGACATGGGCTAACAATTAAGCAAGCAAATCCCACCATGCTTTAGACTTCTAACTTTGTATTAGAGATCCCGCAAGTTTACTGCCAGCATTCTTAGGCTGCGCGGGCGAGCATACTATGTTTTCTTGTAGGTGATTTCGCATACAATAAAACCCGATTACATCTGACTCTGAAGAAATATGTTAAATGTGGTTTCGGATCACTCAGTCTATCTGGCCCTGGCTGAGATCTGATTCTCCCACACTACGGTTTGAGGCATCGCAATAACTGCTCTGCTCATTTTATACTGCTTTCTTTATTGTTGAAACGATAACATTTCAAAACGGGATAAAATCGAAGTTAACAGACTGCTGCTGAATGCATAATATACTGGGGGCAAGTGACTGACAACAAGTGAGGCTGAGCTAATGGTAGCTAGTAAACAATTTATTGTGCTTAGACTGCCATCCTACTGTATACTATGTTAATCTGCTCTCAGGTCTGTAACATTACTGGTAATTTGTTTTTAATAAAGTTTTTATAAAAAAGTGAACATGGCGTGTGCAAAAGTTTGAGCACCCTTTTAGTACTAAGTAGCACCACCTTTGGCTATATAACAGCTTCCCAATGTCTCCTGTACCCCAAAACATACCCATCTGTGATGGAAAAAGTAAGTAATCCAAAAGTATTCCAAAAGTATTCTAAAAGTAATCTGAATACGTTACTTTTTTGAGACATGTAACTGTATTCGTATCGGATTACTTTCAGAGCCGTGTAATCAGTAATCAGGCACTAATTACATTTACAAAGTAACCCTCCCAACCCTGTATACTTGGAATACACTGTATAACGTAACATGAAAAGTTATTGTGGCTGCGTTTACTATAGCCGTGTTATGCTAGTTGTAGCCTACTCCTGCATGGCTCAGGTCACAGTTTTTGCTTGTTGGTGCCATGTGTCCAAACTATACTATTTTATAAACCACAAGAATCCATTCTCACTCTCTCTGGAGAGTTGCGACTATGGGCTCTTTATTATACATTACATTACATTACCGTCTTTGCGTTCTCCGCCGGTAATGTGACCGTGAGGGTACAGGGCCTAACACGCACCGACTGACCGAGATGTAGGCTATCGCAGTTCTTCGTACCTGAACGTAGTCAAATGTATGCATGTCCACAATACTTTTCTAATATTAGCTTGGAAAAAGTGCGGGGGACAGAATTACATTTGTATGAAAGTGGGGGGGGACGTGTCCCCGGCCTCTGCTATGCCCCAGCATGGTATAGGCTACTTGGAATATATAACGTAACATGAAAAATTGTGGCTGCGTTTACTATAGCCGTGTTATGCTAGTTGTACTCTTGCATGGCTCAGTTCAGTTTTTGCTTGCTAGTGCCATGTGTCCAAACTATACTATTGTATAGCCCACAAGAATCCATTCTCACTCTCTGGAGAGACAAATGGCTAATCTCTTTTGATTTGGGCAAACCGGTTCAGCCTGCTGTCTCTTTTGTCTGCCCACAAACTAATTTGCATCTGAATCTTAATGGACCCGCTGTATATCTTCAAGTTGCAGATAACGCACGAATAGCTACTATATAGGCCTAACACTAAAGCACAAGTATTAGGCTATGTTATATTGCAATTTGTCATCACAGAGACCGATAATTGCTACAACCCGCTGCTACATACAAAAGTATGATTTCAGATTCTGATACCAGAAATATTTTGTACACAGATTAAGGTTCATATAAACAGCAATTTCTGATAACAAAACGCGATTATTAAAATTTGGCTAGGTAGCTATCCCACAATAACTTCAAGAATGCTTTGAGGGAAATGGCTTGTTGTCTCTTTTGTCTGCCCACCAACCAATTTACACCACCACTCGTTTCATACTAGCCTGCCCAGTACTCCTGCGTTGAACTAGCTGTTTTCTCTGTTAGCTATCTCTGCTGTAACCTCGCTGGTGATCATGGCTGTTTCAATAGCTAGTTTGACAGCAAATCAGAAGACCAAAGCTGAGCAGGCTATGCATTTATTTTGTTCGTAGTTAGCCAGCTGTATATTTTAGCTTAATCTGACCAATTCCCCTATAATTTCAGTTGCGTGCTAGCCTGCTGAGCAGGCAGTATGTTCATAGCTTGACTGCACCTTTCACTACCTGGCAGAGCCAAAAGCTACCTAAAATTACACAAAGTGACACAAAATACTAGCCATCTAAGCAGGCGATCCATATAATTTATATTCATAGCTAAGCAGCTAACTTAGCTGTACAGCTGAACAGACAATGCATATTATTATTTTCGTAGCTAGCTGGCTATATAGCCTAATTATAATATAACTATATATTATAATTATAATATAACTATATATTATAATTCATATATGATGTTCGTAGCTAGCCAGCTAGCTAGTTGTACAGCTGAGAAAGCAATGCTTATTCGTAGCTAGCCACCTAGCTGTAATGTAATGATGTTTAATTATTCCGACAACAGTTGTAGTTTGAATGTAGCAACTTGTTAGCAGCTTACTTTAAATAAACACATAACAGCTTCAAAATTCACGGTTGAGATATGAACGTGCGTAATTTATGTCAGAATAAAACGTGAAACTCTTAGGCTTACTTCCGTGTTTTAGGACTACAAACTGTATATGAGGCACCATCTGGTGAACATTTTGCATCAGCACCAGTGCCTCTGTCTGTAGACTCAGCGGTCTTTTGACCGGACAGGCGGCAGTCATAGGTATTTTGAAGGCGTGGGTGGAGTCGGCGCTCCTAGCTCCAAGTCAAATTCCTTTAATTTTAATTTTTCTTGGTACAGTAGCTCACAGGTACATACAACAGACAACAGGGGACACAATCAATGACACAAATACAGTACATACAGTAGGTTCACATATAGCAGCCATGAGTACATTCAATTCATAAATGGTTAATGACTGGGTGGTAGGGGTGACAGTCCATGAGTGTTAATAATCCTTATTGCTGTGGGGAAGAAGCTCTTGTTGAAACGGGAGGATTTGGTGGTGATTGCCCTGAGGCACCAGCCTGAGGGGAGACGCTGAAACAGAGGGAAGCCTGGGAAGCCTTTTAGACGATCAGGTGCACCCTATGGTGCACATTGTTTCCTCAAGATGTTCTCATATTCCAAGATGATAATGCCTCCATACACAGTGCTAAACAGATTTAAGAGTGGTTTCATGAACACCAGGGGCCTCATTTATAAAAAGTTGCGTAGAAACCATCCTACATTTGATCTAAGATCATTTCTGAAATGTGCGTAAGTGTGATTCAGAGAAACTGAACATACGCACAAAAAAAGGGCAGGGGGCAGCAAAGGTCCCTGAAGGACGTAAAGAAAAAGTGGTCTGATTTAAAACTGAGGTCAAAATCTCTAATAATTCGTTCCCTTCTTATTGCGCGGTTGGCGATATCTTCGATAAGTGACAATGCTGCCATTCTTCCTCTTGCAAACCACTGCATTATTGGACATTTTATAGCCTATAGATTGACCAAAATGTTTTACACGTGTGGAACCATAATATATTAAATACATTTCCTACAAGGATGTGTCAATTATGCTAATATGGGTAGTTTTGTAAAACCAACGTGTGTTTTTGTTTTGTTTTCCACAAGTAGCCTAGCTTATGTTGTTTTAATTTATTAATAACTTTATTGTGCAAACCATTACGTATAGCCTAAGCAATGTGTTCAATCTGGTAATACTACTACTACTACTACTATTACTACTACTACCACTGCTAATAATAATAATAATGAGGAAACAATTAGGCAGCAGACGACATGTTGGCGCTCTTAGATTTCCGAATACATTTTACATTACATTTACATTTTAAGCATTTAGCAGACGCTCTTATCCAGAGCAACATTAATACATGGTAGGAACAATCAGGCAGCTGCTTACCATACCTGTAACACTGGGAAGGAAAAGGTTAGTACTTTTTTGTTTAATGTAGTGAGCAGGGGTATATAGTGTTGAGCAAGTAGGCAGTGGTGATGACAGTTAGCTAGATGTACAGAATTCAGTGGTAGTGGAGTCTGAAAAGGTGGGTTTTGGGTCTCTCGCGGAAATCCAAGTGATTCCGCGGTCCTGACCGAATGCGGAAGGTAGTTCCACCAGCGAGGGGTCAGGACAGAGAAGAGACGAGACCGCGAATACCTGCAGTACTCCAACATTGCCACAAGGAAATGTGCATACGCCAAGTACTGAGTACTTTTCGACATCAAAGACCGTTTTTATAAATCTGAACTTTGGCGTGGATTTGAGCGTACGCACGTTCTAAGATCAAATCTGTGCGTAAGTCCATTTTATAAATAAGGCCCCAGATCTAAACATCATTGAACCTTTATGGGAAATTATGGAATGTACAATATGTAGATTTCCACTGCCTTCATCTCAGAGACTCCACTGCCAGAGACTGCAGCCAGAGACTGGAACAATTTGCAAAAAACACTAAAACTGGACAATTTTATCCCAAAGTCAGATTTCAAGGACTCTATTATGGACATTCTCACTGATACATGCATGCTTTTGCTCTCTTGCTGCTGCTGTTTGTTTTGCCTGTCTGTCTTAATGCCTGTCCTGTGTATGCTACTCTTGTTCTGTTGCTGTTCTTTGTTCTTTGTTCTTTTATTATATTGCCTGATCTTGTATGTAAGTAGAGGGTGTGTTGAAATGTTTGGATGTGTGCCGCTGTCTTTTTAACTTAACTTTTGACATTCCCTTTTAGCCCCTTTCCCCTTCCCTCAAGAGGCTTTTCCTTTTGCCAGGCTGCCATTATAAATAAGACTTTGTTCTTAATGGCTTGCCATTAAAAATCTCTCAAATAACTGGAGGCTGGTCCAATATCCCACTAGAAACAGTTCAAAACGAAACTTGTATAACAGCATTCCAAGTAGGATTGACACTGTTCTGAAGGGAAAGGCCCAACTCCTTATTTGTTCATAAATATTCATATATTGCTTGTTGTTTACATTACTTTGTCTACCCCCTGTATATATTATAAAACATGAATGGATACTGTTATTTATTTCTCAAAATTAATTGTAATCTATTACCATGTAGTGTTTCAGTAGTGATTATATTGTATCATTGTCCCTGCAACATTCAATACAGGCCTTTTTTCTATGACATTAACCACATCAACTTCCATAACCTCAGCTACAAAGAAATTCTCATCCATTCACTTGAAAACAGATATAAATGAGTTTGCATTTTGTAATTAAAATGAGAATGAATGTGACTGGAAATAAACACATACTGCATGCATACAAAACATACAGTAAGCAATGTTGTGACAGGAAAGCAGACTCCTTCTTTTGCTTCATGGCAATGCTAATCTAAATTAATTTGCTGCAGAGCCACACAGCTTGTTTAGCACAAAAAGAGTCTATAGAGAGGCCAATGCGGGTAGAACTCTGAAATTGCAACTTTTGCCCCCTCTCATCCTGTTTTGGACAGCATTGTTAGAGCCGCTGCCCTCTGGGTTTGTGGTGGAGGTCACATATGTTAGGAACATTCTATCTTTGTTTTTCTCCATTTTGGGGAGTTATTGACTCCCCAGGGCAGCCCCAATGTACTGTCAGTGCTGTTGGTTCCTCTTCACTTGTGCATTAAAGGGAATAGCTCAGGGGTTTCTGCTCTCTTCTGTGAAAATGCTTAGTGTAGGAAACAGACACATCCCCTGCAGGCAGTTCCAGGCTGCTCTCAGATCAGCATCAGCGGAGGGGGTTTCAGGCTTCTCTCAGGACACCCGCCCGCCCCATAACCTGCTTTAACTGGCAATAACGTCAGGCGGCATGAGCACTGGGTTTTTGAACGTGCCTTGTACAGTTCGACCCATTTTAAGCAAACATCTCTAAACATGACTTAAAGGAATCCGTGTAAAAACGTAACCGGCACGGAAATAACTTTAGTTTCCGATCATCGTTCAATGGCATTTGCACCTGCACATAGGAAAAGACATCAAACTCTGCATTGTGGGGGACTGTACCTGCCTTGCTTCTGGAAGAGCTAGCAGAGGTCTGTGAGTGGCCAGCACTACGGGCCATCAATCAATCACTCCAACACCTGGAAACATGGGGTGGGTCATAGAAACAGAGAGAGAGATAGGGGTTATAGAGAGAAAGAGAAAGTGAAAGATGGGAGGGGTTATAAAGAGAGAGTGAGAGATGGATGGAGAGGGAGAAAGAAGAGAGAGAGAGAGAGGGGTTATATATGGAGAGAGAGATGGATGGAGAGATGAAAGGGAGAACATATTACCATTACAAAATGGTAATATAAGGTCAAAGAAGAAAAGAGAAGGTGGGAGGGGACATGTTTGTCTGATTGTGAGTCTGGCCACATTGATGAAGCAATAATTTCCTGGCACAAGTGATTAAACAACAATCCACATTTCCTATTTAGCAAGCAGCAAAATTCATTCTGCATACTTTGTCACTCAAGGAACACCCACAGACACTCAGCCTATACAAATACACAGATATACTGTACATACCGTATGTGCATTCATAAACATGCAGACTTTAAACATGGCTGGCTACGTATTTTCCATAATGGCCGATCGTTTCGGTGTTCACTCAATATACTGTTAATAGTTGTTCATAAATAATTCACGAAGCATCTTTCCCAACAACCAATGGATAGTCTTACCTTGAAAACAATAAAGGAAGGGTTGTAAATCATTGCGTATTTGTATTCAATTACCTTACAGCCAAATCAAATCAGACATAATTGGTTAACTGCATTATGTTGAATAATCTGCTCTTCCAGTTATAATAAGTAGTAGTCTGGCATATCTATTTTTTTTAGATCTTTATAAATGGTTTGAGAAATGCATGCATTTTGTTCATCCCCCCTCCCTCCCAATACAAGCTTTTAGTGAGGAAAAATCACTGGGTATATAAAAATGTCTTGGCTAATGAAAAAAGTCGCATTCTCATTCCAGCTAATCACCATCGTGACATCAAGAGAAACTGCAGAGCCCGATTTACAAGGTTGCTCCTGTTCATTGGGTCCTTCAGTAATTGTTTAACATGTACGATTTTCAGAAAAGCAACGATGAATGTTTTATTCAAGAGCCTCTAAAATTTACAACAGAGGGGCAAATTTCTGACTTTCAAGTCCTTTCCAGCTAAAAACCCTGGCCAAACTTGAGTGAATTTAACCAGCCCAGTAGAACAGATTTCCTGGCAGTCTAGTTCTGAGTATTACATTGCAACCAGTGCACCGTGTGTTTGTGTCTCTATGTGTGTGTTTGTGTGGTATCTGCATGTGTATTTGTGTAAGTTTTTCTGTCTGTTGGTATTTATGTCTGTTTGGTGTGTATGTGTGTTGTGTGTGTGTGTGTGTGTGTGTGTGTGTGTGTGTGTGTGTGTGTGTGTGTGTGTATTCAGTTACTACCACTACACTTTGTGTGCTTACATGCACAACAAACACTTCTAGTTCATTATTTCTTGGCCAGGCCTTTCAAATGGGAACTGACATCTGCCCATAGCTCATGTTGGTCAAGGCTCACTGCTACCCAAACTGCTTCCTGCTCCCAAAGAACCTGCCCCCCCTACCCCACTCCCACCTCGCCGCCAGCTGTCAAAGGGTCCGCCTCATACCCACGCATACTGGCACCATGCCAGAGCGCAGCAGGAAGGACCTGGGCACAGCACTAAGAGACCCTGGGTCCAGGAGGGACAGCTTGGACACCCTGCTTCGCCCCCGAGACGATCCAGACACCTGGGCGGCCCTACCTGGGCGGCCTTACCTGCCTGTTCCACATTCCAACCGTCCAGCTTGCACGGCACAGCGGGACACCATCATCAAATCTGTCGAGAAGCGCGTCACAAACCAAAAGGGGGGGAAACAAACAAGCTGGGGACCACATGGCCTGTCACATGTCCATTCTAACAGGAAACAGTTGTTCCAGTTATAATGATGTCGGTTGCAGGTCCTGGCAATGCCGTGTGGCGTAATTACCCAGGCATCTCCCCTATCTCACTGAAACCGCACATTGTACATGGATCCGGCTTAACCCATGCAGAGCAGAATTGTACACTCTGCTATCGCTTATAAAAACCAGAGAACGCTCATTGCAGACATCCAGATGGTAAAACCATTATATGTATGCAGCACAGGATCAAGAAAATACACCCGAATGGTGGATGATAATAATGCTTTAATAACGTTCTTCAAATTGTGCCATTTTGAAGTTTCATTCTCTGTTCATTATCTGTTGCACAGTGTACATGTGGAAAAAACTGAGTAAGTTATACAATTTATACAAACTACCAATCAATTTAACAGTGGCCTAGAGGGCTATGCTTGCTGTGTGTGTGGCTTTCCTGAGACAAGTGCTTCTGTCAAAACTATAAATACAGTCATGCCTGACATACCTGAACAACAAAATCATTTACCTAGTGGTCGCTAAAAATGCTTACACCAAAAAGTCCTAAGATCTATTGACTTGGCATGTGTGCTATGTCGCGCAACGGTAAAATATTTTCTTGGGCGGAAAGGATTTTCAGAAGCTCCTCTTACCGTGATGCAACATTAGTATGACAAACAGCCTCTGCAGAACCTGGAACAGCTCCCTCAGAGTGATGCCAGAAAGACAAGGTTCACCAGTGGCAGATGCATATAAATTGGGATTTCACAAATGTCAGATTATAGCAAGAGTCGTGACTCTTATGACACAACACGCCCCTGACCCTGGCAAAATGCATACTCATAAGCAATGCTTATGACAACATTTTTGAAATGCATAATATGTACACTATTGGAGGGAAGATCCCTCCGGGGGCTTGCCTTGGTAGTTCAAGCAATAAAGACCCATTTTCCGTGAAACCTCCACACTCCTTCCATGACGTTACTGTTAGACATAACCCGCTTCCCCCTCTGCCCTGTCTCACCCATGCCACCATCATTCTTGGGCGTTCATCGGTCAGTGTGCAGACTCACAGCGCTGTGAAGATAGGGCTGAGCTCTGGACTCTGTTTTGTTAACATCTGTAAGTTCCGTTTGATTTGACCTACACCCGTGTTTTCTGCTCGCCGTCTGGCAAACATCTGGGCCCAGCAAGGTCTCCCACCCGTATAACCATCTTCTCTGCCGGACACTGGAGACAGAGGCCAAGTGACGCTGAGGCCCTCTAGATGGTACAACGCTGTATAACACTTCTGCAATATGGCATTACAGCAGAGGGATATCACAGCAGCATTATATCCCTACAGATGCTGTGCAGAACATTAGTGTAACCGACATCTTTGCTGTATGACCTTTAATGGCCTGTACATCGGTCATCCACGGTAATGATTGTATTTGTGATGGTCTTCCTGCAAGCGTTTATTGAAATGATTAAATGTGATCCAATCACCTCAGCGTGTATAACATTCCTGTGCTGTTTGGTATTAAACGGAAGTCGGAATTTCATTAGCCTGCCAGTATCTCGAGTATGCTGCTCTCTTGTTTTCTTGAAACCTTTCATGAATGTGCTTCCTATGCATTACATTTATGTTTGGAAGCTAATTCATTCAGCGCTCCACAATCTCGAACTTGCCTCTGAGGATCTTGTCGTTTGCAATACGTATGTATCAGACCTGAGGCTCCTGTTTTTTTTTGTTTTTTTACTAAGAGCTCAGTCATCATTTTAACCATGAAAAGTCATGTGACGAGAGTTACATACATGTTGTCCATACAAATGTTAGCGAACTAATGTTAGTTGCCTACTAGGTGCCAGCTAGCTAACTTTAGTTTGGGCACATTTTTCCCTTAAGCATAGAAACCTTGTTAGCGAGCTAGACAATAGCAGTTGGCCATGGCAATTTTTGTGCCAGACACAGTGGGACATTGATTTGACAATGGCTAAACCTGGACTGTGCTGTCACGCACCATGAAAAATTAAAGGAATACATGAGTGCATTAGTGAAACTATTATAAAATATTATAAATGAATATTTTATTTTGGGACACATCTGCCTAGAAGGTGTCATGATAAACGAGGGGCCTTGGCTTAAGCTGGAAAAACACAACAAAACATCAGGTGAAATACAGCTGTCCTTAAATGGTTCATCGATACAACAACGTTGTTTGGCCGGCAGAGTCGGCTTTAAGAGAGAATGACGAACAATTATGACTAAATTACATTAGAGGCATTTAGCAGACACTCTTATCCAGAGCGACTTACGCAGTTTATACTACTTTACATATAAACCATTTGCACTGCTGGATATTTGCATTACATTTTATTATGAAGCAATTCAGGTTAAGTACCTTGCTCAAGAGTACAACTGCAGTGCCCCACCTGGGAATTGAATCAGCAACATGATAAATGTTATATTGATAGATTTGACTGTGAATGACACATGCATCATGATTGATCCATCTATTTGACCGGCAATTAACATAGCTAAAATGAAGGACATATTTTATATTTTAATATAATAATAATAATAATAATAATAATAATAATAATAATAATACTATTTCAAAAGAGCTTCAATAAGTATGAATCTTTAATGTAAGAACTGAGTTGCCCACAGAGCCTTCTCAGAACCCCCCCCACACACCTCCTCAGGTTTACAGCCCACCAGCCGCAACTGATTTGTACTTCAAGATCAAGGTTCACGCGGTAAACTCAAAACTCAAAACTCCATGGGCTTTTCAGCACGATTACAATCAACAGTATTAAGGCAGGACATAGCTCCCTAGAGCAGATAATGGTCCAGCTGGTTAGCATCAACTGCAAATAAACACCAAGTACAACCAGACCAAAACAGAGAAAACGTTGAACTAATACGACACAGTTAATTCCCCTGCTAGCCACTGCTTTCATGCATTTATGCACCCATCGAAACCTGAGGAAAGCTGAATGTGCATCCGCAGAAAACAACATTGGAAATGGGCAAAGTAGAGAAGTAAACCAAAGCTCACGATCAAAAAATACCACGTCAAATAAAAATACAGTGAATAGGCAGATTTATGTCAGACAAAGTTTGATCATCAAGGACATCCATTGGCTGTGATCTTGGCAATAACCAAGGCTGCGGTAGCACCAATTGATGGAATTTCACACGGTATATTGTCATGAGGATGAATTGTACATAATAACTAAGCAGAATTTATACTTACTGCCAGTGGGGACAGTCTCAATAGTCATTCCCAAAAAGGTAAAGCAGGTTCAAACACATACAATTTTGATATGTTTGCAGATATTGTTACAGCGTGGCATTGATACATCATTTAATCTCTAATTTCATGTGTGGAGCTAAAGGCATGCTAAATTATGCCTAAATTCCTCAATTATAGGAAAATAGCCCAGTAGGCATGTGATAGCTGCTGGCAGTGTGTGACAGAGCCTTCTAAATGGGTGAGGGAGGTTAACAGCATACAGGGATATAAAATGACAAAATCTGAAATTTTTCAACTGACATACACTGAACACAGTTATACTTGTTATAAATGGTATAGTTACAAAATTAAGTGCAGAGCTGTCTTGGAACAGTAAGTATTCTCACTGACACAGGAGCAAAAGGAGAGTGAGGCACTTTGGTCCGGTACGCAGAGTTGATGTGAGGCAGCATTTTGTGCAGGCTTTCATTTTGATTTATTGACAATTCACAACACCTCCATTGCCAATGAATGTATTCCCTGCCTGTATTAATGTAATTATAGCACAAAGGTAATGCAATTATTGTAGAAAAAAGTAAAGTATATTTCATGCTGTTGAAACCTCTGAACTAGGTGAAATCGAGAAGTAATCTAGGAAGATAGGCAGGCATGACCTTATCAAGCTCGGAAAAATATTTGAATTGTCTTGCATTCGTTTTCTTCAGAAAGTCTGAAGAAAATAGCTCCTACGTCTCACCCTGGGCCTCTTATGTGCTCGGTGTGTCTACTGCATCCATTGTACTTCCCCAATTGTCTCACCTATAGAAGTTGTGTTTCGTTTTGGGGCATATGAGACTCTGCCTTTCATGTAATTGTTACATTATAGTTTCCGATTTCCAATCTGCTCCCCCGTAGACAGTTGAGTGTTCAGCGGGAGACAGCGAGAGATCTCGACAGGGCGGCGGCTGCAGTGTTAGGAATGCTATTAACAGCCGTGTAACGGCGTGCACCCTGCGCCGCCTCCGATCAGTGTGTTTGTGTAAGCCGTAATTACCCCTCAGTTCTGCGTCCAGACGAGCACACAGCCAAATATCTGCGCTCAACCCAAAGCAGCTACATCATCTCTCAGAACATAATGGAGCTTGAACGATATTTCTGAAAACACATTAAGAGCAGAGGCACAAGAGGCAAGTTTTTCGGATTCGGGACGTGATTGATTGCAACAATGTAAAAACGTCAAGGTCGCACCATAAATAAATCCACGGGGGCGCCTTGACTTTTTACACATCAGCGAATAAGAATGGCAGAATCTACAATCTTTGTTTTGGATTACTTCATCCTATTAAAGCACTGACTGTAATAAGAGCGTACAGAAGTCTTCATTGTGACTCTTCAAAAGGGTTTATCATACTGATGCGAGAGATATACATGTAGCATTGGAGCTATTGTAAGAGAAGGAGAAGACACCATAAAGGTGCCAATACATGATAGGCGCAGCAGATGAAGAGAGAGTAACACAATGATGCAGACCATGTGGAAGAGCTGGTTAATAAATCACAGGACAAACTGCACCAAAAAGCAAGAGAGAAAAAAATCATGGCTGTTAAAGCTAATGGTAAAATGCACTTGACCTTTAAATTGCTCAGTGCCTCGAAGCAGTTAATGCAGAACAGTTTTCCTCTCCATCAGCACTCAGCGTGAGAAGATGTATAAATTAAAGACGTCACATTCGCACAACAAAGATGCAGCATCCACGCGGTGCGGCACCATCCAGCTAAACGAGGGAGGGAAGAGCGAGTCGCCAATCAGCCGGGGCCTCGTAAATGCAGATTCTTCACTCAAATATAAATTGCCCTTTGTTTTTCTTTCTCTAGCCCTGTTTTTTTCTGTATCTCTCTCTTTCCCTGTGTTTCCACAACACCTGTTATTTATCTGTAATGGCTTTTTGAACATGTCAGTGTTTAAGCTGCTGGGAAAAGAATGATCTCCAGCTGTGTGATGTGTTCATACTTTCTCAGTGGCCATTGCAGCCATGGCACACAGAGATATTAGTTTAATGAAATGTGTACAGATTGTAATTGTGGTAATAAGAGGGCAGCTCTCCCGGGGAGCGCTGGAGAGGCGGCGGGAGCAACCGAGCGGTAAACAGCAGAGCGAGAGAGGGAAAGAGAGAGAGAGAGAGAGACAGAGAGGGGGGAGAATTGGAAAAGGGAGAAATATGAAGACAGAAGGAATGAAAAAACACAGGAGAACTGAATTAATGAAGGTGTCTCATTTAGCAAGTAGCACACATTCACACAGGACAGTTTAAATGTGGGACCCCCACCACCACCACCACCACCACAATCACCATCACCAACCCTCAAAAGTACACTGTAAAATTGAATGCCTTCTTTTTTCTCTAAGGTGAACGAAGGCCACCAATAAAAAAACATTTTTTTATGGGGGGCAAGGGGGCTAACCCATGTTCCCTCTCTTCACTGTATAGAAAAGGTGATAGAGAAAAGAGGAAAAAGGCAGATGCAGTGGCATGTTGTAGGCAGGCTGTCATCATTTAAACCATGAAGCCAGCCTGCAATTTGACTGCTTATGAGAGTTGAATGCATTAAGCACTGCAGTGAATAATTCAATCCAGCCATCAGCATCAAGATTGCTACACATTTTTTTTTCTTTCTTTCTTTTTTTTCATAATTATCAGACCCATGACTATGGAGGCTGGATTTACTCAAATTGCTTGTCAATTAGTTTTCCTTATGTTTGGCCTGCTGGCAGTCTTTCTTGGTCGATTTTTCATGTTTTTTTCTTCCTTTTCCTTCCTGTAAGCTCTTTTACCTTTTGATCTCCGCAGCCTTGTTACTCGCTGCAGGATAAACAAGGCTGATGTGTGGCTCTGTACGCCCACTCCCGCTGCAGAATTCCACTCAATTGATGACCTCTGATCAGTTGATCTCTGACATTATCATTACGCAACACCACCTATACTGCGGTTTTAACAAGACTCACAAACAGAACAAGAAATAATATTTGAAAAAGTATAATTTGCTGTGCCTGCTTTTTATTTCTGTTCTATAACTTGCATAAAGTGCAAATGTTTTCTTGAGAGGATTCACAAGAGCTTTTTTCTGGAATCCCAGGATAACTACATTGGGGCTTGTTCCCCTCAATGACATGGAGCAGTGTTATGCTACATACACACACCTTTACTGTGTTATCACAGCCTCACATGCACTGCATTGTTTTAAGGTGTTTTTTTGGTGTACCTTTTAAGACCCCAATTGAGATTTAGTAGCTACTGTTCATGTCATGCAGCTGGTTCTACTTTTTATTTGAAATCATTGGTGCCACACTGAGATAGACTGAAGCACTTTATTCATAGTGCCTTAAATCTTGTGGCACTTCTCTGCACTCTTTAACAGCTGGGCAGTCCTGTATTTTGCTCATCTACCTGCCATATAATTTTTGCCCTGTACTGTGTGTGACTTTTTATCCCCAAATGACCCATATATGGGGACAATCAGCATGGTTATTTTAATCTTGACAGCAACCTCAAAGGAAACACTGTTATTTTGTATTCACATGAACTGGCCTTGGAGCATACAGCAGGTTACTTCTCGTTTCCTGCCATCAATTTCTGACCAACTTCTCAGTTTCCATGGCTTTGCCAGTTCTTGTTATTCTGCTTGTAGGGACAAGAGAATCCTTAGCTAACAGAGGATTGATCGTTTAGTGTTTTCTGAGGATTTCTTAAGTTTCGTCCATTCCAACTTCTTTCTTATGATTTGTAAATATTTTACTATGTAATTGCGTTGCAATTTGCTGGGTTTTTTTGCATGTTTCTGACATATATACTAGTGGCAGAGAATTCACCTTGTATCATCTTGTGAAGAGGATACTTTTAGGGGGTTAATGTGGGCTTCAGAAGTGGTCCTCGGGGTCACCAATGCTCTGCTATGAATATGTCTGTATCCTCTCCTCCCATGCCAGGGATACTCCCAGAGATGGGGTTTATATGGGGACATCGTCTCATGTTATGTGTGATGCTGAGGCTGGCTTGGATGGTTGGTAATGGTTGCCATGCCAATAACCTGAGTGATGGTTGTTTTGTGTGTTTTCTTCTGTGAAAACCACAGCTACAAAAAATTGATTCCCTGTTTGTCCTAGACATTTCTGCAAAAGGCATCAAAATTAACCATCTGCTCCGGCACCCACCCGACACGCCCAAAGGAGAAAGGGGGGAAAGAGAAAAGAGGAAAATTCCACTCATTCCAGTAGAAATCAGCTGCATTTTAATGCCTGCTGATTACATCTCCTCCTAAAATGTCAAGTGCATTTCCATTTAAAGTGCTTGCTTAAATAGCCGTGAAGAGGGGAAACGCCCAACCCTCACAGTGCATTGCGGCTGATGGGGGTTCACTTGGGGCCCGGTGACAGTTCAGAAATCCCTTTCCCTGCATCCTCTCTTTAGTGGCTTTTTAAAAACAATGCATTCTAATGAGTAATCATTTCCCTAAGAGGGGTGTGGCTATTACTCTCTGAGGTCCTCAATAAAACAAGTAAAAAAGCTCATTATTAACATAGCTCCTCTGTGGCGATAAGGCGTTTCCTCCCTGTCTGCATCAGTAATGAGTGGCTGTCAGTATTTCATTACCCATGATGCCTTGGGTTGAAGACCATAGATGGAGGAGTGGATGAACTCTCTCGGGAGTGTACAATGACATCCATTTGAGTGGCAGCCTTCATCAGTAGGGTCGTGTCACATGGCCTGAGGGATGTTATGATTGCAATGGAGATATTATATGCAGGGTAATTTAATGGGTCAAGCTGAGACCAGAGTGTAACTTCAGAAGTAGGCATTGCATAGGTCTATATCCATCTGCACTAGCAGTTGTACCTAATATTATATTATGGCCATTAAGTTGTACTGTGCCACAGAATCCATGCTGGCTAAAACACTATAATATTAGTGTCTTAACAGTCACATGTCACTGGCACCTATGAACAGCAATAACAGTCACACAATGATGCCCTTAGATAACATGACATTGGGCAACAATTAACCATATGCCCTCAAATGACTCCTGAGACCAAAGTAAATTAGAACGTAATCAACTCTTGTGAATACCTGATTGACGAAAACACATAATAATATGAACTGTTCATATTGATCAACCTGGTCAGGATTTCAAGAAGATGCTGTACACTTAAACTTCTATGCCTCAAACTTCCATGCTCCCCCTTGTGGGCACACGAGGAGCTGCTGATCACCTTCTAATGCAGTTGATGTGAGTTTTAATGATGTAATGGTAAAATAAATTAAAGTTGAACTTTAAAGATGTACTTCTTCAAGTGTGTGAATCATTTAGCAACCCCCCACTGATGTCTTTCAAGGTCTTTCCTAGAAATGGAATGCCTTAATGTTGAAGCAATTAAACAAATATACATTTACAAGATTGACCTATTGCAAATAGTTTGTTCCCGGTGACAAAAAATCTTGCTATTAATAATTTATATAATCAGGTTAGCATGGGGACAGCAAAGCCCACTCCCATTTCCTAATTTCATTTTCACTGCAAAAACTTTCAGCCAAAAAATACTGCCAAGCTTTCCATCCAATGTTCAGTTTCCATCACTTCGGAACTCAAACACAGAAACATAGAATCTTTTCCTCTGTAATACGGCAAGTGAACAGAAGCCCTGAACTAAGCCCTTGAGCAAAATTCTTAGAATCTCAGTGGCAGCATTCAGTTCGTCCAGGTCTCTGCTAACCCAGTGGGCCTGGTTCAGAAGACACCACGTCTGTCCGTCACATCTGGAGGGCGATCGAGAAAAGGAAAGAAAAGTTTGGGAGAGAAAACAAAACCACTAACATCAATGGAGAAATGCCAAATAATCTTTCAGCCACATGCTGGAGGATGGAAGAGGGAATTTAATTGCGCATTGGCAACTCTTTTAAACTCCTCAAGAAGAAATGGATAATTTATTTGTAGCAAGATTCGATAAATAATTCAGACATGCCTTCGAGCTGGAATGTATGTTGCAAGTGTTGGAGACAGGGGTCGGCTCTCCGTTGAAGGAGCAGGATGGAACAGATGTAACAGCAGCGGCCGTTCCATTACAGCGGTACAATGATCTGTGCATGAGGGTACAGAGTGGAGCTGTACCCTGTCAATCACCCAGATGGAGTCTGTCAGCTCTTCTGCAGGAGTAACTAGTGCATCCTCCTCAATCTTTAACACAAAAAAAGTCCAGCTTCTCTCAACAGGCCTTCTGAATGGAACACTTGCTGCAGTGCTGGAGGTTTTAAAATATTCTTTGCATAGGGCGAGAACAAAGGCATATTTGTTCTTGCACTCTGAAGGTCCTCTTTGTTGGCTCGACCTTTCGAAGTTTCACACAAACATCCAGAGGATTTGGGAATGCACCTTTGAAGATTCCTCTGTGAGGTCGGTGTTAATTAGAGAGGGCTCCCAGCTCTGTGTGTGTTCCTGCGTGGTCCAGTCAATCAGGTGTCGCTCACCTGCAGTTGACCACCTGCATTTCAATAAGGGTTAATCGAGGGAGAACTCCTACTTTCACCCCCTAGTTGTCCACTTTAAAAAGATGGGTTAACCTCGTCATTGATCAGAGTCTAATTACGCTTCATTGGTTATTCCGTAGTCATGTGTGTATCTTTCATCTGAGGAGGTCATTTCTGAACTTGAACTAGGATTTACATATGGGATCTTTGGAAAGATAATAGCAATGATATATAGAGGAGGGGAGTGTAGGAAGATCCTGTATTGGCAAATAAGTACAATATGAAAGGAAATAATTATAAACAATATCAATACAGTATACAACGCATATTTTGAGTGAGAGCCATGATTTTTATTGAACCAAAACCCAAACCATCAGCATATTATATTGGTATAGGTCAATATAATATTGGTAAGTGACCTAGAATGCAGTTGAGTGAATGCAGCATTAAAAATTTGAATGGTATTCATTGTTTTCTTCATAATATACAACATATCTATTATTTAAAGAATCACAAACTACAACATTCATATTTTTCCAAAGTTGCTCTTGAGGAAGCAGACCTAGCTATTGCCCTTATATAATATAGAGACTAGATACTTCACTTACTTAAAATGCATTTGTGAGCTAGAAATCAGCCACATTATACACATTGGCCTGTATGTATCAAATATCTTAAGAATTACACTTAACACACCTCCTAAGAAGGCGGCACGGTGGTGCAGTGGATAGCACTGCAAGAAGGTCTCGGGTTCGAATCCAGGCCGGAGGTCTTTCTGTGTGGATTTGCATGTTCTCCCCGTGTCCGCGTGGGTTTCCTCCGGGTACTCCGGTTTCTTCCCACAGTCCAAAGACATGCATGTTAGGCTAATTGGAGAGTCTAAATTGCCCGTAGGTATGAGTGTGTGAGTGAATGGTGTATGTAGTGCCCTGCGATCGATTGGCGACCTGTCCAGGGTGTATTCCTGCCTCTCGCCCCAATGCATGCTGGGATAGGCTCCAGCCCCCCCGCGACCCTAACTAGGAATAAGCGGCTGAAGATGAGATGAGACACCTCCTAAGAGCTTACTTTGGAGTGAAATCATTCTTTGCTTAAAGTGGTCGGTAAAACGTAGTTATCAAGCAGCTCACACTTCCTCATAGGTAAGTCTTTAAATATTCACAAGAGTAACTCTTAAGTGTGTTTTTGCTACACTTAACACACCTTAGGAGGTGTGTTAAGTGTAATTCTTAATATATTTGATACATACAGGCCCTGGTTCACAGAATCTTTGTTGACTCAGCAGTGGGACAATGGAGAAAAGAAATGGGAGAAGAAAATGGAGGAATTCTGTCAAAATGAGACGTGATGAGGTAACAAACAATGCTGAGATGATGTCACTGGAGATGTAACACTGAGACTGACGGGGGATTTCATCAGAACACCCAGAAGAGACTGAAGGAAAGTAAAGTGCTGTGTTACAGGACCTATTTCTTCATCTATCATTTTTATGCGCCACTTCTGTTTGCATATTTTATCCCATAAACAACATGAATGATGTGCCGTGTAATGCACCATAATCAAGATTTATTCAATCCCGTTTTTTTGATCAAACGCTCTGCGCTCTTACATGATTTATTCGATTTAATTAGTCGGCAGATATAAAACGGGTCAGTGTGATGAAGAGGTAAAGACGAGCGAGGAGGACACATAAATAACGCTCCCTTTTCTCTCTCCGAGTGCTGAATAATGACGGGGGGGGTGGGGGTATAATGCCCAATTAGATTAAAAGGGTCCGAAGAACAATGGCAGGATGTGGAGCTGTGAACCTGTCTCGCGCCAATCAAGGAGACAGCACATTGATTAAAGCTAAACGGTTCCGTTACTGACATCAGCACGTTGTTTATCAGCCGCTTCGCCTGAATCCCGCGACACCCGCGCCCGAAGCCAGCAGCAGTACGGGAGGACCGTGCTCTCCCACCATGCCCCAGGTCTGTGAATTTATGCAGCAGGGAGGGTTGATCAAACCATCATTGTAAATACCCAACTGATATACTCAGTGGGATCACGTAAGGGGGGAATCAACTTTCCACAAAGTATCGTCTTCTTAAGGGCACTGTGCGACTGTGCATTGTTCTGAAAAGGCTCGGTGATCTGATGAGGATTTTGTCTTGAAGGCATCAGTTGTGCTGGTGCATTGCTAAACAAAAGCAAAGGCAAAATGTCAAGAGGGGGAAAAGGAGGCAAAATTTCCATCCTCTGAAAATGGACACCTGAAAAGAAGAAAAAAAATGTAATCAAGATTTGTCCACAGATCAGACAAATCTGGCAAATACAGCTGGTGGCAATCCTTCTCAACTCAACTCAACTCAAACTTTATTTATAAAGCACCTTTAAACAACCAAACAGTCGACCAAAGTGCTGTACAGTAATAAATAAACAGTAATAAATAAACAGTAATAAAAACAGTACATGTAATACAATACAATAAGAAAAAGAAGAAGGAAAAATAATTCACATAAAAGTACCATAAAAGTGTCTTGCTCAACCGGAGTTGAAAGCCAGGGAGAAAAGGTAAGTCTTCAATGCGGACTTAAAGACCTCTAAGGTTCGGGCAGATCTAATATGCAAGGGCAGGCTGTTCCAGAGCCTAGGGGCAGCCGCCACAAAGGCTCGGTCACCTCTGGTTTTTAGCCTAGTCCTGGGGACATCCAGCAGCAGCCGATCTGCCGACCTTAGTGCTCTAGCTGGGGTGTGACAATGTAAAAGTTCAGCTAAGTACAGAGGTGCCAGCCCATTCAAAGCTTTAAAAACAAACAACAAAAGTTTAAAATCAATCCTGAAGAGGACGGGAAGCCAATGGAGTGAGGCCAAAACTGGTGTAATGTGGTCGCGCTTTCTTTTACAAGTGAGAAGACGAGCAGCTGCATTTTGTACCAGCTGCAGACGTCGAAGCGACGACTGGTCAATACCAACATACAAAGAATTACAATAATCCAGCCTCGTGGTAATAAAAGCATGAATTACCCTCTCTAGGTCTTTGGGGGAAAGATAGGCCTTTATCTTTGCTAGGAGTCGTAATTGGAAAAAGCTGGTTTTAACAACTGAACTAACCTGTTTGTCAAATTTGAATGCACTATCAAAAGTGACTCCAAGGTTCTTGACAGAAGAACGGATATTAGCAGTTAGTGGACCCAGAATGCCAGCAGGATAATCTCTAAGAGCATGCCCAAACATAATGATCTCAGTTTGTTTCACACACTTCTCACACCCTGGGTACCCTGTTCTGTTTTTAATACAATAATTCAGGTGAAGCATCAGAAAGATGCTGCAATTGTCCTTTGGGAATCAAGCAAAAGCTCACTGATCATGAGCCAGGGTACCCTTAAACCTACTTCACATTGCTGCCTAATTTAAAAGGCACCAAATGTGGGTCTACTCTGGGGAAAGAGTTTGTTTGGGCATTCCAAGTGTTTGTGAATCAGTCTTGTAAGGGAAATGCACTGATGTACGCTCTATATTTCAAGTATACACCTGTTGTTCATCCTGTTGATCTTCACACTTACTGAGTTTTCCAAAGAAAGCAGAACATGTATCTAAAGCTCCAATTATATATATAAGTTGAATTGCACCTGCCCAGCAAACTACAGTCAATTACTCTTCAGATGACACAAAGTTAGAGTGGTCCAGGTAGCACAGTCTTCAGTCCATCTTAGTCTACAGAAGCACGTTTCACCTCATATTTAATAAACAGACAACCTAGTCTGTAAACACCTTTATGACTTCAAACTAGCTTTGTCCAGTCACTGGGATAAAGGGTTATACTTTAATTAAAGAGGTATTGGGCTCTGTGCCGAGATTTGAAGGGGGTGGAGTTACCGGTGATTAATGAGGAGAAATGATTAGTATTTGCAAATGAGTAAATAAATTATGGGTCTTTTATTTGACTTTCATACTTGTTTCTTCGGTGGTCAGCAAATATTGAAGATTAGACAAATGATTTATGCACACTGATGAGTAATTGTTTTGATGCCATGTCACGTCTCCGTGGAAAGGGGGGGTGGATGCGCGGTACCCTTGGACGTGGCATTACATTTTACTCGTACGCCATTGATCAATGAATGAATATCAAAATAAGAGATGGTAGGGAGGGCAATGGTGTGTGCAGACCTGGGAGAAAGAGAGATATCTGCAGCCTGACAGGTGGGAGTTGTAGTTTTTGTTGTTGTTGGTTTTTTTTCAGTTAGCTTTCTCTTAGAGTCAGAGTCTCTTGACCCTGGCTCTGTGCAATTTTCACCAACAGCTCCTTAAGATTTTCAATCAATAAAGTTAAAGCATTTAAATGATCAAGCAGGCCAACAGAGCATTCACTAGTTTGTTCTGTCTTCATCTGTTAATTACGGGTCAGACAGAAAAGAAACGACCGGCTCCACACATCCACAAATCAATTGCCCACATTCCGGTTATACACGCCAAGCACACTCCAGAGGAAAACTTGCAAAAACAAGTAAAGCTAGGAGTTTTAAACAACTTTGAAAGGGGCCAAGCACCCTAATGATATCAAAATGGCAGCCGTACCGTGCCGTATTGCTGCCATTTTAGCTCAGACACAATTACTTATTGGCATCTAAAATCTGAAAAAATGTCATGATTGTAGCTCTGATGGCATGCATTTCATGCCACATTCACTGAAATTTAGAAACTCTGGTAGTTTACGGCAGCCATGTTGTTTCATGTACTAACTTTAATAGGTGAGTATAAATAATAATTGCATTTGTACTACTGTATAAAAAACCTGTAACTAACAACAGTTCAACAAATCTACAAACAAAACCAGTATCAATATTTAAACCCGAAAAACTAAAACTGAAAGACTCCTAATAATGCCCGTCATACATTAAAATGAGTAGAAACAAAGATGATCAAATACAATAATTTATTTATTTATGTAATGAATTCATTATTTTAATTAAAAACAGTTAAAAAGAGGGAGAAGATTTTTAGTTCATTTAAATACTAATACAGAACTTAGTGAATGTAAAAACAGTAGTGAATCTCCCATAATCCCTTATTAACTGACAGAGAGAGAGAGCACTGACCTTTGACCTATGAGCTGGTGAGGGCAAGAGCTGGCTGGACTGTACTCTGCGGTGGTGGGCGTGAGGGCGTGCTGTCAGCGGGTTGTCCAAGGTGACGTTGAAGGTCCCCTTCAGGACTGTGTCCATGATCGCTGGGCTCAGCTGTGAAGAGTGGTCAAAAGATCAATGAATCACATACCATGTGAATTGCTAAGTTTCCATTAGGGCCAATTTATGTAACTGATGCAATGTCAGTTCCCAATTTTGTGCGAATTGCCTAATGTAAAAGACCATTCCGCTCATAAAAATGAAAGACAGTCGACTTTATAAAAACAGACCTTAGCAGTTTGGCAGTTCTGGGAAATGTAAAATAGCTGATCTTAATGTGCACTGAGGCAAATGGAATCACTTACAATTGACACAAAACCCAGTACCGTGGCTGAATTTAAAAATATGCCATTCTCACATGTGCAAATCAGTCATTCGAGTCACCGCTGGCTGTAAGATGTGGGGCACAATCAAATTAAATGATGGCACTTTTCCTCAGAAAATGCAGTTTGTTAACAAATGTCTTGGTGGGTGTTTTGCAGCACACACAAAAAAGTAATTGATTTCAGTGCTGCAAGGACAATTTGCAACAATATTATACTGGACCTGTTCAACCACATTTAAACATTCAAACATTGAATGAAACCAGGCCTACACTACCGGTCAAAAGTTTTAGAACACCCCCATTTTCCAGTTTTGTTACTGAAATTTAAGCAGTTCATGTCCAGTGAATAACCTGAAATGGTACAAAGGTAAGCGGTAAACTGCCAGAGGTTAAAAAAAAAAATAACAAAACTAAAAACTGAAAAAGAGTTGTAAAAAAAGGCCCTTTTCAGGGAACAAGTAATGGGTAAACGTGGGTTAACAGTCACTCTGAGTTTTTGACTCTGGACCCAGCAAAATAGCCCCAGACCATCAAGCTTCCTCCTCCATGTTTGACAGTTGGTGTCACACACTAAGGAACCATCCTCTCGCCTACTCGACGACCTACAAAAACCTTTCAAAATGTCAAGATTTCAAATTTGGATTCATTGGTCCATAAGACCTTCTTCCAGTCTTTAGTAGCCCACTGGCGGTGCTTCATGGCCCAGGCAAGCCTCTTTTTCTTATTTTGCCATCTTAGCAATGGCCTTCTTCCTGCCACTCAACCTGTCAAACCTGCAGCTCGAAGTCTTACTTCGACCATTGTTAAGCTGTGCTTGAAGCTTTTGTCCTGTGAGCCGCCTATCATACAAGCTGTTGACTCTCAGAAACATGTCTTCTGATTTTGTTGTGGCTTTGGGTCTGCCAGACCTCTTTCTGTCAGAGTTTCCTCCAGTTTCCAAGTGCCTTTTGATGGTGTAGGAAACTACTCACTGGCAAAAAAAATTACATAATTTTTCAGTTTTTGGTAATCTAAACTTTTTAACCTCTGGTAGTTTACCGCTTACCTTTGTACCATTTCAGGTTATTCACTGGACTTGAACTGCTGAAATTTCAGTAAAAACTGGAAAATGGGGGTGTTCTAAAACTTTTGACCGGTAGTGTATGTGTGAGCTTTTACAGGTAAGCCATTTTTTTGTGTGTCTAGTGTGTTAATTCTGAAACATTCGTGTTCACCTTATATTTACAGTATATCCCCTTTCCCCCCCATTCCCATGAGGCACATATTCAGGGTGCAACCACAACAGCAAGTAACCACAAGAGAGAACCCGGTCTCCGAGCAACCAGGCCTCTAACACACCCCTCTAAGGTGTACAGAATGCTTTTACTGTGTAGGTGGGAGTTTCAGCAGTAACACAGCATAGCAGGCACTGTGTAGCCTATGCAGGGATAACTTGATGACACCACTCTCCTAAGGGAACTCTAAATTCATATGGATTTATTCATTGATTTCTTCACTCTTTCAAGCACTCTTTTGTGTTCACACTCTGCCGTTACACCTGTCACAGGCATCCTCTTGACTGTTTGGAGCAGCAAATAAAGAAGTTATAATTTAAAAGAGTGTGGCCATTCAAAATCAGTTATGTGATTTTAAGCTAACAGCTTTTATCATACAAGGGACCTGTGTGCGGCCATTGGAATAGGATACACCACACAGAAAATCACACAATACAACTGTTATACTGTATACTTTACATGAAAAGGGCTACTGTAGATGCTCTGATGAATGTAACCCAAAGTGTAGGGCTGTGACAAACTGTAGCTTGTGTTCCAGAGGTGTACAAACTAGCAGTCATGACCCAAAGTTGGGTGACAATGGGGTGCCGGCACTTTCTGTCATTAGAGGATGCTAAAACCTTGATGCATGCTTTTGTTGCATCGAGGCTAGACTATTGTAATGCCTTATTATCCGGCTCCTCTAGTAGCTCTCTAAAGAGTCTTCAACTAGTACAGAATACAGCGGCACGTATTTTGACTAGATCCAAAAAGTATGAGCACATTACTCCAGTGTTAGCATCACTACATTGGCTTCCTATTAAATATCGGGCTGATTATAAAGTACTGTTGCTAACCTTTAAAGCAGTAAACGGACTTGCACCTTTATATCTGACCGAAATGATTGCCCCTATAAGCCGACACGACTGCTTCGTTCACAAGAAGCCGGCCATCTATTACTCCCTAGAATTTTGAAGAGCACAGCTGGTGGTAGAGCCTTCTCTTTTAGAGCTCCTCTGTTGTGGAACGGTTTACCAAGGCATGTTAGGGATTCGGACACAGTTTCAATTTTTAAGTGTAGATTAAAAACATATCTTTTCAGCCTAGCTTACTGCCAAACATAGTCTAGGTGGAGAGATGGAGAAGGCCGTGCCTTAGTGTCTTATGGAGTGAGAAACTTTCCATACTGTCACCTCCTCAATGTGTTACCACCACTGTTATGCTGGTTATCCTTGATCAGGTGTGGATTGTTTGGAACTCTCACATGGCTGCGTGTTTTCTCTGTCCCTCTCCTAATAGGTATGCTGCCATAGCTTACACCTGTTGGGGCTAACTGTATATTTCCTATGCTTGTGCTCCCCTGCTCTTACATAATGCTACTGGCTATAGCACTGCTTTTTTTTCTGACTGCATGTTCTCTTCTCTGCCTCGGCCTCTGACTCGGGGGCACCTGCCCCCGAGCCCTAGATCCTGCGAGAAGTGTGAGCTGCCCCCATCAACCCTCACCCCCACGCCAACCCCAGTTCCTGGATCTGGACCCTCTCCGCGTGGTTTAGCCCCCCCCGCTGACTACCTAACTCAGACTAACCTTGGACTGACCATGACATGGTCTTTTTTGGACATACCCTGTGCCGGCCAGAAGAGGATGGGCTCCCCCCCTTTTTAGTCTGGTTCCTCCCAAGGTTTCTCCCTACCTAGGGAGTTTTTCCTTGCCACTGTTGCCGTTAGGCTTGCTTTTGGGGGGGTCTAGGCCTGGGTTCCCCCTCTGTTAAGCGTTTTGTGACAATTCTGTTGTGAAAAGCGCTATACAAATAAACTTGATTTGATTTGATTTGATCAGGGTCATGGATTTATGATGTATGACTGGAATTATGTAGCTATTTTGGATCTGAATTACTTCAATAAACCAAACACTTTTTGGTTTGAAAAAAATGACAAGAAGCCACAAATTACGAAATGTTCAACTGTGCCAAAGCTAGGTTAGTAACAGGATAGCTGCTAGCACATGTTCTCAGTAGCTAGTCAAGGAAGATTAAAAGATGAAAAAACATTTCAACTTACCTGTAGCTAGTACACTTACCTTAGGAGGTAGCCAGCTAAGCATACTCCTGACAACAGTGGCTAGGAGCTTGTAACAAGCTAGCTAGCTACTGTCACCTACACAATTCTTCCACATACCTATTTCAGTACTTTTTCCCAGCTTTTCTTGGCCCTTATGATTGACATATGGTTTCCCCACATTCCTCAAGTAATTTTTTACATCCATTTTACATTTGAAAAAATTGTCACGTGAAAAAAAATGGGGGATTTGCTTCATTATTTAGAGAGGATATAAAATAATGATCTCTCATGTTTATCTCGATTTTCACAAAATATGTACAGTTTTTGGTGGACGGGCTCAATTATGTCGCCTGGGAAACCACAACCCTCCAGTCCAGAATGTATTTTTCTGACCGATACATCGTATACTGCCCTGCCATTACTATGCTGCTGCATACTCCAAGTAGCGAGTAAAATACATCAGTGCACTCCTGAGCAGACTTCAATGACCAACACTGGAATCACTTCCCTGATTTGTCTGCAATGCACAAAATCAACACTAGAATTCGTATTCTTCCAGCAAATTCAAACTTCAATTTGTATGCTTCCTTCAACAGCTGGAATTGGCTTGGTGCTCAGATGAGTATCGATCTGTTTGTGTGGGTTCAGCGCTAAGGTGCCCCTGCTTACTGGAGGTCAGGGTGCCCCAGGTTCACTGTGCATTATAATGGGTTGCCCAGGAATTCTACACTGCAGGTGGGCGCAGGGAGCAGTTAAATGGCACATACATGGGCTGAGTCTTCAGGGGGGTGGGACAAAGACATGGGGGTGGGGGGGATACTGAGGCAAATAAAGGTAAAATTAAAAAGGGAGGAGGCAGAATGGAAAGAGTGTGCTCTGTGTGGTTTGTGTGAAGGTGGGAAAGGCAGAGATGTAACACACTAACTCTGCTCATTGGCTGCCCTACCAGTGCTAAGTACGCAAATCATGAAAATTGAGAAATGCAGGAAGCCCTTGGCTCTAGAGCAAGGTTGGTCAACACTGGTTCTGGAGAGCCACAAGGTCTGCTGCCTTTTGTTTTCACCTTAAAATCGTTAAAAAATTCAGACCCAAGAACCAGGTGGGGTGACATACTGTAACCGTGCAACAAACTACTTTAAATGATCAATCAAGTGCTGAGCAACATCAAAAACCAGCAGACTCTATGGCTCTCCAGGACCAGAACTGGGGACCTGTGCCCTATAGGTTATAAACCATCATCCCTGTCGAGATGCACAGAATAGCAGGGCTGTCTGTTTGCCTATACACCTTTCAGGAGCTGAAGCATGCGCATGTGCCACTGATGCACTCACCTGAAAGTGACTACTTTACACCTTAGCACTGATTGGAGGAGAGGCATTTCTCTAATTGGCCACAACTGGTAGCCTGTTGTCATTGGGAGGAACTAATGTAGCAGCTTGAGACCAATTTTGTCCCACTGCTGCCACCTCAGCTAATGACATAGCCAAGGCCAAAGCACAAAACTGCAGCTTGCATTTGTGTTGAGTAACTTTACGAACTAATGCCACTTAGGAGCCTGTAACAAAGCTGAATGCTGCTCAGCACTGAGCCAGAATCAATCTACAGCAACCATTTATAGCACCTTTAAATAACATTTAACTCTAACTTAATAATGTCATTAGTAATTGCTTACATAATAGCATTTTCAGGGGGAATATCTCAAATAAATACAGATTAATCAATTTAAATAAATCTTAATTGCAAGGAACCACTTTGTGTTTATACACATCTTTGGACTGTTTCTTAATAGCCCCTGCATTGTAAAGATAACAGCTGAATTAGAAATTCAGGCAGCATTGATGGGATCCAATGTTTTTAAAAAGGCAAGAGCTTCGGGATAAACACTTCAAAGGGAAGTCTTGGGAGAGGCGGCTATGAGAGATGCCCCTGTATTTATGCGTTTAAGGGAAAAGAGGAGAGGGGGAGATGCTCTCTAACGCACTTTAAGAGTAATTAAGGCCCGACTCTCCTTGCCAGGGTGCTTCTTCACCGAGAGTTCATCAAACTAACAACTGCCATTCTGACACTGATGGTCGATGTGAACTGCTGAACTGACACCTCTGTGCTGTGTTAATTACACCTGGTAGGCTTGGCTGGGAGCTACAGGGAGGCTTCGAAATCCAGGGAGCCTTCCTGGGGTCGGGCTGGGTGTAGACACAAAGGCGCTCCTGGATCAAGACTATAGTTTCACTCCCACTAGCCTCAGTTGGCTATAAATGAACCATAACGCATCAGCAAGGTGCAAATAAAGAAGGCAGCCTGAAGAACAGAAATCACCTTTACTTGTCTTTTGCCACAGCCTCATCCCAGATGTATTGTGCATTCATATGTATTGTTTATACATTTCTATGGGAATGGCAGCTAATGAGCCATGTTTGCTTGTCTTCAACCAATAATGTTTTGCCAGATATTATAGTTGGTAAGATAGTTGTGAATACTATCTAGTTCATTAATAAATGTCTATGCATCTAGCTAATGCTAATTATCAAAGTTTCAGTACTTCAATTGGCAATTTTAAAATGGTTGTTAATTTCATTTTAGGTTAGCTTGCTAGACTGGCTAGAGACAGAATTGCAGCTATTAGGCATTCACAAGAGCGATTATTGTACCTCATAATCACCTGACCTATTGCAAGATCTGCCTAACAACAAATCTTGGATAACTGACCGCAAAATTATTGTTCGCAATGGCCTTCTCAGTCTCCAGACATGAACCCGATTGAAAATTTGTGGTGTGACTTGGAAGAAGGTTGAAGGATCTGAAGAATCATAAAATATTGGAGGAATAGGCCAAGATCCCCCTTAATATGTTCATCAATCTCATAACACAATAAAAGATAACTCCCCTCATTCTTGTGAGGAGTGGGTGCACAAAGTACTGAAAATAGGAGTTTGAATAATATGTAACATATCTTATATTACTTGTTAAACAATGTTTTTACTCTGAGCACTTATACAAGTGTACATTTTTTTGAGTATACAATATAGCTCATTACCTGTATCAAGGGTGTGAATCATTTTGGAGTTGACTTTTTATTAATATTTGACTTATTAACAATAGTTTTGTATAGTAAGTAAACTTGGTCATACCACTCACTGTGTCAACTAAACTAGTATCCTGTTTTATTTATAATAAGTATTATGTAATTTCATAGATACATAATTACTCCTTGTAAAGATTTATGATGATTATTATTATTTTTGTTTGAATTATTATTATCATTGTTATTAATAATAATACTTTAATCCAAGGCAGCCAACAATGCTTACTGTTTTTATATCCTTTCCTGAAATAAATTTCAGATTCCATAAGCACATACAAACACACATATGCCACTCACATATAAGCTCACCTTCACTGACACTCATAACTCATAATCAGAGATGTAGGCTTCTGGTGAGCAAACACCCAAGATGGCCAGTGCGTTCTCCGTCTAAAAGTCAATTTTATAACACAATTCCAACTCTATAAAACTGTCCAAGACAAAGAATAGAGCATGTTCACACTGAAGAAACAACCACTCCCAGTTTTGAAGGCTAACTCACGTTCTCCACCCGCAAAAATAAAGGGACGTTTCTAACTGTCAGGGATGTGGTAGGTGTGGAACCAAGTGCAGGCGAGAGAGACCCAGAATGCGGAGATGCGTTTAAGATAGTATTTAATATCCTTAACGCTGGCAGGAAACGAAATCAAAACCGTGTCTGCGAAAACATATATTCATAAACATAAACAAACCAAAATAACAAATGATCAGGAACAAACAAAACTAGCTAATCAGAAAATCCAAAACATATTCCAAAACACAGAATAAACTAAACACAAGAACTCTAAGAAACAAACAAGAAACAAAAAGGCAAGAAGCACAAAGCAAACAAATGTTCAAGCGGACGAACAGAAGATGCCAGGTTAAATATCCTCCCAGTTAAGTAACAGCTGTCAGTAAACTTGAACAGCTGATTGGGGCTTGGGGGAAATGCCTGTTTGCTGGTCAGTCGTGACACTGCTCCACCCACCCCAAACCCCCAAGACAATGTTCAGCAGTTCAAACTGTTGGACGCCGGGGGCATTCAACAAGATCTCAACACAATGACAACTGATTAGTTGGAAGAGCATTCAAACCATGCAGTCCAGAGTGGATTTGGTGCAGAACGCCCAAAGAGAGGATTGGCAGTCCTTGCAAGGCTGGATGCATAAGGTTGCCAAATTAAGTAACTAAATTACCTTGATGGAAGTCGTCACTCCAATCTGAGACTCACCGACCTGGGATCCTATACCAAGGGATCTGACTGCATTGCTTTCTTGAAGGAACACATTCCGAAGTGGTTTCCCTCCCTGAAAGACAATTCTTTCGAGATGGCTCACAGGATCACCCAAAGGTCCCAGGCTGCAAGCAGAAACTGGCCGTGGAGGCATATTTTCAAGCTGCTGAATTTCAGACAAGCATGACACCTTTCAGGCACCAAAAGAAAGAGACACGCCGATCCAACATGGAAAAGACCATCTGCAATTCTTTGAACACTTGTCCAATGTGACAGAAGCTTCAATAGAGAGTTATGAGTGTTTACAATGGACTGTTCATAGCTAGATAGCTTATTTTGCCTTACTGTTATGTAGTCACTGTCTATTTTGTCTTTATTTCCCTTATGAAACCAGCTTTAGAATTCTGTATCATAAACTAAGGTGTTAATAGCCAGTTTATTTTTATATTCAATTTCAGTTCCTTCACATATTTGGAGACTGCCTATATAATTTGGATTTATGCAACATATCGAGTGATGGCTATAAACTATATTTTAAAGGGACACAATGTAAATTAAGTTAGGTTTGTTTAAATAGGCCAAACAACAACAACACTAACAAACAACACTGTTAACAACACTGCTACTCAGTCTGTGCTTAGGCTTGTGGGCTTGTGTGCCTTGCGTACCTTACTGGCCCGGTTCATTTTGACAGCTTACTCCATCAGCTGTTAAAGTTTATTTGTTGGGTACTGGAAATAATCATTGAAGATTTTTATCATTATTGGACACATAGAGATCATTTTTGATTGTTGTTTATTCTGTTTAGAGGTGAGATGGGGGTCCAGGGCATGGCGATATAAGCCTCCATAATGTCTCATCTTAATGTCTTGTCCTGGAATATGCAAGGTCTTAATTCATCCATCAAAGGAGAAAATGTCTCAATTTTTTGCACCGCAAACAAATAGATATAGCACTCTTGTGAGAAACGCATTTTAAAATGCCGGATGTGCACAGGTTACAGAACAGGTATTATCAAATCATTACCCACTCCTGTTTGTCCAGTAAATCAAAGGGAGTTTATGATCAGGCATTTCTACACAATATAAAGGCAGGATGATTGGAAATCACTGATTATACATTCATTATAGGTGGTGATTTTAATGCAGTGGTAAATTGGGCAGTTTATAGGTCCTCTCTGGAGTTGGATTCTCATAGCTCCAATGCCTTACGACAATTCATTTCAGACATGAACTTATGTGATGGCTGGTGTGTTTCAAGGATTCTTTTTTTTCAGCTAGACACAATGTATATTCACATATAGATTACTTATTTATATCTCCAGACTCTTTCTGTCTCCAACCTATGTTTACACGACTTAAAAGGTGGCGGTTTAATACCAACCTTGTCATGGTTTGAGTGCCTGTTTAGCCCTGTGTGGGCGTACTCCTTTCTAATCCTCGTGAGTACGTTCCTGCCCCTCTTCCATACCTAATCAGCTGATTGTTCACAGGTGTTCGCTGCCTGTTTCAGTTCGCTGTTTTCACTGCTCCTCGCTTCAGTGTCAATTCATGTGACGTTGAAGTCGGTATGGTTATTCGCAGTCCTAAAAAGAAACTAGAAACTATAATCTAGAAACTAGAAACTAGAAGCTAGAAACTAGAAAAGTATTCACTTCAGTTTTCTCGTCGCTTCTACGGAAGTCCAGTGTTTACTTTTGTTTTTGTTTGGTCTGTTTTCTGGGTTACTTACTGGCAGACTTCGGGCAGTTATCTTGCTGTTCTTTTTCCTAAGCTGCGTCTTAGGTGTCTGGGTTCGTTCCAGCTCTGTTTTAGGTCTGTGCTGCGTCACAAGTTTATTTTCTTTCTTTTCCCTCTGCGTGGGTCGTTGGCTGGTTTCTCCTCCTTTTGATGTGATCGGTTATGGGAGCTAAACACGTAGCACTCCGAGATCATCTTTTAGGAGGTAGATTATCAGTTCTCTGTTCCCCATAGCGGTCCTTTCATTTCGCTGGCAGCTTTGCAGTTATTTCATGAAGCTGTCCGATTTCTGAGAGTCGCCCTATTTTCTGGGTCGTGGTGTGTTTGGCCACACGCCAGAGTTTTTGTTCAGTTTTACTACCGTTCGTGGACCGTGTTTATTCGCCCTCTGTTGTGGGTAGTTATTATTTCGCTATATGCGGGGGGGGGTTCGTTTTCCCATTTATTTACTGTAACATTTCTTGTATTTTAGTGGGCACCCTGATTCGTCAGGAGTGATCCTTATTGATCCCCCATTGGTCACACTTGGGCCTCACCCCTACAAGCCCTCATAAACCTACTTTACAACAACAATTTTGTTCAACAACTAAGGCCAGGTATCCAAGCTTTCATTCAAATGAACAAAACCTCAACAGACAATCCAAAAATTGTATGGGAAGTGACTAACTGTTACTTTAAGAGGCAATTGCATAAGCTTTGCATTTCATGTCAACTCCACCCACGATAAGGAGATGCTAGATCTGGGCCCGTATTCACAAATAATTTTATCTTACCACTATGAGTACTTCTAAATCGCACTAAAACCTTTTAGTTAGGAGTCCCACCTTAAAACCTATTCACAAAGCTCCAAAGACAAACTCTTACTAAGGAATTCCTAGCTAAGAGTGAGGGCGGGGTTGACGTCGTTGCTAGGGATGACGTTGTTTCTCATGAACGAGCTTACTCAGAATGCCCACAGTGATTGGCTGATATAGGGGATGGGTCATCATAGAGAAATACCGTATTGACCAGAATATAAGACGGGGTTTTTTCCTAGAAAAAAGTCTGAAAAAGTTGCATCGTCTTATATTCGGGTCAATACGGTAGTTTTTCTGCCGCTGTTTTTACAGTAACAATTCCCTAAATCTCGATGCAGAGTTACAGTGAAGAGATAGACAACCATGTATGTTTTGGTTTGCTTTGTTTTTCATACTAAATGCCTTTCTGGGAGGCATGTTTTTAGAAACGCGACCGAATTAAATAGAATTGAAACATTAGCGATCTTTTATTTTTTTATTAAATTAATTCAGGCATAAGACCACCCTAGTTACTCGCCTAAGGCGTACTGAATCTAAAAATGTATTTTGTGAAATTTTCGAATAAAGATTTAGTGAAATAACTTACATTGAAAAACTGAAATTATCATTCATTCGAAACGCGCCTTTGGTCCCGTTATTGTTTTTTTTGCTGATTCGAAAAATTATCCGATGCACCCCTATTATATTCTAATAAAGATTCTAAAATACAAATGTAGGCTACGTGTCACTGATTTAACATGAAACCAAGAATACTGACTAGTCAACTGGTTACATGTCTGCATCTCGTAAACAATCTGAGGGTATCTATATAATAATATATATAATATTATATATATAATACCCTCGCGATTGAGGCGGTACCTTTTTTTGAGCTCTGTATCATTCAATATCTCCAGTGTTGACGCGATTGCGACAACGATTGCCGCCAGCAGCAGATTTTTGGATCGCCGTGAGTAGGTCTTTAGCGACTTAGAAGTCCTCTTGCCTGCTTCTAACTTCTCCTGGACTTAGGAGCTGTTTTTAGCTCTCAAACCCTTTGTGAAATACTCTTATCCCAAAAATGTAGGACTCCTAAATTTATGAGTGACACGCCCATTATTTTTCAGACTTGCTCCTAAATTCCGGAGTTAAGACCAACTTTTACCCTTAAAATTATTTGTGAATACGGGCCCTGGAGAGAGAAATACTTTATATTGAGTCAGAACAGAAAATAATGTATTCCAATGAGAGCAAGTCAACAACAGATTCCCAAACTAGATTTTGTTAATTGTTTTCCGTAAGCCCGAATTTCAAATCCATACAACTAAACAAACATATGAAAATTGTGAAAGACACAGTAGACTTTTAGCCTTACAGCTCAGTGAACATCTGGCCACAATTTCTGATATTAAGAAAAGTGATGGTGAGGCAACTACCAACCCTAAAGAAATTAATTAAATATTTAAGGAATTCTACTCCACACTCTATGAATCAGAATCCCACTCCAATATAGATGATACAGTTGAATTCTTGAGTACCCTGAGTCTTCCCAATTTAGAAGCAGAACAAAGAGAGGCCTTTGAGGCCCCAATATCACTCACAGAATTGCAAGAGGCAGTTCACAATATGAAGAAAAAGAAATCCCCTTGCCTGCATGGTATCTTTCCAGAGCTGCTACTTACAGTCTGGGACTTAGTTGGTCCTCTGATATTGTACTCAAAATATTTTGCCATTGAGAATCGCTGGCATAGGGATTCTGATTCATCGGGATCAGAATGTATCTTTAATTCCTCTACTTTTGAAAACAGGCAAAAACCCTTGAGATTATGCAAGCTGTAATTCAGATCTGAAGCTATATGCAAAGGTACTGTTAATAAGACTGGAAAGTGATATTACTGACCTCATCCATCCAGACCAAACTGTTTTTTTAAGAGGTAGATACGCAGCTAACAACCTACGCAGACTCCTGTATGTGTTAGACATAGCAGAGAATCAAACCTAATCTTGTGCAGTTTTCTCTCTTGATGCTGAAAATGTATTTGATGGTATTGAGTGGGATTGGTTTAGTTGGTTGGTTTTAAAGAGGTTTGGTTTTGGCCCATTTTTAATGAAGATGATCAGTACATTGTATAATGGCCCTACAGCCTGTGTCCAGTCTGGGCCATGTAGATCTGAACCTATTCCTTTGAATCTTGGTACACGTCAAGGTTGCCCCTTATCCCCGTTGTTGTTTGTTCTCCCTGGAGCTGCTTGCACAAGCTATTAGACAGAGCCCTGGAATTGCACCAATAATTCCCAAGGGTTCAAAACATTCAATTTCACTTTATGCAGATGACATATTGTTATTCTTGTCCGATATTTCCAATTCAATCCCAAAAGCCTTAGACTTTTATAATAAATATGGTCATATATACGTCATTAAAAAAATTGGGAAAATCTATACATATGCCTTTAAATGCAAGTACCAATACTGTTAATCTCCCACCACTTCTCCCAATCTGTAAGACTCATGATGGGTTCACCTATCTGGGTATCTAAATTCAATGCACACCCCATCAGATCAGAAAGGCAAACTTTGAAGATAGGCTGAAAGTTCTGGAGTCAGACTTAACGAGATGGTCTCCTCTCAACTTAATACTGCATGGCAGACTATCTGTAATCAAAATGAAAATTCTTCCCAGACTCAATTTTTTATTTTCAATGCTACCCACATGTCCTCCTGTGGACTTCTTTAGACGAGTTGATTCATTGATTTCTACATTTATCTGGGTAGGCAAATGCCCGCACATTCGATTCAGCACCTTGCAAAGTCCTAAAGAACATGGTGGCTTGGCCGTCCCAAATTTTAAATTATATTACTGAGCTTTCCAGCTTAGAGCAATTCAAGTCTGGCTGGATCCAAATTTGACGCCCCCTTGGAGAGATATTGAAGCTTCTTTCACACATCCCTGGAAACTTCAAAATATCCCCTTCTCACATTTTAAACATACATCTGCCTCCCTTAAATTTGGCCCCAGCATAGCCTATTCAATTAATATTTGGAACATAGTAGAGAAAGAATTCTCTGGGCTATTATCTTTTTCTACATCCATACCATTATGGCACAACTTTGCATTACTTTCTGGTGGTCAACCCCTAAAACAACCTGCATGGCATTCTAAATGAATACTCATGATTGATGACCATGGACAATGCTCATTCCAGGACCTTAAAATAACCTACTCTCTCCGTAGTCCCTCATATTTTTCCTATTTGCAGCTCTGTTCTTGTATTGTGTCTAAGAAAGTGCCATAAGACTCATCCAACCATGAATCCATTTATTAAACTCCTATCTCTGAGTAGGGGTCTTGCGTCACATTTATACAGAAACTTTATTGATAGGTTATCAGGAAACTTGGCTATTACTACTATATGGGATAGGGAACTTGGGATATCTAATGAATCTCCTGAATGGAAAATTGTATGGGGAAATACCCTTTTCTCATCAAGAAATCTTGCTCACCAGCTCATACACTTTAAATTAATCCATAGAGCTTACTCAACTGCACTGAAGCGCTACCAAATGAAACTTAGTCAGGACCCTTTATGCAAGATATGTAGTCAAGGTTGTAGTCATATTGAAATTACTGAATATTAGGGGGCACCACCCCTGAAAAATATAGATTGCAGGGGCAAAAGACCCATTGCCCCCCGTTCTTGATGCACATGCGTACTACACTATAAAAAATTATGTGAATGTACTGTATCCTTTTTTTGCTCTTTATTTTGGACATAGCAATCTAAACATCTACATCTAAATCTCACCTCTCCACTTTCTATCCCTGCTCCCTCTCTGTGGCAAGTATACTATATGGCCAAAAGTCAGTGGACACCTGACCATCACACCTATATGAGCTTGTTGGACATCCCATTCTAAAACTATGGAGTTGGACCCGCCTTTGCGGCTACGGCAGCTGCCACTCTTATGGGAAGGCTTTCCACAAGATTTTGGAATGTGTCTGTGGGAATTTGTGCCCATTCAGCCAAAAGAGCATCTGTGAGGTCAGGCACTGACGAGATGTGTTCTAATTCCTCCCCAAGGTGTTCAATGGAGTTGAGGTCAGGGCTCTGTGCAGGCCAATCGAGTTCCTCCACACCAAACTTGTCTAAGCATGTCTTTATGGACCTTGCTTTGAGCACAGGGGCACAGTTATGCTGGAACAGCAAAGGGCCTTCCCCAAACTGTTGCCACAAAGTTGGAAGCACCCAAATGGCTAAGATGTCTTCGTGTCCTGTAGCATTAAGAATACCCTTCACTGGAACTAAGGGGCCTATCCCAAACCCTGAGAAACAGCCCCAGACCATTATCCCTCGTCCACCAAACTTTACAGTAGGCACTATGCATTCCGGAAGGTAGCATTCTCCTGGCATCCGCCAAACCCAGATTCATCCATCAGACTGCCAGATAGTGAAGCGTGATTCATCACTCCAAAGAACACGTTTCCATTGCTCCAGAGTCGAGTTGCGACGTGCTTTACACCACTCTAGCCGATGCTTGGCATTGCGCACGGTGATGTGAGGCTTGTGTGCAGCTGCTCGGCCATGGAAACCCATTCCATGAAGCTCCCGACGCACAGTTCTTGTGCTGATGGTGCTTCCAGAGGCAGTTTGGTACTCTGTAGTGAGTGATGAAGCAGATGATAGGCAATTTTTATGCGCTATGCGCTTCAGCACTCGTCAGCCCCGCTCTGTGAGTTTGCATGGTCTACCACTTCGTGGCCACTGTTGTTGCTCCTAGGCACTTCCACTTCACAATAAGAGCACTTACAGTTGACCGGGGCACATCTAGTAGGGCAGAAATTTCACGAACTGACTTGTGGCAAAGGTGGCATCCTATGACAGTGTCACGTTTAAAGTCACTGAGCTCTTTACGAACCATTCTGAATTCTAAATGTTTGTCTGTGGAGATTGCATGGCTACGTGCTGGATTTTATGCACCTGTTGGCAATGGGTGTGGCTGAAACCCCTGAACTCAATAATTAGTAGGGGTGTCCACTGACTTTTGGCCATATAGTGTACCTGCTGCTGGTGCTGTTGTTAAATTACAAAATATAAAATGTATACATTTCTGTTCATTGGTGGTTAGCAAAATAAAATAATTATAAATATACATATAAATATATTAGGTTCAGTTATATAAATTCACTAACATTGCGTTTCTGGAAATAGGCTCGTATAACCACCCTATTCCTCCTGGACATGGCTCTGAATCTAATATATGTAAAGCCAAACACATATCTTTAAAGGAGTACTCCCATTGTTTCTGAATTAAGCTGCTTTCTCTTGTAAATAATGTTTTTATATCAATATTATTTTTTACCAATCAAATTAATAAATTAACATCTTTTAAGAAACATCACATTCTGTGGAAATATAGACCAGCTATGTTTTCAAAATGAACTGTAACTGTTAGATAAAGTTAAGGTTATTTTACATTTGCTTTGCTGTTCTTACCAGCTCATACTAAATACCTTTAAAAATACGCAATTGTACAGGGGTTACACCCATATAGGCGGGAAAACAATAATGTTGGCTTTCTTAATCCAGGAGATCAATTTCATGATTTCATTAGTGCTTCTTTAAGATAACTGACGTTAACTCTGATGTTGTCATTAGTAGCATCAGAACTATGTTCTAGCAAGCTAAATAAATGGGCTGACTGGCAGTTAGTTCAAACATCCACAGCACAGCCATAGGTTGTGGGGAGAAGGTAACATCCATTTAATATTCAAATATTTATCTTAATGTCAATGTTCTAACTAGCTAATAGCAACACGCTATTAATACTGTAGCTAACGTTAGCTAACTAACGATAGCTAGTTAATGTTATCTTACAAGATTGTGGAACATAATTTCAAATACATTTTCATGAATGCAGCTTCAATCACCTCTGAGTTAGCTGCTACCCTGCCACTCATTCATTCACTTTATCCACTTTTCAGCTGACCATATTACTAACATTAACCTAACGTTACCACTGTGGTGACGGTGTCCTAGTCTCACACACAGTCATCCAAAGATTCTAATGCTCCTGCCGCTTGTCAAATGGGCGCTTGTCACAGCACTGGGAGTTTTCCAAGTGGTTTTCGTGGATCTAGTGCCATATCTTCCATGTTTTTAGTTCATTTTCAAGATCTTTTCAACAGAAAAATTATATTTTATTACATTTAAAAAGTGGTGGGGCAAAATCGGCCCTTTAAAAAAGGGACATGTCCCCATCGTCCCCGGTGGAGTCTACGCCCCTGCTTATAACCACACAAATACACAGACACAGTAGCACTCAAATACACACACACATAAATGCCCACACTCACACACACACACACATCCCTTCATTACCTCTTCTCTCAGTCTTTCTGCCCCATTATCTCCAAGGTGACTTCATGCTCCTCGGTAAATGGGGCCCCATTAGTGATCTGGTGCATAGCTCTCACTCCACAAATCTGTGCCCGTGCCTAAAGTTCCCCCATTATGCTCATACTCAAACAGATTTACTGTTATTACATCACACAGTCACAGTCATACACACCTATACGCTCCTGTTCCACAAAGTCAAGAGTCCAACCGATTTACTGTTTCCCAACAATTGGGTATGAGGAGCGCTGCTACCCAACAATACAGTCCAGTCTCTCCACAGGGCTCTTCACACAGTAATGTTTAATGCAGCTTAGCCTATTAAGACTGAAGGACGGGGGGGGTTGAGGATGATATAAAACACTTCACAGGGTTTAATAAAGGAACACAGACAGTATCATAGAGAAGCATCACTTCTGGGTCTGGAGAGGGACAGGAAGCCCATACATACGCCTGAGATTACCGTTCAAACAAATACAGTGCCGCAGTGCTGACCTTCAGAAAATGTTAATTTGGTAGTCTGTAATCATTGCCTTTTTATCCTTAAAGCATCATAGTGCAGTCATTTTTTTCAATTACGATGCAATTCTAGACAAATGCAGTACAGAATCCATGAATTGGGAACACAAATAAATATGCTTTTTTGCACATTCACTCTATATGAGACACTGACACATTTAGGGGTGGTATTTGGCTTATTTTATGTGCCCATACTCAATTATATATTTGCATGTGAGTTGCTGTGCAGCATTATTATGAAGTTATGTTGTTTAAAGTCACCTCATAAGTGGCTGGGCCAGGCGAGGTGCCCTTTGGGTCTTTGAAGCGGTCCTCCTGGGACACGATCAGGGCCATCTTAGGACTGGACTTGATGGCAGGGCTGTACTGTCCGGGGCCTAAGGAAGAAGCATTCTGGGTGAGCCCACAAAACTGTCCCCCTCCCACAGCCAGACACACGGCACACGAGAGTGACACTTAGCAACCCGCACTCTGAACGACCCAGCCAACGCAGACGTATTCATCTCAATCTGTCACTGACGTGGTGAAACAGATGCTTCACACGCAAATAAAGGACAAAAACACGAGGGACGGGGGGAATAGTTTAATTATGCCGCACCTCCGGTGGGAACGTGACATTTGCATTGTGAAAGGGGGGGGAGTGTTTGGAACAGCAACATGATATTAGATTGGACAAAAAAAACATTGGGTAAGCCTGGGGGTTTCCGAGCGTTGTTTCCCTAAGCGAGAGCCAAGTGCATGCCTGACCCCAGGGTACAGAGGAGCTGCTTACCAACGCAGAAAATCTGATTGCATTTCAAGTTCCACTGCACTTCGAACACTCCCATTTTACCTACAGCACACACGGTTGCATAGGCCCCATTACGATAGATGCCTTTTTTGAGGGGGAGTGCATGTCTAAAAAACGCTGAATCGTTAAATGTGTTTTAATCAACTTGACATAAAAGCGAGATTGCGGCAAAGAGGTGGATGTAATACCTATGACACGTATTCAAAAATGCTAATTAAACGGTGGTGGATTCGAGAACATGCTTCGCAAACAGCCAAATCTATTTATATGCAAATATAGCTATTGTTAAGGGCTGGGCATAGGCTTAGTCACTAGGGGAAGTATATATTTTCCAAAGAAGTCATTAATTTAACAATTTTGAAACAACATTTTTGAAAGGAGGTATTATTGGTGGAAATATTTGGTTAAGTGCACAGGGAAATTGCCTGGTAACTTTGGTCTTGTTGATATTAGGCAGGTTTCCACAATAGAGTAAAAATATGCTTGGACAGTCAAGCATCATGGTTCATTTGTGAGATAGCAGGTGTGACCTTTACCAAATATCAGAACCTAATCTATTAAACTCTTGAAAAAAAACTAGGTGCACTCCCGTCCTTACTGATCATTAAAAGAGTCGCAATGTTGCGCCAACACAATTTAGTAGGAAACAATGTAAATATAATGGCATCAGTGCCATTTGGGGGTTAACTGGAAATTATAGAAAATATTGCTAAGGGCTTTGACTTCTGGGCTGGATTCAGTCAACATCAGACATGTCCTTAGCTCAGACATACAATTAAATGCAATAGTTAAAGTTGCAGATGATACAAAACTTGGTGGTTTAGTAAACAGTTTGGAATCTACTATGGTAATACAGGATGATTTAAACAAAATTAAGAAATGGGTACAAACATGGCAGATGACATTCAATATTGCTAAATGTAAAGATATGCATGTGGGAAATAAAAATATAAGACAGGAGTGTTTTATGGGAGGAGATAGAATTACTGTAGTATGTGTTCAATTTGAGAAAGACTTAATAGTTAAACTTAAAATAAAAAAAGAGGAGTCGTAGTTGATCAAAGTTTATCCCCATCTAAGCAGTGTGCTGTAGCAAAGGAAAAGGCCAACAGGATGCTGGGATATATAGTAAAAATATTGAGTATAAATCAAAGGAGGTTATATTGATGTCATAAAATGCCTTTGTCAGACCTCACTTAGAGTGCTGTGTGCAGTTCTGGGCACCACACCACAAGAAAGATATAGAAGCTTTAAAAAAAGTACAAAGAAGGGCAACTAAACTGGTATGAAAGGTAAAAGTTACGAAGAAAGACTTAAGACACTTAATCTATTCAAGCTTAGCAAACAGAGACCATGGGGGGATTTGATTGAGTTTTCATTATGTGTGATTATAAAAAGGGAAGTGAAGGTTATGATAATGTCCTAAGTGATAGTGTGATAGAGTTGAGGCCATAGGTGCATTTTAGTGTTGTAGTTTGATGTTGAGATGCTCATCTTTCAAGACTCAAAAAGCACCAATAACTCATTTTGTCCAATTGGAGCTATGCATCTTGCCTCACTCTTTCTCTAATATTAGCTACCGATATTTTTGACATTTCATCCTTATCCTTGGTATTATTAAAAATTGAATACAATAAAGGTGCCCAAAAAAGAAATGTTGAATTGAAAATATTACCAGATAGCTGTGAAACACATGTGCAGTGAGTTTCAACATTATCTGATCCAGGTTGTTGGATGGCTCATCCTGTTAAGGCCTGTTCTAGTGAAAGGATGGGCCCCACGGTCTGGTACCGAATCCAGACCATGCCAGTGCCGACCGTGGTCAGCAGCCCTGCAGGGCAACACATGAACTTATAAGCAAGCTTAACTTATTTTTAAAGCGGTGGCCGACGTGTTTTGGAGGACAGTGTTTGTCTGATTGATAATGGGAGTCGCAGCGAGCATGGCTTGAGTATACAATTGGGCATGAGAAATAGGGGGAAAAAAATCATTCTGTCCAGCAGAGGGATGTGGATCGCATATTTCAGGGAGCACGGCACCTGGGATTTCGGGGTTGGAGCACTGGAAAGAAGAGAGTCGGGGGGCAGCGCTCAGGAAGCAGCTCTGTCGTTTCCTCGCCCCCTCGTTCCTGGGAACCACGTAGCAGCTGCAGCCACGTGTCTTCTCAAAGGACTCGCACACGTTGTAGCAGCTTGGGGGCGGGGTGGCCTGGGGAGAGAGAGGGCAGACAGGCTGTGGGCAGATTCCCCCTGCAAAGCTGAACTGTGAGTTTGACTGAACAAAGGACAGATTTCCTCCAATGATGTCAATTTCTGAAAATAATATTGTAATAAATCTGCTTTTATTGATTGGCAGTGCAATGTTGGTTCACTTCAACCCATCATTTTTGGGGAACCTGCCAAAAAGAAAGAAATCTAACTGAACTGGTCTGTGTAGCACCACATAACAAAGAGGTGTAGACTGAACCATACCATCTTGTTGAACTTGGGCCCAGAATAATATACAGGCATTGCAAGGACAGCTAAAACTATTTAAAAACCAACAGTGAGAATGAGTAACGTTAATTAATTGGACAACTGATCCAGGTGATGGGGATCAACGAGGGGGGCCATTTAGCACTGGTGCCTTTGTAAAAACCTGGCTTTTTCTATTCCGCTTGATTGAGTGATTTTGCAATCAGACACAGAGCATTCATGGTAATTCATATGGAGGATTTAGCATTTTTATTCCTAAAAAAACCCCATTTAAAATAATTATAAGCTATATTTAGCAAATATAAATTTGGGTACTGTGTTTATTTGCAGGTCTCAGTTCAAAGCAGGTGCTGCTAAGATTCACTGAACTTTATTGTTATGATCTGTATGGGCTGATAGCAGACAAATAATTAGACTGACACAGCCATAAAAATTAAAAAATTAAAATTAGTGGACCTGAGCAGCACCTGCTTTAAACTGATGCCTGTGACGTAGAATAGCATCACAATGCAAACAGCTAACTAGTTATTTCTGCCTTTTCTTATCATGTAAAGATTGAAGGTCAAATGGGCAGTTACCCCAGGAGACCCACATGACACAGTGAAGAGGGGCCATAACTTACATATGTGGAAGCAGTTAGCACCTGCTCATCAAGTAATCACTGTCAGAAATCACTGTCAGAAGCTAAATAATCATCAACACTACTACTATGTTAACCCTCCTTCAACACTTTACACTGTATTGGTACATTTACATTTACATGTGTGTATGCAGCAGTCACTCTTACGCAGCGTAACTTACAACATAGTGCATACACTAAGGCAAGTATAGATGCACCAGCATAAATACAAAAACTGAATTCTTACAGTTTTAGCTATAGCTATAAAACCATGACCTTTCAAAAACAGAATAATTATCCAAAACATTTCAACACCACTTGTCTTTTTTGTTTTGTAAATTCCAAGACCATATTCATCTTGCCAATATTTAGTTTGGGGACAGTATTCAACACAAACGCCTGTGATTAAATCAGGTCAGTTTAATGTAGACAACACTCTCAGTCCCCACCTCCCTGAGAGTCTTATTCTACATTGTAAGTGTGAGATGAATAAAGGTCTAAGTCACATCAATAATGTCACCAGACTCAGACAGTTACCCCCCTACCCAGTCTGACTCGTGGTACTGTCTGACAGGTGCAAAGACGTTCCTCCCATTAGGCCAAAGTTAAATCTAATAAGAAGACAAATCAGTCCCCTGTCTGTCCCTCCGAGTCTGACCCCTGACCCTCAGGCCCACAGACAGCACTCTGCAGGGCCCCCGTTGGAGTGCTGTAACTTAATCCGCAGCCCACGCTGACCATATGAGTCTCTGTCAAAACCACAGGGGTTGCCATATCACTCACTGGCACTAATGACCAAATCCTCCGGGGGAGAAAACATCAAAGACACAAGTCAGCAGGATTCCTGTCAGTCTTCAATAATAACAACAGTATGATGAAGATGGAGAGCAGATACACAGTAATTCCATCCTGCCGGTACAGCACATGGTATATTTATGTTGTTTTTGCACAGGCACATGTTTAAAAGGATTACTAATATTGACAGAGGGAGAAAAATGCACAAGAACAAACATCCATCCATCCATCCATCCATTGTCTAAGCCGCTTATTCCTGATCAGGGTCGCGGGGGGGTGCTGGAGCCTATCCCAGCATGCGTTCCGGGCGAGAGGCAGGAATACACCCTGGACAGGTCGCCAATCCATCGCAGGGCACACACACCATTCACTCACACACTCATACCTACGGGCAATTTAGACTCTCCAATTAGCCTAACGTGCATGTCTTTGGACTCAGGGAAGAAACCGGAGTACCCGGAGGAAACCCACGCGGACACGGGGAGAACATGCAAACTCCACACAGAAAGGCCCCCGGCCTGGATTCGAACCCGAGACCTTCTTGCTGTGAGGCGACAGTGCTATCCACTGCACCACCGTGCCGCCTCAAGAACAAACAGTACCATTCATTTTGTAGCCACTCCCTTGGGTCTCACCTGCTACTGCCTTACATCTGTATTGATATTGTGTACATCATGTACACCTTTATTGAGCACTATACTCTGCATTGTAAAGTGTGTAATGTTGAACTGTGTTTGTCAGTATTGCCCCGTAGTTTAAGATTTACTGTCTTCGGCATCCCCTTGAAGACAATAAATCATTATATTATAATATATGATATTCTTTTTACATTGTGTTTATATAGGAGTCTCAAGGGGACATGGACTCCTCCTTTGCTTATAACAAATAAGCCCCATCATTCATTGGTTTCTTTTACCTGAAAACGTACAGATTTTTTTCAAACTGAATTCCCGGTTCATTCAAATGTTATATTCAAAATGAATGCAAAAAGATTGATTGAGATTTTCTCAAGTTAAGTTAAACTATTGATTGATAGGTGTATAGAGTGAACCATGTTCTCCGCCGATTAAATTGGGAATCCTTTTGTGCCTCTACATTAGGCAAAGGCTAACCCTGGAGAGTGAATTCCATACTTTAAATGGTGGCACCCTTCCAAGACAGCCTAATCATCTCTTCTGTGGAATATCAGAGCAGTCCCCACACCGGCTACCCCTCTCTAAGCCGTTCAGCTTCCTGCATATTCTGAGTCCCACCTGGCTCGGCTGATGCAGTGTGCTGTCAGTTCATGGTATGAGACTGAAGAAGAGCTTCTCTTGAAAAATGCATTATTACAAGCATATCCCGCAGTTTTGGAAATTCCACTGACAGATAAGGTTTTCCACAGAACTTTAACAAAGGTCAAAGGAAGCTAACACCCTAGCCAGTTGCTAGATGGATTTGGACTCTTTTCTGAAATATTCTATATAACTAGCAGGATAATAATGTTGGCTGGCTAGAGAGGCAAGATGCCAAGCTAAGTACAATTCATGTTTCTAGAGGTAACATGGCCTTTAAGCAGATTTACAACTGACATTCCTACAATTATTTCTATGGCCATTTCTTAATCTGCATAAATGTTTTTTTCAGGTCTACTGTCATGTAGTGCTCAGGTCTGAGTTTTGCATCAACAGTGCAATAGCAAAGGGATATAAATGTTAATGTTTGTTAATGGAAACTGTTAATGTTTGTTAATGTTTTCTGAAATAAAGTAGTTTTTTTGCATTTTCATTCTTTGAAAGAATATTCAGTTAAAGGTGACTGAAAAAGATGAGGCTTAATAAAGCCTCAGAAACAGATGAGGCATGCAGGCACCTGGCTCCTGTCAAAGCCATAGAAAGTGCCCCATTCATTATACCATGGAAACTTCTGGATCTTACACTGCACAAACAACATCTTCAATTACACTCATATCCTGTTGTCTCTTCTGTTGTCTGGCTATGGATTAAATAGAATATTTGTGCTATTTCTGCGAGGCCTGCTGAAATGTGCAGGGGTAAATTTGCCGGCCCACTTTCCTCTTGTTGTCTAGCTCAGCCGTGATCTGTTAATGGCAGCCCTGGACAGAATTTGCATGTCGTTAGAACATACAATGGCAAGGGGCAGTTGCAAATGGCGAAAATGACACAGTGATGAGGCGATCGCTGGAAACAAAAAGGAAAAAAAGGGGGCCCGCCCTGTCATTTTCCTCACCTGTCACTCCACCTGCAGATGCTATCGGCACCTCTACTCATGGAGCTGAACAGCTACTTCGATCCCACGCTGTGTCACCGAGCCCCAATGTTGCAATTAGAGCTGATGCGATGTTTAACTGAGGTAGCCTCGCTGACTGATCACAGATTGACAAGAGCTAGTAACACATTAGACTAGTTGCACTGCACGCTTCTTTCTCCGTCTCTGCATCAGACACAACTCTGACAGAAGCTAATGTGAAACTGACAGTGGGGGTGATGAAATCGCATATTCATATTTCGTTTCATTTTCTCTCATTAATATCCACAATAGGGGTGCTGCACAATTTGATGAAATTAACTCATATGTTTGGAGAAAAATGCATTAGAACTACAACTGCATAAGTCTAGATTCTAAAGTTTGACAAGGGAAGAACATTTTGATCAGAAAAGTTATTCTAATCACAAAATGTCTTTTTTTAGTAAACAAACTTGATAGGCTTAACATGAATGGTTAGACATTCTTATCATCTCATATGTTCAAGTTAAAGATGCATGTTATTTCATTGTTTCTCTGTTCTCTAGCACACTTGGAATTAGAAAATCAGCCCTTATTCTGTCCATAATACATCCATCAATTTTAAAAAATCAAGTCATGGAGAAGTAAGGGAATCTTTTCAGGCTCACAAAAAGAGACTAAGTGGGATTTGGTTGAGGTTTTAGGATTTTTAAAAGGTATTAATAAAGTGGATTACAGAACATTTCTGTCAGCAGAAGGGAGCATAGGGTTATTAATTAAAGGTAAAGGTAATTAAAGGTAAATTCCACAGTGGTACTTGGAAGTTTTTTTTTGTTGTTTTTTTTTTTTCAGAGTTGCTAATACAGGCAAAATGACAATCCTAGATGGGCTGAATAGTAGTATGACCAGCCTTCTACTACTACCAGTAGTAGAGTGGCCAATTCTCATCATAAAACATTTTATGTACCTCCACACCAAACGTCAATGTGGACCATTTCTGTGAAACTGAAAGTGAAAAGGGTTCTCTTATTCTTCCGAAAAACACATATTCACAATAAATGTATTCTAGCAAATTAAATCATGCCTATGCCATCTACACATACAGCTGATTGAAAATGAGATGCATGCAGGCTGTAGGGTGGCTAAAATCCTGCTAAAACTATGGTTTTTCATTGTAGTGACATGGCCCATTTTGTCTGATATCGGAATCTGACCATGCCAGTGCCGACGATGGGCAAAAGCTAAGCAGGACAAAGCATCATTGGCTATGGGGCTGCTCAGGGGGATGGAGTTGGCAGAGCTGTCTGTATCAGTGCAGAAGAGTGACCCCTCTGGTCAATCAGGCACAGGTCTGAACTGCAGAGTGAAAAGAAGCAGCAGCTGCCAGTACTTGATTCAAAGGAGAGGGCATGCTTGTTTGCGCTTTTCTGCATTTACGGAGGACAAGGATGAGACGGGGCTTACAAATACACAGAAAAAATTTGAGATAGAAATAATTCCAAAAGAAAATACAATTAGATGAGATGGGATGAATGATAGAATGATTTATTCTCATCCATCTTAAACCGTAATGCACCAGGTCTCTGTGTGTGCCCATCTCTTCCTAGTTATTTCCCCCAGAACTCATACTCAATTTCCACTCTCATCCCTTACTTCGGGCTCCTTCAGGTTTAAAAATGGCTTGCATTATATCTCTTCACAAAATATAAATGTTTTGATCCCTCAAGCCTGTAAAATTGTCCCCCGCTGTTCATTCTCCCCTACTTTTTCAGTGGGCTGCCTATCACTAAACTCTCCGGAATCCTTTCTCAGTGTTCTCTCCTTGATCCTCTCAAATCTTCGTATCAGTCACCTTACTCTCTATGGAAACTGCTCTTCTACTTTCAAATGGCTTTTACAGCCTTCCTGGCTACAGATATTTCTATCTGGTGCAATTGTTCTTGAGGTCATCACTGCTTTAAATACCATAGATCCATTTTTATCTAAAATAACTAACTAAAATATCTAATCTAACTATAGCACTGAGACAGCACTTGTTATGAACGCTTTACTGTTAGCATCTCATCCTGGTTGTGTTTATTTTCTAGTGCTCCTTGACTTACGTGCTGCATTTGATACTATTGACCACCAAATTCTCCTTAACAGGCTACAAAACCTATCATACAGGTTTCAATTTGTGCAATTAGAGTTCTCAGACTACTGTCAGGTTAAATATGGTGTTTCACAAGGCTCAGTGCTGGGACTATTACTGTTCTATTTGCTACCACTTTGATGTTATTCATAACCATGATGTGAATTTTCATTGCTATGCAGATGACACATAGCTGTATGTATCAATGAAACCAGGTGAAGTTTAAAGAATTAGATGACAGCAAATGTATTGCTCTTAAATTCAGATAAAACAGAGATCCTGATCCTTGAAGGAATAAGTTGGATCTAAAGTTAAATACAGACGACTGCCTGGTTGCATCAAATATGACGGTCAAGGACCTTGGTGTTATTACTGCTCAGGATGTCAGATTTGATGCTCATATCAAAAACATTTCCAGAGTGGCTTTCTTTCACTTAAGGAATATTGCTAAAGTTCTGTATAAAGTTCTAAATGTTGCTAAAGTTGCTAAAGACCTTCTGTCATTAAAGGATGCAGACAACTTGATCAATGCTTTTGTCACATTGAGGCTAGACTATTGTAATGCCTTACTATATGGCTGCTCGAATACCTCTCTGAAGGGTCTTGAACTTGTACAGAATACAGTGGCATGTATTGTGGCTAGATCTAAGAAATATGAGCACATTACTCCTGTGTTATCATCGCTTCATTGGCTTTGACAGAAAGTGATGTCACTCTATAGCTTGAATAAGAATGCAGTTGGTTCTCTTAACTCCCTAACCTCTGGTTTTTAGTTCAATGAAATCATCTCTTTTTTGTGCCATACTCGTGTGCCACGGTTAAAAAGCCAAACTAATCACTGTGGTCTCTTTAAAGGGTTTAAAGTTTAAAGAGGGAGAATTTGGCTAGCAGAGGTCAGAAGTGTAAGGGAGCATGTGAACGTTCACTACCGAAGGTGACCCTGGACAACCAGCTGTGCTTCTCGAGCCACATTGCAGCGATCACTCGGACCTGCAGATTCTCCCTCCATAACATCTGGAGGTGACCCTGGCCACACAACTCCCAGGCCCTGGTGCTTGGGCTCTGCAATTCCTTGCCAGGCCATTGCCATCAAGCCACTGAGTCACGCTGCCGCTCGTCTGGTGTTCAACCAGCCGAAGTTCACCACGTCACCCCTCTACTCTCCTCTCTGCACTTCCCCTCGCTCATCAGATTCAACTCATCCGGAGGGACTGCTCCCCCATACCTCCAGTCACTCATCACTCCCTACACCCCAGCCAGACCCCTCCGCTCCGCCTCCTCTGGCAAACTGACTGCCCCATCCCTCCGGTGCCTGACAGCCGCTCGGTCTTGTCTCTTCTCTGTCCTGACCCCTCGCTGGTGGAACGACCTTCCGCAATCGGTCAGGACCACAGAATCACTTGCGATCTTCCGCAAGAGACTCAAAACCCACCTTTTCAGACTCCACTACCAATCTAGCTAATTGTTACCACCACTGCCTATTTGTTCAACGTTATATAGCCCTGCTTACTCCATTTAATAAAAAAATGTAAAAAAATAAATAAAAAAAAATTAATAACCTTTTCCTTCCCAGTGTTACAGGTATGGTACGCAGCTGCCTGCAATGATGTCTATCGCTGTATTACTGCACTGATCTCTTGCGCTAACTATGATTGTTCCTACCATGTATGTATGCACATCTTGTAAGTCGCTCTGGATAAGAGCGTCTGCTAAATGTTTAAAACGTAAATGTAAAATGTAGAAGGTGACGGCTCCCTGGAGCCTGAATAAGAGTGTGATTGGTTCCTTTAACTAGGGACCTCTGGTCTTTCGCTCAGTGAGCTAATTGTATATTTTGTTGTGCTGTGCAGATGGCAAGGGTCGCTGTTCAAAACCTGCAGCACACCTTCCCCTGGCACAGTGGTGCCAGTAATTCAGATGATGAGACTAATACCGATCAGTTGGCTGAGGCTACTGCGGGAGTTTAGAGGGGGGGAATCTAGTTAACAGAGTTCAGGAGTGTAAGTGAGCACATGAACATCCAATGCAGGAGGTGACTTCGCCTCCTGGAGTCTGAATAAAAATGTGATTGGTTCCCTTAGCTGGAGACCTTTGGCCCTTATCTCAGTGAGCAAATTGTATCTCTTTTTGTGTCTAAACTCACAGCAGAGCAGCCCCCATTACACATGCAGTAGCATCACTTCAATACATATTAGGATGCATAAGGTTTCCTCTTTTTCCCCCTCGCAATTCCCTGGTTTCTCATGAAAGTTCTTCCTAGTTTTTACACATCTCTTTCTGAATACATTCCCATTACCACAAAATAATATTCCTCATTTCCTCTGGCTTCTTCATTGCTTCCTGCTGCTTCCCAAGGGTAACTTTTGACTCTTTCCTATCATTCCTTAAATGTATTCCTTCTCTTATTTTTACCTCTATTATAAGTATAATCTGTCCCTTTCTGAAAAGGTATTCTTTACAACACTGGTCTCCATCACAATAATTACATATCTCTGGAGCTTCAGCTTTCTACCACAGGTGATTATTATGTTTGAAGGAGAGAACTGGGATACCACGTTTGCATTTGGTAGCTTGTTGCTTTATTCAAATTTCTAGCCACGACACACACACGAATTCATGGCTCCACCTACTACCGCATGCGTAGCAACCACATGGTCCAGCATTACCGTAAATGCTGCAGTAGGTGGACATAACAGTGATCCTAAACTTTGAAATCTTAAGGCTGCCTAAAATTACCACCCTGTGGCTAATGACCCCTACCTCAATAAAATGGTTGACTTTTGACACCTACATAATTCATTGGACAGTGACACATTGTTTGTTATTTTGGTTCTGTACTCTAGTACTTTGAGATTGGAAGGATACAGCGAGGTTGAAGTGCAGACTGTCAGCTTTAATTTGAGGGTATTTTCATCCATATCGGATGAACCATTTCGAAATTATAGAACCTTTTGTACATAGTCCCCGCCATTTTCAGGCACCATAATTCATTAGACAGTTTAACATAATGTATGTATCCTTTGCATGCAATGACTGCTTGAAGTCTGTGACACAGACATCACCAGACACTGGGTATCTTCCCCGGTGATGCTCTGCAAGGCCTGTACTGCAGCCATCTTCAGTTCCTGCTTGTTTCTGGGACTTTTTGCCTTCAGTCTCCTCTTCAGCATGTAAAATGCATGTTCAATTGGATTCAGATCCGGTGATTGACTCAATTGACTGGTGATGTCAAGGATTTTCCACTTTTTGTCCATCAAAAACCCCTTCGTTGCTCTAGCAGTATGTTTCAGGTCATTGTCTTGTTGCATGATGAAGTGCCGTCCAATGAGTTTGGAGGCATTTGGTTTTATCTGAGCAGATAAAATATTTATGTAGACTTCAGAATTCATTGTTCTACTTCTGTCTGCAGTCACATCATCGATGAAGACAAGTGAGCCTGTTCCACTGGCGGCCATACAGGCCCAAGCCATAACACCCCCTCCACCATGTTTCACGGATGAGGTGGTATGCTTTGGATCATGGGCTTTTTTTTTCTCTCCACACTTTCCTCTTTCCATCACTCTGGTACATGTTAATCTTGGTCTCATCTGTCAACAAGAGTTTGTTCCATAACTCGTGGGGCTCTTTTAGGTGCTTTTTAGCAAACTTTAGACTTGACACATCTACACCTACATCCAGGAGAGTGTTTTTGATCTGTTGGGCCATTGTCAGGGGGGTTTTCTTCACCATAGAGAGATTTCTCCAGTCATCCACTGCAGTAGTCTTTTGGTCTACCGGGTCTTTTGACATGTGAGTTCACCAGTTGTTTTTTTTCTTGTTAATGATGAACCAAACTGTTAACTTGCACATGTTAAGGGATTTTGCAATGTTCCTGATTGATTTATTTTCATTTCTGAGCCTTATGATGGCCAGCTTAATTTGCATCGACACTGCTGTCTTCCTCATGTTGTCACACCCCAACAACAATCTCCAAAGGCAATTGCAAGGTCTAGAATCAAGACTAGACATCAACAGCTCTGTTCTGCATTCACTAATGACACAAATGAATACACCTGCCTAACAAAACACATCTGTGAAGCCAATTCAACAAATACTTGTAGTACCTTAAAATGGGGGACCATGTACAAAAGGTGCATCCGATATGGATGAAAATGCCCTCAAATTAAAACTGACAGGCTGCACTTCCACCTCATTGTCATTGTATCCTTTCAATCTCAAGTGTTAGAGTACAGAACCAAAATAACAAAAAATGTGTCACTGTCCAATGAATTATGGTGCTCACTGTATATCCAACACCCACTACAGGCTGCATTTCAGTTGCTATTTAATTCACTAATATATGGAGGCATGTCTATACAATACATACAGTTATTTAGTACTATATAGCAATTTAATAATTCAAATAATCACAATATTACAAAGGATGGGTAAAACAAAAGTTGTATTTTATCTACAAATGTAAAACATGTTATAAAGTATGGAAATATAAAAATAACATTTTTCCATTATGCTGAGGACACCCAGGGCCTCTTTCATGGACCCCCGGAGGCACCCAGACCACATTTTTGGTACCCCTGCTCTAACATACAGGGAAGTGAGATGGGAAACAGTGACTGGTCACCAGCTTGTTGCTTCCTGTGGCTCAGCTGCAGCCAGCCTCCCCTGCCCCTCCCTGTCCTTGGTGGCACCGCCATGTCTCACATGCATCTCCCATTGTCAGACCCTGCAGGAGTTCTGGTCCTTCCCACAAAATACGTACGAGTAATAGAGTACATAACTATTCCTATTTCCAGAATCAATAACATGATTGATAATGAGGATGTCTATGATGCGGATTCCATTACGGGCACTGCAGTCTCAGCACTCGCTGTCTTTAATTACTCCAGCTCCAGTTAATGAGTGTCACGCTCTACTGATGTTTTAGAGGGACCTTAAAATTAAGAGAAAGTGAGGAGATCTCCACTTGCTTTGGGCATAGGCTCTATATGAAGTCTGCTGATGGATACAGTTTTTTATTTTAGTACTGTTGTACTTAATGCTCTTCTAAGCACAAAAAAATGATTGTTTGCACCTTAGAATGGATTGCAGCTAGAAAGTGGACCTATGCACTTCCATTGAAATGGGTTGGTTTGATTATTCAAATGGCTCCCTTTGTTTTGGCAGCATAGGAGATTCTGCAAACATCAGGACTCACTGCTGGATTTGATCAGCTCCAGGCCCTTTGCTCTGTAAACACTTAGCATCCTTAATTTGTGTTCGACCCTCTTGCGATTTCCAACATTTTCCCAGCGACTTCACCTGCTCGTCCACAGCTGTGTCTACACAGCTGCCGCACACATGTGGCTGCGCTTGACAGACGGAGGAGGGAGAGGTGCTAACAGTCCAGAAGGAGAGGAAGGGGGGCCGATAAGATACAAAACAGACTGGAGGAAGAAGGGTAGTATTTAATTTCCATTGGGCCTGAGATTCAGCTATAGAGAACTGCACAAAATTCTCAAACCAATAACCATGGAAAGGGCACAAGTAAAAAAAAAAAGATGCAAATGTGTATTGACAAACAACAAACCACTGAACAATGTAAATTAGGCAGATTTTAAATTTGCTCTCTACTTGTCCTTTCTAAAGCTCTCTGGATCACGCTCCTCCTTTCCCCTTCCTGCTTTTCCCTACACAATGGGAAATTGATATAATTACTCTGATGACTCACTACAGATGGAAGGAAACTAGATTTTACATATGCTTGCATTGGTTTGTGCCTGTGTTGTAACTTTCATTATATAGATGTAATTTTATGCAATTTATTTACCCTCCCTGTTATTTGTTCATTTGAAGCCTAATGGAGAGGCAGGTTTCTACTATGTACCAAAATAGCTAGTTGTGATGCCTGCTACTCCCCACAGTGGTATTTACATTGTTTGATAAATGACAAAACATATGTCTATTTGTTCATCTCAGTTCAGTATATTTGCTGAACTTTACATCAATGTGATTTTCTTCATTTCCGATGCACGGAAGACATGGTTTTTATACATGAGAAATGGGGATAGATTTTGTTCTAGTTTGCTGTCTCTACACAGAAAATGATTGATGCTTTAGGCAAGGCACCAATTTATCCATAAGCAGGAGTGATATATAACTGTTAAAGAGAAAGCAGGCCGTGGTCTACTGTGTAATAGATGTACTCATTTTGATTGTAAAGCAGTTTTCATTTTAAACACGGTGTACTTTGAGTTCTTGGAGTATTTTTTTCCCTATAGAGCAATATTGTCTTTCATACCCAAACCGGTTTATATTTTATTTTAATACATATTCATATCTTTACATTTGTGGCATCATTAATTACCATCAAAATAATCCCACCCCCACTATTCTAGGTCAAAGGAAACAAACACATGTATAGTGTTAGCATTCAAAACCTTTAGTTTGTCAGGGTATATATTACAGCAATGTTTAATATTCCAGGGCAACTGGCAAACATGTATTATGTTTCCTTTTGACATAATAGCTTGAATTATTGGCAAAGAGTTTGACTGATTTGATTTATTTTTGCTAGCCTGAATTCACTGTTGACAAAACTATTCTGAACTATTTTGTTCACTGAAATTATTTTTTCACATTTTACACATGTACTGATAGTTCCTTCAGTGACCATAGATCTTGTGACTGTGTCTGCAATATCGATTGACTGCAGTTCAGGGGAAGTTGTAGTTTTTAACCACCTCATAAATGTCTCAGAGATTGAGTGGATTTAATCTAGTCTCCTGTGACAGTAGATCCAGACAGTAGATGTCAACAACACTGGCCAATGGTATTAGTTGGTATTATTGACCACACAACATGTTGCAGTATCTTTCAAAAGCAATAAGTCAATTTTCAAGATGGCATAGCCAGGTCAGGGTCATATGAGGTTGGGGTAAGAGGTTGAAATCAGGAGCATGCCTATCAGACAGTGTTTGAATAGAATGTGTCTGTATTTCTGCTCAGATCTCCTCATCTGATCCTTCTCCAATGGTTACCCTTTGATAGTATATATTTTATACTGGCATATCAGACCCTCAACAACACCGCCACTGCATACTTACAGTGTCTCTCTCCCCTCTGGCAAGCCTATGTCCTATGTTACATCGCCTCTAATCATCTGTCTGTCCCTCCCATCCAGGCTTCCACAACAACAGTCTGCACATTCTGCATCCCCCTGTTTTGGAATGAGCTATCCACTCCAATCAGGACAGCAAAGTGATTCAGAACCTTCCATCCCCTTTGGAATACTCCCCTTTTCAGACTGCACATGGGCTCATCTGATTCTCATCAGCTCCACAGACCTGCTCTAGCCTGGTAGTGGGAATGAGGCCTGTACAAATGTCAACAGCTTGTCATTTGTATTCTGATTTATACTTATTCTGAGTCCATACATTCAGGGAGTTATGTTGTAATTTGAAAAGAGGTGTTTTCTTTGATCTTTTAGGGTAGCTTGCTATGGGTCGTAATGCACTTGCTTTTTTCCTACTTTATATTCAGAATTGTGTTTTGTATTGCTCTGGAAGCCGCCCCGGATAAAGGTGTCCGTAAAACGTATGAATGATAAAAAAGTCCTGGCATCTGTCCATTTCTCACCACCAACTGTTGAGCTCCCTCAGGCCAAAGGGGGTCCAGTGTAATGCAATGTGAGCCATGGCTTGCTGGAGCGCTGCTGGTTGACTGTGTACTTGGGGGCGCATTCATTAGACTAAGAGCAAGTGCCTCAGCTGGATACAGCGCCCGACAGTCGCATATAATGTTTTAGATGAAAGTGAGGCTTCAGTAAGCACTTCAGGTGGGTGAGGGCTTAGCTTTAGAACTTTGGCTGAGATTAAACGTGAGTCATCACTGCTACCAGCAGGGTGCTCTTAATAACTATGAGCTCACACTGTTAATGAATGCAAGAAGGCAAATCCTCTTCTTTTTACCTATTTTCTCTGAAAATGCTTACGTATTGGGATCATTTCATGCAAAAATCGAGATACCATAGTGATGCATGTCACTAGCTGCTTTTTTTCCAGCAGTATTTGTTATTAAAGACAGTGGGATACAGTGCAAGGTATGACTATCATATCAGGTGGTGATTGGCCAAGACAGAGAGCAACAAAACAATGGAAACTGGGCTCATGACTGCTTAGTTCCTCTTTAGAGGGTGCAAAAAAACAAAACCGCAACAAAAGAAAAAACAACAAAGATGTTCTTATTTCTTGTATGGAGAGAGGAGGATGACACTTTCTCTTGTGGCATTCTGGAGGACTACAGGGAGCCAGAATGCACGCGCACAGCAGTTGTATCTTAATGAAGAACTGTTCTGCTATAGTCACAGCAGGTTGTGCCTTTATAAGAGGCCTGTTGAAGGCAGCACGCAATACCTGGGCTGATTACCAATCAACGTCAGCTGTGCGTGTCACTGTCCAAGGTCCTGAAGTTCCTTTGGGAGACAACAGTAACAGCTAAATAAAGAGCAGGCGCAGCATTCCCTGATCCCCCATCATCCCTCCCATTATCCCAGACCGTAACGCTTAAAATCGCCCTATCCTGATTTCTATGTTATTAAGTGACGTATAAAAGGACATCACTGTCATTATATTTCAAGTTTAACACCTTATGAAGGAGGAGAGAGAAGGAAAATCAATTCCCTGGTGCATATAAATACGACTCATGAGGGCTTCCGAGTAGCTCAGTCGCTGAAGGTGCTTACCACACACAGTCTGGGCCTTACAGCTGAGATATTGCAGGTTCAAGCCTGGGCTATTTCATTAGTCAACTACAACCAGGAGTCTGTAGTCTTCCCAATGGGACCACATATACAGAAAAATGTATGCATTCATTACTGTAAGTCGCTTTGGATAAAAGCGTCTGCTAAATGGCATATTATTATATTGTAGTGGTCGGACACAGTCACCTTCGACTGCCCGGCTGCCTTCACCTAGCATTGTCATTATAGCAGAACATGTAGCAGAAGTGCAGACCATTGCTTCCTTTCCAAACACTTCTTACTCCCATGTTGTTAGCTGGGCACTACTGCTACTTACCTTATTCATTGGTGGCCATGTCATAAACTCAATTTAATTTGATGGATTACTGAGATCTATGCTGGTCCCATCATGCCGATCCACCATACATCAGTGGTGAGACCAGGGAATTATTGTTATGCATCGTTAATTTTTTAAGCAAAAGACAATAACAGGTAGCTAGACTTTTATGAATAAACCCATTGTCTTTTACACAATATTGTCTGGTGGACAGTTAAACGGCATGTTTTTGAAATTGGGAAGACTCAGAGGGCTCATATGCCAGGGACAGTTGGGGGGGTAAGTGTGGGAATATGGAGAAAGCACTGAAATAGACAATATCCACATTCCACGTTGTTTCCTTCCCATTTGTGTTATTCATTTCCAGACTCGGTGGGGCTTCAGGGGGAGGCTTCAGAGAGAGGCCCTTTCATGATTGTCTGTGATCTTTCCTCCAGCACCAACACATGCATCCACGCATCTCCTAATCCTTCAGAAACTCATTCCGGGCAGGATTCCCGACCGCTCCTTCTCTCTGTTTGCGTGCCGTGACGGATTCCCACCGACAGCCTCAGTCACATCAGCCCCAAAAACAACTCTGCCCTGTTTGCTTGTTACCACGGCGTCTCTCCAGCACCGTCCATATTTTAGCAGCATGACACTGATGGCAGACGCACGCATGCATACATTAAGCCCAATTTGTTATCGTTTATCGGAAGATTTCCACGCTGCTTTCGAATGCCAGGATGGGGGAAACGCTTGGCATGACCGTGGAAACAAAAATACACTGGGATAATGATGATAATGGCTTGTGTGGGGAAGAATGACAGAATAGTGAGTGATTAGCAGAATCCCAATGAAGTAAAGAAACCCTGTGGTTATTCAAAGCCTTTGTGACAATTCAAAGCAAATACCCCCTTTCTTCCAAGGCTGAAACCTCTTATCAAAACTTTAGCTGCCACACACACACACACACACGCACGCGCACGCACACGCACACGCACACGCACATGCACACGCACACACACACACACCAGACACTGGCCCCTGCTCTGAACAAGGTTCTTTCCTCTACATTAAAGAACATTATTAAGAAAGAGTCACGCACTAGGTTATGAGCCAGAGGACCTGACCTTTGATCTGGTCTGAAGCACACCTCAAACACACTGTGATCCGCACAGCAGCAAGAAGTCAAAAAGAACAGCGATATAAAAACAAGAGATGACATTAAGGCCCAAGACAGGTTCTCATTAGCTCTCCTTTTTTTTTCATGGAAGAACTAGACAGTAGACAGAGGGGGTTTGAAGCATAACCCACAGTGAACTGTCAGATATGCTGGTTAATACAGCCATAAGACGGCTCTCAGACCATCAATGCGCCAGTTTAACCGTCTCCCAATGGAATGATACTGAAATCTTTCTCGGTTTTTCTCCCACAGACACAGCTCTCTTTACAGGCCAATCTGCTTTTTCGATTTATGTTCCTGGAACACAGCCCACCAAACTAAACCTCCATTAGTCAAACACAGTGGGGTGAGTGCTAAAAGTTGACCGTAACGTTAACCCCGTTGGAAACACAGATACCTTTTTGCTCAGTGATGTATGAAATTGCACAAAAAGTTTCCCCAGCTTCTATGGTAATGTGGACAGAAACGTGCCCCTATTCCTCATTTGCATATATTGAAAGTGATGAATGAAAGGACATCAGTGCGGTACTACTGTTAAAATGGGCCATGTCACCATATCTGGTCTTGGGCAGGTGGACAGTGTGGGACAAAAAAGGATTAGCTGGAGTATCTAAAATGGCACGTGCTCCTGATTGCCGGTTTCCATTTTAAATAACACTGCAAGGACCATGATCACTGTGCATTTGTGAAAGGTTTTACCCTGACTAGCGCCTGCAGCTCTCCATATGAGGTTTGGTTTTGGTTTTAGTTATTTGGTTCCTTTGCTCACCCTTTGCTCTCAGGATAGAATACCTATCAGCATGGTATTGTAGTCAACTATGTCATTTATATATACTCCTCAATTAACTTGGATACTGGGTTATAGACTAGATTTAATAATAATGTTCTCTCTCTCTTTCTCTCTCTCTCTCTCTCTCTCTTACTCTCTTTTTCATTTTCAATACCCAATGTGATTGTTGACTGTTTAATGACTTAAGGTCTGTTTTAACGAGATTGGTAATAGAATTTGTGCATTGATATGAAAAAGTAAAGAATGGCTTTATTAATAATACTTTATTACAAAAAATCACACATTTTGATGGCAGAATAAAGGGAGTGTCCAAATCAAATCTCCCTCCCTATCAGTTTCTCTCTATGAGTCCGTTTCCACTAGAATTTAGTCGAATTTTGCATGCAGATCTCTGTAACTCTTTTGTTCTGCTCCTCCAGGGTAATTAAATCAATGTTACTCTTGCTCAATAAACGTATGTTTAGCAAGGCTGCTAATTATCTCCCGGGTACTCTAATTGAATAGATAATATGGCGCTTCCTGAGCCAATCAACAAAGCCTGAGTGTAAATTACTTTTTTATTCCTTTTCATTATTAACACTGATGCTTAACCTTGACTCTGTCAGTCTTTGTTAATATCTGCCCTGCCTGTAAGAACATTTATGAAAGGTATCTCTGTTTCTCATCCTGTAATATTCTCTCTTTCTATAATGTATATGGACATGGATATTAATAAAACCCTGCTTTGTCTAGTGTTGTCAGCCCCGTGGATATTAATAAACCTCACTGACAGGTCTCACTGAGTCTTGACAGGCAAGCACCTTAGGGTGGGCTGATGGCCTATTCATTCGGGGTGGATGCGTGCTGTTGTAATTGTCCCCTTTAGTTTGTTAATTGGTGTTTGAATTTGGCCATGAATGCTCAAAGTGGGACCGATCACATTAATAGTTGTGGCCATGGTATTTCACGTTCTTAACATTTTAAGCATTTCCCCCCCTTTTTTCTCTCCAATTTGACAGATCCAAACAAACAATCCAACAATCCTTAATTCCACTGCCCTAACCTCTGCCCAACACTGTATTCAGTGAAGAAGGTGTCAGGGGGACACGCCTCTCCTCTGGGAGTGACTGTGACGATCTTCTGTATTTCATAAAACAGATCCTTTTCCTTTTCATTTGTTACTATTATAATTTGCTTTTAGTATTTATTTCCCATTGCATAAGGGCTCTCAAAATAGACTGTGTTAACTGCAAAATGATCTTGTTCAATGAAATTATTTCCTTATTGTTCATTTCAGTGGAGGTTCACACGCCTAGTAGTCAACCACAGCTACCTGGAGAAGTGACGTATGCTGAAGAATACTCCTGCACCAAACTTTATTTGTTCAAATACAGTTTGGTGAATTTTGCAAGAGACAGTGTGCGGGAGTATTCAACTTATTTCTCTTTCATAGCTCTTTAACTTAAATAGGAATGTACATGATTCATTTTTTCAAGCATTGTCTTATTATGAGTAAATTGATTTGCACATAGCTCCTGCTCCCTATCGATTTGAAAATATATATATCTTAATAAGAAGTCTTCACAGAACATTCTGAGAAAAGTGGGAGCCTTGCTAGAAAAATTTTCCTACTTTGAGTTCAATAAGCATAAAATTAGAAAACATTTTCCTGTGACAAATACATTTTTTGCACAGTTCTCCTCATTGGCAGCAAAAACATATGTGACTCAGTCATCAACAGTATTTGTGTGTGTGGGACGAGAGAGAGATTGCACAGTTGTCTGTTAGAATAAATGCTGCCTTTTATTTTATTTTTTGACAAATCGACCACCCCCTGGTGCCGTCCTACGGCTCACATTTAGCCTGTGCAGGCACTCCTGTGTCCCGGGTCTTATAGAAAATACATACAAATACAGGTTTAATGGGTATAATGGGTTTTGATTGCTGAGTTTTTTGTTTGCTTTTTATTGCATGGTAGGTTGTCTCTGCCATAAACCGAAAAGGCTCACGGACGGACACTTGGAACCCCGACCCGACCCCAATGGATGTCAGGCTCCCAAGCCAGCGGAGTAATAACCGGACTGTGATAGATGAGCCTTTTCATTCTCTTTCCCCCCTTTGTGCTGCGGCACAATGATAGCAAAAGGCTGATTAGACACTGATTAGACACTTTTAATATATGTCGCCGTGGGACGTGCGGAAGCGCGGGACGCGGCGCGGAGTTAACCGGCGCGGCGTCATACGGTTTTTCATTAACTCTGCAGAAAGGAGGCCCAGCGTGTGGTTATTACAGCTCTCTCAGATCCAGAGCTAGGCAGGCCTCTATATTTATACCCGTAAAGTGGGAGGGGAGGGGGAGGCCGAGTAAAAAAGCAAAACGCAGCGCTATCTCAGATCAGTTCATTTCTGAAAATGGGACAAAATCTGTTTGTAATCCACCTCCCTCCTGTTTATTCCTTTTCTTTGCAGCATTTTCATGCGGTGACAGTTTAATCTGTTAGGGGGTGTCGCACAATAAAGCCTCCGGTAGCAGCAGTTTATATTTGTACAGTATGTGTATCCATGATCGTCTCAAAATAAAATAGCATGTTTTGAATGGACTTCACAGTGACAGTTTGTATGTGTATGTGTATACACGATCATCTCGCAATAAAATTGCATGTTTTCAATGGACTTCACAGTGACAGTTTTATATGTGTATGTGTATACATGTTCGTCTCACAATAACATTGCGTGTTTTCAATGGACTTCACAGTGACAGTTTGTATGTGTATGTGTATACATGTTAGTCTCACAATAACATTGCATGTTTTCAATAGACTCTGCAGTGACAGTTTGTATGTGTATGTGTATGCATGGTCGTCTCACCATAGACTTAACAGTGACAGTTCTCTGTGCAGTTTTCTGAGTTTTTCTGTACTGAAATAACATTGAGATGTAGACTCAATAAGGAGTAATAGAAGGGAACTGTCATTTGGAAAGAGCTACAGTAACTGGAGCTGTGCCTCTATGAATATATGCAATACAGGCCAAATCCTTCGTCTTATGGCTGGTCCCAGTGCAATCTCTTGCAAAATGCAAGCTAATTTGTCTTTTGTATGGAAGTACAATCCCTTTGTGACTCTACACTTACAGTATGTGTGATCATTGAGCAGGAGGAATTTTAAACAATGATTCGGTGCTGCAAAAAAATTATAACAGAGCACCACATTTTCTGGCACTGAATTTTGTATATATCTATATTTGCCATCAGGTTGCTGAATAAGAGGGTATTTTGGTTTTGTTCCCCTAATATTCATGTTCATGTTTATTACCAAATCATGTATTTTTCGTCTGCGAATAAATGGTTCCACAAAACACAGTATGTAGAGGTAGCTCCCTCCATGTCTCAGAGGTATCTTTGATATATTATCTTATTATCTAAGACCTAGAAAATCAAGACCAAGTCTTGTGTCAAGGTTTCCTGTGTTTGCTTTTTGTTTTTTATGTTTTTTGTATTTCCAGTTTTTTCTGTGATCTTGGCTGCACACCAAATTTCCCAACTGGGATAATAAAGTTTAACTTGACTTGGCATACATTTATAGTAATGTATTAAACACCACTGGCTTGTGCGTGTAAGCTGCAATATCACGGTGAATAAAACACCCGTTTAACAGTTCAGTACTTGCTTGTGCCGTCTCAGTTAGTGTGTCTCGTCCAAAGTGTGGACCAAAGTCGCTCTCTAATACATACCTGGTGTGTGAGTACAACACATGACAGCAAAGGGACGAAGACAGTTTTCCTACTGCTGTGACGTCTCGGTCAGAGTGGACAAATAACTTCCAGATTAAGAAGGCTGGCTAGATTCTAACTAGTGATGTCTAGGCTATAGGGCTCAGCCTGCGCTCATGGTGAACACCCTCACTGACTGGGCCAGTTGGGAGCACAACAGAATGCTCCCTCTTTGACTTAGCCACAGCATTCTTGTTTCCATACAATTGTAAATCAGCTCTAGATAGTCCATTGGAAGATTATATCAGAATAATCAATATTGCTATGAGATTCAAGCATTTCATTGCAAAACCATGTGGGCTACTTAAACTACCATAGACAAATGGCATGGCAAAAGAGATAAGGAGTATTGTTAGTTCTTTATTATGTATTATGTAGTCATTATGTAGCAAAATCAGATCTCCCGTGAAGCAAGTCAGACGCCTAAATATTAGTCACATGTGTCAAGGCACAAATTCAGACTGGTACTGTTGGAGTGAAGCAAGACTGTAGTACTGCACTACACAAAACCAACATTCTTACAAAGACTGATTACCCAGAGAGCCCCAGAAACCCCTGCAAGCACTAGAGCCTTCAAGCAGAACCTTCACTTTCAGAATTGGCTTTTTCTTTAGTTTTCACATAAATATTTCCTCTTATTTCACAATAGGGGTCAAACAACACACAAGCATCACAGCAGTGGAACAGAGTAACCAATTACATAACTGCTATGTGTCAAGTAAAACTGCCTCTTGTTTTCCTCCCGTTGGTTGTGATGTTGAAGTTCTAATAACAACACATAATAGCAATAATTAAAAATTGTCATCACACCTGACCCAAATCACTCCTGCTCATCCAGTCAAAGAGAATCTCTCCATTCCCATCAACACGCAGCAGGAACCACCACTAACCTTTTGAAATTAAACTTTTCTGAGCACATTATCCCCAAAAAGGCAGTCTTTTAATGGCTGTTAAAGGCAATTAATAAGAAGGGCAACTTGCTGAGAGAGGAATTAATTACGTGTCTGGTTTTATGACGGTCCAGGATTTATAAATATGGGAACATGCGTTGCGCAGAATAAATTGCCTCGGTTAACAGCACGCAGCGTTAAGCCAGAGCCCCATGATGCCCCGGGACAGATGCTGCAAGCTGAGACTCACTATTTATAGACCGCCCGTAAAACCGGGGGTTTATTACTCACTGTGATGGGAGCACGCCTGCTATCAAAAACGGGCCTGATGGGCTATCGCCGGCCCCTGCTCCACGGCGCGGGGCTACTACCATCGTTCTGGTGTCACGTCTGCCCGCCCAAAGCCACAGAATCCCTGTACACTCTGCCCAGACTGGCACAACTGCCGGCACCAGGTCGCAGAGCGGTGATCTGGCGCTGTGCGAGGGATTGAAGATCAACGACCCGTGACATGTTTCACGCTCAACCATCCCCCCCCCCTCCCCCCCACACCCAGTTTTCCAACACAAATAGTGGGGCAGTGCGTTTCGCACTGAGTCACGTTACATTACGTTGAGGGTTTCTGACGGAGCGACTGCTTGGCGATGGGTCATCGGTGCAGCGTCTGTCATTCGTAAGGGTGAGATGAAAGCATCCAAATATTCAGGTCAACTAATATGGCCTATCCAAACAGCATTAGGGCTTATGATGAGGGGGCCTGCCCCAGCATCCTCTGTGGACTGACTGACTGGCAGCGATCTGCACTGCACATCATTTAACCCTTCTCTGCATTCCCACTAGTTGCCCAAGCACCGGGCCACTGTTTTTCCCAGACGATAGTCCCTACAGGTGGAGCAATGCATAACGACTCTCCCCATTGGCTCACACCGTATCCTTTCAGGAGACAAGCCCCCCCCACCTCCACCTTCTAGACCCTGCTCCCCGGGCAGAGGGGATTTGTTCTCTCGCCATGGTAACAGGCTCATTATTCAAGAAGGACTGCTGAGACACAAGGACACAGCAGACAAAGTGTAGCCTTCTCTGCCTGTAAATGCGCTGTCAGTGTGAGGGCTGCTATTTGCTCTGGCTCGGCGAGCGAAAGCAGCATCTCTTTCCTCGTGCGGAGGTGAAAGGGAGTCGCGACTGTGATCTGATCAACAACAAGCTGAAGCTCCTTCGTTCCAGAGATGCGGTGTCATTAGCAAAAATAAATGTTGAATTCTCTATACTTCACACTGAACGTCCTGCCCTGCATTTCTGGACCTATGCAGAGCCCCAATGAAGGCAGGTGCTTATGAATAGTCATTAGTAAGTAGGCTGTTAGTTGTTTGGTTCTGATTCTGCTCACCATTGATATGCATGAGATCATTGCAACAGCCTGTCTGCACATGAATATTCAGAGTCCATCAGCAGAACATTTTTAGCAATGACTAGAACTCTTTAGGAAGGACTGAGGAGTGCTGGATCTCGCTATTGACAGTCTCTCAGCATTCAGATTTTACAGAGAGTGATTGACATACTTAATGCTTTAATGGACATAGTATCAATTGTTAACCAGTACACTCACAAACTAAATTCACTTTGGCCCAATGCCATGCTTCTAGAAAATGAATGGCCAGAAAATGGGCTTGGTATGCCATGGTTCTAGAATATAGATAGCCAGAACCAGTGCATGATATGCAGGCCCATAGTCAGCCTGGTACAAGCAGGGGGGGTCTTTTTCTCATTGATTCTGATCTGACTGTGGGCATGTGCAGCCCCCCCTTTTTAATGTGTGTCCTCACCCCCTCCTAAATGGTTTAGTACATTCTTTGCTTTGAGCATTTTCATACATTTAAATACAAAAAGTTTAAAAAAAAAAAAATCAACAGCACACCTGATACTGTCAGAAGCTTCCATTTTTCCATTGAGCCAGCAGACCACTCAATAGCATCACTCACCTGTACGCACATTTGTAATACTTAGGGTCAAAGGGCAGACTCTGTCCCTTACCTGCGAAGCCTGGGAGCTCACCAGCCTCTCCGTCACTGACTTGAACGCGGCCGTGTGCCTCTGCTTGTACAGCTCCTCTGATTTCCTCTCCACCTAGGGACAGCGAACAAGAGCAGGTCAGCTCACCCCATAAGAAGCCCGTCACAACATGGCTCCGATTGACAAAATGGAGTCTGGAACTGACAGGGTTGTTTTTGGGTGTGCAGTGTGGATCAGACCCTACCTTGTACTGTGCAGGCCCAGGGAGCTCGGCCTCCCCCCTCTTGACGAAGGTAGGGCTCCGTCGGGCCTGGGTCCCAAAACCCCCCTTCTTTGTGCTCTCCAGTAGGGCCTTCCTCAGGCTGTCCTTGGCGAGGCCATAGTCAAACAGGTGATACGCGCCTGGGCCTGGAGTGGCGACAGAGCATACATGGGGATTGGCTGCAGTGAAGGGGGTGGGGGAGCGGGAGGGAAGGGGTGGTTTTCTGGGAGAAATATTTTACGACACTGCACTTCCACTGCCTGTCCTCTCATACTCCTGTCGCATCGTGTACAGTAATAGCATTGCTTCGGCTATATTGTAATTTTAGTAATTACCTGAGCAACTCTTTTTTATCTGCCAATCTATCTCCCCGTGTATTTATGTGCTTGGCAGACCGCCGTGTATCTGGGTGATTTACTGTAACAGGTAGCAGATATAAAACTCGGAGACCAGCCATAAACGCCCTCACAGCACAAACACTGTGAGCTACTACGTGACAGGGTTGGAGGAAATAAGGGACAATAAGCCCACACTTGGGTGACTCTCTAAGTCATCTTTGCATGTATATAGAAAGTCAAACACACACGCACGCACCAGGAGTTGCTGATTTCCTGTTCTCAGAGACGAAGCGTACGGCTGTCTGGCCAAAGGGGCCCCTTTTAAGCCCTGTGGTCTTCTTTAGAGCATCCAAGGCAGTGCGTGGGTCATTGTACACACCTACAGGTGGCGCAACCTCCTTCACTGGAACAAAACGCTGCAGATTGGGGAGGGAGAGAAACAGGGGTCAGAAAATTGGCAAGTAACTATGTCTGACACGTCCTCAAATTTATTTTAGAACAGCATGAGATTTCACCTCAATTGGAAACCCTGGGCTACAGACATTTTTTAATTAAGAGGTAATATATACTGAGCAATTTTACTGTGAATGTACATCTTTGTGAAAGCCTTGTATGCCCCTACTCCCAAAACCTAAACCTAACTTCTAACCTTAAACTCAATCCCAACCCTAAATGTAATCTCAAAACCAACTGTAACTTATTATGCAATTAAAAATGCTATGTGACAACATATGCTCAGATTGCTTACTTAACTACAATGTAATTAGATGAGACAGTGGTCTGCTTAATATAGCTTGGTTCTAAGGTGTTTTTACTGTGGGTACTTTATATGAAAAAAGCACATACATAAGAACCTGTGAAAGGGAGGAGGGAATTAAATCAAATGGTGTTAACGTGAAGCTGTACCTTTTCAAAAGCATTTGAGTCCAGTCCTTCCCTGGAGACGAAATCGCCATGGAGACTACACACACTACTCTCATTTGCTCTGTTCAGCTGAGGGGTTTGGGTCATTATTGAAGTTGTCGAAGAGTTAAGGAGTCCCAGGTGATTTAGGGGCAGTGGCAGACTGCATAATACCAAGAATTTTGCATTTGAGCATCTCACATCACGTCACTCTCAAAAAAACTGCAGATCTCTGCAAGCCCTGTGCACATCCACTGAAGGGATTCTAGATGTTTCAGTTCTAGATGTTCAAGGTCAAACCAGATCAAAGTAAAGCTCAAAAGCCTGGAATTACAAATACAAAACTTGGAATCTTCATCTGTTCTGTTTTTTGAGGTGCAAAAGATGAGAGAAAGTGCTTCATAAGGACATCACGTGTAATAGTAGCGCGTTGTTGAATTACGGAGCCATAAGATTAGGCCCAGATGGATTGTGCCAGGCTGTGTTGAAGTTCTCCTTCAACTTGCACAAAGACTCTGAGAATTTGCAGCTCCGCAAGTTGCCCCAATACAGAGTCCATATGTGTCTGATTAATAGTCATCACTGGATCAATTCTGGAGGAAAGTGACTGATTTCCAGCTGTTTCTCTCAACCTCTCATCCTCTCATCCTCTCATCCTCTCATCCTCCACACTTTGGGAGGAGAGCCATCAGGAGGCACGACTGGGAGGAGAGAGACAGATCTAAGAGGTCCAGCGCAGTGGGGGTAACTTCACAAACAACATCAGAGCCTTGCCCAGAGCGCCTGGTCCAAGAAACCAGAGCAGTGCTTTCATCTTAGAAGGGCTCATTGGTCCCTTCCTCTCTGTCTCTCATTGGCAGAGTGTGAGAGGGCTTTGGGAGTTGGGCTGATGACGGGGAGCAAGTTAAGACATCTGGGTCTTTGGAACTTTTTAACCCTAAATCAATGTTCTCTTATACAAAGAACATTGGAGAGGTAAGCAGCTTGAGCTATGAGGAATTATTGCCAATCACAGAAACAACTGTCTCAGAGAACTCTCTGCTGGTGAATCGTTCTAAAAGTATGACTATTTAACAGGGGTCGACTGATTAACACAGTTTTTGTTTCTGGAAACCAAACAGTGGTATCATCATCCTTATATACACTACCGGTCAAAAGTTTTAGAACACCCCCATTTTCCAGTTTTTACTGAAATTTAAGCAGTTCAAGTCCAGTGAATAACCTGAAATGGTACAAAGCGGTAAACTGGTTACGAGGTTAAAAAAATGTTTTAGGTTACCAAAAACAGAAAAATTATGTACATTGTTTGGCAATATTGTAATTTTTTTAGTTTCCTACACCATCAAAAGGCACTTGGAAACTGGAGGAAGCTCTGACAGGAAGAGGTCTGGCAGACGTAAAGCCACAACAAAATCAGAAGACAAGTTTCTGAGAGTCAACAGCTTGTGTGATAGGCAGCTCACAGGGCAGAGGCTTAACAGCTTAACACTGGTTGAAGTAAGGAAGTCTCAGTTTCAACTGTGAAGAGAAGACTTCGAGCTGCAGGTTTGACAGGTCGAGTGGCAGTAAGAAAGCCATTGCTAAGATGGCAAAATGAGAAAAAGAGGCTTGCCTGGGCCATGAAGCACCGCCAATGGACTACTGAAGACTGGAAGAACGTTTTATGGACTGATTAATAAACATTTGAAATCTTGAAATTTTGAAAGGTGTTTGTAGGCTGTCGAGTAGGCGAAAGGATGGTTCCTCAGTGTGTGACACCAACTGTGGAGGAGGAAACATGGAGGAGGAAGCGTGATGGTCTGGGGCTCTTTTGCTGAATTCGGAGTCAGCGACTTGCACAGAGTGACTGTTAACCCACGTTAACCCATTACTTGTTCCCTGAAAAGGGCCTTTTTTTATAACTCTGAAATGTACATAATTTTTCAGTTTTTGGTAACCTAAACTTTTTTATGGTGGTGTAGCAGGAAAAACCGCCATTTTTTTCAAAAACTGAAATCCCCACCTTTCTGGCTGGTGCTCAGGATTACAGAGATGCTGTGGCCTGGTGATGGACTGGCATCCTATGAGCCACCTCTCTGTCCTCCTCTCCACTCCCATCTGCCTGTCCACCTGTCTGTCAATCTCCAGAACCCAGCCATCAGAACTGGCTTGTTCAGAGCCCTCACTCAACAGAGATAGGTTAAGTGCTAACCAGACAGGCGACAGAGGGGTGGGTCAGGTGAAGGAGGGCTGTGTCTTTACCTGAGCCTGGAAGAGGAAGGGGGGGTTGATGGCAGGGTGCCCATCCTTTTGGTTGGTAGGCCTCTCGAACTGGCTCTTGATGTAATACTGCCCGGGACCTGGAACACCCTGTGGATTGAAGTTAAGAAATGAAGGCGATACAGCCGTCACTGCAGCGCAGTTCACATAAGGAGAGACAAAACCTTGCACAGCTGTGGATTGCAGTGCAGGGAGGGGGTGAAAGGGGTTGAAGAAGCAGATGAAGACTCAATTATGAAGATGAAGAGCCTCAGTCTCGCAGACGGAGAGGAAGAGATATTTGGAAGAGAGGGTAACCTTACTCGGGTCAGGCAATGCATACTGTTGTGATGGAGGCCATTAGGCTGAGCCTTGCCTACACTGACCCCTGCCCCCTCCCCAGGAGAAAACAGCCCCACCTGGCAGAGCAGACTGCTACATGATGTATAGACAATTAGAGTCCACAAGAGTGATGCGTTCAGGGACAATTAAAGCTCGCCACACAAGGAGACAAATTTACAGATACATGCACCGCAGCATGCACATGCAAGCTCGAATGTGCACATACACACACACACACATATATACGCATGCATTCACACACACACACACACACACACACACACACTTATATACATATACACATATATATGCCCATACACACACACACATAAGCCCACAAACACAATAATATGGTCTACACAAATCTGGGGTACTCTGACCATCAGGAGTACCTCCAGGTATTACTTGGGATAAATCATGTAATGACAGAATTTACTTAATATATGCCATTTTAGCAGATGTTAATTTAATTTAATCCATTTACATGCAATCAGCATATAGCATGGCTTCATACTGTTTCCCCCAGTCAGGTTAACTAGATATTATCATTGATTTTACTGTATGATAATATTTGCCCATAAGGGTATGCATGCCATTGGTATATCTGAAAAAGGTACGCAAATAAAATAAATATATTGTGGAAGGACCAATCTATACAATAGTTATATAATTATTATGATATGTATAAGTGATGCATATAATAATCAACATTGCCATTCATGGATGAGGGACAATGTCTATCTAATGTGTTTTTCTGACAGGAAATGTTTGCAAACCTCTGTGAAAGAGAGTCCCTAGCTGTTAAGTATTGATATGAAGTCTGGTGGAAGACTCAAGGTTGCTGTTGCTTTAACTGCTTTTATTACTCTGTGTTGTATGTCCCCTCCAGCACACCATAGTCTTGTAAAAGAGCCTGCTAAAAGAGGGGGCACTCAAACCACTGGTGGGACCAGAGAGATGGGCTGGCCTCAGTGTTATTGTAGAGGCGTAGCAGGGGTTACTGGGGGACTGCATGTGCGCATCGGAGAGTTAGCAGTTGTGATGGTAGGTGTTTGTGTGGAGTCTTCCGGGAAGTGGTTCGGTGGTGGTAGCGTCGATAATGACCCATCTGCTCACAGTGAATGCAGTCAGGCCTTCTCTAATGATGACGGATGCGTGGCTGGCCCAACCGGGGGGCAGACAGTGGGGGTCTAATGACGCACCTTCAGTGGGGGTCAGCCCGCCACCGCCCTGTGACGGATAGGTAGTCTGGCTACACGCACCTGGGGTCTACGCACCCGGTAGTATCGCCAAATCGAGCTCAGGTTGACAGAGATCCACAGTCGCCCTCTGGCTCCCTCTCTAGATCACTGCAGGTAACACACGGCGCTGACGCAAGCTGTCTGCCCCCCCACCCCGACCCTAACCCCGCATACCCTGCGACCTCTATCTCTACAGAACCCAGACACCCATTACACACTGTGGCTGATCAGACATCCCCATACTTGGACTTTCTGAATCATTCACACAAACTATATAAGTAAATAACAAGAGGGCAACAAACATCAACTACCTTGACTTAACTGCACGCATGCACATGTGGTTAAGTCATTAAAGGTTTGGACTGATATAAATAAATGCTAAAAGTTTGGTTCTGTCAGATTGTTGAGTTTTGGTGCCCTCTAGTGGCAGTATTTTCTCACATTTATGTGCCTCGTGAAGTCCAACCCTAAAGACCTGGAGCTTGTTTCATAAAGGCAGAATTATAAAAAGGAATCACATATAAACATCTCACATGAAAACTATGGATTTCCTGAAGAAATATGCATCTGCTGAAAATACTTTTAATCACATATCTCATTCAAACACAAACTGCCAGCTCTGTTTTCTACTTCATGTAAACAGAGAAAATGTACTTCCTTATTTACTTTAGATGAACAATGCATCTTGCACCCTGGAATTACACATGGCTGTGAAAATTATACAGCACACGCAACCTCTTAATTCCAAACGTGTCACAGACCTTAATGGGCGGCAATGTAGTGTAATGGTTAGGGAACTGGACTTACTCTGAGGTTGCTGGTTCGATTCCCAGGTAGAGCACTACCGTTGTACCCTTGACCAATGTACTTAACTTGAATTGCTTCAGTAAAATATCCAGATGTATAAATGGATTGTATGTAAAGAAATGTAAAACTGTGTAAGTCGCTCTGGATAAGAGCGTCTGCTAAATTGATAAAATGTAAAATGTTAATGAAAGATGGTAGAGGTCTTTGAAGCAATATAGTTCTGCAAGTCCTAAAACTGACTCTAGGTCTTAATATAAAAATAGTAACAGTGTGTAGCTGAACCAGAGTTACACAGAAATATTGACCTCAGTTGCACTGACACGGAGGTGGTGAATATTACATATAACCGTAATAAGCCATGCCGCGTGAGCGTGAATTTCTCAGCTGTCGGTGTGTCATCCATCAAACCAGATATGTGAAACACAAAGGAAAATTGTCTGGTAAAGTGACACCAATTACGGTGGGGTAATTACATTCATATCTTCTGGCACAGCTGTGAAAATCACACAGTATAGCCCAGATGACGGACTACCCCCTCTCTAACTTTGACTTCCTTCGGCAGAACATAGAAAAAACAAGGCTTTCAAGACTTGTCTCCCAAGTGTGAATCAAGCAATGACTGTACGGCTAAAAAACTGTCCCTCTCTTGGCAATTCTGGAGCCACCGTCTGGGTCCTATATCACTCCGTACCCTCTCAGCCTCATCATCCCTAACGATCGCCAGTCAGAGAGCAGCATGTCACACAAAGCACTCGCTTACCGATCGCTGGGGATCAGCGATCAGTAGGGAGCGAGGAAGAGGAGGGAACGCGGGAGTTTTTCTCTCCCCATCTATGGAGTTGATAGGGCTTCTTCTCCCTGCCCCAGCTCCTAGATTGAGTATAGCTAAGGACTCACTTCCTCTGAGCTGAGCATGCGTGCATGCAGCCCCAGGCCCTGATTGGCTCAGCCCTGTGGGGATGCTGATATTAAAGACAAAACCTTTCCCCCTCCAGGCACTTTAAGGGGGGGGAGGGGGGGTGCGTCATACAGTCTTTGTGTTGGAGGCACAGAGGTGTTCTGTTTAAAAACACAGGCAAGCTAGCAGGACCAAGCACAAGCCTTTCGGTTTTAGCATCTGTTCCTTTACTTTATGCTTTCCTCTCTGTACAGAGGAAAAGCATTAGTACAAACTCAAGGTACTGCACAGGGTAGATACTGTAGGTGAAAGGAACAATTAAAACAGCACAAATAGTTCATAAAAATACATCTAACAAAGGCAGACATGGTAGAGCAAACAGAAAATCACAATGGGAATAAATGCAGTGAGGGAGTGAGTTAGAGTGACTAACACATTTGTGTGAGGCTGTGTTTTAGCAGTAACACTACTACACTGAACAAACACCAAATGCAATTTAATCAAAATAAATATTGATTGAGTGAGGCTGAATTTAGAGTGGCTTTCAGTAGAGGGAAAACCACTGCCTAAAGATGCCGAGATTGGTCAAAACTTGCTATAATTCAGGTAGTCATAGCCATTGATTCCTTCCTAGTTGTCTGTCTGTCCATGCCAAGCGCCATTCAATAATAAACAGACAGAAATAATTAATTCACCATATGTAGGTTGCTTGCCTCCTTTATATACATGTTGTACCTTTTCTGCAATGTGGCAGGCAGCATATGTCTCTCCACTATCTGAAAAGCTGACCATTTCAGTTTCATCCAAATCCATCTATAATTTCAGTTATCCTGTGCACAGACAGAGAAACAGGCAGACAAACAAGGAACTACAAGCAGTGGTGGTGCCAGTTAAAGATGCTTTGGCCTCCCGCGTGGTCCAGTGGTTACAACGTCCGACGCTGGCCACGGAGACCGGGGTTCAATTCCCCGTCTCGCCAAGTGTCGGCTTTGGCCGGGAGTGCCACCAGGGGGCGGCAATTGGCTGTCCGCCCCAGGAGGGGGGAGGGAAGCCGACGTGACGTTCGCTGCGTATAGTGGCCCTGTAAGTACCGGGGTTCGGTCGACGGCTTGGCGAGTGACGTCTCGGAAGAGGCGTCACTTCGCCTTCGTCACTACCGGTCGCAGGACTACGGCAGCGAACTCACATTACTAGGGGGGGATTGACGTAAAAAATAGCGGGTCTAATTGGCTACCAAATTGGGAGAAAATGGGATAAAATCAGAAACAAATTTTTTTTTAAATGTAAAAAAAAAAAAGATGCTTTGAACCCTTTACTTGAGCTTGAACCTGCCCATGGTAATGGAGGGGTGGGGTGCGGGTGCTGTGGCCATGTTGGGAGTTGGGGGGTGGGCGGGGGGGTCTCACCTTCTTCTCCTCTTGCAGTGCCACGATCTCGTGGTAACGGGGGAGGACGAGCTCTACCTTGTTCCTCTGTTCCCTCTTCATGTTGACATTCTCGTAGAGGACAGTATGATTTCTGTCATAGGGAAGCGGGAGACTCATCAATGTGTGTGTCATCACTGACTGAGGTAGCCAAGGGGAAGGATCCTGTCTTACGTCGATCATCGTTACCCGAGACGGTTCCTGGTATGTATGCGGGGAGGGCAGTGATTTACACTTCCTGTCTCCCGTCTCCATTAAGGAGAGTGGGGGCGGGATGGGTGGGGGAGAAGTTGTCCTCCCCCCTGTTGAGTTGTTGATGATCTTCAGATAACTGTGATGGGAGGGAGCCCGCAATATATATGTATTGTATGGTCCGTCCTTTTTAATCGCTTAAATCGCTGTGGGGAAGCGCCTTTTAAACAGATAGAATCTTTTATTTTTCCCATTTTTATCCCTATTGTTACCTGACAGACAAACAGAACCTTGACAGGGAGACTATTCAGCCCCTCTTAGCACGTATACAAAGCTACAGGTGGTGAGCATAAAAGGTGAGCATAGAAATGGACACATGAATGTAAAGTTACTTAATAAAGTGTTAGGCCAACACATGTGCCCAGTACAGCTGTAGCACAGAGTCTACCAGATTCTTGAATTCTGCGGGGGGTCGTAACTTAACATAGGCTTCCAAAAAATCCTCCCCAGTGAAGCAAATCAGCCCTAGCCGCAGTGAAACCAGAAAAAATGATTTTTTAAAAGCCGGAAACTGAGATCAGCAGATGAACATCAATCAATCAATCAATCACTACAATACTAAATATGAGCTTTTATTCTTGATAATTACTTAAGAAAATACGGTCAAAATCTAATTGTTCCTTGAATGGTTCCAGCACAATTTAAAAAATTATAGTGTCATTATTAACGCTGATTAACACAAATTATAAACAGGAAAGTGCTACTCCCACAAAGGTCTTTACTATGAAATGGCAGTGCTGAAATTAACAACATGACAAACCATTTAAAACCAAAGTCATTGGCAAAAGCTTTGCAAGAGTATTTAATCAGACCATACTTCTTAAATATATCATTCTATTTTTATTTTTTTTAAGGCTATGTTTCCTTCAGAGTAAGTACATTCTGTATTGTAAGTTAAATGTTACTATTTAATTTAGTATTATGCAGGTCCTAACTACTCTTTAGAGCATGATATGAATTTGGGTATGAGAGTTTTTTTCTTTTTTTTCTTTTAAACTTATCATTTTCTCACGATAATTTATATCACATCAGAGGTGTATTTCCTCACCGTCCAGTAGTACAGTACTCTATGGCCTATTGCAATCATTTCATAGCTGTTATAAATGTTTGTGTGTGGGAAGAGACAGCCACCACTCACTCTTCAGGCCTGTAATCTCCAGGTCCGGGGCCCTCAGGGGCCCTCGCCTCCCCTCGCTTCCCCGTCATCTTCCCAAAGTGCACCCCTTTATATTTCTGAGCAGAGGGGTTTCCTGCCTGAGAGAGAAAGTTTGAGAGAGACAAGGGTAGGTAAAGAAAAGGTTGGTCATATGTGTGTTCCAATTAGTGGCCATAATTGGTATGCTCTAAAGGATTCTGATGGTTTGATTTACGGGTTTAGAGTTGCTGGTCCTGAAGTTATTAGAAATGACCTTGAAAGGGCCCACCTTCACTGGAAAATGGGGTATTGGATGCTGACCTGGTGCTCTGGAGGTTCTCTTACACTGGGGCAGGACAGCCATCTAACTGAGACAAACTATGGGACAAGCTGCTGGATCGGATCACACTGGGCAATGCTGTAGACAAGATTACCCACCGTCATTCACAATATAACAAAGCAATATCCTCCTTAATCATCTCAATACTAAGTTTTAGGATATTTTATTTTACAGTCTTATAAATCGTTTTCAAACACTGTTTAGTTTTTCTTTTTTTAAATGGATGGTGCAACCACTGCCAATGTTATTAGCATCGTTATAGCCTTTAGAATCTGAGTTGTGACAATGAATATATGATATGCCTGGGTAACATCCAGGTGTCTATGCGGTAGTTTGAGATGCAGGAAATGGCACAGTCAGACATAGTGATGCAACACTGATGCATGGCTGCCGTACCCGTTGTCAGTCAAGAGTTAAACCCGGATGAATGTATTGCGACTTTAGACCTGATATTGTCAACTGGTGTGTAGCAAAGTGTCTGGTGACATTGGCAGAATCCCAGTGACTCCTCCCTTACTACCTTGTAGTGGCCACAGCCCTTTCTTCCCTCATAATGAACACAAGTCATCCCTGTCTTTTAGTACCCACAGGCATAGGTGCATCAAAACCACTAAAAATCACCATGATCACATCCACATTTTTTCTGCTCCACTCAGCTCCTGCTGGAATTTAGACTCAGGGGCATATTTCCTCCCCTTTACTTGAATGTTTAATAAAGTTGATCAGTGGGGCTGAATTAGGAAATCTGTTACAGGGGCAAGAACTGTGGGAATGTTGGAGTGACAGGACTGGTCTGACAAGCCTCTGAGCCTGTCTGTCTACTGAATTACACACAGGCACACACACGCACACATGCATGCACACGCACACACATACATGCACACATTTCATTAATCTGTACCCATCTCAGCCTAACACACAGACGGGTCTATCACTTATCCCTATATGCTTAGAACCAACCTGCCAACAGCACAAATGAAGAGGACAAACACCATCCAAACAGCTACCGTGGGTGGGTAAAACCAGCCAATGTTTTGAACTACTTCCGCTGCTGTTAGATTCATTCCTTACAATGAGCATTTAAAAAAAAGTTGATTCATTGTCTTCCTAGATTAGGAGTGCTTCCAAAATTCTTCTTGCCAGGGTCTGCATTTTTCAAAATCCTCTGCTACAAAATAATGCAATCAGACAGCTACTTAACTCTACGACCCAGGAAACTTTCAGGTAAAATTCACATCTATCAGAAGATTAAAAGCCTTTAAAAGACAAAGAGGGAGGCGGAGGCAGACAGAAATAAATTGATGCACTCTTGATAACCCTAAATCACAGAGGCTCTTTCTGCAAAGTGTTGACACAACCTACCTCAAGGACGCTGTTGACTTGGGTAGTCATTAGCAAATGATATATGGTTTAATTGAAGGCAAGACCAGCGGGCGCTGCATTATTTTAAGTGAATATTGTAATATAACTTGAAGAATAATTACTAATGGTCCTCTGTGTTGACATCAGAATGAATGAACAAGGTGCTTTGTGACTTTTAGAAGTGGCACTACCATCATTATGAATTGAAATAGATTCTGGGAGAATTAAGAGGTCCAATTGTGCATTAGGTCAACTGCAAACGGACATCCCACACACATCTCACAGTCTCTCTCACACACACACACACACACATTCATATTTAAAGCTGCACTGTGTGCTGGTTTGCACATTTCCAATATAAATATATAGCAATAACACCCTCCACTTAATTGTATTTGGCATTTCACCTTTTACACAAATCGCATTATAAAGTCATACAGTAATTATGCAAAGTGCAAATTCACAGAAATCAATATTTGTTTGTAAACAGAATCACATACATTTGATGTCATTATCTCTACGGTCTAATGGGTCAAACGGGAGAGTTTAAGGTGTCACCGTCACAGGTGTTTGCATGCTTCCCTGCTTCCAGACACGTGCGCAAATATGCATTACCTGATGCATCGGAGTAACTTATATATAGCACACTTGTCAACCCATAACAGATAACCAATGTTTACACCATAATAGAGCCATGTTAATATCATGAATTGAGAGCAGACGGAGTGAATGAGCTGGAATGCATATGTGTGTATGAGTGTATGTGTGTGTGCAGGCGTGTGTGTATGCTTGCATGTGTGTGTACATGTGCTTGTGTGCATGTGTGTGTGTCTGTGTGAACATGCATATGTGTGTTTGTGTTTGTGTGTGTGTGTGTGTGTGTGTGTGTGTGTGTGTGTGTGTGTGTGTGTGATGGTGTGATGGTGTGTGCATCTGTGTGAACATGCATACGTGTGTGTTTGTGAGTGTGTGACCTTACTCCTCTTACCATCAGTGGGTTGTAGAAAGCAGGCCCCAATGTGTCATCCCTGGGCGGCGGTGGTTGCCTGCAGAGCGCTCCCTCGCTGTTCTCCTCGTATCCGAAGGCTTGGCCGGGGGACGGGATGGAGGGGATGTCCGGGTGCCTCGGGTACTTCAAGAGGGTGGATGTGGCCTGCACCCACGTTACAGACATCGGTCAGGTGGTAGTAATTTTTTCTCTCTCAGTCAATCATGGACCTTCCCACACAAATCTAATACAGACCAAAGTTGCAGCTAGCAAGCAGGTTTAGGCTGTTTCATGGGTCTACAGGACATCCCAGGAAGCCCAGAGAAAACAAAGAGATCCCAGTGAAGGAAACCTCAAATGACGAGCGGGTGTGTACCAATTTGCCAATCCTCCTCACTGGCTGGTCACTCTCCATGGCTTTGACTGGCAGGACATGGTACGCTCCTGGTCCCGGTACCTCAGAAATTGCTTCCTCGAACCGCTTTGAACGATTCTGAAGACTTTTTCCACCCAGAATGTGACTCTGTAACATTGAAATTATTTCCATTTATCCAGTTATGTGTTTCATTTACTTGAAGGTAAATTTATGTTATCTATATAATACACAGTATGTAACAGCATGAAACATTACAAAAGAGCAATAAACACAGGAAGGACATGATGCTGGCAGAACAGGAATTATGGGATACCTTCAGAAGTGTGGTGTCATACTGTCCGGGTCCAGGAGAGTTCATGTCACTAACAGACATATGAAAAATGGTCTCCCTGCTGGACAGCGACATAAACGGAGCATAGGAATCTGCAAGCATCATATATACTCGTAAGTGACATTGTTATGAATTATATGAGTTCTCTTTTTACTATTTTATTTCAATAACAACAATAATAACCAAAGCTAATGGGCGTGAAGGGAAAAAAAGGCCAAGGGTAGCCTCTTGGAGAAGAACATATCAGGACAAATAATTAAGATGCAATCTACAAAAGATTAAAAGTCTACTTTTTTATTATAGTGATTTTTTATTTTTTTGAGAGCCTTGGCTTCCGACCAAGAATCTCTGAACAGCTTAGAGATAATGCAACCCATTAGACCGTGTGCCCCAAAATTAGGTAAGGCTCTCTCTGCATTAGGCTCATATGTTGGATAGCATAAAATAATATGAATAGCATAAAAACAAATGACATCTTGTAGTGCATGACAAAATGGAACATCTTGGCACATTTCCTGCCAAAACAATGCACAATGTATTTTCTACAATTAAAAATGGCAGACAAATATACATTTCCACAGGTAACTGGCAAAATAAAGGGAACACTTGAGTAAATGAGGGATGCAAAGTACATTGAAAGCATGTGCTTCCACACAGGTGTGGTCCCTGAGTTAATTAAGGAATTAACTTAATCATGCTTAGGGTCATTTAGGGTCATTCTGGGCAGGCCCAGTTCCCCATTATTTTGGCTACAATGGCTAGAAAAAAGAGATCTCAGTCACTTTGAAAAAGGGGTGATTGTTGGGGCACGTTTGGCAGGAGCTTCAATGACGAAGACTGATAGTTGAACTTCCTTCTAGTTGAGCTTTCTCTCATCTTGTTGATGTTTCACAAGGAATAGTGGCTGAGGTGATACTGGTACGGAAGTCTGAGGGAAAGACATCATCAACTAGGGGCAACTGTGGTCAAAAGTGCATACTCCTCAACTGTGATGTCTGTGCATCGGTTTGAGAAGCAACGCAAATCAGATTGAATTAGATGACTGCAATATCACTCTTGGACAGGCAGTTTCATAAAAAACAGTGCATCAAGAACTTCACAGAGCGGGATACTATGGTCAGATTGCAGAGCATAAATCCCTTATTACAACTAAAAATGCATGGTTGTGAGTAAAGTGGTTCAATCAAAACAGGAAGTGGTCTACTGAGCAGTGGAAAAATGTATATGGTCAGATGAGTCATTCTTCACCCTGTTATCAACAAGCGGAAAAGTGCATGTGTGGCGCACGCCAAAATAAACCTGCTTCTGTGATTGCTTCTCATGGTGAAGGTATCTGGCAGCTCTGTTATGGTGTGGAGTGCATTTTTTGGCATGGTTTAGGTCCACTGAACATTCTGAATATAGTTCTCCAATAGAATAGAGTTCTGGATATCTGTAGAATCTATGCCAAAATACATTGAAGCTCTTCTGGTGGCTTGTGGTGATCCAGCCCCTTATTAAGACACTTTATGTTAGTGTTTCCTTTATTTGGGCAGTTACTTGTACATTTCAGTGTAGCATGTCTTCGATGCCAACCTGTGACACTAAACTGTTTTAAAACTGTATGCACAATACTTGCAAGTATGAATTTATTATAATTACTAATCACTGCATGATTGGTGCATTTTCAGTATGTTAGGTACAACAATAAATCTTGTTGGACAGCATGCACATCTTTTGTTAAAAATACAAATCTGGAGTAAAAAAGATTGTTTATGGGTTTAATTTTTAAAATGAAAGCCTAATAATTACAATTACTGTTATAGGGTACAGCTATATACTGTAGTATATGGGACTTAACGTTCTGTAAAATTGTGTGGATTGTAAATTAATGTATATTTTTCAGTGTTGTGAGTTTGTAATTGTATTCATGTACACAGAAGAAGTGTGTGTGTGTGTGTGTGTGTGTGTGTGTGTGTGTGTGTGTGTGTGTGTGTGTGTGTGTGTGTGTGTGTGTGTGTGTGTGTGTGTGTGTGTGTGTGTGTGTGTGAAAGAGATAGTGAGGCAGAAGAATAAGATTACAACCACAGTCTTCTTACCTGATTTATTAGCCTTGGATTGATTGACCTCGTATGATCCTGGTCCCACGTTTGCTGCGGTACCCCCTACTAGAAGGTAGGTAACACGGGGGGCTCGTGCATACATTTTTATTTCAAAATAGCAATCTATCTAACTACCTATATACAGCAAACGGCTTGCAATCTATGCTGTGACGTTTTTTTTAACGACTAGTTAACAAAAAACAATACACTTGTACATTTTCACTACGGCTGTTAAATGCTTTTATGAGTAATAACTATACTAGTGCAATACTATTTGCTCTATTTGCTCTCGTTTAAAGAGAGATTAGATAAGGTCTTCCACAGACTTTCCTTGGCTGTAATGTTGTTTCACTTGTACGTCGTTGCTTGGACACCACGCACGTCTGCTTGGTAACTTATACACATTCCACGTTTGCGTGGTCTGACAGAACCAAGTGGTGTCTGTCAGACTACGCAATAAACGTTATCGCTAAAGTTAGCGTATCGTCCAATCGCTGTTAATAGAGCAGTACAAGTACCCAACGTTGCTTTCTGCGTGCGTGTGTGCCTGAGTCTGTATGTGCATATCTTACTTGGTGTCTATGTCTACAATTTATCTGAGTAGAATGTGGCAAGTTGACATAGCAAATAATATTTTAAACTTTTTTTTAAATAAATAAATATGAATTCATAAGTAAAGACACTCCAATGTGTATCTGAGGCGGAGAGGGGCATATCTGATAAAGTACCGGGGCGATTCCGGTAAAAGTAGGCTAAATGCTGACTCATGTTAGTACACTCCGAGAACTTCGCACCTGTCTCACAGCTTCTACTAATTATCCAATCCAACCACACTGTCAAACACATTGTCACGTGTTTCAGATGGCTGCGTCACAAATTTTCACGTGCTATACACTAAATCCCCACCAGAGGTGGCCATTTACGCACGAAAGACGTTTTTCGAATTTCCTGAACATTTCATTTAAATTTGCGCATCTTACAGTTTTGGACACAATTATCAAAGCATAAAGCCTATGTATCAATAAAAAAAACGATTTCTGCAAAACTATAAGCACATTTCACTTGTTCTCACACAAATTATCAAATTGTCAAATTGACTTTTTGCAAATCCCTAAAGACAATTCTGAGATTTAGAACAGGTAAACCACAGTGGCCACAGGTAAACTCCACTAACAAATGAAATTAGTAACATTTTGGTTGACTATGTGGTTAACCATGGTTTGACCTTGAGGGGGGACAGGCAAAGGGTGCAGCCAAACAGGTGCTTCACTGTTGCATCCATGACCCTGACCTTCACAAATGAGAATAGGTGCTGTAAACATTGGAGTAATCTCAGCTTTATTGTTCATGTCTTTAATATTACATAACAATGCAGTCCTCAGTGATTACTGTAGAATATAGAAGTGAACCACAGTACCAATATATGTTATGTATGAAACTGGGAGCTGTAGGCTATTCCTATTTTGTCAATACAGTATGCTGTAACTTATTTTTCAGAATTTAAAGACGACCAGCTGGTGGTGGAAGACAAAGTCTCTTCACAACAGAGCAAGAGATGGCTATTGTCAGTACGGCGGTACAAAACAATGCCATTCGACTGAGGAAAATAAAAACTTGAATCATTAATGAAAACATCATAGTATTTCAATATGACGTTGTCATCAATGATTAGGCTGGCCTGCCAGAGATGAGAGAATAGATACGTTTTGTGTTTATAGTTTTGAGAAAAATGGTAAATGTTTCAGGAAATGTGTTTAAACAATTTAGAAAAAATATAATGCCAGATGGATGATTAATGCAGAATTAAATTCTTAGTTTTTTAGAATTAGAATTAAATTCTAATATTGTTTAAGAAGCTAGGCAAATGTAGGTCAACACTTGCAAGCATGTGCTATTGAAAGTGGTTCAGTACTACAGTATAAATAAATTGATATTTCTGCCACTAAAACACATTTGCTAGCCATTCATATTGTTCTTACTGCTGTCTATAATGCGGGTTTCAATTAACATAACCATTGTGTGAAATGTTATTAATTTTGATCATCTTGAACGTTTGCAAGGAGTAGGCTGTATTTGTGCACATACACAATCCCCACTGGAGAATATTCCATCACTTGGCAACAATGATCTTAGGCTGACCCTTGGGGACAGATTATGTTAAGGCCACGGAAACGGTGCTGTGTTTTCTACACAAGTTTTTATTGCTGTCTTCATTGGAGAAATTTTACGAATGTGTATACTATATCTATACTATCATTAATTGTATGATATAAAATTTAATATGTTCTTTATTATATTTCTATGATATTATATATTCTAAAATACCTTCATAATTTATATTCAAAATATTTTTTCTATATATGTAGTGTGTTTTTTTTTGTATGTATTTAAAATGTGCCTTTTGTTTTATTTCAACGTGTATTGCTTTTTCATAATTTACCCAATTTAAGGGGAATTGTGAGAAGTAGACTTGCCATCGAGAAGTATTCTCCTCACATCCTACATGGTAATTATGCCCACAGTTAGATACAGTTTGATACCTGTGGTCAGACATAGTACCTTCATTCTGTAACTATAGATACAGCATAATTCCTTTACTGGTGCATATTTTTAGTTCTGGATATTCGACTCTGAAACTGAAATGAAGTAGCTAGCTCAGTCTAATGAAAGAAATGCGCTGAGATTAAGCCTTATTGAAATGTCATTTTCAAACCTCTTGAAGAAAAAAAGAAACTGAATTCAAATCATTGCAACATTTATTTTTCATCATCATATTTTTCCAATGTGCCAGTGCCTAATGTTGCATGTATGTCATTTTTCTCCACAATGTCCACCACAGCAACTTCATGCAGTAAGTAATCCATCTGACTATTTATAGTGATACATTGTTACACAATAATAACTGTGGCCGCTGCACTTTAAAGTGACTGTATAAGAGGGAGTCTCAAAACAGTTGATTAATTTGATAAAAATAAGTTCCTTGATCTGGCATTAGTTTCTATGAATTTATCCATTCCTAAACACCTCAACATTCTATTGAAGAGGGCAACATGTGCCTGAAGTTATATCAATTACATATACCTTTCACCACTTGAGTAAGTCAAGTGAGAAAGCACCAGCTCTGTTTAACATCATGTTACCCTTATTGAGGCTTACCTAAAAACTCCTGGTGTTTAAAATAATGTCTGTGTATAGCATTAGCTAGTGTTCTTATGTCAAATATCATTAGCTAGCATATGTGCAGTGAGGAAATATACAAATGTAATAATGAATTTAATATATATTTGAAAACCTTTGATTTTTTTCTAAAAAGTTACAGATTAAAGCATTCGTTGATTAATTGGACTGATTCATAGATTAACCGCTACAGCTATGTATATATAACCATATGCTCAGGGATGTGTCCATCTTGATAACAATTACAAAAATAAGGACAGGATATTATGGGGGGTACCAGGATGGACACATGTCCACACAGCATGGTTTCATCTTCCTCCCCATTCATTCAGCCTTGTGTACACTTCAGGTTTTTCTGTATTGCCTGCAGTATAGCATGTCTGATGTATATTGCAAGAGAGTGGTGTTTTTAAGTGCAATTACTTCTATGTGTTCTGACTTATTCCTGGCATTTCCTTGTCTTTGCCTTTACAGTGAATTATTGTTTGATTAAATTGGAATTTCTGGAAACAATATTTTTTTCTTTAATTTAGTGGAGGAAGTTAAATTGATGAATAAACTTGCCTCTGTGATTTGTGTCCTTCACAGGTGCATCCATAATTATGTTTTCAAATGAGTTTTGATTCCATATTTTGCTGTCTATTGTGTTCTACTTATCTCTTGCGCCGTAGTAAACAATGAATAATGATCATCATCATCACCATCAACTTCATCATCCCAATCTTAATATATCATTGAATTCAGACACTCCAGTGTAGATCATTGTTTTTGCTCTCCTGGATTATTGCATGTGTGTCCCTGATGGCCCTGTGAGCCTATCCCATGGGTTTGTCACAGGCTCAGCATTCTGCAACACCATCCCAAATTACCGCGCATCTCCCTGAGCCAGCTCAATGCAGCCGGGAGGTCTCTGATCTCTGCTCAGGGAGTCATTGTGGTGTAGCACGCTTTGAGAGAATGGAGCTATTGCTAATTTCTTATTCATCTTTATTTGGCAAAATCAGGCCACTATAAAACATTCTCCCCATGTAGGTGTTTTAGTTGTCTTTTTATGTTGCCTTGAGTGTAACATATATGATTATGTGTTAATTCCATATATTTGTTTTTTCTAGAGTGGCATATATTTGTTTATTTTCTATTATTAGTCCTTGTGATCACAAACAGGTAGGTGTAATATTGTTACTTTAAAAAATTATAAAATATGGAATTCATTTGTTTAACCAACTAATGGCCAGTGTGTGTGTGTGTGTGTGTGTGTGTGTGTGTGTATGTGTGTGTGTGTTTGCTTGTGTGTATATGCACATACCTGTGTGTATTTGCATACCGGTGTGTCTGTTTCTTCAGTATATTTTCAGTTGTATCAAGGCAGGCTAACTCATATTTTGTGGGAATTTTGAACAGGGTGGAATGGAGAACATCAGCAGTCTTGTCAGCTTTTCAGTGTGTACACCAGGGGGTGGCACCCTAAATGGCCTCCTTTGTCACAAATACCAAAGAGTAACACCATACATCACTCCTGCCTGATTCATGAGGGAACTTGGGTCTGACATGTCTATTTTTCCGATACCCAAAGAACCTACTTGTCACAAAGCAGTATATTCCCTGTAGTATACAGAGGCTACGATACTTCCCTGTCATGACATGTGTTTTTATGGGGGAGGGTTTTCCCTAAAGCTTTCTCAAATATTCAAGCACAGCGTTCTCATCATCCTTAAATTGTGATGATTGAAAAGAGAGGTGTGTTCATAGAATACATAGCCATAATGACTGGGATATAATTAAAATGTGAATGTATGTCTTAGGCAAACTAGAAATGGAAAGTATTCATATGCATACCTTCAATAACTGACACTGACCCCTCATGAAATAATTTGGGTGAATTTTTGGGGAATGGAATAATGACCCACAACAAGTCTCTACTCTATCAGTGTGCGCACTGCTATGACAGTTATGCAGCATCTGCTCCCCAACCCTGAAAAGCATCACTAATGTTAAGTTATTTATGCCTGTAGCATCTGATACAGTACACAAGAATCCTTAGACATTCAATATGGTTAATACACATTCTAAGAGAATGAACTTTAGCACTGGCACTCACCCCCTGGGAGGCCCAAGTGCGTACAGGTGACATGATTAAAGGTAGGGCAACTGAGCAGGAGGTATATACTTGATAGGTTTCTTCTTCTCTGAAGTAATGAGAGAGCAGAGGGAGAACACATGGGTTTTGGTGCGGAGAGATATCCATTCAAACAGCTGGAAATCATAATTTTCGAAAACTATGCACCTCCTTATGGTTTCACTTGTAGTTCAATTTTCACTCTAATCTCGCAAGTCCTACAGGGTGTTAAGAACATTTATAAAAGTGAGCTAGGTTGTATAAAAAGGACACTTCTATGAAATATTCATTTTGAAAAATATTCTGTGCACTTTTCTCCCTGATTCATTTAATTATGAAGTCAAATCGTGAAAATGTGATGTACTGTATAATTATGCAAATGAGCATATATATATATATAATAGTAGTGCCACTGGGGCTGGGGTGACACTCAAGGATCTTTTCAGAGTGTAGGCAGTTGAATAATCCGGAGGAGGCAGTATTCAAAACAAAACAATAATTGTATTGAACTAATTCTTGACAACACACAAAAAAGGATGGGTAATCAGGGAAAACCAAAACGCACAGTCCACAATCCTTTTCCCATTGTCTTTCTCCATAATCCAAGTCATTAATCCAAGCCAGTTCCTCAAACAATCCAAAATTGATAGACAAACAGGTTTCTCAAAACAATCCAATTCAAGCCAGTAATCAATCCAAAACAATTCCAAAATTCACCCTCACCCTCACCCTCACCCTCACCCTCACCCTCACCCTCACCCTCCCTCACCCTCACCCTCACCCTCACCCTCACCCTCACCCAATGTGACACAAAACAGTACTTTATACAGCTCCCCAAATTGACATCAGCTGCTAATAGTCATCATTGCTTTACTTGCTTCAGGTGTGGGACTGCAGGCTGCTGGGAACAGTAGTCCTCTTGGCTCTAGTGGCTCCCAAGAGTTAAAGAGGCAGGCAGCAATTTCCCCATGCTGCCCCTTGGGATGTCAGTACATACTGTATACAGTACATGTCCACTATAATTTATCTTCTATAATAAGAAGACAGAAGATCACATGTTTGTATGCATTCTACTCTTACAGTAACCAACTAAAATGTACTCAGTCATAATAGTTTTTTTGTGTCTTGTGTTGTATACTCCCTCCTCCTCAGCTCTGACATAGGGAGGGCTGAGCAGCACATTTCCAATAGCCACCAGGAGAGCCACCATCTCCAGGTCCACTCAGGAAGTGTCCCCCCTGGATCAAACATCCGGCTTCCATCTCTCCATTCACCTGCTGTAAAAGCATCTGCAAGTTGTTAGGAAATGGTACAAGTTGCTCACCTCGTCTGCCACCAAACAGCCACATGTGGATACTGGATCTGGGCTCCACAGACAGAACAATCAGCCCTCGGGCTCCAGGCTTCACCAGCTTTCCATGGCTCTGCCAGTGAACTTTGTGCCGTTTCGGAATCTGTGATCCTTTCTTTAGCCTTTTTTGCTACTTCCACTCTGCTTCCAGGGGGTCAGGTTCAGCAGCCATACTACATCCTTTTGAACATTTTTGCTTGTTGAGTTGACATGGAATAAACAATCCACTAAGATTGACGCCTTTTTGGATTCAGGGGTGGTGGATTGCTTTATGGATGCCAGGTGGGCTCGGGACGCACGGTTACTGAGCTCTCTTTCTCAGCCCCGTTGTATTACGGCACTCGACGGTCGCCCGCTGGGTACAGGAAGTGTGTCTTATAAGGGTCACTCAGAACAAATTAGATTCTTCTTAGTTGACTCACCTACCTACCCCCTTGTATTGGGTCATTCATGGCTTAGTCAACATAAGTATGGATGTTATACTGATGATGGTCATTTGACCGAAACGTCTGTCTCTTTTGTCTATTAAAAGACTTTAAATTAAACATCAAGCCTTCGCCTCGTTTGGGATATTCCCTCTTCTACACACAGTGTGCGGGTTCCACCTTCATTCATTTATTAGTCAACATAAGCCACATATCAATTTGGGAGGAAAGAGAGAAGTAATCATTCAGTGGGGTCCCCAGTGTGCCCACCATTGTCGGCAGGACTTTTTCTCTTCTTTTAACAGTCGGGGTACTGAGAGCGAAGTTAGTTCGGTCGCGGATGAGGCAGACATGTGTCCTTTGGATCGGGACACACCCTCCTAACTGTCAGAGGATGAGGCAGAGAGGTGTTCTGTGGATTGGGACATGCCCTCTCAACTGTCAGAGGGGAGAGAGGGGAGTTTAGACTGGGATCCGCTGGCCGACTGGAGACAACTGGTCGATGATTTCTCTAGTTTTAATTCTGATTCTCAACCTGAGAGTTTGGAGATCCTGAGTGCGAAGGTATTTTCCTTACCCAGTGGTGTGCCTACCATTTATGCAGACCTCAGCGAGGTGTTTAGCAAGCAAAGGACCACCACTTTGCCTCCGCACAGACCCTATGATTGTGCTATTGAGTTACAGCCAGGTACTATTCCTTCATGCAGTTCTTTATATTCCCTGTCGGTTCCTGAGAGCACAGCTATGAATGAATACATTAAGGAATCTTTAACCAATGGCTTCATCAGACCGTCCACGGTGAAGCAGGTTCAACGGTTTCTGGGGTTCGCAATTTTTTTACCGCCGTTTCATACGCAATTTCAGCTCCGTGGTCGCACCAATTACTGTACTAACCAAGAAAACAGCTCCTTCTCATTTCCAGTGGACATGAGCTGACATGAGCTGAGCTAAAGAGGAGGTTTAGCTCTGAGCCTATCCTTATCACTCCCAATCCTTCGCTCCCGTTTGTGATGGAGGTCGATGCCTCTGAGCTCGGAGTAGGGGCTATACTGTCCCAGTGTTCTCCTCAAGGTGCACCCATGTGCTTACTTCTCCCAGGGGCTTTCCCCTGCCGAGAGGAATTAGGACGTCAGAGACAGAGCTGCTGATGGTTAAACTGGCGCTTGAGGAATGGCGGCACTGGTTAGAAGGGGCTGAGCATCCGTTTACTGTCTGGACAGACTATAAAAACCTGGAGTACATCCAGGACACTAAGCGACATAACTCGCAGCAGGCCCGTTGATCGCTTTTCTTCACGCAATTCAACTTTTTACTGACCTTTTTTACTGGATTTTGTGACCGGTCCTCCTGTGTCGGAGGGTCACACGGTCATCCTGGTGGTGGTGGTGGATAGGCTATCCAAGGCGGCCCATTTCATTCTCCTGCCCAAGCTGCCGTCCACTCCCGAGACCGCCCGGCTGGTGGTCGATCATGTGTTTCGTATTCATGATCTTCCCCAGGACGTGGTGTCCGATCGTGGACCCCAGTTTGCTGCCCGGTTTTGGCGGGCCTTTTGTTCTCTCCTGGGCGCTTCTGTAAGCCTTTCTTCTGGATTTCATCCAGAGACTAATGGGCAGACGGAGCGTACTAACCAGTCGATGGAGAAGACGCTTCGCTGTTTGGCCTCCTCCAGTACTACCTCTTGGAGTCGACACCTCACCTGGGCGGAATACGCACATAACACCTTGCACAATACATCTACTGGTCTCTCTCCTTTTGAGGCTCAGTTCGGGTGCCAATCGCCGCTGTTCCCGGAACTAGATAAGGACGTCGGGGTGCCGTCCGCCGTGTTCTTTGTTCGGCGGTGTCGGGCTACTCAGAGGAGGGTGCGAGAGTCACTCTTGCATGCCTCTGCTTGTCAGAGGGTTATCACGGACAGGCGTTGTCGTCATGTGCCTTTGTATCGTGTGGGGCAATGGGTGTGGCTCTCCACCCGCGATCTGCTGTTACGGGTAGAATCTCGGAAGCTCGTTCCTCGTTTCGTGGGACCCTTCAAGATCATCCGTAGGATCAATCCCGTCACCGTGCGTCTTCAACTCCCCCGTTCCATGAGGGTCCACCCCACATTTCATGTCTCCCACATTAAGCCGGTTCTCACTAGCCCTTTGGCACCGGTTGACGTACCACCGCATCCACCCCGGCTTATTGATAGTCAGCCTGTGTATACTGTGCATCGCATAATGGTTAGTAGGCGTGTGGGCAGGTGCGTGCAGTATCTAGTGGATTGGGAGGGTTATGGTCCTGAGGAGTGCTGCTGGGTCCCGTCCAGGAACATTCTGGACCCTGAGCTTATTCGGGATTTCCACCGGCATGGTTCGGAGGGTTTGGCTGGGGCCGCTCCTAAAGGGGGGGTCCTGTCACGGTTTTACCTCATTCGGCCTCTGGGGGGCATGTGGTCATGTGATGGTCATTTCCTCTTTCTTCTGAAAGGAATCGTTGTCATTTCTGCCGCCCTTATATGGTCTTGTGTCGGTGGGTTCTCTGATCGCTCTCAGCTGAGAGCAATCAGTATTAATCCCGTCTCCTACTTAAGGTCTCTTCTTCCCTCACTCAAACGCTTCTGTGTAAACTAATTGTTATGCTCTAGCCCAGGGGTGGCCAACCAGTCAGAGACTAAGAGCCACATTTTTACTGTGTTACCGCAAAGAGCCACATCACCGCAAAGAAATAAAACCGGACACCGGGGGTGGTAAGAGGAATAAAAAAAATTGCGCCCCTCCTAATTTTAAACCCGGTGCATGAAACCCGGTGCAAAAAAGGTTGGGGACCGCTGCCCTAACTGTGTTTTTTTTCGTCTTCTGCGAGCGGTGCGCGTTTGACGAAAATACCGTATTGAACTCAAGCGAAGCAAATGCACACATTAAAAAAAAAAAAAACACAAACTTCGATATGAACGTAAGAGCCGCATGAAACCAGGCAAAGAGCCGCATGCGGCTCGGGAGCCGCGGGTTGGCCACCCCTGCTCTAGCCGGTATTCTGAACAAAGGTTTAGCTTGACCACTCTGTGGTTTCTCTTATTAAAAAGAAAAAAGAACAAACTTATTTATCTTAAAATAAAGGTTTAGCTTCACCACTTTGTGGTGGCCTTTTAGGGAGATTAATCATCTCCAGGTAAAGGGTTTTAAGCTCACCACTTTGGTGGTTTCCTTTAAGAAGTCATTTTTTGTTTGTTGGGGCTAATGTCCCCCAGAGCAAAAGTCTCAGAAGTCATTTGTTTTATTTTGCTTTAGCTCCTCAGTGAGGAGTGTTTGCCCTATTCGGGTTGTTTCTGTTGGGTTTATTCCCGTGGAGTCTTGTCCCGGGGTTTCCTTATTCCTTTTCTTTTCTATCTGTTCTCCCCGCTCCCTAGTCTGTTCTCAGATTTAGTGGCTGATCGCTTGCGTTCAACTTTTAGATACTCATGAGATCTGCGTGTGGTTCTTCTACCTTCGATCCCCACTACACTCTCCACGTTAGGAGATGGTTGGGTGTTCCACCAGGCATCAGCCATAATTAGGAGACCTTCCTGAACACTGTGTTCCCACCATAGCTCATCCTCTGAATGCTGCTCCTCCAGTCCCCCTCTAAGGTCCAGCAGGCTGAGTGGGACTGAAGACCATCTACCCCACTCTGACTCCAATGTCTGGTCATTGTTTTTTGTGGGCTCCACTTGCTGTGAGATCTCCACCTGGATGCTAAAATATTGTACAACAGGAACATATTTTGCATACAAGCTCTTCACTCACCCTTTCCAGTTGATTTTGTACTTGAAGCAGAGTTTCAGTTTGGATCTTAAAGACTTCAGAAAATGATTTCACTGTGGTCTGGTGCTGGGCTTCTTTGTTGTCCAGCTGCTCAAGCTGCGCTTCCAGCTCCCGCCTTCCCTTGCTCTCCTGCTCTGCTTGGCTCCAGAGTTGCTTTGCCTCGGACGCATGGGCCTCCGCTGCTCTTCTCAGCTCCAGTCTGTGGGCCTCCACACGCCTCACCTCATCACCAAGAGATGCTTTGTTATTCAGCAGCTCCACAGTCACATTCCCAATCTCCCTCAGGGAGCTGCGGTGCTCCTCCGGCAATTTCTCCATGGCCACCAGGTGGCGCTCCTCTGAGATCTCCAACTCAGTTTTCTTCCCATCCAGTTCAGTCTGACCATTCTTTGGCTCCTTCTGCAACTCCTGATTTCGCTGCTGCAGACACTGAATCGCCTCCTTGCCACACTGCCCCTGCACCTTCAGCACCAAGAGGACCTTCTCGAGCTCTGAAAGCTGCCTTGCTTGTCTTCTTAGTTGGATCTTAAGCTCTTCCAACTGACCGCCCTAACCCTGAAGGATCTGGGACTGCGTTTACAGTTATACAGTTAACTGCCTGATTTAGATCTGGGATTTATTTTCTCTGGCTTGTGTATGCTGCAATTCATCCCGTAGCTCTTGAATCTCCTGGAGTGTCACTTTCCATTGCTCCTCAACAATGGACGACCGCCTCTGGTTCTTCAACAGGTCTTCCTTCTGGTCATCACAAACCCTGCTTTAGGGTTGTCATATCTTCCTTGTGGATCTTCCTTACAGCTTGCACCTCTCTCAAATCCACCTCCAAAACATCACATCTCTCTCTCAGCTCTCACAGCCAATTTGGCCTCATTTTTATGCTGCTCTTGTGGCCTACCTGGGTTATTTTTCCTCTTTTCCCTAGGAGGTACCACCGAGCAGGATTCCTGGGCTACTGCCCTTCTTTCGGGTCTTCCCAGCCAACTTCTTCCCTCAGGGAACACTCACTGGGTTGGTGATCATATTCCATGCAGCATATACACCAAGGGGCTCTACTTTGTGCCAGTTGGGCCTGCTCCTTGTCCCAAGCCTCTTGATGCATCTCCCACAGAATCTTAGACATGGCAGACAGACTTCCTCAGGAACAGTGGGCACTCTTCCATTGTCCGTCTTTGGGTGTGCTCCGGCAACCTCAGGAAAGCAGCTATCACCTCCCTTTGCTCCGGGGACAAGTGTTTTCTCCCATCTTTCTGTAGCCAGGAGAAGATTGTTTGATCCAACATCCAAAAGCTGCATTTTAATTTTTCCGTTGTACTATCTCCTCTCACCTATAGGTGATGCCCTCTTCCCGCATTCTCTACCATATTGTAGTGCTTCTGGGGGTGGGGTGACACTTAAGGACCTTTTCATAGGTTGTAGGCAGTTAAATAATCTGGAGGAGGCAGTATTCAAAACAAAACAATAATTGTATTTAACTAATTCTTGACAACACACAAAAAAGGATGGGTAATCGGGGAAAACCAAAACACACAGTCCACAATCCTTTTCCCATTGTCTTTGTCTGTAATCCAAGTTGTTAATCCAAGCCAGTTCCTCAAACAATCCAAAGTCGATACACAAACAGGTTTCAAAACAATTCAATTCAAGCCAGTAATAAAGCCAAAACAATTCAAAAAATCTCTCCCTCGCCCTCGCCCTCGCCCTCGCCCTTGCCCTCGCCCTCGCCCTCGCCCTGGCCCTGGCCCTCGCCCTCGCCCTCGCCCTCGCCCTCCACCCTACTCTACCACTCAATGCGACACAAAACAGTCCTTTATGCAGCTCCCCAAATTGCCAAATTGACATCAGCTGTTATCAGTCCTCGTTGCTTTATTTGCTTCAGGTGTGAAACTGCAGGCTGCTGGAAACTGTAGTCCTCTTGGCTCTAGTGGCTCCCAAGAGTTAAAGGGACAGGCAGCCATTTCCCCATGCTGCCCCTTGGGATGCCACAATATATATATATATGTACAGTACATATCCACTATGATTTATCTTCTATAATTAGAAAACGGAAGATCACATGTTTGTATGCATTCTACTCTTAAAGTAACCAACTAAAATGTATTCAGTCATAGTTGCTTTTTTGTGTCTTGTGTTGTATTTATGGCAAAGTTTAATCTAAAGAAATTCTGTAAAGATGTAACATATACCTTATTATAAAAAATATGTTTTTTTACAGCGCAACTAAATGTTTAGGTACATTTCAATTGTTTTTAAATTGAATAGTAATTTTGCAATTATCTATTAATATAATGGGAACGCCTGAATCATGTTTAGGTTGATGTACCAACCGGTTATAGCCAGCAGCCCCGCAGGGCAGTACAAAATTGACCGTAGCACACCCGTGGAGAGGGGGAGATCTCAGTAGGCGGGACATCCGTGTCTTGTTGTGCAACAGCACCGTCCTCTGGTCAAGCGAGTGCCCAGAGTGCCCATGCACAAGCTACACATAAAGGGCTCTATTTTGGAAAGGACAGTACCTAAAATGCACTTGGATGGTATTGCAATTGCTAGTTTCCTCTGGCGCAAACAGAATATTTCTCACGTCTGCCCAGTTTGGTAGTTTCGTGGTTTGCAATAAAGGTGTTTGCCAGCAATTCTAAAATTACGTTTATTGACAAGGCAATGATATTGTTGATTGGGGGTCATCTGATTTTGATTGAACATCTGGTCACCCTATGCAGAGCATCACAAGTGCATCAACATAACATGGTTAATATATGTGGATTTGATCAAAAATACACAAACTAAACTAAACTAACGTGTGCCACACATATTTTCCTCTTCCTCCTCCCAGACAACTATATCAGTGTCCTACTGAGAAAAGCTATTTTAGTAGGAAATGATACACATGCACATTAGTTTAGCTTAGTTTTGTATTAAGTATGATACACCATCCAATTATGTACTTCATTTTATTGTAGTGAAAGCAAGTCTCATAACCTACTCTTTTCAAGCCATGGTGCTTGCTCTTCATTAGATATGATGAAATTGCCCAACAGGCTCCGTACCACCTGCCACTACTATGAAACCAAGAATCTACCTGGGTACAGGCAATAGATGGAGGAGGGTTATTTAAGGACCAACCAAAACAGTTAGGCTTAACCCCAAGGACAGGTAAAGAGTATGCTTTTGCCCTGCTCTGTTTATGATGGGGTTATGAAATGGCTGGCGAGCAAGTGATGATTTTACACCCTTCAGTCCACACAGTACAACAGGAGAGAATTAGCTCCGATGACTAGACTTCCTATTGTAGTTGGCTAATGACACAGCTGAGGCTGAGTCTTGTACCTGCGATTATAGGGCCCAGCCTGCACTTGTGGAAGCTCTGGCCCACTCAGGAGCCCCAGAGTCATCTCATTATGCGCCCAGTTTAATTTTCAACTGACCCTCTGGTTGAACAAAGGCTTTTCCGACTTAACTTCCATTGAAAATTTAATTTAGGATCAATCGTAGTAATATTGGCAGTATAATATATAGTTACTTAAAGTAGGTCTGGTGTGTGGGTATGGACGATTATGGTAGGGTATTATTACCACTCTAGTCTGGGCCACTTTCATCTGATTTTTTGTCTACCACTTTTAAGGAAATTGATGCTAACAATATTTTGTAATTACACAAAGAATATTTTATCATCTTTTCATTTCTTCTAGATATTTTTTTTTGCTGATGGATTTTACAACATTCCATTGACTATTCTGCTCTGCACTAACAAAGGTGTTGTCATGGCAATGACTTGAGTGTTCGCCCAAAATTGTCAACTGAAAATTTCAAATAAATTCAGTTTGGAACATATAATAACATTTGCAACTTCTAAAATACCTATATAATTACCTCAAATATGTTTTAAATGTTTCCTCTTTCAAATGACACAATAAACAATCCATTGTAGTACATTGCCAAATAATGTGCTGTATGCAGTATTCGGTCTCAACACCTGGATTTCCCCTCACTAGAACTCCTTAATTCCTCATAATTTTCAACAGTAACCAGAACTCCTTAGCTGAACCAGGAAGAAAGAATGCACAGCCTGATTAATTGTTTCTGTTATGATATTTGTAGCCCCAGAGATATTAACTCAGAGTCATATTGCTCAATGAAAAAAGCCCCCCCAAGGACTGTTAAACCAGAGGACATTTTCTCATATGTTCAGCTGGTATTGTCACAGTATATAGTATGATTGTTACCTTTTGACTGGATAAATGTATGGTACGTGTTTGGCAAGGTTGGTACTGTCCAAAATGTATAGCATAATATTCTGCATTAGTCTTGTGTTTCACAATATTGAACTCCCTGTTGTTCACAGCAATGGCCCATTGCAGATGAAGAGTAATGCTTGGCCATAATGAAGATTCTGAATGCAACTCCTATTGCACCATCAAATATTTGAAAGGTAATAAATAACACAATTACAATTTAGACTTTTATCTCTGCTGGCACCCATCCGCTGTTGAGGTAAACCGTTATAAAAGTAAAAATAACCGACTAACAGATTGTGGTGACCAGTGGATTACCTCCAGACCAGTAATGAGCCTTAGTAAGGAATCACCTCAACAAATAAAACCCAACAAGTTGTACATGAAGTATATAAATATTGTACTATGTCCTACATGTGTAGAGCATAGTTATTGCCCAGGGACTGTAGATGAAAATGAGTGTAGTTGCTGTAAGTCCAAAAGGAAACAGAGAAACAGCCTGGCAGCAATGTGAACATACACCATTTATTCACAGACTTCACATAAAATTGGTGCAAGTGTGAGTGTGTTTGAATAGTGAACAGTATTAGGTATTTTTTCTGGAACTGTATTTAAGTCAGTTCACAATATAAAAATATTCCTCCATAACATTTGATAGCACCAGTGACCATTACAAAGACCCACAAATACAGAGGGAGCTTTTTTCCTTTTGAATTTTCAGTTGCTTCAAATGGTATCAACCAACAGAACACAAACAACATTTAAGTGGGTGAATTGAATATTTACTATGTTTTCCATTTATTGCTACAAAATAGAGCATTTCATCTGAAAATAAAAATTACAATAACAATACAAACCTGCAAAGGAATACTAGTAGTGACAGTGTTCCACATACAGAATAAGAATGACAATAAGTACTAGCTAAATACAAAGGACGAGTAGTTTATGGTCATTATGAAGCTGAATAAGACTATAAAGTCTAGACTATAGGAATAAGAATGCTTATGAAATAAATGTAGCAGCTCCGTTTTAGCAAGCAACATAGTCCTAATAAAAACACAATGAAATCATATTATGGATGTTTTCAACTGAAAACCAGTACAATTAAAAAGTGATAGAAGTTCAACTATGACAAGCGCAGGAAAAAAGGGAAAACGTAGACGCAGTCTCCTCCTTCCTACGGTTCATGTTCGGTTGTGCTTCTCTTCCAATGAGTCTCATAGCAACTGTTGCCCAGTGAATCAGCGCCATAGTCACCGTAGTCCTGGCGACTGTAACCCACCAACAACAACAACCTCGCTCCATCACATCACCTTCACCATCCACATCCTCATCAACCCTCTAAGTCCTCAGCCCAGGTGAATATATCCTTACTCCTCCTATCTCTGTATTCTCTGCTGTGGCTATAAATGATCTCTTGAACACAACTCGCCTTGATAATTCATCAGTCTATACTCTCGCTCTTTCATTCTCTTTCTCTTCGCTGTGAATTAGCTAACGTTAGCTAGCTAGCTAGCTGGGTTCAAGACATATAGCCAGCTGACGTTAGGTTGCTTGCTAGCTAACTAGCAGTAGCACCTCGATTGCTGTAAAATAATAGCTAGCTAGCTAGCTAGCTGTCTATTCCCGACTATGTTGCATTCGCTTGTCTTCTGCAGGCAAGTCGATATCCACGGGTTAGGATTTATTTTTATTTTGCTAACTGGCGTTTGTGATTTTGGTGTGGGACTCTTATCTTTGTTTTGTTTATTACGTTTTCCTATAGCTAACCAGGTAGCTAGGAAAAACGCAAGCTAGCTTGCATGCTAGCTGGGTTGCCCTTTGTTTAGCCTTTATCAGTTAGCAAGCAAGCTGGTTAAATGTTGTGTTTCTCATTTTGAATTGGTCTACCGTTTTCGTTTTCGAGATACATGTGTGGGTAGTATTTTGCCAGAATAATTGAGGAAATATTTTCAAAGAATCCGTCAACATTCTTGACGAACCTATATTATGCAAAGCATTAGCTGAGAGCTAGCTAGTAGGCTACCTACGCGACACAGCTAGCTAACATTGGCAATGGATCTCTCATAAAGTAACGTTAACTTACACGCAGGAATGGCAAATAGATAACTATTATCAAGCGCTAGCTATTCTAGCGTCTGCGTTTTCGACATCAGTTCGCTAAATTGGTCATTAGCTAGCTACCCAATGTCATTTTCCCACTTAGCAGCTAGCTATTATAAATGTAATATATTGACGGCTATTGTTAGCCTGTAGCTAATGTGCTACAATGTTGGCGATGACACTCCAGCTGTGGCAGCAAGCTAACGTATATTAGCTAGCAGTAATGTATGTTTGTTTAGCAAGCCACCAACTAACGTTGTGTAGTTAGCTATCAGTTACGATGAATTAAAGCCCTTACCCGGTCTATCTATCTCTATCTTTATCTAACAACACATGAAAGATAACCCGAGCAAAGGGGAATTATGATGGTGAAAAAGGACCTAGCAAGCTATTTCATGGTGATACTGAATCTCGTCTATTATTGTGTGCTTTAACGTTGGTCTCGTTGATTTGCTTAACGAGCCAACGGTAGTTACTGTACCGAAACCGCAGTTAATAGTACATTATCATTGTGTCTATTTTTTGATATCCAACATGGCTATATGGAAGGAGAAAAATGAACTAGTTCGATGTATTAGCCAGCGCAATGGTTGTGATCTTATCGGCCACCCCAGTTGTGTGTGTGTGTGTGTGTGTGTGTGACGTGCGCGCGCGCAGTGTCTGTTTGGGGGTTTTATAACCTTCTCCCCGGAGATATATATTGGGACATATTAACGAAAGTTCCATTTATTTTTTGGGGTCGCTTTATGTTTAGAATGACTTCGAATGATCAATGATCAAGTGTATCATGACAGTACTCACCAGTTTTTAACTACTCAGAGAAATGTCAAACGCTGCAAAGTGTAAAATGCATAATCAATCTCAATCTGGCCATCTCGAGACTTAATTGTTCCGTCAAAATGAACCTCGTGCATTTTTGGTGACTTTATATACTTACACAGCACTGCAAGAGGTTATTGGGTTTCTACCGTGTGGGAAATTATGCTGTCGAAATTAAATGCGATGAAGAACCACGTGGACATTTTTTAAATATATTTGTGCCCATCTTTGGCCATAATGAGCTGCATCCCTGCGTGGCTCTATGACTCCAATTGTAGTTAGCTATTGTTTTTTTGGTACCATATTCTATTTAGCAATGGCCAGACCTTCCTAATAATATTCGCATTGAAGGGGGATCTTTATTGATTTGTTAAAGCCATCACAGCGATGATTGACAAATCATATTTTAAGGAAAAGCGTTGATTGAAATTTGTGTTTTTAAAACGAGCATTTTTCTTTGCACTGTTCTGTTTGGTGGTTTGCATGATAAAACACGTTTTAGTTATCTTACCTAGCAAGATGAGGGAAAACGGGATAACAGAGTATCAGATCAGATCAGTGCCTGTATCATAATTAAGATTTAAAATGCATAATTGTTATAATGTATTTATGTTAAAGGTGGACTTTGCTGTCATATTGGGTTTAATGGGTTTACTAAGATTACTCTAACCCTTGACTAAAGTCATAATTAGAACATCATAATGAACACAGCCAGATCTGCCCTGCTCCAACCATATACTGTACTTGCCTCTGCCTCACACCTGTTGCAGCAAGTGCAGGTGCATTGTAAACTATGTTTCACTACCACTAGGAAGCACTTCCATAATCCATGGCAACACACTTCCTGTATGTTATAGGAAACAAAGCTTGGTATATAATATGATTTGATTTGCACTGGTCACTTGACTTTTATTTCATTTTTAGAAATGGACCCACATACTATTGGGCAATGTATAACTTATAATCAAGACTATTGTTGATTAAGGGGGGTCAATCATCTTTGGGTGTTAATCTAAATCCTATTTTATTGTAAACACACTGAATGGCTGTGTGAAAAGTAAAGAAAATATGCCTTACATGTCCATTAATATTGTCAGTGTCAATGGAGATTTAATAATAATTCCTCACAGATTACTGTCTGTGCCTACAATTGTGTCAAATCAATATTAGCACAGTTGTAGGCTATATCATTAAAAAAATTTCAGGAGGAGGGCAGAAAAGGCATGAACTATCATTGAGTAAACATAGAGCGTTCCATATGTTTTAGTGATATATTTACCTTACTATATATATAGTTACTGAGTTAAGGCAGCTGCACCATTGTAAAAATAGGTAGAACTATATATGTTCTATATTGAGTCAAAACCCATCAGATAATTTATGGATCTGGTCAAGTGGCACCCAAAGAATTTGCAGTTGGGTTATGTATTTGTGCTCAGCTTGCACAAGTTCTCTTGCAATGCAGTCCAAAGCTGTGACCTGCTGTAAAATGAGTTCAGATGGGAACAGGGATGCAATGGTTAATGTGAGAACACAGTGCCATTCTTAACCCATTAAGACCACGTTTGCCGATTAATGAAATGCGCTGTGATTTGAAAAACGTGGGGGAAATGAAGTGCACGTTGGTGTCGGCTTTTTTAGAAATTTTTTCCAGAAAACCCTCAGGTTTTAAGAAGAATAATTGCTAGGCGTTTTTAGCAGGCATTTTAGGTCTGAATGGGTTAAAGGACTGTGGGCAACAAAGGCTCTGCTGGGAACAGAAAGTACAAGAACTATGATTAAAGGCCTCTACTCAATCAAACTGAGCCCTGGCTGTAGCTTTGAGGGACTAGTTTATGCAGGTGTTACCCTTTTGTTTCTTACACATATACATAACATTTCCTTGGATTTGATACTCAAAGATGAGGCTAAAGTGCTTTGTGGTCATTTTTGCATTGACGACAGAAGTCTAGGTCTTAGTCATAGTGCTGCCATTTTATTTATGGCTTACATGGCAATCACCTATGTTTTATGGTGTCGCAAAGGGCATCAGAGACACAATTTACCTGGGCGAGTGTCAGTGAGTATGAAAGAAGAGGGCAGCTGGCTTCTCTCACCACCTGTGTACAGTCTTAAGGCTATAAATAGTGTGGGTCAATACATGGAACGAGTGTGTGGTGACGTGTCTAGAGCCTGGGGGTTTTCAGACCTCAGCAATGATAGCAAATGATTATTACTGTACCGTGTCAGCATGCACGGAATATCCCCTCGGAAACAAAGCTTGATTGCTCCCCATCTTCAAAGCAATCCTCTCCTTTGTGGCCTGTTTTTTTTCCGGCCGATCCTCAGTTTAAATATGGCTGTTGACTTCTCTCTGTATCTGTTGGTTCACAAGCCTTGCTTCCTGTGTCCTGTGATCACATTTATGGGAGGCGCCACTGTGCAAATGATGGCACAAAGACGCATTGCGTGTAATTGCGAATAAAGTTACAATTACAAGCAGAATATAAATGATCATTTTTACTCTAATGACTGCTGTACTATGGAAATGAGTAGGTACTGCTGTTGGATCCTCTGTTTTTGTTGAACACCTCAAATCAGTTTAGTGATCTGTAGAGGTACAAGCCTGACAGGGACAGAGGAACTTGTGGGCAGCAGACCAGAGGTTGAACAGCTCTAGGTGTACAACAGCCCTGCTTATGGAGGGTTCTAATGTCTATAACAAACTGGCTTTATTCAGATTTTATCAGTGCACTTACAGCTTTAAGGTTATTGATTACTCAGTGAATAGATGTCTTTAAAGGGCGACGATAATAGCTGGCTGTTGGATTTATCAGGGCTGTTTATAGACAGTGTCTACTGATGGTCCTGAATGGAGGCTTCCGCTGCTAACTGATACAGCAGTTAATTTAGAAGTGTGTGTGTGCATGCATGCATGCATGCATGTGTATGTGTGTGTGTGTGTGTGTGTGTGTGTAAAAGAGAGGCCTCGGTTCATTTAGAAACACAAGCCAGATTGTTGATATTGGTCTATAACTCCTGAGATTATAAGCGTGCTTTTATAACACATATAACACAATTCCATTGAGAGTCGTCTTTTATCTCTGAGTCACTGCAGATGCTAAAGGCTGCACTTAAACCTGGTGCTTTATCAGCAGGATGAAGTTCAGTTCTGCAGATTCCATGCTGCTTCAGTACCAGTCTCTTAATCATGGCCGTAAAACATTTTATCATGTAACTTATCACATGACAGGTTTTATAAGAACTCTCATTCATTTCAGTTTAAATGAATTCACTGCCGTTTCTGTTTCAGTGCTGCTAATGCACTTATGTTTGTGATGGGGTGAGAAATAGTCACAGCACTGCTTGCTCAGGGTGAACTAGGCAAGATGCTAACAGAATTGAGTAGAGCCGGCTGTCAATGCTGGAAGGTTGGCTGGTTCTGGCTTACTTCCTGGCAGCTCCTTGCAACTAACTTCAAATACAAAACAGTCATTTCAAAGGAACCAACCATCTAAAACAGCCAGCACTGTGCCATTTTCTCCACGCTGAAGAACATATGCCTGGTCCATAGGGGGCGGTAGCGAAGCCTTGCCCCATCTCCCCCGTCGCGCACTGAGTGCCGCCCCCATTAACTAGTGATGGAGGAATGAGGCTTCATGAAACCAAAAATGGGCGGAGTTACAATATTCTGTCAGTGACTCACTGTTTTCAGCCAATCATTTTGTTCTGCTGTGGAGAGCCAAGTGTTTTAATTGGTCCAAACAAACAAGTCAATGATTGACATCTAAATGCAGCTCCACCCTTTCTCTGAGTCACAAAACATCACTCTCCCATCACTACCATTAAACATTCCTCCCATCCATGTGAACAGGAAGAGAGAAACTGTCCCAGTATCAGGTCCAGTTACCGCTTACCTCAAGACAGGTGTGCGGCAAAAATAGGACCCACACCACCTGGTCCCTGTATCCTGTTTCTTTTCCAAATGCTTAATGAGCACCTGATCAATTCAATTATTCATTCATCCATTTTTATGACCTCATGTCTGAAATACAGTCGGGTTTACAGCCGGGGACAGATCCACTGCATAGATCCTCAGTAAATTAGCAGAGTCCAAACTCTGTGAATAAATATCCAAGCTCATTGGATGAATTGAAGTGCTCTGTGGTCATATTTGAAAGAATTTGTGGCTAGCCTAAACCTAAGACCTTTTATCATTTCATTTAAACTTTGTGATAAAAAAATGCAAAAGTGCTCAAAGTTTAGATTTTTATTCATTGTATTGATTTGATTTAGCCTTTTTGCTTATGACTGATTTATTTGAACCGTTCCTTCATTTTCACAAGTTTGTGGATGATGCATAGAAACACGGTACAAAATACAATGCAATCTTGTGCCTTGAATGGTGTGAGGATCTCGAACACCTGGGGACCAAATATTAAGTGTTTCATCATACACTGATATGGTCCAATTGATCAAGAGCGTAATGAAAATATGACAATGTATTCTATCGCAGAAGATGATACACTGAGTGCACTCCTGCTTTGAGCGGATGATTCATTTGTTGTGTGCAACAAAAATAGAAACCATGTAAAACTCCCAGATCATCACAGCCATGTCATTATTAACAGGAGTTGCCAACCTGTCTATGCAATTAATCATGTCCCTTCTCCTGTTCCTCCTTTTAATCATCAATTAAGCAGCAGGAAGATTAAGTTAATGATGTATAAAACCATTTTGAAACTGCATAATGTGGGCAGTGCTGTCTCTCAGTTCAGTTCGAGGTCAGCAGCCTCAAAAAGTGAAGTTATCATAACAATCAATGCAAAATCAGTATCTTCTGAGTGCTAGATGTTGTTCTTCTATGTCTCTTCTATGCAATTGTGCAGTGAATTCCAAGATTCGCTGGGTGTAAAATCATTAATCATGATAAATCTTTCATTCGTATTACAAGTAATGAAATATCCCTTTTATTTTATATTATGGCCATTTTTGATTGTTGAATATGTAACAGATACGTGCGCATGCTTATTAAGCATGTTCCATTGCTTTTCACAGTGATGTCATGCTGTTTCATACTTCCTGGTCACATATGCATGCACTGGCATAGAGGCAGGTGACAGCTTCCACACCTGAGGTTTCAGACCACCCAAGACCGCCTTAGGGAAACAGATGCTCCTTAGTTCAGGTCCAGTATGTATAAAGCATCTCAGAGTAGGAATGCTGATCAGATTTCCCCTGTCCATATCCTAACCGTATCCATTATAAGCTAAAAGGCTAAACTGATCCTAGATCAGCACACCTCCTCTGAGATGCTTTATACATACCGGCCCTGATGTTCTGTAGCAAATATGTCATAGTGACCCCTCCCCCACTTCCCAGATGTCTCTCTCTGGTTGGAGGAGGGGTGGGAGGAAAGTGGTGGGCGGGGGCAGATGGAGGTGAGCGTCGCGGTCTCCTTGGGCCTTTGTCGCCTTGTGGCTCTGCGGAGCCTGCAGATGCTCACTGGAGCAAGGGGTTTAAGTGGGCCACGGGGGAGCGTATTCGGGATGGGGGGTGGGTAGAAGAAGAGTGCCAGGTGGTTGTTTACAACAGGTCTTCCCCCCACCCCCCCTAACCTCTCCAGTCACATTCAGTTCCATTGAGGCCCACCGCAGGGAGCAGGTGGTTCGTTTTTGAATGGAAGATCCTGGTCACAGCAGTAACGTTAGGTTAAATGTATGTTGCCTCCGCACGCTGTGGCACAACCTGTCCACCCGTTTCGCCTCCTTTTGGATTTGTACACGACGCTACTTGCGTGACAGCGTAATTCGCCTTGGTATAGGTATCGATGTCTAGCCGGTTCAAAGTCAGCGGTGAAAGTTTCGCTGTTTCTGTGTTCCGTATGAAAAACCCTGAAAACGAGACCCTGTTCGGCGAGGACGTTCTGCGGACTTCTGGACGCGTTCCTTGGTGTGAGTGAACGTTCGCAACTTCCTGCTCAGTGAGATGAGATTTTATGTTTAGGACATAATAATAATGAAACAACTGACACGTGATTATTTAAGAGCAGCTTCCTTTAGTTTAGAATATCGTGCGATTATCATCATTATCCCAATGTCAGGAATTCCAAATTGATATTATTTTGTGTTGGGTCTAATGAATTATAAATTGTATTCCTGTCATAGTAAAGCAACGGTTGGTTTATGGATACGTGGCTGGCTAGATAGCTAATGTTAGTCACACCTAGGTAGCAACTGATGGATACATCTATATTTTGACTAAACAGAAACACAAATCACTCTGAATGCATAATCAGAAAGTAACACGATTTACCTGTTATGTAGGGAAGATCAACGTAACACATAGTAGGAACCTGAACTGTCAGTGTAATTTTCAAAGAGCAACAAATGTTAGGTTTCAGTGTCGACTGATGTTGTTAATATTAAATAATGGCGAAAGAATGCTCAGTTCAAATCGCAATAGATATTTTTTCTTGAAAAATATCTAACCATCACCCTTTCTTTAAATTAGAGCTAGCCAGCCACCGCCTCTGGGTTTACAATTAATTAAGTGTTGCTATGGAAACACTTGTTTTCGAAGTTGCAGGGAATTATTTAAGGAAAATCAGACAGCCTAATATATATCACAGTATTAAGTATAGTACCAGTAACATTTTCTTAGGTCATTTGATTCTATCGTTTTTATTCTTATTAAAAAAGGCCACCCCTTGCATTTCTTTAGAAGTACTGGTTGGCCACCACCTGCATTATAGAATATACTTGGAATAAATCAATAAACTCAACTCAGATTTGTCTTACAACTTTTGATGCAGTTAATGCTACACTCTTAAGTGCAACAATAATAATTCACTTTGTGGTTTAAATTCATTCTTATGAATGTGTTTTTCTACTGCCCCTGATCTTATGGGTTGTAAGTCTATGAATTATAAGAATAACGAAAAGCCACCTCTCCAGACTGCATCTTAGCTCCCTGAAAGCAATCTTTCCAAGAAATAAATATGATTTATTGAACTTCAGCCAGTTGTGATTACTGGTGCACTATGTTATTGGCTTTATAGCACTTTTATTATTTATTATATTATTGTTTTAGCTGCTCTCCTTCACTATGGCACTTTTGCATTACAGTTTGTTTATTGTAGCTTTCCTTTAAACAGTGTTTCCATTGTGTCACGGACAATTTCTCCATCTGGTCTGCAGTTCATCCCGCCTTATTTTCTGTCACTTATCAATAAGCTGCTCTGGATGAAAACATCTGCTAAATTGAATGAATGCAAAGGAATACATGTGAACGAGGATGCCGATCCCATTGACAGTGAGATGCAATTGGGCCCTTTTTTTAACAAATGTGTAAGCTATTTCTCTGCTGACACCATCTCTGGTTGTCTGCTTGCTCTGTCCCCCTCCCCCAGGCGCCATGCAGACTCCTGAGGCAGGCTCAGACGCCTCGTCCACCGTCCCTCTCCAGAGCGCCGTGGCTGCACAGCCGGCCGTCAACGCACAACAGGTGGTGCCCCAGGTGCCCGTCCAACAGCAGGTGAAAGACCCTTCCTCCCATGTGCTCACAACACAGCGCCCCGCTTAGGTGATCTTGGGTGAACGTTCGCCCTTTTACGCGGGTCTGCTGCAGCGAAATATCAAAAAAATTTCTGATATTTTATGGTTGCTTTAGCAGGGTAATTGACCGTAATATAAAAGTGTATTATATATACGCACCTGTCGTATGTTCAACTTATTGGACTGTGTTTGAGGCGCCGTGCACCTTCCATGAACCACGCTGTAACAGGAGGAAATATTACATGTAAAATATGACCTTGCAGCTACTTCACACTTCTGTTTTGTCCAAGATTACTGTAGCGCACTCGCCGCTAACAGCTGGAATTGCCTGGCGGTGTTGTGCTTCTTTCCTGAGCGGGGGGACATACATGATCCAGACAACTCTATAGTCCGTTGGCAACGTCTCTGTCATCAATGCGGTGTCAGAACAAAGCGGCGCCGCTTGACTTACTGCTGCTTTAACGTAGGAAACTGATTTAAGGTGTGGCTGTCATGGTTAATCGTAGCCACAGTATCTACAAGTTATTGCAATGCCGTGTGTCCCATCCAAACTAACATCCAACCTAACGCAACCTAAAACATATTGTACGCTTCATTGATATGTAGCTGACACAGTAAAGATCACATGAGTAATATATAATGTGCCTTTGTTAAACCAGGAGCTAAAATGTTAATGTGTAGTGTAACACAGCCTATGTATTTACTCCTGTTCATTTATTTAGCGTGACATGATTGATATTTATGTGGAATGTATTGATTTTTGCAATATTAACAGAATTGTGAATTGAGAATTGTCCCTAATCATGACATCTCCGTCTCACCTCTACTTGTTCCACTCCCCTTCTACTTCTTAATGTGCATATACAGTATGTATGTGTATGTGACTCTAACGCTGTGTGTGTGTGTGTGTGTGTGTGTGTGTGTGTGTGTGTGTGTGTGTGTGTGTGTGTGAGTGTGTGTGACTCTAACGCTGTGTATGTGTGTGTGACTAACTGTGTGTTTGCGTGTATGCCTAACGCTGTATGTGTGTGTGTGTCTGTGACTCTAATTCTCTGTGTGTGACTCTAACGCTGTGTATGTGTGTGTGTGTGTGTGTGTGTGTGTGTGTGTGTTTGTGTGTATATATATGTTTGTGACTCTAATGCTGTGTGTGTGTGTGTGTCTGTGACTCTAATGCTGTGTGTGACTCTAACGCTGTGTGTGTGTGTGTGTGTGTGCGTGTGCGTGTGTGTATCTTGACGTGTCTCCAGCAAGTCCAGACGGTACAGCAGGTGCAGCATGTTTACCCAGCACAGGTCCAGTACGTGGAGGAGAACAGCGGCGTCTATACCAACGGAGCAATGTGAGTGTGTATTTTCTACATACACAACATTGCACTGCTATGTACACCACGTTGCCCCCTTTCCTGCTGATGTGTCACAGAAGCATGCTGGCTGCTGTGAGAAGGAGTATGTGGTATGATTATTTTTAGGGTCACCTGGATATGGCCAGGAATGACAGCTAGTGTGTCACATATCAATTTTGGGTTGGTAATATGGAATTCTCTACTTTTGGGAAGCCAAGAATTATATTGCTACGTTCGCACTAGCTTGAATTTAGAATGCTTCAGTTTTTGGAAATTCTATGCAATATGGAATGGAAACAAGCATTGTGCACTTAAAAACGAGTTGGTGGACTTTTTTCCTAAGACTTCAGTTTAGGAAAGTGTGAAATAACTTGTCTAAATGTAGATAATAGTAATTGGAAAACATTACAATCATTTTAAAAATGTACCCTAGCTGATTAATTAAATCATCGCTACCGTTGCTGACAATGACATGGAATGCAAAATGCAAACTTGGAAGCACCTGTCTTGGTAGGTAATCTAATTTTGCACACAGTAAAAAAGCAATTGTTTTTATCAGTCTGAAGTAAATTATGGTATAAACACAGCTTATGATACTATAGCTAACAGGACAGGAGCACCAAAAAGAGCAGAGAAATGTGTCCAAACATGAAATCTGGTAATTCAGGGCTCGTATTCATAAAGCATCTCAGAGTAGAAGTTTTGCGTTTTAGCTCATAATGGATAAGGTTAGTATGTGTACAGGGGAAAGCTGATCTGAGGCTCGAATGAATACGCCCTAGTTGGTCTGGTTGGTTGCCCTTTGGGTGGAAGGATATTGACCAGAACAATAGAAAACACTAAACACAAAAAATGAGCATTTCTTCTGTCATACTGTGTGCCATAGCATTTGTATTGTCATGTACAATGTAAGGTGCGAATAAACGTGTTGCTCCATTTCTGCCCATTTTGTGCACGTCCAGCCGAACGTACTCGTACTCGGAGCCGCAGCTGTACAGCCAGAACAGCGGGGGCGCCTACTTTGACACGCAGGGCGGGTCGTCGCAGGTGACGGCGGTGGTGACCTCCCACGGCATGGCGGGTGGCGGGGGCGGGGACGGGGGCCTCACCATGGAGCTGACGGGGGGCCAGATCATCAGCAGCTCGGGGACGTACATTGTCGGGGCCGCCTCCATGGACAACTCCTCCCCCCACCCCGCCACACAGACCACCAGAGCCTCCCCAGCCACGGTGAGTCACGGGGGCCCTTCCCCTCTCCTACCTGTCACCCATCCGTCTGTTCCCATTACTCTGTATTCCACTCCCAGCTTATCATCGTGCTTTATGCTGCCTTTAAACAGAATTCAAGAATCAAGAGCATTCATAAGATTTTGATCAGACTGCTTTCTTATCATTTTAGAGCTTTTTAGTTTTGACAGGGTCTATAATTATCTTTAAGTGTGTTATAAAAAATATGTTCTACACTAAGCAGTACATTTAAAAAGGTATGTGTGTGTGTGTTTGTGTGTGTGTGTGTGTGTGTGTGTGTGTGTGTGTGTGTGTGTGTGTGTGTGTGTGTGTGTGTGTGTGTGTGTGTGTGTATGTGTGTGTTTGTGTATATTCATCTTGCTGAAATTGTTCATGTTCCTTAATGTCAGAGGTACTGTACGTTACTTTGTTCTTAGCCGACACCCATATCCGAGACAGCTAATGTTTATATTATCCATTTATTCCACCAGCAATTCAGATTAAGTACCTTGCTCGTGTTCGCAACAGCAATGACTCACTTGGGAATCAAACCTGCAACCTTTCGATCACAGGTTTAGCATCGTATCCACGGCACCACATTGCCACCTAGTGTGGAGTCCATATCACCGTTTTTGCTTGTGGGTTTGAATCTTTGAGATATTGTGACATGGCCAGAATATTAACTGAATTGCTTAGCTATTAATAAAACTGTTTATTAAATTGGATTAAATTGGACGTATTTCCCCGAAATAATTTCTCTCCACAAATCCTCTTAATATTGTATTCAGTACATTAATCAATTTTTATGCTCTGTTAGAATTTTTTGGTGATTCAGAATATATTATTATAACTGTCACTATGAGTTTTCTATTTTTTGACATTGACAAGAGTAAATACTCTTGTGACAGTGCGAGCTAGGTGTGAGTCTATTCCTTGTCCCTCTTTACCCAATCTTACAGATTAATTCTGATGTTTAATAACTGCAAAAGATGAGGGCAATTCATATATACAGCAGGGTGATTCTGAAGAGAAGATGCTTTTGTGGACTGTCTTGGTGATTTGTGTGGTGGGGAATTATTGCTTCTTTTTTTGTTTTTTTGTTTTTGTTTCTGATTTTCTCCCAATTTGGTAGCCAATTACACCCGCTATTTTCAAGTCAATTTCCCCCTCGTAATGTGAGTTCGCTGCCGTAGTCCTGTGACCGGTAGTGATGAAGACGAAGTATTGTCTCCTCCGAGACGGCACTCGCCAGGCCATCGACCGTAACCCGGTACTACAGGGCCACTCCTGTGCGCAGCGAACGTCCTGTAAGCTTCCCTCCCCTCCCTGGGGCGGACAGCCAATCGCCGCCCCCGGTGGCACTCCCGGCCAGAGCCGACTCTGGCGTGGCCAGTGGGATTGAACCCCAGTCGCCGTGGCCAGCGTCGAACGTTGTAACCACTGAACCACGCGGGAGGCCCGGGATGCTTACAATGATCTTGTTTTCCTGCCAGTCTCTGTTGAACTCCTTCTTTTCCTTCTTTGTTGGGGTCATTGGCCTTTGTCGCTTCCCGTTTTTGTGTTTTTTATTTTCTATGTGTTTGCCCCGTGGTCTCTCAGATTGAAATGGCGATTGAGACCCTACAAAAGTCTGAAGGCTTATCTACCCAACGGAGTTCGCTGCTCAACAGCCATGTAAGTCAGTGTAATGAAGCATTGCCCTGTCGTACATTCCCCTCTTTCAGAAAACTGCTCACTCTCACACACTCTCTCTCTCCCTCTTTCTCCCCTCTCTCCCTCCCTCTTTTTTTTTTTGCTCATTATTTAAAAAACAATAATCATCGGAGAGAAAATAGAAAATGGAAGGTTTACGATTTAGAGCTGGGCACTACTGTAATTATTCCATCCTTTCCTTTCCATTGGGTATGCAGTTTCTCATGGTGCCTTTGAAATGGCCAAGTAGTGAAAGACAGGCGATGGGTCATTTAATTCAGTTCTGGCAAATGTTCATTTTGTTTCATAACAATGCGTAGACAAAAAAAGAGGCCAGCCTTTCAAGCTGCCGGCAGCTTTTGGAATTCAAACGGGCTGTCGGCGATGTCCCTTTAAGTAACGATGGCAGAAATATGAAAGGCCAGAGTAAATGCACTCTCATAAAGAGGTGAAAAGTGAATGGCTGTGATATTAGGTATTTTTACTGCCATCTCTGTGATCTTACTAAGTTTGATGAGAAAGAAGCGTTTCTCTATGGGATACTGTGCCGATGCACTTTTGCCTCTCGTGGCACAGTTTAAACCTGGCGAAAGTTTTGACAGTTCACATGAAATTATTTTGAACCAATGTTTTAAATATAACCACGTATTAAATATTGGGGGCAGGGGGGCAGGATAATAAAAGAGAATGTTTTATATCTACAAATCATTGGGGGGGGACAGATATAACGGTTTTAAATATTGGGGTGGACCCCTCCAGTCCCCCCATTCGTTACGCCTACGTTTTGAACACATTTGCAAAGCTTACAATAACTGCTACTCTCAGGGACGTTCAGCAAGCCCACTTCATAAAAGATCCTGCTCTCTCCCTTTCTCTCACTTCAGTCGGAGCGGGTTTTCGCCCAGTCGCCATCCTTGAACGTGCAATGCGTTGTCCTTATTTATGACACATTTCATTCCCTGTTACACTACTGGTCAAACGTTTTAGAACACCCCCATTTTCCAATTTTCACTGAAATTTAAGCAGTTCAAGTCCAGTGGATAACCTAAAATGGTACAAAGGTAAGTGGTAAACTTTTTTAAGAGGTTAAAAAATAATATTTTTCAGTTTTTGGTAACCTAAACTTTTTTTTTTTAACCTCTGGCAGTTTACCGCTTACCTTTGTACCATTTCAGGTTATTCACTGGACTTGAACTGCTTAAAGTTCAGTAAAAACTGGAAAAAGGTTCTAAAACCTTTGACCGGTAGTGTATGTGGCACCCAAATACGCCCAATGACTGACCTGTGACAGGTCGGTCCAAGTGGTTTGTAACTGACTACAGTTGTAATGTATTTTGGGTAATTACGCGAGCCTCATCACCACCCCACCCTCCTCACAGCTGCAGTGGCTGCTGGATAACTATGAGACGGCAGAGGGGGTGAGCCTGCCGCGCTCCACGCTGTACAATCACTACCTGCGGCACTGCCAGGAGCAAAGGCTGGACCCGGTCAACGCCGCCTCCTTCGGCAAACTCATCCGCTCCATCTTCATGGGGCTTCGCACCCGCCGCCTCGGCACCCGGTGAGTCCTCTCTCGTGCGCAGTCCTCCCTCTTTTCCTCTTCTCTCTTCCTTCAGCTTGTCTTTAATCTCTTGTTTTGTCTCTTTTTTTGACTGCCTTCCTGGTCGACTGTGCCTTTCTGTTTCAAACACATTTAATTGCTTTTCAAATATGTAATTGGTAAGGCAGTCTGTAATGTGAAGATCCACAGTACATTGCACATCACCAATAACAATAGTACACAGGTAGGTGTTTAAAAGGCAGGTTTGATCTTAATTAATCCTTCTCCCCAGAGTTCATAGCTCAAGGTCAATAGAACCCCCCCATCCTCAAAATAAAAATAAAACTGTAACATGCATTGCATTGATGTAAACATAAAGCGTCGACATCACACCCATCAGTGACTTCCTCTCTGTTTGTGTCTCTCTGCCGTCTGTCCTGAACCCATGTGCTCTTACATCGTGGCCACTACTCCCTCCCCTCTCTCTCTCTCTCTCTCTCTCCCTCTCTTCCACTATCCCTCTCTCCCTCTGCCTCTCTCTCTCTCTCTCTCTCTCTCTCTCCCTCTCTTCCACTATCCCTCTCTCCCTCTGCCTCTTTCAGAGGGAATTCAAAATACCACTACTATGGGATCCGTGTGAAGCCGGACTCGCCACTCAACCGTCTGCAAGAGGACATGCAGTACATGGCTCTGAGACAGCAGCCCGTGCAACAGAAACAGAGGTATGCTGCACACACAGACACACACACTGTACAGAGACACACAGGCAGATGCACGTACACACACATGCAGTACAGACACGCACATGTTCACACACATGAACACACACGCAGTATAGATACAAAGTGCACACACACATATGCACCAGGGTTAGATACAAAAGTCATGCACCAAACCCTTGAAAATAAGTGAAAAATTGAAAATTCGAAAAATGTATTCTGTCATTGAAAGTCATGGAAATGTATGAAAAAGCTCTATGTCATGGAAATGTCTGATTCCATGTAATGTTTTTTTATTTTTTTCAATAACGTTACTGACAAAAATGTCTGTTTCCCTGCCACCGTTGTTGCCACCTGCCATGGCTGTTCTGACACACACACAATGAGATGTGTAGTTGCACTGGCAACAAAACGTGTTAAGTTATTAAAGTAAAGTTCATTTATGCATTGGTTGCAAAACAAAATGTCATTGAAAACCTTAAATTTGTCATTGAAATGGCATAGAAAATGGAAATTTGATTTGAGTCGGAACCCTGATGCACGAACACAGACATAGTGCAGACGTGCACATGCACACACATGCTCGCACACACAAACACACACACATGCACACACACACACACAAAAACACAAACTACTGTTTTGCATAAAAGATATTCTTTATAAAGGTGGATATTTTAAATACAAAATATTTGATGTGTGTTCTCTGGTTATCGCAGACACACTTTACTGGCCACCGTTACAAGTACAAAGTTCACATAACCAACATGTCATCACAGCCCAGTACAAAAATAACATTTTGCTACTAATGGCTCATTCTCTTCCTATCCTGTGCCATGATTGGTTCCTTTTTTCGCAGACTGGTTCCAGATTGTGTCACAGACTAAATGTTCGCCGAATGGCAGATAATTGCAAAAACTTCTCCCTGTCCCAGTCACATACACACTTACACTGTCAACCCAGTGACTCCCCCTCCCCCTCCGCCAGGTTGAAGCCGGTGCAGAAGGTAGACAGCACAGGGGGCGAGAATGTGTCAGGGAGCAGCCAGCACACACCCAGCGCTGCCGAGCAGACGGTCATCGCGCAGAGCCAGCACCACCAGCAGTTTCTGGGTGAGCACTGGGACTGATGGGAGCACTGGGGCACTGATGAATGAACGAATGAATGAATGAATGAATTAAAAACACATATACAGCCACACATCATGCAGGTAACTGCCAAAATAAAGGAAGCACTTGGGTTAATGAAGGGTTCTGGCGGCTCTGTTGTGTTGTGAGGTTTTCTTGGCGTGATTTAGGTGCGCTCGGCCCCTTCAAGGTAAACACCAACAAAGCCATTCTGAGTGATCTCCTTCATCCTATGGTGAAGCATTTATAACCTGGTGGGAGTGGTCTCTTTCAGGGTGACAATGCCCTGTCAACAGGCCACGAGTGGTTTGATGAACATGAAAATGATGTAGACCATATGCCATGGCCATCGCAGTCACCAGATCACAACTCAACAAAACACCAAATTATGGAATTTCTTGTGGATGAATGGTGTTGCATCCCTCCAATAGAGTTCCAGACACTTGTAGAATCTATGCCAAGGTGCATGTAAGCTGTTCTGGCTTCTTGTGGTAGCCCATTGCTCTGTTAAGACACTTTAAAGGTGTTTCCTTTAGTTTGACAGGTACCTGCACATTAAAAATGATCAAGTATAGCAAAAAACGAACTAAGTCCAGGACTAATTTCCATTGTGGTCCTCAATTTATGTAACGATGTCGATAGCTGTGTTACTGTTACTTCCATAGAGACAGTGACTTCTGGGTTTGTGCTTGCATAGTGCTTTAACTATAGCTGGGTTTCTGAATCAGATGCCTCCCGGACGCTTCCAGACTTTGTGGAGCTTGACCTGGGCGATACTGACATGGACCTTATCACCCCTGATGACATCAGGACGCTTCATGTGCTCTATAGGGAGCACTGCGAGGTCAGGTGGTGTTGCATGCTTTTTCTTCTCTAATCTTATCATTGCTAGTCCGCATGCTGCTGTTGCTGTTGCTGTTGTGTTTGCTGTGTTTGCTAAGTGTGTGTGTGTGGCTGGGTTGGTGGGTCTGTGTTTGTGTGTGTGAGTGTATGCACCTGCATGTGCGTATGTGCACGTGCATGTGTGTGTATCGCTATATATATATATATATATATATGTGTGTGTGTGTGTGTGTGTGTGTGTGTGTGTGTGTGTGTGTGTGTGTGTGTGTGTGTGTACTTGTGTATGTATGTGTGTTCACATGTGTGTTTGTGTGTGCATGCATTTGTGTGTGTTTGTGTGTGTGTGTGTGTGCATGGGTTGTGTGTTTGTAGTAAGTGTGTATGTTATGTGTGCATGCATGCATTTATGTGGCATGGTGCCAGTAAATCTCTGTTGTTGTGTCCTTAGGCAATCCTGGATGTAGTGGTGAACCTCCAGTTCAGTCTGATAGAGAAGCTGTGGCAGACGTTTTGGCGTTACTCCCCCTCCACCTCAGTAGAGGGCGCCACCATCACCGAAAACAGGCAAGAACGCTCACTCTACAGTTGCTACACAAGTTGCCCTCACAGAGCTGCCTCCCTGTACTTACCTCCCACTCTGTCCCTCCCACAGTGGAATGAGTGAGATTGAGGGGCGCCTGCCCCGCGCCAGGCTGCTGCTGCTCTGTAGGAACGAGGCCGTGCTGAAGTGGATGAGCGCCTGCGATCACGTGATGTACCAGGCCCTGGTGGAGGTCCTCATCCCTGACGTGCTCAGACCCATTCCTAGTGAGAACGCATCACTTCCTCTTCCTGAGAGACATTAGGCTCCCGGAGCGTCACTCATGACTCATGACATAATATTGATGGTTTACTGTTAATTCTGAACCATACTCTCATATTTGCATACGTATAGGGATGAATGCCATTGTAAATAATGAAACTTTGTAATGTGGGTTTTTACAGCAGTAATGTTTTGGGATTTACAAAATGGGAGTTACTGGGGAAATTGCTTGATGTTGTAGTTGTTGAAATGGGTACTAATAACTTATTACAAATATAAACCTATTAGACAATATAGCTAAGCACTGTATTTCATCCTATCAGCCACAAACTATTGTTCTATACTACCGGTCAAAAGTTTTAGAACACCCCCATTTTCCAGTTTTTACTGAAATTTAAGCAGTTCAAGTCCAGTGAATAACCTGAAATGGTACAAAGGTAAGCGGTAAACTGCCAGAGGTTTAAAAAAAAGGTTAGGTTACCAAAAATTGAAAAATAATGTACATTTCAGAGTTATAAAAAAGGCCCTTTTCAGGGAACAAGTAATGGGTTGATGTGGGTTAACAAGTCGCTGACTCTGGATCCAGCAAAAGAGCCCCAGACCATCATGCTTCCTCCTCCATGTTTGACAGTTGGTGTCACAAACTGAGGAACCATCCTTTCACCTACTTGATGGCCTACAAAAACCTTTCAAAATATTTTGCCATCATAGCAATGGCTTTCTTACTGCCACTCAACCTGTCAAACCTGCAGCTTGAAGTCTTCTCTTCACAGTTGAAACTGAGACATCCTTACTTTGACCAGTGTTAAGCTGTGCTTGAAGCTGTTGTCCTGTGAGCTGCCTGTCACGCAAGCTGTTGACTTTCAGAAACTTGTCTTCTGATTTTGTTGTGGCTTTGGGTCTGCCAGACCTCTTCCTGTCAGAGTTTCCTCCAGTTTACAAGTGCCTTTTGATGGTGTAGGAAACTACTCACTGCCAAAAAATGTACATTATTTTTCAGTTTTTGGTAACCTAAACTTTTTTTTTTTTACCAGTTTACCGCTTACCTTTGTACCATTTCAGGTTATTCATTGGACTTGAACTGCTTAAATTTCAGTAAAAACTGGAAAATGGGGGAGTTTTTAGACCGGTAGTGTATATTTATTGTATGCTTTGTGTGTTTGCCACCTGTAATTAACCAAGCACAGTCTTCATCTTCATCTTTTGCTAAGTTGTGTAGTTATTCACAATAGGCATTCAATGTAAAGGTAATTCAAGTTGGCCTCAGTTATCTGGTATTTATGCCATTGAGTGGGCTGTCTGTTTAATTGTGCCAAATTATATCTCTGTTTTCTAATGCTATGGATGGCTTGCAGTGGTGAGGGAATCACATTAGCTCAATTGAGTTTAGAGACTGAAAATTAGATTTATGTGAGCAGTTATTTGCAGTATGGGGCTAACCACTGGGTATTGAATATTCCAGAATTTGACCTTACATGTACCTTTTGAATTCATGGACCAACACGTTATGACCAGTTGGTCATTTATGATTATTTAATGATTGTAATATGGCATTAAAATATGGCAAAATATTGTAAAATAGTAATTTTCTGTAATGGTGAGAGTGATCTCTGCTAACTTCAGTCATACATTCAAACAGGAGTTATTGCCATTGCCAAAAACGACTTGCTGCTTATTATGGCACTTTTCCACCGCACAGTACAGTACGGTACGGTAACCATCCAAATCCGTAACTATCCCCTTTTTTGCGATGTCGTTTTTTTCATTGCACAACAGAACTGTGAAGATAGGAGGAGTTGGATATAGTTATCTGAAGTGACAAAAAATAATTTGACCATGGTGACATTAGTAACATTGACATTGTGAATATTCCAGCTCAAATTCACAAATGCAGAACACGGCATTTGCCATAACATTAGCTACAATTTTCTTACCTCTACCTAGGCATTTGGGAGTCATGTCGGGGGCAGCGAGTGCAGGAGTTACCATACATTGACTTCACAGTAGGCTATATAATCGTATATATATACTGTATATATATATATTTTTTTAAATACATTTATTTTTCGGATTTTACCCCGTTTTTCTCCCAATTTGGTAGCCAATTACTCCCGCTGTGCTTAGTTCAATCTCCTCCCTCGTAGTTCGCTGCCGTAGTTCTGTGACTGGCAGGGACAAAGGCGAAGCGCTGCTTCCTCCGAGTAAGCACTCGCCGAGCTGTCGACTGTAATTCCGGTACCCCAGAACCACTCCTGTGCGCAGCGAACTGTGTCGGCTTCCCTCCCCCCTCCCTGGGGCGGACAGCCAATTGCCGCCCCGATGGCACTCCCGGCCAGAGCCGACTCTCTCTCTGAAACCACTCACAAGGCCACGGACGTTGAAACCACTAGACCATATATATATATATATAGGCAAGTTTCCCCACGGGGACAAATAAAGTACATCGTATCATTTCGTATATTTATTGTTTGGCGTTGGTCCTCCAATGGTCCTAAAATAAATTCAATGCAGGGTCGATTTATGGAAGCGCAAGATTGTTCAAACACTGTCATTTGACACCATCCAGTTCAGATCCTTTTGTTTCAAAGGCCTGGGTTTAGCTTGAGTATCGGAACGCATCAAAGCGATTCCTATATCTTTCTAAAAATATATTTATGTGACGAATGAAAATGTTACACTATGAAAATGTATATTCTAATTGCGTTGATGAAAGTGAAAATGACAATACTATACTTTGTCCTTTTAAAGAATTTCAATTTTCGTAACACAAGTCCACAAGTAGAATCATGCAAACCTGACAATAATGCCAAACTCTACATAATACTCTTCGAATAATAAGAATAAGTGAAGCTGAAAAAAAAAACATGGTGGTTGTGTCTGAGATTTAGCGTGATGATTCTCTGACAGTTGCACTTGACCAATCAATGGTCTGCAGTATTGCTAGCTCCACCCTTGTCCCTGTTTGCTCACTAGTACCTAAACAGAGCAGTAGTTAAATTCACCACGGGTACTTAGGTTTGACATGGTTCGCTTGGCAGTGTAAAAAGCAATGTGGAAAAATGTGGGATCACGGATTGGTTACCGCACCATACCGTACTTTGCAGTGGAAAAGCGCCGTTAGAGTCAAGTGTGACTGTTTTTCATTTGACAGTGAGCAGCAATGCATTCTTCTCCTCCGTCACCCGCTGTTCTCATCCTGCTGCCTGTCTGTCCCCCTGTCCCAGGTGCCTTGACTCAAGCCATCCGCAACTTTGCCAAAAGCCTGGAGGGCTGGCTAAACAGTGCCATGAGTGCCATTCCCCAAAAGATGGTTCAGACCAAGGTGAGAGGGCAGCGCACAGGAAGCAATACGGGGAGGGAGAAGATAGGCCCAGGGCACATTTTGAGCAAGATTGCCTGACCTTGATCTGGGAAGGCCATAATCCAGCAAGGTGATCTGGGAAGGCCATACGATCCACTCAGACATGTTGAATTCCATTTCAACTAATTAATGCCTTGATTAGGGCAATTTATCTTCACTGAAGACTTAGTAGCTTGAAGAGCGCCTGCTCCATTGTACCCCACTGGGACTTTAGTTGAGTCTTTCTGTTTTAGACCTTTGGTTTTTATGGGTTCTCGATAGGGATGTTAATGATTAATCGATGATCGAGTAATCGGCGTTAAGAATTTGATCGATCAAGCATATCAAATTAACGATTATGTATCACAGCACAGCGGAGTTATCCAATAGCACAAACTCTAGTGAGTGTAATAATATTGCTTTGAAACAACAGTTAAAACCTTTCTGATTTTATCAAATATATCTAGCAATATTTCACAAAAGAAACAATTTACAACGACAAAACATTTTTGTTATATTTTGTATAGCCTAACGTTACCTAAGCCGGCAGTAGCGTGGTCTCTTGAATTCGCTAAGCACGCCTAACGTTACTTCCGCATTCCTCTGCGTTTTTTTTTTATTTTGGCGCTACAGTATTTATGCATCCCCAGGACATCGGTTCCGTCAGAACAGGTGGTCTCAGTGGCTGGTCTGTGAACAGGCTGCGCACACGGCTCACCCCTGAACACGTTAATGTGCTTATATTCTTAAATAAAAACAGTAAGGGACTGGTCCCAGTCGGGACTTGAAAGTTTAGGCTTTTTTTTTTTTTTTTTTTAAGTTGCCAAGCCTATGCCTTTTCATTTCAAAAGGAATATTGTTTTCATTGTTAGGCCTACTGAATGGTGTTTAATTTCATTCAAAATTCTTATTGTTTTATGCTGTTAAAATAGGCCCGTGTCTCAAAAGTTTGAATAAAGCTTTGATTGAGGAAAAAAAACATGCATTTTTTATTCTGTCATACGCTACATTTTGCTGTTAAAGTTGCAGTTTTTTAAAGATGAATCAATGAATTGTTTGTTAACGTGGGTGACGATCAATCAAGGAAATTTCTTAAAATTAGCATCGCTTGTTCTCGATGGTGTGTCCAGCTAAATCACTAGTCCTTGCAGTGATGTACCCCAGTACCGATTGTAGTTGGGAGTCCCGCAGGAATACGCATTATTGGCCCTAGTGTTGCCCAGGGCAGAAGGGTTCTAATCAGCAGGCTTTACCCCACCTTGTTGCGTATTAACAACTCCTCTGACCAATCGGGCCTCCGCAGTCCACCTGCATCAACTTGCATGTGGCTGCACAGCCTTCGGAGGACACACTTGACTGTCTGCACTCTTCTTTTTTTTTTACATTTGTTTCTGATTTTTTATCCCATTTTCTCCCAATTTGGTAGCCAATTAGACCCGCTATTTTTACGTCAATCCCCACCTAGTAATGTGAGTTTGCTGCCGTAGTCCTGCGACCGGTAGTGACGAAGGCGAAGTGACGCCTCTTCCGAGCCTCTTCCGAGACGTCACTCGCCAAGCCGTCGACCGAACCCCGGTACTTACAGGGCCACTCTTATACGCAGCGAACATCACGTCGGCTTCCTCCCCCTCCCTGGGGCGGACAGCCAATCGCCGCCCCCTGGTGGCACTCCGGCCAAAGCCGACACTTGGCGAGACGGGGAATTGAACCCCGGTCTCCGTGGCCAGCGTCGGACGTTGTAACCACTGGACCACGCGGGAGGCCCCCGTCTGCACTCTTCTGAATTGATACAGTACACTACAGTGGTAGAACAGGCCTACAATTATGATGATTGGCTGCTCCAAATTTGGAGGAAAAACTCCAAAAGAGAGATAAAAGTGAAGGATTAAAAAAGGAAAACTCTGGTTTGTAGCTATTCATTGAACACTTACCCCAAACGTTGATGTTGCTGCATGTTTGATTTGTGTCTCTTTTGCCCCCGCAGGTTGCTGCTGTTAGTGCCTTTGCGCAGACACTGCGCAGATACACATCCCTGAACCACCTTGCGCAGGCAGCTCGTGCAGTGCTGCAGAACACCTCCCAGATCAACCAGATGCTCAGTGACCTCAACCGCGTCGATTTTGCCAACGTGCAGGTCCGTCTGACTGTTCGTTACGATGTGAAGCTATTTCTGTGAATAATTGATTTGCAAAAACATTTTAACACACAGACTGTGTTTGATTACATGTACCAAGGAATATACAGGTAACTGGCAAAATAGAGCCAACATTTTGGTAACCTGGGGGGGCACACTTAAATGGCCCTGGCTCGGGCTTGGAGAGTCCCAGCTGGAGCGGGGGGGCGGAGCAGGGCCCATCTGCCGGTACCGGCCATGGCACCCACGATGGCCACTTGCGGTACTGCACCCGTTTAAAGGATTTACTCTTTACTCAAGTCCTGCCTTTACTCACCTGTACTTTAGCCTTGTATCAGTGCCATCTACTTCATTGTGTCTTGTTATGTCCAACCAAACACTATCCCTGGGTTTCCTCATCTACCATATATTACACCTTTCTTGGGACTTGCTGTTAGTGTGGTGATGGAGCAGTGAGTGACGTCTGTGGGTATCCTACAGGAGCAGGCCTCGTGGGTGTGCCAGTGTGAGGAAGGAGTGGTCCAGCGTCTGGAGCAGGACTTCAAGGCAACACTGCAGCAGCAGAGCTCCCTGGAGCAGTGGGCAGCCTGGTTGGACAACGTAGTCAGTCAGGTGCTGAAGCCCTGCGAGGGCAGGCCCAGCCTCCCTAAGGCCGCACGCCAGTTCCTGCTCAAATGGTCCTTCTACAGGTCAGTTCACGCATTGCCTCATGTGTCAGGCTCATAACCTCACTGCACTATGAGCCTGATAAGTTTGACCAACTTTCTGGGATGTACTTTGCTAATAAACCAGTGTAGGGGCTATCCCTCTAGAAATTAGAATTCTAATATTGTTGACGTAAGGCTTGTTAATTCACAACAGGGTAGCAGCCAAAAATACAAGTATTCTTATAATATCAGTCCCATTAGTTTTAGTATATCAGTCTTGACATACTTGACTATACAATTGGAATTTCAATTAATAATTAAGTTAATAATTACAATTACATTTGACATTTTTGCCATTTAGCAGATGCTTTTATGCAGAGCGACTTACAAGATGAAATACAATATTAATAGTTAATTCATCTTAATCAAATCACAACATTATGCATTTAGTTAATACCAATACCAATACCAATTAATAATATTGATGACCTAACTAAGGGGTTTAAGGCATCGGGGAGTTCTATTCAGCAGAGGTTGGCTCAATTCAATACAAGTGTAACATTAAGCCTTGTAAGAAAAATTATATATTGACATTTATTAAACATAAAGTATCAAACTAGCAAAGCACCATTCAATTCATTGATGAACAACTGTGTGTGTGAATACATGTGTGTGTGCGTGGGGCGCGTTCGTGCGCAAACTTTCTGAGGCAAGTGGCCGTGCATGAATGTGTGTGTTCTCTGCATGTTCTCTGCATGTTCTCTGCATGCATGCTTTAAGCACATGGGCATCGAGAACAAAGAGGAAAGATGGAGGGAAGTTTAAACCTAGTTTGTAACTAAGGCTCAACGAAAGATGGCGCTTACTGCGCACACCAGAATAACTGTGGAGTTATTGCGTGTGTTGAGCTCAGAATGTCTGGTTATGACTGGGTTAATAGATAAGAATACATGCAAGACATGGGTCTGTGTGTGGTGTATTTTACACAGGTAGTCAAAGAGCAGCTATGCCAGCTACAAAAACAGTGGTAAACACAGTATCATGAACCATGAACCATTTTACAGTTAAAATGCTAGCTGTATCCTTTCACAGCTCTTTACAAATTAGCGTTGTTTGCGACTAAGTTTGTGGAGATAGATCTCTGTTGGTTCCGCTGCTGTTCAGAGAACTTGTCTCGCGCGTGTCTTCACGAGGCCTCTCGTTTGAGGTGCTGGTGATAGAAGGAGAGAGGAACAGAGAGAGAAAATATTGATTGCGCTTTGGTTTTATTAGTAACGCGTTCTGTATTTCCGGTTTACAGTATCCTATGGGAAGGTGACGAGAAAAAGCGGCATTCCTTTGTTGTCATTTCCTTTGGGTCATGTTTCAAGTCTTTGCGGGCAAGCATTTGTGGATGTCTTTTGATGAAAAATGTTAAGCACACAAAATTATATTTAATGAAATTGCATTTCAAACACATCATTTTACGTGGAATGTTCAGTCCCTACACCAGTGGTCAGTTACTTCCTCTGACGAATTATGATCTTCTGTAGGTGGGCCTCCTTTTGGAGGTGGTGATTTAATAACAATAACACAAAATTTATAGAACCAATCAGATTGCAGGAAACCAATCTCAGGGAGTGTAACTTCCCTTTCCAGATCCACTATAGCTAGATCATCTGGGGTTGAGTTCTCACAGTGTGTCATCAGTGTTTGGCAACAATGCACTCACCCTTTTGTGGAAAACCCATTTCCATTCCCTCACCGTGATTCTCAGATGGGAAGGTGTCCCCATGTCCAAGAAGTGTACCCTATCTGTACATTTGAAGGATGGGGGTTGTGCTTTGGAGGAATATTCAAGTATCCATATTCATCCTCTTATTGCATGGCCGCATGCCTGCATTTCAATGGCAGCAGAAAAAAAATGGAGCAGTGCTCTATATTTTCTCCTCTTTCTGTAACAGTAGTGTACACAGTGGTGTGTCTTTTTCCCCTCAACATTAATGGTAATTTGTAGATTGCGGTAACTTGGTAGATTCAAGATTCAAGATTCAAGATTCAAGATTTATTTATTGTCATTGTACTGCTACAACGAAATTAACACAACACTCCTAGTGGGGCTCCAATATAAAATAGAAATAAATACAAAATAGACATGGGGGCAAAGTTCGATACACTGTACATACACCCACACACACACACACACTTATTTAAGAAGACTATTATAAATTATAAATGAGACTATTATAAAATGCAAGACATTCACACCACACACCTGCTACATATTGCACATGTAGATAGATATTGCACTTATTATAAGTTATATTGCACATATTTTCAGTTATATGGGAGTATGTATTTAGGCACCATATCGGTGGAGCTCACGGTAACTTGGTAGATATTCCCGGTAGAGTCGGACTCATGTGCTCTTTTCACCCGGCAGCTCCATGGTGATCCGGGACCTGACCCTCCGCAGCGCTGCCAGTTTTGGCTCCTTCCACCTAATCCGACTGCTCTACGATGAGTACATGTTCTACTTGGTGGAGCATCGCGTCGCCCAGGCAACCGGCGAGACACCCATTGCCATCATGGGGGAGGTGAGAGAAACATCATATAGCCTCTTTCTGAATCCCATAAACACAGGTTTTTGATTACAGTCTTATTTTTCATCTTAGCAATAATTATAATAATAATAATAATTGTATTTAATATTGTGTCTCTAATGAGCCAAAGCAGAGTTTATCTTAAGAAATGTAAACGTACTGTAAAAAGACAAAGTAGGCTAAAATACAACAGCAGGGACATGACAATTGAGAGTGTTGTCTAAACATTTGTCATGATAATTGATAAAACAGCCATTTGATTGGGCTGTTGGGTGGCTGCTGGTTTATAGTGTAGTGGCATGCCCCACCATCTGGTATCAAATCCTGTCCGCACCAGTGCCGACTGGTCGGTGGTGCATTCTTGGTGGTAGCATTGTCCATGGAGGGTCATCCTGCCCCAGTCGGCAGGTCTGTCCTATTCACATCACACAAAGGTGACTCCTATCATCAATCGGGTGCCTGAAGTATAATCTGTGCTAACTGCGCATCAAATGTACTCTTCTTTTTTTTTTTTTCTCTCTGTTTATGCTTTTATTTATTTTTCTCTCTATTTTTAGTTGCCAATTATACCTTCTCTTTTTCATGTCAGTTATCCCCACCCTCTTATGAGAAGTTGCTGCCATAGTCCTGAGACCGGTAGTGGGCCCTGTACCACCTTCTCCGAGCCGGCACCCGCCATGGTCACCATGACACACAGGATCACTCAAACAGTATATGCAGCGAGCTCATATCGGCTTCCCTTCCTCCTCCCTGGGGCAGACAGACAATTGCTGCCCCCTAGTGGGACTCCCAGCCAGCCCAGCTGGCGTGACCTAGGTGGAATCGAACCCCGATCGTAGTGGGCAGCGTTTAACATTCTTACCACTACACCACCCGGGTGTAGTTTAAAATAAAAGCTAAAAAAATGAAATGTATAGCTAGTTTAAACGGGTGCGTTTGGAGTTTTTTGGGAATATTTAAAAGCACCAACAGATTATGAATCAAGGGATAATTTTGGGAAGGAGATCCAAAGATTAGGGCCATTTGCTGCTAAAAGCTTTATCGCTAAATGAGCACAGCTTTGTTTAATGGGGAAGAAAGTAGCCAGTGTCAGAAAGCTTTAAGTGCCATGTAAGTACAGTCAAGCTGGAAAGTCTGCACACCCCTTTCACCCTCTCCACGTTTCATTGCGTTAGACTTATTCTACAATAGATTAAGTTCATTTTTTGTCTCAAAATTCTACACAAAATAGCCCATAATGACAAAGTGAAAACAGGTTTTTAGACATTTGTGCTAATATATTACAAATCAAAATGTTAAATATCATATCTACACAAGTGTGCACACCCTTTGATATGACACCCAAAAGTGAGCTGAGGTGCATTTTGTTTCCACTGATACTGCTTGAGATGTTTCTACAACTTGCTTCTAGTCTACCTGTGGTAAATTCAATTGATTGGACATGATTTGGAAAGGCACACACCTGTCTATATAAGGTCCCACAGTTGACAATGCATGTCAGAGTAAAAACCAAGCCATGAAGTCCTAGGAACTCTCCATAGACCTCCGAGATAGAATTGTGTTGAGGCATAGATCTGGGGAAGGGTATAAAAACATTGCTAAAGCATTGAAAGAACCCAGGAGAACAGTGGGCTCCATCATTGTGAAATGGAAGAAGTTTGGAACCACCACAACTCTTCTTAGAGCTGGCCGTCTGGCCAAACTCAGTAACCGGGCAAGAAGGGCCTTGGTCAGGGAGGTGACCAAGAACCCAATGGTCACTCTAAGAGAGCTTCAGAGTTCCTCTGCAGCGATGGGAGAACCTGGTAGAAGGACAAACATCTCTGCAGCACTCCATCAATCAGACCTTTATGGTAGGACTTGGCATTCAGGCCAAAAAGTTCAATTTGTGTCTCATCAGACCGGAGAATCTTTTTCCTGATGCTCTTAGAGTCCTTTAAGTGCCATTTGGCGAACTCCAGGTGGGCTGTCATACGCCTTTCACTCAGGAGTAGCTTCCGTCTAGCCACTACCAAAAAGGCCTGATTGATGGAGTGGTGCAGAGATGGTTGTCCTTCTCCCATCGCTGCAGAGGAACTCTGAAGCTCTCTTAGAGTGGCCATTGGGTTCTTGGTCACCTCCCTGACCAAGGCCCTTCTTGCCCTATCTATTGTAGAATAAGTCTGTAACGCAATGAAACGTGGAGAGGGTGAAAGGGGTGTGCAGACTTTCCGGCTTGACTGTATATACACTGCCGGTCAAAAGTTTGAGTACACCTTCCATCTGGACTATGGCTAATTGGGCACTCCTTCATTCTTCAGCAAGATAACAACCTGAAACACACCTTGAAGTTGTGCAAGAACTATCTGGTGAAGGAGGAATGTGAACAACAACTCAAACTAAAGACCTGGCCTGCCCAGTGTCCAGACCTCAATCCCATAGAACTTGTATGGGACAAACTGGAAAGGAAGAGTCAAAGCAAAGCAACCCACAAGTTTCTCTGGGAATTGCTGCAGGATAGCTGGGAAAACATGTCGGGTGATTTCCTGCTAAAACGTATTAACCGAATGGCCACTGTTTGTGAGGCTATTCTCACGCCAAAGGGTGACTATTTTGAGGAATCCAAGATTCAATTTTCAATAGAATTTTCTTGAACATTTCTTTGATGTTCATTTTGTTCATTGTTGCATGTGTTTTTTGTCATTTTAAAGTATTTACAGAAATGTATACGGTGTAAAGCATTGTCAATTATGAGATAAACCTAGTTTCCAGCAGGTGTACTCAAACTTTTGACCGGTAGTGTATGGTTGCAGTAGGTCAGAGAGGCTGGAAGAAGTGAAACCATTTAGCACCTTGTTAGTTAGCATTACTTTATAGTCAACCCTGGGTCTAACTGGAAGCCAATGGAGGTTTGTAAGAAATGGAGAGATCTGGTTACATGACTTACAATGGGTAAAGACTGTGGCTGCAGTTTTGAACAAAAGCACTGTGGCACGGTGATGATTGTGGACACCATGCTGGATGGTGAGTAGATGAGAGAAGGCCACAGCAACAGATGGTAAATAGGCCAAGAGCCAGTTTATTCCCTCCTTTGTGAAAATAAAGACAAACAGAAAATGAATAACTAAAATACAAATCTAACACAAAAGCAAGTACTGCTTGCAGTGGCTGGAAGGATGCTTCAAACGGTCAAAATAGGAGGGAGCCAAAACACAAAGTGACTGTTTCCTAAGGATCTTCTCGAAAAGACACAGCAGACTGCCTTTATAAAGGCCTGACAAAGGCAACAAGCAATCAAGACTATTAATCAACCCAGTTGTGTCTGCCTGTAGGTGATACCACTGCTTTCCAAGGTATTGAAGGCCTCCCAGGCTTTGGGAGACAGCAGACCATGTGACAGCAGCCACGCCCCTCCCAGCAGCACAAGCATGTGTTATTTTTTCAGCATCTGGGAGGGTGAGATGGCCTTAATGTAGCAATATTGCACTGGTGAGAAAATTACCTTGCTTACATTTCATAGAGTCTCAAATGGGGGATGAGTCGATAATAGTTTCCAAGTTTTATTACTAATGGATAGGCACTAACATTAAATATGCCCTCGGAGAATTAGCTTGCCTCGTAGAGATGGGCGGCGAGTTTGTGTGGGGAACAAATAAAATAAAAATAAAAATAATAAACTTTTTCTATATAGAGTTTAGTGTCATGCAGACAACAATCTGAGAGGTTTGGAGATTGGTGAGAGATTTAGTGCTAACACAAATCTGAGCATCATGTGCATAGCCATGGAAAGAAAAATGATAGTTTTGTACGATCTGATGCAAAGTAGTATAGAAACAACCAAGAGTAGTGGTCCTATGACTGAGCCTTGAGGGACACCATGAATTGTGATAGAGTTATAGTTGTTGAGGGTTATGAACTTATGCCTGTTCATCATATAGGACCTAAACGAATCTGAAGAGGTACCCGAAATACAGAGACTTAGCAGTCTTGTTAAGATCCATCCAGATGAAAGTAGTCAGATCTCCTGCTGAGTAATCAGACCTTAAGAGTTCATTCAGAGTTTCAGAGCTTTAATTAGGACACTTGGAACTAAAACAAATTGACGTGGTTGAAATTGTAGGTTAGATTACATTTATCTTTAAGATTATAATGCAATAACACACTCCAGTGCCTTGCTTGGGAATTAAAGGTTGGATATAAGCCAGTAGTTGCAAAGATCAACTGGATCAAGACAGGGTATTTTTAGAACAGGTCTTACAGTCGCAATCTTAAGAGCTTCAGGAATAATACCCACATTGAATGTTTAATTTATTAACCTTTATTTAACCTGGAAAGACTGCTAAGAACTAATTTCTCATTCATAGTGAAGACCTGAGGAAACAAGGCAGGTAGTGGACAAGGTAGGGAATGCAATGTATTGTGCAGCCAATCAACTGTATTAACCATATTGATGATGCACAGGATGGGCAGATAGTAGGAAGACTGCTCTTTGTCACAGTAGCAGGGATATGATCAAGGAAACAAGTGGTGGGCCTTGTATTAGAAAGCAAATTGGTGATCAAAATTGTGCCCACTGTAGAACATTGAGACAGCAGACAACATCTGTACAGCAGCAGGTGAGAGTGCAGTTGTCAGTTTGAACACAGCTTGAGCAAGAGTAGGCGCAATGGGCGAGGACAGTAGCTTTTTGAAATGTTTGCAGCAGCACTAACAATTGGCTGAAGCCTGAGATTACTGGTGCTGTTGTTGATAACTTCGAGAAGTAAGAGGACTTTGCAGCCTTGAGTGTAAAACTGTAAATTAGAAGACAATGTTTATAGGCTCCTATAAGCCCTGTTCCTTTATTATTTTAATAAGCCGTTCAAGACAACTGCCAGCCGTTTTAATGAAGTTCTCCAGGGTACCAGGGGAGGAGCAGTAGGAGACAAGTCTAGGTTTAATGGCAGCAAATCGATCAGGGTTGCCAGACAGAAGCTCATTGCAATGAGAAACTAATTACAGGTGGGGCCAGCTAACTATCCATGAGAGTATAATTTACTGTTTCAGCAAAATTGACAGCTTTAAGAGAACAAAAAGAAAACTCTGTGCACAACTTCATAGAGGCATCAGGAAATAAACATCACATAGATGTATGCTCAGAGAGCCCCAGAACAAGGCCACTAACATTAGGTATAAACACAACAGAGGAGCAAATAAAGTCAAGTATGAGACCACATTTGTACATAGAGTAGTTAAAGTGCTGACTAAACCACCCAAGACAGCTGGAAAATCTGAAGCAAGAGCAAAGTCTGGGCAGTCAGTATAGGATAGTATAGCCTAGTAGGCCTAGTAGGATTCCTATTGGAAAATATTCTTATTTTTCATTGTGAACATTGGACACAAGTATTTCTATTTTGGTCACATAGTTTTATTTTTTCCTGGATTATTCCTTCCTTTCCACAGGTTATATGGGCTGAGAACCTTTAGTGATGTTTTTGCATGGCTTTGATGTTCTTCCCATATATGGTTATGGGCTTTGTTTTATTTTTAACTTCATAGGTTCACGATTGTAGCACAAATTTGATAATGAAACATGCATATGTGAGTAATACATATGATTGATAAATTAGACATTGGAACATTCAAAATTGTAGGCATTAAAAGTTTTAAGTAGTTCTACACACTATGTCATTGAGCCACGAGACCTGGTCAAGTGTTCTGTATTTTATTCAGTTTTGTGATAGGCATTCTCTCATGAACCAGACAAGACCGCAACGATAAGCCTTTGAATTCACTGTTGACATTTAATTCTTGTTTATTCTGCAGTTTGACGACCTCAACACCATGTCACCTGCAAACATTGATAAAGGTGAGATGTACTGACTGCTTTATGGCCACTTGTATGGTTTTCTCAGATTTTATCTGTTAAAAGCTAGCAAGAAATAGAGACATGAATAAAAGACGTGGTACTGCAATGATTGATTGAATGTCTCTCTCTTCTAGATGAGGTGAGCGAGATGGAGAGCGAGGCAGAGGATGAGACGGAGGACTGCGGGGAGCCGCTGGCGAAGCGGGAGAAGGTGGAGGTGATCCAGGTGCTCCAGGTGGGAGCGTTGGAGGGCGGAGGGAGTGCCGTCGTGGGCGTGGTCCAGCCCGGAGTGCTCAACTCACTGCCCCAGCCGGCCTCCGGACACACGGAGCACATCCTGACCCCCACCATCCGCCACTGCAGCTCCACAGGGAACACGTACACCTCTGTCTGAGCCGAAAAACACATACCCCCTCCTCTCTGTTTCTAGCCTACCGTGTCTCAGTTTCCCTGTCCAAGCTCCCCTTGGCACTCTCGTGCCCCCACATACCATGCGGACAAGCAAAAACCATGCAATCTTTACTGTTTTGGTGGGATCCACTGGAAGTCATGTGACCAGTTGGTGTCCACCACGAAAAACAGCTAATGTTACATCTGAATTCAAACCAAAACCCAAGCTCTAGGTATCACATGATCCGCCCAGCACCGGAGGTGAGTGTGAACATGAGCATGTGAGTGCATCGGTAGAGACAACTATAGAGGGCTAAAGGACTGGTGTTTTCAGTACATGGGTCCTGCTGTAGCTGTAACTGTGCTGGGGGGATTGGGGGGGGGGGGGGTTACTGCTGACCCAAGTGAAGCTGCCCTTTGTAGAGAAGAGGGATGTAAACTGACTGTCTCCGTGATGTTCTGCATTTCAGCAAGTCCCACATTTGTCCTTGAAAGCTAGGAACACATACCTGATCCAACAGAGCCCCTACAGAGCCATTGTTAACACATCCCTTTGTATTCAGAACAGCAATTGTCATGGAAACAGAGTTGCTTAGTGTTTCATAGGTTATAGGTTAGATTACTGAATTAGCAACAAGAAAATTTCCCTCTGGAAGGCTGCATTATAGTTTTATTTGATATCTTTACCTCACTTTAGTTAGTTTGATAAATGAAGTTTAGTATGATTTTAAAGGTTCGATGACAGGACTACTTGACAATTTTAGAATGTAGTGAGACAGTCGGAAAATGGGTGACATCCTGATCCCTGCCCCAAGTGTGTCGCCACGCTGACCAGTCAGCTGTTGTAGCTTTTCCTGAGTGAAAAAAAAACATTGTGCTTGTTGAGCCAGGTATCCCTGAATAGCTGCATAAAAGGCATTGTGTTATTGGATCTTTTTTCTCTGTACTATACACAAAGGCATGCTGTGTTATTGTTTCATTTAATATAAGGAGTCAGGTTTGTTTTTGTTCTGATTGGACCAAAAAAACAAGTAGAAGCAGGTAGGAGGCGACCTGCGCGTGCTGTTGTGAGGCCCTGTCTCCTGTCGCGATAGTGCCGTGTCGCGACACAGAGTGAATGTCAGGGATTTATGTACCTCAGCGTCTTCATAGTGCCTTAAAACAGCTGCAGATTTTTATTTTACATTGTTCTACTCTTTTCTTTGAAGCGCAATTACCTTGCTCCTCACCCCCATGACCCCCCTCTCCCCCTTTTGGAAAAATGTGGTTCTTATGATTGAACCCCGCCCCACGACCCCCACCAGCTCTTTGGCGCCACTATTTATCAATGTGGATCTTCACTTCATTGTTGCGTCCAAGTATGCCCCCCCCACATCTGCTCTCACCCCAAGGCCCTAGGTCACTTGGCCTCACTTACTGTCCGGTGCAGCATGTGTTTGCACAGTGCTCATAAGGGCTGGAACGGATGAGGCCTGGACTTTAGAGTCTGTGTGTCCAACCCTCCCCCATCATGCCACTTGTGACAGCCCAGTGTCACGGTAACCAAACCCATGCGTCTCACCCCTCCCCACTCTGTTTTCTCTGATTTTTCTCTCAATTCTATTCAATATGAACATCAACAATTCTGTAAAATCCAGCCCTCACCAACCCTTATTTCTGTTACTACATACTGTATATGTATACATAGTGGACCAAAAGTTGATATTTTCAATGATACAGTACATTTGCTATTATACTGTACTTTATAAATATATATCTATATTTTTTTGTTTGTTTGTTTCTTCTCAGTGTTTTTTATGTTTGCTTGCCCTGATGGTCACCCTGTGGTGTGTCTTCGGTAGCTCTGCTGTGATTAGTTGATTGACTGTGAAAAGGGGAGGGGCTGTAGGTGCTATGATCAGGGAGCTGCCTGCTGTCCACCTCCGTGTCTGTCGCGGCTCACCTGGGAACATGCAGCACAACACAGCACAGCCCAAGGGTCCTTGTCCTGCTCAGTAGGTACCCCGTCCGTTTATGCAAAGCATTATGGGAATGCTTTGCCCTAAATAGCCAGAGAGGTATCTTAAACCAGTTTTTCTCACACATTTCTAAATGCATTTCACTGCTGAAAGTCCTTGTGAGGCTTAAAGCACTTCTCTCCAGCGTGAAACAGGACAACATTTTTAAAATATATTTTGTTATAAGTATAAACAAGAAAGCAAAGCTTAATAAATGGTGGAGAAGTGGCAGGGTGTCATGGCTGGTAGTGGTGTGTTCTGAGGATGTGGATGTAAGCATTAGAATTTTGCAGCTCTCCAACCAGCAACCCTGATTTAATAGGAGACAAACTCCATGCTTTTCCTGTTACTAGTCCCCGTTGTTCAGTGAAGAACACAGCGAAGGAATGCATTGAAATTGGAAAATAAATGGCAGCTTGTTGTTCCTTTAAGTACTACTTGATTAACTTATTTACTAAATGTTTTAACTGTTGGTTCTCAGAAACCGTCAGTAGTATTTTAAAACGTAATTTATTTATATTTATTGTGTATTTAATCAGTGGGATTTTAGATGCACTTCTTCAGACATCAACGAAAAGCATGCGTCTTTATTTTTACACTGTCGTAGCATTTCCTGTGAAATTATTTTCTCATTTCTGACTGGCTGGGGAAAAGATGTCTGAAAGTAAATACAAAATGCTTGGGTTACCTCTCTTAGTCACCAGGGTCCTATGTGGATGGTTGTCACTGCCCTTTGTATTCATACCCTCTTCTGCCAGGAGTCCAAATAGTTCACAGAAAGTGTTTGATTTGCTCTTAATTCTTACTTGGTTTTGTACATTAGAGATAATTAAAAGTGCCGTTTTGGTTTTGCATGCCTTTTTGTGCTGCTAGAATTTGATGGTTTTGTCTTTGTTTTATAATTTTCCTTGTCATTTCTTTGGAAAATGTGCCAGCTAGGAAATAATTTAATGTGATCCGTGATCCCACGTCAAAAAAGGAAAAAAATCCTGCCTCGTTTGTACACTGAATACACTGCCTAACATTGATTTGTTTTCATTGTACGTAACATTTCACAAAAGTCCTTTCTAAAATTTGTTTTCCTCAATTCGAAAAGAAAAACTTTGATTTAGGGTCTTATTGTTTTTTTAAGGCCAGTGACTGTTCCAGTGCTAAAATCACAATTTATGCAGGCCAACTGTTTGAAACTGAAGTTACAAAATCTCTGCCTTCCTTAATACAGAGGAGAAATGTAATTAAGACGTTCAGGACGGAATCTCTCCCACTAACATATCAAAAGCTGGACTGCTGGAAAGAGTGGCTAACAGGAGGCTAAAGCAGTTTTACTCAATTCGTTTCTGTGTTGTTCTGTGTCTCCTCATCAGAACACCCGTCTCTCAGTGCTCTCTCACAGAGGCAGTTTCACTGCCAAAAGATTCCAGTGCCTTTGACTTCATAGTGAACTCAGAGACAGGTCTATAGGTCCAGGATCAGGGTGGAATGAGTGCACCTGGTATCTCCTAACCTCTCCTGTACTCTCACCACACTACATCCTGAGTCCTGGCACCAGAGAGACACCAAACCCCCATCAATAGAGAGGAGTGTCTGGTCAAGCAGAGAGGCACCATCAACTGTGCCTTCGATTACGTCTTGGTAAGGGACTGTTTACCAATCTCCTTGTATTTACTGTAGCACAGCTACAGCACTGTTGAACAGGTGTGCAAGAAACATGGAAAGCACAAGACACAGGTGCACGACTTAAGATGTACGCATATATTTGAGGTTTAGCTGTGCTATCTTAAAGCTCTTCAAATGCCCGCTATAATACTAGTGACATGGTCACAATGAGGGGTAAGGGTCTGTGTTAGAGTGACATTACTCCTTACGTATGCGAGGGGGAGGCAAAAACTTTCCGTTTTTTACTGGCAGAGAGATTCTCTGCATCACCACTGTGGTGTGACTCCCCTCATACCTATATACAGCCTGGACTAATGGATTACTTTATGTCTTAATCCCAATGTGCAGAAAAGATATTGTAGCATTTACAATATTCTATACAGTCACATGCTGTGAGTTTTGCCAGTAAGAACACTACTATCACTGTCATTAAAATTGTCATACTTGTTACCATTTTTTTTTTTTTGTTGCCGAATGCAGTGTATTTGTTTTGTTGTGCTCTTATTTTTTGATATATATATATGAAGTGCCATTCGACCGTCCTCTTAATGAGTTGTGGCCTGCTGTAGCGCGTTCTGATGCAAGCACAGAAATTCTGGACCTCTGGGGAGACTTTGGCAGGATCTACCCCAGAGATATAGTCTGTGGTGTACATATAAAGATGAAAGTGGAAGTAAAGTGTAATTTATTCTTTATTTACTCTTATTTTCTTTTTTTAATTTCCTTTATTCTTTTGGATGAAACGTTTTGATGTTTATTTGAATTTGTTGGAAGGTACATTGTGATTACTCTTTTTTTCGTATGATGTATTGTATTTTGTAAATGTAAATATATATATCATGTGATTTTTCTTTAAATTTGTGTGTTTCAAGTAACATTTTATGACATATCTTCTAAAATTGGCAAAATGGCTAACATTAGTGTGAGGATGATTTGTATTGTGTATTTTACAAAAATTAAAGCAAAATAACTGGGGAACTTTTATATTTATAAATATATATTACCTTTTAGTGTGTCAATATGAAAAAAGAAGATCAAAGACACATGTAGTTTGTTTTTCTGAATATTTCAGACTTGAGCTCAGGCTAGCTTACTAGTGTTGTTTTCTTAAAATGTGTGGCTTGTCTTTCAAAATGAATAAACTTTTCCTGTTGAAATTTCTCATGACATGAGGTTCATTATCATTCTTATAGCAGCTGTGTTGGTCCTAACATTTAATTCCCCTAACAGCTCATTTTAATTTCCATTCGTTTTCTATGCAACTTGAATGAGCACATATGTACTGTATATATAAATGTAGTTCAAACTGTTTCTGTTTTTATTTCGTTGCCAACAATTTATGTATGACTCTACTGCACAAGGGTGTACCACCAGGACGGTTAAAATTTTTTAATTGATTAAAGTATAGACTGACAGGTGAAAAGTGTGGTCCCAATAGCTCAAAGTGTGGACACCTGGTCAGAGAAAGTAAACCATTTGTGGGACATCAGTTCAATGACAGGAAAATGAAACAAAACAAGTTAATGAGAAAATGTTTTTTTAATATTTGAACAAACCTTGCTTTTCCAGTAATTGCGTTCAGGTTTTGCACACCATTAGGATATGGCCGATTCCATCGGAGCACTACAGTTGACGCCAATCGTTGCAATGGTGAATGAGATTTAATTTGCACATGATATGCAATGAGTGCAAATTGTTTAGCTTGTGGCAGCTATGTAGTTGCAATGGAGGAAATCTGTTTGAGAGTGCATTTTAAGTGTAGCAATTCGTGCGTGTGACACCAGTAATTAATGAGGATATGTTGCAGAACATGCAATAGGCGGACCCAGTTCATGCAAATTAGCTATAGATATTCATTGATTCTGAAAGTATGTGGATGGATCTTCTATGTTTTGTACCTCATACTACCATATCCAGGTAATATGAAGATCAGTGGATAGTCGCAGGCATCTTGGTGACATTGACACCACTAGTCTAGGATATGCTTCGGTTGTGTATTACCGGGTTCAACACTAAAGTAGGAATATTATAATAGTAACCGTATTAGCGCGCGCACAAACACATAAATAATGCTAATCATTCTGTTTAAATGTGGTTTAAGTCTTATGGTAAAACAAAAATATACATGTATTGGGGAATGTACTTTAATTCGCCCCACTTAATATACTGATCTCAATTAAATGTCGTTCGTCTAACGGATAATATCCCATAGTACGTTAAAAACACACACCACAAAAGTTACCTGCTGTAGCCCGCTTGCTAACTAGCTAGTGGCTAGGTGCAATTCGGGAACATTTTGCCCAAACAGAGGCGTTTACCAAGAACTGTTAGTAGCTCAAGCCAATCGTAATGGGGTTCTGGATTGCTAGCGTAACCAACCCAGAGTAGTGAACCTGGAATCGGTCTCAAATAGCCAATAGAAAAACTTCAGTTTGAACCGGGGCGTAGCTCTTAAGGCTGGGTGATGAAACAAAAGAAAGAGCCAGGGAGGGCGGAAAAATAGGTTCTCCGAACACATTGACCATCTCGACCGGCGCGGGCGGTTTTTGATTTACAAAAGCCACCCAATAGTACTCTGGGTAAATATATCTCATATTTTATAAGTAAGATTTTATAAAGAATATCGTTAAGTATCTATTTTGACTGAAAGAACCAGCCATTTGAGAAAGTGTTTCACAATGCCCAGTAGCACATCTTTGTTGGAAGCCGAGGAAACTGAGTCGGAGCTCCCGCCACTGGTAGTACAACCATTTGCCGGCATAGGCCTCGATGACCACGGCACGCAGAGCCAGACAGAGCCACAGGAGTCCCTCCTGCATCCATGCACGGCCTCCCATTTCAGCCTACTCGGCACCGTGCTGGACCTTCAGCCGCTTCTCAAACCACCGCCAGAGGAGGATGACTTGGAAGAAGCGGATGAAGCTGCGGTGGAGGAGACTGATTCCAGCACGCTGTTAGCGCAGGCCCAGGTCCCCGGTCTAGGTTCCGTGATGCTTCCTGGAAGGGAGGCCGCGGAGACGGTCATACTGTATGGTGGAGGGCTTGATGAGTCGGCGCAGCAGCAGGTTGCTGGTATGATGATTTTACCGTCGGGGTATGGAGAGCCTGGATTTGAGGTCGAGCAATCGTCGCTCATGCGGAGGAAGAGCGTCAACACTACGGAGTGTGTCGCGGTACCCAGCTCGGAACACGTAGCCGAAATAGTCGGCAGACAGGGTGAGTGCATGGTTGCAGATGTATATTTAAATGCTTATTTTTGGTGAATGTGTGCGAATATCCGAGTTCTAAATGGAGACGACAGCAAATTGCTATGTAGTTGGCTAGCAAAGAATAGACCAGCATCAACGGGTTTTCCCGTTCGCATGCTATCGACCCATGAGTGCGGCTATGTCGCTAACGTTCGACAACGATACTTATTTCCATTATATGCTAGCGAGCATTGGCTTGTTAACGTGGCATATAAGTGGTGGGTTTTTATCTTAGTTTTTGAGTTCATATGAGCCAGTATAGCTAGAGCACAAATGCATTTTGTTTCACTGCTCTGGGTCTTTGGCTACCTACTGTGCCGCCTAAGCTAAGTTAGGTCGATGTGTTTGTAATTAGCGTCTCAGGTTGCAACGTTTAGCTAGATAGTTAACTTGGATAGCACTAGTTATTTGTTAGAAACTGACCAATGGCTGTGTGTCCAGCCAAAGGCTGGTCAACTACTTTTTTCGAGCAAGTTGTGTAGCTAAAGTTGGTATGCTAATTAGCTAACTTGGTATGTAGCAAGGGTAGATTCAAACCTTTTTTCCACATAGCTAATCAATTCAACTGCATTTACTAACTGGGTAAAGTTAATTAAAACGTTTGAGAAAAGTGGGATATTTTCTGTGGGGGAGGGTGCACATGTTAAAGTTGGCGAGCGGTACCGGAAATGTAGCTAGCTAACTAACTGTTAGCAAAGAGGAATCGCAAATGGGTAGCACAGTTAGCTGGTTAGTTAAATTACAACGTCGCAAAGCTGAATGTAAAGGTAGCCAATAAGTTAACAAGATATTGTGTCTTTAGACGGGTGTGTTGTGTATAGGTTAGTAACGTCAGGTAGCTAGCCAGTGATTATCTTTCCAGAGGAAGCGTGAATTGGAGAGCTAGGTAACTTGGCTAGGCATTTTGCGAATGACGATAACGTATGTAGCCAGCTAACTAAAGTTGTTCGCGTGAGCAAGCTGCTAAAATGCCTGACTAGTGGCTATCTAGGATGGTTTGGCTAACTAGCTCTAGCAGACTAGCAAGCGAAATAAGTTGTGCTTTGAAGGGGGGGGTGTGTATGTGGGGAAAAATTGGGAATGGTGTTGGAATTGATGTGGGAATTTACCCAGGGGGTGATGACTTTTAGACATATGGCACATATGACCTTTTAATAGCTGCGCGTAACTGAGGAGCATCAGTCGAACATTAACACTTGGGTCTCCCCAAATTAGCAGCGGTATGTGTCATACTTTGACATTAATAAACAAAACAAAAAATGTTGCGGTTTTTTTTAGGGGAAATGCAAGAATGAAATGGCATTCTCTCATTACTGGCTTGTAGTAACTTGTACCTCAAGTTAAGTCACAGAATGTCAGAGCTAAATGTTCTGCAGCAAAAACACGAATCCAGTAATTTTGGAAAAGGGTAGGAGGGGGGGGGGAAATTACACAGTCCAATTGACTCCCATAATATGCACACATGTAGAAAAGTTTGTTTTAGACCGTTCTTGATATTCCTTTTGATTTGGAAGAATATCCAACGCTGGCTCAATTCCTGCAATGCAATTGCTCCAGAGGATGAGTGCAATCAATGTACATCATGGAGTGAAGTTTAAATGGACCCATTATAAGACCACTTACACTTAATGTTCTGCTGATTTTATTTTTTTAAATGAAGGCACGCATTCGTTGATTTAATGTGTAGTTTGGTGTCATTTCTTCAGGTTATTGCAATGGCCTGGCACATAGCATTGTGGGCAACCCAGCTTGTAAATTGGTGAAACGGAGCACTTGGTGATACTTGGATACTTTCCTCCCCTCATCTCTGTTGAGCCTGGGAATCGTAGTCTAGTCAGCATAATGGAGTAGAATGCGTCTGCTTTGTGTTGTCTGCACTAATTTTACGTATCACCCCTTACCCCTCCTTTTCATGCTTTCCAGGATGTAAGATCAAAGCACTGCGGGCAAAGACCAACACGTACATCAAGACCCCGGTGCGCGGGGAGCAACCAGTATTTGTGGTTACCGGGCGGAAGGAGGACGTGGCGATGGCCAAAAGGGAGATCCTCTCTGCGGCTGAGCATTTCTCTTTCATCCGCGCCTCCCGCAACAAGGCCGGGCCCCTGGCAGGGCCTGGGCTCCCTGGCACCCCTACCCTGGCCGGCCAGACCACCATCCAGGTGCGCGTGCCGTACCGTGTGGTGGGTTTGGTGGTGGGGCCCAAGGGCGCCACCATCAAGCGCATCCAGCAACAGACTCACACCTACATCGTCACGCCCAGCCGGGACAAGGAGCCTGTGTTTGAGGTGACCGGCATGCCGGAGAACGTGGACCGGGCCCGAGAGGAGATCGAGGCGCACATCGCCCTCCGCACAGGCAGCTGCGTGGAGATGATGGGCGATGAGAATGACTTCCACTACAACGGGACTGACGTCAGCTTTGAGGTAGCAGGCTCCGGGGCGTGGCTGACCTCTGGCGCAGCCCCACCCGCCAACGGAAATGGCTGTGTGCGCATGACGTCCAACTACCGCAACGACAGCTCAAGCTCCCTGGGCAGTGGTTCCAGTGACTCGTACTACGGCGGGGGCGGGGGCGGAACGGGAACGGGAACGGGAACCCCGTGGCCGACTACAGTCCCACCAGCCCCTTCAATGGCAACAGCAACAACAACAACAACAACAGTGGCGGGGGCAGCTTCTGGTTTGGGGAGACTCTGCTCCCTCTGGGGTCTGACGACATGCCGGTGCTGGAGTCCCCAGGGTACGAGACGCTGACGGTCACAGCCGCGCCCCCTGGCCCTCATCCACCACAGCAGGTGATGTGGAGCCCCTTTGAGCAGGGCGTGCCTCTGTTTGAGGGCCACAGCCACGCCCTGCGCCAGGACAGCCAGCCCGGCACCCCACGCCTCTCCCCCACCTTCCACGAGGCCCTGGAGCACCCCATGGCCCGACGTGTCCAGAGCGACCCCCTCAGCGCGCAGACCCATAAGTTCCCAGCCTACGGTCCCGCCTTCTCTTCCTCCAGCGACAGCACCACCTCCAGTTCGCCCCCTGACTCGGCCAGCTCAGGCGGCGCCTACCGCGGCCGGCAGGACTGCATCCGCTGCCTGGAGAGCGAGATAATTGCGGCCCTGGTCCCCTGTGGACACAACCTCTTCTGCATGGAGTGCGCCAATCGCATCTGCCAGCAGGCCGAGCCTACCTGCCCTGTATGCCAGGCACCCGTTTCCCAGGCCATACGTCTGCGCAACACATGAACTGCTTGAAATGGACTGGGGAGGGGGTGAGGCGTGCGTGTGTGTGTGCGTGTGTGTGTGTGTGTGTGCTTGTATTTGTTCTCCAGGGGACAGTGATAAGGGTTTGGTGGGAGATGTTACTGGATGGGGATATCGGTAACTTTATTTTTCCCCTTTGTTTTTACATCAATATAATACTTTTACCTTTTATTTTTTTCTTAAAGTTTATTTTTATTTTTTTATCAATGTATCACTTTTGTGAAGACTGTTAAAAAGTAGGTGTAAAACAAGTTACGGATTAAGGCTAAAAGTTGTTGGTCATGAGATTTTAAGTTTTACTCATTTAGCTGCTATATTAGTTATGAGAAGGTTCACCGGGCCTGTCACACTTGCCCTGCCCACAGTGGGACCGAAAGTTTTCTTTCTGGACCAGCTGGAGTGTGACATAAGTACTGCCATGCTTGGCATTACAGCCTTGTTTTAAACCTCAGTTTTAATCTGTTTACAACAACTTGTGCCTGATTCCACGGATCATCCTATACATTTTAGTTTTGTGGGCAAACGGGAAATGCGGTGTAACCGCCAAACTGTTGTGGGAAAGGCTGAGGCCTTTCAGAAGGCCATGTGTTTTTCTTTTCTTCCCCCAAACACTATAGACCTTTTCCTCTCCATTGGGTCGTAAAGGGGATGTTAAGCAGATGGGTCCTAGTTGTTTAGGTAGAGCCATGCCCCGTCCACAGGGTGAAGTCCCTAGGCTGCCACACTCACTACAGCTCAGTTTTGGATGGTGGGGGCCCCAACATTCCAGCCATATTTGTTGCATTTTATTTATTTATTTTTTTCCCTTTTCATGCCTTGAGAAAGTCTGGTGCAGGAGAATGCTGAATGCACCCCCTAACACCCTGCGCTGGTCGTATTTAAAACGAGTCCCACTCGGCTGTACCGCGGGACAGCTCGCCTTCCCACCTGGAACAAAATGTTTATTTCAGCTGCCTTCTTACATGGTTGATCAAAGTTTTTTTATCATGTGCCCTACAATCGCTCTCATTTCCCCCCCTCAACCAAACGGGTGCAGTGGCATAGTACCCAATTCCTGTTGCACACCAGTGAGGAGCGCAAAAGAGAGGAAGAGTTGCTGCTCCTGGGCCCACGGAAGGACCCTCCATCCCGCGCACTTTCCCAGTCCCATCCAGTCGTTGGGAGAGTTCCAAGAGTTCAGTCCCATCCACACGGGGAAAAACTTTGATCCTCAACCTCAAGGTTAATATTGACTTTTGTGTATTGATTATTAATATTATTGTTAACTGGTAAATACAGATTTTTATTTTTATTTCCACTTGAAGTTACATTTCGTATAAATATATATATGTGTATATATATATATATATATATATAATATAAAAATCTATTAAAAGTTTACAAATAAGATTTTTATTTTCCTCCAGTAAGAACAGACCCTGGATGACGAGCTGCAGTGCACTGCAGATCAGTGCTAATTGCTTGTAGTATAGTCTGACAGTATTGAAACTGACTTAGCTGCCGTCTTGTAGGTGAGGAGGAATGCGCAGATACGCATGTTTTTGTGATGTACAAAAAGGCCAAGGATCTCACACTTAAGCTGCGTGTATGTCTGTAAGCCACCTTAAGAATTCTATAAATGTATCTAAATGTATAGTAACATATTTGACATGTATAATATAGCTATATGTACATAAGGCTATATTATATATATATACATATATTAAATATAGAATACTGTACCAACAGTTAAGTATTTGCTAATTTTACTACTTTTGTTATGTATATGTAGGGCAGTCTTCGGGCATATAAATTCAATAAATTGATTAAAGTTTAAAACAGACTATATTTTATGATAAAGGGCCTTTTAAGTTATGTGGCCAAAGCACTGATATATATTTGCTGTAAAGAGAATTATAAGAGTTTTATTTTTCTGATATTAAAAGTTCCTTAATAAAGACGGTTTCATTTAAAATGCGCATTGTTCTGTCGTTGTTCTGAGTGGGCAGGGGAAGGGCTCTGCTGGGCTAAACGAATGGAAGCATTTAATGTTCTCTTCATAAAGTTAACTTTTCTAGCTTTTCAGAAACGACTTCTGCCCATTTTATTCACCTATCCAACGTTAATACCTACAGCTAGTGTAGTGTTATGATTTACCTTTTTTAAGTGGCATTGTGAAACCAATGATTGTATCGTTCTAGAGAATTACTGGTGAACCTTGTGCAGGCATGCATCACTTCATATCACTTCAGATGCTCTGAATTCATGCCCACCCAGCAGAAACCGTGTTTGACAAAATGTAGTTCACCCACGATTCTGGCAGGTCTCGACACCTAAGTGGGTACACATTTTGCGGTCTCTGTGGCAAATCACCTATAAGCTTTTCATTTAGCTATGTCATATTCAGTCTGGATATCACTGTTGGCGCAGTTGGACATGTCCGCTTGTAAAGGGGATTGACGCAGTGTTTCCAGTGTAGCTTTTAAGTAATGCTGCCTTTTGATGCATTGTGTGCATTCTCTCGCTTTCCCTCATGTCTTCACGGCTAGAAACTGAATTGAGTGCGACAGTGGGCTGAGTGGTGTGTAAATAGCCGTAGGTGCTGCGCAGTGCCCTATCTATCAAATAGAGGGCGTCTCCTGCAAACTGCCGCATTGTGCAAAGGCTAGCCCGTCTGCCCTCTCTTGCTGGGAAGTAGGTCAAACATGATGCGACAGCTGCCTGCTTATGAAACCTCTCCCTCTCCACACCAGTTTCTGAAATCATTTTTTTAGGGGGTGGGATCTTAACCTACAGCCAGCGCAGTGTTACCAGCACAAATTAATACGTTTGTTCATGATTTGCATCCATGTGCAGGCGTGTTATTTTCTTATTCAATGAATGCTGGTTCTCATCAATTTTGTTGTTTTCCAAGATCATTCTTGGGTCCCTAGTCTAACTGCACCATGGTTCATCCTTTAAGCAAGCCAATTTTCTTAGTTGGTTCCACAATATCCTTTCGGTTGTGGCTCATATTAATGAAAAATCTAGTCTCACTTGTCAGGCTCATAACCTTACAGTACTATGAGCCTGACCAGGTTGACACTGATGTGAGGTCCGGGAGTGTTCTTTGCTATTACACCACTGGTCTGTTCTGATGAATCATGATCTTATGTACTGTAGTATAATAGTTTGGGAATTGGGGAACTGGGCTTGTGACTGAGGTTGCAGGTTTGATTCCAAGGTGGGGTGCTGCTGTTGTAGTGATGGGTGAATGGATATCATGACATAAAAAATGGATGGGGCTGCCATTTCCAACCAGAAATTTTATCAGTGTTTTGCTGTGGAGAGCAAAACCTTTTAATTGGTTCAAATAAGTCAGACAGTTAAATTCGATCTTCCATCTTTGGTGTCATGATACCTCTTTCTGCCATCACTAGAGCAAGGTACTTGACTTGCATTGCTTCAGTAAATATTCCACTGCATAAATGGATTGTTTAAGTGCAATGAAGTTGCTCTGCTAAAAGCCTAAAACATGTAGGTGGCTTTCCAATTAGAGGTTACGATCCAAACCATAAAATTCTCTGGTGGTGCATCAGTAAATAACGTAGGCTAAAACTTGGTAGAACTTGTGCACAAATTATTTTTTGGGCCAATCTCTTGACAAATTAAGGTTGCTGAAAACATGAATTTAGTTCTACCCTAATTTTTCCTAAAACGTATTTTAACACGACACAATTAGATTGAACGTGGAACTGTAGGACAAAAGCAAAATTTTAAATACTCAGGTCTTGACGTATTTAATAATTTTTGCATTAGAAATACAACTTTTTAAAAGAAGTGTGCATTTGTCCAGTTACCAACAGCTCACCTTTACATTTCTCAATGATCCAATAGCATATGTTATATAAAGAGGTGTATAGACCTATGCATATTGATACTGCACCTTGCTAAAATAAGTTAAATGTTATATTAAAAACAGAAATTGCATCATGTTTGAACGCGAATTTTTTTATATCATACCGCATATGTTGGCAGTTCAATGAATTTGATAAAAATCCAATTGCCACAACCAGCTTGGCACTGACAACATACATTGCCTTAATATGGGTATTTCAAACATTTCAGAATGCAAATTTTTAACTACACATTGCAATAAAATATCAGCGTTCATGTGTAGTCAAATGAAAAAAGTTAACGTTGTAGACACTGAACATAACGATAGGGAATGAAACATATTACTATCCATATTACATTGACAACATCTGCTACCGAAAGGTGGGACCTACCCAAATTCTCACCAATGAAACTGTGTGGGCTTGTTTGGAATTGCATTATCCGAGTGTGCAATAGGTTCAAGCTCCAACTGATGTGCACACAAACATTCATATTACCTCCTGTTCCTTCCCTAAAAAAGACAACTTTATTACAAAATGTTTATTACACATTATACTATCAACAGTCAATGGGGGGGGTGTTGTCAGATTCAAAATTATACAAAAAACAACACTTTTGTATAAAAGAAAACTGCAGTTCTGCATCATTGATTCAGAACTGAATCTTTTACATGATTACCATTCTTAATAAATAGGGTTTTCTGGGTCAAAGCAGGGCTGTTAGGTGGAATACTGCGATGCCGTGATGATGGCCTCTGCAATGGTAAAAAGTAATCATGAAGGGTGACCAAAACGACACATGCAGGGGGACAGTTACAACTGTGTAAGGTCATACGGATGCCTCATTACAAAATGGTGAGACCTGGTTTCTCAGTGTGGGAATATACTGGCACCAGGGAAGGACAGCGTCGTGAACAGGAGTCTGAGGACATGGAACTGCAACATTGTGGGAAGGAGAAAGCAAAACTCGACACCTTTCCTTCAGATCAAAGGTGGCCACAGTCCTGTGCATGCAATCTTGGACGATACCAAACCATATTGAAAATCAGATTTTTTTGTTGTCACCTTATACCTTAACTAGGTGTAACTTTCATCTGTCTGCTGGTTGAGAAGCATGTATAAAACTAGCACTATTTTATATCCCCCAGACCAGAACTGGCCACCAATGCGATTCTAACTCAAAACATTCACATGCATTTCAAAAATCCAAGACGGCATTTACAGAAAAAAATTACAAAACGATACCAAAGAGAATGTGGAAAACCATAAAATGTGGTTTTTAATTCATGTAGTGAGGTAAGCAAACTACAAAAATTGGTGAATCTAAAAAATGCTTTATACAAGAAAGCAAAACGAAAATGCAGGTGTCTTAGTGTTCATCATAAGAATTTTATGTTATTAATTGTGACTGTGTGTGTGTGTCACTTGAGATATCCACTGGCGTGTCCGTAGCTCAGACCCCAACCCATGGTGGGGCACCAGGGGATAAAACAACAAGTAAACACCAATGCTAACATAAGATGTTACGTTACTCCAATCATTAAAAAACTAATTATAAAAAAATAAAAACCAAACCAAAAATATATAATACATTGTTGGATTTCTGCAACTGCCTCCCCCAGCCCTGCTGTGAGCTAATGAGCTTTAGTTTTACCTACCAAGGTGCAACAAGCCCAACAAGCCCGTACCCAGCAGCCCCTCTGTACATGGCTGCGTGTGCCGTCTGCAAGAAATGTTCAGCAATGAGCCCAGGGTGTAACTGTCTACAGGCTAAAATGAAAACCCAGGAACCTTCAATGAGAATGACCTATGAGGAGTATGTGCTGGGGAGGAGGCACCGGAAAGGGTAATAAGGTGAGGGGAGTCTGGGTGCACATCCCCCCCGAATCTCAGTCCAGATCTGATTCTGTACAGGGCTGGAAGGGGTGAGGCAAAAGGAAAAGAAATATGAATTAGGGCCAATGAGGGACAGGAAAAGAAATGATCACCCCCCCACACAAGTCTGCCCTTATTGATGTGGTACAGAGAAGCGGGCTCCAAAGAGATCCAGGGTCTCTGCTGGAGCGTCACAGTGCGGGGGTGTGGGGAGCCCGGTCCTCCTCTCTCACTGCGGTCTCAGTCCAATGGCTGTGGGTCCGCGATGGGCATGGTGTGCAGCACCTCGTCCAGCAGCTGCAGCGCGCGGTGCAGGTGGATTTCGATCCAGCAGGGCGTCTCCTTGATGCTCTGCCGGGGGTAGTCGGGACCCCAGCCCTTCACAAAGCTCATGCGCAGGATGCAGAGCCGGCGCAGGTCGTCCACCCCGATGCCCGCTGCGGCGGAAAGGCCTGGGAGAGGGTTACCGCGATTATTGGTGTGGCTGTCTCCATTGTTACCGCTAGTACGCTGCGAAAAACTCATTTTCGTTGAAGGTATTTCTAACAAGAATGACATGTGTGTTTCTAATACTGTAACATAGTATTTTATTAACTATGTTACAGAAAATGTTTTTTCTTCCAATATTCTTTCTTCAAAATTTTGTACATTCATGATATTTTACGGTAATCTTGGAATGAGCTTTCTTGAACATAACCTATGAGCAATGTCCTGTAATCTGACATAGTCTAGTTGTAAATAATAAGAAGTGAATAGAGGGGGACACCCTGTAATCACACTACACTGGATTACATTTATTACATTATGTGTGTAATAAATGTGTGCTGTAAAGAATATATTGACTTTCTGTCCATTGCACATATTCAGCACTTTTTTGCTGAATTTGCCAGCTTGACATGCGTGGCAAGCTAGCTAGGCAACAAGATCTCTTTGTGCATTCGCAACAGGCTTTCATGTCATTTACGTAGGTAGGTAGGTAGCTAGCTAGCTAGCCAGCCAGCCAATAGTGCTCCAATTTATTTTGGAACCATGCAACTTCAAGGCTGTAGATGGCCACTACCGTTATTTTGAGTGGGGTCATATTTTAGGGGTCACACAGACAGAGGGGGGCCCTTACTGATGGCAGGGGCGATGCCTCCAACGGACCCCGGCCCTGGGATGTTGCCGGCGACGGCGGCCGCTTGAGCTGCGGCGGCTGCCTGCGCTGTCGCGGCCTGCTGCTGCATCTGCCTGTGGCACTGACGCAGGTCAAACACCTGGGAAATGACAGACCCACGGGGAAATCTACATTTACATTTAAGCATTTAGCAGACGCTCTTATCCAGAGCGACTTACACAGTTTACATTTCTTTACATACAATCCATTTATACAGCTGGATATTTTACTGAAGCAATTCAGGTTAAGTACCTGGGAATTGAACCTGCAACCTCTGAGTTACAAGCCCAGCTCCCTAACCATTACGCTAACACTGCCAGCCCTACACACACCCGGAGCACAGAACACCCAACCCCTAACACTTGCCGCTAGCGCAACCCTGCACGCTCCACCAAAACTCCCGTCAGCGCCCTGCCTACCTTGATGTAGGCGCTGGGGTAGATCTTGTGCACGGCGTCTCCAGGGGCACGGCCAGCCTCCCGGTCCAGGTAGTAGCTCTGCACAAATACGGCGTGGTCGCTAAGGCAACGCACCCATACATCCCCTTCACCTTTGCACTCCAGCTGTACCCCCTTTCCAATGTGCAGCCTGACGGGTGGGGGAGATAATATGGGTAGGGTGGAGTGAATACACTTTAGCAACAATACCAGTGAAAAATAATTTTCCAAAGAGATACCAAGTAAATGGCCTTTGTAGAATATCTAAAGCTTTGTAGGAGAGTTCAAATATAAATTCCAAGTAAGGAAGTGCCACATTGTGTGTCAGTGTTATCTCAGCCAGGAATTCAGTGTCAAACTTCAAGGGAACATTCAAAACTATTTTCCTTTTATGAAAAAAGGTTAGACCAACCACTAAGGTGCTACATACTTTCAATCATACCTCAAGTGTTACATTTGAAACTAAATGAAATCATATTTGACACTAAAGAATGGCAACATAAATTTGAGCAGTACCTAGCTCTTTCAATGGCTTCAGTCCGGTGCACATTGCTCAGTTGGCCCAGGCAGAAGCGGTCGCCACCAGAGGGGTCCACGTACCCATCCACGGTCACGATGGGGCAGGTGGAGGGCACCTTGAACGTCTCGCCCACCTGCACGTCCATCTCAAAGTAGGCAATGGAGCACCAGTAATCCGGTGCTGAGAGAGACCGCAAGGACAGTCACATATTCATATCTATTTACACTGCAAAATTAGTGTGCCTTTATCTGAGGCATTAGGACATTATGTCTGATTTAAATGCACTAAAAATACAGAATAAGAGAGAATATCCACCCTCCATTTTCCTCCATTGTTATTTATATTACTGGTAAATGTTTGACTACTACTGCTACTTTGAAAATATTTAATGTCTTCATGAAAACACATTTGTATATACCCCTGACAGCAAATATCAGTCACCAATGATAATGTGCCAGCTAACTTGATAGTAAATTACAACGAGGTACAGAGAACACATTTTGCTTGGTACAGTGGGGAAAAAATGTTGGCAATTTTCCATTACTTTCCAGGGACGATGGGATATCTGACCACTTTACATTACTTGTCCCTGACTTTCCCGGGATACCAGTATTTTCAAGGATCTTCCAAGGACCAAGGGAGTCATGGGACTGCGTAACATGGCCACACTGAATAAGTAGTAGAGGGAATTCTGAGCACAACAAACACTGCGGGCAGAAACTAGGGGCAACACTCACCGGGGTGGTTGGATATTGGGGGCTGGAATGCCATCTCATTGTGCACTGGCCCTGGGAGAGTAAGACGCAAAACGTGAACGACTCCACGCACTCATTCTAATCCACCAGAGTGGTGTCAAAGACAATGGCGCAGAGTGGCTTTCGGCGTACTCACAGTAGTGCGGGTGGGGCATGGGAGGGTGGTGCTGCAGATGTCCGTTCTGGTGGTGGGGTATGTTGGGTGTGAAGCTGCTGGTTCTAGTCCAAGTAGAGGAGGCGTCTGTGGGCACAGTTGCACGCTTATAGGTGAGAATCACAGTTTGCACACAACTCCTGCAGGACTCCCGACGAGCCAACCGCTGTACACAACTATTCCATCACTTCACAGAGGAAGAACTAGAAGAGTTAGCAGAAGATAAGCATGAGGAAATCATAGATGGGCAAACGCTAATGATAAAAAATATAAATGGGAAAGAAATGAATCACTGTGAACGTTGTGACGGCAAACTCAGGTGACTGGACCAGAGCCCTAGGGGATTTTAAGGGTGATGTTGAAAAGCTTTCTGCCCCCCCTCCCCCACCCAAGTGAAATGGAAGGTGTGGCCAGTGTGCAGGGGGTGGAGCTTACTGTGGTGGTAAGTGGCGGGCGGGGCGGGGGGAAAACCATTCTGCTGCGCACCTTGTCCTGTCCCAGAGGTGATCTGTAGCAGCCCCTCGCCGTGACTCCCTGACAGCAGGCTGCTGGATTGGGCTGGGGAGAAAAGGGGGCGAGTGACACGTGCGCGCGTACACACAGACACACAGAGGACCGTTAATCACCGGGCCAGCAGCACAAATGCTGAAGGAGAAGAAGAGCGGGGGGGGACGGGACACACACACCAGTTCTCCCACTGCAGAAAGCTTTTCAAAATCACCCTGTAACTGTTTGACTGGCAGGATGGGGAAGGAGACAGGTGGAAAGGGGCTGCATGGACTTGGGCTGTGTCTGAAAGTTCAGCAAGCACTCCAAGTAGGATAACTTTAACATCTATGTGTTATCCTCAGCCTATAAGGTGGGGGGGGGGAGTCTGGGGCAAAGCAGGTATGAGAAAATGGTGTGAGATGGAAGAAATGAGGCACAAGAGACAAATGTTAAAGAGAGGGAGAGGAAACGCCTGTGTTCTCACTTGCGGATCCCACGGCAATGCTGGGGAAGGTGGAAGAGGAGGCTGAGCTGCTGCCATCTGAGGGGGGCAGCAGGGCAGGGGCGCTGAAGGTTTCGGAGGGCGCAGCCCGGCTAGAGGGGGGATGCTGGATGGTCTGGATGGAGTGGCCCTCGATGTTGGGCATGGAAGGCTGACCGTCATACTCATACTCATCTTTCACCATTAGCCCAGTGGGACCTGGGCACAAAAGTTCAGAACGCAGATCAATAAACACAAGCATAGCATAAAACACGCAGGCCACTGTAATAGTGTTAAACTACTTTCGCACTGCGCCGTTGAATACCGCTGCTGAACACCGCCGTTGAACACTGCGCCGTTGAACACTGTGCCGTTGAGTGCATCCTGATGCGCATTCACTTGCTAGGCTTTACAATATCAGGACAGACTCTCTTCAAGTAAAGGTGTAACTGGAACTGCAAATGAGGCCATTAACAACACATGGCTGATAAAAATCAAACACAAATCAGAAACTCAAAGTATCACTGAATATTAAGTACAGCATTGTCAATATGTTCCAGCTCAATGCTTTCTAAAATCTTTCCACTCAGGGTATGTCAAAGACTAAAGTTATAAAGAACTTTCATACTAAATTGCCTAGAGGGGGTACATAAAATAATGGAAAGACTAATGGAAAGAATATATTCATATTTATGAACTAATACGGAGTTGGGGCACCCTCTGCCTTGAGAACAGCTTTGATTCCTTCTTGGAATGATGTTATACAAGTTTTGATTGTTGTTTCTAGTGGGATATTGGACCATTCTTAAAGGACAGCCTGCAGTTCTTTCAGAGATGAAGGCAATGGAAATCTACTCCGCAGTCTATGTTCCAGAACTTCCAATAAAGGTTCAATGAGGTTTAAATCTGGTCATTGGGATGGCCATGCAAGGTGTTGGCCTTGGTGCATTGGCCTTGGTTACGAGTGGTTTCCAAATGGCAGCCCTAACATGTATATCAGCTTTGTGAAGCTTACGATGTTGTTTTTGTTGCCACTGGGTCACGGAGGTGTCGATTTATTTCTGTGGTAATTTTTGAGGTTGTTGTTTTATGATTTTTTAGCAACTATACTGTTAAGTGTCCATCTATACCGGTCTGTGAGCTTCAACTTGTGACCACTGTTCCTCTTTCCTGATCCAGTTTTTACTTGTTTGGCATATGGGGGTCATGATTTTCAACACTGCACCCCTTGACACATTAAATCATTTTGCCATTTCTGTGACTGACGCACCTGGATTTCAGGCACCTATTTGACCTGTTTCAATGTCTGTTGAATAACTCATGTTGCTTTAGAAATTCACATATTAAATTGTTGACTTTAAAACTTATTTTATAACAGAAACATATTGGTAATTAGTATTGTCATTATTATGAAACACGTGTAGACTCCTTTTTAATTGCTATTTAGTTACTTCAATATGTCCTTTTTCATTTGGTGTTTCCATTATTGTCTACCCACTATATATTCCAGTTATATAACTAATGGGTTCTGTTAGTAGGTTTATAAAATATTATACAATTTTTAAATAATGCAATTCTTCACAATATAAAGATATTCTATTGCAATGCAGTATTTTTTCCATTAGTCATTCACCTCGATTGACAAAAGTCGCTCAAAATACAGGAGTCTACTAAATAAACACATCTATGCAGCATAAAACCTGCTGTTTTTTTGTAGACCTCACAGATAAAAACTTGTTATGGTGTTGATTTATATTGCAGTTAAACAGGAATTTGCGTTAACTGAATACGATGGACCTGTGTTATCAGTCGGTAGTTCTGTGCTACAGGAGGTACCGTATTTGCTTATTTTCCATTTGCATTCTGTACTGTACTTTGTAATGCCTTGCTTTACTCTGGATAAGGGCATCTGTACAATAAATACATTTAAAAAAAAATATTTCATATGAACACTCACCAGAGCTGGTCAGTGTCAATCCAGACAAATCTGAAAAAGTAGGGGGGGGGGAGGCTTGTGAATAGAAAGTACACCTTTCTCCCAAGAAGCAGAACTGTATTACAATGGAGGAGCATGAAAAATACTAGAAAAGCATTCACTCACCAATCCCTGGAGACACCACCCTCTCGTAGTGGTAAGGGTTCACGCACACACTGTCACACTTGAGGTCAAAGGCAAATTGGCAGTACTTCACATGTTTCAGTTCATTTTTGTGTAGGTCAGGCCACCTCCACAGCCGTGCATAGATCACATGGGGGAATCCTTTTCGCCCAGCCACCTATGAGAGGAGAGAGCGAGCAGACACAGACACACACAGACACAGGTCAGAGGCAGTCGACGGGCATTGGACAAATGGATATAAACTGTATTGGTGTAAACATACTGTGAGTCTGTGAAAGGGTTCACAGACATTTACTTAAGTGCAGACAAAACAGACAACGAGGCAAAGAGAAGAGAGGGGAAACTGCTTGCTATAGAAAGTGCTCACCAACCCTTCAGCAGTCCAAAGGCTCTGTTTCACATCCACAGGCTGACCCCCCCTCCCTCCAACCCCTCATTGCACACTCAGTTCTCAGTCCCCTACCTGCAGGCGGCCATCCAAGGTGCGTTGAATAGTGACACACTTGCTGGGGTGTGCTCCATTGGTGGTGATGGCTGTGATGAGTGAGTCCAGCTCGTCCTTCTTCTCCTTCAGCTTTTTCACCAGGCTCTCGATGGCCCGCTTGGCGAAGGTCTCGCTCTCGCCGCCCTGCCGGTGGCACATCAGGCTGTGCACAATGCTGAGGCAGGCATCGTTGCTCGTTGGCGTGTTGGTGATCGACATCCTGTGTAACGTGTGGGCACGAGGGAAGGGGGGGTTGGGGGGTTGCTGCTCGGTTGGGTTAGAGTGTTCGCTCTCCTATGGTTTTTCTTGTCAAGGCCCTTCTCCTTTTGGGGAACCCAAACAATTCTTCTTCACAATTCTTAGCTGTCTCTTTCCCAGCTCTGTCACTCTACCTGAGACAGTCCACCCATAGAATCCTGGTATGAAAGCAGTGTGTATCACTCCTTGACCCCACCTGTAGCTCAAGAGGGTTGCGTCCCAGATAGCGCAGTGATGAAATCGTGTCGTTCCTTGGCCCCAGACCCACCAACTTCAGGGAGCCTGTTACCCTCTGTGACAGTAAACAAGATACATGCAATCAGAAAGCAGACTTGATTAACATAAATACTCAAGCCAATCTTGACCAGACTGTGTTGGAAAATAGTGTGCCCTCATAAGGAGAGGAGTCAAATTTCAGTCAGACCATAGAGAAGATTGCAGAGTGGTGCACAAGGATTTCACATCACGTCATCAGTAGACATTAGTAGTAGTGGTTCTCTGTGGCTCATCTGGTATAGCAACACTTAGGTTGTGGGTTCAATCCCCACTGGGACCATATATACAGAAAAATGTATGCATTCAATACTGTAAGTCGCTTTGGATAAAAGCATCTGCTAAATGGCATATAAAAAAAATTAGAACGGTATATCATTTAGTTACTGCACCAACCAATTATTCACAGATTCACAAGACCACAGTGTAAACATGCTCAGCATTGGTGAACTCTTGAGTCAAGAGTGATGCAGAGCAAAAAACAAGTCCAATTACTAAGCTCCTCTATTTTAAATTTAAATTTCAACTTAAAACAACCAGAAAAGGCGACGTCAACACCTGAGACCAATGGGATAAGGCTCAAACACAAAGGTACCCCTGCCAAATTGCTACTTGAACATTTAATTTCCTTCTTAAATTTAATTATTTACAATGCAAAGGAAATACTTCAGGGGAATTGTGCATGTTATTCAATGCTGAATAACAATTTCTGACAATGTTTGAATGTTGGGTAATTAACGGCATGCTAACACTTTTTTGGCCCGAGTAAGGCCAATGCCGTATGTATTTGAAAGGGTTAAGCTGTGACAGTATGTCGGTGCTAAACCGGTATTCAGTCTTATTTATGGCCGCTAGCTAGCCTAAACCGTAAAAGCGCACCTATAATTCTGCATCGCCAGTTAACAGAATGGACCCTTTTATCGTAGATATAAATAGAACAATATATAAAATACACATAAGTATGTTCGTATCAATATCCATGCCTTTTCAAAGGAGAACAGGCCAAATGTCTTGCACCAACGCGCGCGCGCAGAGACACACACACACACGAGTCGCTGTGTAGCTTGGATAGTAACTTGTATTGATTTCCCATCAGGAGTGTATTTTAACACCACGCAACTCACTGAACCCCAATGCGTTGTTCCTACAATAATTCTAGCCTGTATTAAAATCTTACGAAGCTACAGAAACTAACGTTCTCTAAATTCTCCAAAAAGAGCTTCCAATAGGATCATATTAAGCGCAATACCAGGTCCGCATAATTTAAATAAATAACTAGCTAACGTTAGCTACACCACGGGCAACAAAAAAAACACGTTGAATGTTTAATTTCTGTCCATGACATTTCATTAAAAAAATAATTCATCATTTTAAAAAAACTAAAACGAACTAGCTACATATTGATAGAGTTAGTGCAAGTAGAAATAATGAAGCTAATAAGCAACACAAATAGCCTAGTCTCCATAATCCCGCTCGTGGTTTACTTCATGCGTGCCAGCTAGCAAGCTTGGGGGTAAAACTTCGCTTGCGGTAGATAGCGAAACTATCGATACTTTTTCCACGCTCCCTCCGTACAAAAACATTTCAGACTCTGCAACATTTAAAAAGTACGTACTGTATTACTTTTGCATTTGACCCTTTGGCTTTGGGCCTATGTTAAGCTTGACTATGTTTTTAGCTGGATAGCTTGCTAGCAACAAATCCCTCTCCCACACCATACGTTACCTTGCCTCCGATGCGGCTATAGTATTCTCTTCTTCCTCTTGCCTGGGCCAGTCTGTTTTCTTTGATTCGCAATTAGAATGGAACATTGGGTTATTTCAACCTCAATTTAAATCAGTTTTGCTGCTGTGGACGAGAAAGCCCGTGCAGGAACACCGCTGGCTTGCTAGCTAGCTAGCAGGCTACAAAACAATCTCGGCTGCTCTACTCTGCCACCTCCGCTGCTTGCTGTCAATACTCGTCGTAGCAACATGGCGATCCGCGCATGGGCAGAGTGAGGGGCGCGGACAGGGAAGGGCTGACTAGACCGGGGTTGTTTGCTTGGGTTAGAATCAGGGGCAGGGAACGAAGTCATTTGAGGGGAGAAACATTATTTAAACGATACATTGTTTTTATAAATAAGCGTGGCAACATTGTAATTTGTGCGCGTCCTGGACTGTGGCGGCAACCGGAAAGCAAATCAAGTCGAAACGTTTAGGTATAAGGCTGGCATTGATTAATAACGTTGCCTCAGCGTTTCACAATGTTTCACAAATGCGCTTATTGTGTGCGCTTTTTTCTAGAATAGTAAGAACATGTCATGCAAAGTGCGGCGTTTTCCCTATTAATTAACCAGTGTAGGGGACAGTGTAACCATGACGTTAACCAAGGAGGTGAATAAACCTCCTTGCATTCATTTATATATCATGATAACTTGGTTTAAAAGTTAGACATCTCATACCATTCTTCACTGCATCCAATTAACAAGCATTCCATTCATATTATAAACACCCTGTTTTAAAAAGCACTGGTCTACAATGAATCCGGTGCAAATACAGTACCTCCATCGTTAGTGGCCGAGAACTTGCCACGAAAGTGATAATGGCCTAAATAATGGATGATAGGACTACCCATCAGAAACTGATTCTGATGGGTAGATGATTCTGAAAGATGATTTGGGATACATCAAATACCTATGATTATTAGATTGTGTAGCGAGCGTGCGTTGGGTGATGTATCAAGAAAAGAGTCTGAGTCCAGTAGTAATGCAAAAATGGCCACGCAACTAGCCACTTTATTGAAAGAAGCGATAATTATCCATGCTCTATACACCGCACAGCTATGGATAATATCAGTAGCAAGCATCCGTGTTCCATACACCACACAACTACGGACGATGCCCAAAAATAACCCTTTGCGGATCCAAACGGTTGGACCATTAACGCCTTCCGTAGATGTCGTCACAATCAGGAATGTTCTTTTATTGGTTTTTACAATTCTTTACATATTTAAAATTCTTTGCATTAAAAGTTGGCATTCCAACTAAAAGGGGAAAAACAAAGACAGGGGAACAACATAACACACTAGACTATACAAAAGACAGGACTGGAAATACATATAATAAAAAATTAAAAATAAAAATAAATAAAAAGAAGGAGTTTGTGCTTGGGGATGGTTGCCCAGAGTGCACCTCCTCTGGGGGGTGAGCTATATAATGAGTTCTTTCCAGTGGCTCACCCCCATTTCCTCCTTGCCCCTCTCTTGTCCTTCAAAAAGTCCACCAAAACGCCGTCCTGGAGGAGGTTTTGAAGCTGGAAATCAAAAAGGACATATAATAAAAAATAAAAAATGGCACAGTGTGGTCCAGCCAAAAATAAATGAGGAAGGAGTGGCAAAAGAGAGGCCGGACTGCTGATGTCATATCTGGGGAAGTAGCCCCACACCCGACCCTTCACCATAGCCCGCACACCCGACCCTTCACCATCTCCCACCACTCTATCGGGGAGTCAAAAAGGTGTTTTAGAGTGACCCACTCCAGGTATCATCTCGAGAAAGAGAGGCGCACTTTGGGGTCCTGGAGATGGCTGGTGTTCATCCTCCACGGACCCCTACCCACCGTGATGGTCTTCTCCCAGTGCATGGACACGGTCACCCTGTGGTGGTCCGAGAAGTCTCAGGCCTGGAGAGAGCAAAAACATGTCTATTCTGGAGAAGGAGGCGGCAGAGGAACTCACCCATGTGTATTGAGGGGGAGAGGCACCCCCGGCGTCCTGTAGGGAGAAATCTTCTATAATGGACCGCAGCTCCCTGCTGGATTGATCCCTCCTTGGTCTGCTGCGGTCTTCATCCCTAAGGGCACAGTTGAAATCTCCCCCCACGACCACCGGCATACGGGGGGTGATTAGAGATCTGAGTTTTGTAAATAGGGAGGCCCACTCGGCCTTGTTATTAGGGCCATACACGTTGATCACCCGGAGTGGGGAACCCCCAACGTCAAGGTCGGTGACGAGGATTCGCCCACTCTATATTATGTCAGATGATGTTATTCTGACATAGGGGTTGTTGATCAACGTGCCGACCCCGTCAGCTCGAGATATGTTTGAGCCAGACCAGAGAGAGTCTCCCCTTCTCCATCCCTCCCACAGACTGTCATCCATGGAGCAGAAGGGAATCCCATACTCCTGTAGGAGGATGACGTCAGAAGGCAGCTGTTGCAGGATGGAGAAAACTGCATGTCTTTTGATTGGGTCTTTGATACTTCGGGTGTTGATTCATGTAATTGTGATTGACATAGGGAAAGAAAAAAAGGAAATACAGGGGAAAAAATATTGCAGGGGTGAAAATGAACTGGTTTTATTGGTTTTGTTGTATGTCTTTACAAATTTGATTTAAATGGTCAATCACTGTATCTGGTTTTGATGGGCGGCTCTCCACCCCCTGGCTAGGTCTGCTCACCTGTTGTCCCCTAGCACCGCCAGGCAAGGTCCGCCCTGGAGAGGCTGGGCCGATGGATTTTGGCCCTGGGGCCCCCTTTTGTCCAGAGGCAGTGGGCCCTTGGATGGGATCTTTTGGTTCTATGCCTGGGGGTCTGAGGACCAGAAGCAGCCAGTATCCACTGGGGCAAGTTGAGTGTGGGTGCTTCACTGTAATGACCTGTTGGGGGGCTTTTGTTGGGGATTGTGGTTTCTTGGAGCGGGGAGTTATTTTGGGCCTATTGATTGGTATAATTGTTTGGTGGGGGTCTGAGACTGTCTGGATGGGTTTTGATGAAGGGAGAGGTTGAGGGCTATTGTTAGGTGTGATGGGAGTAGGCATTTCCAGTTTATTAATTTGTCTGTGTTTCTGTTTCGTTTTCCGCTTTCTCCCTTTTACTTTGGACCAGTCGGAGGGGGGGTCTGAATCTGTGGTATCTGAGGAGGGGGCGGTCTCTTTCACCGTGTTGAGGGTTTCCGAGTCCGCCTCCTCCTCAACTGTAGTGGGGGGTGTCTGGGAGTGTGGCACATCCTGTTTACCTGGTTGTGTAGTTTGGGTAGGTTGTGAGGGGAACTGAGGTGGGTCAGGCTGGGTTGTAGTGGTCGTATTTGATGGGGGGGGGAGGTTGGGGCGCAGTTCCCCTAGCCCTGTTAGCATATGAGAGTGGGCAGTGGGCAGAGGTGCCCCCTTACCCCACACAAGTTGCAGGGTCTAGGGTCCCGGCATACCCTGGTCTCATGCTCTCCTCCACAACTTTTGTACATAACCACTGTGCAGGCTGCAGCCAAGTGGCCTAACTCACCGCATCGCCTGCACAGCTTGGGCATGCCATAATAAAAAACTGCACCCCGGTTGTTCCCCAGCATAATGGTGGTCACAATCAGGAAGTAACAGTCCTCTTCACACATGGCTTGATGAACACTTTTGCCCTGCAGCCCGGGAGACTGCACCAAACACACTGGGCGTTCTGGTCGCGGTAGTCCTAACATTAACAATCCGCGACTAGCTAGCTAACACAAGCACAAAATAACTATTCCACACACATAACAGGTTATTAGAACAAAACTATGATTGTTCCTACCATGTATTAATGCACATCTTGTAAGTCGCTCTGGATAAAAGCGTCTGCTAAATGCTTAAAATGTAAAATGTAAATAAGCATTTAACACAGCGGGGAACACACAAACACGGAACCACGTTCCCCCATGATGCTCTGCGCACACATTTCAATGAGCGACCCTCCCAGGATCGCTACAATTGGAAAACATTATTTCGATTAAAATATTTAAAGAAAAACATTATTTAAGACAAACGTGGATACAATGCAGAACAATAATCGAACACGACACAATGCAGCCTCCTGTACAAGCCTGACACTACATTACAAAAGATTGTAAAATTAGTCTGTATTTAACACTTGGCTATACAACCAAAAACCAAATCGGTGAACCATGTTCATAACTTTTCGAAACTATCATTATCTTTAATAATCATTAACTATCATTATCTTATCATTATCATTAACTATCAATATCTATCACAGCTTCTTTAAATCTACTAAATCATCTGAGATTATTTAAGACTTCAGCAAAGTGTGTATTGGACTCTGATCAAATGTTCCATACAATTCACCTAATTCCATGTGCTTTTACAGGTTTTTTGAGCCCTAGGGCATATCTCCCTGGTAGATAAACAACATACTGTACCAGGTGTATAAAGGTTTCAGAGACTGCTTCCCACATCACAGTGAATGGAAATTGAGAGAAAATACACAGATACATGCAAGTATAGTTTAAAATGTTTTGAGTATGTATTTAACAGGATTTGAGTATATTTTAACACATGTTGTTGTTGTACATTGTAAAGGTACTTAAAACAGATCATTTCTGTTTAATCATAAAATTGATACCATGAAAATGTGTGCATCTGAGGGCTGGTGTATTGTTCTATTCTTATGTTGAACACTTGTGTTTCATTTTGCAAGGATAATATCTACTTAAATATCAAAAAAGGTTGCAAAATAAAGGTTGCGATCTTTTGAGGGGTATAGAATATACATACTGGGAACTTGAGCAATCCCTCGATGGCGGGGGTATTCAAATCCAGGCCTCGAGGTCTACACCATCTGATTTCACTAATTAGCTCGCTTCCTGGACCAAGGAGGTAAACGAATTATTCGAAATCAGGTGGCGTAGTGCGTGATTGGAGCAAATACCTGCAGACACTGCGAACCTTGAGGCCTGGATTTGAATACCCCTGCTCTATGGGTCCAAGCAGGGTCTTCGAAGGACATATTTTTTGTCCAATCAAGAACGGTGGAATTATTTGACCAATCACAAGCATTGATGTCCAGCCCCGCCACCCGCAGGCGGTGGCAGAATCGAGCCATGGGAAGTGATTATTTTGTAGCCAAGTAGCTACCGAACCAGCGGCGGTCTTGCTTGAATTTTCTCGTCCACGGCGATAATACCGATTAAAATTGAGATTTAAATAACCCAACGCTCCACCGTAATTGTGAATCAAGGAGAACAGAGCAACTGGCCTAGGCAAGAGCCTTTGAATGAGGGGAATACTATAGCTGCTTCGGAGGCAAGTATGATGTGGTGAGAGGGATTTGTTGCAATTTTCTATCCACCTAAAAACATAGTCAAGCTTACTGTAGGCCCACAATCAAATGCAAAAGTAATACGGTACTTTTTAAATGTTGCAAATGTGTTTATATTGTAAAAATGGAAAAGTATCGACAGTGTTTCGCTATCTGGCGCAAGCGAAGTTTTTCCCCCCAAGCTTGCTAGCTGGCACGCTAATGAAGTAAACTTAAACTACAGGCGGGTTTAACATTCATTATTTATTCTTGCACGAACCCGAACGTAATGTAGCTAGCTAGTTATTTAAAAATCCATTCGTTTATATTTATATACACATATACGCACACACACTTGTTCTGTTTATGTCTACGAGAAAACGGGCTGTATTTTACGCAAATTGGCTTTACTGGGGCACATACCTGTACCTTGAAACACCGAAATTAAAGATGAATACATGTAAATATAAAATCGGTGTTTTTTCACTCTGCTGTTCTAGTCTCTTCTGATGTGTGAGCAGTGTTGAGCAATCCTCGCGCGCCGCTCTTAAATCTTCTCTATGGCCCCACTAAAATTGTACTCCTCTCCTTCAAGATTCCCTTGAGTATTTACATTCATCAAGCGTGCTTCCTGATTTTGTTTACTGTCACAGAAGGTAGCGGGCTCTAGAATTTGGATGCTTGGATGTTACTTTCGATTTTCATTGCATCTCAGAAAAAATGATACGTTTTTCATGTTTGTGTAATTATTTCCTTTTTTATTATTATTATTTTATTTTTTACAGTTTTCAAAACCTCCACCCCTGAAGTTGTGGGTCTCGGGCCACGGAACCACACATTTCATCACTGCTATCTGAGATCCGCCCCTCTTGAGTGACAGGACCCCAGGAGTGACATACATCGTGTTCACAATAAGATTCTATGGATGGACTGTCTCCGGTAGAGCAAGAGAGCAGAAACAGCTTAAGAAAGAGAAGGGCATTGAAAAGAAACTATTGGAGAGCAAGCACCCAACAGAAAAGCACCCCCAGCTCACTCCTGCCCCTACAGGATGTCGATCACCAACACGCCAACGAGCAACGATGCCTGCCTCAGCATTGTGCACAGCCTGATGTGCCACCGGCAGGGCGGCGAGAGCGAGACCTTCGCCAAGCGGGCCATCGAGAGCCTGGTGAAAAAGCTGAAGAAGAAGAAGGACGAGCTGGACGAGCTCATCACAGCCATCACCACCAATGGAGCACACCCCAGCAAGTGTGTCACTATTCAACGCACCTTGGATGATCGCCTGCAGGTAGGGGACTGAGAACTGAGTGTGCAATGAGGGGTTGGAGGAGGGGGTCAGCCTGTGGATGTGAAACGGAGCCTGAGGATTGGAGTGGGGAGTGGGCCCAGGAACCGATGGAGAGGTCAGAAGGTTTCTTCTGCTGAAGGGTTGGTGAGCACTTTCTAGAGCAAGCCATATTTTGTGATGCAGTGTCCCCTCTCCTCTATTTGCCTCGTTGTCTGTTTTGTCTGCACTTAAGGTAAATGTCCCTGAACCCTTTCACAGACTTGCAGTATGTTTACTCCAGTGTGGTTTAGATGCATTTCTCCATGGAACGGTTGCCTACTGACTGTGTTTCTGATTACTGTGTGTGTGTCTGTGTGTGCGGGCATGCCAAAGGTGGATGGACGTAAAGGATTACCCCATTTGATCTATGCACGGCTATGGAGGTGGCCTGACCTGCACAAAAACGAACTGAAACATGTGAAGTACTGTCAATTTGCCTTTGACCTCAAGTGTGACAGTGTGTGCGTGAACCCTTACCACTACGAGAGGGTGGTGCCTCCACGGATTGGTGAGTGAATGCTTCCTCCATTGAAATACAGTTCTGCTTCTTGGGAGAAACGTGCACTTTTATTCACAAGCAACCCCCCCCCTCCCCACTTTTTCAGATTTGTCTGGATTGACACTGACCAGCTCTGGTGAGTATTCATGTGACATATGTTTTTTTTAATGTATTTATTGTACAGATGTCCTTATCCAGACTAAAGCAAGGCATTACAAAGTACAGTAAAGAATGCAAATGGACAATAAGCAACCAAACTAGAGATGCACCGATCGATCGGCCTCTGACCGGAAATGGCCGATTTTCAGCTGATCGGCCTCAATCGGTGACTTGATCCCGATCACTCCACATAGCCGATTCTGTGCGCCGGTTGGCTCCTCGCCCCCTCTTTTCACGTGACGTGCGCGCACCCGTGAGCCAATGCAAACAGATCAGATGAGCGCAGCGCTGAAAACGCCTCAACATGTCCTTAGTATGGGCGTTTTTCACAGTCAGTGAAGACGACTTAAAGCTTGCAGTTTGTCATACATGTCAATCGAAAATAAGCCGCGGAGGAACAACCTCGAAAACGTTCGGAACGACCAACCTAATCAGACACTTGAAAAGTCATCACCCAGGTACCAAGTCGATGCCCAAATTCTGAAAATGTGACGGTAGTCGTTTTTCTACAGTACCGTAGGTACCGGGTTAATTAACAATTAACTTCGTTGCGCTAGTTCGGTTCCTCTGAACCATTTTCCATTAATAGAACATAGTGGTAGTGCATAAACCTGACGTAATGCCCTGCTGAAGCACTGAATTGCACTGAAATCATTATGTTCGCTAATGAGTGACGTTATGAAACAGTGCTATTCACTCATACAAATCGAACTTATTAGACCTAATGATAAATTCATCTAACGATTTCTAGCTAAACCACAAATGGTGTATTAACTGTGTTGTGCATGAAGGTGCCAGCTGTGCGTTTCCACTATCAAACAAACTCAGAAACAGCAGCATCGCCTCTTTTCCAATTACTCCTAGTTTGAAACATTTTTATCTAGGCTTTGAAGCTAGTTAAAGTCGTAGTCGTTAGGCTACCTGACTCACGCAAATAACGAAATTCTGCTGAAGAGCGGCTTGTTTCAATGCCTTTGACAAGCTCCGCAACTGAAACATCCGCCCTTATATCGCTACAAGTGTTTTCCATTGCACTATATAGAATTGGGATCTACTCTAATCCACCTCTAGCAAACAAATTAGTCTAGCGCATCATAGGTTCGAACTAACCTGTTTTCCATGAGCATTGTCGCAATAACTTTCTGATGCACATCAAGTTGAAGCCATATAATTATTTAATGGAAAAAGGGCTTGTGTCATCTGTCATCAGAATATAACGTTAGTGTTTAAAAAAATATTTCCGGACTAATGGTCTGTCACCATGTCAGTAAATTTAAACTACTCTTGTTTCTTTTTATTTATTACTTAAAGGCTACATGCCACTGTTGTTGGATTCTCTTTTATTCATCATTGAATTTAATTTGCACAAAAAAGAAAAGCTCTGTCCAGTAACCTGGAACACTTTTTTATTTTGAAATGTGTTTTAGTGAGACCTACCTCATGCTTCTGACCTACCTCAGAATTGTCAATCTTAATTTTCTATTAAAGCAAAGTTACAAAAATGTTTGTGTAAGTTGTCAATTATTGTTTTTAGGAAAAAAATCGGAATCGCCAAAATCGGTATCGGCAGGTCAGACTAATCAAAAATTGGAAATCGGAATCGGCCAAGAAAATCGCAATCGGTGCATCTCTAAACCAAACTGATATGATAACACAGGTCCATCATGTTCAGTTAATGCAAATTCCTAAGTAACTGCAATATAAATCAAGACCATAACAAGTTTTTAGCTGTGAGGTCTACAAAAAAAACAGCATGCAGATATGCTTCCCAGCCTCCTCTTCGCATTCCAGCCTTCCACTGCTTCCCCATGACTTAGTTACGTGCCCCATATGATCAGTGGATTCCTGCTTTGTACATTCTGTGTATATTTGTACATATGCTGTTACTTGTTTATATGTTTATTTGTTTTTTTTTTTTTAAAAGTTTTTTTGTTACTAGACTATGACAAAGTAGCTATTCTTACCCTTCTTGGCCAGGTCATGAGTCTAAATTGCCCTGTAGGTGTGAGTGTGTGAGTGAATGGTGTATGTACCCAGGTATGTACCCAGGCCGCCATTGTAAATAAGAACTTGTTCTTAATGGCTTGCCTGGTTAAATAAAGGTTAAATAAATAAATAAATAAATATGCTACATAGATGTGTTTATTTAATAAACTCCTGTATTTATTGTGACTATTGTCAATGCAAAAATACTGCATTATAAAATCTATTTTATAACACGGCTATATAACTGGAATATAGGCAGATTATTGTAAAAGTTCTTTATAGCTTTGATATTTTAATGTTTTTATTATTATAAATACCCTGAGTAGAAAAAGCATAGATGTGGGACATGTTGCTTAATATTCAGTTCTTCTGGTTTTTGATTAAAAATGAATTACATGGTGGGACAATGGGAGAATTCATTCATTTGGAACAATTGGTAAACCTGAGTCTCAGGAGCCCATATTATTGCACTTCTTAAATTTATTAGATTTTTAACATCCGGTTTCTAATATGCATTCTGTTGTGTCAGCCACGGCTTGATTATGATATAATTTGCAACAGTTCCATCTTTATCCGTGCAGAATCACGTCAGAGATTATAAAGACTAATAAGTAAATGCACATTAGAATTATCTTGGGGTTGAACAGTGCAGTGTGAAAGTATTTAAACATGCAGTGGCTTTTAAGTGTTGTATTGCTCTGTGGTGACTGATTGTCTCTTTATCCCTAGCTGCCAGAAAAATGGTAAAAGACGAATACGAAGGCTTTGACTGTTTCCAGTAATTTATTTATGCAGAGGTATCCCGCACACAAGAGGAAGGAAACATCTTATGGACACTTTATTTATTCACGAATATGAACCAGATGACGTGAATGGATAAAACTGAAACAGTGGCTCTGAATAGAATAGAAAGTCATTTTAATCTTCATGCATTATTACTTACAGCATCTGTAACTCATGGGAACAGTAAAAATGTTAAATATTTGTCTAAAAATACACATGGTATAAAAACATCATACTCTATTTTTATCGCCACCATTCTCAGATTTCAGAATTTAATTTATATAAATGCTTTTTTGAAAGTATTAATTTCCCCTGGATTGAAAACGATTTAAACGTCAGGGAAATGTGATATCCAGACAATGGGGAAGGGATTAAGCCTGGGCCGGTCTATGGCCAACTGAAGAGTGGTGAGTCGGTGACACTGGAGAACGGGCGGGTGGTGACCCTGGACAAGGTGCTGGAGGAAGCCATCCCAGGGCAGAAGGTGTGTGTACTGGGGGACTGCAGCGCGTTGGGGCGAGGGGCCCTGTGGGTCTGGCAAGGTGGACGTTCTGATGCACAAGGCCACACTGTAGTTTATTGGGGACAGGTGTTGGAAATTAGCCTTTGGCTATAAACACTTAATGCAATGCATCTGCTGCTTGTTTTTTTAACATTGTAACAATGCTTTTGCTATGTCCCTGACAAATAAACAAATAAATAAAAGAAGCTCTGGAAGGCTGAGCAGTCGCTGCAGGGGACAGACATTTAGGTCATGCTAGATGAGGACTTCATACGTCATACAATACATACCCATAAAGAAGCTCCACTGAAGTAAGGGTCCCTCGTTTTTTCTGAATTGAAGAATGTGGAAAATCAAATAAACTTTTACCCACCCGTCGCGAACCGACAATTCAAAAGGTGGGTATGGCTCATCCATATTAGCATTACGGTATCCAGATTTGGATACTGCAAATGCAAATGCAATGAAAAATGCAAAAAACAAACAAACATAAAATCCTATTAAAAACCTAAGTTTGTCCCCCACATTTATACATAGTCGCATAATAAGTATTCACCCCCTTTGGCACATTTTTATTTTCTTTCTTCACGGAATCAAAATGAATTTCATGCCACTGATCAACACACACCACTCTATTTTTCTTCATTACAAATTAACCCCCAAGAATAATTGATTACAAAAGTATTCACTCCCCTTGACTTAATACTTGGTAGAATAGTAATTACAGCTGTGGGTCTATTTGGCGAAATTGCTCGAGCTCCATTAGGTTGGTTTGGGACCATTGGCAAGTGTTTTCTTTCCATGAATTAAGAAAATAAAATGTGAAAAATGCCAAAGGGGCTGAATACTTATTATACCCACTGTATATGTGTTGTCAAAGCTTCTATGACAATGATCTCGAAGGCAAAAAATAAACTTGAATATAGCTGAAATATTTTTTTGTGTTTAGTAGAATGTCTTTTTTTTAAATCACAAATTTAATTTGTACATAAATATTTCTATTTTGTCTGTCTGCCTATTTTTATATTTAAAGCATATTAAAAGACCAATGGTAAACTTCCTTTTGTCTCAGCTATGACTTCAGTGCCTTTTCGGTGCTAAAAAAGGACTGCTACAAAAGTTTGGATGGTCAAAATGAATGTTCGTAAACAATGAGTTTGAAAAAATCTTGAGAAGAATGTAATTTTAATTAAAGCATGAGTGGGAGTGAGTAGTATTAGCTAGTAAGTTCGTTATAGGACTGTACTGGTGTCAAATAGCTGTACTAGCTAGTATTATAATGATTATTAACCCAAAATTGATATACGTTTTTTACTTTCAATATAGGGAACTACGCAACCAAAGAAGAATTTTTAGCAAATTCACTATCTATATAAACAGTGAATCCACCAACGGCTAGCATTGTTTGCATTGATATCTGAAAACAATGGGAGTATTGAGACTGAGGGTAGCTGGGCGTAGCTTGGTTTTTAGGGGATAAGACTACTCTATCCACCACAGGACTATGGTAAGGATCAGACATGGAGGCAGAGGAACGCTTGAGGTTCTTTATGTAAAGATGTTGGTTCCTGTAGAGATGGATACATATGTGTGTATGTATATCTACTAGGGTTGCACAATACATTCAATACTATGAAAGACCACCATACCTAAACGTGGCAATACATACATTCTCATAATTGTGAGCAACACAATGTTTTATAAGATATTGTATGTTGCAATATTATCGCTATGTATTCAGACAATAACCACACTGTAGAAAGATTACTTCATATTACGCTGGGATGCCGAAAACATGACAAACACATTACCCTAAACAGTTTCATTTAATTTCCTGATTTACACCAAATCAGACATAGTCGTGGTCAAAAATATTGGCACCCTTACACGTTATAAAATAAAAACCCACAATTTTCTCTACAATAAGTTGAAATTAACTAAAGTATTTAGTGTCCACAATTCTTTATTTCACTGTTAATAGTACAGACATTTTGTTTTTGATTCAGAACTTAACATATGCTTTTAAATCATAAAATAAACAGAAATGACATTGACAAACTTTGTCAAATATTGACACCCTAGGTTTAATATTTGGTAGCACAGCCTAATGAGAAAATGACTGCAATCAGCTCTTCCTATAGCCATTAATGAGATTCGTACATCTCTACTGTCAGTTTGGCCCACTCTTCTTTTGCAAACTGCTCCAGTTCTCTTAGATTTGAAGGGTGCCTTCTCCCAACTGCTGTTTTCAGATCTCTCCACTAGTGTATAATAGGATTGAGATCAGGACAAATTTCTGGCCACTCCAGAACAGTCCAACATTTTCTCTTGAACCATTCCTGGGTGCTATTGGATCCTCTGATGTCATGATGCCCTTAATACGTTCAAGGCGTCCAATACCAGAGGCAGCGAAGCAGTCCCACATCATTATGGAACCTCCACCATATTTGACTGTATGTAGGGTGTTATTTTCTTTAAAAGCTTAATTTCATCGTCTATAAACAAAGCCCTGATCTGCATTGCCAAAGAGCTCTAATTTGGTTTCATCGGTCCACAGAACATTTTCCCATAAGGATTTAGGCTTGCCTAGGTGGGTCTTGACAAAGAATAATTGGGCCTTCTTGTGTTTCTCATTCCTTGGCCTCTGACTGTAAAGCCCTTCATGGTTTAGTGTCTGGGGTATGGTACGGGCTGAAACTATTATCCCAGACTTCTCCAGGTCAGCCTTGAATCTTTGGATGTCATACGAGGTATTTTTTCAGTGGCTCGCACCAACCTTCGACAACATCTGAGATCAATTTTCGTCTTACCACCACGTCCTGGGAGATTCTTAACAATTCCATGAGCAGCAAACTTCTTGATAATATTGGAAACTGGAAACAGGAATGGCAAGGTCTCTAGAGATGGCTTTATAGCCTTGTGAACGCTTATGTTTTGTGAGTGTTTCTGACATCAGACAGCTCTTTTCTCTTCACCGTTGTCACAGAGGAACAGGGTAGCAGAACAGAGTTTTCTCACTTTGAAATTGATAATTAGTTCATTTATACTATGTGGGAACCTGCAACCTGTCACAGGTGAGTTGAATTACACTGCAAACGAGAATATTTCCTCCAACCAAATGTATTTAAATTATTCTAAAGGGTGCCAATAATTGCTAGTTTTCAATTTTGAAGCCATAATTTTTAATTTTTTTATTTGTGTTATTGATTTATCGCAAGGAGATATTTACAATATCAGGTAGTTCTCTTTCCCAACTGTGCCAGGCATGCAGGAGCTCAGGGGAAGATTTGGGTTGTTCCAGCTCCTCTCCTTTGCCCACAGCCTCAGGACGAGAACCTTAGTTCAACATGGGATGATCGGGTGCAAGGGATTGAACTGGCTGGTTAACACTTTATAAAGATTTTGCATGGTAGGGACTTGGCTCTGCACAGGCTGATACTTGTAGCCGAGCACACCCGTAGGACAGTGCAGGCATAGGCTAAAGGCTGTTTTTTGGGAGTTGGAGCACTTCTCCATGAGCAATAGCTTGGTCCTTACTGATCTGGTGGTAGGAGGTAGGTGGGCAAACATGGACTGATTATTGCTTGTCCATGGTCATCTCATCTCATCTCATTGTCTAAGCTGCTTATTCCTGGTCAGGGTCGCAGGGAAGCCTATCCCAGCATGCATAGGGGCGAGAGGCAGGAATAAACCCTGGACAGGTCGCCAATCCATCGCAGGGCACACACACACCATTCACTCACACACTCTACCTACGGGCAATTTAGACTCTCCAAAGGCTGTGCATGTCTTTGGACTGTATACCCGGAGGAAACCCACGCGGACACGGGAGAACATGCAAACTCCACACAGAAAGGCCCCGGCCATTCGAACCCGACACCTTCTTGCTGTGAGGCGACAGTGCTATCCACTACACCACCGTGCCGCCCTGTCCATGGTCATATAAATAGTAAATAAAATACAGCAAAATACCTTCACAATGTGAATATATTCATACATTTGACTCTTATGAATGAAAACGGAATCAGGGATTGATGTTGAGCCAGGTTTAAGAAAAATAAGCTTTCATTTAGCTTTTTGTTGAAATACATAACACAGGTGCACATAATACAAATTGTACTACATTGGATTTCTTAGGTAAATTGTCAGAATGAATGGCACAAATATATTCACAGTGGATTTGTTTTTGATCTAGGTCCTATAGACTTAATATATCTAAATTTCATTATCAAAACTATGATCTGATCTTGATAAGCAACCTTAGTAGTGCAAAAAACAACTTTTGAATCTTCTTTTTTTGTTTCTGATTTTCTCCCATTTTTCTCACAATTTGGTAGCCAATTAGACCCGCTATTTTTACGTCAATCCCCCCCTAGTAATGTGAGTTCGCTGCCGTAGTCCTGCGACCGGTAGTGACGAAGCGAAGTGACGCCTCTTACGAGACGGCACCCGCAGGCCGTCGACCGTAACCCGGTACTACAGGGCCACTCCACGCAGCGAACGTCACGTCGGCTACCCTCCCCCCTCCCTGGGGCGGACAGCCAATCGCCGCCCCCTGGTGGCACTCCCGGCCAGAGCCGACACTTGGCGAGACGGGGAGTTGAACCCCGGTCTCCGTGGCCAGCGTCGGACGTTGTAACCACTGGACCACGCGGGAGGCCCCACTTTTGAATCTTCTAAACTTCACATATTGATTAGGTTTTTGTATATTTGATCACATTATTTATATAACAACCTAATCCAAAGTTTCAGTTCTGAAAATGTCATGGGTTAATGCCAGTTAACAAAAAAGTTATTAGGGATCAAAAATAGAGACATAAATCAGACAATGTTTGCACTATGGCTATTCAATAATAACACAGGTCCCTTGTGGTTCCTCTTTTAATCGAGCCAGAGACAAAGATCAAGCCATGTTTCTTTATACAGTATAGTACAATAATGTATAGCATCATTACTTTCCTAGTCTGCACAGTCCAGTTGTGATTTCCATTCATCAAACCTATTCAGGTTTGACAAACATGCCAGTAAACATACGTGCAACAGGCTCAGAGCCAGGAAGGTTTTGCAGTGCTACAGTCAATGAAAGGGCTTCATTGAATTCAATAACTTCACCTTTGTGTCTCACCTCATTGTCATTTGTTATTAAGTTCTTTCTTGGCTGGTCCTGAACGTCCTTGCAGAAATGATACTTGCAGAGATGTGGTTCGTTCAAGTTTTAGCTGGTGTTTTGGTAATCTATGCTGAAGAAAATGTTATTCCATGGATTCTTTTATACTCTTCATTTTACATAATTAAAATAATTAAAAGGAATAGATTTTAAAATGACTTAAAATTATTATAGGCTGTCAGTGAAAACCATGTGCAGAGTATAGATACCCCTAGTTTCCCTAAAACATCTAAAGTTGTATAGCGTTTGGTTGAACTGTTATGAAATTAATGTGAAAGGCAAGGTATGAACCTCTTGCATATAGAGGTTTGAATACGGAGATGTGACTTCTCCTAAGTTATGAAAGCTAGGTGCCTACCCTCTACCCAAATATGACTCTGGTCAGTACCACCTTGGACCTGTTTTGACTCATGTCATCTGCAGTCTAGTCTAGTATTTGCACAACATTCGCAATAAACATACTTATTTAACTTTTTATGAACTTTATTTATAAAGGGCTTTATACATTGCACATTGTCTCATCACAAAGGATCTGAGCAACTTGGCACATTAAGATGCAATCAAACTAACAAGCAGATAATCTACAGGAGGCTTGTATCAAGCTTCCATTTAGTAATGTCTTTGAAAACGTCATCATGCATGACTATGCCTTTGTTGGCAAATCAGTTAAATTACTTTTTTATTTCTAAAAATGTAAGGGTAAAACATACATTTTGATTTTCATCAGCAAGCTATATTGCAAAAATCTAGCTGCATTATAAAATATTTCACATATCTAAAATAAACTTGAAGGCATTGCATTAAAACTGGTAACACAGAGCAATTCTGAACCCATTCTCAAATCTGTTTTCGCTAAGCTAAGGAAAAAACTGATTGCGTAAGCTAACATCGAGTTTCCCATACAAATCAATAGGGTGAAGGCATTAGTTCCCCAGAATACAGACCAGTTTACTTATTTGCTTTAAATTGATGTTAAGTAGGTGTTGTGTCTGAAATTCTACTCCCTGCCAGAATTTAAATCCCTTCATGGTCATGTGCGCTCACTCTACTCTTTCTCTCACAAATTCCGATCAACACCATCATTATTTCAGGGGATAATTCACTGCCAATAAAAGTTACTTTCACATTGATCTAGTCGATTTTCATGGTGGTCTGACATAATTTAAGTAACCTACTTTGCGAGAATCACGTTTATCAAACATTCATCTTCATCAGCAAGTTGAGTGGTCTTGGTCACTGAAGCTCCCCCCTCTTTCAAAGTCAGAGGTCTTGCAGCCATGCTAGTCATAATTACATACAACAATAAGCCCTCAGTGGAGCCTCTTGATGGGTATGGGTATGGTGAGAAAGTCGTCCGCCAGAACGACCTCCACACCTGTGCCCTGCAGCGCCTCTTCAGCCTCTCTCCTCAGCTCCATTACGTCATCCTCCTCGCCTTCTGTCCGCAGGCTCAGTGGTTTGTACCTCTGGCTGAAGTGGTTGAGCACCAGCTTACGTGCCTGGCAGGCCCGTGCCACAGCAGCAGCCATGCTGGGCGTGCTGTGCCCATGCTCTACCGCCCGATCTCGGTGCCTATCTGCCAGAGTGGCCTCGTGCACCAGAACATCCGCCCCTTGACAGACCCGCAGCGGCCCTTGGCCCACCAACGCGCTGCAGTCCCCCAATACACACACCTTCCGCCCTGGGACGGCTTCCTCCAGCACCTCGTCCGCGGTCAACACTTGCCCGTTCTCCAGTGTCACCGACTCACCGCTCTTCAGTCGGCCATAGACTGGGCCAGGCTTCACCCCTAAAAGAGAGGAGAGGGTATTTGGATTTAAAAAGCTTGACTCTGGACACTACAAATCCCAACACCTTCATTTGATCTAGGCATATTTCCAATTGTAAAAAACAAGATTCTCAGAAAACACCCCAAAAAACATATTTTTTTAGGAAAAGACTGGATATACAGCTTGTATCAAACTATCATCCCTCTTCAGTTTAGAGTGTATTAATGGTTTGATGAGTACTGGGAAACCCATTGGATTCTACCCTTATGGGACTGCAATTCAGTTGCTATGTTCTACAACAAAAAATTGTGTGGAAGTAGATTACCCAGATCCCCTAACAGCTGTGTATTCAACCGTCCAGGCCGGTCTCGCTCCTGCACAGAGAACCCAAAGGATGGCAAGCGATGAAATAGTCGGAATGCCACCACCACAAAACGCTCATCCTCCAGGAGTGTGTAATAGTCGCCCGCGACATCCAGGGGGATGGTCTGACCGGGACGTTCCTGGGGGTGCAGGTGCTCGCTGATGGAGGATGCCAGCATGGTGTCCAGTTGGCTCTCGGGAGGGCATTGGTCCACAGTGGGCTCCAGCTCATGCACGGCATAGGGGAAGAGCAGTTGGGAGCCCGTCAGACTCAAGGCCACACGCAAGAAGTGCCGCAGGCCTTGGGGTCCATAAATGTCAACACAGACAGGAGACTGGGTGGGGGAGGGGCTGAGGTTGAGGCTCACCGTGCACAGCAGCCCCGGAAGTCCAAAGAGATGGTCGCCATGCAAGTGAGTGATGAACACCTTGGTGATCCGACCTGAAGGACAAAAATCAACACTCAATTGTATCATCCACTCAAGTTGTTCCATTGGACATGAGCAAGGCAGTGAGGGCTGCCACAATGATGCAGACAGCCAACATGTAAAAAAACACAAGTTGTTTTCAGATAAGTGCACGTCAGTGGAAAGCACAGCATAGATTTCCAACTTGGTGTGGATGTGCGAGTGAGTAATGTTAGCGAGATAGCAAACGTATTTGCTGTATTAGCAAACGTATTTGCTGTATTAGCAAACAAACAAAAAACTAATAGTTGGCTAAAAAGCTAGCTTGCATGGATTGACTTTACTACATTTGCAGCCTTTGAAAATAAATGTGGAGCCGCTTAAGTGTATTCTGTGTCTTGTCTTGAATTAGTCACTGGGGTGGTGTGCCTGCCTGGGACTGCTATGAATCTTTTCAGTAGCTGCTTGAATTAGTTTGCTCTGTTTTCTTGATTTACAGTGCTCTGAGCACCTACATTTTGCATTTTAAGCATTTAGCAGACGCTCTTATCCAAGGCGTGCATTAATACATGGTAAGAACAATCATAGTTCGCGCAAGAGATCAGTGCAGTAATACAGCAATAGACATCGTTGTTGGCAGCTGAATACCATATCTGTAGCACTGGGAAGGAAAAGGTTAGTACTTTTTTGGGGGGGAGGAGTAAACCTACTATTTATTGTGATAAATGTCTAAGTAGTTGATGCGTGCCTATACAGATTATGGCAAGGCCGTAACCATGGAGTCAACATTGGGGGGGACCAAATCAATTTATTTATAATTTTTATATCAGCTACGCTATATATTGGGGGGGACATTTTGAGCATATCTGAATATTGGGGGGGATGTGTCCCCCCCAATATATATGGTAATTTCGGCCTTGGATTATGGGGTTCCTTTAAATCAGAATACCTATAAATAGGTATGCAAAGGTTGTTGTCACTTTGCTACTGTACTTTGTCCTAACGACCAAGCAATAGCGAACTAACGTAGCTCGTCACAAATCCGCATCGTTTAGAGAACTAACCACACTAGCAAACTAAGATGGTGCATGTTAGCTTGCTAGAAAGTTATACTAAGTCTAATTAGTAGGCTTACATGTACTCGTAGAGTTCTTACGTTGCTTTGGATTTCTGAGCATGTCTTGAAAGACAGCCACCAAGACAGAATGACGAGGATGTACTCACTGGATTTCAGTTTACTTTTCATCAACTGCGTTTGCGTTCCCTCTCCGCAATCGAAGAGCCAGCAATCCCCCTCGGTCCGGAGAACTAGGGCTGAGGCTCCACGCTGCGGGGACGGGTATGCTGAACCCGTACCGAGGAACGTCAGGTCCATGGACATGATTCAACAAGCACGGTCGGTAGTTAGCTAGTTGAACACATCATCAGACCCAACTGGCTGGCAAATGTTACTCAGATTATTGAATATCTAACCATATAGTTTTCGGACGGTTTAGCAAGCCAAGTTTAATCAAACCTGCATACTCATTTAGGCACGTTGAGCGTAGTCCCTAGCTAACTAACATTATTGTCTTGCAATCTTCTCGTTACTTAATTTCCCATCCCGCTAGAACGTTTGGAGTCTTACTTCATGCTGATTCATGAGGAGGATATACAATTACGGTTTGAATGATATTACCACCTAGTCAGTGTCTAAGAAAATCATTTTTAAAATAAAACCGAATTATGCGTATTTAGTATAAAACTACTCTGACGCGCACTGTCAAAGAAGACTGGTCGTCATCCAGCTGCCACCTACTGCATAGGAGGTCGTAATGCATCTGCAAAAACTAATAAATAAATCAAGATTTAGATTTTTTGTAGTTTCATACATTACAAACCTGTGTGCTTCCCGACAATTAAATTCTGGAGCCAAAATTATTTTCAAGGGTAACGTATTACCCCAGTTTGGAATACAATGTCACACAAGTACATAAGAACATAAGAATACATAATGACGTGAACGGGCCGTTCGGCCCATCTAGGCTCGTCATGTCCTAATCTAAAGAGTATCTAGTACTAGCCTATATCTAGCCTGTACTTGAATAGCCCAAGTGTTTCTGCCTCTACTACCCGACCTGGCAAGCTGTTCCAGGCATTGACAACTCTGTAAAGAAAAACTTCCTAATATCTATATATAATATAAACAGGTGACATTAAAACCAAAATTGTGCTACTGTCTTCACACCAGTGTATATGCAATGCTTATTCACATTGAACCACCTCAATGTCCCAACCCCAATATACATTATAAAATTAATAATGCATAAAGCCACTTTCAGTTATCTTCTCTTCCAAAGAAAATGTCCTCACTCAAAAAACCTGTGGAATGTGTGAGTGTGATTGCAGAACCCACAATAAGACAAAATATAATATATAATCAAAACCTCGAATTGGATGTAGGCACTTACTCCAGAATATTGTCATCATGTCCGTCTGTCCGCATCCAGTGACATGGTGATATTGCTAAAGGTGATTTTCACCAAAAATCCTGCTTGATGAAGCAGCAAGTTTAGTATGGTCCTTTATCTATTGTATATTGAGACAATGCATCAAATTCTATCTTGGAGCCAGCTTCACCTGCAGTAAAGTGAGAAAGGTGACCATGGAACTGTTAACTTTTATTGTCAGGTAAATAACTTTTCCCATTACTTTTATAAGGATTCACTATGATGCAAATTCCCTTCACTTGGCTGGCTTCAAGCAGATTTGAAGGGAGGACTCATACAGAAATACAGATAAGTGATCCAGACAAAAAACATATAAAGTGTGGTACATCTATGGCAGTGTTTCTACCCTCCTACCCAGTGCCCTGGAAATTTGAATTCCAACCTCCGCTCCCAACCTATCATCTGTATCGGCCGTCTGTTAATGATCACTTGAGCATGATTGGAATGGTTGGAATGAAAACATGCAGGGCAGTGTGCCACATTACATTACATTTTAAGCATTTAGCAGACGCTCTTATCCAGAGCGACTTACAAGATGTGCATAAATACATGGTAGGAACAATCATAGTTCGCGCAAGACATCATTGCAGGCAGCTGCGTACCATACCTGCAAAACTGGGAAGGAAAAGGTTAGTAATTTTTATTATTATTAAATGGAGTAAGCAAGGGTATAGTGTTGAGCAAGTAGGCAGTGGTGATGACAATTAGCTAGATGTAGAGTTCAGTGGTAGTGGAGTCTGAAAAGGTGGGTTTTGAGTCTCTTGCGGAAGATCGCAAGTGATTCCGCGGTCCTGACCAATTGCGGAAGGTCGTTCCACCAGCAAGGGGTCAGGACAGAGAGGAGACAAGATTGTGAGGAGTGGCTGCCAGGCGCCCGGAGGGATGGGGCAGTCAGTTTGCCAGAGGAGGCGGAGCGGAGGGGTCTGGCTGGGGTGTAGGGAGTGATGAGTGACTGGAGGTATGGGGGAGCAGTACCTCTAGCCGCTTGAAAAGCAAGCACCAGTGATTTGAATCTGATGCATACTGCGATGGGGAGCCAGTGCAGAGAGAAGAGTAGAGGGGTGACGTGGGTGAACTTTGGCTGGTTGAACACCAGACGAGCGGCAGCATTCTGGACTAGTTGCAGTGGCTTGATGGCACAGGCCGGTAGGCCTGCCAGCAAGGAATTGCAGTAGTACAGACGTGAGATCACCAGGGGGGCCTGGACCAGGAGTTGTGTGGCCTCTTGGGTGAGGAACGGTCGGATCCTCCGGATGTTGTGGAGGGAGAATCGGCAGGTCCGAGTAATCGCTGCAATGTGGCCCGAGAAGCACAGCTGGTTGTCCAGGGTCACTCCAAGACTCCTGGCAGACTGGGACGGAGGAATGGATTGAGAAACACTGATCTATGGGCACAGCTGAGCAGTAGTTTGAAATTAAAATCATAATGCAAACTGGGTTGGATTAGAATAGCACACATACAGTACAGCCAATGCAGGTCAGTGAAAACAGTGCTAATGATATAGTTTGTATGAAGTCTATAAAATGTTTGACAACCTTTGTGAGAACAACCTGTTCATAAAAAAACACTATTCTTGTAAAAACTAAGAATTTAAACACTTGTCAATTAAGAAAAATAAAAGTACAGTATAACACAGTAGCAAAAATGATAGTGATACATGATTAAATGAAGAGACAGGAGAGAGGGCAAGTGTAAAACTAAAGATTTAATTCAGCACTTGTAACAGCGCACAAGGAGGACTGGAGCAACACAATCGCTGCTCTGGGCGTTTACACGCTAAGGCGACACTGCATTACAAAAATAAACTCCAGGAACACACTGGACATACGCACCCCTCACTGCCACTGATAGAAAGAGGAGTCAGGGAGGTTCAATAGGTTCATAGGTCTGTCAGGGCACTTACAGTAAAACTGGAGCAGATAAATATAAACATGACATCACAACATGCTCACTTGAACAGTACAGCACAGTGGTCTTACGAATGGGACATACACCAAAACATTTCAAGCCCTGATGTCTGACAGGGCTCAACCGAGCCAAAGAATCCAGTTCAACTCTCATATTGGTCCGTCCTACTGATGTGGTTTGAGATTCATGAATTTGTTCTTTGTGAAAATGTGTGAATTCACTCTCTATCCCTAGAGCTATGGTCCACAGACCATCAGACAGGAGAGGGATACATATGAAAAGACATTGAAGAGACTCAAACAGTACAGAACAACAAAACAATGTATGCTAACGAATTGCTGGTTGTAAAACTTACTCTGTGTCATCCACATACATCAGAACTGAGATAACAGGTCTTCTGATATGTAAATATTGCAACATTCACACCATGGTAGTTCATTGAAATATAATAATAGAAGATCCATGAGGGAGGAATTGAGCAACGTGAATGGTGACTTTGGAGTCCAATGGCAACAGTGGAATTTGTCGGTTGAGATTCAGAATGGTAGATGACAAAGGATTTAAAAGTGAAAGACTCCTGAGCAGGCTCTTTAGTGGAAAAAGGGTCAGAGGAGTCGCAGCAAAGTTGTAAACAGCTTTTTTCTTCTTTTTTGAACTGTAGGGCACTATTATTATCACTGTTATATTCGAAAAATAAGTACTTCACATGGCAGAGAGCTAACATACTTCATCTTGTGCGTTTGGAAAAATGTACAGAGGGCTGGAGAGTCAAGGTAGATTAGGACATAGCCACCGATCACAATCAATCACAGGACAGCTATTAACGTTCACTATATCAATCTTATATCACAGGGTGACATTTCACATGCATTTGTACAGCTCCTCTCATCCTAGTCTTGCTTACCAAGTGTGTTAGGTCTGAATCATTCATTGTGCACTTCATATGTCTAGTGACAACTGTATGCTTACTGAGATAAGTATGCACAGTCCACATCAAATTGCAGGGAGGAGTATTGCCCATTTGTCTCTTATGTAATGACAAACACCTACATGCATACTCAGCAGGTCATTCACCTGCTGCTTTTGTCTGCTCTGCCTTTTTGAATACATTATCTCAGTTTAAAGTTAATCACAAAACTAATGCGTAAAGGCTTTCACATCCTGTCTCCCTCATGTTGAACTTTGTGAACTGCATGAAAGGTCTAAAAGTGAGAGTGAGCAAGATGGAAAATAATCGAAGAATTCAATTTTTCTTACAAGTAATTGAGCAAAACTGTGAATTAAATATTTCAGTGGTGTGATGTTTCTTGTGTCTGGAGCATTACAATGGGATGAGCGTCTTTCCCTTTAGACTGCATTAAGTGCACATCCCCAGTGTGGAACATTTGAATGTAAAACTCAATCGGGGCAAAATAGATAGGGAGTGGGAGTGACACTTTGGGAGTGTTTCAAATATCAAAGCTCAACACCTACAACAGGAATTCATATAAATAAAGATAACCAAACGAGAAAAGGAGGAGTGGACACTGGCCTCTCAGGACCATATTCTATGACTAACCCCAGTGAATGCAGAAAATAGACAAAGCCATACTGTAGCTCCTTCTCCACTCTTTCCCTTTCTCCCCCCACCCACCAATTCCCTCTTGTACTTCTTCCTTTCTCCTTCCACTTATTTATAAGCCTCACTCCCCCTTCAGGCCCTCAATTGTGGGGGGTGTATGGGCATCTAGGGGCCAATCGTAGATGTCAGGCAGGAAGGAGTCATAGTGGGTTTCCCACATGGTGGACCTGACGTAGGCGTCCTTGTCCAGGGGCTCTGGGTAGCGGAAGGCCACGCCTGAAGCATACACGTACTCCACCACCTGCAAGAGGAGTGAAAGTGTGGAGTTACAACAGCGAAGACAGCTACAGGGCACAAATGCAGTCCATCCAGATGTTTTGCCATTCCATTCTCTCCACACTGTCGATAAGACTGATAAGGGTACAAGCTGAATGCAGGCTGACCTTGACAGCCATGTGGATGGACACTTCCCGTATGTTGGACAGCGGCGGGTACAGTCGCCCCTCGCTCAGCTCCTCATCTGTCAGCTGCCCTGCCAACGTCTGAGTGCATTGAAGGAGATTGATTAAAAGCAGCGCGCTCTTGTGTAACCACACACAAACTCTCGCCTTCTCGTCGATTAGCATCTGAACACACATATTTGAAGGCTTGCCCTTGCGTTCGAGAGAGTGATGAATGACCGGTGTACTGACCTTGGCAGCCTCCAGGAAGATGGTGTCACTGATGTGTCTGACGCCGCTGAGGATCACAGCCAGGGCCACCCCTGTGATACACAAACACCCGCTGACTAATCAGCCTCAGAACGGCTACATTTACTCTTCTAAAAGTGAGGAGTATCGATTAGCATCCACTGTAAAATCAGTGCGGAGACAAAGGCCACACAGGTCCTTCAAGTATATACTTTTAGAAGTATAAGGTAAACATTCATTCAAAGTACACAAAAAGGTATTACTGTTGGAGCAGTACTTTATCATGGGTTTTGTGTTTTTGTCCATGTAGTTGTGATTTAGGATAGCTTGGATCTCAGGGAGGTAAGACAAAAAGTAATTATTTTGTCACCATTCAGGGGACCGAGAGGGAATATTCTCATTGTTTTCCACACATCAATAAAACAGCTCTCAAATAGTGAACTGGCTAGCTAATCCAGCAATCAGATAACAAGGTGACAGGAGGTAATTAGAGAATTATTAAGGCCTCTACATGCTCGAGCATCTGCAGCGCATCTGCAACACGTCGCAGAGGTTGCGTTGATGTTGCAGAGGGTATTGCAGAGGATGACAGGCACCTAGCACAAAAATCTAACTTGTGACCGCAACACAACATGTCATGTAGATGTTGTACAGTATTGATTGGTTGGTTAGCGAATGGAGGCGGAGCTGTCCTAGTCATAGTTCATCGAGCGAGTACATAATTATTTAACATTTGACATTTTAAGCATTTAGGAGCAACTTACCAGATGTGCATTAGTACATGGTAAGAACAATCATAGTTCGCACAAGAGATCAGTACAGTAATACAGCAATAGACATCGTTGTTGGCAGCTGCATACCATACCTGTATATATCTATGTTAACGTTAGCTAAGCAAAACTATCGATATCTATCTAGCTAGCAACCTGGTATCATGGCCAAATAAAGCTCGCTAACAGTAGCTAACGATATAGATAGCTAGCATAATTTATTCGACATGGTATAAAATGAACCAGCTTCAGGAAAGATTGGCTGAAGAAGGTACAGGAGTTTCCCTGCTCTCATAAAAACTTTACCGACCTTGTTCAATACATTGACGCCTACTAGTGTACAGAAGTGTAAGGACACCATGTCGCATAGGTTGCGCAGAAGTATAAATTGCAGAGTGTTTGCGACATGTTGCGTTGCGCGAACTGCGAAGCTGTCGCACAAGTTACACAGAAGCTTGTAGAGCAGTTGCACAACAGCAAAAGAACAAGATCTGTAAGGATCTGTAAGGACCGTTAAACCTCTGCCTTGCTCACCTGGGAAAATATAGGCATTGTTGCCTTGTCCAGGTATGAACGTGCGCCCGTCGCTCAGGGTCACAGGTCCGAATGGGCTTCCACTGGCAAACAGGCACCGCCCCTGAAGGTTACGAAGAACACAGGAGACCAGGATCAGTAAGCAGGTGTGTGCCCGTACTGTCCTGTATATGGATGTATACCGGAGTGTGTGTGTGTGTGTGTGTGTTTACCTGTGTGAGTGTATAGGCATCCTCAGCAGTGCACTCAGCCTTGGTTGTGGGGTTGCTCAGGGCAAAGATGATTGGTCGCTCATTTAGGGACCCCATGGCTGTGAGGACCTCTTTTGTGAAGAGACGGCCTGCCCCAGACACACCTGTGAACAAACACGTGAAACTTCATTTATTAAAATCTGATCCGAGTGTTGGAGAAAGGACAAAGATCATGCACGCTACAGGCAGAAAAGTCAACTATAGCGCACCGATGATGGCAGTTGGTTTGAGGACGTTGACAGCATCCAGGAAGCTCTTGATATCACCTGGGCTGGGATGCACAAAAGCCTCCTGATTGTGGTCTGTTGCCTGTTCCCGACCCTATGGACACACAGACACACACATAAACTGAGGTCAGTTGCAGACAAAGGGGTGGGGTCAGCACTGGTGAGTGACACAGGCATGCGCTCTGCCCCCCTCTCTCTCCCCAACTGAGCCTCACCTGGACCAGCAGGCCATACTTGTCGAACATCCAGATCTTCTTCCTCGCTCCTGCCTGCGTCACCCCCCCCTCCATCATCGCCATCACGATCAAGTTGGCAATACCCAGGGCGGCCTGTATATCGAGGGACGATCAAACCACGAGCAAGCAAGCATTCGGACAACGCTCTCATTATAAACAGTAGAGCAGTGTAGGCGTAGACCATAAGAAAACACAAACACATGTCCTGAAATAACACGCAAACTGCAGTTTTCAGTAAGTGTTTGGGGGTTTATAATGACAGAAGGGGGTGTGGGGTACACGTGCCTCTCCAGCTCCCAGGAAGAGGACTCTGTGTTCACTGATGGGTTTCCCAATGGCTCTCTGTGCTGCCAACAACCCGGCCAGAGCCACCGATGCAGTTCCTGAACACACAGAAAATGCAACACACTTGATTACGATTAAAGGCCTACTTAAGTACGCGTATGCTTTCGCGTATGCATACCCAACGTGAGCAGCATAGTTCACATACTCCACTGTTTGTCTGTCTGGATGTTTAAAAGCTATATCCACAAGAGGGCAGGTCAGAACTGTGGGACCGGAACTAAGTTGTCTCTGGCTGGCATACTTCGACAACTACTTCCGATTCTGCACAACAAGGTAGTTTTTTACATTACAGGCATTTAGCATTTAGTTTTAATGTATATCTTGAGAAGACGGCAGAAACAGTGGCAGCGGCGCCAACATGTACATCGGGATGTAACCATGTATTGTCTTTTTAAAAAGTTAAATATAAAATAAGCTAAACAGCTAAACAACGGAGATGGTATAGATGGTATTAGACCATTAAATGTATCCCGGCGTAACGACAGAGACTATGTTTCTCTCATTCTCCTGACGAGAGAAATTTATGATGAAAAGCATCATCAGTATTTCTGTATGTCCGCCAGGACATTTGATGGCTTGCTTTGTTGGGTGGCCCCGCTCATTACATATAAACACGCACAGTGAGTCAGTGGGTGAAGCAGAGCGCCTTGCCATCACCTTCCTCTTTCTTGCCCGCCCCCACGATTTATGTCGGTATTGCACCTCGCGTATGTGTAACATTAATTCTTGAGGACGTGCACAAAGTACGCACCCAACGACCGCAGGATACTAGTGGCAGCCATTTTACGTACACGTATGCGTATTTAAAGTGAAGGATATTTAGGCCTTAACTATACACACTAGGGGTCCAGAGATTTAATTATATTTTGAAGCGTATGTCCTATTGCAGTAGAATTTTAATAAAATTATTTGGCAGACAATGACAAACAGCAATTCAACTGTAATATATGTTAGATTTACAACACAGCAGTTTGCAAATATGATTAAATGACCCACAGGCAATGTTCAGAATGCTTGTGAATTATGAATGTGTACACAAGTTTGGAATACATATTCCAAAAAGGTTCAAATATCAATCAGTTATGGTCTTGTGTATTTGGCCATTTTAATTTGACTTATAATTAAATGATGCATGTAAATGTTTAAACATTCTATGGATACTATTGGAGCATTACTGGGAGATTCTTTAGGATCTCCTCAAATGAGTTCTCAGGTAATACACACACTCAGATCTAGCCATATTCTAACGATGCATACTACAACTAAATACTGAATATGAATTTGACATTTATGCATCTTAACAGAACATTAATATAATATAGTCTAATAAATATATTTATTTCTGTGCTTTCTTGTTTGGAATCCACCGCTTCTGATAATGATTTAAATCCAACTGCTATGCAAGACTCATCAAAACATTGCACCTGCAAGATCATATGCCTGCTATTATTTACAGCTTATAAAAAAATGATCACAAAAAAGAACATTAATATATGCATTTTTAATGCATATCTGTGAACTCTGACCTTGGATGTCATCATTGAAGGTGCAATACTTCTCCCGGTACTTTCGCAGGAAGCGGAAAGCATTGTGATTCCCAAAGTCTTCGAACTGTATCAGAGTGCTCTGGCCATACTTCTGCACGACAGCGTCCATGAACTCATCAATCAGGTCGTCGTAGAGCTGGGAGCGATCGCGCTTCTGGTACAGACCCATGTAGAAGGGGTCCTTCAGTAAAGTCTACAGGGGAGAGCGGGGGCAGGGTTACAGAACATTATCATGTTCTTAACAGCACACTGTGTTACTGTGCACGGCCACACTTTATGTCTTTCAGACTAACATGGGTCAGGGTTAATGCAAGCGGGAGTGCTTCCGGTCTGTTTGTCACCATCGAGTCTGAAGAGGCTCTCTACTCATCCATGTGTGTGTGTGTGTGAAAGTGTGTATGTGTGTGAGAGAAAGAGTGTGTGCTTGTGTGTGTGTGTGTGAGAGAGTGTGAGTGTGCGTGCATGCGAGAGAGAGAGTGTGAGTCTCATTCATGCCTCATTACCATTTACAATGTTCAGGTGCACCTAGGCTAGACTCACAACAATTTTATTCCAGATAGAAATTTCCACATGGTTATCATCAAAGGTGCACGTTTCCTCTTTTCCCAGGTAAAAAACTGCCAACCCAGGTAGTTACCATAGCTATGCCTCCCTCCATACAGCTTTACACAAGTGAAGCTCGCATATGTAATAATCTGTACGTAAAGCGAGCTGTTTTTGGTGCAGCTGAAGCCGCTCAACTGGAAACAAGGCATTTGTTGACTGTAATTATAGTGTGTGGGCTACCTGAGTGCAGTGTGTGTGTGTGCGTGTGCACCTATGTGAGCGTGTTTTGCACTGACCTCGTTGTCAGTGCCCACGTCGATGCACACGGGCAGACAGCTCTCTGGCTTTATCCCAGCGCAGGCAGTGTAGAGGCAGAGCTTCCCCACAGGAATGCCCATCCCGTACACCCCAAGGTCCCCCAATCCCAGGATCCGCTCCCCGTCCGTCACCACCACCGCCTGTGTGAGAGCGCAAACACATGCAGCACTGCCCCAGCGTGGTACGCCCCAATACTAACACTCTCCTCTGAGGTCAATTAAATGTGTCGCTTTTATCCTGAACTTAAGTTATGCAGTGTTTTTGTTTCTTTTGCAATTGACTTCAGTGCATGCGTTTCAACATGAAAAGAATAAATGATCTACCAATACAACCCACCTAACTTGGTCTAGCACTATTTCTTGAAGTCTGCTAACGCCATTGATAATATTCTGCTTAGATACTCAGAAATCGTAATCTAACGCTATGTTGATTACATACAACCGTAATAGCTAACACTGACAAGCTAGTGACAATTACTTAATGTTAATGTTCAGCTAAGACTATTTATGTTACTTTGAGCTACTAAAACAGTAGTGTAAAAATAAAAGTAAATAAATAAAAGATCGCGAACATCAATGAAGCTTTTAAATTTTGTATGAGAGGCAACAAAGAAAAGTCAAGTGCTCCTTGATGTTGCTGATACCCTCCTAAACAGAAGGTAGGCAAGACAGCTAGCTAGGCAGCAAACATTACCAAACAAAATGTTCCGTGAACACAAATTTAGTTAATTACTGGTGACACAAGTATGTTTTGTTAACCAGCTGTAGAGACTATTCTTAAAAACACAAGTAAAATATTCAAAGCTTGCTAGACAAGAGTTTGAATTTAGTTACCGTCTTCCCCGTGGACATATCTTATCTGGAGTCAGATATTCCCTTCTCAGTAGAGAATTGCCTGCATGTTTTTGCACCCAACTGCACAATACCAAATGTCCATTATTTAGTGAGATCATTTCACAGTTCAATGTTAAATAAAATGCTTGGTCTGTTCATGAAGCTGCAATAGTTAACCAGTTGCAGCTACCGGGTTGCTGTTACCTGCATTGCGCTAAAAGGAGCTCCAGACTCACCTTCACGTCTTCCTCCGGCCAGTTGTCCAGTATGGAGCGGATGTGACCGCGGTCCAGGATGGATATGAACAGGCCCCTGACGGCAGAGCAAAGCGACAGTTAGACACACAGCACACAGCAGGGCCACACGCAAGGTCGGAGGTCACAGCCTGACCCAAGCTTGGCTCTTACTTGGGCCGTCGGAAGATGTGGCCGTAGTGTGTGCAGGCGAGGCCCACGGTGGGAGTGTAAACTATGGGCATCAGCCGCTCGATGTCCCCCATCAGTACGCGGTAGAAGAGACGCTCGTTGCGCTCCTGGATCCCCATTAGGTAGATGTACCTGAACATACAGAGAGGGCTCTCTCAACTGAGACTTATCACTAAGACTCCCCCCCACACACACACACAAACACCAACAAATATGCAATACATCAATGCACAATATACAATACATGCAATGTAATATAATATAATAATATACACCATTTAGCAGACGCTTTTATCCAAAGCGACTTACAGTAGTGAATGTATACATTTTCAGTACATGTGGCCCCAGTGGGGATTGAACCCACAACCTAAGCATTGCCTACGCCATGCTCTACCAACTGAGCCACAGAGAACCACAATGTACCTAGAGCAGGTAGCCAACTAGAGTGATGAACTTGACTGGATTAAACATGGATGTCCCCACTTTTGACACCAAAAGACCACCTAAACTTTTCAGAAATTATTTTGCCACAAAACCTTTTCACATGCATTTTTGCTGTGCACATAAAGAACCCAAAGGGGCCACTTGATGCTGGTGCACAATGGCATAGTGTTTTTCTACATAATGCTACTGTCTGTCATGCACCTGATTTTCCAAGATAATTATCTAAGGGCAAAATTATTCTAATAGAAGCACAATTAATTATCTGTCCCAGGTAAGGCTCAACCTACTGTTTTATCACTCTAAATACCATCTGAAGCATCCACTGTGCTTCAGACAAAAGAATATGATTTCAGCGCTTTGATGTGCAAAATGTGACTAAAGTGTTTACGTCTTACAAATGAGATAGATTTCCTCTGATCGTGAAATCATATAATAAAATTGTCAGGGAATTGGAACTGACAACTTTATTAACAGGAAAATGGCTCTCTACCAATGAGCTACTTAGAAAGCCAATGTGCCTAAGTATAGCATTAGCGTTATTTCTGGCGAGCTGCCCTCCATCATGGTATGCAGCCTCACATCTGCAGAGGGTCGGACATCTTCTCCAGGTTCCTCTGGAAGCGCATGGCCTGAATGCCCTGGGTCTCGATCTTAGGAGGCAGCAGCCCCTGCAGCCCCAGAATCTGCCTCTCCTTCAGGGAGAAGGCCATGCCCTAGAGAGAGAGAAAGAGGGAGAGCGAGAGAAAGAGACAGAGAAAGAGGGAGAGAGAGAGAGAGAGAGAGAGGGAGCGCAATTGAGCAAGACTACACTACATGAGGAAAAACATCCAGTTGAAATTCTGCATGCAAATTGCAAGTACAAAGGAATACCCTAAATAATGCATGCAGGGCTGAATTCCAATACTTATTAAAATATAGAAAATTACTACATTCTTATTTTATTGCACTTTACAGAACAAGGCTCTACGAACTCAAGAGCTCAGCCCATAAAACTTCCCCTCAGACAGCTGGTCCTGAAACTCACTAAATTAACATATACTAACACAAAACAGTTTCAGATCAGCACTGCTTCACAACCAATTAGAGTCAACCAAATTATGAAACAAACCAAAATCACCTATTTGGAACATGGAAACAAGAGCACTCAATCCCAAAATGAACCGAATTGTTACCGGACTTAAACAGAGAATACACACTGGCAGAGTATCTCTTCTAAGTAGAGACAGATCCTGACCATGTACAGGCTCAATGACCACACCTTAGCCATTGAAAAGGGTAGACATAGGGGCGGCGGATATCGTAGCAATCTTAACTTTACTGGTCCGATACAAGTGTGGCTGCCTATCAGGGATGCGGTTCTGAGCGACACTGGTCATTACCCCAGATTGGGGGCAGCATTTGGCTGTCCGCCCCAGGGGGAGGGGGTTGGGTGACCCAGCACAAGTTTGTCAAGGAGCAGGAATGGCATCCGTGGTTGGGTTCCGTCTCGGAGGAGGCGGATCTACCGGGCCAAAAAAATTGTCTCGTTGCCCGGAGGACGGGCGGTGGACTCGTGGGGGAGGGTGAATTGAGAAAAATAGAACGTATAATTGGCAACCAAATTGGGAGAAAAACAGGGGGAAAAATCCATGAGTTATAAAAAAGAAAAAGGTTGACATAAAGAATCATGGTTGCCAAAAGAAGAACATATCATTGTCATTGTAAGACAAGAGAGATAGAAACAGAGATGCACTTCCTCCTATGTTATGAGAAAATAGTGTTCATGTATTGCTGTACACTTTGGCAATATTTACAGAAGTATTTCTTGCCAATAAAGCATCTGGAATTTGAATATGAATTTGAGAGAGACAGAGAGAGCACTGATCACATAAACAGCATCTGAGGCCGGGGCTGGGAGACGGCGGCAACACAGAGTGGCACATTCACAAAGAGCTGACCTAGCCGAACCAATGTGACATGACTGCTTTTGCTACTATGGACAGGCCAACTTGACTGACATGGGCATACCACTCTTGAGGGACAACAGCTGCTGCAGTTAAAACATGAGAAAAAGTAGTCACGTTTGTATTGGAAACACTTAGGGAGACCCCAGCAGTTCCTGTTTTACTTTATTACTTTTTTAATGCCCCCTGGAATGTTCAAGTAATTGCAGCTTAACTGCTATAAATTGTAGATTAAAAAAATATTTGCTCGCAACACTGAATTTTATCTTGCTGGCTGGCTGAAGAGGACAGATATGACTAATAATTTGATCAAAATAGCAAAAGGGGCATCTCATTTTAAAATGTTAAAATTTGAAAAAATGTTAGTCCTGCTGCAGGCATGGCAATATCACCAGTCTGAAATGGGTGATTGCTTACCTGCACCAGACCACCACCTTTACGCTCATGCTCTCAAGGTGGCTACACTGAGATGTGGGTGGGCTCAGTCCAAAGGAGACAGGAGTTATGAAGAATATGAATGTGTATTTCCATTCATTTGATATCTGAATATATATATATATATTGTGACGTCATGAGAGGTTTGACCAGGGCAGGTCGGTGTGGGGCAGTGCAAAAATACACAAAAACAGGCAAAACACAGATGGTTCAAACTTAAAGTCCCGGTTTATTTCTCCACAGGGCATGAATGGGTATTTTTCCTCCAAACAATAATCCAAAATCCAACTATTCAAAAAAATGCCTCAATCAAAAAAATGTTACAGTTCATCCTGCCAACAATCCTCTTCAATTAAACAATTCCCAAATCCAAAAGGTTACTTTCCTTGGTTGGTTGCTTGGTTTGTTTGTTCCTTCCTTCCAGCTCCTTCCAGCCATGTGCTCGGCTCCCCACTCTCTCTCTCTTTGTCCTGCATGTCGGCTTCTTATCCTGGCCTTGATTAGGTGGCCCAAGCACCTACACCTGGAGTTGTGTTGCATTTTGGGGCTTGTAGTGTGTACAACGGCGGCCATTTTGTGAAGTGGCCACCGATCAGCAGGGGAATGCAGCACTCCTCCACCACACGTCCCCTGTGATGCCACACATCCCTCTCCCGTGCCTGCCGCCCTCGGCAGGGTGAACGAGGCCCCCCGGATCGAACACTCGGCTCTCCCAACAGATCAGGGAGATGATGCAAAAGTTCTGTAATACAAAGGGCACAGTTATGCTGAACGTGAGGCACACACTCACCATGGCTCCCCCTAGCTGGGGAAGGAAGACGGTTGATCCCTTGGACCACAATGAGGGCACAGTTACTGGAAGACCCACACTGGTGTGGGGTGCGAAAACCACCGGACGGGTGTCCAGGCAGGGCAGCATGGTGCCTTCCGCTTGCCCCACGGGACAAGGCAACATGCGGGCCTCATCTGGCCCCACGGGACAAGGCAACATGGGGGCCACCAGCAGACCCACTGGGCCGCGCAGTGAGGCGACATTGGCTGGGCCCTCCAGGTTGTCGCCATCTATGCCAAACACTACCATAGGCTCCACTGGTTCAAATTCAGCTTCTGCCTCCGCCTCAAACTCAGCTTCCGCGGGCTCGGGTTTGACGATGGGCACTGCTTCCGGGACAGGCTCCAAGGCACTTTTTGATTCCTCTGTGCTTCCTGTGGCTGCGAGACTGACTGGTGCAGGCTCCTCCATGACAAGGGGAGGAACTTCCTCCTGGGCAGGTTCTGGGGCTTCCTCCTCAGCCTTAGTTTCAGGCTCCAGAATGGGCTCTGGCACCAGGTCCGCAGTGGGCTCACCTGCTGGGACAGGCTCTTCTGCTTGACTGCCCGTCTCTGGTTCTGGCTCTGGTTCTGGTTCTGGTTCAGGTTCGGGCTCAGGTTCAGGTTTGGGCTCAGGTTCAGGTTCGGGCTCAGGTTCGGGCTCAGGTTCAGGTTCAGGCTCAGGTTCGGGCTCAGGTTCAGGCTCAGGTTCAGGCTCAGGTTCGGGCTCAGGTTCGGGCTCAGGTTCAGGCTCAGGTGCAGCTTCTTCCACTGCCGGTTCTGTGGTTGCAGTCTCGTCTGTGGGTGCCAGGACCTCGGTACTCACCGTCTCCTGGACAATCTCCTGGACTGCCTCAGCCACCACGGCTAACGCTGCAACATCACCTTCTGCCTTTTCTGCTACGGTGACCTCGTCTGCAGGTGGTGCCTCTTCTGCGGCCGGTGTCTCTAACACTTCAGCCGGCACTGGTTCCTCACTCACTGCGGCTGTCACCACCTCCACGGACCCTTCCTGTGAGGCTGCGACCACCTCACTCGGCCCCTTCCTGTGAGGCTGCGACCACCTATGGCCCCTTCCTGTGAGGCTGCGACCACCTCTACGGCCCCTTCCTGTGAGGCTGCGACGGCCTCCACGGCCCCTTCTTGTGAGGCTGCGACGGCCTCCCCATGGACTCAGCAGCAACTTCATCACTGTGCGCTTTCCTATCCATCGCTTTGGGAGCGGCAATGGGGGTCACCTCAGTCTGCTTCTCTACCGGGCTGGCAGTCTTCTTATTCTTCTTCTTTTTTTCTTTTTCTTGGGGTCGGTAGCCTGGCATGGCTGCGGCTGGGGCTGGGAGCGTTGACTAGTGGGAGGGTGTCGTCCGTCCTCTTCTGGCCCAATGGCCCATGGAGAAGGACCACTGGAGCAACCATCTCCATGAGACGAGCAAGGTAGGTCCATTTCACCTGCAGCAGTTCCTCCCTCTGGGTAGCCTCGTCTTCATCCATGAAGTCCAGGATTGACTCAATGTCCCGCTGATCCAGGTACAGCTCCCCGTCCATCTGCAGCCAATGGTACACCTCTGGGGACCTCAGCCATCTCAGGTCCGCTTCCACATCCCGGCAGGGTTTGGGTGCTCCCGGGAGCCCTGGGTTGGGGCATTCCCCACCTTTTGGCTGAAAGTTTGCAGCAAGGCACAATAGCTCTGCTAGGAATTCTGCAGGGCAGGCTTCGAAGTCCTCCCATGTTATGCTCATTGGGGTGAAGGGCATCTCATCGAGACTAGGGCTTCCCTGCTGTTTAGCCATTTTGCTGTGGCAGTGCTTTCCTAGTGCTTATTATTATTATTTTTAAACAAACACAAAAAAAAAAAAACCTAACCTGACTACTTGTGAGTACTGCAAAAGTTGAGTCCAATCATCCGCACTTAGGCCCCAGTGCCCGCATTCTCCACCATCTGTGACATCATGAGAGGTTTGACCAGGGCAGGTCGGGTGTGGGGCAGTGCAAAAATACACAAAAACAGGCAAAACACAGATGGTTCAAACTTAAAGTCCCGGTTTATTTCTCCACAGGGCATGAATGGGTATTTTTCCTCCAAACAATAATCCAAAATCCAACTATTCAAAAAATGCCTCAATCAAAAATGTTACAGTTCATCCTGCCAACAATCCTCTTCAATTAAACAATTCCCAAATCCAAAAGGTTACTTTCCTTGGTTGGTTGGTTGCTTGGTTTGTTTGTTTGTTTGTTCCTTCCTTCCAGCCATGTGCTCGGCTCCCCACTCTCTCTCTCTCTCTTTGTCCTGCATGTCGGCTTCTTATCCTGGCCTTGATTAGGTGGCCCAAGCACCTACACCTGGAGTTGTGTTGCATTTTGGGGCTTGTAGTGTGTACAACGGCGGCCATTTTGTGAAGTGGCCACCGATCAGCAGGGGAATGCAGCACTCCTCCACCACACGTCCCCCTGTGATGCCACAATATATATATATATATATATATATATATATATATATATATATATATATGCCATTTAGCAGACGCTTTCATTCAAAGTGACTTATGCAGTAGTGAATGCATACACTTTCAGTTTATGTGGTCCCAGTGGGAGTTGAACCCACAACCTAAACATTGCCAATGCCATTCTCTACCAACTGAGCCACACAGGACCACGAATGTTCATTGATGCCCAAAATCAAAAATTCACCCATGCCTGTTTTTTTTCTTTAAAGCAATCAAGGAAACTCCCATTCTTCCTGCTCAAATGACTCACTGCAAAGAGATCTGCATCCACTCCCACCCCACTTCCAGACAGGAAAATGTCACTGACTTACCCATTATTCTAATCAGGCCTTAAAGCAGGGTTCCTCAAATCTGGTTCTTGAATCCAAATTTAGTCCTGGTTTTCCTTTCTCTCAGGTAGTTCATTGAACAATTAGTGCAATTGATTGGCTGGAGTGTCTTCACACCTGACTCCCAGGTAAAGGACAGTTGGAAAATCATCAGTGCTTGGCCCACGAGGACCGTGATTTGAGGAACCCTGCCTTAAGGTTTTCATTCACGAATAATGCTGAACAACACTGCAATTGTTCTTATTCAATGCTAATTGACATTAATGTTTGAATGCTGGTCCCAGAACTCAATTAGCGATCCCATGGTTGATGATTTGAATATTCAAACTTACATCCCAGGTTGAGACTCTGCAAGTATACAGCAAACTTCCCTCAATATGTCCTGTGTGTTTCTATATACTCACAATGTGCATGTGAGCATGTGTGCCTCAGTCTCTGCAGGACTTTAGCATGCATTGTGACGACCTATGTGTGAAATCCAAACCTGCTCCTCACTTCTTCATGGAATGCTAGGTCGGTCATGCGTTGAGGGGCAGAGTTGGAACCGGAGGGGGAAGGAACTGGGGAGTGGGTCTCAACACCAATAACAAGCATTCTTATAAGAAAACACCCCTCTGGAGAAGCCGAACGCTGGGAGTAGGGTTGATGTCAAGCGTAAGAGGCCTCCAGTGAAATAGGAGCTGCTAAACACACACATTGAACACATCGCTTGTCCCAGAGGGGAGGCACTGTGAGGAGGGGGGCCTAACTGGGGCAGCTGGGAAGGTTGCTTTCACCCCCCAACACACCATCAGGTACTGTTCAAATGTACAGTACTGTTCACAGTACTACTATCACATGGCAAACTTATTTCTAATTGAATGCTCAGTCTGGCCTAGGGATGTCACGGTACACCGGTTGGACTGTGTTTACCGTGACATGACACAGTACACCGGTCTGACTTCACCATTCCAGTTTTTATAAATATATTTACATGCCCTTAGTTTGAAGAGCTAACCTGCAAGCATTGAATAATAATCAGTAAACATTGGGGCATGTGAATGCAGGCGTGGGTGGGCCTAATGTGATTGGCTCAGAAATGCATGAGAGGGAAGAATATGACCAGTCATACCTGGAAGTACCCAGGTATGAGAGGGAAGGATATGACCAGTCATACCAGGAAGTACCCATGACTGCACCAACAACTATAAATCATTAGCTGGCAGGCACATAAAAGCAAATATCTCTCCTGGAACGTATGTGAATTATTTGCAGCACACAGACCTGTACATTGTACAGTCAGTTCTGAATAGACTCAAAGGTCTGAGATCTATAAATGGGAAGCAAGGGAATAGATTATGGCAAATGTGATCATTGGAATGGCTGCTAAAAACATAAATGTTACACAACAGTTACTGAAGCATGTGAACCGAGATTTTTTTTGTGTGGTTGTCATCATTACAGATCCAACCAAACCCTAATGGCACAGGCGGCAGTGTGGTATAATGGTTAGGGAGCTGGGCTTGTAACATTAAGGTTGCAGGTTCAATCCCCAGGTGGGACACTGCCGTTGTACCCTTGAGCAAGGTACTTAACCTGAATTGCTTCAGTTAATGTCCAGCTGTATAAATGGATTGTAAAGAAATGTAAACTGTAAGTCGCTCTGGATAAGAGCATCTGCTAAATGCCTGTAATGTAATGTAATGTAATGGTCAGATGTGAGACAGCACAAAGGGCTTTCATTAAGTCAAAGGGGAGATGCAGCTGATGCGAGGATCCAAGTTTCTCCACATAACCTCTTGCAACTGTTGTACAGTGGGTATAAAAAGTATCCACGCCCTTTGGCATTTTTCACATTTTACTTTCTTACTTCATGGAATCAAAACAGATTTAATTTCTTGCCACTGATCAACACAAAATACTCTATAATGTCAAATAAAAAAAAAAAAACAAGTTTAAAGCTTTTTCTTAATTAATTACAAACAGAAAGACAATATTTGACTGCATAAGTACATTTGGTTAGTGTGTTTCCAAACAAGAACATTCAAAGCAAATGCATGAAACGTTTTTTCAGAAGCATCAATCAGGGGAAAGACATAAGAAGATTTCAAAGTCTTTGAATATCCCCCGGAGCACCGTTAAGTCGTTCATAAAGAAATGGAGAGAATACAGCACAACTGTGAATTTGCCTAGAACAAGCCATCCTCCAAAACTGAGCATCCTTGCAAGAAGGGCACTTGTGAGGGAGGCCACCAAGGGACCTATGAAACTCTTTTTTATTTTTTAATTTGTTTTCAGATTTTCTCCCGTTTTTCTCCCAATTTGGTAGCCAATTACATCCGCTATTTTCAGGTCAATCCCTCCCTCGTAGTTCGCTGCCGCAGCCCTGTGACGGGTAGTGACAAAGGCAAAGTATAATCTCCTCTGAGACAGCACTCGTCATGCTGTTGACTGTAACTCCGGCACCCCAGAGCCACTCCTGGGCGCAGTGAATGTCTTGTCAGTTTCCCTCCCCTCTCCCTGGGGTGGATAGCCAAACTCTGGCGCGGCCGGGGGGGAATCGAACCCCGGTCGCTGTGGCCAGCGTCGGACATTGAAACCACTAGACCACACGGGAGGCCCGACCTATGGCAACTCTGATGGAGTTACAGCCTTCCATGGCAGAGATGAAGATTTAACTTTTCAGCATCAATGTTAGGTGCCAGCCTATCATTACATATCAGCCCAAGAACACTATGCCCACTGAAAACCTGTGAAAATTGAGGGCAAAATGGATGGAGCAAGATAATATAATATATAATATATGCCATTTAGCAGACACTTTTATCTAAAGCGAATTAAAGTAGTGAATGCATACATTTTTCAGTATATGTGGTCCCAGTGGGAAACGAACCCACAACCTAAGCGTTGCCAACGCCATGCTCTACCAACTGAGCCACAGGGAACCACAAGATCTTGGAGGAAAACCTGCTGCAGTCTACAAGAGACCTGCAACTTGGGAGAAGATTTATATTCCAGCAGGACAATGACCCAAAGCATTCAGCAAAAGCCACATTGAAGTGGTTTAAAAACAAAACAAATCTATGTCCTGGAGTGGTCCAGTCAAAGCACAGACCTCAATTCCATTGAGAATCTGTGGAAAGATTTGAAAATTGCTGTTCACCAACAGCAATTTTGTAAAGAAGAATGTGTGAAAATTGCAGTGTCCAGATGTGCAAAGCTGGTCGAGACTTACTCAAATAAACTCACAGCTGTAATTGCAGCTAAAGCTGCTTCTACCTTAATACTTCTGCTGACTTAATACTTCTTTAGTATTAAGTCAAGAGGAGTGAATACTTATGTAATCAATTGTTTTTTTGTTTTTTGTATTGATTAAGAAAAAGCTTTAGAGTTGTTTTTTATTTCACATTATTCAGTATTTTGTGTTGACCGTGGCAAGAAACCCCAATTAAATACATTTTGATTCCATGAAGTAAGAAAATAAAATATGAAAACTGCCAAAGGGGTGAATACTTTTTATACCCACTGTATGTGCTTCTACCAATGTGGTATAAACTGGGAAGCAGCTGGACTTTATGGCAGGGGTTGTTTATACAATTATTCCAGTAGAGTGAGTCACTGTGGAATAATTGTGCAGGGTGCCTTATGGTGCCAACAGACACAACTCCTCTTGGTTTTCAAAATCCGTTCAGCTCATTCTGTCTCTGTCTGATGTGAAGGAAGCGAGTTACAGAACTACCAGAATTCGACAGCACAAATGGCTCCTCTCACCCTGTCTCAAGAGTCAAGGCTCTGTGGATAAACATGCTATCTGACAAAACGGGGGTTGAGATGGTGTTGATAGCACACAGCTTCACGAAGATGCTGTTCAGACACAGGTGGCAATCTCCCTTCCCCCTAGCTGGGCTGGCTCCTACCTTGTTGGTGCGAGGATTGAGCATCAGTGGCTTGCCCTTCTCCTTAGTGTGTGCCCATCGGCAGGCGCTGACACATGGTCGCACTGTTACCCGCAGTCTGGACAGCATGGCTGTGTGGAACTCTGTGGAGGGAAAAACACACAAAAGCCATATAACCACACCAAGTCATCCCACCAACACAAGATGTCACAGTGCTACTACAAATGAGCAGGGTGTATAAATATACGCCATTTAGCAGACGCTTTTATCCAAAGCGACTTACAGTAGTGAATGCATACATTTTTGTGGCCCCAGTGGGGATTGAACCCACAACCTAAGCGTTGCCAACGCTGTGCTCTACCACCTGAGCCACAGAGAACCACTGTATATGGCTTAACTCATTCAGATCAGTTAGTGGGAGGCCCCCCCTAGCTAAATTGCCTCCAACTCAGTATGAAGAGTTTGAAAGTACAGAAAGTATATGCAGGGGCCAGGGGGTGTGGTATAACTGATTTTTGTAAACAACTACCGGAACAGTGTTGACTCATTCATTAGAATATCATAGTGTATACTGGGTTGCAATATACACAGTCCCATTAAAAATTATGAGTTTGCCTGTATACGCATGTGACATTTTTCCTTTGACTGCAACACAGATAGTCTGTGGCTGTGCTGTACTCTGCTGTAGGCAATGAGCTCATCAGCTCTTCACATGAACAATTAATTGGCAATTATGTTTAATCAAAGTTCCAAACAGGATTCCGCAGGGTAAGAAAGGGACAGTAAGAGTAGAAAAAAAAGTTTCTATAGCTTTCATAAACATATTTATTCAGTATCACTTGAAAGTCATCTGAGTGAATGAAACCTTTATTGCCCCTTAGGGAATTTGTTTCGTACACAATGAACATACATTAAAACATTAAAACATAAAAGAGACAATAAAAATCTATCTACAAATAAATCATCATCATCATTGTCATACAATGAATGGACTATGAATAAAAAATAAATATATATAAATATATAAAAGTAAATCAAATAAGTAATGTGTGTAAAGTGCATAGTGCAGTCAGTCCAGATCAGTCTCTGTGTCTATTCAGGAGCTGTATACTCCTGGGTATGATCGCGGTTATGGCTCTCTTTGTCTTGACCTTGGGCATCAGTAACCTGTGTCCAGAGGGAAGAAGAGTGTACTCTGGAAATAGCATCCACCTTTAGATAACCAAAGGAATTGCAGGAGTGCAGGAGCCCCCCTAATATTCTATATGTGGAAAGCCTAGGCATTCCTTCACAGCTATCATGTCAATATGTTGCCTTTATTTATGATCCTTGTATATTCAATTTTGTAATGAAAACTGGCAGGACACCAATTACATTTTCATCATCACATTTTCATGCAAAATTGTACTTTTACTGTTTAAGAACAAGGCATTTTTATACAAAATTATAACAGCGGTTTGTCACCTAAATCATAAAAAATGCCTTTCCTACAAACACTGAAAAACAATTCCTTGGTTCAGAGTCCACTACTGTGCACATATTCCCTCATCTTGACCTTATGTGTATCAAGAGCACACAAAGAAACACACGGACAGATGAATTGCATCATTTTTGATGACAGCAGCAGCAACATCATCATAATCTTTTGGAAGGGGAGGTGGGCGGAGCAATTTACTGTCAGTCTGATGTGCAAATTAAGAGCCTCTGAAGATTTCCGTAATCCTCTTTAAAAAAGGATGAAACAAATGAAGGGGGGTGAAAAAATCAAACGGTGGTTAAAACGCTTTGAACATGAAGGGATGTGTTGTCCAGTGCAGTGGAGAATAGATTACAAACAGAATGCTAGGTGAATGAGTGCTGTCATTGTCTTAACCCCCACCCCCCAATAAAGCAGTGTCCTTCAGTCCCCTCGGCTCCCATAGTGAACAGCTTATTGTGGTTTAACTCACCATGCACACAAAACAGGCCTGGTCTCTGGTCTACTGTTCATATGCCTTCATTATTTCATTATGACATGTACCTATCTTTATAAACATATGACATAATGAAATAATGTCATTACTTCTGGGGTCTTCTGGGACCCTACTAGGGGTCATATTATTTAAACTGGCTGCTGTAAAATTTCTAAAAATTATATATTTTAGAAATGTGACTAATCAGAAAAATGTATACCAGCAACGTGGGTATAAGAACAAAGAATGAGATGCATTCAATACAACATCCAGTGAACCTGCATGTAATTCAGTACTCTTTCATATGCCTGCATTTACTAGCAAGCTCATACATTTAAAACAGCATTCTAGGAGCATATTTTCTATCTGAATATATTACCTCATTATTATCCCAGTAAGGATTATTAGCATTGATGCAAGACAAGTTTGTTTTAGTTGACTGCCCTGCCCTGCTCTGGAACCCAGAAGTCTTCTGGACACACCCATAACTCACCTCACCCAGTGCGATTTAAATTGTTTTGAATCCTCATCTGATCTCTAGGGAACGACAATGCAGTTGTTATGTTGGGTATGGAAATGCTGTAATGTGCCAACAGAAAGAGTGAGCTACAAGATGTTGGAAACTTGAAAACCTCAGACAATTTGACCCAAGCTTTAGAAAAACCCAGACTGCAGGTAACAGGCATCGCCAAAGTATTTTAGCTCAGCAAAGTACATTAGTGGTTGGGTCTCCTGACTGGTTAGAGAATAATAAGGATGGACTACCTCACAAAACATCTATTGAATGAGTACCTTTTTGGCAGCATGGACCTTCCTTTTGCATGGTCTCATACATTATTACCAAGGAATTTCACCCTGGTCCCAAGAGCAGTGTAAATGTACAAGCTACTGAGCACTGGCAGAATAATCAAATTTCATAGTGGGTTCACAGGCTCCAAAACTAGTTCAGCACCTCAACCTCACGCAGAAAAGCACACACCACATATAACAGGTGCAGAGCTGTCTCCCTGGTTTGTATAGATGCATTTTTTATTTTTTATTGTTGGATAGTCCAAAGAGCAGGTACAGACAGCAAGGCTTGGCTCGCACAACGTCAATGTATTGTTTATGTTTCACTTATTAAAGATGAATAGGCCAACTGTTAAACATTAGTCATACATAACCAGGAGCAGCAATGGCAGGTGTGGATGATTTAACTCCACTAGAAGACCTCTGGGGCAGATCACCTCTCTAGGACCAGAAAGACAAATAGGACTCCCTCTTCTCAAGTGGAAATATCATTATACAAATAATCTGATGCGTTTTGCGGAGGCGAAGGGAAACTAAATAGGCATTGGAATATTACGTTTATTTTAAATAGCTACATAGCTTGAGAATTTTCCGTTCAAACGTAACGTAACAGTGGCTTTTCACCTTTAGCTAGGTGGCAAGTTTAAGAATAAAGTGTCAGCAGTTAATTTTAGGCAAGTGACATTCTTAAAGCAAGTTACAAACGTGCAAGAAAAAAAAAAATTCACCTCGCAAAATAGCTAGCTGCCTAAAGCAGTTTATAACATTATTACCTAGCTGTATTGGAACCTTATTAGCTATCCCATACGGTTTGTATGTGTTGTTTATGTGTTGTCAAAACAATGTAATGTAATGTACTATAACTGTACCGGCCCAGAGACAAGAGAAATGTGTCAGCAGTCACAAAGCAAAAAGGAAACGAAACTGCTAACTGTTATATAAAGCTAGCGAACCGTTTTGAAAAAAAATCTCGTTTTGTGCACGAGACATCATAGAACCATGTCTGTAACGTACGCTAGCTAGCGAACTGTCAAACGGTAGCTACCGTCTTTCGAGGTCACACAGCAAGCCAGCGTCGATGGAACGTGCATTTTCGTTATTAATTGGCAAAGCTATTGCTAGATTAAGCTATCTAATGCTATACATTTTACTTTATAGTAAAGCCAGTTATGAGTGTATTCCTGTTAACTATTTAAATTGGCTAATAAATTAACAAGCTAGCTAGCTAGCTAGCTAACCAACGTGACCGAATTCTAGATGTCAAGCCTCCCCTCATGAAAATGCTTGAACCTTTCTTGTTAGAAAACAAGAATTATTGCGTGTAATTTATTGCGTGTAATTTATTCGATATTAACATTGCATACAGAATTACTAACGTTACTAGACAGCTAACGTTCGGTATTTACGTCATCTTTCTCAGTCAATTACGTTACGGTTAATGTCAGCTATAATAGTGTCTAGCGAATCTAGCTAGCGAACTTAGATGTATTAAATTGAGTCACCTATTACTGAGCTTCTAACGTCACAGACAAAGACGTTTTGGTCTAAATTGAACATCTTGTCAGTTTCTAAGATATTTTCATTCAAATATATTAATACACCCCTTCATATTGCTACGTAGCTAGCCAGCCACTAAACTACAGTAGCAGTTAGCTAAGGTTGGCTATTTCGTCAAATTACCTACCGTTACATGATTTAAATTACAGTAAAGCATGCATAGGAATGCAAGTAAAAGTTTTAAAAATCCGATCTTGCCTTGCTAGCCTAAATTTACTTACCTACGTTTTATGGTTCACAAAAGATGTCTCCTCTTCTCTGTTTCCTAACACTTAGCTACAGATTATGTACACATCGCCAGAAGCGAATATTTTATTCTAGCAAAAATGATTAGGCAGTCGATCACGGAATAGTAGCCTCACTTCAGTGTTCAACCAGCTGTCTTCTTTACTGAGAAGATACAGACAGGCAGTTTCTGTTAAACTGAGGATCTTAGTGCTGAGCCAATCACAAAGCCGTATCAGCGGCACCGCGTTTCCAATTTACCGTAGGGTTTTAATATGACGGCATTTAGAATATCACGGCGATTTTTTCCATCAGGAAGATGAGTATTTAAGGCAGGCCGCATGTGCCTTCATGTGACTTTTTTTTTTGCTGTTAATTGCTTTCACGTGGGGTAGCTGCGAGATAAAAATTGAACAAACGTGTCTTGTCGAAGGACTAGAACGTTAATTGTTAATATATAGTTTAACTATTACGGTAAATCGGAATCTAAAACAACTTTAACGTTACAGCAGTTATTCCATGAACGAAACAACGGGAAAGACTGGTAATGAAAAGCAAATTGAATGGACATTAATGGCGTTGAGAGTTGATGTCAGAAGCAAGAAAATTCTAGAAGCTAACGGTAGTTAGCAGGCTAGATAACAAACCTAAATACAGCATACTAAATCGACCTATCAGCTACTGTATGGAGTCAATGTCGGATTAAAAAATTAACTATAAGTGGTGATGTAGATCATTATTAGAGAGTAGACATTGGGTATTGCCACCACATCCACGCCACACCTGTGGTAACGTTAACGTTATCCATTTCATTGTCTTTGCAACCACGAGAAAGGTGTATCAGGCAGTAAATCAAGAACAGTGTAATTTAATAGCTAATATTAATACAAATAAACTGAATATTATGCATTTACATTTTTACATACATTTTCAGCAATAAGTTAAATACATGTAACTATAATGTGATGCTGATTGTATTCTTTTGGGGAATATATAGCTGACAACATACTGAATTTATTCCAAAATATAAGTCTAGTTGTTTAAAAAAATAAAAATAAACCTGGAACTAGTTTTTCAAAATGTGGACAATGACACTTTTTGGTGAATTTATTTGAATTAGCTTCTCAGTCAAATTTAGCGACTAGTTGTTTAAAAAAATAAAAAAAAAATACCATTCAGCAAGCAGACCAATAAGTGGTTTGTCATTAATCAGATAGACATTCGTCGTTGTGTTCTCTAAGTTCTTTTTGACTATTTTTAAATTTCTCAAACTAAATATGAAAAGTGCTCAGTCAAACCTCTAAACTTTATCTTGCAATTTTATGTTTTATTAAATACGTATTAGGTTATCTTTAATTCCTTTCTATATTTTTGCCACACATAAACAAAAAAGTTTTTAAAAAGTGTTTCTGGGGGGCAGATTAATTGATTTACATTAATTTCAATAATAAGATATAATTACTTATTTATTGTATTTATTAAAGTCCACAAACCTTGAGGTTATTTAAACTATTTAGGCCTGTCACTATCTCCCTGGAAAAAGCGATCAGAGATCATTCACTTTCCAGGACACAAAAAATCCTGAGAACAGAACAGAACAACAACAGAACATCCCCCACTTCACATAGAACACTGTGGGCCTGAGCTGCTGAAATTATTGTCCATCTCAGAAGAATGCTTCCTTTCCACACCATCTACTTTGTCCAGGCCATGATGTTTGGACTAATGGAACTCCCTCCTGACAGCCCTCCCTTCAAAAACTTTGAGACCCCTCCAACACAACCAGAATTAGGTCTTAATTAATTAAGCTAATTAAGGTCTTGATTGAACACCATGATTCATGGATTAGTTGAATCAGGTGTTTTAGTGCTGGGCTAGAACAAAAGCCTGCACCCACTCTGGCCCTTTTTGGATAAGATTGGACATCCCTGCACTAGGGGTTTCTGTTACTATTGAATACGATGGCTTTACGTTGCTTATTAGTTGGTTGTACTGCACTTGACTTTACACTATTTACATTTGGAAAAGCAGTTTATAATGTTCTAAAGCCTCTATGCTACCTTGGATGAGATTTATCTGCCAAATAAACAGTAATCATTGTAATAGATGTCTCCATTTCTGAAAACAGTAAAACATCCCAATTTTTAATTATAAAAAACCTAATAGATATTTTAGGTTTTGTGTTCTAATGAAAGTATATGGGACTAGAAAAGTCTTCCTGGCACTGTGGTTGATAAATATTGTGATAGCCCACGCAACCCACCTTAAATGTGCTTTGCATACATCCAGTGCCAAAGATTTCTCAAGTTTTCATGTCCAAGATGACTGAACATTTTCATGAACAACCATAGATCAATTAATAATAACCATGTATATATTGTTACAGTATTGTGTTAAAATAATATCCTCAAAATGTTTATTATATATGCCTGGCATTGTTACAAGTTATTAGATCCTATTCCATGTAGTGCAGCATGCAAAACCATGTCCTAAAGTCACCTTCTACCTGTGCTCTCTCTTCTCTGTTCTGAACAATGCAGCCAAGAGCGCAGCTCCAAGGATAAGTGTTCAGAAACTTTCAGAGGAGTGATTTGATGCAAAATAAAATTCTAGAAGCCAAGCTCTGCATGTTGATCCCTGCCAAAAACATGGAAGATTCTACTCCTGCATCAGTAGTGCTGAGATAAGCATTTGTTGTGAGAACACTACCTTCAAAGAACATTTTGGGTCAAATTTCTTTGCTAATCAGCAAAACAGGAACAGCATGAATAGAGGATACATTCAATTGAGCAATGCAATGCAAGTTTTTGCCTTAAGCAAACAAAAATGTATTGGTAACATTAGAAAAATACTCAATAAAATTCAGAGAAAAACATAAAATAATAAAATAAAATAATAAAAACATGTTACATGCAATGACTGCTTACATTCAGGAATTATTAGAATTATCTTTGGGTACTGGACTGTTTCAAGAAAGAGGGAGCCCAGAGACACATTCTGCATCTGTTCAAGGATAAGGATAAGCTCAGAGACACCTTAAGAGTAATGCAATAAGCACGTGTTGAATTATTTTTACGTTATCATGGGTGCAAAACCTCAATTTTATAATCTAAAAATGTATTACATAAATATGAATTCTGATGATACATTGGTGTCAGTTAATGTACAAACAGGATTTCTGATATAAATGTAAGAAATATTTTGCATTATTTTATCTTATCTTCAATGTTTTGAATTGTCTTTTCAATAAGCACTTATTCCAAGCAGAATGACAATGACAAATATGGCACATATAATGTGGCAAAGGTTTGATAACCTTTACTACATTACTATGCTTAATTAGTTGTATCAAATTGAAAATAATCAAATGATTGAAAATTGAGCTATCAATGGAAAGGTACCATTCATCATAGTGCATCATAACTGCTGTATAAATATAGAATGTGCAGCCAATGTTTCACACCCACAAATTTCACATTGAGGAATGTATTTCATAGATCTTTCATCATGCAGTGTGAAGATCTGAATAACCTTGCTTAGCAGTGACGTCCCACCTGGGTCTCTTAGTGTCTTTGGCCCCTGAGGCCCCAGCCTTTCAGAATAGCAGGACATGAAAAGTGCCTTGAAACTGCAAAGGAGATGGAGCTGTAAAGGTGTATGACTCAAGCAGATTGGCTCCATGTTCTTTCACCTATAAATGTTGCGTTGCTAAATGACAAATTAGATCTGACTAAAGGATAACTCTCATTGTCTGCAATCAATCTCGGGACTTAAAGGTATTATCAAGTACAGTGTTTGTTTAGTTGTGACCTGGGAGCTAACCTATGGTCCAATGTACATAGTATATGGTGTTTTACTAGTTTGACCTGTAGCTGGGATGTTATCTGTCTATGCACAATTGGTCCTCGGACTAAACGTTATCAGCTCAGTGTTAATCTGCTGACTACTGTGTGGCCACTAATTTGCAGCTCAATTGTATCTTCCCTAATGAAGATGTGGCTGTGCTAAGGCTAGTCAGATAGGGAGCATGCAGCATTTACACAAGACCTTGGGAGGTAATAAATACAACCGTCAATAACCACTTCTCTCAAGTCAACTTTATTATTGTTCAAAAGCGAACACAAAAACAAACTAGAAAACCCTGACTCACCGTCAGACACAAGCATCTGAGGCAGAGTGGACAGAATAGTAATAATCATGAGTATTTTTACAATCTTAAATTACATACAGTGTCATTGGTGAGTGTGTTCAGCGATAACCAAAACGCTAAAAAACTATCAACAGCATTAATGTAATAGCGCCAAATAATCAAGCAAGTAGTCAAGACATTATTTCCAAAACCTGTGTGACCCACTTCCAAAAGTCACTGAGGTTCTAAGTCCATGTAAGACAATTCCTTCCTCCATCCATTAGGAACAGAGTCCATCCCCAGTTCAATTGTTAATTGTGTAAACTTTCCGGCCCCAAAGAAAAGCCCCTGGATTAGTTTCAGTTGTCAGAACCAGTTGTCACATAATGGTTGAGATTAGGATTAAGGTTACGATTCTACAAAGTGCCCAAGATCAGTTCATTCAATACTTGTTTCCTATGATGTGAAAATGGAGTTGTAAAAAAAGAGACGATCATATAGAAAATGTCACACCTCAAGCCTGCCCAACCAGTTTAGGAACTAGTTGGAAAACTCATCAACCAGCCAGTTGACAAGTTATTTAGGGAATTAGTATTTGTAAGTGTATTTAGATCTATTTGGTCTTTTCTCCATCTGAAGTCCATTCCTAAAGCTCACCTTGCAAGTGATCCTTCACACAAGCCCTTTCCATTGACACTTTCACAAAGTCATGCATTCATATACTTGTTGAGTGAGGACTGCAGCTTCAGTGACAAATGTTTCTTTGTGACAAACCGCCCACTTCTACAGTGCCAGCCTTAGTGGGGGACACCTCTTTGTGTTCATACTGATGTCCAAGTTGGTCAGCTGATATCCGCGGCGGGGGTGCCAGCCCACACTGTGTACCGTGTCCAGTCCTAGACATTCACAGAAGCTTAAAGGACAGGGGTTTGCACAGAGGCCAGTAACCTGATTCCTGGCCCGCCCACCCTACCAGTGCTCCTTGTGGCAGCCTTGGGCCTTGACCATCTCAGGGGCTGATTTTGGGGGCGGGTGTGGGCATTGGTCTGGGATTCTGGGGACGCCATTAATGTCAGCCAGTCTGGCCCCATCCATGTTGCTGCCCAGCTTGAGGGCACGGGAAATTAACATGTCAAGGTCGAACTGGGACTCCGCCTCCCCGGGGGGGACTGCCTCTGAAGGGGTGCGGTTAGCGAGGAAACAGGTGGAAGAGGCGGGGGCCAGAAGGGCCAGAGGAGAGAGAGGCAGTGGAGGGGAGGACGGGGAAGAGGGCAAGAGAGAAGGAAGAGAGGAGGAAGAAGGAGGGGGGCTCGTCCGGCTCTCTCCGTCCATCAGTTCAGGGGCAGGCAGCAGCACGGGGGGAGGGCTGAGCGAGAGGGGTCCGGCAAACGCAGTGGGAGAGATGGGCAGTGGGGGCGATTTAGGGGAGGGGAGGGGCTCGAGGGGAGGGCTGGGTGAGTGGAGGCGGGACTGTGTGCTCTCCACCCACCGGGAGATCTCCAGGAAGAGGTCCCCTGGTGCCTCGGTGGGCAGCTCCTCCACAGGTCCAGGAAGGCTACTGCGCTTCCAGTGGGACAGGTCCAGGATGAGCTTGGGCTCAGAGTAGTGTTGGGGCTTTCCTTCTCGCCATGCTATCTTGTCCAGGTAGGAGGGGGACCCCACCTTGTAATCACAGGAGCGACCACAGTCCAGCTCAGAGTAGAGGCCACAGGCTCGGTCTAGAGATGAGTGTGATTGCTCCAGGAAGCGCTCCGCTGAGCTGCTATGGGAGTACTTACGAGGGTCCACCTGCACCTCCTCCAGCAGTGGGGTTGAGCCGGCACGGGGGTCCCTCTGGACCTCTTCTTCCTCTCCGTCCCCCCCATCTGAAATGCCCGGGACACACTCACACTGGCCCTGCTGCTGCCAGCACAGGTCTGATGACAGGCTGGTCTCATACCTGCATAGAGGAGAACACAAGTCCAGTCTCAAGCTCTGGGGTGATTCCATTCAATTTAATTTGATGTTGCAGAATTTGGTTGTGTAGCTGTTATGTACCCTGAGCCCAGGTCAAAGCACATTGCAATTCTTATTAATTTCTCCATTTTTGTTCATCTCACTTTCGGTCACTCAAACAGGATGGAACCTGTGAAGTCGATTCTCAGGCTCTCATGTGACTGCTCAGTTTAATTTGATCTTGCAGAATTCAGTTGTATAGCTGATGCAGCTATCCACCCTCAGCCCAGGAAAAAGGACACCACTCACTTTCAGTAACACTTTACTTGCAGTGGGTCTTATGTGGCATTTATAACAAGTGTGATCTAATGCATCATACTTATTGCCATAAGAATAAGGACTAATAATTAACTGCTCATAACAACCGGTTTACATACCGCACGTGTTATGTATTTTATACACATATAATTACATGCTTCATAACCTAATATCAGCTTATAAGCTGGTCATAACATTTATGTATGTTTATGTATGTTTATGACAAGATCTTTGACAAGGTTATAACCTTTATTAAGACCTTATAAAGGTGTTAAGACCCATTTGACCATCTCTGCCACCAACACTTCTGGGCCATATGGGCAGAAGACAAGGACGGCATTATAATCAAGATGGTGGGTCATCCAGAACATTTTGTAAGCGAGCTGCTATATTTAGCCTCCGCTCAGCCTCTCAGCATCACCGTGTCCTCGGGAGAACTGTATCTCAGGTTCCTTCACCGTCCTTGGTAGCGTTACTCCATGTCTACCCATCTGTAATTTAATCACACTTCAATGTCATTATCTATGTGCCTTTTGTTCCAGCCCTTCACTAACACACTGATTTGAACATTCATTAAAAAAATATATTCTTTTAGATCAACTGGGTTCATCTAAGCATTGTTTTCATGTGTTGATACGTGCAGATGTACCCTGTAAGACGCACCCCTGTCCCCTGGAGTCGCCAAGGGCTGATTTAATATGCATTACAACTGTCATTATGTTCTGGACATGACTGTCAGAACATACAAAGAACATACCCACAAAGAATGGTCATAATTGGCTCCATGGTAAGGCTGTGGTGGTGACAGTCTGTCTGTCTGTCTGTCTGTCTGTCTGTGTGTGGCTCTCATACCTGTGTCAATGTTAGGTGTGGCTCTTGTATCACACCCAGAGTAGAGTGTTGTGAATGTATTCCTCCCAGTATGCATTTAGATGGAATAGCTGTCCCAGATTTGGCTACAAGAATGTCACAATAAGGTATTGGACCACCATGAGCTGCTAGTCCAGCTCCAATGCGCTTTGGCATAGATTTGACAAGTGTCTGGAACTCTATTGGAGGGATGAAACACCATTCTTCAACAATAAATTCCATAATTTGGTGTTTTGGTGGTGGTGGAAAACGCTGTCTCAGGCACCGCTCCAGAATCTCTCTTAGGTGCTCAATTGGGTTGAGATCTGGTGACTGAGATGGCCATGGCATTTGGTTTACATGCTCATCAAACCATTCAGTGACCACTTGTGCCCTTTGGATGGGGGCATTTAAATTTAAATTTATTCTGTTTAAATGTTTTTGTTTTATCTTCATTTCCAGTACACATTTCACACACACACTCTCCACAACAGCCCCCACCTTGTTAGGGCCAAATGGTCACACCAGTTCCAATGTTAACTATATACCAACTGGGTGCCTCCAGGATGTCTGCGTGCAATGTGTATTCCCTGCTGGGGAACGGCATGCTGGGCAACTATGACACCTCGGACAAGGGTACTTAAACCCTCACTTACAGTTACTGAATTGAGATTTGTTGGATAAACGCTGTCGCAGCGTCTTCGGCATTCCTCCCGCTGCGCATTGTATTAAAACTTTTTCAATTGGAAAATGGTCACCAGTGTGTTACTTCGCCGAACCCGACTTGATTCCACAAAGGGAGCAGATTCCCAATAGGATCAACCAATGCTTTAATTTCCTGTAATGTGCTATATGACAAATGATTATTTTAGAAAGAGGTTAAATTGATTCAATTATAGACTGGCAGGTGAAATCAGTGGGGTCCTAATTGTTGAAAGTGTTGACACCTAGTCACTGAAATGAAACCATTTGTTGAAAATTAAGTTTATGACAGAGCAAATGGCAACGAGCCGAACTTTTAAAATAAGTGTTAAAAGAAGCGTAAGGAAAACATGGTAGAAGTTAAACGCATGTTTTCAATTGCCTTCATTGAACAAGGGGTTGGCTGTAAAAAACAGTATACACAATGGGTCCGGTGTAATGGAACCACTGCACTGTGGAATGTGTGTGGTGTGGCTCACTTACCTGTCCCACTGAGGCAGTGTGTGGCTCTCGTAGCTGTCCCAGTGTGGGGTATGGCTGTGGCAGTGCTCAGTGACAAGGCTGTCATCCAGCTCATCCTCGATGTGGAAGGGCTGCAGCGATACAGGCTCGTCTTGAGGGCAGGAGTACTGCCGCAGAAACCCCTGGGATAGAGCTGCCTCTGCTGTCAGTCGGTCCATTGGATTAAAAGTCAGGATCTGCTCCAGGAAGTCAATAGCTAAGGGGATGGCAGAGAATAGTTCAGTTCTGTGAATATTTTGATGCTTTGTATACATAATGAATGAGCGTTTGACTAAGTGCTTATAAATGTGTTCATATTACTGTGTGGGCATTCACCATATGCGTAGAAAATGTGAATGGTTTTTGTGAGGACAAAGCTCATTTTGTGAAGCATACTTATATTTCCATAGTAGCTTGCATTACATTATAATTGTTATTATTATGTACATATTAAACTTGTACGAATGTTTCAAAACAACTACCACACATGACTTTGTGAGTGGCAACTGTCTTCCTTCTTGAACTATCGGTGGGACAAAATTTTCTACAGCAACTTCATATCAAGTGCTCTGTACAATATACAGCTTTCACTGATTCATCCATTGTAGTTACATATCCTAATTTTCTCTTGCTTAGCCTCCCTCGTCAACCTCCCTCGTCCCCTCTCTCTCTCTCCTCACCCTCTGCGTCCACCTCCGGCAGCAGCTCCCGCAGTGACCTCCTGACCTCCCAGCCCTGGCTGACGTAGGAAGGCATGACCTGCAACAACTCCTGGCGGTCCTCCTCCCTCAGGACTGGAACCGAGTCCAGGATCAGCTGCATTTGCTCAAGCTCGTGAGCCCCTGGGGACCAGAGATGAGTAATGAACGATCACTCAAACCAATGACATTTATTTGTATAGCATTTCACAAAACATTAGTCACAACAGGCTTTACAGCAAACCCAAACCTAAACCCCCCACAAAGACAAGCCTAGGGCAACAGTGGCAAGGAAAATCTCCCTTGGTGGAACCAGACTCAAGAGTGAGAATCCATGGGTCTCTGGCCCAGGGTCTGAGTTTGTAATGACTAACAACAGCCAATCAGTCAAATATATGGAAGAAATGGAAGTAAAGAATGTCTTTGTTATTACAACATCTTAAAAAGCCAACGTGTTTATCTCTAAGCCTTCATCAGGGTAATGGTCAGACACTTGTGCACTGTCTTTCATAACATTGCTTCAATTAAGGCTTTACTGTCAAAATGCATTGGCCTTTTAAAGTTTTTTGATGATAAGGACATTTTGACACAGGCTGAAATTCCTGTATTAGCTTGTCCTGTAGAGATGGGCAGCGGGCTCATGGGGGAGGGGGCGAATTGAAAGAAATAGAGGGTATAATTGGCTACCAAACTTGAAAAAATAAAAAAAAAAAAAAGAACTAATGATAAGCATCTCAGTATGTATTGTGAGAGCTGTCATTTAAACTTTACTGAACACATGCTTGTTTGTACTCCATTGGATGTCATTTTTTCAATTTTACCCCTTGTTATCCAAGGATCATTCACACAGATGCTCTGAAGTACAAGATACAAATTTGTGCAGCATTACTGCCAAAAGGCATTATTTCAAACCTCTATGTTCCTTTCACCTAAGATTACTCTTGTGCCCTAAATATGTTGTGACATTTTACAAACACATTATTTAAGCAAAAAAAAAATATTCTTTACATTTTCAATGTTTGCACTTAAAACAACTTCTTAAACATTAACCTGAATATTATAGTGGAACCAAGTGAACAGATCGATAGATAAACACAGATAAAAGGCTATAAATTCCTGAATGAATGTAAAATGGCGTGCAGGATGAGCTAAAATGATGTATGAACAGTGAAACTATTGACAATAAGGGAGGAGGGATCCCACGAGAGCTGGAGAGAGAAATGGAGAGAGGGGCATAGAGTAAACAGATCAATTGTTTTGCCAAAGACCATCTGTTCCAGAGAGCGATGAGCTTGACAGGATCTAAACAGCAGGGGGCACTACAGCAGCAATCCTACATCTGGGCTGGTCTTCCCTCCAAGATTTTAACTTTAAACAACAGCTGATGTTTGTGCACATTTGGGGGAAGATGGAAGAATGGTTCCTTCAGCTCAGCTGATAAGAGCTACTTGCATGCATTTTAATTGATTTGACGCAGTCTGTTTAAAAAAACAGTGCTTTTGTAAGGAAAACATTCAAAGACACATTTTTCATCACTGCCATGGCATTGGAGGAACATGTGGCACATTTAGGAAAGATTTCAAGGTGAAGTACATTTCTGCCTGCATGAATCTCCTTCCGTATGAATTATGAAAACAATGTGCACTTATGTTTGCAATGTGTACAAAAAGATACACTTATTGTCAAAAGATGAAAAAAGCATTGAAGGATATAAGGCAGACACAAATGATTAAAGCCATTTCAATTACAGTAGCCATGGATGTATTTTTGTGCTAGAACATGTTAGAATTAGTTAGAGTTCATACCTCTCAAAATGGAATATCTCACCATTAGAGGTGAAAGAGATGCCTTTATTAACAGACCTTGATACACTGACAAACTCTCCTCTCAGTACTGACCATCTGTATACACGCATACACATACACACACACACACACACACACACACACACACACACACACACACACACACACACACACACACACACACACACACACACACACACACTATGTCCCTGTTAAAGGTAATGGAAGGTAAGCACACTGAGATGCACACAGATTCATACTCAAAGTCCTGGCTCAAGGTGATTGTAATTCTATATACCTAGGCAGACTCACACCCTATGATTCATTTGATCGTAACTGGTATACATAGAAACACACTCAGAGACAGTGACAAACAAACACAAACACAATGTGCCTGTCCAAAGTAGCGGTAATGATGGTCACAGATACATAAACACTCACAGACAGACAGACAGATAGACAGAGAACAGAAACACACACACACACACACACAAGCACAATCTTATCTGAAAGCCTCTTCCCCACATACAGCAGGTCACACTATCCTGATGACTAAGGCATACATTCCTCTTCACTGATGTACTACTCAGCAATAACCCTGTGCTCCATCTATCCTTTCCTCTCCTGTCTGATACCATTTCTCCTCAGCCCAGGGGAGCCTCACCTGCAAACAGCATACGCCCAGTCAACATCTCAGCCAGGATACAGCCAGCTGCCCACATGTCTATGGCTTTAGTGTAGTTGTTTGGGGAGAGCAAGAGACGGGGAGAACGGTACCATTTGGTCACCATGCCTTCTGACAGGTACCCCTGAAGCAGACAGATTGATGTAGGGGATACAGAGAAAGGGGGGGAGAGACCATAGAGGACAACACAACACTCATTAGCAAATAACAAAGGACAAGGAATAAGGCCACCAAATGCTATGCTTCATCTATTATTAAAACTCTTAATGTTATTATATGGTTTACTACACAATAATCGAACTTCCCCAGTTCAACCACTGTCTAGCCATGTAGCAATATTAGCTTAATTCATACAGAATACAATTCATTGACATTGTTCATAGATGTTGAGGACATGCACAAGTTTGTCTATGAGATTAAAATTATTTTATCTAAAGATGAAAAAGTAGTAGGAGGTATTAAGTAGTAGGACAGATTTAGGTGACCTTTTAAGGAGGATGTCAACAACTGCAGATACTGTATACCTTCAATTCTCAATTCACTAATTTGGAGTAATTCAGCCTGATTAACAGTCTAACTAAAACATTATGTTTGAATGGGGAAATACAGAATCAGCAACAACAAAGTGTCCATAACTTCACATCCTGTAGGCCTGTGAGATGTGGTGTAGTTACCCATCAGCAGGGGCGATTCTAGGATTTGACCTTTAGGGGGGCTCAGCCCCCAAATAGATATTCAGTAAATATGTTTTTTTAGAAAAGAATGACTAAATATTTTCAGGGGGCCTGAAATGAAAGACAGGGGGGCTAAAGCCCCCTAAATAGGGTCTAAAATCGAATCGCCACTGCCTGTCAGCGCTGGTCTTAAGTCAGTTTTGTGTTTTCTTCCTAATGATTAAGGTAAGGATTTGGCTAGAGTTAGCTGGTCCTGGATCAGTGCTTAGGGACACCTTCTGCCTCAAGCACAACATAGTCAGTTTAATAACAACAGCATGTGTCAGTGAGAGGTCTAAACCACCAAGTTGAGCATGAGAAGTGCAAAGTAAAGTGAGCTGGCAATCTGACCTCCAAATCAAGCTGAAGGCCATGTGCGGACATCAACGCCTCCCACCCCTTCTCTGCAGGCAGCCTCTCCTGGCTCAACTTCAGTTTCCTTGCTTTGCTTGTGTAACAGGCAAGCACTTCTGATGATAAGTGTCAAGCCAAAGTACATTAAAACAGCACTTTAAAACCATTCAAACCTGAATGGTTATTAAGGAATTCTTGCATGTCTACGGACGCTTTTGTTTAATTAATTCAGCCATATCGTTACACTTAATCGTGATATAATTTTCAGGGACAGTGTGAGGAAATGGAGGACTGATGTGGAACATATATCTATGTGTGGTTTTTCCTAATGAGTTCACTCGTTAACATTGCAAACAAGAGGGGGTTAGTTTACCAACTTCAATAGAAAATAATGCTGCCCTCTGCCTACCACACATCATAAATTGGGCCTGGAATAAGCTAAATAAAACGTGTCCACTCTGGCAAGCATACAGTAGCTGCAGCAAAATGACCCCCCCGCACTGATTTCCACACTCGATAAGCTCTTGGACTCAGTGTAAATGGTCTCTCCTTTCTCCCTCCCTCCCTATCCCTGGTGATAAAAGGACTCATCGGAGTGCTGTTCAATGTTTGATGAGAAGCGGCTAAGAGAAGCTGAAGCGTCACCCCCCCACTGCCCTCCCCTTTATCCCTCCTTCCCCTGGTTTCTACTTTCCTGTCGTTCTCCCTCCTCCCTTCCTTCCTCATCTCACCTCCCACTCTCCTTCCCTCCAGGTGATTAATTATTAGTGGGGGTCTGACAGGGTGGATTCGGCAGGAAAGGGTGAAAGGAAGACACACAAGGGCCAAAAATAACAGTTCCTAGAGACACTTTTAAATACATATTTTTTGGTGCTACTGTTCCTAATCATGGCCATGGATGGTAGGAGAGCAGAGACCCTCCCACACACTCTTTGGCCAGGCTGCGTATCCCAGCAGCCTTTGAGCTATGAAAATATTGATCTCGGGCACTCTGTCAGCCCTCCCGTCTCTTTGGCATGTGTGGACCCAGATGTTACCGTGAGACTGGAATGAGTTCCTATGTAGCACTCCCTATCTCCTCTTACAAACAGAACAGAGCTGTCAATGGAGTCAAGAATTGAACATTCTGTTCTGTGCTTTGAAAGGCCCTTGTGGTATGAGCCTTTGGCATAAGAATGATTCAATATGAATATCAAAACATAGGACACAATACAACACTGAGAACAATACCTGTCATGTCACTGCAATCCAATATAATTGGATATATAGCCAACACAGCACAATGCAGGCAAAACTAAGATATTTTAGGTGGATAATGTTTATATCAGTCTAGTTGAAATGTAAGCTTTTTGTATAAGAAAGCAAACAAAGGGTTTCTGTTTTCTTTGGAAAAATTATGTTAAAATGTTATGCCTGCATTTGAATCAATACTAGATAGATATTAAGAACATTTGTATTGATTTTAACATTTGCACATCTAGTCAGAGTTTCATAAGAATTCATATATAAGAATCAGTGAGCTGTTGGAGTCATGGGATGCCGAGTATCCAGGAAGAGGAGTGGTTGCTAGGGCATAACCCCACAGGATCAAGGAACAAAAGGCGACGAGAAGAAAGCAGAATGGACAAATGGCAAAGACGACAAGTTGGTCCCCTTCCAACACAATGACACAAGATACCCTGGCAGCAACCCACGTTGAGGTGGAGAGGATTCTCGCATGCCAGGGTACAATGTCACCCCGTCTTTAAGGCGGAGGCATGGCATGGAGCCAACCCAACAAAATGTCATTGTCACCTGTCCCACTCCAGCAGGCACTGTCCTTGCCATTCCTCTCTGCCCATCTTAGAGCAAACCCAGTAGCTTTGGCTTTTTCCATTCCGGTGTGCCGTCCTGGGCCTGCTCTGCCCCCACCGGACCTCTTGTCACTCTGTTGACCCCCTATCTATTCCTTCTGTCACTTCTCCTACCGAGACTGCACCCCTCCCCCTCTCTGGTCCGGCCCACCTCTGACAATGCAACCCATTCAGAAGGCCCTGACTGCCCTGCTAGTGTTACACACTGCGTTCCCCACCAATTATAATCCTGCAAAATGAGGCAGTAAATTGTCGAATTAATCTTTCAAAACCCTAATCCGAAGCGGACAAGGTAATCATTCTTTTTGATTCCTGGATAACATGATATGACTGTTTTCTGAGGTCATGACAGTGTGGCCTTTTCCATACTGTATACCAATGACCACTGCTAAAAAAGTATCTATTTGTAATGTAAACAAGACAATATTGAGAAGGCAACAAAAACAGAACCAAACAAAAACAAAATATTCTGCACACACATACAGAGCCCCTTTAAAGTCTACACCCTGTGTAAAAAATGTAACCTTTTCTTGCCTTAGAGCTTGAAAGTAAAACATATTAAATCAGACTTTTTCCACTTTTTTTCCACATTTTATTAACTTCCAAGTGAAAAAAAATTCTCAAAATTTCGGAACATTAATTAAAAATAAAATAACTAGAATAACTTGGATTGATAAGTCTACACCCCGCTGAGTTAGTACTTGGTAGAAGCACCCTTTGCTTGAATTACAGCCATGAGTCTGTTTGGATATGTCTCTACCAGCTTTGTACACCTAGATTTGCATGGGGACTGTGCTCTTCAAGTCATTCCACAGGTTTTCAATAGGAATTAGGTCAGGGCTCTGACTAGGCCTCTCAAGGACATTCACCTTTTTGTTTTTTAGCCACTCCACTGTTGCTTTAGCTGTTTGCTTTGGGTTGTTGTCACACTGAAAGGTGAACCTCCTTCCCAATTTCAAGCAGGGAAGCAGGTTTTCCTCAATAGGTTTTTGCATTTTGCTCTATCCATTTTCCCTTCTATCCTGACAAGTGCCCCAGTCACTGCTGATGAGAAGTACCCCCATAACAGGATTCTGCCACCACCATGCTTTACAGTAGGAATGGTGTTCTTTGGGTGATGTGCTGTATTGGGTCTTCACCAAAAGTAACATTTTGCATTTTGGCCAAAAATGTATATCTTGGTTTCATCTGACAACACTTTTTGTCATATGGCTTCAGAATCTTCAATGCGTTTTTTTTGCATACCTTAAACGGGATTGAATATGGACTTGTTTGAGTAGTGGCTTCCTTCTTGCCACCCTACCATACAGACCATAATTGTGGAGAGCTTTCTGTATTGTTAACACATGCACACATTGACCACTCTTTCCCATAAAGTCCTGTAGCTCCTTCATACTTGCCATTGGCCTCTTGGTGGCCTCTCTGATCAGTCTCCTTCTTGCTCGGTCATCCAGCTTGGACGGACAGCCTGATCTAGGTAAGGTCCTGGTGGTGCCATGCACCTTCCACTTCTTAATTATGGTCTTGACCATGCTCCAAGGGATATTTAAGGCCTTTGAAATCTTTCTATACCCATTTCCTGATATGTGCCTTTTCACAACTTTATCCTAGAGTTCTTTTGAAAGCTCCTTGTTGTGGGTTTTTTACACTGAAATGCACTACCCAGCAGTGAAATCCTCTAGGAACAGCTATTTTTTTCTGAAGTAATCAGAATCACTACGATTGAACACAGGTGGAGGCCAGTTAACTTTGTGTGTGATCTGGAAGGTGATTGTTTACCCCTGAGCTAGTTTACAATTGGTATGATACGCGCAGTGTAGACTTATCAATCCAAGTTATTCTAGTTTTACATTTTTAATTAATGTTCAGAAATGTTGAGAATTTGTTTTTCCACTTTAAAATTATAGGGTAAAATGTGTAAATAAAGGTGGAAAAAGTGTAATTTAATATGTTTTACTTTCAGGCTGTAAGGCAACAAAAGGTGACATTTTTGAGATGGGGTGTAGACTTTGAAGGGACACTGTATATACAATATGGATTGGTTATTGACTATTTAATGTTCTCTCGACCCCAATACAGCCAACTGGAGTCATATTGTATATGACAATATTGTCACATTTCCTACTTGTGAGCAGAGATGAAAAGTGGACATATCAAACGGCAGGGTAAGGGTAAATGTGACTAATGCATCTCCAATATCAATGGCCAGACTGTTTGATCCTCTGCTTTCCTCTCCTCTCTCTGTGGTTCTCTTTTGTTTTTCATCAAAGGTACAGAACTGCATCACTAGATGGGGAATACATTTTTAATGAAACTTCAGGGAATTAGCATATTAGCTCAATTTGAAGCGAACGAGATGGATGCCTGGGTTTGCGCTGTGGGCACAGACTATAGAGAGAGCTTGCAAACAGCTGAACAAAGACAAAACAAACACTGCTGTTGGGTTGAGAGGTAAGAGCCTTGATCTTATTCATGCTGTGGTGGTACCCGGGATGCTGCCTGATATATACTCCAATTGTTAAGTTATTTTGTACTGGATCTTTGTAAAATAATGTTTTCAGAGTTTCAGATCCCCATAAAAGGATGGCTTTCGCAGGCAGTACTGCTGTACCCAGTAACACATAGATGCTTAAGAAAAGAGCACATTTTTACCCCCCTCCAGAAGCTGCAAAACAATAACTGAGGGGAAATCATAACCATAACCAAACCATAACTCAACAAGGAAGACATTTCTCCCTCACTTTCAACAAAACCCTGTCTGTAAACAACGTTGGCTGAAATACCTTTCTCACTTGTCTTCATATGAGCTCTGTGAGCTGTCATCTAAGCTGCATTCCAATGTCGGTAGTACATAGAATTGGCAGTAATGAGGTTGAACTTGAACTTGATACTTGACATTTTTATTATTATTTATTTTAATTTTATTTTCTGTTTTTGCTTTTTATTCCCAATTTTTTCTCCCAATTTTTTAGTAGCCAATTATACCCTCTTTTTCATGTCAATTATCCCCCCTCCTCGTATGAGAGCTGCTGTAGTCCCGAGACCGGTAGTGGGCACTGCACCCAGAATTGAACCCCGGTTGCAGTGGGCGATACTTTATCTTTTATATCTAAATTAAAGACTCATCTGTTTAAACAGGCCTATGATATAACTTGAACCACTTGGTGCCATGTGTTGCTGATCTTCCCCTGTTTTATTACTACTTATGTTTGATTCAATGTTACTTTTGCTACACATGACATACTGGTGATCTAGCACTTTGTATTATTTGTTTTGTTTTTTTTTTGAGTAGGAAAAAGTTGAGTAGAGTGGGAAAAACGCTTTACAAATGAAATGTATTATTATCGTCATTGATATATACAGGTAACTGCCCAAATAAAAGAAACACTTGAGTAAATGAGGGATACTGGCAGCTCTGTTACAGTGTGGGGTGGGGTTTAAGTCCACTCATTAGAGGGAAAGGTAAATGCCAATATATACAAAGGCATTCTGAGTGATCACCTTTGTCCTATGTTGAAGCATTTATATTGTGATGGGAGTGGCCTTTCCAGGATGACAATGCCCCCATTCACAGGGCATGAGTGGTCACTGAATGGTTTGATGAGCATGAAAATGATGTAAACCATATTCCATGGCCATCTCAGTCACCAGATTTCAACCCAATTTACCACTTATGGGAGATTCTGGAGCGGCACCTGAGACAGCGTTTTCCATCACCATCAACAAAACACCAAATGATGGAATTTCTCATGGAATAATTATGTCGCATCCCTCCAACAGAGTTCCAGAAACTTGGAGAACCAAGGCGCACTGAAGCTGTTCTGGTGGCTCGTGATGGCCCAATGATCTATTAAGACACTTTAGGTTGGTGTTTCCTTTATTTTGGCAGTTACCTGTATCTCATCTCATCTCATCTCATTGTCTAAGCCGCTTATTCCTGGTCAGGGTCGCGGGCGGGGGGGGCTGGAGCCTATCCCAGCATGCATAGGGGCGAGAGGCAGGAATAAACCCTGGACAGGTCGCCAATCCATCGCAGGGCACACACACCATTCACTCACACACTCATACCTACGGGCAATTTAGACTCTCCAATTAGGCTAACGTGCATGTCTTTGGACTGTGGGAGGAAACCGGAGTACCCGGAGGAAACTCACGCGGACACGGGGAGAACATGCAAACTCCACACAGAAAGGCCCCCGGCCTGGATTCGAACCCGAGACCTTCTTGCTGTGAGGCGACAGTGCTATCCACTGCACCACCGTGCCGCCAGTTACCTGTATGTGAATCTTTATTTGTGTGTGCAGTATGAGCATTGGCCCTTACCACTGACTCAAGACCCACCTTGTGTGAATAGTGTGGATCGACGATGCGGGCCAAGCCGAAGTCCCCGATCTTAAGCAGCAGCTGGTCAGTGTTGACGAAGACGTTGGCGGGCTTGAGGTCCCGATGCAGCACGTTAGCGGAGTGGATGAACTTGAGGCCACGCAGGAGCTGGTAGAAGAGCAGTGTGGCGTGGCCCGGAGGCAGGGGCCCCTGCTCCAGCAGCCTGGCCAGGTCCGTCTCCATGCACTCCTGTACGATGTAGAGGGCCGCCAGCCGGGTAGGGTCGGGAGGCAGTGGGCGCCCGTGCGGCCCCAGTACCTCGTGGACCCGCACCACATTCTCGTGACCCAGGCGCCGTGTGATCTTGACCTCTCGCATCGCGTGCTTCACACTAAACGCGTCGTGCATCGCCAGCTTCTTGACAGCCACGCGACGCCCGCTGCGCCGATCCATGGCTGAAAGGACTAACCCAGTTGCCCCGTAGCCCAGCGGCCGCGGATCCTGGAAGTGCCCGCCCAGGTCGAATCCATACAGGAAGGGGGAGGAGTCTCGTTTGGCCATGGTTCAGAGGGCTGCCAAGGGGCATCGCATGTAGTGGGGCATTAGGGCGGAGTGGATCATTTAAACCCTCTTCATATTTTTCTTCAAACTAATAAATACATGTTCAAATAAATAAGTAGATAACTACTTCATTATCTTAATAAATTACTTGAAAGCACACACAGTAAGATAGCCCTTGGTTCATTTAGAAATAGCTTCACATTCATGATTCTGAATTTTAAACATAGTTTATGAATTAAATTATCCAGATGGAATAACCCATGGATAATAGTGTGAAGGCAGCCTGCCCCCCATCCTGTAGACTGAGCGACTATGTAATGAGGGGTGTGAGAAGTAACTCCAGAAGTACTCACCCTAGGTGAGTATTCCCATAGCAACGCACCACAGTCAGTCCCTTCAACAAATTCCTTCAATGGGTGGCAGACACTGCCTCCAACCTCTAGTTTAACCTTCCTGGTTAAACTAGTTACATTTCCCAGTAGATCCCAGTTTCTTGTCTTATTCCCGGTCCCACTCAGTACTGCCCTGGAACCCGTGTCCAGCCAATCCTGGTCTCCGGGTCAGTAAATCCCAATGTAATCCATGGGGTAATCTGAGAGGCTCCCGGACTCTACTCTGGGCTCCGTGCCAGCTGTCTCTTGACCACCACACTGGATCTACCCAGCTTCCAGCCACCCCCACACACCTCCTGCTACATAACAAAAAAGAAAAACAGGAGGAGGTAGGGAACACAGAGACAAGACAACATAAACAAGAATTAGAGTTTATCTAATGTGCTCGAGAATTTCATGGGGAATTTAAAAAGCACTAAAATTCAAGAGATACTGTAAATTCCCCCCCAACTCTTCTGCAGGTCAATAGTAAAACAAATTTGTGCCGACAGCCTCTTTAGGACAGCGATATTGCTGTACAGCAGTTATGGATCTTGGATCAAAAAGTGACAGATCTGTTGCTGTGAATTGGCTGAATGCAGTATCCTCCTATCATAAACATACTACAGTCCTCTTATTCAAAGAGTGAAAATACAAACAGCCGATAACAGGCCACAAATCCCTGCCAACACTAGGATTTCACACAAGATACTTACTGTACGACCATCAAATCCAAGGTCTACCATTGCCCCTTGTTAATTTTCAGAACAGATCCTCCAAACACTATTACCCCCTTCCTTGACAGCTTGACAGTGATGCCCAATGGTGTTTGGAGGTCAGCTCAGCTTGGAGCACAGTGCCAACTGATCCCAGCACAAGGGCACAGTCATGTCAGCCACAGATGTATGCGGGTGAGAGGGGTTGAGACAGGGTTCCTCTAACTCTGGAGGAGATGAGTGATGAACCCAATGGCACACCTGGGTCTACTGAACTGCAAAATGGTGAGGAGCCCAGTGATGCCAATCTTCTCAATTTTGTCAGCATATTTAAAAACTTGCAGCAATGTTTACATACAGACATTGCAGAGTTTTCATTTTCCTTTTTCCAAGTAACCAAAAGATTTAACATGCATTTCATGTGTTTATCATACAAGAATTCCCCAAAACAAAGAAAACATGCAAAAACAAGGAGAGTTTCCCTCTGGATAACCTTCATTTCTACACCTAGTGACGGCTATCCACAAAAAGCCACACGACCTGGTTACTTTTGTTCTAAAAAGTTGGCAACAATAAGAGAATCAGTCCTCCAGTGCAACCGAAGCACATGCTTATACACACACACACACACACACACACACACACACACACACACACACACACACACACACACAGATGAATAGACATACATGCATGTTTGAACAGACAGACAGACATAGATGGTCATGGACAGCACAGCTACAGATAGGCAAGCAATAACGGTCTTGATTTCAGTGGACTGTAGCTGGAGATCTATTTATCTTGGCAGATGCCAGAAGGCTATCATAGTATGTATCCTTGCAACATGCCACTACATTGCCTACATGTTATGCACATCGACATAGAGATTAACAGTGATCTGCAACAAGAGCACATCACAGTAAAATAACTTTCTATATATGTGAGATGAGTCACAAGATACAGAGAAAGGAGAATCTCATTGACTTGCACCCTGTTATTGCAAGTCGGATCAAAACACCATGCACACGCACTGATCCTGGGGAGCTCAAACCCTCATCTCTCAGCTCACGGGGGCCTGGATTTTTAATACTCAGCTGTTCTTCTGGTCAATCGAAATATGGTATTTTCTCCCACAAAGTGCCACTCAGTAGTTCTCACTGCAGTCAAAAACACTGCAATGCACTGCACTCTGTGGAGTTGCAGGATAGTAACAAAGTACAAAAGTGTAGATATACATGACATCTTATTAAGCACTACAAAATACTAAACAGTGGCATTGACAACATCCAAAAACAATACAAACATATTCCTCAAACGATTTAACGGTCTTCATAACAATTAATAAACATCCCGTTTATCCTACCCATAACACCATAACTCACTTACAACTGACAACAATTGTCATAGCATCACATGGTGCATCCCTTGGCCTTTTGTATCTGCACTAATAAGTGACTGAATGTTTATGAATGATAATGAGTGCCTTTAAGAAGACTTAATGTGTATGGGTATAATTGCTTTAATAGGTTTAATATGTAATGTTGTTTTTGTCTCCATAAAGTATACTCCAAAACATCCAAATAGAAATGTAATTACTATTTAAAAAGTTTAAAAAACACACACACACACTCTCTTTCTCTTCACACACACACACACACACACACACACACACACACACACACACACGGAGGGAATATAATAGTATAAAAACTATACCGCAGTCAGACATACAACATAGTCTAATTCACAGGTAATGTTTATGGTACGTTTTATGAAAAGAATCCTAAGACTCAAGGCTAACTATCTCTTTTTTAAATGGAACACTATCATTCATTATCTCTCATTGTCTGACTCTTTTAGAGAACTTTGTGAAACCACAGCTAAACCACCCGCAAAGCCTGTCCGTGCATTAAATATGTGTATATGTGTCACCACCTACACTGCAGGGTTCGCACTGTTGTGTTCTTGTGTTCTTGTTGTGTGGTCACAAACGAATTACTGAGGTGGCTGACATAAAATTGTGCGTAGTTACAACTACACAGAGAACAAATTAATTTAGCAATAAAAATATGAATTTAATTTAGGGGCTTACTATTTTGATTTGGTAAAAAGAGTTGGATGTCTCTTGAAAATTCCGAAATCATCCAGCGAGCTGGATTAGAAATGATCAACTCTCTCTTTAAGCATTCTGCATTGTCCGGTTAGGAACGTTTCATTCGTTTGGGGTAGTTTAACTTGTAGTGTTTATCATTATAGAAACAAGTACAACGACACAACTCGGAGTAGTATCATGATGACAATTTTTTCAAATAGAAATATATTTAAATAGAAATATAGTTAATGTTTTGAATTTTTAGTCTGAGCAAAGTGACAAAGGTAAAGTATACTGGGTATGCTTCTTGAAGGCAACTTTATAAATTATGCATTCCTATATGGCGTTTGAGATTCGACGGGAGTCATTTTATAATGTAATGTTATATAAGATGTAACGTGGTTTTACTCCCTTTCGAAATGCAGCATTGCATATTAAATTCGTTAGCAAAATGAAATAGCTAGCAAGCTACAATACATGACTCGAAGCAAACCGACAACACGGTACAAAAAAGCAGGTTCGCAGATCAAAACAAAATTTAATATTGATGTTACACTATAGCTCAAATTGCACTTTATCACTTAAAAGGGTAAGCTTATCTTAATAGTCCAAATAGCCGTGCAATGATCAATGCTGCATCTGCCTTTGTGTGCGGCGACACTGTAACGCCTTGTATCATAAAAACGTAGTCATTCAAAGGCTCTTATGAAATAAAGATACATATCATTCTTAGATAAACTGTGCTGTGATAGTCCGGAAAAGCAGTTTACGGAGATGAATTGGTTTGTATCCCGCACATCGAGATTTGACAACAAATTCTTCTCATCTTTCGGCCCATCCATTGAGAAAAACTACAAAAGACATAGACAGAGATAACACAGTGGACACTTACCATCACATATGCTGTATTCACGTTCGCTGTCAGATGGATGCGGTGAACAAAAAAAAGGGAAACGAGTCCGCTATGTGTTAGCTTGGTGCAGTTAGAGCAGAAATGGACTGTCAGACAGAAAGTAGCCTCCTTATAGTTTTTTATTTTGTTACCGAAGTATGTGGACAGGCATTGGGGCGATCCGTGCGCGAGATTGCGGTAACAGTTTCTGTTGGCTTTGAGAAATGATCCACAGGGGTATCACTCTCTCAAAGCTGCCCCATGCTATGGGAGATGGGAAGAGGTTCCGTTCTTGTTAACAGCGCTTCCAACTATGCTTTCTTTCTTTCTTTCTTTCTTTTTTTCCCTCTCACTCAGTCTCTTTCTGTATCTACTCAACCCCTCCTCCTTGGATCGAAACAGTACAGTGCCTCCCGCCATGACGTCACACTCAAAGCCTTCAATCATCCATTCTAGCCAGACAGTTGCTAACACGCTGCAGCGCTTCTCGCTCAAATTCAAATTATATTATTTTGATGTTACCTGTTTTAAAATTAGTTTTCAATTGGTATTCTGTATTCAATCCTATTGTTTACCCTCCAAGTCACTTTTTTTTTAAATATGTTTTTTCTCGATAGAAAGGCTAGGCTATAGGTGGTCTGAATGTCCAGTTAGATTTGTACCTTAACCAAGCTTCAGTGTTGTGAGTCGTCCGGCTTGATTGATTTAGCAAATCGTATGCAGTATAGCTTCCTGTTGTACCGCGTTTAGATGCCTTCCTCCTCAGAAGCACAGAGTTAAAAGCACATGTTCGTGAATTTACAGAGTAACACTTCCCACATCATTAACCCAGAGGCTGTGCTCCAACTCCTCCGCAGAAGTAACATCTTGATTCCAAAAAATCTAGATTTATAGGCAATTCAGTATGTTATCAGGAGTAACCCTTATCTTGACTTAGAAACAGTGTTGTCATGAAATAAACAAGATGCTTGTTGATGATCATTGTCATGATTTAGTTAATGACCAGCCAAACTAGACATGCTTTGGTAGGTGTAGGCCTACAAATATACACACATGAAATGTGCAATATAGAAACGATGGCTCTGAAATGTTGTGTATAAATATAAAACAATTGTTATAAAGTTAAATAAAAGTTATGAGAAGGGTGCAGATATGCTTTATGTGTCGAAATATGCTCTCTAGCATTGAGATGGTATGCAGTTTATATGGTCATATGTGTAAAGACATTGCAAGACCTCAAACCTCCTTTACTTCCAAACACTTCCTCTGGAAGGAAAGAACATTTTTATGAGGTCTTTTATTCCAACTGCAATTTCAACCTCAGTCCTAGAATACCCCTGTGTATGGTGGTTTTAGTTCCAACCATAATTGCAATCCCTGAAGTGTAACAAGCTGTTAATTGTTTTTAATTAGACACTTTTAATCTTTAATGAGGGATTTAACATTACCCTTTTAATGCCAAATTATTATATTCATGTTACAAATAATGAATATTCTATATTAATTGAAGGACTTTTCATCTGCCAGATCAATTCTCAGGCAACTAATGGTTTCATTTTCTGTACTGTGCTGTGGCAAATAATTAATTTTGAAAGATTTTTTTTTTTAATTTATAGTTTCTAATTTTCCCAGTTTTTCTCCCAATTTGGTTGTCAATTATACCCTCTATTTATCTCAATTCACCCTCCCCCACGAATCCGCTGCCCGCCCTGCCGGGCCAGTCTGGCAGAGACGGGTTTGAACCCGATCCCTGATAGGCAGCCAGACTCGTATCGGACCAGCCAAGATATGGTGCGACAACAGTTAGCCGGATTGTGCCTGTCTCGTCGCACACCAGCGACTCCCGCTGGTCAATTGGGTAGTCTCATGGTATAAAGCTGCACATGAAATGTCTTCCTCCCACTCACGTCTGTGCAAGCTTAAATTCTGAACTATGCTGTGAGAAGAATCATCAGCTGACATCACAAAAAAATTTAATTGTGGAGCACCATCCACACGTACATAATACATCAGCTGGCACCAGGGCTGGACTGGGACAAAAAATAGGCCCTGCCATTTGGCTCAGACCGGCCCACCGTCCATTTTGGGGCGGCCGTTCGATGGCAAAAAAAGCATGTGATTGGGCCGGCCCAGTGTCAGTATAGAAAATGAACCAATGGGCCGCTGTCCATTTTTTTGTTGGCCGTTAGATGACCAAAAAATAAAAATTATATATTTTTTAATTAAAAATAATAATTATACCGGCAGGTGGTGCAGTGGATAGCGCTGTCGCCTCACAGCAAGAAGGTCTCGGGTTCGAATCCAGGCCGGGGGCCTTTCTGTGCGGAGTTTGCATGTTCTCCCCGTGTCCGCGTGGGTTTCCCTCCGGTACTCCGGTTTCTTCCCACAGTCCAAAGACATGCACATTAGGCTAATTGGAGAGTCTAAATTGCCCGTAGGTATGAGTGTGTGAGTGAATGGTGTGTGTGCCCTGTGATGGATTGGCGACCTGTCCAGGGTGTATTCCTGCCTCTCACCCGGAACGCATGCTGGGATAGGCTCCAGCCCCCCCGCGACCCTGACCAGGAATAAGCGGCTTAGATAATGGATGGATGGATGGATGGAATTATACCGGCCCTACCGGCCCAAAACTAGACCGGCCCACCGGGAATCTGCCCGGTAGACTATATAGCCAGTCCAGCCCTGGCTGGCACTTAATAACCCAGACTTCTCACCACAATCAAAGGTATAGCCATTAATATAGCCGTATAGTAAAACACAGATGTAAACAAATGTAAACTAAACCAAAATTATAACTTCCAGCAATGGGGAAATTCCCTCCCCTGATAAGAAGCTGCCACTATGTGCCAGTGGTATGTGACTCATCATAGAATGTTCTACGGCATGCCCCTGTGTGGGTATATAAGCCAGAGCTGATGTAACAACCTGTGTTTGTATCTGTGCCATGTGTATGATATATCTTCTGAGGAGAAAAAAGCATTTAGTCTAAAACCTTGTAGTGTTTGTTCTGTTTGTTGAAATGGTCTGAGTAGAGATTACACCTGGAAGCAGGCAGCGACGCTTCAGGTAATGTTAGAGGAAACAGTTAGTTGGTGTCAGCATTTAGTGTAGACTACAACAGCTGGTAAATTTGGTTACGAACTGATAGCAAACAATGAAACAGCTATGTGAATTTAAACCAACTATTATATTCAGGGTGATAAACTAATGCTGTTTTGGGTCCATTCTTCTCACAAAGCTGGGGAATATCATGCCACTTTATGTAATGGCCACAGACTGTGTGGGAATTCATCTCAGAGCAGATCTCATAGTATGATCTACAGAAAACAACCCCCATGTTCTTTACACCCCTTCAAATATAATGACAAGTCTCCATTACTAGACTCTGAGAGCCCAGATTAACTGTGGGGTTAGGGTCGTTGGGTAGACAGCCCTCTCAGATTTAACTGGGGATTACCGACAGGGTACTTGCAGGTACCAGGTGATTTGGAGGGGTACAAGGGAGTAATGCCAGAGTCTGCTGATAACAGAGAATTAGGGATAACACAGTCCTACATCTCTAGCACAATGCACACTCAAACACATTTAGTACCCACAACTCCAAACTGTCTCCAGTGCTTTCTAATCAATTTGAATATACAAAAATTCATGGAGCCACTTTGCATTGGGCAGCAGGTTAAGAGGTCTCAGGATAAAAGTGTTCCCCCACTAATCTGCAGCACTAATACTCAGGGATTGCTGGTTTTAATTTTAATTTTACAGTCTTTGGTGTTCTCTTGTTGTCATGGTTTGAGTGCCTGTTTAGCCCTGTGTGGGCGTACTCTTTTTCTATCCTTGTTAGTACGTTCCTGCTGATTTCCTTACCTAATCAGCGGATTGTTTTCAGGTGTTCACTGCCTTCTTAAGCTCGCTGTTTTCACTAATCCGTGCTTCAGTGTCTATTTCATTTGGCGTTGAAGCCGGTACGGTATCGTTCTTCGATTTATCATGTAGGAAAACTTATCTCAGAAAACTTATTTAGAGAAACGTATTTAGAAATTCTTATTTAGAATATCGTATTTAGAAATACGCATTTTTCATTAGCTTTCCCTCCACTTCTACGGAAGTCTAGTTTTGTTTGGTCTGTGTTTTCGGAGTTATTTTTCCGACAGACCCAGGGCACCTTTCGTTGTTTCGTTTTCCTAAGCTTCGTCTTAGGCGTCTGGTTCTATTCCAGCTTTGGTTTCTTTTTGCTTATGTTGCGAAAAGTTAGTTTATTTCCTTGTTTTCCTCCGCGTGTGGTGTTTGGCTACACGTCAGATATTTCTGTTTTTACTATCGTTCGGTTCCGTTCGCGGACCGCTTTTATTTCACCCTTTTAGGGGTTGTTATTATTTCGCATTACGCTGGGAGTTTTGCTTTCTTTTCTGTAGTTATTCTCGTGGGTTAACGCCCCTCGCGCTCATTGTGTTTTAGTGACATTCTTATTATTCTCCATTGGTCGCGTTTGGGCCTCACCCCTACCAGCCCTCACAGTACACTGAAGCCAATATGCAGGCACCAGCGACCACCCAGGTTTTAGACCTGGTATTGGCTACACAGCAGGCAGCCTTAACTTCTAATGCGGAGGGCATTCACGCCCTCCAGATTCAACAACAGGCTGTTTTAGAGCAACAGGGGAAATGGTTGCTCAGTTGCGTAGCCAGGGTGAGGGTCTGCGTGAATTAGCAGACAATCTCCGTCGTATGACGTTAAGTGCACAATCACCAGTCCTTATGAATCCTCCTCCTCCTCAACTTGATCCTCTCACCATTAAGGAGCCCAAGCTCCAATTGCCCCTCAGGTATGATGGGGAGTCTGGAAAGTGTAGGGGGTTCCTCTCCCAGTGTTTAATTTTTTTTAAGGCACAGCCCTCACGCTTTTCCACACATGATTCCCGGGTGGCATTTATTCTCTCTCTGCTAACTGGGACTGCTCTCGCTTGGGCCGACCCTCTGATTAGGTCTAATTCCGCCCTGATGAATAATGCGGATCAACTAATGAAAGAGATGGCATTGGTGTTTGACCATGATATCTCCGGTCAGGAGGCAGCCATGAGGCTAACCCGTCTCCGCCAGGGTACTGATACAGTGGCCGGGTTCTCAATAACATTTCGATCACTGGCAGGGGAGACAGGGTGGCCAGAGGGCCCTTTGTCCACACTGTTCCTCAACGCACTGTCTGACCCGGTTAAAGACGCCCTGTCTGTGCTCGAACCTCCTACCTCTTTTGATGCTCTGGTTTCCACTGCTATCCGTATAGACAACCGTATCAGAGAGAGGAGAGAGAGCGAGGTCAGAGGAAGGATCGGTCACAGCATTTTTACGTTCCGACCCCCTCCACCCGCTCGTTCGTTCATAGAGAGGAACCCATGCAGGTGGACAGCTCGACACTGCGTGAGTCTTCGGGCACGGCCCGTGACAAAAGCTGTTGCTACTGTAAGCGCTGGGGGCACAGTAGGGACAACTGCCCAAAGTTGTCGGGAAACCGCACGTCTCGCTAGTTGGACGGAAGCCACTAGCGAGACCTACCACCACAGGCTCCGAACCCTCTTACCCGTCAGTTTATTATGGGGCCAGCACTCCATTACAGTGGACGATTCCTTGACTCGGAGCTGTAGAGTGTTTCGCGGACGCTCAGTGGGCTAGGAGAATGAGTTTACCCGCTCACTCATTATCCCGTTCCCTCGTTTTATTACGGGCCTCGATGGCCGTCCATTAGGTACAGGAGTGGTTAAAGAGACCACTGGTCAAATAGATATGCGGGTGTCTCACCAGGGGCACTGGGAACGCATTAGGTTCTTTTTAGTAGACTCCCCTGCCTTCCCTCTCGTTTTAGGCCATTCATGGTTAGTCCGACACACGCCGCAGGTTAATTGGGGTAATGGTCATAACACCATTCTGCGGTGGGGTCCTCAGTGTTCCTCACATTGTCGATTGACATCACCACCCTTACAGGTAGTAGGGGGTGTAGCACAGAGACCGAATCTGACAGCGATGAGGGTGAGGTGGAATATCTGATTTAGGAGGATCATGGAGAGGACAGGAGAGTTTATCCTGGGACTCTGTGGCTGATGGGGACAACCTCTGGGATGAGACCTCCATAGAGGGGTTTCGGAGCCAGAGGACTTTGGTGACGAGTTCTCCATAAATGCAGCTGCGGGTTTAGTAAGGGCACCTGATTTCCCTTACCCACTAACGTGCCGCCAAATACGCTGACTTAGCCGAAGTTTTTAGCAAGCAGCGGGCCATTACCTTGCCGCCCCATCGTTCCTATGATTGTGCAATCGACCTGTACCCGGGCACTATCCCACCTAGGGGTTCTCTCTACTCCCTATCGGCCCCCGAGAGCGCCGCCATGAAGGAGTATATTGAGGAGGCATTGGCTAACGGGCTCATTAGGCTCGACTTCCCCGGCTGGTGCGGGTTTTTTTTTGTCCAAAAGAAGGATGGGAGATTAAGGCCCTGCATTGATTATAGAGGTCTTAATACCATCACTGTTAAAACCGCTACCCTCTACCTCTTATGAACTCTGCATTTGAACGCCTCCAGGGAGCGAAGGTGTTTTCCAAACTCGACCTTCGTAACGCCTATAATTTAGTGCGTATGCGTAAGGGAGATGAATGGAAAACAGCCTTTAATACTCATAGTGGGCACTATGAGTACTTAGTGATGCCATTTGGGCTCACTAATGCTCCTCTGTGTTTCAGGCGTTCGTCAATGACGTGCTCAGAGAGATGTTAGAGAGATTTGTCTTTGTCTATCTAGATGATATTCTTATTTTTCTAACAGCTTGTCTGAGCACGTTACACACGTTCGGCAGGTTTTAAAGGCTCTGCTCAGAGCGCAATTATTCGTTAAGGCAGAGAAGTGCGTTTTCATGCTCCCGTAGTATCATTTTTAGGGTTCATTGTGGCTGAGGGGAGGGTCCAAATGGACCCAGAAAAGGTCTCTGCGGTTATGCACTGGCCCACCCCGCGGTCCATTAAGGACATTCAGCGGTTTTTAGGGTTCGCAAACTTTACCGGCGATTTATTCGCAATTTTAGTGCGCCGCAGCCCCTATCACTGCATTGACTAAAAAAGACTGCATCCTCGCGGTTCCTGTGGAATCCACGAGCGGAGGCCGCATTTATGAACTTAAGAGACGGTTTAGCTCCGAGCCCATCTTGGTTACTCCCAACCCGTCCCTCCCATTTGTGGTAGAGGTTGATGCTTCTGAGGTGGGGGTAGGGGCTATTTTGTCTCAACGCGCACCCCAGATCAGAAGCTCCATCCGTGTGCCTATTTCTCTCGGGCCCTGACACCGGCAGAGAGGAATTATGATATAGAGACCGGAACTCCTAGCGGTTAAATTGGCGTTAGAGGAATGGCGTCATTGGTTGGAGGGGGCCGAACACCCTTTCACCATCTGGACTGATCACAAGAATCTCCAGTACGCCCAGGCGGCTAAAAGGCGCAATTCAAGGCAGGCCCGTTGGGCTCTGTTCTTCACCCGTTTTAATTTTTATTAACATACCGTCCTGGGTCAAAGAACGCGTTAAGCCTGATGCCTCTCGGATTTTCGATCGCCCGATCGTTCGGCGACGATCGCCCACCGGAACCCATCATTCCTGCAGGCCGGATCATGGCCCCTGTCATGTGGCAGATTGAGGGTGCAGCGTAAGGCTCCAACGATTGAGCCGGATCCGGGGGTGGTTCTGGTCGTCTTTTTGTTCGGCAAGAGTTAGATCACAGGTCCTCCAGTGGGGACATGCTTCGCGTCTCACGGGTCATCCAGGGTCCACAGGACTAAAGACTTCTTGGCGAGGCGCTTTGGTGGCCTGGGATAGAGAGCGATGTTCGGGAGTTTGTTGCCGCTTGCCCGGTTTGTGCCTCGGAGTAAGGGTTCCCACCTTCCTCCTTCGGGACTCTTACGTCCTCTCCCCATTCCCAGTCGGCCTTGAGTCACATTGCATTGACTTCATCACCGGGCTGCCTCCTTCAGAAGGCAATACGGCCATTTTAGTTGTCGTTGACCGCTTTTCTAAGGCAGGCCATTTTATCCCCTGCCTAAACTGCCCTCGGCGCCGGAGACGGCACGCCTTATCATAAACCACGTTTTCCGACTGCATGGTTTACCCATGGACGGGTATCGGATCGAGGTCCTCAGTTTATCGCCCGCTTCTGGAGATCATTTTGTTCCCAGCTTGGGGCCTCTGTCAGTCTCTCCTCGGGCTTCCACCCGGAAACTAACGGACAGACAGAGCGCACTAACCAGACGCTGGAGAACACTCTCCGCTGCCTGGCCAGTGCTAACCCCACTTCATGGAGTCAGTACCTCCCTGGGCCGAGTATGCCCATAACACCTTGCGCAACGCCTCCACAGGCCTTTCGCCATTCGAGGCTCAAGTGGGGTATCAGCCTCCACTCTTCCCTGACCTAGAGGAGAATATTAGTGTTCCTTCTGCGGGCCGGTTTATTCAGAGGTGTCGGTCTACTTGGAAGCGAGTCCGGTCAGCATTACTGCGGGCGTCCTCGACTCCAGAAGAGACTGGCTGACAGGCACCGTCGGGCCACGCCATCCTACCGGGTAGGACAGCGGGTATGGCTGTCCACGGGATCTGCCTTTGCGAGTTGAATCTCGAAAACTGGCACCCGCTCGTCGGTCCGTTTAAGATCACCCCAAAATTAACCCGCCACGGTGCGGTTGCAATTGCCGCCAGCTATGAGAATTCACCCTACCTTCCACATCTCCCGTATCAAACCACTTATTAGCGCTTTGGCTCCCGCTGATGCCCGCGCCCCCTCGGTTCGTCGGTGGGGGACCAGTGTATACTGTTCGCCAGATTCTGGCTGAAAGACGGGTGGGTAGGGGTAGACAATTTCTCATCGATTGGGAGGGCTATGGGCTGAGGAGCGCTCGTGGGTCCCCGCTAGGAACATTTGCGATCCTGAATTAATCCGGGACTTTCACAGGCGTGAGGCAGAAAGACCGTCTGGGGCCGCTCCTTAGTGGGGGTCCTGTCATGGTTTGAGTGCCTGTTTAGCCCTGTGTGGGCGTACTCTTTTCTATCCTTGTTAGTACGTTCCTGCTGATTTCCTTACCTAATCAGCGGATTGTTTTCAGGTGTTCACTGCCTTCTTAAGCTCGCTGTTTTCACTAATCCGTGCTTCAGTGTCTATTTCATTTGGCGTTGAAGCAGCACGGTATCGTTCTTCGATTTATCATGTAGGAAACTTATCTCAGAAAACTTATTTAGAGAAACGTATTTAGAAATTCTTATTTAGAATATCGTATTTAGAAATACGCATTTTTCATTAGCTTTCCTCCACTTCTACGGAAGTCTAGTTTTTGTTTGGTCTGTGTTTTCGGAGTTATTTTCCGACAGACCCAGGGCACCTTCGTTGTTTCGTTTTCCTAAGCTTCGTCTTAGGCGTCTGGTTCTATTCCAGCTTTGGTTTCTTTTGCTTATGTTGCGAAAAAGTTAGTTTATTCCTTGTTTTCCTCCGCGTGTGGTGTTTGGCTACACGTCAGATATTTCTGTTTTTACTATCGTTCGGTTCCGTTCGCGGACCTTTTATTTCACCCTTTTAGGGGTTGTTATTATTTCGCATTACGCTGGGAGTTTTGCTTTCTTTTCTGTAGTTATTCTCGTGGGTTAACGCCCCTCGCTCCCTATTGTGTTTTAGTGACATTCTTATTATTCTCCATTGGTCGCGTTTGGGCCTCACCCCTACCAGCCCTCACACTTGTTACCTTAAAAATACACCTAGTATTGTTCAATGAGAAACCTAGTATAAGTAGTTGGTTGGCCCCACCAAATAAGCATTATAATGTCCCTTTGCAGTGGGAAAGGGACATTGCATCATTTTCAAGTAATGATGTTTTCATCAATACCTAACATACATTTTTTATTTCAAGCTCCAATGTAATTATATCAGTAAATGTAACTACAGCTAGGCTGATTGTTCTGAAAACAGTGTTTGGTTTGGCCCTTTAAGTCCTTTAAAAAGAAGTGTGAATTTTAAGCAACACTCTGCTTTCTCTGCTAAAACAGAGGAATCATGCAATTTCACAGTCTAGGTGGAATAAAAAACATGTGTTATCACATTCTATTTTCATGCAAAAAGTACAATGTTGGCCACAGGGCCAGATAATCTGGGTTATAGCTGGTCAGAGATCAGTTTATCCTAGTATATAACCGTTTTCTACAATACTCACTCCACTCCTACCTTTCTTAATCTGACATTTACCTTCAAATGAACACTTATGAATACATTTATTTTAGTGATAAAATAATAAGTAAATATAGTTTAGCACATATTGTTTTAATATTTTATCAAACTGAAGCAACTCTGATCTGATACCAGGGTGAAAGAATACTCACCTGCACCTCAACAGATGTGCCTGGCTAACCTTCACCTTCATTGGCTTGCTCCTTCTCTGTTCCTTCACTGCCCCACTCATTAACACATACAACTATGATTCTAATATATATAATATATGCCATTTAGCAGACGCTTTTATCCAAAGCGACTTACAGTAGTGAATGCATACATTTTCAGTATATGTGGCCCCAGTGGGGATATATATTCTGTATAATAAAAGGCAATTTGATGACTCAGGGTGGAATACATAGTGCCTAACTTAGTATTTCGTACTATTCTATCAACCTTTATTTAACCAGATAGGTGACCCGAGAACTCGATTCTCATTTGCAGTGGTGACCTGGGGGAACAAGTTGGCTGGTGAATGCAAGGGATTGTGCAGCCAGCAAACTGTAGGGAGCATGACTAGGTGGACAGATGTAGAAAACCAGTTTGGGAATTTTACCGGTAGACTGAGATTAACTCAGTGTTACCTCACCTCTACTCTTTCAAAAAGTGCCATGGGATCTTTAATAATCACAGTGAGTCAAGACCTCAGTTTAACACAGGGTTTGCCCAAGTTCAGTCCTGGAGATCTACTGGGTGTGCAGGCTTTTGTTCCAGCCCTTCACTAACACAGCTGATTTCATTAATCACTTTACTAACACACCTGATTCCACTAATCAACTGCTCGTCAAGGCAATGAATGTTCAAATCAGGTGTGTTAGTGAAGGGCTGGAACAAAGGATGATACCATATACCAGGGTTACTCAATTCTGGCCCACAAATCCAAATTCGGTCCCAGATTAAAAGTCCTGGGATGTGAATATGGGACATTTATTGTTCATAGCATACATAGCTATTTCTGACATAACATGGCCATAACAGAGTAAATGTCTCCCTTGTCCCACTCCTTGATCGTAGGACAGCAATCGTGTTCTCATTTTACTGCCCTAACAGACAGCCATCCACACATCCTGGAGAATAGAGCACACTACCTCATTATCACATTGCAATATCAGAATGTATTTTGCCAGAGTGGCATAGCTTGCTCTGACAAGATCAAGTCGACCCAATTAAAGCTCTTACATCTTGTTCCCAGACAGAGGAAAGGAAGGAAGGAGGGAGGAAGAAAAGAACATTCACTCTTACCTAAAAGAGGAAGTCAGTAATAACACTCTCCTCTGTGAACGCATTAGCACACTCTCCTTCCATACCCTCAGCATGCTGGATACCCTCACAGAAAAATGACCTGAACAACCAGAGATCAAGATACCTATTTGGACCTGTAGATGCTTTTCAGCAACTAGTGGGAACAACAGGCTGTTTTGTGCAGTAGGGATAAGGGAACTGGCCTCGGTTGCTGGTTCTGTAACAATTCATAGAAGTGCTTAACCTAAACAGCCTCTAAATATCCACCTGTAAGACTGAATACTATGCCAAACTTATATAAGGCTCCACAAATAAGGGTGCTTGAAAAGACAATAATAAACAGTTATACAGTAAGTGATGGCTTCTACTGTCATTACATTTTCAGCTTTTATCCCAGCACTGTCTGTTGCCTATATGTTCAAAATACTGCTGCAATGCAGATATAATAGTTATCATGGCAATATAGCCATTTCAATGTAATGTAATGTCATTTAATTAAACTGAAGTGAATGAAAGTCAAAGAGAGAGAGGCTAATTAGAGGGGTCGGGGAGAAGGAAACAGGAGAGAATTCAAGTAATTGGCTTCCCCACAGACCTCCACCTCTCTTCCCTGCTGCTCTCCTACACATTCTCTCTAACTCTCTGGCTCTGTAGGCTCTTGTCCCTGGAGTCCAATTATTGCCAGCCCTGTCTCCTGCCTGAATAACCCTGAGGCCGTCTGGACGGACAAACCTGACTGCATGCAACAGGACAGACCATACAATGCACAGCAAACACAGTTGGTCACATGCATAAATGTCCATAAAGACATTTGAATATCCTCCATTATGCTGTAAAAAACATAATATGCTTTTTAGATAAGAGTATCGGCAGATTTTAATTTATATTGATCCTGGGGAAGAAGAAGAAAAACCTTCCGCAATGATAATTCACCAAGACACTGAATAAATAACTGAAGCTTCACGTACAAAGTCTGAACACTGAAAAGGCACCGAAAGTCCCGAGGCAGGAAAATTCATGCAGAGAGAGATCTTTAGCGAGTAGAACACCACTGGCTCACGGCTCAGACACACTATGATAGTCTGTTGCTACGGAATACAGACAAGACAAGCAAACACCGCAAGAGCAGGAGTGAGCTGCGCGGATTGGTGAACGTCGTATGAATAAATTCGTTAGTTCAGTTTTTCTCTTTCCAGTCAGGGAGTTCTACCCACACAAAACGATCCACTGTAGGTATGCCATGCTGTTTTCCGAACTGACAGTAAAGTCGACTGTAGATAAGATCACAAAAAAGAAAACAATAACAATATCGATAACGATTGGGCGGGAGCGAGGCACGTGGTGTGCCTAGTTCATCGATAATTATTAAAAACCGCTCTGCTAGAACGCTGCAGCAACTGTTGTTGACGTGCTGTACTTGGGAGGGTGGCGGTTCGCCCCTTATTGCACACATCTTATCTCACGAAACGTTTCCTATCTAACGTTGCTTTTATCCAGAACGTGTTTCAGCTCTCCAGATCTGAGAAAAAATGTTCTTTCTCTTCCTAAAAAAAGTAAATGCATAAAAAGTGGAATCCTATGACTGATGATCTTCTGACACCAGAGGCTCCGGTCTGTAGATCAAAAAGCAACCAGATCCGTTGGAGAAGTGGGCGGTAAGTGATATAGAGAACAAGCATGTTAAATATGAAAATACTCCAACTGTCATGCAACCCCAACCAATTTTTAACACAACTTTTTTATGAAGATAATATCAACAACACTGACAAAAAATATGTTGCATACAAATGTTGGTACAGATGTCCTACATCAACCTTAGGGTGACTCAACTTCGTAGGTGTTTTGCTTTTACTCAACGTAGATGCTTCATTCACCCTATTCAATACGCGCGCCAATATGGCAGCGTGCAGACATATCGCTGCAACATACAACAGCAGCAGCCAATGCGGTATCTACGTTTTAATATCTGTGTTCTACAATGCTGTGACTTCAGCAAAACAGCTAGCTAGCTAACCACGACATGCAAGTTAGCTATCTCGGCTATTTCTTGACTGGTTGGTAAATAAGGCTTCAGCTGTCATAGTGCAGTTCAAAATACTGTCCTACTAACATTATGAGGAAACAGAATAATACTGACCTACTAACATTATGAGCAAACCTAGAACTATATATATATATATATTGTAGCGAGTGTGTGTTGGGTGATGTATCAAGAAGAGTCTATGTCCAGTAGTAATGCAAAACTGACTACGCAGGTAGCCACTTTATTAAAAGAAGCAGTAATTATCCATGCTCCATACACCGCACAGCTATGGATAATATCGGTAGCAAGCATCCGTGTTCCATACACCGCTCACTACGGATGATGCCCAAAAAGACCCTTTGCTGGCCTACCGCGTCCTTAGAAGGACATAAGAGACCATTAAAACGCCTTCCGAAGATGTCGTAATCAATCAGGAAGTAACAGTCCACTTCACACATGGCTTGATGAACACTTTCTTTGAAACTCAAGGGACGGCACTAGTTACACTGCGCGTTCTGGTCGCGGTGGTTCTGGTTGTGAAGTTCTCTTCATGTGAGATCGATACTATAGGGCACTTTTTAAATTTGTTAATGAGGTAAGGGGACAGTCCATAATATGTATTTATTTTGATATGTATGTGTTAGCTTTTACCTTAATTAGGGAAATTATTTAGCTACCATACCCTGCATTGTTTCTCTATAAGAGTTACATTTTAAAGGTAAACTATTTATTTGTGAGACTAGTATTACCACATGTACCAAAATGTATTTACTGTTATTGTGAGGGTTGGTGGTGATAGGCGCCACTCGCAGAACCCTAGGGGATCAAAAAGTTAGACTGAACCAGTCTAACCACTAGCTCTGCAAAACAGAGAAATAGGGAAGATAATAATTAGGGATGAACGCAAAATCACACCCACCGGGTGGTAACTCCAAGTGTCTGAAAACGTAAGGCTATGATAGCCAACCGAACACGTTAGTAACCAGAACCAGTCCAACCGAACTGAACAAAAGCAACCTGAATCAAAGCACCGACTAGCGGGCAAGGTTCTTTATAAAAGTTACAACTAAATAAGTTCGTAAAATAACGACACGAGTATCCCAAAACAATGAAGGCTAGGAGAGCCGAGAGAACCTGATTGAAACCCAGAAACAGCCCAACAGGCTGAACAACCAGAACCCGAACGAAAAGCTTAATAGCGAGCAGGGTTTTTTATAGTGGGTACAATAAACATGTTAAACAGTTTGCATAATACCTAAAAGTTCCGAGCGTCCGAAAACGCGAAAGCCAGGAAAGCCACAGAACCACATTGCAACCCGAAACAGTCGAAGTGACTGAACAAACGAAACCCAACAAAAAGCCCATAACAAATGAGCAAGGTTTCTAATAAGGGTACAATTTAAATAAGTATTATGTAAATACCCGAACCAATAATTCTGAACATCCCAAAATGTGAAAGGCTAGGGAAGCCAACAGAACCAGGTTATCACCTGAAAACAGTCTAAACGACTGAACCCACGAAAACCAAATGAAAACGCTTAATAGCGAGCAAAGGGTTTTTTTAGTAAGACACCAGTCTAAATTATTAAGACTGGACATAACCAAAAATACTGAGCGTCCGGAAACGCGGAAGAGCTAGGAGAGCCCACAAGATAACATGGTAAAACCTGACCCACTAGTTCTGAACGTCCGAAAACTCGAAACGGTTAGGGGGGACCGGCAGAACAGCAGGACGACTGGACCCACATCCGACATCCTCGTCAGACAGCAGGGCCCACAAGTTGACCCACATCTGGCATCCGCAAAAACTGTAAAGCCACCAAAACAATATTGAAACCCGAAGACAGCCTCAGCGACCAGGAGGGTACAATTTACACACGAGAGAAGTTCAATAGTGGGTACAATTAAATGGTGGCGAAAAGGTCTGAGCGTATGAAAACGCAGGAGCCTAAGAGACAGTTAGGGGGGATCGACAGACAGCAGGGCACAACAAGACCCACATCTGACGTCCGCAAAAACTCGAAACGGATTAAGGGGGACCGACAGAACCACAGGGTAAAACCTATACCAGGAGATCTGCTGAACAAAAATGAAACCAAAATAAAAGCGCATTTTTAGCGAACAAGGTTTCTATTCGTAAGTGACAAAGAATTTGGTTATCAAAAGTTCTGAGCGTATGTAAACGCAGGAGGGCTAGGAGAACCGCCAGAACAATAAGTAACCCGTAAACAGCCTATCAGACTGAACAAATGAAACTGTGAAACACTCCTAACCACGAGTGAGTTTCAAATGTAAGAAATAAAGGTTGGAAAATAGAACCCATAAACAGCCTAGACGACTGAACAAATGAAACTAGAGGAACACTCCTAACCACGAGTGAGTTTCAAATGTAGGAACTAAAGGTTATGAATTAGAACCCATAAACAGCCTAGACGACTGAACAAATGAAACTAGAGGAACACTCCTAACCACGAGTGAGTTTCAAATGTAGGAACTAAAGGTTATAAAATAGAACCCATAAACAGCCTAGACGACTGAACAAATGAAACTAGTGGAACACTCCTAACCACGAGTGAGTTTCAAATGTAGGAACTAAAGGTTATTAAATAGAACTGAGCGTAAGAAAACGCAGGAGGCTAGCAAAGCCGCCAGAACAAAATTGGAACCGAAAACAGCCTCAGCGACCCAACAAAAGAAACTTAACCAATCGCTCCTACACACGAGCGAAGTTTCAAATGCGGGTACAATTTACACACGAGAGAAGTTTCAAATGTGGGTACAATTAAATGGTTAATGAACCGACCTTAACTCAAAACTCTTTATGTCCAAAACGTGAAAGGCAGTTAGCCAAAAGAACCAGTAGTAACCCACGAACCAGTCGACCCGGCTGGATAACACGAAACCAAAAGAAAAGCGCATTTTAGCGAACAAGGTTTCTTAAAGCAGGAAACTAAAATAAGTTCTTTCGTTAGGACCAGAGTACTCCCCAAAAACGTAAACGGCTAGAAGAACCAAAAGAACAAGTTAGAACCCCAAAGCAGTCGAACCGACTGACGAACGGAAACCAACCGAAAACCCCCATTTAGAGAGAAAGGTTTCCTTAAAAGGTACAACTAACTAAGTTCTTGCGTTTTTAAAAGGGGTTGAAATGGAGATAGTCGTTTCTAAAGAAAAGTCTTTGTGTAGTCTTTGTGAACGTCTTGAAAAAAGACATTCTACCTTACCGGCTAAAAATCGTAAAGATGGCTTACGATTTCGCCCCGAACGAAGTTAGGTGCGAGTATTTATAGGGAAGAGATAATTGGTCATTCAAGCCAGCTGAGCGCGTTTAAAGGAAAAAGGCACACACCGCCATCTGGTGGTGAATCTGGGGAACAACCGTGACAGTTATGTTGAATAACATTTGCATTACCTATGTTCCAAGTCTTTAATAAACTGCCAATTCATCTCTTTATTTGTTTCTAATGTTTTCATCAAGGTACTAATTTGTTATTGAATGAAGATGGTAGGATTGTCTTAAATTATATTATGTCAGGCATTTAATATAAATATTAGGATAATCTCTATTTTGCTGTAGTGAGGCAGGCAGGCAGGCAGCATCAGGGGCAGTGAGCATATCATCATCATTGTCATCACCATCATCATCATAATCATAATCATCATCATCATCAGAGCAGCAGGGGCAGTCAGCATTATCAACAGAGCATCAGAGAATTCAAAACAACTTCCTCTTTCCATTTTAATGAAAATGTGGACATTACAGGCAGGGCCTGGTGCTTATTTTAAAATGTGGTTATCCAATCGGCTACCACTAGTCAAGCCCGAAAACTCCCATCACCACGCTAGAGGGGAGTGACGTGCAGCAAACATGTCGTACAGCTAAACATCAATGAATGAACCAAAGGTGAACGTGAAATGGAACCTTACCTTGTTTTAAAAAATCAGTAACAACAGAAGAAAAACTAGCAGATAGCATTCCTAATGTGAATATTTAATGCCGTTATTATTTATATTTCTGACATTTACGACTATACAAAAAATACAAAAAATAAAAAATAAATAAGGGAAAGTGGTAGCCCGACCTGGCAACCAGGCAGAAAAGAATGCAGGAAGCTAATTGCCCCGGGCTACCATCAATGTCGAGACCTGATTACAGGTTGATAGTATGTGGAAATGTTGCATAATGCATCTTTAATAAAGTACCACTTGTCGTTGTAAAACTGTGGGAATTAAATCCCCAAAACTATGTTTGAAGTGATAAGGTAAAGGTTCTGATCAAAAGCCAAAAAGACAGGCCTACATGTTTGAAGTACCAACATAGCTGCAGTACTGTAGCAGGTGTCAAAGCTGTGTGCAGGTAAACCTTGTTACTGCATATGTGAATTAAAGGTTTTGATGCTCATTTAAATTTTCTGTCTTTTTTGGCTTTTCAAAACCTTTAACTTCTCATTTAAAACACAGATTTGGGGACTTAATTATCAAAATATTCACGTTTTGAAGGAGACCAAACATGGATGGATTATGAGGTAATTCCGATTAGTTATTAATTACCTCCTGCTTTTGACAATACAGGTAATGGTTATAAATAATTGTCAAGTCCACCCAGTAGGAGAATTGACATTTTCAGGCAAAAAATATGGCTGCCATGTGACAAGGCCAATAATGTGGGCCCCCGCTTTTAACTGATGCAGCCTGGAAAATGTAAATTCAAACCAGGGAAGCCTCAACAACTATTACTTACTTGGAATGAAGACATTCAATTGATATTGTCAATTGAATGTCACAGATTCAAAATTCCACAATAGGGAAGTTAATGACATTGAACTCCAAATGAACATTTTGTTAACTCTCTGAGTCAAACTAATAATGCTGGCACTGAAAGCCCACATTCCTAGGTGTTCTGGTGTAATAAAAACTGTCAGAACAAATTATGTGTGATGTCAATCACCAACCAGTATCTTTTTGCTGCCCAAGGAGTTCCCTTTGATGTTTGGGGAGGAGAAAGGGGAGAGGGGGCAGACACCAGTTGGAGGTTTAGCTCCAGTAGGATATTGTAGGCAATAACCTAATATCCCTAAAAACTAGGTAACCAACACCATTTTGTTAATATTGTTTCATGAGTGGGCGGCACGGTGGTGCAGTGGATAGCACTGTCGCCTCACAGCAAGAAGGTCTTGGGTTCGAATCCAGGCCGGGGGCCTTTCTGTGTGGAGTTTGCAGGTTCTCCCCGTGTCTGCGTGGGTTCCTCCGGGTACTCCGGTTTCTTCCCACAGTCCAAAGACATGCACGTTAGGCTAATTGGAGAGTCTAAATTGCCCGTAGGTATGAGTGTGTGAGTGAATGGTGTGTGTGCCCTGCGATGGATTGGCGACCTGTCCAGGGTGTATTCCTGCCTCTCGCCCGGAACGCTCCAGCCCCCCGCGACCCTGACTAGGAATAAGCGGCTTAGATAATGGATGGATGGATGGATGTTTCATGAGTTATATAGGATTTGTGCCAATTGCATCCTGCATTGCAAATCACTGATGTGGAAGTATGTTCAAAAAGGATTGCACTAACAAAATTGAACTACTATATAGAGCAGGGGTGGCCAACCCGCGGCTCCCGAGCCGCATGCGGCTCTTTGCCTGGTTTCATGCGGCTCTTACGTTCATATCGAAGTTTGTGTTTTTGGGGTTTTTTTATGTGCGTGTTCGCTTCGCTTGAGTTCAATACGGTATTTTCGTCAAACGCTCACCGCTCGCAAAATTTCAGAAGACGAAAAAAAACACAGTTAGGGCAGCGGTCCCCAACCTTTTTTGCACCACGGACTGGTTTCATGCACCGGGTTTAAAATTAGGAGGGGCGCAATTTTTTTTTATTCCTCTTACCACCCCCCCCGGTCCGCGAAATAAATGAACTGGTGTCCGGTTTTATTTCGCGTGTAGCACCCCCCACCACCCCGGTCCGCGAAATAAATGAACAGGTTTTATTTCGCGTGTAGCACCCCTCCCCCCCCTCCGGTGATGTGGCTCTTTGCGGTAACACAGTAAAAAATGTGGCTCTTAGTCTCTGACTGGTTGGCCACCCCTGATATAGAGGATTACAGTAGGGAAGTAGAAAGTTTAGCAAGCCTGAGAATCACTTGGTCACAGGTGCACACTCGCATGTGCATCCTCCAAAACATTTGCAGCCAACCAGCCACTTATTTTTCCACTTTGCATTGTACCAGCTGGGCTGCCCGAGCTGTGGTGCTGGAGGACTAATGCAGGCAGGTGACAGGTGCACGATCAAGAGGAGTGATACGGTGGGGGTTACACTGGCAATGACACCCTCCCTGCCCGGGCAAACCAGGAGCAAATTGGTTCACATTTGAGGTTCAACATTTGGAAGTTCATGAAGCTAAGAGAGTTTCCTCAAAGGGCAGGAAACAAGGCCAGATGACCATTAAAAAAACTTGAGTTTGAACATTGAGTAAATAGTACCCCTGGGGCCTGAATTAGGGAATTCACCACATGGGGCCTGGAATAGGACCATATTCATCTCTCTTACAGAAACAGAGGACCAGGACTGGAGTGAGGCACTCTGGTGCATATGGACTTCCTGTCCTTGAAGCAGCTTGATTTCTACATTCACAAATGATCCTCACCTACAGATGCAGAATGCTACACTGCCATGCTGCTAAACTCATATGGCAGACAACCAGCTGCCTGCACAAATAATGTTCAAAGAGACTGTTCAGTTTGGTGTACAGTATTAAAGAAGCACTTGTCTCTTTCTCTTGCTCTGTCTTGCTCTGTGTGTGTGTTGAGCATCCTCTAATTAAAACAGATAACAGCAGACAGCCTGATTCTTTGCTATTTCCAGCAGTGGGAGAAAAGGGGATTAGAGGATGTCGTCTGCAGCTGTTCTACCACTCCGCAACAAAGAGGAAAAGACAGAAGCAATTGCTTCTCCAAAACAACCTTTGTGCCCTCCTCAAGTCACAACTGGCCCTGATCCAAGGTGAGCCGAGCCTTGATTGGCAGGGTGAAGGTGTTTGGGAGTGAGCGTTTTCTAAAGAAACAGCATATCTCAGTGCTATTTTTGAGAGAGAGGGAGAAAGAGAGAAAAAGGGAAGGGGTGGTATATTTATAGCCATCCCTCCAACACCATACTGTTGCATATAAATTACACTCTATCCTTTTTTATAGCAAGAGAGAGAGAGATGTTCCGGATTTGGATTGGATTGAGAGGGCATTACTATGGGTCTCTTTCCCAGAACATCTGGTATCAGGTGTCTTAAGTCCCCTTGCCTGGTTCTGAAGGAACTCTGTCTATTATGTTTTCCAGCTTTCTGTTTTCCACAAAGAGATGGGAGCAGCGGTTAAATTGTGTCAAGTAAGGCATCATTTAGAATAAATGGTGCAGAAGAAGCAGCCTGCACTGTGACCTCCAGGAACAGGCCAGGGCACCCTGGTTTAAACTGACAAGAATGTGTAACTAGCATTCTTTCATTCTTTCTTTCCCAAAACACCATCCAGATATATTCCTTTCCCATCCTGCCCCCAATTTTCTCAGAACTATCAGACAGTGATAGCAGTTTTTAGAGGGTGAATAGATACTGAACTGGAACATGATACAATATCCTGTATGACATCTACGGAATGCTGGGCAAAATACCACACTCCAGCTCCTAACATAAATCAGCAACAGCCTGTGACACGTACACACAGTAGACACAGACACAAACAGTTACGCTGTCCTGATGCTGGGATGTGCAGTATGCACTATATGTTTAGAAGCTAATGGTAAGCAACCAACAAATGTATGTAATACTGAACTTTACCAAAGACCAACCGCCAGAGGATGACTGTATTTATGATTATGACGCAAGAGACTTGACACAGTGAAGTAGCAGTGCAATGTTGATACTATATTCACTATTAATACAAGACCATACCTGAGTTTTGTAGAGCACAAGTTAAAACTACCTCTTAAAACAAATGCCATTTAAATATCCAAATATTGCAACAAAACATCCTTATCATATATCAGGTTTAAATCCTTTATGCTCACACATATACTTATATATACATATACTTATATACAGTATATATATATAAGTATATGTATATATAAGTATATGTGTGAGCATAAAGGATTTAAACCTGATATATGATAAGGATGTTTTGTTGCAATATTTATATATATATATATATATACAGTAGACTGTTTTTATTAACACGCTTGATAAAGATTAACAAATGAGATATTATAAAATAAACTATAAGTAATGAGGTATATTTTATGAAAACAAAAATGCAGAAACTACAACACTAATACAAAATATTCCTAATACCCCTAAATATTATTTTAAATTTAATCCAACAAAAACAAATCTTCATAAATATACAACTCATTTGAAGTTCATTGGAATGTTATGGAACTATACAATGACCTACAATGGTTTCCTGTTTCCATAGGGTATAAAAAGGATGGAACACACATTTGAAATACTGTGGTCAGCCATCATCATGGTGAAAGATAAAAATAACTCCCTGAAAGCATCAGACAAAAGGTTATTGACCTCTACAGATCAGGAGATGGCTACAAAAAAAATCACTAAAAGGTTAAAGGTACCGCTTTCCATTGTTGTGTCAATTATTAGGAAGTTTAAGGCCACTAGAACACTGGCTAACCTGCCAGGTGGAATTCGCAAGTCTATCTTGCCCTCATGTGTAGTGAAACGGATGGTTTGAGAGGCAAAAATAAGTCCAAGGGGCATAGTTCAAGATCTCCAAAACAACCTGGCATCTTGGGGTTACAGGGTGTCTAAAGCTGCCATTTGACGCCGCCTACATGACAATGGCCTTTATAGTTGCAAAAAGGAAGCCTCTTTGGAAGACAATTCACAGAAAAAAGGCATCTTGAATTCACCAAACTACATCTGAACTACAATTGGAACCGTGTCTTGTGGTCAGATTAAACAAAAATCAAGCCTTTTGGACATGCACATCAGCGTTATGTTTGGGGTCCAAAGAATGCAAGTAATGTTGAAAAGCACCTCATGTCTACGGTGAAACATGGTGGTGGATCTTTAATGCTTTGGGGTTGTTTTGCATCCACAGGCCCTTATTAAAATAGATGAAATCATGAACTCCAGCATGTGCCAAGCCATTTTGTACAAAAACCTTGTTCCCTCTGCCAGGAAGCTACACCTTGGCCGCAGATGGACCTTCCAACAAGACAACGGTCCCAAACATACGTCCAAAGCCAACTAAGAAATGGTTGACAGAGCACAAGATCAATGTCCTGACATGACCATCTCAGTCTCCAGACATGAATCCAATTGAACATTTGTGGTTTGAACTCAAAAAAGCAGTCCACAAACGTCAACCCAAGAATCTGAAGGAACTAAAACAATTCTGCATGGAGGAATGGTTGAGGATCCCCCCCAAGAAGTTCCATCACCTCGTACGACACTACAGAAGGCGACTACTTGCTGTTATAATGGACAAGGGAGGAACCAAAACTTACTGATAACAGGGGTGTGAATATTTGTGATTGTTGACTTTTCTGGGAAGAAAATTGTAATTTGTGAACTGCTCGATTGTGGTTCCTGCCAATGCATTATTACTAAAGAATATAATTTTCGGAATTTTGTGAGCATAAAATAAAGCTAATTACTTAAAAGCTAGTTTATACGATCTCTTTTGTTCATCTTCATCACAGGTGTGAATAAAAACAGAGTCTACTGTGTATACACACACAGTGTGGGTATAAAAAATATACAGTGCCTATAGAAAGTCATCATACCCTTTTGAAATAGTCACTTTTTTTGTCTTACAGCCTGAAATGAATGTACATAAAATCCATCTTTTTCCAGCTTTATTTACACATTTTGCCTTACAACATTCAAGTGGGAAAAAAGGGCACAATTTCTATAAAAAATAGAATAACAAGGTTGGAAAAGTGATCAGTCCCCTGATTTAATACTTTGTAGAGGCACCTTTTGCTTTAATTACAGCCATCAGTCTGTTTGGATACGTCTCTACCAGCTTTGCGCACCTAGATTGGGCAATATTTGCCCATTCTTCCTTGCAGAACTGTTCCAGTTCAGTCAAATTCCGTGGTGAGCGGCGATGGACTGCACTCTTCAAGTCCATCCACAGATGTTCTATCAGATTTAGGTCAGGGCTCTGACTAGGCCACTCAAGGACATTCACCTTCCTGTCCTTTAGCCACTGTGTTGTTTTTTTGGCAGTGTGTTTTGGGTTGTTGTTGTGCTGGAAGGTGAACCACCTGCCCATCTTCAGCTGTCTAGTAGAGGGCCGCAGGTTTTCCTCAAGAATTTGGGTGTACTTGGCAGCATCTTACTTTCCCTTCAATCCTGACCAATTGCCCAGTCCCCACTGAAGAGAAACACCCCCACAATATAATGCTGCCACCACCATGCTTCACTGTATGTATGGTGTGTTTTGGGTGGTGTGCTGTGTTTGGTTTCCGCCAAACATAGCGCTTGGAGTTCAGTCCAAAAAGTTCAGTCTTGGTCTCATCTGACCATATAACCTTTTGCCACATGTCATCAGAATCTTCTATGTGTTTCTTCGCGTAACGTATGACGCATAGTGTGACACTTTTTCAGAAGAGGCTTCTTTCTTGCCACCCTGCCATACAGGCCAGCTTTGTGTAAAGCTTGTGAGATTGTTGTCATATGCACAGATCGCCCAATCTCTGCCATTAAGACTTGTAACTCCTTCAAGGTTGCCATTGGCCTCTTGGTAGCTTTCCTGATCAATCTTTTCCTGGCTCGGTCATCCAGTTTGGAGGGACGGCCCGATCTTGGCAAGGTGTGGGTGGTGCCATATGCCTTCCACTCCTTAATAATACTCTGAACGGTACTCAGAGGGATAGTTAAAGCCTTTGAAATATTTTTATATTATTCTCCTAACTTACTATCCACAACTTTATCCCGGAGTCCTTTTGAAAGCATCTTTCCAGCCATGGTGAATTCTTTGCGTTACCATGCACTACTAGAAGTGGAATCCTCAAGGAACAGCTGATTTTATTGTGAAATAATCAAAACCACTACAATTGATGTCAAGTGGAGGCCAATTAGCTTGGTGTGTGATCTGGAAGGTGATTTATAATGGTTATTCTAAGGGGACTGATCACATTTCCAACCCCGTTATTCTAGTTTTTCATTTTTTATTAATTATCAGAATTTGTGCCTCTTTTTATTTTCACTTGAATGTTGTAAGGCAAAATGTGTAAATAAATCTGGAAAAAGATGGATTTTATGTACTTTCATTTCAGGCTGTAAGACAAAAAAAGTGACTATTTCAAAAGGGTATGATGACTTTCTATAGGCACTGTATGCCGTTTTTCACATTTTATTTTCTTACTTCATTGAATAAAAATAGATTTAATTGGGATTTCTTGATCAACACAAAATACTCTATAATATTTGATATAAGTATCCACCCCTTTTTCTACGACCCACATAAATAAACTGTGGTGCAATCAATTGTCTTCAGAGGTCACATATTATATAGTCCACCTGTGTACAATTAAGATGTTTCAAATGATTTCAAATTAAATACACCTGTTTGTGATAGGTCCCACAGTTAGTGCATTTCCAAACATTTATACCCACTGTCTAAGAACAAGACAAAATAAAAACTGATCAGCAGGTAAATAGGTTTGTACAAGCAGGTATAGGAACAATTCAATGCAAATGATTAAGACAAAGGTCAACAGCATTGCATGTTGTTATCTGCTTTGCTTGCTTTGACATTTGATTACATAAATACAGGGCATGCAAAATACATTTAGTACACCCTCTTCCACCAATGGCTAACTGTTTAAAACAACTGCATGAGAAAACATTGACAATGAAAATCAGACCAAAATTTCCACAAAACAGAACCTCAAGCCCAACAAAGAATTATAGAACATAGAAATTAAAGAAATATATAATAATGGTACTACAACAATAATGAATTATTATTATTTTAAAGCCTATTTTAAATAGTTTTGCATTAAAGTCACTCTTGCAGTCAAGTCAAGTATATTTGGGAATGAAAGAGTATCAGTGCCCCCCATTACCAGTCTATGATCTCATATAGACAATGCAGACTTGACAAGGTGTGGCAGGTGAATACAAGAATATACTGTATATACTGACACACACACACACACACACACACACAGACATACAGCCTTCATTCACATTTCCCAGAGATATGAGGGGATAATTCTGATACAGTTGGAGCTGAGGTGAGATAAATAATTTAGACAGCTCACCTAGAGAGTAAAAGCAGGTAATTTACCTGTGTGAAACCTGAGTGAAACCACACAGGGGGTCTGGTCTAGTTCGATTAGCTACAGCCCATTGTGCTTAGCTGGCATGCTTGTGTTCATGACTCCACGCAAAAATTGATTAAAAACAATCTGTCTTTGAATCTCATCAGCTGAAACCCGACTGTACCAGACCGGCCCTGGTGGGGAGTCCCAATCATGTAAGGATGTCTCCAGAATGTGGGTGTGCGAATTCCATCTCGAAGTTTGCTGTCCTCTGAGAATTAGCTTGCCTCATAGAGATGGGGGGCAAATTTGTGTGGGAAGGGCAAATCAAAATAAATAGAGGGTATAACTGGCCATTAAATTGGGAGAAAAAAGGGAAGAAAATTATGATGCTGTTGTAGCATATGTTTTCTCAGATTTTAAACCCCACATTATACGGCCCACTGCTAAGTGAAGCCAAAGGCTTCCAAGCGCGTCTCCAGGTGACAACAAGGAGCCCTTGCAGAAGCTGCAATATCTGACAAGTTGGGAATGAGAACGTGTTGGCTAAGGAGTTCAACAGCACTGGCACACCCTGGATGTAAAAAAATCATAAACAAATTATGCAAAGTCATCTATCCATCATCTCACACTGTGCCGGGCGATTATTGAATGGGGACACAGATATGTCACAAAGGAGCACCTGTGTGCATAACATCCAGCTGTTTTTCTCCACTTCAAAGTAAGCATAATACTGATGCCTATACTCCACACATCCATTTTTTTTTTCCCATAGGAGAAGGGAAAATCAAGATAATCAAAATGGTCCATTAGAGGGAAGGCCAAATTGTTTTCCCACAGTGGTGACATGTCCTATTGGTCAGGCTTCTGTCTGCCCCAAGCGATCTACGCAGTGGAGAAAAATAAGGGAAAATAAAGAACTTGTTTGAAATTCCACAGGAACTGACTCAACTCTCTGCAAAAGCCTTTCGGAAGGCTGGATGGATTCGGTCTGCGATAGGGCGAGGGCTACGAAAGGTCCATAAACCTTTTGGACTCTCGTTACGTGGGATACAGTAGGGTCACGTCCTCTCCATCAATAAATCAATCCACCTTCAAAGTCAGAGCAGAATCCACCTGTCTGTTACACATAATACAGGTTTGGGGACAAGGGTCCCATGAGCTGGTCGAAGCAAATTCCTTCAGAATGACAATTGGTTACAATGTGTCTTATACGGGCCTCGTGACAAAATTATATGGTTTGGAACACAGAGGAATGAGGAACCTCATTTTGGCCTCCACATCTAACAATAGAAAGGCAATACTTTTAAACCAGGAAAAATAAATAAAAACTAAAGGTCATACCTTTCATATCATGGATAAAATAAGAGTATGTGGACTGTATTAATTGGATCTACTGGTGTTACTGCAGTTTCATGGTCTGATCTACAATTCTGTTCAGTGAAATTTTATTAGCTATTATCTTGCTGGTTCCAAATTAGGTTGCCAATGCAGGGAATGTCAGTGTCTTTATAGGCTTTCTATTGGTGTGTTTGTCAGCCTTGGTTAAAGGGTACTCCTATGTATGCTCAGATAGTAATTAGAATTGATATAAAGCTCTTACTTGACTACTGATTTTGATATATAGTGCGTTATCTGCTTTATGCCTTTTAATACATGCCTGCTAAATGGTGTATATAATACATGTAATTGGAGTGTTTGTGTTGCCCAAAAAATGAATTACAGAAGATGAAGAGAAAAGAGATGTCACTCCTAGATCAGTGTTCATTTAAAATCTCAACTATCGGGCTTAATTCATTAAGTGTTCAATTAAAACCAAAACCAACACACACCGGAGTTGTGGGTTGACAGATTTTATTGTGTAATGCCCTCTGCTGGTGAGTCATTTTACTGCATCTGAGTCTTCAATAAATGAATAGTTTAGTCATACCTGGTTGTTGCTGGTGTGATTCATTGATTTGTACAGAATCCATGGGAGATTTTAACAAGTATATCTTTGCTATCATAAAAAACCTTGGATTTCCAAAATGATAGATTCAGGGAAACCTGTTTCATTATTAGTTTTAGTCCCATGGTGTTTTGAATAAACTATCTGTCACAGAGCCATGAAACATTGACAATACACAACTGTTGATACAGGCTTTCTATTCATGTATCGAATTCAAAAATGTAAAAAATGGGTAGACAAGGTTTTATTTACGACCTCGACTATATGTTGACACATTTGTTGCTAATTATCTTAGAATTCTTTTTTTGGTAAAGCTATGATTGTAAAACTGCCAACCCATTTAAATGGGTAAGCATAATTAAAGTCAATCAAAGTAGATGTAAAAGAGCAAATATGGCACCCAACATGACTTTTCTTCACCCTTTATTTCTTCCAACAGTGCATTACTACAATGAAAAATGCATTAATACAATTAAAAGCAATGTGGTGAGCAGGGTGGTAACAGTTAACACAAGAGAATACTTTTTCCTTAGATTTCAAATATCAACACTTTGACTCCATCAAAATTCCTCCCTTTAAATGAAAAAATAATTGAACTAAACACCAAAGAATAAATTCCTATATTTGAACCCTAATATTGATTAAAAATTCAATGTGTGGTTTTACAAATAATGGCACATTTAAGGAAATAGCCCCTAAAGCCAAATACAAATTAATTTGATAAGATGCTGGTGAATGTTGACATAAAGTCTTTCTAAAGACAAACTACAATCTTGGTGGTTTAAGAGCATAACAAATATGTCACCATATCAGCAGAATCACTACACATTCCAGTTATTGTTGCTGCGCCTGTCTTGGTTTCTGGTTTGGAAGTAGAATACTGTACTGAAATCCCAGCCACATAAATAAGTTTCCGGTTCATCCAGTTTGAGTTTATCGAGGCTGATAACCATGTCCCCATTTTCTGTAACAATTCAATTAACCATGCCAATTTCCTGTTAATAAAAATCTCTTCACCAAGTAGCATATGAACACAATTATGCTTGAGTATATACACCAAGCCTATGGCCACATATGACACCATCGTTTTCTGGTCAGTGCAACATGAATGGAAACTACTAAACTGGCATTTTTCTTGTAATACAACCTGACATTAGGCTGGTGTGGATTATAAGAATAGCAGAGCCAAAACAAAATGACAGCATAGTGGCTCATGTTCAATGCTCACTTCGAAAGGATACCCAGTTATGTTTAAATGTTACAAATAAATTGATGTCATGCTTTATGCAATATACTGTAGTCCTGTCAAAGAAAAGGGATGTTCTAGAAAGAAGAATATATATATATATATGTGTGTGTGTGTGTGTGTCAGTTTATTCATGACTTGTAGTCTTCCTGTATGTCAATTTCTGTTTTTGATACTGAAATTCTAGGTAGGTCAAGTACCATAATTTACTCCAACAGTCAGTGGTGGTGTTATCTTCTTAAAAAGTGTCCCCAAGCAGAAGAGATAACTACAGACGTCAACGCCTACACGATTTCTCAGAAATCGCATCCTTTGCCTCCTCTCATATCTTCTTGGAAAGAGACATTCTGAAACCTGACCCAATACATATAATTTGTCTTAAATCTTGCCATTTTGCTTATTAAATACTGACAAATGCATTGTGTTTCTGAAAATGTTGCCATTTGATTTTAATTTCAATATATGGATACTTGCAAACACTCAAATACTTTTATAAAGTAATCATTCAGTTTTGGAGGTCATTCTTTATGAGAGTTAATCAGTCATTCAGATTAACTTCACTTTAATTTGGATTTAATTACAGTAGGATTACAATTTCAAAACCAAATCAATGTTTTAACAGGCACCAGCAGTGGGAGAAGCTATCTAATTTGCACATTTAAATAAACCTACTGGCAGTTATCATTCCTCTTCCTAACATTCCTTTACCCTTAAACTGAATTCCAGCAGTTTTGCACTCCCACAAGCCAGTAAATCTTGATATGGGTCTATTGTGATGAGGCAGCTTTGAATAGATTCATAAAGAAGACAGCTTTGCATAGATTCTGTGCCAAAGCATTCACCCTGGATCAGTTTATGGTTCCCCGCCACAGTGATTGGAGTGAGGAGTAGGGTTTGTTAACCAGATCCTGAATCACCAATTGGGGGCAGAGAGTAACCAGAGCTAGGCTTAAAGTATATTTTTCAGAAGAACATTCCACACCCACACAATTTATTTATAAAGTAATCATTAGGCAAAAATCAGCTCAAAGCCAATACATGTGTCTTTCTACTATGCATGCTAATTTAATATGGTTATTAAATTTGTTTAAAAAAAAATACACATAATTTAGATCTAGTTCAACACAAAAAGTCTTCCAACATTAGTGGGCAGACTGCTGCTGAACAAAGTGGTTTTGAGAGTTAAAAACAGAAGTGAACACTCTTGAAAGTAAAGGCAAAATCAGACTATACAGGTATATATATATATATATATGGTCATTTACAACAGTCAGGAGCCACATGAACCAGGCTCCATTAGCCTAGCAGGGATTGTGCAGGAAACTGGGGGGTCAGTGGTGTGAAGAGTGCTGCGGAGCTTCCGGATCATGCCTTCAGGGTCCATCGGGTTCAGGCGTAGAGGGGCTGGTACTCATTTCTGCTCCTCCTGCAGGTGATCACGCACACGCTGAGCATCCCGAAAAACTGAAACACAGAGACGGGAAAAAAAAAAAAAAACATTTCAGTACAACAAATGCTGTATGTTACGCCAGTGTGCCCCTACAATCCAAAGTCCAGGAGAGAATGAAGATGTAACTCTATGAGCCCACCCCTCTTGGGTAAGAGACATGACCAGACGAGCCGTACCTTGATGATGGCGAACCCAAGAATGACCAGCATGGCGTAGCTCAGAACATCCTGCAACAGCTGCACAAGTTTGACCTCGCAACCCTGACACACACACACACACACACACACATACACACGGGTGAGACAGGGTCAATAGATTATTTCTAGCTTTCAATCCAGACATTAGGAAGAATGTAACAATTCATCATGAACTTGAGAATATGGTCAGTTAAAATGTACAGAGCCTCTATATAATTTAAACTGAATTGCTGATCATACAGCCGTTGCAGGCTCTGAAATGCAGTTAGAAATCCAAAACGTTTAGAGTGCAATCTCTACTCCAGCCAGTAGGTGGGAGCAACACGTGAGACTGAGGTGCCTTAAAGCCAGCACAGTTGGGAGAGATCCCTGAAGGAATGGAACAGCAGATTTTTTTTCTTGCTCTATGTGAGCTACACAGAAAACTCTGATGGATTGAATTAAGAACAGCTAGTAAGCCTTTAAATGTAATTACAAAATAAAAGAATGCACTTTAACCTCCCATGTGGTGAGTTTACAGTACATTTATTTCCAATTGCTATATATTAATTGTCAAAACATTTACCAAGCCAGCTACATTTAGTTAGACAATTGTTTTTGGACAATACAGTATATTCCCCAGCTTAGTTTCATCTAGCTATGCAATTTTCAAATGCAATACAATGTAAACAAAAACATAAATGTTTATACACCATGTACTCTGAATGAAAACATCCCGATTGCTGATTATGCAAATAGATTGGCGGTTTGGTCTCATCATCTTGTCTGGCATACACGCCTCCTCTGGCAAACTGACTGTCCCATCCCTCCGGGCACCTGGCAGCCGCTCCTCGCGGTCTCATCTCTTCTCTGTCCTGACACCTCGGTGGTGGGACGACCTTCCACAATCGGTCAAGAGACTCCACTACCACTGAATTATGTACATCTAGCCAATTGTCATCACCACTGCCTACTTGCTCAACACCATGTATCCCTGCTTACTCAATAAAAAAAAAAAAATAAAAAAATTACAATTACTAACCTTTTCCTTCCCAGTGTTACAGGTATGCTACGCAGCTGCCTGCAATGATGTCTATCGCTGTATTACTGCACTGATCTCGTGTGCGAACTATGATTGTTCCTACCATGTATTTATGCACATCTTGTAAGTCTCTCTGGATAAGAGCTGCTAAATGTTTAAAATGTAAAATGTAAATGTAAAAATGCATACCTGAATGTTTAGCAGATCCAGCTGGTCTAGGCGGCCTGTGCAGGCAGTGTGGTTCGTCCTGCAGCATGATGAGGGCACCGTGTTGTTGTGGCTGCTGAACCAGGTGGTTCTGGTCCAGTCGGTGTAGTTTTGAACACCACAGCACTGCAGCTGTGTGGAGACAGGAAAGCATTAACCGATCGCATGGTGGAATTCGCCCCAGGCCCGTTTGATGGCTGCTCGCATGCCTTCAGCCCCCGGATATCTCAGATCACAGGCTCGTATGGACCTGGGTGAACCTTCTCACCTGCTTCTGCAGATAGTCCACCGCCCGAGTTTCAGAACTCTGCCCGTCATATTTCTGGAACACGTCGCTCATGGTTTTCTCCAGGTCACCCTTTATCTGTTTACGCACACACACACACACACACACGCGCACACACAAACAAAGCTCCTCAGTGCAGGCACAAGGTCACACTAATCTGATTCTTGGGAGCGTTCCACTGCATATTAATTCAGAGCTCTTTTAGAGAATTGAATTTGGTGCATCCTTACAAGGTGGTTTGGTCTTAACTTGGAATAATGCATTTAAGAAAGCCTTACTACTGCTAATTACAGACAACCTTGGCAGTCACTGAAACTGAAGACAAACATTGTTTAAGTAACAATAAAACCAAACACATGGCTCTTTGTCTAAGGTAAGGACAAATTACCTTATGGCTTGGCTGCCTTGACCAGTGCCAATTTAAAATTGCCCAAGTGGGCTGATTCAGTGTTTTCCCTGCAGTGGTGGAGCTTAATGCTTGTTCTACATTATCCAAATGGATGGCAACATTTTGTTGAATAAATGTGCTGTGCTGAAACTTGGTTTCCATAGAAACATTTGTTGAAGATGGTATCATGAAGTTTCAGTTTGACTCAGATATATAACAGTTATATAACTCATACTGGTGCATGTAATCTGCATTCAGTCCATGGCTTATTTGTAGCAATTTGTAGCATTCCAGTCACCAGATTATATTTACTTCAAAAGTGGACTCTATAAAGGCTTGTGGCCAAGCTACAAAGTACATCTAGCATTTCCCACTACCTTTATTGTGAAACAATGTTTTAAAATGTAATGTTTGTTAAGGGTAATACCAAAGTACCATAGTGGTTAGACTGAATCTGGGTTTGTGTATTCATCAAAACATATCTGAATACCAAGCATTCCTTCAGACTTCCACTTCTGAATAATTCGTGTGGGGCTCACTCACCCTGCTTCTGTAGATGAACCCAAACACAAAAGCAGTAACCTCTGCGACCAAGATCACCAGGATGATAACGAGGAACTACAGAACGAGGGAGGAAGGAGCAGTAGGTAAAGAAGAAGAAAAAGGGAGCTTGGCACATTTAAAAAAACAATCACATAAACATTTCTGGAAACATCTGTGCTCATTCCCTCCTCTGATTCCATAGGTGAAGACGGTCTGTTCTCGCTCCCAAAGCCAGGTCATGTGGTGATGTTTTTCTTTGAGCTACAACTTAAATGACAGTGCACGCATTCTACCATATACACAGCAGACGTGAGTCGTCCCAGTTGTCTGCTGTGTCAGCGGTCTGTGCCTTCCTCCTGTCTGAACCACAGTTCCTACCCAACCACTTCCTTCCAAACATGCTGGGGACATTGAGCATTTCTGCAGGAAGTCCCCCTGAAATCCCCCCCTCACAAAGTACCCACCAAAACCTCCACTATATCCTGTCACAAAACCCCCAGTGGTCCACCACCACACTCAAAAATTACCTATCGAAAGCTCCATTGAATGTATCCACTATTATCCCTGCTGCATGTTTTTTTTTACAATACTCTGCTAAACCATCTCCACACTAACGTAGTAATCACCACTGTAAATGTCCACTGCATCCCCCCACCCACACTAACAAAGAACTCAGCGACAGACTAGCCTAGCTAGGCTGAATAGTTGGTTCTCGCCATCAGATATTCTTATGAAATCTCAATTTAAATCCCCCCCCACTTCAAGAATACTCTACTGAACCATCTTAACACACTAACATAGTACTCACTGAACACCCCCCCCCACACACACACACACACACTTTCCCCCAGACTCACGAAGCCAAGGCCGACTTTGGATTCCCTCAGCGTGGCACAGCAGCCCACGGTCCCGATGACAAACATCACCACGGCAACACCGATGATGATGGCAGCAGGGATGAGAGTGTACTTGTCCTCCAGGAAGTTGTCAAAGTTGTTGTAGCTCCTCAGCACATAGGAACCGACATAGGCGAGGGCACCCCCTGCAGCCTGGGAGGGAAATTGCCAGACAATGCACAGTGACAGAATGAGTGCAGGGACAATCGTTCTTTTATAATCAGGCAGGTTAAACTTCAAAGACGTATTCAAACTGAACTCTCAGACAATGGGAATACCCCAGAGCAGAAACATGAAGCCATGGAAGACCATACAGAAGCAATATACAGACCTCACCACCTAAAATATGTCCAAACATGGCTCCATCTCACTCCCCAGGCTATGACAGTCAGTGACTATTACATCACATGCATCACCAGACACATCAGGACATACAAGACAAGAACAGCATTGAGGCACCCATATAATTTGGTTTTTACAAAGATCATGGGGTGGCATTAGTTCAGTACTTTGGACTCCATGCTACAAGCCACAAGCCACAAGCGCTACACATGAATGTTTTGTATGTCCGTAAGCTAGACCACAATTTGGTGCTGGCCATGTGAGCTCATTGGGCAGTTCTGAGGCGCGGGGCCATTCTCTCGAAGGGATCCCCCTCTGGAACCATTCCCGCAGCACATGACCCGGCTCTGCCACGATCAGACGGCAGTCACGGGGCCCTGGGGGGAGGTGGAAGCTTCCCCTTAATCTTTCCTGCTGGAACTGAAGTCTCGTGATTCAAATACAAAAGGGGAACACGGTGTCAATGTGGGAGCGGGCACAACGCAGGTCCAACTCCTTTCTCAGGACACGGTCACAGATACTCTCCTGCACACTCTACTGTATATTTACACTTTAGCTCAGTGCAAAACAATTACCAAAATTACAAATACCTCCCTGAACTGGACGGTTGTTTGTTTTCAAATGTATAACACTTTCATGTGAGAGCTCATGATTGATATGATGAATATGATATATTATATAGCTATATAGCTTATATTTTCTTAATATTTACAGGCTGTCAGGAACAGCACCATGTACAATATTCTAGAATGTGCTTTTTTTTGCAACAACCTCCCTGTATCTCACCCATCAATCAGTCCATTTATAGCTGGTAAACTACAGTAACTTACTATATTGCAGAGGCATAATGCATCGACTTCCAACAAATGTATACAATGTCTTAAAACCATAAGCCAGCTCTTCTTATGCTTAGCTATATGAAAAATGACAACTAAACAACAACTAACAACAACTAAACCACAATTAAAAAGGAGTCTATATGTGTGTTTCATATTCATGTCAATACTAATTACTAATATGCTTCTGCTATAAAAGATTTTAAAATCATCATTGTAATGAGATTTTCTAAAGCAACATGAGAGATCTGACCGATTTTGAAAGAGGTCAAATAGTTGGTGCCCAACTTTGGCAGGTATCTCAGTCACAGAAACAGCAACATTATTTAATATGTCACGGGGAACAGTGTCAAAAATCATGATGGCATGTGCCAACCAAGGAAAAACTCCAGGAAAGCATCAGTGGTTGCAAGTCGAAGCTCACCAACCTCGAAGCTCAACAGCCGTGACTCAGTCTCAACAAAAACTACGTCGTGAGCTTACAAAGCTGATATTTATGGTAGGGCTGCCATTCGGAAACCGGTTGTAATAAAGACTAATGCGCAATAATGCATAACTTGGTGCAATGAGCACAAAACTTGGACTTCCGAGCAGTGGAAGAAAGTAATATGGCCTTACTCTTTCCTACATCTGGATGGAAAAAACCGCAGGAAGCCTTCAACCCACATGACCTGTTCCCAACTGTTACTTGGTGGTGGATCTGTTATTGTATGGGCACCAATCTTGTGGGAGTCATGGGATCCGATTATTACTCAAGCAAGGAATACAAAGCTATTTTAGGCAACCTGGTGTACCCTTATGGTTTCGTCAAGATGTCCCCATATTCCAACATGATAACACCCCCTTCCATGTCCTCACCAATCACCAGATCTAACCATTATGGGAAGTTCTGGAAAGAAGAGTGTGGAGAAGTTATGAAGGTAAAGGATGACCTAACTCAGTACAAGTTAATAAATATTCATATATTTTTTGGTTATTTTGTCTACCCCCTGTATATTCTCACTAATATCATTGCAGTTCCTGATGAAGTAGAGGGCAAATACAAGAAGAAAAGTTTATTCTGTTGCTCTCTATTCTAGCAGTGGTGCAACTTTCACTTCTCTAAAAAACAATGGTGTTACAGATTGAAATTAAAGACCTTTTAGTTTAGCATAGTGAAAAATTTTTTCTTGCATGGACTTTGGAAACTGGTTTTGGCTAATTTTTTGGGCTGCCGAATCCAAATCTGAGCTCAGATTTGCTCTATCACATCAGGTTTTTGTGCGATCTATGCTCCATATTCATGGATTTTACAAAAGTTGACCATCCAGTCTGGCAATCTTGGTGGGGATAAAACAGCAAAAGCTTGACTATTCTCACCAAAACTAATTCATTTAGGGCCTTAAAATAATTGTAGAAATGTTTTAAGTCATAAAAACATGTTTTACATAAGTTTGTTTTTTGTGATTTGCAGCTGTGAAGACTCTACCTAATCTGCTGTTAAGACTCTAGTTTTACAATTAAATATTTTAATTGAAGTAGGTACCTTTCATTGTAAACATTTTTGCATCTATCGGTCTTCTAATGCAACAGGGTTTTTCAACTTTGAGTGTAAAATTGCTGTTTTCTCAAAAATAATGATTTTTCATAGTTCAAAAACCTGATGTGATAGGCAAAAACTAATGCCAGATTTGGATTCAGCACCCAAAAGTTAGCTAGAATCCGTTGAAAAACCCCATGTAAGAAAAATTGTGTTGACCAGTGTAATACTTAAATAAGTCGGTCCTTTCAATTCAGTATACATGACGCTGAATGTGCACTGGGTAGTTCAATTTATCTGTGTAGCTTTTCAGTTCACAATGTTCACACAAGGTTCAGTTCATACCTGATTCACTTAATCTGAAGACAACATAAGCACACCAAATTCGTGAATTTATCAGCTCTTCTGATACTGCGCTCTTTTCTTTTCCCAATACCCTATGTTTGACTGTCTGGTTCCTGGATCCTGGATTCTGGATTCTGGAGTGATGAGGTCCAACCTGCCCCTGCCCCAAGGCTGCTGAGGTATGTCCTTCTGGTGGCCTCTTAAGTCTCAAGGACCTCTAGACCTTGCACCAGTGTAGCAAATCAGAACTGTTCAGTATTGGGTGATCAACATAAAAAGTACAAAATGTAAAACTGTAGTGACTTATCTATGTGACTTATATTATTCTATGACTGAAAGGGGTTCTTATTTGTGTGGCCCAATTAGATGGCTACCAAGCTGGTTAGCTTGCCATTAGTCAGGGCTAAAGCTGTATGAAATTGGCATCTACTGGATGGAATGTTCACACACATTACCACACACAAGAAACAGTGTAAATAGTACCTTTGCAAACCCCACAGAGCCAAATGCCGTTATTGGGTTTTGTTAACCACGGCCCTCTCCACAGAAATGGTAGTATTAATAGCAGTAGTTGTCGAAGTCTATATTTTAGCTGTGTCAAATAAATACTTTAGCTCCTCTCCTGTTTTATTCTGAACCAAAGTCAAGCCCTACCCCACTCCTTGGTACATCACAAAGTTCTGTTTCAGTAAAAGTCTGGAATTTCTCTCTTTGAACCCATATTGAACTAGCTTTCAAGTAAAAGTGGTTTTAGGACTAACACTAATTTGATGCACAATACCGTAATTAATCTCTGCAAATACAAATATTTTCAACTGAAAAACAAATGTACTAATTGGGCCTGTGTATGAGATTACACATACTACTTTGGCCTGCCAAGAACCACCGGCCCACCTCCACAAACACATTCCAATGACTACTGCCTCAAAGATCCAGTGGACATTGTTCAAATTGATATCACCTTGTAAGCAGAGCTTGGGTGAAAAGGGGTAGCACTTATCTTAATTCCAAAAAGGAAAGAGAGATAATCCTCAATTGCACTGCATTTATTTTTAGCAAAAACAGCTATGAGGACAGAGGCCTGTTTCGACTGGGGCCTTCATCAGAACGTCTTTGATGATTTAGACTTATAATAAATGGGGTACAATTGAGCGTTGTCCCTTCTTTTTTTAAGAAAGACAAAACATGATAAGAAAATATTTTTAAGATAAGAAAAACAATCACACCACCTGGGCTTTACACTGATGTGTAGAATTCCCAAAGTTGACTTTTTCACATCACTTTACAAACTCAGTAGCGATCTATAGGACATGACCAAGGGAGAAGAGGTATGTTTCAATCTCAGTTTTAACAGATATTCCCCCAAAATAAATAAAAACATATACCCTCTTCAAATTTTCTTCCCTTTCCTCATCCATTGCCTTCATTTCCCCCATAATAAACGGGATATTTCCTCCAATTTTGCCAACGCTGAATACAGCACAGCACATGATCCAAGTTCTGTCATTTCAATCTCTGGCGTCTGGTGGGCTGCGTTGTGTCCCAGATAGCCACACACACAGAACAGTACTGTACGTTACACGCTCCGTTGCTCGACCCACAGTAATTAAATCCCATTCCCATGAGGATAAAAAGGCGCCAATGTCGGCAAGATAATGTATGATTGACTAGCAAGCAGAAGTAACTTAAATTATTCAATCTACCACTCGTAACATCTGTGGTAATATTTGTATATTTAATGAAGTCGAACCATCAATCCTAGTGCCCAAAGACCCAGAGAGAATTTTAGCCCATCGTTTTCACTGTTGCGGGAAAAAACCCCAGACATTTATCGTTAAGCACCTACGTAGGCTACCTTCTATAACATGGGCGCGCATCAGCAACATGCTATCATAAAGATGGAAACAATCTATCCTGTGATTTATTTTAATGGGTGTTCTTCATTTAGGAGACCTACCTTTTAGGAATATTGCTGTAGTCAATAAGGCACCGGAATGATTAACCTAATGAACCAAATTATCATGTAGGCTACGTTATCATAAACCTCACAATAGCGTTTGACGGTTTCACTTTAAAGCATTGAATCAAACTTTACAGAAAGACCAAAATATTTCAGATGAATAAGATAGTTGCGTATTTCTGGTTATGGCGAATTATTTCTGGCGAATTATGGTTATTATCATTTTAAGCGAGCACGTGTGAGCCAATGTTATCTTCAATAGGTTACAAAAGATGGTCAGGTAATTTAGCATTCCTCGTGCGCAGGGCATAACAAACTTGCTTGCATCCTGTGGAACATGAAGTTCTCATCAGCCTATATCAAATAAATCGACAACTTTATGACAGCACTGATTCATCTGATAAATGCAAAAACATTTTTTACAACCTTTTATCCCTGTCTATCGCTGCATCTCGTCTTGGTTTACATACAATCCTTGAGAATAGTTCTTAGGTTAACGTTCGTTCACTCCACTCTCAATTAAAGACTTGAACAACATAAAATCTTACCCAAAATATCAAACTAAGAAGCAAGAGGACCGTTTTCGATGTTATAATTCCACAATCCATCTTTTTGCTCACGTTGTCTTGATTTCTTTCTGTAGCTAACGTTACCTAGCTAAATGTTCTAGCTAGCTGTTGTTACTTCCGCGCAGAAGAGGTTGTGTCAAATCGAGTGCTGCATCACTGAGCAATGAGCATATGATCAGGTTAGACTGTTGAGTCACAGTCACATGCTTATGAGGAGTCGGGGGTAGTCCTAATGCCGACGATTAACCTACGGACTGGGAAAACTGTAACTGAGAAATTGGACGTGGTTGAGGTCATATAGACGAACTTACTTTGTGTCGATGTGATATTAAACATAAAACATCATTTACATTAGCTACATTTGTATAATCACCCAAACTAACGCACATTACATCATATTATCCTCGTTTGGGCTGTATCTTTCAATATGTCGCCTACTAGTAAAGCCATTAGGAACATAATTAGAACAGAATAAAATAGAATAGAATAGGATAGAATAGATTACTTTTAACCTGTATTTAAATATTGCAATGGTCTGTCATTACAAAAGACTGGCATCTGCTTTAGTTTTTAAATGTTGAGGAGGAAAGGGATGCCAGCTCCTTTAGTCTGTAATTATGTGGATGATATGGAACAATGAGAGATGTATCAGTTGTTTCCACACAAAAAATTGTGGCCATTGTTTCAAACTATTAAAGCTGTGAGCAAAAGCTGAAGGGATCTCCTAGTGATGTGAACTTGTCTTGGGGAGACAGGATTAGAGACAGGCATGGTGGAACATTTGGAAGGACATTGCCATCGGAGCTCATGGGTACTGGTGGTTCCTTAATGAAACACTGGGAATTGATGTAAGACCATAAAAGAAAATGACTGTTACATGACAAAGAAAATAATCTTGCTATAATTATTTTGCTTTCCAGGTCTTCATACTCCACCTTTGATGAAAAAAATGTGTGCATAAATAATTCCTAGAAATTAGACGATGACCTCCTAAAACAAGGTTGTGTAGTCTTTGTGGTTATAAAGCCCCCACACACACACCCCACCCACACTACGAGCATCTTAGTTTTACAATGTTTCTTTGATGAAACGTGTCAATATGTCAAACATAATGTATACATATCTGTCATGCCAAAACAATTTTTAAGTTTGAATATACCTTTTCTATGGTCCTTGGTGCCTGATTATTTTAAGAGCTCATTCTAAAGTTTCCTCTTAAGCCCTTAAACCCTCACATGATGTGGCATGACATCACTAAGCATTCTAAGGACTATGATAGAGAGAGGGCTGAAAGAAAGAAAGAGCTGTGAAAAAAATAGTATCTGACAGTGCACCTTAAATCATCATTAGTCAGTACCATTACTCTCATGTTTACCAGAGAACAGCATGTCTACATGATGTATCCTGCTGGATATTTGCCCTTTTGTGCCATTTCTGTGTTTTACATTTTAGCGTCTTTGTTGTGATTAACAGTGAATGGTATTAAATTAACTGAAATACAATATTTACACAGACTCTGTCAGCTCTGGTAGATAGCATTAGCCTCCCTCATCTCGACCAAAAATTTTTTGAGAAGTATTTTGTAAACAAACATTTAAATGCTTAGTCGAAAGTGAACGTGTATTGGTATGAGATTGAACCAAAAACATACTTTATAAGGTTATGTGTCACTGACTTTGGACATCTTCAATATTGTTGCTCATGTTCGGCCACTACAGGTCATCATATGACCATTCTCAACAGGAAGTGCTGCAGAGGAAAAGGAACTCCTGAACAGAACAGAAGTATTAATTTACATACTCTTGCACACAATCTCACTTGAGCTACAGCATTAGTAATACTAAAAAGTATTTCATTAATTTGTATTTGGATTGTCACCTCTGGGATAAAGTAAGATTGATGCCCATCATTCAATTTCAATTATAAGCTTGTTTTACAGAGTAGTCTTTGTTTTTCATTGTCATATAGTTGTGCCACCTGGTGGAAATTTTGGGACATGCCATGTGAAAACTGGATGATCGAATTGAGTCTGGTGCTTCCAGTATTGAGTACTTTTTGGCACAACGATATGCAGCATGTTTCAGCTGAAGTCAAAAGACAGTAATAACTAACTTTTTAGAGGGAATTAAATCTCAAACACCTTTTCACACAGAAAGTTACACAACTGTGTATAGGGATTTAACCAGGTTTCTTATCTTTCTTAGAGGAATGCATTTTAAAAAATTCAGTTTATGGAGAATATTTTGAACTCAGAATGTCAACATTGTAGGCTACACAAACACAAACAGACATTCTGGGCCAACCTCGGCATAGTGAAGACTTGGGTAGTCCACTTGAAGAGAAAAGCTTTTGATCTCTAATAGACGATGTGTTATAGTATAGTTTCTGCCATTGTTGTTTGTTTTTTAATGTAACCAAGCTGAGAATGACAAATGCCTGGTCTGCATTTAATGTTTAACATTTATCTGTAATGGTTATGCACACCTTTGTGTACCTGTTTGGCACACCTTTCTGGCCCTGATAAAAATCGTTACTGCGTTCCGTCATTACTTTACATTTCCCAGGACTTCTGCAGTTTTGAAAATGAGCAGATCAATGTAGCCGCTATCTTTTGCGCTCTTAAAATACTGTTGGTTTCATCAAACAGTGCTCCGAGTTTTCCTTGATCTTTAATCCAAAATAGACTGTTCTTAAAAGTGTTTTAAAGGCTATATTGGTATCTGTATCATTAATAGTCTAGATTAATTGAAGTAACCGTAAAATGTTTGAAAGTGTCCAAATCTGGCATTGACACAAAGGTGCTATAGGCTTGATACATCGGCAAACGTTCATATTTGTTTTTGCGTTAACCTTACGAACCACAATCTACTTCCTACGACCCAAAGCAAACGGTTTAACGATATTAGCGATACATTTTTTACCAACTTGCAAAATTAAAATGTGACTAAAGAATGTATCTACTAAAACAGCCACCTCCGTAATTCTACAATTCAGCAAAAATTTGTTTTGTATATATATATACGTATTTTTATACAATATTCTGATTACATTTCCTTCTAAGCCAACTGGCAAATGTGTGTGTAACCGGTGGGTAAACCCCGTATTGTTTTGGTAAATTTGGTGGGTGGGGCGTTCTGCGTGGTTTACTAATCAAGCACATCCCATACAAATATAGTGTACCTGTCATGTTCTCGTTGCTCTCGTGATTACCGTTTGCTTCTAGTTAGTTTGTCATCCAACCCTATATAGCACGTTAGCTTCGTTGTCCCACTGCTTCCCGATGTCCGTCCGTCAGTCATTCGAGAAGGGTGATCGCTGGGCTGACGTCGGTGATCTATGCACTGGCAACTGTAGCGAACTAAGCCTAGTTCGCTTTTGTATATTACAGTACTTTACTTGTACGCTGCTGTACCGCAAACTCGCTGGTTTTACTGTATGTACCGGTTCTTTAAATGCGCTATTGATTTCAAGTAATTACCTAGAGGAGCAGAGCGTTTGTTTGGGGAGGGGGTTGGTCTGTAGCGGTGTTTCCCCTCACTGTTTACGTATTAAAGATGATTGCACCCAGGCACCTGTTTGGCACTGATTTGTGTTTCATAGAGGTTGCACGAGGGTGGTAAGTAATTGTGCACACGTGGATATTCCCTAGTGGTGAGCCATGATTGTCAGCCCACTTTTTGGCATTTAGTAGAGCGGACTTGCTACATTTATGCGTTTTATAGCATTAATTGGTAATGTATTGCTAGCCTGTAATGTATTAAAAGAGGCTAGTCATTTTATTGACCATTACTAAATTATAATAAAATCAGTATTTAATACTGCCTCATTTTAAGGCTCTTTCTTACAGCTTCAACTGTGTCATTGATTATTCCCTTTGCAGATCTCCCAGTGATCCGGTTTTAAACTCTTATGAATTTAACTTTTATTTTGGAATAACGTGTCTTCCTTACTAAAAAGAACCTTTGGGATCCCGTATTGTGTAATTCGGGTGTAGGAATTACTTTCTGTGAAACTATTTCCTTGGGCGTAAGTCCCAATGTGATGTAGTCTGGCTGTGGTTCACATCTACATTTCACCGTTCCATACGTTTTTTAAATGGGAGAATGACAAATCTGGAGCTGTGCCAAAACAAACTGAGCTATATTTTGGCCTGATAATTAGTCAAGCAGGTCTTTTTCCCCTGTCTTGCATAACCTTAGTTTCCAATTTCAGCGACTCACGAAATCAGGATGTTGTAAAGAACGAAAGAAAATGAATACTTTGTTGGCGAGAATGATATGAGCCTTTATCTACAGAATTGTAATAGCCATTCATTTATATTTGCACAACAAGCAGTAGTTGTCTTATAAAAGCAATTACAATAGGTTATTTCATATAAAACGGTTTCGTTTTTTGGACTTTAAACTTGGGGCGTGTTGATTGTAGCAGTGTAGGCTACTCACCACAGGGTTAGTTGGTATTCATACCTTCAGTCATTTGCCCAAAGTGTGATGACAATGACAGACTGTATCAATGAGAGATTAAAATGAATCTCCTGATTAAATAAGGTTGTTGAAAACAGGTGTTTAGGTTCCATAATTTGGTGATGAAACCGATTTTATTTCAATTACCACACTTTCAATATTTTGGACCTCACTGATTTCAGCTAGGCTATATCAATACGCAAATTAAAACATCAAACGTAACATCTTTCAAAATGAATTATTTGCGACAGCACATTACTGAAGATGGAATCAGTACTTCACTGAGAACAGATCTGACACATGAGATGTCCTTCAATTAATATAGAATACCTATTAGTTGTAACATGAATATCGGTTTCGGACATAGCCTAGCCTAATTTACCATTAAGAAAATAACGTTAAATCACCCCTCGTTAGACATTACATGTTTCAAATTAAACAGTTCGTTATACTTCAGGAACTGCAATTATGGTTGGCGTGAAAACCAACATAAACGGGAGTAGGCTAGGCTACTCCATGACCGAGGTAGAGAAATACTGGTATAGTCCATGAGGACATTGTATTAAACTCAGCCCATGATCTGTGGTAGCTAGCCTTTTTCTGGTTCAACCATCACAAATAGTACAATCATAATATTGAAATCAATATATTTTTAATGTACACCTTCAATTGATTGAATCGCGGCTTCATCTTCTCTCCACCCAATTTTCTTCGCTGAGAATACTGTGATGGAAAGGCTTTGCGCGTTAAAAACGCTATGCGTAAAGCCAATTTCATAGCCTATAGACTTATGCTCTGTACCAGATTTAACATATAATGAAATAAGCTATATTAAAAAGTAAATCTGCCTCAGCACCGGCAAACCAGTAGCGAAGCAATTATGATGTAGCTGGAAAAGGGGTTCGATATTATGCAGACAATGGCTAAATATATATATTTTAAAGACATTGTACGCAACACAGTGTCATACATATGCAACATGTTAACAAAAATATAGTTTTACAGAAACAAACATTTTACATAGCCTACCAACATTTTGACATGCCATTATAGCCCATTGTACTGAATTTCTGTATCTCTTCTGTTAATATTGGATAGCACGATAACTTGCGTTTTAAATCAGCCACTGAACAATGAGCAACAACAACTTTTCAGAGAAAGGATCTTGAACAGAAAATATGGGGTGGCTCTTAGAAGAGCCTTTGGGGTATATTTGTCGTGAGATACCACTGTCCAATTACAATCACTCACTGCGCAACTGCAGTTTTAGCTCTGGTAGTTTTACGTGTTGCAGCCATAGGCTTAGCTGCCTTGGGGGTCCTCGCCATTCTCGCTTTCGGCTTCTTGGTTTTCTTGGGGGACTTGGGTTTCTTTGCCGCCGCTGGTTTCTTTGTAGCCTTTTTAGGAGATTTCTTTGCTCCTGATGTTTTCTTCGCTGGAGCCACCTTTCGCTTCTTGGCTGCGGGCTTCTTGGCTTTGGCAGCTGGCCTCTTCTTGGCAGGTTTCTTCTTCTTGGGAACAACTTGCTTATTGGCTTTGAAGGAACCAGAAGCACCGGTGCCCTTGGTCTGAATCAGGCCCCCTTTGGACACCAAACGTTTAATAGCAATTTTGACACGAGCGTTGTTTTTCACAACATCGTAGCCACACACTGCCAGTGCCTTCTTCAAGGCGACAAGTGAAACACCGCCGCGCTCTTTGGATGCGGACACAGCCGTCATAATCAGGTCAGACACTGTTGGGCCAGTCTTTTTAGGTTTGGACGACCGCTTTCTGGGCGTCTTGGCCGCAGGAGGCAATGGAGCCGAGGGAGACATGATCGTTTTCAACGACGGTAGGACAGGTTTTGCAAGCGTCTCACTAGTCTCGGAGAGAGTAAGCTGTAGTGAGCACACAAGTGACAAGATATATTATGTAGATGAGAACCATGTAGACTCAAGTATTTGTTAAGTGGCGCCTTTTTCGCTTTGGATAGTTGTGTTTTCTACCGTGAATAAAACGGTTCAATTTAACCAGAAAACGGGACTAAAACCACTTAAACAATACACCCTATCATAAAGAACGTACAGTGCGTCCTAGTGGAGCATTTTCTTGGCCATTTAAAATAGACATTGTTGTGAATATATAAAATTGCCCGAGTTATGCGCTAAATTGATTTTTGCACGTGGCACTTTTCCAAACATTTGTAAAATTATATCATTCAAACCGTAACGCATACAGGCCAACAATGGCTCGTATTAAAAGAGAACATTCCCTGATTTTTTTTCAGTTCGATTAGTGTTTATGTTGCGTTTAATTAGTAAATTAATACATTTTGGAAAGATCCAAAAACACACCAGTCACTGGCTCAAGCGGGGTAGCACCTCATATTTATTTTGGATACTGAAAACAAGTAGCCTATAACAAGATTATATGAAGGTGTCACATTATACTTTTGCCATTTTAAATATTTATAGTGTAGGTCCTATATAGGCTAGTGGATTATCCTTTAAAAAAAGCAAAGAGTCTTGATTCCGGCGGGGAAACTATGGATCCTTGCCAATATCATGTAAACGTTGTTAATCATGCTAAAGAAAGCGAAAGATTGGTTAACAGGCTACACTATGGAGACAATTCGACTAATATGTGTAGGTTTGCTGCAATAAATGTGAAAGTAAGTCAGGTATAAATCTGGAAAAGCATCCATCTTTATCATTTTATTATTAGCTCCTATATATTTATAATAGGCTATGCATTGTAGTAAAAAAGTGTGATTTTACACTAACATATTTGAAGGAGAATCCTAAAAGTTTGACAGTTAAATGTATTAATTTATATTTTAAAATAAAAGAATATATAATAATGTATAATAAAACGTCACGTCACTTTGCATTACTATAAAATGATAATTTCCGCCTTCTATCTGTCTTTGACACAGTACAATATGATACTAATATGAAATGTAGCCAATGTGACTGTGAATTATTACAGTATTTTTTAAATTTTAAACCGCCATGTTGTTGAGAGCATTATAATGTAGCAGATTATATATATTTCAATTCAAGTGGGACGAATATGTAGGCCTAACTGAACAATTATCACTTAAACCACAGACACATTCAGTAGCCTACTCAATATAAAACAAGGTTGTGCAGTGCACAAATTGTACTTAATATAACATATTTGTATGTTATAAGATTTTGTAATTAGGCTTCGACACGTGTGTAAAACATTTCAAACCTTTTATAAAAACAATACTTTTCTGTCAAATATGCAGACTAGTTTACTCATAGAAGTAAGAGATGTTGACCATGTCGTTAAACAAATTAAACTCGTAGTTTGACAACTATGAAGAGGGCTGGAATTTTACCGAGTCTGTCATTTATCAAATTTAACCTCGATTTTATGTGAATAAGTCAACTCTTTTCCTTTTTTTAGGATTTGTTAAACTTTTGATCTTTTGACGTGATCTCATTACGCACATTCATATAAAGACTCCGTGTCTCCGACCACATTACTGCTTATCGACTAAATAACAATGAATTTTTGAGCTAACGATGGAGTTGACGACCGAGCACGTTCCGTGCGCTGCGGTCGAGCCCCCCAAATGAGTTCAAGGGAATTTTTGACGAACGATGGAACTGCCACGACCGAACACATTAAAGTTTTGAGCATTCAACATATGATCGTAAATTTTACTGTCATGTGTCAATTGTCTTCTAATAACAGAAATGTGATTAAATGTAAATGTCAACATTGGATGTCTAGCCCCGTCAAAGCTTGTGATTGGTTAAAAATTCGTGGGGCCTCGAATAACGTAACGCACTCGCATTGACTGGTGCTTTTCAGTTCGAAACCCGCAATAGAAATTACACTCCATTTACGAATTTCGCCACCTTCACGTTCACAATACATCTCAATCACAATCACAATACAAACATTATTTCTGAGAATGTTTAGCAAACATTCTTCATCATTTTCTGTATCACTACAATCGGAATTCGAAGGCGATAAAACAGATGAACATGCGGCGGAAGTCTATAATTATCTAAATGTTTTTTGACAAATCTCAGTGTGCCAGCTGTAAGCACTCGGAACACAAATCTTAGTTACAATCGTGATATGCCTATATCCAGGAGAGCATTATGAATATTTTATTGTGTATTCAGTTTCTTCATAAACGCCAATGTCCAACTTAGATGTTCTTTCACTTGGCACTGATTTAGTGAATGTATGTGTAACTGAGGAAGTATATCAGGGATTTGTATTCATATTTTGTAGATGGTTCTCTGTGGCTCAGTTGGTAGAGCACAGCGTTGGCAACGCTTAGGTTGTGGGTTCAATCCCCACTGGGGCCACATATACTGAAATATGACTGTATTCATATACTTGTAGATGTTGAGAATTTATTCATGTTTTGTAGATATGTTTAGGGTGATATCAGCTAAATTGGGCCACTTTTTGGTTAATCGCTTGGGAAACTAAGAAAAAAGCAATGTATGACATTGAATTGTGTTTTTATGGTTAATAAGGACTGTTTTTAATATTTTTGTGTTGAATTGATGTAATAAAATATAATTGAAAACATCAGCTGAAAACATCAGACATTTTTTAAAAGATGAGCAGTGTTCAGGTAAAATGGGCCGGCTGATCAGCTAAAATGAGCCACTCAAACTGTGTTAAACGGAGTCATTTCTCATAAAATAATCAAATCATCTTTAATCTCAACACACTAAAACATTGCATTTAAATAACATTAAATGAACTCATGAAGAATAACATTAAAGCATTAAGAATTCATAAAGAATAACATTAAAATTAATTCATGAAGTACCAATTACTTTAGGAACTCATTTTGGAACATGAATGTGTCTGTGCATGTGTATGTGTGTGCGTGTGTGTGTGTGCCTAACTATGCAGGCTTACACATGCATATCTGGAATTAAAAATACTCTGAACAACTGTAAAGAAAGTCATATTAAAACGGGAGACAAGGCTACTTTAGACTGATGCTTCAGTAAATCACTCATTCATCACAGTGTGTGTGTGTGTGTGTGTGTGTGTGTGTGTGTGTGTGTGTGTGTGACAGAGCACTAGATAGTGAGAGCTAGCTCACGATGCGCCCTGGACCAGAGCTAACACACACATACATAATTAGAAGGGAAAATGTGAAAAGATGCATGTAATATATACAATAATATAATAATCTATTAATAGCCTACTTTTAATAAGAGGAACCATCAAAATATCCGCTAAAACTCAATTCAGAAGGTGGCTCATTTTGGCTGAAATGCATGGCTCAATTTACCTTAACACATTAAGGTCAATTGAGCCACTAACAAAAAATGCTTTTTTTATTAAAAAAACTATCAGCATTATATCTGATGGAGGCCATCAGAGCATGTAGTATACATAATCATTTATAGATGTACATTTGTTTTTTATTGATTTATCAACCTTATTATTGACAAGTAAATTTTCATATGTCAGGCCACTCACCTTGAAGTTCTCCTGGGCAGTCTCGATGTGAGGCATTGTCCCGACCACCATAGCAACCATAGACCAATCAAGTCAATTGTTACATGTCAAGTACAGTTGTGGCAACAGTTTAATATCATTTGCAGTCATTGTCTGTTAAAATTTTAAGAGCTGAAGCTCAAACCGCTCATTTTAACCAATTTAAATGGCTCATTTTACCTGATACTCAGTTTTTATTCACATCCTTGATAAAGATGAACAAAAGAGATTGTATAAAATAAACGATATAGGTAATGAGCTTTATTTTATGCTCAAAAAATGCAGAAAATTATATTCTTTAATAATAATGCATTGGCATGAACCACAATCGAACAGTTAACAAATTATATATTTTTTCCGAAGAATCAAGAATCACAAATATTCACACCCCTGTTATCAGTACTTTGTGGTTCCTCCATTGGCCATTATAACAGCAAGTAGTCACCTTCTGTAGTGTCGTACGCGGTTATGGAACTAACCTAATGGTCTGGAGACTGAGATGGTCACATCAGGACATTGATCTTGTGCTCTGTCAACCATTTTCTTAGTTGCTTTGGACTTTTGTTTGGAATCGTTGTCTTGTTGGAAGGTCCATCTGTGGCCAAGTTGTAGCTTCCTGGCAAAGGGTACAAGGTTTTTGGACAAAATGTCTTGGTACATGCTGGAGTTCATGGTTCCATGTATTTTAGTAAGGGCCCCAGGGACTGTGGATGGAAAACAACCCCAAAGCATTAAAGATCCACCACCATGTTTCACCATAGGCATGAGGTGCTTTTTATCATTACTTGCATTCTTTGGACCCCAAACATAATGCTGATGGGCATGTTGAAAAAGCTTGATTTAGCCACAAGGTTCCAATTGTGGTTCAGATGTAGTTTGGTCAATTCAAGATGCCGTTTTTGGTGAATTGAAGTGGCTTCCTTCTTGCAACTCTGCCATAAAGGCCATTGTCATATAGGCGTAGTCGAATCATAATTTTAGACACCTTGTAACCAGGTTGTTTTGGAGATCTTGAACTGTGCCCTTTGGACTTCTTTTTGCCTCTCAAACCATCTCACTACATGTGGGGGCAAGATAGACTTGCGTGCTCTACATGGCAGGTTAGCCACTGTTCCAGTGGCCTTAAACTTCCTAATAATTGACACAACAGTGGAAAGCGGTATCTTTTAGTTTTTTGTAGCCATCTCCTGATCTGTAGAGGTCAATAACCTTTTGTCTGATGCTTTCAGGGAGTTATTTGCCTTTCACCATGACGATGGCTGACCACAGTATTTCAAACAGGTGTTCCCTACTTTTTATAGCCTAGGGAAACAAGAAACCATTGTAGGGCACTGTATAGTTCCACAACATTTCAATGAACCTCAAATAAATTGTATATTTATTAAGATTTGATTTTGTTGGATTCAATTTAAAAGAATAGTTAGGGGTGTGAATAATTGTGATCCAGATGTTTTCTGTAAAAAAAATTTTTAAAACAAAATGTGTTTTTCTGAACAATTGTATTAGTATTGTAGGTTTGGAATTTGTAGGAGCGGCATTTTTTGATCATAAAATACACCTCAGTAATTGTATCCTTTATTTTATATGATTTCCGCATTTTATCTGCTCTATCAAGTGCGAATTTCGATTGTAGTGAAGCAGAAGAAGATGAAGTATGTTTTCGTAGCACATATTTTTTGTCCAATCAAGAGCTTCGAAAGGACGTTCAGCCCTGCCCAACACCCAGCCAAGCCCCATCTAGCGACCGCAGTAAGCTTTTCTTGTTAAATGCAGCGCTGGGAAGTCTGGGGAATATACAAATTGACCCCCGTCGTTACAAAAAAAAAAAAAAAAATGTTTTAGCCAATTTGTTAATTTGACATTTTGTGTGGTTGTAGGCTACTTTGTACACCTATAATGATGGGTATTTATACGCAGAAATTGTAACACTTAACAGCCTAAATTAATGCAGATTATATGCATCTAGATTTAGCCTATAGCCTTCCAACCTACGAATATTTGTAATAGTATATTTCATATAACATGAGGGAGGTTAATCGTTTTCGGCTATTGCTTAAAAATGCCTAGTAATAAAAAAGAGAGACATTCGGTTCAAACTGATTACAACAGTAACTTGACAATTTATACATTTTAAAAGTAGCCTATCAAATGTTTTCCTGGTATTTCAATAACACAATGCTTGCCTAACGGAAACTTTTATGTCGCAGTTGGGTTGCTTGTAACAGACTGAATCGAATTGTCCTTATTTTCACCCATATGTCAAAGCATTGAGCGGGCTTTTCACATGCTCCAAATTCTATGACAGAAAGAGCATGTTGCTGTTCAGAAGCCGCTGATATGTTTTTTTCTTATCTAGCCGCACACCAGTTTGAATATTGGCCAACGCGTCCGCCCAGCTTAGGACCTTGCACGTTGGACTGCAGGAGACGGGCATGGTGCGGGTATAGCTACTCGTTGTCCTCAGTAGAAACCTATCAACGTTGCAAGTACTGAAGCAACAGTTTCCCAGGGTCACAGCACCGGGATATTCTCATTCTCATTTTTGGGAAGTAATGCGTGGCAACGACTAAAAGTAAATATCAGGGTTTATTCCTGATGATATTCTTAGCAATTACGCTTTCGACCAGTCTTGTTGGATTGCCTTTAGAAGCAGGCTAACACGCGGAGGTAAATTTATATTATGTCCTACGCCGTTCATTGGATAAACCACCGAATATGTGTACAGCCAATTATTAGAGAACACCGATCCCGAAGGGTCTGCTCTTAAAAGAGCTATAGCTACTGGTGGATGATACGGTCTTTCAGTTGAATGCAAGGGTGTGACAGAAATTAACATTCGTTACTTGTCTTATCTGCAGTAAAAACGTGCTATTTATATGCGCCGGAATACCACCAGAATAGCCAATTAAGTAGCATAATTTGTTCATTAACCCAAACGTTTTACACTCCTATAAAGGGAACCTTTCTTATTAATAGATTTAATTACATTTAGCTAGGGCAATAAATGTTGATTGCAGAATAGAAAATAATTTAAAATATGTAAATGTAGGCTACCATTACCCTTGTATTGTGTCGGACAGATTTGACCCGAATTTAGGTGTTTATCATCACAAAAAGGCTGGTTAACATACTTGTTTTAGCCTGAGGCCAGGTGACTTTGCCTAATTTGGGGTCATGAACTTCTATACAGAATATTGACATCTTGATGTTTTTGTTTATTTCTATATGCACTTTGCACCCCATTTTGATGTTTTGGCCATTTTTGGCCACAAAGGAGAATAGGCCTTTATGAACTAGCAGCTAGTATAAATAAGAGGGACACTTTGTTTTTCTCTCACTCTCACTCTCTCTCACACACACACACACACACACTCAAACACACACACACACTGTTCTCACCACAAGCATAAAGACTATCCCAAATAGATGCAAATATTTTTTCTTACTTTTATTTGAACTAAAGGCATATTTATAAATATATTTTATCTTCAAAAAGCTTACCAATGCCTCATAGACATAACATGAGACAGATGCAGATCTAAGTTGTGGGAATCCACTCTGTTGCTGTCTGAGAGGGGCAACACTGATATAAAAAAGGTCCCACTCACCATTTACTCACTCAATCACTCAGAAGCAATTGTCAGAAGAGGAACATGAGCAGAAGACTCATGTACAGCCAGTGAAGCCCTCGCTGTACTCTTAGACAATGATAATGACAGTGAAATAGAGGAGGAAGTGTCTGAAACTGAGGGCAATGTTGAACATACACTACCAGTCAAAGGTTTTAGAACACCCCCTATTTCCATTTTTTATTGACATTTAAGCAGTTCAAGTCCAGTGAATAACCTAAAATGGTACAAAGGTAAGCGGTAAACTGCCAGAGGTTAAAAAAAAAGTTTAGGTTACCAAAAACGTAAAAAATAATGTACATTTTATGGCAGTGAGTAGTTTCCTACACCATCAAAAGGCACTTGGAAACTGGAGGAAACTCTGACAGGAAGAGGTCTGGCAGACCCAAAGCCACAACAAAATCAGAAGACAAGTTTCTGAGAGTCAACAGCTTGCGTGATAGGCAGCTCAGAGGACAGCTTCAAGCACAGCTTAACACTGGTTGAAGTAAGGAAGTCTCAGTTTCAACTGTAAAGAGAAGACTGCGAGCTGCAGGTTTGACAGGTCGAGTGGCAGTAAGAAAGCCATTGCTAAGATGGCAAAATAATAAAAAGAGGCTTGCTTGGGCCATGAAGCGCCACCAGTGGACTACTAAAGACTGGAAGAAGGTCTTATGGACCAATTAATCAAAATTTGAAATCTTTGGTTCATCACGCAGGGTTTTTGTATGCCGTTGAGTAGGCGAAAGGATGGTTCCTCAGTGTGTGACACCAACTGTCAAACATGGAGGAGGAAGCATGATGGTCTGGGGCTCTTTTGCTGGATCCAGAGTTGGCGACTTGCACAGAGTGACTGTTAACCCACGTTAACCCATTACTTGTTCCCTGAAAAGGGCCTTTTTTATAACTCTGAAATGTACATTATTTTTCAGTTTTTGGTAACCTAAACTTTTTTTTTTAAACCTCTGGCAGTTTACCGCTTACCTTTGTACCATTTCAGGTTATTCACTGGACTTGAACTGCTTAAATTTCTGTAAAAACTGGAAAATGGGGGTGTTGACCGGTAGTGTAATTCGGACTACAATAAATCATCCTCTGATTCATTGTAGTCCGTCAATCCGTTGATGTGGTTCTGTGTGGCTCAGTAGGTAGAGCATGGCGTTGGCAACGCTTAGGTTGTGGGTTCAATCCCCACTGGGACCACATATACTGAAAAATGTATGCATTCACTACTGTAAGTCGCTTTGGATAAAAGCATCTGCTAAATGACATATATTATATTATATATATTATGTGAGTTACAGGTCATAATGGATATTATTGTGCCAAATCTGCCCCTCATTAAATGCAAGACAAACATTACATGTGTAAGATACTAAAAACATGCCAGCAATTATTTTTTAAAGCACATTATGACCATCATGGCCAGTTTAATGAATAATTTGTACATTTTGTGTGCTTTGTAATGAAAAATGAGTGGTGTAATATCAAGGGAAACCTGTCCTATATGGACAAAAAACTGAAATATCTGGTCAAGTTTGTAATGATAGTCAGTGACATGATGATAATTTCAAATAATTAGTTTTTGAGGAGGTTAAATATATATATCATACAATTTTGAGGTGACTTGTATAGCACCGGCTATTTTTGGCCGAAACGCTATTCATTGGGTAAACATTGAAACATAATACAAGTTAAAAAAGGTTCAGGAAAGGTTCAAGGTACAATGTAGAATTCTCCTGGCAGGAAACATACCAAAATAAAACAAATACCAACATACACAATGTACCTTGGTATAGATTCTACAAATGTCTTAAACTACTGGAGTTCCCTCCTTGGATGAAGAAGGAAGCTAATTATAAGTCACCTGGTTACACAACAAAAATTCCATCATCTGGAATGAGTTTTGTTGATTCTACAAATGTCTTAAACTACTGGAGGGATGCAACACCATTCTTACACAAGAAATTCCATCATCTGGCGTTTGTTGATGGTGGAATCTCCCATAAGTGTTCTGGGTTGAGATCTGGTGACTGCGGTGGCCATGGCATATGGTTTATATAATTTTTATGCTCATCAAACCATTCTGTGACCACTCATGCCCTGTGAATGGGGAGGAGACCACTCCCATCAGGATAGAAATCCTTCACCATAGGACGAAGGTGATCACTCAGAATGGCTTTGTATATATGGGCGTTTACCATGCCTTCTAAGGGGTTGAGTGGACCTAAAACATGCAAGGAAAATGCATCCCACACTGTAACAGAGCTGCCAGTATCCCTCATTTACTCAAGTGTTACCTGTATCCCCTGCATATTTTAAATAAATGGAAGGAAAGGTAATTAACTGTATTCAATTCTAAGATTAAACACTGTGGCTTCTCATGGCAATTTTAAACAAGCACACAAAGAAACACATCAATGGAGCAACCTCAAACTGAAATGTGTTATACATGAACATGCTTCTATTGGGGTTTGAGTAAAGTGGACCAATGAAACTGCAATTCTGGACCAATCACACGGTACATTATTTTTATATGACAATCATTGAAACCTCTGGAAATGTTGTTCCTTGGAAGAGAAAAAAAAAAAGTCACCAATACATTTAAAAATGAAGTCAATCTATAATGCCATTCAAAAGATATTAATCAGAACACTCACTGCCTGCAGACAGACATTAGCTTTCTTTACATGTCACTCGCAAACCTAAGCAGAGTTTGACAAAGGAGAATTGGACATGGTTGAAATACTCCTGCTTTAATGAGTTTCACTTCTCCATTTCTGGAGATGATAGGTTAAAAGACATATCTGACCTCCCTTCCGCTGTAACACAGTACACGGGTTGTATGGAGTATTCAGGTAGTTACTTGTGGTTTCCACGCACAATCGCACAACTGCACACAACTGCATTTAAAAGGTAGAGCACCACAACATTTTTCAAAGGGGCTGATGGGAGTCTGAAACATAACATAGGGAACTGAATAGACCATGAGAGAGTGAACTGAATTTTAGCAGAAGAAATTAAAAAACAGAACTTGTAAAGGGGTTATCAGTTTGCCTGTTTAAAAACAGTTTGTGGTAAAAAAAATACAAAATGAACATTTAACCATTTTTGGAAAAATCTAACTATTTACTAAATTCTTATAGTTTAAACCTTTAAATGCTAAACGATTAACACCTTTAGTCCTCATACTCAATGAAAGTACTTTCAACCTTCAACACACGTCACTGAAATACCTCACACATACATAACACACACACACACACACAACAATGAACTTCCTAAAATAACTAAATGAAAGGCAGAACACAATGCACCTTACATTTCCAGGGCGATTACAGTCAATTTTTCAGTTGCTTCTCCGCCATCCATGAAGTATTAGAGGAATGAGAGATATGAACAGGTGGGATATTCTAGACATTTTCATTTTCTCTTATTCAGTGTGTAGGTGAGTATGCTAATCACTTTGATTCAATCAGAGAAAAAAAAAAAAACCCTCTGAATGTACCGAAAATATATACATCTTTTTACAAATGTAATTTTAAGATATTTCAGCAAAAATAATGGACCAGCAGCTAGCTATGACGTGCAGTCAGTGCAAGAGGTGGTGATAACACTTTGAAATGATGGAGGTACTAAAACCACAGACTGTTCTAAGGATGGTGCAAGCACTGTTTTTTCTTCATAAATGCACTTATAAACGCAGACACCCGAGTGTCATTGAACTACTTGCATCAACACTCCACCAATCAGCATTGTCCTTTCTTTTGTTGTGAGTTGCCATGCTGTACATATCAATGAAGGGACACTCCAGAACAGGAACAGTATGGCTGCTTGTAGCTCTGCCGAATCGATGCACCTGCTTGATATCTGATTAGTGAAGTATTTTTGTGAACACAATCATCAAAGTTCAAATCCACAGAAAACTGCAAATCCACTGGACAACTGGGTTCAGGCTAAAGCCTGGTCAACAATCTATTGGTCAGTTTAAATCCTGCACACCAGGAATCACCTTTGTCCTTAAAATTTCACCTGAGACCTGTGACACTGTTCTGCACGTGATAATTCACTGACTAAGCCTCAGTGCCTGCTTTATTTACAGCCCCGTCTTTGATGGGGGTTGGCTGTGCCACAGAATTAGGAATGAAGATCCATCCTTTCAGTGTTCTGTTTCGCCGCCTTACCTGTCCCTGGTGGAATTATGTCAAATCTGGCAACCGAGAAAGAGGTAGACCATTCCCCCAACCCCCGACCACCCCCCTTCTCCAACATCACATCAGCAGTGAAACCATCACTCCAGGGCCATGCCCGCAACCCTGCGCCAGTGACTGTGGTGTGTCCACGTGATAGTCACAGAGAGGATCGCCTCATGAGTTTTCGAAAGGAAAGGGAGGGACAGCAAGCGTCAAACATCAACAGTTATTGAGCAGCCTGGCCCTCAGCTCCTTGACCCTGGGGCTCTCCTTCACGCTGCCCACGTCGATGTTGTAGACGGTGGTCTGCAGGAAGGTGTAGACGCTGCTCAGAGCCTCGTCGTATGACAGGCCGAACACAAAGTGCGCCTTGAAGAGTTCGTCGAAGGCCCCCAGGGAGCAGTTGGCCTGGCAGGGGAGCAGGTGGTGGTCCAGGGCCAAGTAGAAGCTCTGAATCTGGTCTCGCCTGCTGCCCACCGCCACCAAATATGGCTGCCGCTGGCCCTCCGTGCTGCCCGGACGCCACTCTGTTCTAGACTGAGAGAGGGAATCCAACGTCAGCCGCAACGCTACACCCAACACTGACCAATTATCACTGATCAAGATGGCCTATTAAATACAGAACAATGCTAGTGAATTATGTTATTACTACTTCCATGTCAATAGCAAGCTTTGTATCATAATACCTTGTAAAACTGGACGACGCGATCGACCGCTTCACGAGCGCTAATTTTGGCAGATTTTCTCCCTCCGGGTGGTGGAGGCAAGAGATGAACTAGCAGCAAAACAGAGGCCATGTCGCTGTCCCAGCCTGTGGAGAGACGCACGTGTACTCACTGAAACACAGATCCTTCCCACGTTGAACTTCCTAAAAAAGACGACGTAGATGCGCATAGGCATAACGTACCCAGCACTTCAGGTACATCTTGGTCACTGCTAGGCTCGTACTCAGCACACTTCAGCAAGCAGCACAGGTCTGTAGGCTGTGTGAGGGACCTGGCCTCTTTAATGACCTTGGCCTTGAAGCTGCTGTCCCAGTTCTCCAGCAGCTTGCAGGAGGTCTCTAGCCCAAACAATAGAGTGAAGTCCTGATTCACCTGCACAAGGAAGAGGGGAAGATTTAAACAAGAGGAATGCTAAAAAATAATAATGAAAAACAACATCAACAACAAAATATATGAACACTTGCTTGATAAGACAAATTGGCTATCAATTGGACATCATAAATAATAAATAATATGTGCAAATGAAAAGGCAATTTACTGCCACCTACTGGTCTGGACAGTTAACAACGCTAACATGCAGTTGGTGTTAAATTCGCTTTTGGAGTGACAGCATATTAGCCTGGCTTAGGAATTTAGAATACATTCTGCATCTAACACTTGATGTTGTTAGATATAGAAAATTAAGATGCCCACACACAATATAAAATTAGGACTTAATGAGTTGAGGAGCATCTCATGAGGAAATGCCAGACCCCCAACACAGTAAATCTAACATTGATGCCATTTTGAGTCAAAACTCAGAGTAACTCACCAGGCCCTTTGTGTCCAGAAGTCTGGTGAAGGTGGAGAGGACGGTGCCGGTCTGCTGCGGGTCGTGGACAAGCTGCTGCCGATACTGAAAGGTCTGTCTCATCTTCAGGAACACTTGCTCCTGTTCAGTGCACTGGGCCATGTATAGGATGGCCTCTTTGCACACCTCCCCCTGCAGCTGCTCTCCCAGGTGGGTCTGCCTCTCGAAATTTGGGCCTCTGCTCACGGTGGGCCTCTGCTCCCCTCCGCCCCTGTGGAAAGTCTTGCGCTGCACCGTCTTCAAGCGCCAGGCCAGGTACCCCGTCCCATTCTGACCATCGTAGAAGTGCTCCTGGGGGACAGACACCACTAATGGGCAACCGTACTTGGGGACGGCTTTTCAATTACACAACATTTCATCACATTTTTTAAACGCATTCCTACATTTCTTTGTCAAATTTTTCCTCCAATTTTAATGCTGAATCGTATCTGGGCCCATCCCATTGTTGCAATGTTCTGTCAATTTTGGAGGGGGTGCAATATCACACTAAATGCATGCATTGTACATCCAGCCTGCACTCATTTTCACTCTGAAACTGAGCTGTGCAGTTATGTTACACTTAAGGACAGCACAACTAGAGTAGCCGGTGAAGGCAGATAGTATGTGCCTAATTGACGAGAGGGGGCGTTATGGCATAATGATGTGGGGAATATATTGCAAACTCCCTCCCTGGGTGACACAATAGTCAATTACATGTCACCCCACAGGACTGCTGGCCACACTGTGTCACTGCACTGTGAATTACGTGCTTTAGCTGGAGAGGCCACATGTCACATGATATTGAATCTTGAATCTTTGAATCTTCTAAGCTGGATTTTCATCAATCATCACAGCAGCAAAAGCACTTGTCAGCAAAACATCAACTCCACTCACAGCCTTGTACATACTGCACACTTACATAGCCTTTCTGAGAGAAGGGATCCTTCAATGAGGGGAACAGTGTGATAATGCCCAAAGCATAGAGTTCTCGCACATTTTTGGGTGGAATTCTCCTAAAGAAAAAAACAGAAAAACAAAGAGAACAGGACAATCCACAGACCAAATAATTTGCATTAATTCATATTTATTTGGAGATGGCAGTGCTTTCTGAGGTGTAAAAAAAAAAAAAAAAAAAACAAAAAAGGTTTGAGAACCATGTTACTTTAGAGCTTTGTGAGTTGTAGTGCACGTGGAACATGTTTGAAGTCAATTGAATGTTTACCCCTGTGTTTCAGTCATGTGGGCCACCAGCATGTTGATCAGGTGTCTCCTCGTGGTGTCGGTCAACGTCCCCTTGGCCCGGTACTCCTTCACGACCCGTTCCCCATCGGGCCTCCTGGCCAGAACTGCTTGGACCAGCTGTTTTCATGGAAACCCATGGATAGTTACAACACAATGTGAAACGTGCCACAATTAAGAGCAAGCATGTCACTGGTAACGGGAATTGACCGCGAACACAAAATGTGATGGACCGTTGGAATCCATACGGCTGCCTCGATCAGGCTAGTTTCTTTTTGTAGCAGAACAGTGAACTACTAAGAGAACTAAGGAGAACTCTCTCACCTCTTTGGCCTCTGCGGCCATGTTGTCGACTTCAAGAGAAGGGCAGGGTCTTTTGGCTGAGGAGCGTCTCCCTGCCCGGGATGGTCCACTTTGGCTGACCGAGGGAATTACTGGTATGTCCGGGCAAGAACCGATGACCATAGGGACCATGGGATTTATAGGCGTTGTAGGGCTTCCTGAAGAGACCATCACATGACAGAATTCAGAATAAAACAGGAAAAATGTGAAATGTGAAAATATTGCTTGTGCTTACATGAGGACATAAATATCACATAAATATATTCACGTGATAACACTCTCCTTTTTGTGAAAGAAACAATACGGTATCACCAACATTTGCAATGTGGTGAAGAGCCTGCACTAGTTGGAGCACTTAAAAAGATCAAACTTGGGGCCTCGCGGGTGGTGTAGCGGTAGAACGTCTGACACTGCACCGGGGTCGTGCCAGTTTTGGCTCTGGCCGTGAGTGCCACCAGGTGGAGGCAATTGGCTGTCCTCCCCAGGGAGGGGGGAGGGATAAAAACCGAATGAGCTCGCTGCATATACAAGTGGTCCTGTGTGTTACGGTGACAGGCTTTGGCTTAGGTGGGTGCCGGCTCGGAGGAGGCGGTGCAGTGCTCACTACCGGTCTCTGGACTACGGCAGCGAGTTCTCATACGAGGGAGGGGATAATTGACATGAAAAAGAGAGTTGATTGAAGCTACCCATTGTTGGTCAAATGTATTTTATTTTCCACTGTCTTTGTCTATACTTGAGTTTGGAGAAGTCATATTGTTAGAATTCTATGATGGATACTAAATTGGGGGAAAAAATGGGAATAATTATTTATTTTTTTATTTAAAAAACTTACTGCCACTGGAATTTTTAACAGTGAAGCATAAATCAGGCTTGGAATCAAACAGCCCTGGGAAAACCTCCGTGTCAAACATGTTCAGGTCCGAGTCTTCAGAGAAGTCAACATTTTTCCCGACTACAAGAATACAAGACAATATGGCATAAGAGCAAAATAAGAGTTAACACATCCATAATGGCCCTGAATGCTTTTGACAACTTAAAATATTGTATTTTTAACAAATGTTACAGTAGTAAACAAAACACATTATACACTGTCATTCAAATGTAACTTTGTTTTCAATGTAATGTCCAATTAGTGTTGTAGTAATAGCCAAACCCATCTCCCTTTAAATGACTACAACACTGGTGTCAGTAAAGAGTCTGCTAACGGAATCTTATCCACAGAGTAGAAGATGCATTAAGTCATTGACATGGACAGTAATCTTCCACAGGAAATTCAGTTATAATACCACCTACAATTCAGCTATAATACTAGAATGCATGCCACACCATTGGGAGGTTTGGACTTTGCAAAGTACTGGATACACACCTGACCCATCCTGATGTGACCGTTCCACGGAAGGTCTGCTTTCAGGTGACTGAGGTGGGAATGACACAGTTTTCCTGCACATGTCGCAAAATGGCGGCTCCAATTCTGCAGTCTTCCCACAAACGGCACAGAACATGTCAATCTGGAGGGGAGAGAAGGTCACAATAACCATGGGAGCATGAGAGCGAAAGAATGACAGAGAAACAAGGAAAAGGGGACACATGCAGTATGGATGAAAGAGCAAGTAAGAGTGACAGGAAATGTACTACTTCCGCAGATGACTTCGCATCCTTCTTTCGCGAGACGGTCAATGACATTTGCAACTCCTTCCCCCATCCTCTCCCTCATCCAACCCTCCCTCACCCACCTCGCTACCTAAACCTCTCACCCCTCTGTCCTCCTTCTCACCCCTCCCCGACTCAGACCAAAACACTAGAGCGGGCTGTCTATAACCAACTGTCATCTGCTATAGAATGACCTGCTTGATCCTAACCAATCTGGGTTCAAGGCAGGCCACTCCACAGAGACTGCTCTCCTTGCAGTCACTGAGGCTCTTCAAACGGCTAAATCCCAATCCCTTAGCTCCGTCCTCCTCCTCCTCAACCTGTCAGCTGCATTTCATACCGTGGACCACCAGATCCTGCTCTCATCTCTCGTCGAGATGGGAATCTCTGGATCTGCACTAACATGGTTCAAGTCCTACCTAGCTGACTGGTCCTACCAGGTGGCCTGGAGAGGATATTTTGTTTTAGACACCAACCTTCATGTCTACCTCTGGGTCCTCTTGTTTGATGAGGGGATCTGAATGAACCTGGTTCTCCTGAGATTCTGAAAAGTCAAAGAGGTTGCATAGTTTACATTTTTATTCACCGCAAAATTACGGATTATGAGAGGTAAAGTCACCAGCAGTGATACTTGCGAATTGTCAAAGTCTGTGACCATGTGACGTGCATTTTATCTGGGGGTTGGGCTTCGGTTTGGAGTGCATGATTACAGAGTACTATAGCTTGCTATGGCAAAACGTAGACTAAATGTTTAAATAATTAAATAAGATTAACAGACAGATTAAATAATAGAATAATATCGATTTAGATAACGCTAGAAACAGTCCGCATCTGAGTGGAGTTCACAACCTCTGCCCAGATATACTTTAATACCATACAGTAGTGCTGATTATACATTTCAAGATCTGCAATTTTATTATGGTAGTTAAAGGATTTATTATAACAGAAATTACACATTTCAAGGCCCACAAGTAGCTCTGTCAATCTGCCTCCACAACAAAAGACTGGACATCAGCGATTACCCGCACCGTTCTTCCTGGACTCTCTCTGTGACTGTAACGTTAGCGCTTTCTCTGATTGCTGCAGTTTGGTTTTTAAACTGGCGTTTTCTTCTTCATGTTGGGCTATAATAGACTGAAAGTTGAGGAAGCTGTCCTCGTACAGCTGCGTTATCTCGCACACAGTATTTCGGACCAACACGTCCATAATAGAAGCGAGTTGGTTCTGAAACGCCAACACGGAGCCTGACATTGTTGCTTGATGTTGATGTTCTTCATCACTTGTTTTTCATGGTGGTGTAACGAAAGTATTTTGGTACTTTATCGCCCTCTATCGTATTGGAGCAGGCGAAGAATGAACGGTCAAAGACAATGGAAGGACTTGAGGTTTACCGCTTTTGTTGCTAATTGAGAATATCGACGATACAACGAAGGGCACCGTATTTTCTCTATCATAATCATGAGCAAAGTCAGCCAGTGCCATCAAAAATTAATTACAGATTTCTCATGGAGGCATCTTGGCTTTGCTTTTCAGATCACTTTTTAAAGTGTATCATGATCAGTTTGAGCAACACAGTAAACTATGACGCGAATCACACATATATCTTTTCACAAATATATCTGCACAGAAAAGTATACCCTTCCATGCTGTTATCTGTCACACTCCCAGAGGTGATTGAGGACGATCACCTTAAGCATAAGTATTGCCAGAAACACTTACTTAAGCATGAAAAGACTCTGATAACCCATATGAAGTATGTGTGCTGCCACCAAAAGCAAAGCAGAACTAAGCATTAATGTGTATTTTGGTGTATTTCAGGTCTTTTTCTACAACTGTAACTCTATATCCTACCATTTTCTCTTAATCACTTTTTAAGGTGTCAGTCTTTTTCCCCACATGGGCTGAAATGGGTTTTTAAAATGTTTTTTTAATTTCCTCTGGAAAATGTCCATTGTGATGCACCTGGGTGACAACTTGTTTGTAAATGGTGCTATACAAAATAAAGATTGATTAATGGATTTAATTACAATAATCATGACCAATTTATAGGAATGGCTTAACATCAAACTCAACATTCACCATTTGTCTCAAAAATAGCCTATTTGACTAATCACACTTGCACAAATATTTGGTTCAGCTAAAATTCTAATATTTGTGTAATCCACACTGTGTTGGACGTCGGAACTCCAGAGGAAGAGGCGCGGTGTCCCGTAAATTATGATTATTTGAGTTCGTTGTTTTTACCCGAAAGCTTCGTGGCGAGTAGGGTGAAGATTTTGTCTGTTTTGTGGTTGTCTTTGTTATATGTTAACCTGCTACTCCCACTGTCTCTTCCCCATGTCTGGGGGGAGAGACAGGAAAAAATAAATAAAATCAGGTCCGTAGACAGACAAACTCCACTGTCTCCTGGCTGCTCTGTTCCCGTTCAGGGTTTGCCACATGGCGTGTGACACACACCTAGTAAGCATTTGAAGGATCACTGGAGCCTAAATAATTCCTGAATAAGTCATGGAGTGTTGAAACATTTAATAAAGCACTTTTTAATAAAGATATGTTTGAGTTATTTTACACTTCTGTGCCTTGTTTCTTAGTCTGTAACATTATGCCAGATTCAAAAATCTAATCTGTGAACATTTGAGATGGTGAGCACCAACTCAGTGACTTAATCCAGCCTCTAACCTAACAGTGGTGCTGATATGGATAACTTTCTTTGGTTTTCTTAGATTTTCACCAGGTTTAACATTCAATATGTTGTGTTGGTTTAATGTGCTGCCACAATGACAAGGGCCACCTTGGGCTGTCTGTGAACTCTACTCTATACTGCCTTATTGGAGAGTGCAGCAAATTAGTGAAAAATGTGGGTATATGTGATAACAGCACCTGTGTGCAGCTATATCAAGGGTGTCACAGGTAGGGGTTGGCAAAATAAACCATATCATAAAATATGTTGAAGTTAAATAGTGATTTATGCAATCATGGTGTAGAAATGTAGGCCACAGAAGGGGATTGTTTTAGCTGCTCCTACACATTAGTAAAGTGTGTTTTCACCTTTAATTATTTTTTATAATTAGAGGTTCTAAAGATTACATCTGTTTTGTTCTAGACAGGGACAGTTTATATATATATCCCCCAAAATCAATTTAATCCCCCAAAACAGATAGCCCCAGAACTCCTTTCCACAGAGAAATGTAATGATTTTGCTTGCTTTTTTAATGAAAAAATCAAAACGATCAGACTGACCATCAACCCTACACAGTCAAACAGTGAAATTGTGCCATCCCTATGATCACCTACAAATAATCTGGCAACTATGTCACGTTTTAATATAATTGACCAAAAAACTTGAGGAAACAGTACAGCATCTTAAATCATTGACATGCTGTACTGTCTATAAAAACTGATCTGCAGCAAATGGTCAATGGCTCACTAATGTCAGACATTTTCCCAAAGGCACTAAAAACAGCTGCTATTAAGCCACTCTTAAAAAAGAGAACTCTGGATGCCTCTGTGTTAAACTATAGACCTGTCTTCCCTTTATAACTAAAATCATTGAGAAAACCGTTTTAATCAACTCAGTAATTTTTCAAACTCCAGCGATCTTTTTGACAAATTTCAGTCAGGCTTCCGACCTCACCACAGTACTGAAACGGCTCTTACAAAAGTGTTAAATGATATACGGCTGAATACTGATTCAGGAAATATATCAGTTTTGGTTTTACTAGACCTCAGTGCTGCATTTGACACTGTAGATCATAGAATACTGCTGGACAGGCTAAAAAACTGGGTAGGACTTTTGGGAGCAGCCCTTACTTGGTTCAGGTCTTACTTAGAAGACCGGAGTTACTTTGTCACCATCGGCAGCTATGAATCTGATAGAGTGGCTATGACATGCGGAATTCCCCAGGGATCTGTTCTCGGACCACTTTTGTTCAATCTGTATGTGCTGCCTCTGGGCCAAATCCTACAAAACAACAACATTGATTATCATAGTTATGCAGATGATACACGATCTGGCTCTCTCACCAGATGACATCAGCCCAATAGACTCACTGTGTCAATGTTTAGAGCAAATAAATAATTGGTTGAGCCAAAATTTTCTTCAATTAAATAAGGACAAGACGGACATTATTGTGTTCGGCAACAAAGACAAGAGAATTACCATTAGTAAACACCTTGAGTCCCGGGCTCTAAAAACCATAGAACAAGTGTGAAATCTTGGCGTTCTAATAGACTCAGATCTTACTTTCACCAGCCATATCAAAGCAATCACCAAAATAGCTTTCTATCATCTAAAAAATATAGCCAGAATCAGGGGTTTAGTGTCCCAAGAGGACCAAGAGAAGCTTATCCATGCTTTTATTTCCTGTAGGGTGGACTACTGCAGTGGTCTCTTAACTGGTCTACCCAAAAAGACCATTAAACAGCTGCAGCTCATTCAAAATGCTGCTGTTAGAGTTGTATCTAGGACCATACAGAGAGTAATGAACAGAGCACATTACTCCGGTTCTAAAATCTCTACACTGGCTTCCCGTTAGTTACAGAATAGATTTTAAAGTGCTGCTACTAACTTTTAAATCACTGAATGGCTTGGGCCCGGAATACATCTCTGACATGTTTACAGCATATAAACCGAGTAGGGCTCTTAGATCCATAGACTCAGGTCGGCTAGTAGAGCCCAGGGTCCACACTAAAATTGGTAAAGCAGCATTTAGCCGTTATGCTGCATGCAACTGGAATAAACTGCCAGAAGATCTTAGATGTGCCCCCAAATGTAGCAGTTAAATCCCAGTTAAAAACATTTCTCTTCTCATGTGCCTACGATTAAATGTTGCACTCTATTCTTACTGCACTTTATCTTAACTTAATTTTAATAATGTATTGTGTGCTATTCATATCTCTGTACTCTTTTAACTATTTTTATGCTTTATGCTTCTTTTTGTTTATTCTTATGTAAAGCACATTGAATTGCCTCTGTGTATGAAATGTGCTATACAAATAAACTTGCCTTGCCTTGGTCTGCATGCCAGGTTTTTTTATTTTTAGTGGTTAGTAGTGCCGAGGACCTTCCGGACCTGTGGGGACAGTGATACGCATACAAGCGTTTAAATCTGCCATTAAAAAGGAAAAGAAGAAGAAGAACCCAGGCCTTTTTTTTTTTTGGTAGAAAGCTCTTCCGGGTTAGTTGACAGGTAATATTGGTTGTTAGTCATCTGTCGAGCCAGATAGTTCTGCAAAAATGTCAGTGTCTCATGAATCCGTGATCACGTTTCAGAACCAACTCGCTTCTATTATGGAGGTTTTGGTAAAAAATGCCGTCTGCGAAATAACAAAGTTATTCGAAAACAGGTTAGGTGAAATTCAGTCTATCAATGTGGCACAACGTGAGATGGAAAACTGCACGTCGAAACACAAACCACAGCAACCAAGTAAAATACCAGGAACGGGGGGAGAATACAACGTGAACGGTCCCGGTGGAAATGACAAGACAGAGTTCGATGCCTGGGACGAACACCTCTCCGCTGGTACCATTAACGTATTTGGACACTTTGTTTCCAACGATAATGAAAATGTCACAAAGATATTAACAGGTAAGCAGATCTAACGTTGGTAGCATTATAACTTGCTGGTTCGATTGATCAGTATACTAGAATTAACGCATAGATGCTATATAAGTTCGAATAGGTGGTTAAAATATATGTTATACGGTAGTATGTTAACGCCCACTCAATGCCGAAGTCACAGCGTGTGTAAATGGCTAACTAATTAAGAAAGCTTTAGCTAGCTACGCGTATATTTATTTTTATGGTGTGCAATTTTAACTAACCCGTTTGCTAAGCTGATGTAGCCTACATTAACGTTAACGAAGTTAGTTAATTTAGTTTAAAAAACGAAACTTGCTGTAAAGCATGTTGGCGAAGTACTAGTCAAGTAGTTCAAATTCGACACCTTTTTCCTTTGCAAAGTAGGCCTACGGATCCCATATAAAGTTGACAAACAATGCATATGCGCGCTCAGACTGGATCTAGAATGACGTCGAAATTGATGTTACTGAATGGAATTAATGTAACTGGCCATTCTTAAAGGCATACTTAATCTTAAAGGTATACTTAAATTGAAATAACATTGTTTGTAGCATCTATGTTTATTGAAAATCAAGTTTTTTTGAGTACATGAGATATTACTTTGGCCATATGCATACGTTTAAACAACCTATTAACCTTAGTTTGGCATGCATTCACACTCTTAAGAAATCACTAAAGTTTAGCGACAACAGCAGCACATCTGCTAGCCATAACCGATTTCAGTTAGGTAGCAAGTCCGTTTGTCTAATCAATGTTAGTTCGCTAGCCAGCTGTACAAGACTACTTAAAAAAGGGGGAACAAATTAAGCTCATGTTAGCTAATGTTTGAAAGCTACTTAATGTTCAGTTTTTATATGACGTCATCTGTACAGATTTAAAATACGATATTGACAAGGCATAGTAAATGTTAAATGAATTTGAATTACAAATAAAAAAAGACGATAATTGATTGCGTAAGTATTCGCCCCTTTTGCTAAAATACACCGAAATAAAATCTGGTGCAATCAGTTGTCTTCAGAGGTCACATAATTATTTGATTGGAGTCCACCTGTGTACAATTATGGTGTTTCAAATTATTTCAAATTAAATGCAGCAGTCTGAGAGGTCCCACAGTTGGTCATTTCCTATAGTTAAGGCCATGCGTTTTTCACCACCTCAAGAAGCTGCAGTTCCTTTCTGATCTGCACTCTTTTTTCAGTAATTAGTGGCAATTACTCAAATGAGCATGACCAATTATACAGTTAAGTGCCAATCTGAGTGTTGGTGTAAGGGCAAGTCTACAAATTGACGTTGTCCCCGAGAGTGGAGTTTCCTATTATGGACAAGTTTTTACATCTCTACAACAAGTCATGAAAGAGGAAACCACAAATGATCTGACAATGATTAAATTCAACACCAAAATATAAAATACTGTGGTCCCATAACTGGATTTTAATAATCAAGGCATCCCATCAATACAATTTTTGTTATTTATATTTTTATTTTGCCTTTAGGCTGTCAAAAAACATTTTTATTTTGCTTTCAATTGTTTTTATAAGTTTGTGCAGTTTAAAAATATCCACCCTCTCATTTAAATATCAGTTTCTTTGCTCCAGGACGGGCATGATATGTCCTACAGAAGTTTCAACAGACATATTTTCACAGTTGGAAGCAGTAGCCTACATACAAATCAATCAGTATGATTATGTGTGGATGTGTGCAGCGCCAACTGCTGACTAGTCTACTACACTGCAGTATGCACCTAATTTGTGGTAATTGAATGATTACTTGAGATCCTAATCATTGATTGCTTAACGAGTAGCTTCAGAAAGTCCTCCATCGATCTCTTGGTTTTGGAGGATGGAACTGCAGGTTCCTGACAGAGGTGGTGAAAAACACATGCCCTTACCTACAGTATATTCCTACTATCAGGCAAATGGGTGCCCTTCCTCATGGTTGCCAGTTTATGATCTTTTACTTCGCTACTTGTTTGAGCCTTGAGACAAATGATAACACAAAGACTCTAATTATATATATTTTTAAAGGAGATCAAAGCTATGAATATGGGAAAACATTTGTTGTTCAGTTTCCGCTAGCGTTGTAGAGGTAAATGGAACGAGAAAACATTTCTCATCTTTAAATAATTGTTCTGAAGTTTCCCATTTTTCCATTGTCTTCAATTGAAACTCTTGTCTATCTACGATCCACTCTGCGTGTACAGGACTGATAGGTGTCATATGGCTAGCTAAGTAACTTTATGTTCTTGAAAACTGGCCAGGTATTGGAATTTTTTGAAAAGCTAAGTAATGATCGAGGACTGTCTGAACGCAGAAAAACCGAGTGATGACAACCCATTAGTGGATCGTGAATTCGACCAACGTTGGAGCAGCGATTTGTGGCGAGATGGAGAGGCCTCAAGTTCTGGAGCAGGGAAAACGGAGACTCAAACTATCCATATAAAACAGGAGATTACAGAGGAGGTGAGTAGCAAGCACACTATTATTTTGTCGCTGCGCTTTTATTTGTTGCGCTGTCAGGGCAGACTTGATGCCAAAAAGACTAGAGGCTAAATATGTCCTTAGCTATTTAGTAACAAGAGACTTGAACACAAAGTTATGCTTCTGCACAGAATACATGGATCTATGATGACATGTACATTTTGTGTCCGAATGCTGTATTTCCAAAAGGAACAATTAATACACATGTTATATTATGTACAGTGATGCTTGAAAGTTTGTGAACCCCTTGTGCAATCATATAAATCTAGTTTTTACCACAAAATACTTATTTAATCAGAACCAGTCTTTTCTTAACTGAAATAAAGGGTCTATATTTACCAGTTGAATATGTTTTTAGAGGAAATTGTTCGTATATAGTGTAGAAAAAATAATTACTGAGGAGTCTCCCGGGTGGTCTAGCGGTTACATCGTTCGCCACTGGCCACTGTGACCTGGGGTTTGATTCCACCGGCCGTGTTAGTATCGGCTCTGGCCAGGAGTGCCACTAGGGGGTGACAATTGGCCATCCACCTCAGGGTGGGGGGAAGGAAGCCAATGCGAGTTTGCTGCGTATAGGAGTGGCCCTGTGCGCACATACCGGAGTTACTGTGACGGCTTGGCGGGTTCCGGCTCGGAGAAGGTGGTGCCCAGCCGCATGTCACTGCCGATATCAGGACTATGGCAGTGAAATTTACGTGAAAAAGGAGGGTATAATTGGATACGAAAAACGGGGAGAAAAGCAGCAGCAAAAGAAAATGGACAAAAACTAAACAAAAAAATTAGTGAAGGTGCAAAAATGTGAACCTCCTGTTGCCTTAGTTAAATTAATTAGGTAAGTAGAATCAGGTGGGTAAATAGTTAGGTACCAAGTTAACCTATCAAAGGCCATGGGCCATATGTACAAAGATTCTAAGAGTAGGAGTGTTGATCTCTGATCCGGTTTCCCCTGTCCATATCCTAACCATATCCATTATGAACTAAAAGGCTAAACTGATCCTAGATCAGCACTCCTACTCTTAGAATCTTTGTACATAAGGGCCCAGATCCTAGATCAGCACTCCTACTCTTAGAATCTTTGTGCAGATCTTTAGGAAAGAGTTTTGAACACTCATAAATACAGGTAAGAAATCTTGTCAGTTCCATATTACCCATACAGGTGAATGCAAAATACACCATGCCAAGATCTAAGGAGACCTCAAAGGACCTCAGGTAGAGAGTAGCGATTGCGCATCCGTTTGGGGAAGGTTATAAAATCATATAAAAAAGACTTGAGCTGGTTGCCTCCTGGGTGGTCTAGCGGTTACAACATTCGATGCTGGCCACTGCGACCGGGGTTCGATTCCACTGGCACGCTAGAGTCTGCTCTGGCCAGGAGTGCCACTAGGGGCGGCAATTGGCTGTCTGCCCCAGGGAGGGGGGTGGGAAGCCGACATGAGTTCGCTGTTTATAGGAGTGGCTCTGAAGTACCGGAGTTATGGTCGACTGCTTGGCGAGTGCCGTCTCGGAGGAGACGATACTTCGCCTTTTTCACTGCCAGTCTCAGGCCTTCCTGCAGCGAACTCACAATACGAGGGGGGATTGACTCAAAAAAGAGAGGGTGTAATTGGCTACTAAATTGGGAGAACAATGGGATCAAATTCTTTAAAAACAAAAACAAAACAAAAAAATAATATAGTGGAGAGCATTTAACATGACAGCGACTCTGTGTAGAAGTGGACGTCCTTCTAAAATATCACCAGGAGCCACAAGAAAAATCAATCAATCAATCTTTATTTTTGTATAGCGCCATTTACAAACAGGTTGTCAGACAGCGCTTCACAATTGACATTTTCCAGAGGGAATCAAAAACCCAGAAAACCATTAGAGCCAATGTCGGAAACTGGAAAATTATTCCCTGACCCCTTAAAAGGCGATCAAGATGAACTCCTGGAAAATGGTGGGATACAGAGAAAAAATAGTCCTTGAGGCTCTTGAGACATAAGAGACCACCGGAAGGGCATTCTTCGACATCCTAAATGTAGGGGGGGTTGGACCTCATCCCTCCTGATACCAGGGCAGGGTGGGGGATGGAACCAGCAGTTAGGGTCCAGGCCAGCGGCATCCGGCTAACACATGGCAGGGGTAGGGGGTTGACTCTGGCCAGCTGGGTACTGGGCCGACGGAAATCCCCTGGGACTAGACTTAGTAAGTGAGCTCCGGGCAGGTGCCACGAAGCCGGGGAGAAGAAAAGTGCAATTATGACTATGATAAATATCACACCGGATCACGGGAGAAAGTAGAGTGATAACAACACTTTTGCACCAGCAGAAGTAATCCAGGGCAGCATAACTAATTAGGTGAGTGGCACAGGGAACACGCAGCCATGAGGGCACTCCGAGACCATCCCACCACATCATCAGCAGTCCTGATAGGGGCGGATCATCACTTATGGTTGGTGACAGTAAGGACAGCTCATTGCACCAGAAGGCTCTATTGCTATGCCCCCTCCACATCTGCACCTAATGACTATAAGAGAGACTAAAGAGATGTGTTTTTAACCTAGACTTGAAAATTGAGACTGTGTCTGACTCCTTCACAGAGATGGGTAGACCGTTCCACAGTAAAGGAGCTCTATAGGAGAAAGCTCTGCCACCTGCTGTATTTTTGATATTCTAGGGACTACCAAGTTGCCTGCATCTTGTGAACGAAGCGAACGTGGGGGATTGTAGGGATGGAGTAAATCAGTAAATCAAATAATAAATCAAGTAAAAAGCAACCCAAGAATAACATCCAGAGATCTACAAGCCTCCCTTGCAACATCTGATTAAAAAGACTGGTTAAAAAGAGATTCAGACACAGTCTCAATTTTCAAGTCTAGGTTAAAAACACATCTCTTTAGTCTCTTATAGTCATTAGGTGCAGATGTGGAGGGGGCGTAGCAATAGAGCCTTCTGGTGCAATGAGCTGTCCTTACTAGCAAGGCTGAAGCAAAGTTCTCTAATATTATGAGATCGTTTGAGCCGTAGTCTGGATTGCTCTCAATTACATGGTTGGAAATGTCAACAATACCTTGTCATCTACCTTAGATACTGTTGCTCCACTAAAGGTTAAAAAGAGGTCGACTGACAGAATCTCCCCATGGTTAAACAATAACAGTGTTAGTGAGACTAAGAGAATCTGTCGGGCAGCTGAAAGAAAATGGAGGAAAACTAGGCTCACGGTTCACTGTAATATATACAAAGAAGCCATGACTGCTTATAACAAAGCAATACGTCTGCCAAGAAAGGATTACTTCTCCAAGGTTATTACAGAGAATGCTGGAAACTCTAGGATATTATTCTCCTCTATTGACCAGCTATTCAACACTGTCCCCACCCCTCCGCAGTCCTCTGCATCAAAATGTGAAGAACTCGCATTGTTTTTCAATAACAAAATAACCTCAATTAGAGCCAGTATTACCTGTGATGTAAACACAGAGGAATTCTGCAAACCCTGTGAAAAAGATGTAACCATGGGAAAATTCACCTGCATTACATTAACTGAGCTTTGTAAAACCGTCACTGAGTGCAACTCCTCCACCTCATGTATTGACCCTGTACCTACAGCATTTTTTAAGCGGATGTTCGACAGTATTTCAAGTCATGTCCTAAAGATTATAAATACATCTCTTCAAACAGGCATCTTCCCAGATGCCTTCAAAACAGCCGTTGTAAAACCCTTACTAAAGAAACCCAACCTAGGCAGTAATGCACTGATCAGCTATAGGCCGATATCCAACCTTTCATTCATTAGCAAGATACTTGAAAAGATGGTTTCAGTCCAAATAAACTATTTTCTTAAAGAAAACAATATCCTGGAGGAATTTAAATCAGGCTTTAGAACATGCCACAGCACTGAAACTGCTCTCACTAAAATAATCAGTGACCTCAGATTAAACTCTGATGCAAATAAGGTCTCAATCCTGGTCCTCTTAGACCTAAGCACAGCATTTGACACGATTGACCATGATATCCTAATTAATTGTCTTGAAAAGTATGTTTGTTTCCATAGCTATGCGGATGACACGCAACTGTACATCTCTGCTGAACCAAATGATGCTGCAGCTATGTCCATTACTACCTGTCTTATAGCAATAAACAAATGGATGAGCAATAATTTCTTAAAATTAAACGAGAGCCAAACTGAAAAATCGGCCCTAAAACAAAAGAGAAATAGTCGAATAATCTGGGGAAATTTACCCTAAAACAAAAGCACTGTGTTATCATAGATCCTCTGCATTAACAAGGTGACAAAAACATCATGTTTATTGAAAAAGTTCCCATTTATAAAGCAACAGTCAGAAGAAGATCGGGGTACAGCCTTTGTCAATTAACTAGAACCCCAAAGCTTTATCCAGGAACTGTTAGCTGGTACCTAACATTAGATATTTTAGGTCCTGCTCCTTATATACAAAGCTAGCTCGCTAAATATTTTCAAAAGTAAGCTATTGAAAGTTCCCAGCAACAGTCAGAAGAAGATCTTCACTTTACCCCCAAAGCTATGGAACACCTTTTATTAATTATGCATTTAATGTACCCTATTTCTATCTTAATTTATCTACTTTTATTGTTATTGTCACGTGGGTTTTATCTTCATTGTTTTTATGTTCATTTTATTTCAATGTTATGTTTATTTTATGTCTATTTTACTGTATTTTATGTGAAGCTCTCTGTACATGTCATTTCTCTGCTGTTAAGCACTTTGGGCTGCAATTTTGTATGAAAGGTGCTATACAAATAAAGTTTATTATTATTATTATCTGATATCATTGTGTATCCATCAACAATGAGAAGAACACTGAATAGAGCTGGCTTTCATGCAGGAATACTCTGTTGTATTTTTGCTGTCTAAAAATAATCTTAAGTTTGCCAGACACCACCTGAATTTCTGGCAGTCTGTTCTGAGTCCAAAATGGACACAATCAAAAATGCCAAAACCCAACACTGCCCACCACCAAAATAACCTTATCCCTGCAGTCAAGCATGGTTGTGGGAGTGTCATGATCTGGGGCTGCTTTTCTTCCTCTGGATGTGGACGACTCGCCACCAATAAGGGAACCATGAATTCTGAGGGATGTCTGAGAATTCTTGAACAGAATGTCTGGACATCAGTCTGTGACCTAAAACTTGGCGGAAAGTGGGTGTTCCAACAAGACAATGATCTGAAGCATTCAAGCAAATCTACCAAAGAATGGCACAGGAGAAATAAGTTTTGTGTTTTGGATTAGCTAAGTCAAAGTCCTGACCTAAATCCAATCGAGATGCTGTGGCAGGACCTGAAGTGGGTTGTTTGTGCCAGACAGGCCTCAAACCTCACTGAGTTAGCTGGGTTCTGTAAGGAGGAGTGGGTATGAATCCCACAAAGAAGATGGCAGAGACTGATCAGTGGCTATAGGAGACGTTTACCTCAAGTCATTGCTGCTAAAGAAGGTGCGACAAGTTATTGATGTGATAGAAGGGGTTCACATGTTTTTGCACACAAGGATATCTGAGTTTTTGTTAAATAAACAATGAAAATGTATCATGTTTTGGTGTATGTCCTTTATTTGGAATATGTTCATTAAGAATTCAGATGGATTTTATAGGGTTATTTTTCTATATTCCACCTGAAGCTGAACTTGGGAAAGATGGAATTGCTCTTCCTCCCAGCGAAATGCTCCCCGATGATTGATGCTTCAATCACCATGGAAGGCTTCATAGTCTCTTCCATCCCAGTCTGCCAGGAGTCTTGAAGTGACCCTGGATGACCAGCTGTGCTTCTCGGGCCACATCGCAGCGATCACCCGGACCTGCCGATTCTCCCTCCTTAACATCCAGAGGATCCAACTGGTCCTCACCCAAGAGGTCACACAACACCTGGTCCAGGCCCTGGCGATCTCTCGTCTGGACTACTGCAATTCCTTGCTGGCGGGCCTACCTGTGCCATCAAGCCACTGCAAGTAGTCCAGAATGCTGCCACACATCTGGTGTTCAATCAACCCAAGTTCACCCATGTCACTCCTCTACTCTCCTCTCTGCACTGGCTTCCCATCGCAGCATGCATCAGATTGTTCTGGATAAGATGATCCCCCTGTAGGGTTCACAAACATTCAACCATCACTGTAAATGTACTCTTGTTTATTAAACCACAAGTGTGTTGCTGACTGTTAATTACACAGTCTTTTACCGTTGCCATAACTGTCCAAAAGTAAACGCACATGGCAAAAGAGTTATTCAAATATTCCATGTATAATACAGACAACCCAACCGAGCCAAATGGATTTTCAGAAGACATAGTGGAGCTTTTCAGGGAGATGTATGGGAGACAACATTTTGGTGGTGCTGGTGGAACTTGCCTGTTGGACTGGTCTGCATTGCAATTTTCTTCCTAATGATTTGTGTAGGGTTAGCTGGTCCTTCTTTAGCGCTTGGGTGTAAAGTTTTGGGGAGTTGGGGTGGCGGGGGCTGCATGAACCTGTGAATCTTTCAGGATATTTCAATAAAACGGGTATTCTATGACAGTGAAATATTTCAGTGATTTTATGTCATTTGTAGACATAAGGGAGCTGAAGCTTAAATTCGGGAGACCCTCGGAACTTCCAGGAGACTTGGGCTGTCTGATCATTGAATGAATGAATTAATTAAAATGAATGAATTAATTACTCTATAATGATTTTTCTCAGGGTATGTAGCTACAAAACTGCCAAAAAAATCTTTAGAAAGCATTGCTTTGCTTTAAACACTTTTGTCCGCTTTTTTTATTTTCACCAATATCATTCGGTGCAACCAATAAGGAAACACCATTTTGGACCATATCGCATGGCCATGCTCACGTGACAGAAAATGACATGGTAAAGAACCCTGTGAAGGACTGTCGGAATAAGCAGAAAGTAAGTTTCTCAAATATTTCATAAATTAACGTTCCCTGTTATGCTTTAGACATAATTCAGTGTAAACTGTAAAAAAAAAACAAGATTTGATAATATTTAAAAACTTTTCTAAATGTAAATGCTTTTGTACACACGAGTTCAAGGTCATGATTTCACATAGGTGGTGATACAATTGGTTGTTACATTATCTTTACATAAGGAAAGTCAGTCAGTGTAACCACCATGATGTGAACTATTACACCGACCAATAAGTCTATTCGTGTTTTTACTTAATCTATTTAACGTTTTACACTCAAAATACAACTTATTTAGGTATCTTGTGTCTACTGAACATACGAATGTGTAGGATGATGTGATGAAAAGAGTAGTACTTGTCTGTTTTGCATCAGATAAAGAGTTAATTTGTTTTGGAGTAAATTGATTAGGGGGAGTCCATTCAGAATATGGGGAGCTCTGTGAGTCTTGCTGCTCCATGGTCTGTCTGCTTAAAAGTCATTGACACAAAGGTCCCCCCTCCTATCCTATATAAATTGACTTAAAGGCTAAATGTAATTGCATTTAGTTGTATCAATAGAAAATACAGCTTCGTCCTTTTTATGCAGTTTCATCTTTTACAGATGCCTTTGTCCAGTAAAGACAAAGTTGCACAGTATAGGGCATGGATAAATGCAGATCCAACAAGGAGAGCAGAGCATCTTGCCAAAAGAAAAGCAAGGTATTGTCGTCATGGATTGATTTAGTAATAAAAGAATGAAAGAATTAAGGTGGCTGAACAACATGGTATATACAGTCAAGCCGGAAAGTCTGATTTGTCATTATGGGCTATTTTGTGTAGAATTTTGAGACAAAAAATGAACTTAATCTATTGTAGAATAAGTCTAACGCAATGAAACGTGGAGAGGGTGAAAGGGGTGTGCAGACTTTCCGGCTTGACTGTATACTGTACTAACATAGTGTGATCAAAATTGATTAATTCAGTCATAAAGGAAAATCTGCAATACATTTTTATTTAGTCTGTGCCTGTGCCTGTAAAGTCATAATTAATGTTCAGAAATGTCAAATTGTTTTCCCCTTGGAAGTTGTAGGGTAAAATGTGGAAATAAAGGTGGAAAGTCTGATTTAATGTTTTAATTTCAGGCTATGAGGCAGCAAAATGTGACATTTTTTAGACTGGGTGTAAACTGTAAAGGGGCAATATCTACTATATATAATTATTATTTGCATGCTGAATACATGTAATGTTTTTTTAAACATTTTGTTGCATTCTCAACTGTAAACCATAATTAATTTCAGGCCGTGTTATAATCAGCTCATTTTCTGCATTTAGTTATCAAAGAAGACAGGCGAGGGGACACCTTGATTATCGTCCCATCAATGAATTGAGCAAAGAAGAACATGATAAAAGGAGACACCAATGGAGATTGGCTCAACAGAGAAAGAGGGAAAGGAACAGAGTTTTTCAGCTGAAGGAATGAACTCCTTTGTCCTTGGAAGTGACTACTGTAGTAGAACCAATATCTTAAGGAAATGCCTGCCAAGTTACATTCATGTGTTGTTTTGTGCAGACTGAAATGTTAGTTTTTTTTGTGGTTAAGACATCTTAAATGTTTTATTTATTTATTTTTTAATGAATCTTGATATCAGTTGTGGTAAAATCAGGATAAATCAAACATGTTTGAGTTTTAATAATTACAGTTGTAAACTTAAATTGTTCCTAGAAACATAAACATACACTGCCCTCCAGAGTTATTGGCACCCTTGGAGAAGATGAGCGAGCAAAAAAGGCTATGAAAAAATGTATTTGTTGTTCATCAGTAAGTCGCTCTGGATAAGAGCGTCTGCTAAATGCTTAAAATGTAAAATGTAAATCAGCTTGATCTCAAAATATGAGAAAAATCTAACCTTTAGTCGAAGTAAAATTATTCAAAGAAAAAAAAAAAAATCCTTATGAAAAACATGAAACATTTTTCTCTCTGTGTGTGGCTTGTCTGTTTGACAAGAAAACGTCACACATTTGGTGTGTACCAGCAATGGTCATATGGTGTGCCCAATATATTAAATTCAACAATACAATGTGCCTTTCTTGACAATAAGTACAAAGAGAAATGTGGTTTTAATTTCCCTACTTGAAGTTGTCGTTGAAGATAAAAAAATAAAATAATATTCATATGTGAAATGGAATACATTTGTTTTACTAAATTATATTTTGGGAGAGTCAATTTATCAATGTTCAAAAACCACAGTATTTTGACTATTGCCCTCATGTGTACCACTCAAGTGAATGTAACGTTTTAAAATGGTTTTCACCTTTTCAATTTATGCCCCTTTGAAAGCCTTGTCCATCATTGACTCATATCTTAATTCTTGAGCTGTTAATTGTCATTTAAACATGGTTTTGAAAGGGGTGTCTAAATGTACCTATAATACTCATTTCATATTTCACCCTTGTTGCAATGTTATCATTTTGGATGCATAGCTTTTTGTCAAGGAAAAAAAGGACTCAAGTACAATATATTTAGTCTCCTATACAAGATCACAACACTGGTCCTGTAGTGCCATATGTCATTTTAATTTTTGTAACATTTGTAACTCGTGCCAGATGTTTAGATTTTTGTAACATTTGAACCCTTGATGACATGATTGGACATGCAATTAGGCTAAATTATTGCAGATTAATGTGTGCTCATGTTGTTCACAATTTTATTTGGAAAGGCCCAGAAAATCTGTAGCAATTAGGCCATACAAGAAAAAGGTTACCTACCCCATAAGTGCATTATGCGTTCTCAATGAATCCGGAAACCTTGAACCATTTAACTGCATTATCATTCAGCTTGGTCATTGAAATCCAGCACATACAGTGAGTGGGTATAAAAAGTACTCACCCCCTTTGGCAATTTTCACATTTTATTTTTGTACTTCATGGAATAAAAATTGATTTAATTTGGATTTCTTGCCACTGACCAAGACAAAATACTGTATGTCAAATAAAAAACAACTCTAAAGTTTTTTCTTAATTAGTTTCCAGTGAAAAACAGACAATAATTCATTCCATAAGTATTTACCCCCTTGACTTAATACTTGGTAAAAGCAGCTTTAGCTGCAATTACAACTGTGAGTCTAACTCCATCAGGTTGGACAGGGACTGTTGGTGAAAAACAAGTTTCAAACCTTTCCAATGTGATTTAGGTCTGGACTTTGACTGGGCCACTCCATGACATGCATGTTTTTTGTTTTTGAACCACTCCAATGTGGCTTTTGCTCTATGCTTTTGGTTATTGTCCTGCTGGAATATAAAACTTCTCCCAAGTCCCAGGTCTTTTGCTGTCCCAGGTCTCTTGCAGACTGCAGCAGGTTTTCCTCCAAGATTTGTCTATATCTCGCTCCATCTATTTTGCCAAGATTTTCAGTCCCTGAATAGAGAAGCATCCCCAAAGCATTAGGCTCCCGCCACCATGTTTCACGGTAGGGATAGTGTTCTTGGGATGATGTTACGCTTGCACCAAACATAGCACTTAACGTTGAGGCCAACACGTTAAATCTTGGTCTCATCAGACCTTCCTCCATTTGGTTTGAGAGTTTTTGCCACCCTCTCATAAAGCGCAGAGTTGTGAAGTGCCCGGGCTATTGTTGTCCCATGGACAGTTTCTCCCATCTCTGTCATGGAAGACTAACTCCTTCAGAGTTTCCATAGGCCTCTTGGTGGCCTCCCTAATAAGTGCCCTTCTCACATGGACTTAACGGTGCTCTGTTATTCAAGGCCTATAGTGTTTCCTTGAATCCACTGTTCAGAATTAAGGCCTTTGTATATTGCATTCTGATTAATTAGAGACTGATTTGTTTTCTACATTATGGGCATAAAACTTCATAAAGATTTCATTTACAGTTACATGCAGGGCCTGATGCTTATTTGAAATGTGGTTGACTGGCTGGGTAACTAGTCATTAGAGTATTGGTCTTAATGGACAATATGGTCACCGTGTTTTAACTGCATATTTGGAATATATGTCATGTTTAATTTATATTAATAGTTATATTTTAATAGTGGCACAGTCATTTGAATCAAATGTATGACATACAACAAATCGAATGCATAACAGTGTTAGAATTGATCCTTTATTATAAATTCATTTATTAATTCACCTGCAGGTTAATGTAAGCTACCAGTAGATGGAGGCATTTGCTCATCAAATCATGAAACCGCTTTCTATAAACATTTAGTCAACTCAGTCTGCTATGCAGGAGGGGGTCCATTACATGTGAAAAATGTGATCGATTGTAGTAGAAATTTATTTTCTGGTCTGTAAATAAATCAGTACCGTAAATGTGTTGTATCTTACAGCTACCTACCTAAATTACCAATTTTAGAAGTCTTCCTTCTTTTGAGATGCTGCGTGAGCAGTTTCCTGATCCCTCCCACCAATCAGCAGAGTGTGGATCTTTTATTTACAGGTTAAACTGACTGAAACCACGCCTAATTTACTCCTCTGATGATGCTGCTATTGACTAGCCATCACAAGCACTTTGGCACTCCAGAGAAGTCTTGCACAAGATGCATGCTAGGACTTGGCGATATGGGCAAATATAATGATATTGAAACGATAATTAGTATGCAGAAAAACTGATATTCAAACACAATTTAACTATTTAACTGTATTAAGGCTTGTATGTGCGGTAAGTTTTCAAGCATAATTTCAAGTACACTGCTAGTCAACATTTTTAGAACACCCCCATTTTCCAGTTTGTACTGAAATGTAAGCCGTTCAAGTCCAGTGAATAATCTGAAATGGTACAAAGGTAAGCAGTAAACTGCCAGATGTAAAAAAAAAACTGTTTAGGTTACCAAAAACTGAAAAATAATGTACATTTTTTGGCAGTGAGTAGTTTCCTACACCATCAAAAGGCACTAGGAAACTGGAGGAAACTCTGACAGGAAGAGGTCTGGCAGACCCAAAGCCACAACAAAATCAGAAGACAAGTTTCTGAGAGTCAACAGCTTGCGTGATAGGCGGTTCAGAGGACAACAGCTTCAAGCACAGCTTAACACTGGTCGAAGTAAGGAAGTCTCAGTTTCAACTGTGAACAGAAGAGAGTGGCAGTAAGAAAGCCATTACTAAGATGGAAAAATAAGAAAAAGAGGCTTGCCTGGGCCATGAAGCACCACCAGTGCACTACTGTAGACTGGAAGGTCTTATGGACCGATTAATCAAAAATTGAAATCTTGAAAGGTTTTTGTAGGCTGTCGAGTAGGCAAAAGGATGGTTCCTCAGTGTGTGACACCAACTGTCAAGCATGGAGGAGGAAACTGTTGTGACTGTTACCCACGTTAACCCATCACTTATTCCCTGAAAAGGGCCTTTTTTATAACTCTGAAATGTACATTATTTTTTTGGTAAACTTAAAAAAAAATGTATTTATATGGCCTCCCGCGTGGTCCAGTGGTTACAACGTCCGACGCTGGCCACGGAGACGGGAGTTCAATTCCCGTCTCGCCAAGTGTCGGCTTTGGCGAGAGTGCCACCAGGGGGCGGCGATTGGCTGTCCGCCCCAGGGAGGGGAGGAAGCCGGCGTGACGTTCGCTGCGTAGAGTGGCCCTGTAAGTACCGGGGGTTCGGTCGACGGCAGCAGTGGCGTCTCGGAAGAGGCGTCACTTCGCCTTCGTCACTACCGGTCGCAGGACTACGGCAGCGAACTCACATTACTAGGGGGATTGACGTAAAAATAGCGGGTCTAATTGGCTACCAAATTGGGAGAAAATGGGATAAAATCAGAAACAAAAAAAAATAAAAATAAAAAAATTATTATTTATATATATATATATATTTTATTTTTTATTTTTTATTTTTATATTATACCTCTGCCAGTTTACCACTTACCTTTGTACCATTTCAGGTTATTCATCTGGACTTGAACTGCTTAAATGTCAGTAAAAACTGGAAAATGGGGGTGTTCTAAAACTTTTGACCGGTAGTGTATAAAGTATGCTCTTTGCATAAACAAATAGAAAAATGTATATATATGGCTGCCTTTTCGCATCTGCATTTGATTGTTTGCTTGCATCTGCCTGTCTTTTTTTTGCCACATATTCTTCATATTCCTTTTCGTGATAACTTCTCAAATGATGGAACAGATTAGACGTATCCTGTCTGCTACCAGGACCGCTTTATTACAGTACTTGCAGAATACGCCTCCTTTCTGGTGTTTGTCATCTCGTTTGTAACCAAAGTAACACCACGCAATTGACGTGCAGCCTTTCTTAGGGACCAAACTCAGTTTGTCTTCAATCTTATTGTCATGTTTTGTCTGGGCCTAACCTAGTTAGTGGGTTTACTGAAATAACAAATTGCTGTGATTGGCTGTGTTGTGTGTTGGTTGTGTTGCGGATTGAAAAAGGAATTATCCTCTTCCATGCAACAATGTTATAGCCTAACTGCAATCATCAACATTTGTACATTTGCTGCAGTTAATAATTGAAATTAAGATAATGGTGTAAAATTTGGGGACATATTATTAGAATTATATATTTTTTTGCCAGGGCACAAATACGACAATAAATAAGAAATTATCGGTATCCGCCAATTGTGTTATTTGAATTATTGGTATTGGTCCAGAATTTTCATCTCGATGCATCCCTACCCTTGATGGGTGATCTAGAGCTGTCAAAGGATGTGGACATTTGTATTACTGCTCTGCTGAATGGATGATCGCAGTGAAATGGCTTGACAACAAGTGTGTTACTCTTCTGCTCTATGCCTGTGGGGCTGAGCCTCTCAATTGTCAGGTGGTGTTGCAAAGATTACCATCCCATGCCCCTCACTCATTACTGCCTACAATGGGCACTAGAGATTGATGCAGCTGCCAATATTTAGGCGAGCAGGGAGGATGATTGGCCCGTTTTTCCCCCCTAGTTTAAAAAATGTAGAAAATGGCAATACCATTTGATCAATTGTGAGAAATGAGTGTTCACACCAAATAATGTGCTTAAATTACTGTAATAATGTCTTCTCTTGGACAAATTAGTTAATGCTGGCTGTTCGTCATGCAGTCAATGAATGTCGCAATTTTGTCCTGTAGCCTTTTTCAGGTCTGTATGTCTCAAACTTTGCTGCAATGTGCATGTTCATCAAATTATCAACCATATCAACCATATCAACCATTCCAGAACATATAAAATGCATGTGAAAAAAAATTATATTGGGTGGATTAATCGATCGATTGAACGATTGACACAGCTTTCTATAAACATTTAATTAACTGTCATTCTGCTATGCAGAAGGGGTCCATTACGTGTGAAATTGTGAAGTTGTAGTAGAATATGATGGCGCATTCTAGTCACTAAACAAATCAGTAGTGTAAATGTGAATTATCTTACAACTTATCGTACAACTACTTACATTTCAGATGCATATTTAGATCAATTATGTGAATCACATTCTATGTTAGGCTTGTACAATTAATGCCCAAGTCAGTAATCTGTTTCACACAAGTAACAAAATAACATGAATTAAAATAACTAGAAAACTATAATTGGCTCTCTTTTGCACTCGTCTGCAATGAGTGCTTAATTAAAACATGAGCCAGTTATCTGTTACCATGATGTTCTCTTTGATGCTCTCTGCAGACTGATGTGTGCTGCTCTGCGTGTGGAAAGATGCCCGTGTTCGCAGGGTCACTGTGCTCCATGTGCACAGGCTTCAGCCACCAGGGGGCACAGATTGACTCCCAGCCATCATCAATGTTACAACCAGGTTTGTTTGTTTTTTTAATAACATTTCATGCACACTGTTGTTTTAAAGCCACAGCTCCATGTGCTGCTGAATGCTTCACTGAAGACAGTGGATTGTGTCCACTTTAGGCTTGACAAGGCCTGGGAAATGTTGGGCCCAAAACGTGGTGCTTCCAGGAAGCCTGACCAACAGTTTGGACCAACAGGGTGGGTATAATGAATGCTTTAATAAAGCGTACATTATGTTATAGCGATTGCACATTGAAGACCCAAAGATGCATTTCTAGAGAAAACTTTGACTTAAGTATATTAATAGGGTATTTGGGGCATGGCATTTGCCAAAGTTTCCCTTTAGTTTTTTTCTTCTTTGTCTTTCCAGAGGACAATCAATAGATTTTATTACATGTTTTTCCAGCTAGATAGTGGCTACTAGACCAGATAATGCGTTTGATTTCACCGTTGCTATTTACTTTCTTTCATTTTCTTTTGTTAATTTCCATGGGATATTGAAGATGTTTCTCATTAAAAAAATGAGATAAGATACCATAATGTACATGGGTCATTCTATAATTAGGGGTACATATCATGTCCATGGGTTGTATTTATCAATTTACTAAATATTCACTTCAAGCAATGATCAATTTTATATTGGGGCACGTTTCTCTTTCATTTAATACAAAAAAGTCAACAGGTCCCATCATTTATTTAGCAGAAAATGCACATTCTATACTGGAATTAGCTGTTTTTGTGCTGTCCGGTTTGCTAAATGTCAGGTTTTGCTCTTCAGATTAACACTAAAATACATGTTTTTGTATATCATTTTCATAATTATTTGTTCAAAATAATCATTAAAATATGAGAAAGGTGTTTTAAAAACTATTTGGCTCATTCATGTACATTAAATCATCCACTTTGTGTGTGTCCGAGAAATCTCTGTCAACTGTTTTACCCATTGAAAAAAAACCTATAAATCAGCAATGATTTCCTCCAAAGTCACATGTCCAACATCACGTGATGTCACTTCCTTCAGGGAGGGAATTTTGAAGACAGTGTGGTAAGTTTCTACTCCTCCTCTTCAATATTTCATCAATATTATTGTGTGCACATAGAGTAGATTAATTGATCGTCAACTGTGTCATCAACATATTCTTGTGAACTTGCTTTAGATATTATATTTACAAATATGCAGAGAAAGTGTATAAAAACATGAGTTGATCAAGGTCATGTGGTGACAGGTCCAAGGTCTGCAGTTAGCACATGACAGGTCCAAGGTCTGCAGTTAGCACAAGGCCCTAAAATGGCTGAAATGTCAACTGTGTTACCTGTCAACTGTGTTACCCATCAACTGTAACACAGTTGACAGGGATTAACACGGTTGACAATGTTGGCAGTTTATTGTCATAGTTTATGCTTATATTGAGTGTTGTTGATAAAAACATTCATGAACTTTTGTTATTACACAGAAATTACATAGGAATTGCCTAAAAACAGGATTCGCATTAGAAGGGATTAACTGATCTAAACACTTTATATTACAATGATTTCATGGAGTATGGATGATTTTGATATGATTCAGTGGTTTGAAATGATCCATACATAATATTAAACAGAGTGATTTGTGTTTTAGGGAGATGGGGTTATCTGCTACTGAGAAGCAGCGCCAGTACAGGGCACGGCGTAATGCTGATCCTGAGAGAAGGGCTGCATATTTACAGAAACACAGAGAGAAGTGGCATGAGGACAAAACACTAGGGAAGGTGAAGACAGTGAAAGATTTAAGTGAGAGGGAGAAGAGAAGGAAACGAGCATATTGGAAAAGAGCCCAACGCCAGACCAGAGAGAGAAAGAAAGTGATAGAGACTCCACCCCAGAGTCCTGAAGTTGATCCACAGCCTCAGATGTCAAGGTAGAGATTTATTGAACAACAGAAAATAGGTTTAACAATAGATTGGATTATGAAATGATGATGAAAAGACTAGAGTAACGACTTGTCAACCTTACTCTGTTCAGTAAGCATAGAACACATGATCAATTAATGCTTTGTGTATCATTTCAGACAGAGAAGTGCTGGAAGGAAGAAAAAAGAAAGAAAAAAGAACAAGAAACTGGAAGATGAAATAGACTATGAGTAGGATGAGTTGGAAAGGACTGTTTTTAAATTGAGAATAATTCAGTATTAAGAGCATGTTTAAGTTGAAGATATGATGTTTAGAGAGACACCACAGAGACACATTTTTTCCATTGTTTCATTCGAGTTAATAAGGACAGAAGGGAGGAAGGGAGTAATGGTGAAAAGGACAGATGAGATGGGGAGGAGAGGAGAAAAGTAAAGGCAAAAGAAGAAAAGCTTTTCCCTTTCAAAAAGATTTGTTATTAAAGCATTTTAATTTTTTTCTGTTAAGAACTATGGATTAAAAATGTTTAAGTTTGCTATGTTTGAGCTTCCATAAACATTGTGTCAACGTTTTAATGTTGTAATGTTTTTTTAATCTATTCAATTGAAATTGAACTGATCAGCTTAATTGCATCTGACACTTAAATTTGTGTCATAAAAATAAAGTTTTTATCTTAAAGAAAGGTTTCTCTTGTTCTCCTAATGCGTCCTGTCAACTGTGTTACTCCTGTCAACTGTGTTACTTTGTCTGTCAACTGTGTTACGTGTGGTTTTTGTGTCATAAATCTTTTAAATGTTGGCTAAACTGTAACAAAAATGATGGGGGATATCTCTAGAGAGGGAAGTCTTACATAAGGATGGTGAATAACTCTAAATTCAGTGTAATGTGGATTTATGTTGAAAAAATATTCATCCTTCATGATAGCATCCCACAGAATGTCCATTATGAAGCTCAAAATTCATATTTTCAAATCAGTTAGACAGACAACCTCAAAACCCCTGGTGAATAGACTCAAAAACTTTCAAACAAATGTTTTATCAAATGTGTAGTACTTCATTCATGTTTTATATGACACAACATTTGTCTGTAACACAGTTGACAAAATAATGAATCAAATGTTTATTTTCATTAAAATATTTAAAAAGTGATTAGAGCTTAAGCTTGGCAATTAATGAATTTAGCACATTAAGGGGGTATATTATGGAAACAACTAGATTATTTATCAAAAAAGAACACTGATTTCTTCACTTTTTGGTTGATATGAAATGTACCCCTAATTATAGAATGACTCACATGTGGCAGCAACCAAGCTGATATTCTATAAATATTCTATAAATAATCTAAAACATAAACAGCAACATTAAAAGCATAAAATAGACTGACATAAGATAGACTAACAAACACACAATGATGTGACAAACCGACATACCAGCACACAACAATCATTATAGTGTTCACTTATTTAAAAGTCTGGTCAGGTGTGGGATAGTACTCCGCCAGTAGCGCTCAGTTCTACACCGGACCAAGTCCAGTTTTGCTGAGGACCGTGTCTGGCGGTGGCTTATGGCGGATCGCTCGAAGACAGGGTACTCCTTACCTTTGCTGAAGTCTAGAAGTCCCAAAATATGACAGATTGTTGATAATGTGGGCATCCTGATCACCGTAAGGGTCTAACGAACAAAAGTAGTGATAGATCAAGCTAAATTGAGAGCGTTACAATGTTTTCTGTGCGCTTTGTATGGCCAACAACAACAAAGAAAATGTCATTCTCCTGGGTGTTCGAGATATGTGAGCATGTTTCACATAGGGAAGTTTTGTATCCTCAGGATGGTAAACCTTTGCTACAAAATAAGCCCACCCGTCATTCTCAGATAAGTATTGGCCAAACAGCCCCTACTGAATGGCAACCAGTGCCACCAGTAATATGATTGTGGCATGATCCAGGGGCATAATTGATACTACCTCCCTCCATATATGCAGAAATTTGTCTATGGTTGTAGCTAATGGGTTAACCTTTACAACGATATAAGGTTTCCTTTGTTTTGCATTTACTATCATGAATGTGCTATGCACACATTGTGATGATAATGAAGATGCATGCGATTGAGGAGAGTGCACAGACTTCAGAGTTTTGGAAGACTGTTTGTACCTTTCTCTTTGTTTATTTGGATTTATTATTTGGTTTTACAATACTGAAAACCCCAACGAAGACCCATTTTGATGGCCAGGATCCCGTTTACGATCGGTGACGAGCTACCGGTCAGCTAATAGGCAGAAGTGCCGGCTCTGCCACCAGAACACACCTATCAAGTTCATGTCCTGTGACGGAGACTGCTTCAATGACTGGCACAACCAAAATAACCTATAGGTTTTCCTGTGTTACCTGACTGACATTGTAAATAGTTTTGTGCAATGAGGGCAGATAATTGCTAGAAGTGCAATTTTGTCTTGGCTAAATAATTGTTATATTATTTTAGTATTGTATATTCTTATAATTATATATTATTTATTTTGGTGCAATATCTTGATATATTTGATTTATTTAGCTAATTTTGACAGCTGTTGCTATTTTTTATTTTAAGTTGATAATGGTAAATGCCTGTTGGTTACTTTTTCTTCTGTTGTTGCTATCCAATTCTTTGGTTTGACTTTGGTGTTTGTGTGTCTCATAGGCAACATTATGTTGTAGTGCGATTCTCAGTGTCACAGAAGTGAATTGTGCCACTTGTCATTAGAACACTTTGAGCCATCACATTATATTTGTTTTGGGAGCAAAATAATTATCCATAATGGTTTTGGTGATAGAAACAGGTTTTATTGTCATCAACATGTTTTAGTATGTTTCCCAGTGTCACAGACGTGAATAGATATCATTGGGCCAATTTTGCCACCTTGGATAGGTTTTGGGACACATGGAGGCCACTGGTGACACCACTCACTAACAGGTCTCTGGTTCATGAGCCGTTGGGTCTAGAACACAGTTTTTTTTGCACAGTCGTACTGTAGTTGACATATTGCATAAAGCATGCACAACTATCCACGGGTATATCTTGAAATGTGACACCTTTATTACTTTTCAAACATGAGTTTCTACACAAGAAAACTATACAACGCCTACTTTATTGTATGTTTGATTTTCGGTTATTTGGAATGTGTTGTGTCCACATGCTATTTGAGCCCCCACAAACCATAATGTGCTTATTTTCAAATTATACCAAATTTAGGCATGTGGCCATCACAGTTCTTGAGCTATGAACTTATATTTGGGTATGTCCAAATAGGTGTGAATGCCAAATATAGGGGGTGATGGTTAAGGGAGTAAACATTGTTTGCTGTAATAACCTAGCTGCTCATATATGGTATGCACTACTTTCACAAGCCTTCAAGCAGCCTACATCCTCTTTGTCGTCTGTACCTCAACTTCGTTTTGACAAAAGAATACATCTCGCTTCCGAGTTTTCATTCACCACAAGTCCTGGTGGCTCAGCTCCAAGCTAATGTTAAAATATGTCAAATCTGGGTCGGCGGATAGCGTAGCAGTCTAACGCACCTGCATCTTGGCTGGTCTAATACGAGTGTGCGCTGCCTAGGGACGCAAACTGGGTAAACTGCGTAAACTGGGTTGTGATAGAAATTATATAATTGCTTTCAATGGGCTTAAGGCTCCTAAGAGTGATTTCACCCACTAAAACTGATTTTGTGATTTATTGCCCATTTTTAAATGCACATATTGGATTGAATGAACCCTCTGGCTTCCCTATAACCTAAAGATAATACAACAGAATTATTAACAATGGCATTTTCATCAAACACCTCCTTTTTCCACCGATACAGTAATTGTTGCTAACAGTTTGTCAGCCCAATCTCGATTATTAGATTCTATAGTTATTGAAATGATGTTAGCTGTTGACCCAGTGGCTCCCACCCATCTTGCAATATCAGAGAGCAAATCCCTACTTTTCCTAATTACATCACCTTTATAATTACATGAGAATCAAATGAGAGTGTCTGATTGATACACCTACTAGGGCAAGCAGAGGTTCTCCTTCAGAGGACAGTCCAAACTTAGGTCCACAATACAATTTAGGGCATGTGCCAGGCTTCTCTGGAGTACAGCATCTAGCATGTGCCTCACCTCCTAGCTGGCCATACTCATATATGGCCTTCAGAGTGGGGCAACCATCATACTCCAGTCCTGCAGCAGTTCTATTACAATTAATATGAAACATCTTGTGTATTTTAATTGCTGTTGTATTTTAAAAACACAACTTTTTTCACATAAAAATTTCACAACATTACAACATGGACCTTCTACTAATTTACCAGGGTTTATTACACCCCAGAGATGACACTCAGTCATTCCAAATCTCCTTGTTGCACTGCATGGAGCCCTATCCGGTGCAGTTGATATCTGTGAGTCCGTCCTAGGTCCACCTGCAGAGTTGGTGCACATTCCTATACTGCGAATATGTGTGTCTGCCTGGAGACACACGACAAGAGAAATGGCCCCCAGGAGCCAGAAGGGTAGACAGGATTATTGTGCCCCATGTTGGGTCTCACCCTTGTATTTCTTACTAAAGTAATGTGGATCCACGCTTTGAATTCCAGTCACTCGAACAGCGGAATTGGTCATGACCAGAACAGTGTGTGGTCCGGACCAGTTGGGATCAAATATCTTCTTGATATGTTTTCACCAGGACCTGTCTCAGCCAGGTTCATCATATGAGACACTGGGCAAGCAATTTCCTCCTTGTCCTCAGCTGGGTCAGGTTCGGTTCTGTGATCATATGAGACACTGGGACAGGAGTCTGCAATATTCAACTAAACACAACCAAACAATCACCCATTACATGTAATTCACCACCACCAATACACAAATCACCAGGAGTCCTCATCGGTCGACCTGTAAGCATTTTGAAGGGTGAAAGTGAATCTTGATTAGTTTGGCCCTGCTCTCATAGAGAGGAGCACCGCTGGTTCTTTCATCACCCAGTCTTTTCTTGAAATGGAGAACAATTGCTTTGTGAGTTTGTTCTTTAAAACGCGGTTTGTCTGCTCAACCATCCGCAGCTGCCACAGAGGCAACTTTTCCTTCAATGGCTGCATCCTTTGCCCACTCATCTGCCTTCCTGTTGCCCTCTGTATGAGGATCAGTTCCATTGGTGTGGGCCTTCACTTTCAATACTGCCACCAGTCTTGGTTTCTGTATTGCTTCATGTAGTCTCTTCACTACTCCCCCATTTTGTATTGGGGCTCCTGTGCTAGCCAGGAGTCCACAATCAAGTTTGTGTACTGCCCACACCTCCAGGGGTCCAGGGAGAGGGGGGAGGAGAGCTACAGGGGCACAAAGGGCAGCATAATCACTATGTGGAGCATACATGAGAGGTGTCACAGTAATATTCTTACCAGAGAGAATTTGCATAGAGGGCGAATCCCCCAGATTCAACTGGCACCGTAGTTCATTTAGCATGTCTTTGCCAATTATATTTCCTTCAACCTAAGTAATTTTCACTCATATTTGACCAAACTGTGTCTGGACATTTAGCTCTAGTGAGAATATACACATCAAAGGCATGCAGACCGCCCACGGCCATGTACTTTCCTATCCTACTCCAAAATGCTAAATTTGGGTTCTGTCTCTGCAAATTAGGTAAATTCCTTAACCATAGTTCGTAAATCTGAGGGGCTAAGAGGAGTGTGTTTTAACACCGCGACCATTGCAGGTCTCCCCTCCCCCAGTTGTGGGTTAGGAATGGTGTGAATGGCCACAGGTGCTAATGAGGGATTCACAGAATTTCTTGGTGGGGCAGTTGTGGCATAAGGGGGGGTGTCTTGCTGTGTTAAGACAGCTATTTCAGGACACAAGAGGGGATAAGTAGGGGGAGGCTGGTTGAATATCTCTGTTTCATTATCTTTATATTTTAAATCTCCCTGATGTTGTTTTAACTTAATGTGATATTCAGTCAGCTCACTAGTGAGCTCCTGTAGCTGTTTGACATACTCAGATTTTTGTTTTTGCCGCATCATTGCTGTGCTTTTGTAAGACAGAACAACACACATTATGGCTTTCCTTTTTTTTGTACAGTTCTTACGGTTACTCCCCCATTCACTCATAGCTTGAGCTAAAGTTTGATCATGTTGTGCTTTCAAAGGAAAGGATGGGTTAGCCTTAATTACGCCACTATATTTAGGTATGATCGCTTCCATGGCAGCTTTCCTAACCTCCTCACTTAACATCTCGTTCTCCATTCCTGATCCAGCAATCGGTAGCACTACAGCTAGTTCATAGTTATTATAAATACTTGTTAGTAGCTACATCCCCATGTGTAAGGGTTTCTAAGGGCAAGTAAAGTATGTGCTGTGTACTTTATCCTATTAATGGGAATACAGGGGCAGTTCCTATGTGTATTACTATTTTCTTTAGCCTTACTGCCTTATCTCGGGCTCATAGACTAAGAATATTCAGGGGCTCATAGTGTTCACAGTCCTTATGCTATTAGACCGGAACCTCGACAAGTTTATAGCAATATTTACGCTAATTCTATTATAGTATATTTTGGCCTATTATATTCTATAGGCTATATCGTGTACACTATACATAGCAAACATACCACTTAGGCCTGACACAACAATACAACTCATGCACATAAAGTTTTCAGACAAAAAACTAAATTGGGCCTGGAACACAGTTACGAGCAAACATCAGTGCACTCACGCATTCACTCGCATTGGCAAACAGCCAAGGTTTTCACAACTTACAATCTATTCAGCAAAGCAATCTTTCTTTTTACCGATACCCAAACAGTACCCCAAGTGTACTGTCTACAACTTCATTGGCACTCGAAAGCACCCAACAAACGCAGTGGTACTCGGAAGCACCCGCTAACAGTAACCAAAACTGCCCAAAATGGCAATGACACCCAAATGTGTCCGAACAAGTTGACGCTGACGCATCCTAGCGGCCCATGGAACCCGACACCCTTTGTCGGTGCCTCTTGGTCAATCACAGTGGTTCAATCATAACACCGTCCCTTTCCACACTTTTCTTTACAAAAGAATAGGAGTCACTCCACTATTTGGTTCAAGCACAATCAACACCTAAATGAGGATGGTCACTAAAATAATACTCACTCTCAAGTTGATTATTGTTGATCCAACAGGGAGATGATCCTATCTCATCCTTGTCGCCATGTCTGTTGGGAATCTTCTCCCGTTGGGAATCAAGTTGGGACCGGCGAAGTAACACACTGGTGACCACTTTCCAATTGAAAATGTTTTAATACAATGCGCAAGGGGAGAAATGCCGAAGACGCTGCGACAGCGTTTATCCAGCAAATCTCAACTCCGTAACTGTAAGTGAGGGTTTAAGTACCCTAGGGTTTAAGTATCCGAGGTGTCGCAGTTGCCCAGCATGCCATTCCCCGGCAGGGAATAGATATTCCACGCAGACATCCCGGAGGCACCCATTTGGTATATAGTTAACAATGAAATTGGTGTGACCATTTGGCCCTAACAAGGTAGGGGCTGTTGTGGATAGTGTGTGTGTGTGTAAAATGTGTACTGGAAATGAAGATAAAACATTTAAACAGAATAAAACAATCAATGAGGGTTATACTAAATGTCAAGGTCTGAACGGCTGGGCAAACACAAAGGCAAGCTAACAATTGAAACAAACTTTCAACCTGGAGCCCTTGAATTCATTTCTGGACAAAGTGCTTTAAAGAAAAACATGACTTACAGTACAGGAAACTGCAGGGTTTAGACCAGAGGTGTCAAACTCATTCCATCGAGGGCCGAGTGTATGCAGGTTTTTGTTGCAACCAATGCATTACACCAGGTGATTTAACTAATTAGCTCACTTCTTCAACTAAGGAGGGAACCTAATTGAAATCACCTGGTGTAATGCATTGGTTACAACAGAAACCTGCACACACTCGGCCCTCGATGGAATGAGTTTGACACCCCTGGTTTAGACCATAGATTATGCTTTGGTACAATTTCCTTTCTGGCATGGTGCTTTCATGCCAATTTAGAAGGAATTTGGGACATTACAAAGGACATTAAAGGGCCTTTCAAAAGATATTTGCATGCTATGTTGGGTAAAAATCCACAGAACTGAATTCAGATCTTGAATGATAATGTTGATGTCTTCGGTGTTAAGTTATTTGTTTGGAAGTGGCAAACAATAGGTCTGTAGAATCATTATTTTGCCTACATTGTTAAACCAGTCTCCTATCTTGAGGCTGTTGATGTTAGTCGCTTGTTTGATCGCCATCATCCTCATGCAATGAAATCATTCTACGGGAATCACGAATACTGCGCCTACATTTAGCATTACAGAATCTTTTTTTTGTTATACATATTGTTTCTCATTTTATCCCATTTTCTCCCAATTTAGTAGCCAATTACACCCTCTATTTTCCATGTCAATCCCCCCCTTGTATTGTGAGTTCGCTGCCGTAGCCCTGTGACTGGCAGTGACATGGGCAAAGTATCATCTCCGACGAGACGGCACTCACAAAGTGCCGACCGTAACTCCGATACCCCAGAGCCACTCCCTGCAGTGAACTCATGTCGGCTTCCCTCTCCCCTCCCTGGGGTGGACAGACAATTGCCGCCCCCTGGTGGCACTGCAGACACCCTGGTGGAATCGAACCCTGATCACAGTGGCCAGCGTCGAACGTTGTAATGGCTAGACCACCTGGGAGGCCTGAATCTTCTTTGTTTGTTTGTTTCTTTTCTTTAACCACGTCTCACAAAGATGTGGAAAATTAACATTTACAGTAGAATGTCAAACATAGGAACATTTAACATTTTAGCAAATGTAACAGTTACACAGACATTTTTTATGTAGTGTATCACCAAAAAATACCCCCTTGACTGCAACTGACAACTCAGAAAGATTTCTAAAGGTTTCAACCAAATATCCCTTGGTCCACACTGCAGCTGAAGATACAGGATTTGATTTTGCATTCTTGGACTACAATGTATAATATGTGAGTACTTATGTTCTACAAATCATTTATAAAGGAGCACTCCACCAAATATGTGATATGTAAACAAATAGTATAGTTATTTAAATTAAGTTAAAACATGCTTTGCTTAATTTATGTCTACTATTGAAACAATTTTAACCATCAGGGACCACAGTTTCCATTCCAAAATAATTTAGATGTACTTTATTTCATAGATGAAATTGTGTGGTTGCACATGCAGTCCATGAGTTACTAATGTTGATCCATTTATTTATTTTTATTTTTTACTTTAGGGTCAATGTCACCAATGAGAAATGGATATAACGGAAATGCAAACCAGTCTCTGTTAACTTCCAACTGGATGTTTTTTGAAGATGTGGCAACATTTGTACGTTTTCCCTTCTTGACACAAATACGTTTAAATGTATTCTTATCTCTGCACTTTGTATATACAAATTCCCAAATAGAAAAGAGAAAAGTGTTAAATAAACATCTTCCTTATTATGTCTTTTAGAATATCAGACAGATTCTGCTGGCCCATGCAGATGGAGAAACTATTGTTCAGAGTCTTGTTGAAGACAACTGCATAAATCATCAGCAGAAGAACCAGATGGTGAGAATTCTCGTGTCACACCTCATGGAGAGGTTTGGTGAAACGTAAGTACAACTAACAACTAAAAACACAATTTATTTTCAGCATGATTCATCTGAGTGAAATGGAACCTGTATTTATATGCCGCATACTTGTTTTAGGCCAACATCTCAAATAAAGAAGGCCCTTGCATCATCCCTTGTGATGGAATTTCCTTGCCTCAAGGATGCAGAGGGTGGTGGATATGTAAGTACCTTTCCAGCTTTATCTAGTGTATTTGAAACATTTGAATTTAATTGTGCATAGTTTCTCAACAAATGTCTTCAGAAAGGTAATGAAAAAATACACAGATTTTCAAAATATGGCAATATTTCAGGAAGCGTGGTATAGCCAAGGCAGACACCACCATCCTGCTACAGGGTATTTAGAGGAGCGGTTGCGGAATATTCGAAAGCGCATTCGGCGACAGAGCCGAGAGGGATCCTCCAATGACCGGGCAGAAAAGGGACGACCAAGTACTAATATGGTCATTCCGGGTAATGCTTGTCCCCCACAAATGTAATTATTACAACAAAAATTGCAACAAAATTGCAACAACAACTTTCACCCCTGTTCCCAACAGAGACGGCTGTTCCATTGGAAAGAGCTTTCCAAATGAAAGAATGGCTAAAGCACAATGCCCAGCCCCTCAGTCAAGTGCAAGAGTACATGAGAGACACTGCCATTTACAGGGCAAACTGGATCCGGAAGAATGGTGCAAATTCAAGTGCAGACATTTTCAAGGAGTATCCACATCTGCTGACCACTCCAGAGATGGTATGTTATACAAGAAACTTAAAATGATTGCTATTTAACATTTTACTTTGGAAATGCCCACACAAATGTCGAAGAGACAATATATATTTGTAAATCACATTCACTTTCATTTGATTTAAAAAATAAAACAAAATTAATTGTTTAATGCCATAGTGTAGAGTTTAATGCCATGGTTTAAATTGACCCATGTGTTTTCCACTTCCCCCCTTTCTTTGAAATTGAAAGATTTCCCAAGACTTTGCTATCATCTATCACGGTTGTGCTGACAGACTGTTTGAGAGATGGGTACCAGTATTTGCAGAGAAAATTATTCTTTTTGCGACAAAGGAAAAGAGGGCAGAGAAATTCATACAAGAGAGTTCAAGAGGTGAATGTAATTTTCCTTTAAAGGCATTATTTTCCCAAATGATATTCAATTTCAAGTTTAATGCACTGGTGTTAATTGTGTTATTTATACTAAACAACTAGAATTACTATATTTAATATTTGTATGGTATGAATGGTATTTATTGAAAACCCCATATATGTTGTGTAATGCTTGTCCCCTTTTTATTATTTTTAACATATTGTTTTTTCTATCTGAGATGCAATGGGTGATCGAGCATTGAAGTTACTCCCCATCATTCTGCCTCCACCGGCCTACAAGACTGGTAGAAAGATGAGCCGTCCAAGCTTTGAGGAGGCCAAGAAATACTTCATCGATTGGGTACCTGTGAGTGAGAATATGTGGATTTCAGTCCCTCATGCAGACTAGAAATATTGTGTTATGCTACTGTATTTCAAAAGAAAGCTGTTTCAATTCAGAAGTATAAACCTATTGTTTCTTTTTCATAATTATACATACTCTGACACCTGTCAGTAAATAACAATCTAGAGGCTTGCTGTTCCATAACATCATAATCAGCTAATCTGGAAAGTATCTATGAAGTATCAAAGTATCTTTATATTTGAAGATCTTTCACAAATGTAAAATAACAGAAAAACTTAACCTAAACGATTGCCATGGCCATGAGTAATAAAAAACTGTTATTGTCTTTACTTAAAAGGCCAGCACGGACATGGTGGAATACCTGAGGCACACGGAGATGCAGAGACCACACCCCTTCATCTTGCAGCTGGGTGACACTCAGACATTTGCAGTCATTCATGGACAGGCCCTTGAACAGGAAACATTGCTGAATGCAGTGGATATCTGCTTCAAATCGTTCCATTGCTTTAACATCACCTTCCCTAAACAGTGTGCCCCTGCTTGGGAATTTCTCCAGCATGCAGTTTATGGGATTGTTCATGGAAATCCAGCGGCCAGCGTTTGTGGTTTGAGGAGTTTTATTTTTGCTGATTAATTCATTCCAAATGTTGTATGTTCTCTTGTTGTATGGACACTGAGTGATCTGTTGACAGATGTCTTCTCACTTTCAATAAAAAAGTGTTGCTTTGTCAATTTTATCTTATGAATCATTGTTTAGAATAGTCTAGTTTTTTTGTATTAACACATGGCATTGGAATAATTAGAACCCTGCAGTAAACTGACATTTTAACCCAGAACTGGTCAATAAAAATGACCCAACACATAGATTAGTTGTATAACCCAGTGCTTCTCAATTATTTTCTGTTACGCCCCCCCTAGGAAGAAGAAAACATTTCGCGCCCCCCACTCTCCGCCGCGACTATAAATAGTATCATTTGTCTATAAAATTGTTATAAGTACACCTCTGCATAACATTGTATCCTTATTAACATTAAAGAAATGCTATGGTGTGGGGTTTTTTTGCACTGAGCAATTTGGTACGCCACCTTATATGATGCTAACAGTGCTCGCTGGTTTTCTGAAGTAGCATTCACAAAGAGATGATTGTCGGCAATATTCGGCACGCCGCGTTTTCGCAAAAAAACTCAAGCGGCTTATCAGCGTGATTGGGGTGTAATGTCTTTAAGTGACGCCTTAATTTATTTGGCTTCATGCTGTCCGCTGCCAACATTTTAAGACACAGTAAACACACCGGTCTTTCCTCGTCTCCCACCGTAGTCACAGTGAAGCCAAGCGCAACATACGCTTCGTCATATTTCCTCGTCTTAGCTTTCGGGTGACTTTTGTTTGTCTCATTATCTTCGTCTCTCGTAGCTTCGTACGGCAAAAAAAGGCATGTTCAGGGGGGGCGCGCCCCACTATTTGAGAAACACTGGTATAACCCAACCTGCTTGGACATATCTGTAACCCATCAGGCTGTGTTATAATAACCCATGCATTGAGTAAATATTTCACCACTCCACCATTGAGTCATTTTTATCATTGTGGTGGATTTTTTGAGAAGATAGGACAGTAGGGGGTAGGAAACAGGACTCGTGACTCAGACGCCAATTCCCAGGTGAAGCATTGTATTATTATATTCCTGTATAATGCAATGGGACCACATTGCCGTGGAATGTGTGTACTCTCTGTTGTGAGCCGTTCTGGATGAAAGCGCCTACTGAAGGGTATGAGGTCATTGTCTTAACGTTGGCCCCACATTTTGCCTCTGTGATTCTAGAGGGGGGTTGTTTGGGGCTGGAGTTGTATGGCCGGCTAACTGCAGATAACCGCCAGCATGATGTTTTAGTATCACACAAACATAAATAGTGTCTGTAGATAAGGTAAAGTGACACGTTGAGGCCGTAAAACATGAGCAGGCGGCACAGATCACAGGCCTTAAATACAATGAACACAGAGAGGAGACCAAATGTAAATCTGAGTTGGAGATCCACGGACCCATTAGTACAGTCGTAAGTTATTCCTGTCTAACAAAATATGTGCGCGGGAAAAGGAGTCGGACACCAGACTTGAAGTTGGACGGTGCCCCACTCATGATTTAATCAATCAGAACTCCCACATCATCAGGCAGGACTGCCAGAGCCTTAGAGCCTGGGCCCCCTGTCATTTGAATTTATGGGCTCCGGCCAAGCGCTGCTCTTAAGCAGAGAGGGACAGAGCTAAATTCCACCACACTTTAAATGTTTAACTTTGTAATAGAGATCCTGTATATACATATATTGCCAGCATTTGGGCTGCATAACAAGCATATTAAAATTATAGATCACTGGCATTAGGCCATTGAATAAAGTATGGGGCAAAAATGTATTCCTGTATTAGTAAAGCTGTTATTAAGTTAAACAATTTAAGCAAAGGCATAATACACAGTTGGGGCAGCTCAAGGTTGGTTATATTTGTTTAGGGCGTGTATGCCAGCCCAAGGCTGGTCATTACTGCCTAAGTCTGTGTATGTTTGCTCAAGATTTGGCTATGTCTGTTTATCCTTTTATTAATCTGTTAAATGGGGAAAGAATGAAAAAGGCGAAGTTGAAGGGGCCTCAGAAGGATGGGCCTCTACGAAGTCAGGGGGAGGGGTTGAGCCAGGGGGGCGTGGTGGCCAACCTCCAAGGAGGAATGGAGGAGATTAAAAATGTGTGCACGGAAGAGGGGGGCAACTGTTTTTGCGCAAATTCAGCCAGGTTGTTGTATCTAACTTGTGTTATATACAATAAACCGTATTTACCTCAGACTCTGACGATTGTGCTGTTTTGGGGCAGCGTTCGAATTCTACGACATCATGCTAGCTCATGCCTATAAACCAGTGAGCATTGGACTACTTTAGGACATCTTCTAACGACCCAGTGCTAGGATGTTGTGGTATTTAGGCTACTCGGTGCATTGATTGTTTTTTAACCCAACACATTTTAACAGGAGTTGCTGTTCATATAGTTCCATTGGTGAAGGCAGCTTTTCCTGACCATGAAACAGCTTCACAATATGCATGTACTGTAGATGCCCTATGTGCCAGCTGGTGGGATGGGGTTGAGGGAGGGATTCATGTGGGACAACGATAGTTGCAAAGGTAGATGTGTTAGCAACTATAATTGCTGGGGTAATTCAATTGGAAAATTTGATTATTTATGCTTTCAAACATGATGATCTTTGATGTAAATATGCATATTAGCTATACATGCTTTTTAATTATTGTGTTTCATCTTGCCCTCATCCTCCACAAATGCTGACCAGAAATTATAGCTATACCTAAATGATGACATCACCCATTTTTGTTTCTGTACTACATCATCAACTTGTTTTTTGTTTTAGTGTGAAAATGTAAGGCAAAACCAACTGCAGTGTTACTTGCTTCATAACAATGCAAAAATGCACTGTGTTAAAACGACATGGTTATAGATCATTTTATATGTTTTTTATTTTTTACAGATATCATTTCTAAATAAGCTACCAGCTAAATAGTCAAGTTTAGAGAAACTGTACAGCTTCATTTAAAAGTTGATTTGTTAAATATAATATTTTGGTTTTCTTATGTACCAGCTTTGCCAGGGAGGCCTGTAACAAAATATTAATTTCTTCTTGTATTTAGCCATATTGTTTGGCATTCATTTGATTTAGCGTTGCAGCAGAATGCAGAAACATTTGATTTGACAATATTTTCATGTAAAAACTGCTTCACCAAAAAAAATGCAACGATAATTATCTTTCTCCTCCCCCCCTCCATAGAAACCCTGGAGATTAGGGAACCTGTGAGAAAACGACCTTATACCATGACAGAAGAAAGCGGAGCATTGAGCACGCATCAGTTACCATCCAGATATACTCAGGTAAAACATTCCTCAAGGAAGCATGTCTGCATGTGTTCTGGACTGCTGTGACATACACTTAAAGGGTATTACATCCAAAATGCATATGTTGTGTGTATTTCTGTGATACAACCTCTCTGGCTCATTACTGCAGTGTTTTTGTGATTTCTTATTTTTTACTTGGGCATGTACATTTGCAGCAAGACTCAGGCGTAAAAAAAAAGCTACATTGTTGGGATAGCAAAAATGTGATCACCAGCAAAGTGTCTTGCTTCAGAATAGATGGAATTGCACTACATAAATATGTTGGCCATAGTGTCAGAGGCCCTCAGAAACTACTGGTCTTCATACTAGAAAACCACAAGAGGTGGGGGAAAGAACTGAAACTGAAAAAGAGAATGGAGCAACCTTAGAAGTGCAAGGAGTCGGTATTCATAGATTTATTTTTAGCAATGTTAAAAGTTAGCAATGTTAAAAAACGAACCAAAACAAACACGGGAAGTGTGACTTGACTTATCTGTGCATGCAGCACATTTGTATTGCCTTCGTCTAGCAGCCTTTCTCTTTTTCAGATTTTAAACTCAAGAAAGTAGTTATACAAAGAGTCAGAGAGGGTGCGTCACCAATATACATAAACTTAAACAACTTATCATAGTAACAGTTGGTGTAATAATCCATTTTTTTATTTTGGGGTAAAATTCCCCTTTTGCACATTTATAGAGTTTGCACATTTATTCCCATTTCAATACTGTTTCAGAGGCACATCACCATTGTAAGGATGGGTGTCTTCCCTGCGCTGCAGCAGTGCAGGAGTTGCTGCAGGCTGGTTCACTGTCCCTTCTGCAAAGAGTCTGTGTACAAGCCTAAAAACATGTACCACGTCAAGCGACACATACAAATCCACTTGAAGTCTGGAGTGCATTATGGGGGTTTGTATTGTATTTTCACTGTAGAAAAGTGTTCCTTGTTTTTGGGTACACATTGGTTCTTGTAAGAAAATGACTGAGACTTGTCAATCAATTTACTGATTGATTTATAGTTTCATGAATTTATTTGATGACAATTTTCGCTGGCTGTAATGTTAAAGAGTGTGAAACAGTGAGGGTCTACAGTTTTAGGCAAACCTTCTTTTCGGAGCTGTATTGCTTCTTTTTATATACTTCCAGTGAATACAGCTAATTTAGAAAGAAAAAACTGTTGTAATTAGATTAGTCAGTGCTATCTAAATAACATGGAAAGTTAAAGATGTTGTTGACTTGAGTATGTCTTTAATAATCAGTCTTTGTAATTACCTAATTTGCCCAGTCTTGTGACAATGGCCATGATATTGGACTGAGTTTAACAGCTATGCATGGAATTTAATTGGATTTTAACCACTCATTAGCTTCACCCAGGCTTTGAAAAGGTTATGTTGAACACTGTAAGTGCTGCAGTAACTGCAATGTGCCTTGTTAAAGCACAAATTCTGAGTGGTTTAAAATGCTTTGCCTAATAATGCTTTGCCTCGTTGAGTAAAATCAGGGAATCAGTTTCCATTAGGCACTCTTCAGTTCCGTTCAGGGGGCTTTAATTTCTGTAGTTCTTATGGAAGGGAAAAATGAAGGCCAACACCAAAGAAGTATAATGAGAACAACAATGGCACTGAAACAAGTAAGACAGCCATAGCCAAGAATGAAAAACTTGACTGACCAGATAACAGAACCGTTTGTAAATATTGTTTTCACACACAAGAAAAACATTGTGTCCGGATAACATGTTTCAACTGCCAGGCTCACCTTGCCTCCCAATTGGGCCTGAAGATTTTTGGATGCTCTTGCCAAACATTCTCGCCAATTTACCAAGGTCATAGATAATATACAGAAACTTATATTATTAGTCTCCTGCACAGACAATGCTTCCCACACTATGAATTTGGAATAGGTTCCAAGTTTTGAGATTAGTATAATATTTGTATAGCATGATTTAGAAAATCCTTATTTACATTCCCTTGGATTCTGCTGTACAGGTGCATCTCAATAAATTAGAATATCGTGGAAAAGTTAATTTATTTCAATAATTCAATTCAAAAAGTGAAACTCATATATTATATAGATTCATTACACACAAAGTGAAATATTTCAAGCCTTTATTTGTATTAATCTTGATGATTATGGCTTACAGCTAATGAAAACCCCAAATTCAGTATTTATTGAGATGCACCTGTATACCTCAGTTAGGCCAGGTATGAGTCAGAAGTGTAGTCAAAATAATGGCCCAATCACTTCGTCTTGTTCTGTCCCCATGTTTCCTTTGTTTTAGGGCTAGCTTCCACACAGATGAGTGTATATAGCATGCAATCTCTGTAATTCACAAAACATTCTTTGTCATAATTATTTACTGCTGCCATGTAGGGCTGGACTGAGGGGTCATTTATCTCTTTTGATGATGCATATTTCTTACGAAATCAATGCCTTTCATGCCATTTACACAGACTAGTTTGTCCACAGTTTCTTTTTATATTATTTTAACATTTTACTCTAGTGTCTCAGTAGCTGTGATATCAGATATCAGACACACAGTTTTAAGGGAGATCTCTTGTTTCTTCCTCTCCCCCTTCTCCTCAGATTACATAATTTGCCGTTGCAATCTGGAGTGCCGGAAAGGGGCCCACTTCCACTGTCTTTGGTGCTCAAAGACAATATTGCGCAAAGAGGACTTCCTGAATCACCTCACCGTCTGTCAGGAGAAGAGCTGCCCGTTCACACACCTCCTGAACCACCACGCCCCCTTCCCTGCCACCAGCTCTTACGAGTATCTGCAACTACCTCCACCTGGGGGAATCTGACAATCCCCAGAAGACTGGACAGTCCAGGCAGATCTGGATTGTGAAATGCCTTGATAAAATAAAACAAGTTTGTGGAGGTCTTGCGTTGGTCTTGGCAACAGGGGAATGGCAGGGTTGCCTTTGTTTTGCCACAGCATGGCTGTGGAGGCCTTTGGAGCAGTGGAACTTTCCGGGGGCAGGTTTGGTACTCTCGCAGGGTGTGAGACTGCGAGAGAGTGAACTGCTGCCTGGAAGGTTGTTCCAAAGGCCATAATTAGTCATTATTCAATCAGTGTTAATTGGTGTGGATGCTAAGTGATTATTCACTTGACTGTGTGTTCTTGTGTGAGAATGTGAGTGGGTATGGTGTATGTGAATTGTTTGGTGTTGAGTGAGTCCACGAGTCCCACCTGAGCCAGGCGGAAAGTACGCTTATTTAAGAGCAGGTGGGGCGAGTGGGAAATCAGTTTGGTTAGTCTTGTCATTCACGTGTGTGTGCGTGCGTCTTGCGCGCGCGCAGGCACGTATCGTAGAGTTTTGTTGGCCTTGTCATTCATGTGTGCGTATCATGGGAGTTGTTGTTCGTGTGATTGTGAGTGTGAGTGTGCGAGTGCACGCGTATCGTATTGTGTAGTGTTTGTGTAATGTCAGCAATGTTTGTGCTTTTCTCCGCAAGGGGATTTCCACATCGGAGGACACGGAGTCTGTGTGCGTTTGTCTAAACAAGTGACTGAGTAGAGTGCTTCCTGTGTGTGTGTGGGAAAGAGGGAGAGAGGTTGCACTGAAAGAGCGTGCCTCTCTCCCTCAGTGTGATTGTGAAAGACAGTGGGGAGTCTCTCTGTGTTTGGGTAAGAGAACTCGCACTAAATCAGGGGAGAGTGTCTCTGGCCGATGGCCTGAGAACTCTCACTGAAAGAGTGGAGAGTGTCTTGGGCTGATTGCCAGAGAACTCTCACTGGAAGATTGGCAAGGGTCTCTGTGTGTGTGCGTGCGTGCGTGTTGAAATAGAACTCTGACTAAAAAGTGTGAGTGTCTCTGGGTGCATGGGTTTGGGAAGCACTTGAAAAGTCACCGAATATGTGTGTGCCTGGTGAGGTTATAGTGGAACTCCAGATTGAAGAGGCATGGTGTTCTGTGTATGTGAATGCATGGACGCGGTGTGGAAAGCCGCTGATTGTCTGTGTTTGTTGTGTGTTCCCCGGAGGGGGATTCCCCCTCGGAGGAGGCGGGCTTTAATTTAGTTTTGTTTATTTGAGTTTGTTATTTTAGTTCATTGTGTTTGCCCAAAAGCTTCGCGGCGAGTAGGGTGAAGACTTTGTGTTTTGTGTTTGTTTTATTTAACCTGCTCTCCCGCTGTTTCTCTCTCCCAGGTCTGGGAGAGAGGCGGATATAAAAAGCCGGTCCGGAGACTGTCAAACCACACTCCTCTGCCATTTCTTACCATCGGCTGCTCTGCGCGCATCTGGGGATTTGTCACGTGGCGTGTGACAGTTGTATATGCCATTATTATTAGTATTTGTGTGGCTGAAATTCAGCTGCATTGAATGACACATTGGTTTGCTCTGAGGAAGATGAAGCCAGGGAGAGGTTTTTCTTTAACATACAAAGCGTCTGAAAATCCCCTTTTAACGGGTGACACTTGTGCTTGATGCATCTAATTACTTTTTAGTGTGTGAAAACTCTCCCAATTTGGTAGGCAATTACACCCGCTGTTTTCAAGTCAATCCCCACCTTGTAATGTGAATTTGCTGCCGTAGCCCTGTGACCAGTAGTGACGAAGGCGAAGTATCGTCTCCTCCGAGACGGGACTCACCAGGCCGTCGACCGTAACCCGGTACTCCAGAGCCACTCCTGTGCGCAGCGAACATCACGTCGGCTTCCCTCCCCCCTCCCTGGGGCGGACAGCCAATCGCTGCCCCTGGTGGCACTCCCGGCCAGAGCCGACTCTGGCGCGACGGAGAATCGAACCCCAGTCGCCGTGGCCAGCTTTGAACGTTGTAACCTCTGGACCACACGGGAGGCCTTTTGAGATGATTTCTCATTAATTTAATAATAGATATACCTGCTTTTTTATCATTTATAGTTTAAAGGTTAACTGCACATTTTTGCAAAGACAGTCCTTTGATGACTTTATGGTCTTTGAAGCGATATTTGTTTGTTGTTTAGCGTACTCAGCACTCTGACATGTTCAACACAATGTACAATGTAAAACTGGGGTGATTTTGTGTTCCACATTTGTGAACATCTTGTAAGTCCCTCTGGATAAGAGCGTCTGCTAAATGCTTAAAATGTAAATGTAATGTAAATATGTACTTTGGCAACTAATAAATCACCAGCATAAGGTTCATGTTTAATTTAATTTGTGGTGTCCTGTGTATTAGTTCTCTAATTGACTGTTTTCACACTTCTAAACAGTGACCAGTCTTGGTCTTCTGCTTTTCAAGCACCTGACACCTGTTAAATATTTACCACAATTGTTCTAGCACTTCCACGGGTATTTCTTCCCATGTTTTCATTTTTCAACAACTTAACTGTAAAGGGCACTATACTAGCTACATTTCCAATACTTTTCAAAGTAAATTCTTGATGTGTAAGATAAACCTGTGGATAATTTGTGTTCTTTCCCCCCCAAATACTTAAAACGTCAATGTGTAATTCTCCAGAATTGAGTGTACTATTTGCATCAGGTCACATGTAAATACACAACATAAAAAGACCAAATAAAGACTGCACAACTGCTCAGTGCACCTGACCAACTCAATAGGAATTGAGGGTTGGCTGTTTAGTGTGTGTGAGCCATGGCTCAAATTGTTCAAATTGTTGATTGCAACTTGGCATCATTTTTATTTTTGCAATTTGACATAGACCAGTTTTAGCAAGGTTTTTTCAGAGCTGCGGCTATATATCAGGGGTGGCCAATGCTAGTCCTGGAGAGACACAAAGTGTGCTGTATTTTCCTTAAAATCGGTAACATGGGGGACACTTGTTCAAGGTGCAGGTTGCCCACCGCAGCCTGGGTTCAAGCCCTGGCTGCGCCGCCCGGCTCTGGCCGCAGCTTCCGTTTGGGGGGCGGCAATTGGCTGTCCGAGCTTTCCGCGTGCAAAAGCAGCTTTGTGTATTGGAGTTACCGGAGTTATCGGAGTTACAGTCGACGACTTGACAAGCTTCATCTCATAGCAGGAGGTTTGGCGTCTTTGTCACTGTCGATCCCAGAGTTGAGGCAGTGAGCTTGTGGTATGAGGGTACAATTGGCCACTGAATTGGGAGAAAAAAAAATCTGCAACACATTGAGACTAAGAAGATAAGAATACATAATGACAAGAACGGGCCTTTCGGCCCATCTAGGCTTGTCAAGTCCTAATCTAAAGAACATCTAGTACTACATCTAGCCTAGCCTTGAATAGCCTGAGCGTTTCTGTCTCTACTACCCGACCTGGCAAGCTGTTCCAGGCATTGACAACTCTCTGTAAAGAAAAACGTCCTAATATCTGTGCGGAATTTGCCTTAAACTAATTTCCACCTGTGGCCTCTTGTTCTGCTGACCCCACTTATCTTAAAAAAATCTTGTATTTCACTAAAAATCTGAATGTGAATGCTTTAATTGAGTGCTGAGTAACCATAAAAACCAACACCTAGGCTTGTGACTGGCATTTGTGGGGATCATATGTCTGGCCTGAACAGGTCTTCGATAGTATTGATTCCTTCAAATTATTAAGAGGGGTGCAGTCTTGCCTCGTTCACTCATTGATCAGATCTGACGCGACCATGGATCTGAGAGTAGTCATACTGTTGCTGCTGCTCTCTCTTCTACCCTCATGCTGCCCTCATGCCCTTAGGAGGACATGGCTCCCTCCTTTCTGTGCTCAACGGAACATTGTCCTCCGAGAACCATCGCATGATGACCCACCAGATCAAGGGCGATCTGTCACCATCCATGGGCAGATTTATTTTATTTTATTTGATTTGACATTTCACTTGGAAAAAAAGACAATACGCAGTTACATCCTGATATACATGCACATTTTAAAAAGGCATATCAAGGATGACACAGAAAGGTCCTAGGACTTATTTCCATTGTGGTCCTTGTTATTAGGTGGATCCTCTGTCAAAGGAAAAGGAATACACTAGCTGATTCCATCTTTTGATTACTATGTTGATTTTGATTACTATGTTGAACAACACTTACTCAGATGTTTTCCAAATTGCCTTATGTTGGCATAAGTGGCATCATATGATTTGAGCAAGTTTCATATGAAGCAGTTAGTGATGACTTAATCACGTGAGAAGAACTGATAGAGCAATGACTATGAGGTCACGACCAGGTTCTCTCTCCCCTTTGGATTTATATAGCGCCTTTCTTATTGCCTGAATTTAAAAAAAAAATTTAATTAATTTTTTGCTGTATTAAGGTCTTAAGGGGTTTGAGGCTAATTTGCAGCAATCATCAACAAGGGGTTAAAATGATAGGGGCAACTCACCTCAACCACCACCAATGTGCAGCACCCACCTGGGTGAATGCGACAGCAGCCATAGTGCGCCACTATATGCCATTTAGCAGACGTTTTTATCCAAAGCGACTTACAGTAGTGAATGCATACATTTTTCAGTATATGTGGTCCCAGTGAGAAATTAACCCACAACCTAAGCATTGCCAACACCATGCTCTACCTACTGAGCCACACAGCACACAGAACAAGCTCACTGCACATCAGATACACAGTGGAGAGGCAAGGAGGGAGGGAATTTGGCCAGGACACCGGGTTAACACCCTACTCTTTTTCGAAAAGTGCCATGGGATCTTTTATGACCACAGAGAATCAGGACCTCAAAAAGAGTCAGAGAGAGAGAATCAAGACCCAGCCCAGGCACTGCTGCCTTGTGAGAGGGTGGTGTTAGTATGCAAAACAGACCGCAAAGCCACTAAGAGTCTGGTGGAAAGGAAGGAAGTTGAGCAAAATGTATCAGTTGTAGAATCAAATCAAAAATCAAAGCAGATAAAAGAGTATCAAAAACATCTCTTCGAGAGAACAGTGAAAGACTGAAATAATCATTATAAGTGAATTACACCTAACAATTCACATGAGATTAATTTCTAATTATTTTAAGTCTAGAGATATGTTTTGTGTTTCATGTATTTCTTTGCAGTCTCATGTTCTCTAACTAACACATAATATACACCATTTAGCAGACGCTTTTATCCAAAGCGACTTACAGTAGTGAATGCATACATTTTCAGTATATGTGGCCCCAGTAGGAATTGAACCCACAAACCTAAGCATTGCCAATGCTGTGATCTACCAACTGAGCCACAGAGAACCACATGCATTGTATGTAGCCAATAATGAATATTGCTGTTGTAATAATTTCACAATCCTTAAAAGTATAATACTATCAGCTACTTTTTACCTTTGTATTTTTAATGAATTATACAATTGCATGTTCCTCAATGCATCACAACCAAGGCAATACAATTTCAAAATATTTCAGTTCTGCATCATGTGTTTCTTTAGATAAAATAGTTACAAATGTTAAAAGAATTGCATACTGTTGAAATGGCAGGGAAGAAAAAAACAAGAAAAACTGAACAAATGGCAGGGAAGATGAACATAATGATAAGAAATACTACTAATGAATAAGTAAGGAATAAACCACGACGGGCTGTCCCGTTATTGGGAAATAATGTACGACTGGGGTGGTAACCACCCTGAAGTACATTATTTCCCAATAACGCGACAGCCCGAAGTGGTTTATTCCGCTTATACCACGGTTACCAACAATGATTATCTATTAGTTACTTTTATCTTCATTGTTTTTTATCGACTTAATCAGCTGAAATTAAAATTCATCTGATTTTAGTGTCGTCAAGCAAATATCTGGTCGTTAGTTCTATTTTGCACCGTTGTTATGCAAAATAGCTGGTCGTTAATTCTACGATTATACCATAACAAATGGTTCTATCAGGGTAAAAAATAGTTCCTTCTCGCTTACAATTATGCATTTATATCATGTTGCTAGCTAAAGCATGTCTTCTGTGCTCACTTAGAAAGTGTCTTGTTGTTTCTTTTTCGTTTTCACATAGCGAAAGACACAATGTATCGAATGACACAAGATTACAATTTGTTGCTACCTTGTATAATATGCTACATTGTGTCATTCGCTATGCCTATACTGCGTGAAGTTGACCGGACCTTTAAAAAAATATATATATCATGTTTCAGATAAAATCATTTAATTATTTATTGAACTATTTTCACACAAAACACACCTTCTGTCAAATGTATTTATAGATTTATACAAATGTCATTTTTATCGAGCAATGTAGCCTAACTTTAATGTACAATGTTGCCGTTTAACTGCTTTAGAATGTTGGATCTTGTAGCGCATTCATTTTTAGAACTGTTAAAGGGCCGAGGTGTCCCGTTATTGAAAATGAATGCACACCCTTGGAACGCGTATTGACCAATCAGAATCGAGTATTCAACAACGCCGTGGTATAAATGACTATATACTATATGGACAATAAAGTGTATTGTATCATATTGTGTTGTATAATGCAATATTTACCAGATGGTCACCTAGTTATTGAACAATGCAATAGTGAGAAGTAATAAATCATGAGAAGTCATAAAACATCATCCTTAATGTATGATACACTGAAATTATTAGTGTATTTCACCTCCCCGGTAACACTGCCTTCATTAAACCAATATGAACCTCAACCCTTTCATAAAGTATACGGTTTGACCGAACATTGATGTTAGGCCACAGATTTCATACTCATGTCCTAGAGGGCTGCAATGTCTGGGTTATATGGTTTCCTTTCAATAAGCAGCCAATTTTGGCCTTTGAAACAAAGTGTGTGGAGCCAATCAATGACTTAAATCATTTAAGTCCTGAAACACCAAAAACCAGCAGACACAGTAGCCCTCCAGAACTAGACTCTGACACCCTGTGTTAGGCATTATCTATTTGCTGACTCTGACATTTTAAAAGTAAATGATTGACTTTTGAAGCATTAACAGTTGAATAGTTTTAAATCCATATAGTTAAATAAATGAAGCAATCACACTGCTTGATTTATTTGGTAAATTGATGGTTTCACCTGTGAGTTGAAGGGGTTTCGTTTCCTCTGACCATGGTGTTTATCTCCTTATTCCTCTTCCTCACTTCCCTTTGCATCCTCATCAAGTGGGTTACTGGGTTTTACTTCTGTCACAAAACTCCAAGTTCCTCTTTTAAGTGAATATACAACAAATAATTTCCCCTTTCGCAAACAACAGCAACCCACGTAAACACACACACACACACACACACACACACACACATACTTGTGGGTCTTCAGATGGCTGAACACACAAATGTGCTTGCAGGAGAATACCATAGCAGTGCACACACTTTAGTTGCAGTACTTCTGGCATGGCTGCAGGTTTACAAAGTGATTTGAAAGGCACAGCTGATGATTTTAAATTGGGAAGAAAAATAAACTGTAAAATAAACTTTTTTTTTGTTAATGCCTTGTTCAAAATAGCATCCTGACATTCACAAATACTCTATCTCTTAGGGCACTGTTTGAAATTGTGTTTTATTGAGTTGTACTGTATGTCATGCAATCATTTTGCACACAAAGTTACAATAAGTAAGCATGTCAAGTGAGCTGTAAAACAGATTAATTTAAGGTATTTTTATTGTCTTACATACAGTATATAGTGTAGCTGCACACCTACTGTATGAAAGTGCATGGAAAAAGAAACGTTCACATTAGGGAAGTTTAAAGCCATATTTAAAACATTATAATCAAAAAATTGAATGTAAATCTGACATGCTTTCTTATAAAGAGGAAATTGAAAATAACGTGAGTCATACCTAGTCTTGTGACTGACACTTGTGACCGACACACTTGTGACCGAAATCACGTTTCCTGGCCTTGTCTTGTTGACAGTTTGTATCTCTGCGCGTCACTTGGAGAGGTGCAGTCTCGCCTCATTCACTCAATGATCAGATCTGACGCAAGCATGGATCTGAGAACAGTTACACTGTTGCTGCTGCTCTCTCTTCTGCATGAATGCCACCCTCGTGCCCTCACTCGCCAGAGCAATGGGCTCCGGGAGTGTCGTGCCAGTTCCCCGACTATGCCAGCGCTGGAGGTGCTGCCCGGCGGGGGCTGGGACAACCTGCGCAACCTGGACATGGGCCGGGTCATGAACATCAGCTACTCGCTGTGCCAAACCACGGAGGACGGAATCTACCTCATCCCCGATGAGGTGTTCGTCATCCCGCAGAAGCTGAGTGGGGTGGAAACCAACTCAGAGATCATCAGCAGCTGGCTGGACCAGCGTAGCTCCACTGCCCACTCCATCAATGTAGAAGTCTCCTTCTTATCCACGGTCAATGCGAAATTCTCTAGCGAGAACGAGCGCATGAAGACCCACCAGGTCAAGGAGGGGTCCGTCACCGCCCGTGTGCAGGTCAGTAGGTCCTCCCGTTGGAGAAGGAGCACAGCCGGACATGTAGATAGCCACACACGTTAATGGAAAAATACTCTGATAAGCCTGTTTGAGCCGTTGTTCTTATATTCAGAAAAGTCAAACACAATTCAAGAATATTTTACAGTGAAGAGCTTTATTATGCTCAGAAAAAAATTAACTAAATCAAAAATGAAATAAACTGGATTTGCTATTACCCAGTGCGCTATTTGAACACTTATAACCACAGATGGTTAACATGTATTCTTTTTCTTTTTTGTCATCTTTTTGAGAGTGTCATAAAACATTTGTAAGCCACTGCTTACACAGAAGCAAAGCTCATTTTGTAAACGGACTTTGCTGGTAAAGGTAAGCCTCCAATGGCACACCTTGAAGGAACCAGAAAATTTGTGTGCTTGTAATACACATAGTGGGGTACAATAATTGCGATGGAATAGTCAGTGGCCACCGAGGTTATCATCATTTCGCATTGTGCATATCCAATTCACATAATGTAGAATGCGTGTTTGCACGTCTGCACATTTGGCCAGTTAAGCGTTTTGATACTGTTGAAACCAATGGAAACTGTGTGAGTGAAACCAATGAAAACCAACGAAGATGTAAGAGTTGTTCTAAGTTGTAATAAATGCATATTTTAAAACGATTAATTATTGTAGCCTAATTAATTATTATATATGGTTATTTGCTATATGAAATACAAGTGTGTCGTGTTTCCATCCACCTTGTACGGCTTGGTGGCTTTGAGTTACTGCGAGATGGAACCATTACTATTACAAAGAAAACAAAAACGGAAAGTATTTCAGTTGGATTTTCCACAGTTTTTATTTAGTTTCATATCAAACAAATATGCATTATTTTTGTTTAAAGCCAGATCTGACGCTTGTATAACCTTCAAACTTTGCAATGAGGTTTAAAATGTTACCTCCTTGGGATACTTCCCATAAAACATGTTGGGTCGCATGTTGCATGCGGCGAATACGCACTAATGTGGAGGAAAAAGTTGTTCCTCCCTGTGAGTTGATGGTACAAACTCCAAACTTGGCAAACACATTGTAAATGCAACATCGTTGAATCATCAAGTCTGATGTGATTTTCCCAGTATCTTTGGAGTCATGGAAGCCTCTGCAGTTGCCTGCAGCCTCTAACTACTGTTTGTTTTTCATTCTGCCCTCCCCCATCCCAGGTGCGCAACTTCATCTACTCTGTGAAGGCTTATCCCGACTTCACTCTGGACACTCGCTTCACCCAGCAGGCGGAGGAGATTGCAGACGCCCTGGAAAACAACCGCACTCGGCAGGCCACCTACCTCTCAGAGAAGATGGTGCTTGACTATGGCACGCATGTGATAACATCGGTTGATGCTGGCGCCACCTTAGTTAAGGAGGACTACCTGCGGGCATCCTTTGTGTCCGACAGCGAGACGGCTCGATCCTCTGTCACTGCCTCCGCTGGAGTAAATTTCTTTAACGTGGTCAATATTGGCATGAGTGTTGAAGATAAACATGAGACCACAGAGACTCGCAGTTATGAGGGAAACACCACCTATTCTCTGACTCTGGGCCATGGAGGGGTTCCCTACTACCCAGGCATCACTCTGCAGAAGTGGCAAGAGAGCACCACCAACAACCTGGTGGCCATTGATCGCGCTGGACTGCCGTTGCACTACTTTCTGAACCGTGCGACACTCCCAGACCTCCCGGAGCCTACTGTGCAGAAGCTAATGCTATCAGTGCGCCAGGCAGTGGCCCGTTATTATGAAATCAACAGCCACCCAGGCTGCGTCAAGCCCGACTCCAAGAACTTCAACTTCCAGGCCAATGTGGATGACAGTTCCTGCGAGGGCCCGGCTACTAACCTCAGCTTTGGCGGGGTGTACCAAGAGTGCACTATGTTCACCCCTGATGCTGATCCACTATGCAAGGCACTGGAAGAGAAGAACCCTGACACAGGAGCAAATTCCTGTCGCCCCCCATACAGTGCAACCAAGCTGCGCTCTGAGGTACGGGAGGAGGGCTACAGTCAATATGAGTGCCATCGCCAGTGTCATCATTGTTGGTTATTCTTCACTTGCTGCGAAAAGGTGTGTGGAGATGCCTACCATGTCCGACGGGCACGTGTAGATACCTACTGGTGCTCCACCACTAGTGAGGTCAATGAGTTCTCAGGGTACCTCTTTGGGGGTCTGTATGGCCCATCCCTCCAGAACCCCCTCACTAAGTCCCATAGCTGCCCCCCAGGCTTTTTCCCTATGAAGCTTTTATCTGACGGACTGAGGATCTGTCTGAGCAATGACTATGAGGTTGCAACCAAGTTCTCTGTCCCCTTTGGCGGGTTGTTCAGCTGTAACGTTGGCAACCCCCTGGCAGGGGGCCAGCCTCGCTGCCCTGCACAGTTCAGCCAGCACATGTTTTCCATCAGCGACGGATGCCAGATTCTGTACTGTGTCCAATCAGGTCTGTTTACAGGGGGGCAACTGCTGCCTGTTCGCCTGCCACCCTTCACACGCCCCCCACTGGTCAGCATGACTGCAACCAACACAGTAGCGGTAATGACAGAGGGTGGTCGAGCCTGGGTCAGAGTGGATAAGTCCAAGGTGTGGAAGCTGGCTAAACCAGAAGAGGTCCAGAAGATGGCAGAGATGTTCAGTGCATCATCATCCCAGATGTCAGGGGGGGCAAAGTTTGGGGTGGCCATGGGGGTGGTGGTAGGGGTTGCCATGGTAATTGGGGGGATTGTCTTTGTGTTGAAGAAAATGAAGGGAGTCAGAGTGACAAAAGGCAGAGGGTATGAGGAGATTCACAGTGAAGGACAAGTTGAGACACCCCCAGAGGGCAGTGCAGAGTCAGAGAGAGACAATGAAGACCCAGCCCTGGCACTACTGCCTTGAGAGGGCAGCGTTAGTATGCAAAACAAAGAACGCAAAGCTACTTGTATATGAAAAATATTCTCAATTTTAGTTTATAGTCTTAGTTGAAGAGTCTGGTGGAAAGGAAGTCAGTCAAGCAAAATGTGTCAGGTGTAGAATCAAATAAAAAATAAAAAAGCAGACAAAAGCCATTACAAAACAAGTATCAAAAGCATATCTTAGAGAGAACAATGTAAGACTGAAATAATAATATTAACAGTAATAATATATAATAATAAGTGAATTACACCTAACAATTCACACAAGATTCATTTATCGTTCTTTTAAATCTAGAGATTTATGTGTTGTATGTATTGCATTGTAGTCTCATGTTTTCTCAAATGCAACCCTACTAACACACGCTGTGTATGTACTAATAATGAATATTGCTTTTGTAATAATTTCACAATCCTTAAAAGTATAATACTATCAGCTACTTTTTACCTTCTGTATTTTTAATTAATTATACAATTCCATGTTCCTCAATGCATCACAACAATTGAAACCAGGGCAATAAAATGCAAAAATATTTCAATTCTGCATCATGTGTTTTTGTAAATAAAATAGTTCCAAATGTTAAAAGGATTGCTGGGCTGTGCCATCAAGCCACTGCAACTAGTCCAGAATGCTGCCACACGTCTGGTGTTCAATCAACCTAAGTTCAGCCAGGTCACCCCTCTACTCTCCCCATCGCAGCATGCATCAGATTCAAATCACTGGTGGTGCCCTATCAAACAGCTAGAGGAACTGCTCCCCCTTACCTCCAGACACTCATCATACCCTACAGCTCAGCCAGACCCCTCCGCTCCACCTCCTCTGGTAAACTGACTGTCCCATCCCTCCGGGCGCCCAGCAACCACTCCTCACGGTCTTGCCTCTTTTCTGTCCTGACCCCTCGGTGGTGGAAAGATCTCTTGCGCGAACTATGATTGTTCTTACCATGTATTAATGTGCATCTTGTAAGTTGCTCTGAATTTACAGGATTTTTCCATTTTGGTAACCTCAACAGGTTTTTGTAACCTCTGGCAGTTTACCGCTTACCTTTGTACCATTTCAGGTTATTCACTGGACTTGAGCTGCTTAAATTTATTTATATAAAATATATAATCAAGGCTAAAGGGCCAGATTTATTAAAGGATTGCGACCAGGGCTGCCAACTTTTCAATATAGTTTGGAGTGAGTTTTTGTTCGGGGGGCCGGAGGGAATTTTCATTCTTTTCCCCTCCATTGTTGTCTTACTAAACCACATATAAGCAGCTTTATTTTATTTTTGTAAAAAAAATTTAGGTATAGAGACTGTGAAAGGTCACTGTGACAACCTGCGGCACACACGAATTGCACTCTCAGGGTTGACTACTATAGGGGAGAGCGGGGTGAGTTGTGCCAGTTTTTACTTAAGGCGTCTTTAAAGTGAGGGCATGACAGTAATATCTCCAACTAAAATATGTACATATATTTCAGGATGTGGTGCATCCCTGGGAATAATCACTTTGGATCTAAAATAAACAGTTTTCAAAATATGACTTTCCAAAAAAAAGTGGTCTCTTGGCACAACTTGCCCTCGATGAGGGGTAAGTTGTGCCATGGGAGAGGATAAGTCGGGGTAAATTGTGCCATTGATTATGTTGAAGTAAAACTGAACATTTTCACCTCATATAATGTTATATCAAAGCAAGACAAATTCAATACCAAATGACTTCTTAAAGGTTTTATTTAAAGATAAAGTTGACAACTTCAAAGGCCAATTTTCTTTAAGAAGGCCTAGCCTACAGTACAATATAGAGCGACTCAGGGTTAGAACTCTGGGAATTTCACAAGTGTACGTCTCCACTCCTCATCGCAGACTTTACGTATGTAGTTATCTGGATTAACGAAGATGAAGGAAAATTGTATCACACAAACTCAATTTCCCATAATTACTCCCTCGTCAAGAGTAGGCCCATCAAACATTCTTTTTGGCCCAGTTTCAGTCTCTGTTTCGAGCACTAAACCCTGACGGTGTGTAAAAGGCTTTGAGAGGTTGGTGAAAGGATGGGATGAAATATGTAGATACCATGTCAAATATGAGATGAGATGTCTTAAAACCTCCTGAGACCCCGCAATTCATTTTTGTCCTCTCTAGGAGACATTGGGTTTTTGCTAAGTCCTCCCATACTACCGATGTCACTCTATTAAGTCCTAATGTTCCTTAGAGAGGACAACTGTAGCTTTAAGATGATATCACATGTGGGGGGGTGTTGCCTTGCCAACTTTGTACTTATGTTATCATATCATAATCATATCAATATTTCAATTTTTTTAGTAGACAGCTCTATGACAGAGGCACAATCGACAATTAATGAAGTGCTGTTGTACACTACAGTGCACATGTTGTAAAATGTTAATAAAGTTACGTTTAAAAAAAAAAAAACTTTGCAATGTGTTTTTTTACCACCCCAACACTTAATTTATTTTTAAAAAATCTAAATTAAAACACTTTTTTGTCCTGGGTCTTAAGTAGGCCTACATATTTAACATTTTCAGAACAAAATCAAGTTCAAAATGAAGAAAAAAATCGGCTGCAATTCTCACAGAACCAGCCTACTACTCAACATCCCACTTGTCAATGCTGCAGGGGAATATGAACTTCTGCTCCCATCTGGCTGTTCCACCGAGTTTTTGCAGTGTGGGTAGTTTCTTGAGCACATTACCTCTAGGGATGACTCCTTCATTGTTCTCTTTGAATGCGAAGATGGGCTTTCCATCCACAGAACTCCTACGACTTTGCCTTAGAAACTTTGCACTGACGTCAGCGCCCTCAACCTTCTCCACCAATCCAATGTAATTATATGATTTGATTTGTTTTGACCCTTTCAGAGCCTTTTTCTTCTCCTTTTCAGTCTTTTTATTTCCTCTGTCATTGTGTGCCTTCTCCAGGTCATCATGTGCACTCAAAATCAAATGGTGCGTGCGGGAGCAGCAGGACATATGATTATTTGAAATTTAGGGGGGAAAAAACTAAAACTGGGATTTGGGGTTTCACAGGTGAGAAACAGGAGGTGTAGCGTGTGAGGGCGTGTGAGTCATTTTCATGTGTCTCACGCTCAATGCGTTGGTTAAACAGGGTGGAGATTTTGTTAATTAGGCCGATTAGGTATTCCGGCTGATTTACTAAAGCATGCCTTAATTGCCACTCTCTTTGCATGAAAATTTTAAAAACATCTGAAAGCAACCGTTATTTTGCTAAGCGCTGATATAGCATAGCTCATATGCGCGAGAAGTGGCGAACTGCATGACAGTTTTCTTATATAGTATATGTTATATCTTTACTCTTTTCAGGTTTTCTATATAACAAGTATAACTCGGACCACGACGTAACGTTAACTAACTACTACCGTAGTGCATGAACAGTGGTTGATTACCCACAACAGAATGCCCGCCCCTAAGTTACCCATAACTTCCCCGGGGTTCCTTGCTACAGAACTCCTACTAGCCCAAAATACACAACATCTCCTCCCCTCTTACAATGAATGTACTATGTATGAACCCACAGAGTCTTATTCAAATATAACATAACATCTCCAAGGTCTAACAACAACAACCATTAAACAATTACCATATACAGTCCAGACTACTTGTTTTTCATCCTACAACAACTTCCTATTTGTCTGTATTTATACAATTATTCTTTTATTATGATATAAACGTTCCCTTGGATAACACTACTACAGGTGAGGGTAGACTACCTCGATCCTCTGACCGTACCCATGGGGATTATTCTGCTCCAATAACTTGGGTCAGTCACTAACCTAGCCTATAAGTTCAGGCGTGCAGGAGGCCGCCGCTCTCTGGTAGGATATCTCCTATCTGAAGGCACATTAGTCTTATGGTCCTTCAATGGTGAACTCGTTGCAGGTGCTTCTGTAAAGGAAGGTGTCTCAGTCCCTGTTGTGGTCACATCCTCAACTGGAACTGTTGGCTCTGGTGTGGTTGAGTCCTGCACTTGTGAGGGTATGTGAACCGGTGTGTTGACAGGTGTGTCTGAAGAGTCTCCCAGGGACAACTCCGCCGGCACTGCCGGAGTCTGTAGGAGTTGATCAACATGTCTTCTCCAAACACTATCAGCCGTTTGGACGGTATAGGATACTGGTCCAGTTTGCGCAATAACAGTGGCAGGAATCCACTTAGGTTCGCCACGGTAGTTCCTTGCCAGCACAGATTCTCCTGATGTGAAGACTCTTTCTTTGCCCTTCTGTTCTCTGCACCTAACCTGTTTCTCCTGCTGACGCTGGACAATGTCCTTCACTGCTGAGGGCTTCAAGAGGTCAAATGTGGTGTGCAGGTCTCTCTTTAGCATCAGGCTAGCAGGAGATGTCTTGGTGGTTGCATGTGGGCTGTTGCGGTAGGTCAGCAGAAAGTTGTGCAGTCTCTGATGTAGTGTTCCTTGCCCCTGTGATGTTTTCAAGGCATGTTTCATGGTTTGCACAAACCTTTCAGCAAGACCATTTGTTGCGGGGTGATAGGGAGCTGACTTAATGTGTTGGACTCCGTTAGCTTGTAGAAATCCGGTCATTTCCTGTGAGACAAATTGGGGTCCATTGTCAGAGACTAGCTGTGCAGGAGATCCAAACCGACTAAACATTTCTCCTAGCTTCTTGATTGCCACCTCCGGCCATTTACTATGTGCATCAACAGCAACAAGGAACATTCTGTCCTCAAATGGTCCCGCAAAATCAATGTTCACACGATGCCATGGTCCTTGTGGGAACTCCCAGGGGTGAAGAGGCGCTAGTGGCGGATTGTTTCTGACTTGGTGGCACGATGAACAGCTTTTGGCCAACTCCTCAATCTGTTTATCCATGTTTGGCCACCAAAAGTAGCTTCTCGCTATTTCCTTCATTCATACTATTCCGCTGTGTCCTGAATGCAGTTGCTGCAGCACTTTTGTGCGAAGTGACAGTGGAATGACCACCCTCCTCCCCCACAGCAAACACCCGGACTGGACAGACAGCTCCAACCTCCTCCCGAGGAAGGGCTTCAGGTTTGCGTTATCACCAGCAGGTCGACCCTTGATGATGATGTCCATGACTGCAGATAACTCCAGGTCATTTCGAGTCTCCTTTTTCACCTGTACAGCTGAGACAGGTGCTTTCTCCACCTCCCTGAAGTAGAAGATGTCCACCATGTTTGACCGGCTTTGTGACAGGCAGTGGCAGTCTGGATAACCCATCCGCATTGCAGTGGGAGTCTGCTTTGCGATATTTGATGTCATATGCATGTGCTGACAACAACAAAGCCCACCTCTGCAGTCGGGATGCAGCGAGAGACGGTATCCCAGTGTGTGGACCGAGGATGGTTGTGAGAGGCCGGTGGTCGGTTAGGAGTGTAAACTTCCTTCCATACAAGTATTCATGGAATTTTCTGACTCCAAAAACAATGCTCAGTGCCTCTCGTTCTAGCTGAGCATAGTTAGACTCTGCCTTGTTTTGTGTCCTTGATGCGAAAGCGATTGGTTTTTCCTCACCACCCGGCAGGACATGAGAGATAACCGCCCCCACTCCGTAAGGAGAGGCGTCACAGGCGAGCTGAAGCGGAAGTGATGGGTTGAAGTGAGTCAGGACCTCGGACGAAGCCAGCACCTCTTTAGCCTTTTCGAAAGCCTCCTGACAGCTGGCTGTCCACTTCCATGTTTCATCTTGGCGTAGCAGTTCGTGCAGCGGTTGTAGCAGTGATGACAGATTGGGGATGAAGCGTCCATAGTAGTTCAACAGTCCTAAGAAGGATCGCAGCTGGCTGATGTTTTGGGGTGGAGGTGCGTTCACGACAGCTGCCACTTTTGATGGTGCAGTGTGCAGCCCTTCTGCATCGATCACATGCCCCAGATATTCCACAGATGGTCGGAAGAAGTCACATTTGTCCTTACGGACTCTCAAGCCGTAGTCCTTCAGGCTCTGAAGGGTAGCATCCAAGTTGCGCAGATGCTCTTCGTCGTTTGATCCGGTGCACAGGATATCGTCGAGGTAGCACTGTACCCCTGGCAACCCGCTAAGGATTTGATCCATTGCTCACTGAAACAGTGCCGGGGCTGACATGATGCCAAAAGGCAATCTGCAGTACCGAAAAAGTCCCTTATGTGTGTTAATGGTCAACATTTCACGTGACTGTTCTTCTACATGCATTTGTAGGTAAGCCTGACTGAGATCTATCTTACTGAATTTTTGTCCCCCACTCAATCCAGCAAACAAGTCGGCAATTAGGGGAAGTGGATATTGCTCTGCTGCTAACACAGGGTTAAGTGTTACCTTAAAGTCTCCACAGGTCTGGATTCCCCCATCCTTTTTGGGTACCGGAACGATGGGCGTGGCCCACTCACTGATTGTCACTGGCTCCAAAACCCCATTCTTGACCAGGGCGTCCAAGTCAGCTTCCACCTTGGGTCGGATTGCGTATGGCACTGGTCTAGCTTTCATGAACACAGGCTTGCTATCAGGTTTGACATGTAACTTCACTGTTATATCTTTCATGCTGCCTAATTCGTCACGGAAAACCTCTTCGTGTTTCTCCAGTATCTCCTGTAGGGGAGTGGAACTGTGTGACAGCTTCCTTACCGCTTGCCAGTCCAGCCGGATTCCCTGTAGCCATGCACGCCCCATTATAGCAGGATGATTTCCCTTGGTCACATAAAGTGGAAGCCTTTTGGTTTGCCCGTTGCACTGAACAGTCACATCTGTCATCCCTTCCATGTGCACTCGATGTCCTGTATATGCCTTAAACACTGTGTCTGATGGACGTAGTGGGAGGTGCCTCATGTAGTTCCTGTAGAATTTGTGCAACACTAGTGATGCCTTTGATCCCGTGTCTATCTGCATTTTCACCGAATGTCCCTCCAACTTGGGTTCAGCCCAATAGCCGTCTGAGCTCTCATCTACCCTCGTTATCCATATAGCATTTATGTCGGTGGGCACTTCTTCCTCTGAAGAATCACTATTTCCGTCATTATCATGCTGAACTGTGCGAACATGTCTTTTCTGCTTGTATTTTACATTGTCTCTTTTGTTTTCAGACTTTGCGCTTTTGTCTGTGCTCTTTTTATTTCTGCATGCCCGCTCTACATGGCCTTTTTTCCCGCAGTTACGACAGTCCATCTCTGTACACCAGCATGTTGATGCAAGGTGTCCAGATCTGCCACAGCGAAAACATGGCCCTTGCATGTTTGGTTTATCGCTGTTGAGTTGGTGTACTCTCCCTGTAGCATTTAGTTGCTGGGCTTCCTTTGATGCCATTTCCATTGTTACACTAATATTAATGGCCTTTTCCAGAGTCAAGTCTCTTTCTGTGAGTAATTTCTTCTGTGCTGCTTCATTTCTCAGTCCACATACCAGCCTGTCTCTCAACGTGTCATTTAACACATCCTTGAACTCACAGTGTTCAGCTAGCTTGCGTAGTGCTGCCACAAACATGGTGACCGACTCACCCTCCTCCTGGCTACGTTTGTTAAATCGGAATCTTTCTGCGATTACCAAGGGTTTGGGTGAAAGATGGTTTGCCAGTATGTCCACTATTTCTTTGTATGTTTTACTGCCTGGCTTTGCTGGTTGTAGTAGGTCGCGTAGCAAGTTAAACGTTTTTGGCCCTATTATACTCAAAAAAGTGGGCACTATCTTCTCCGCTTTTATATCATTAGCCTTGGCGAAGTAGTCAAAACGCTCGGTATAGGCGCTCCATTGTTCTATACTCTCGTCAAAGGGACCGATTGAGCCAATTACTCCAGCCATTTTAAGCTCCTGGTTATATGGCGCTGTTTTTCCCTCACAGACGGCTCCCTTGTGTACTCTTTTCAACTTTTACCGCACTACTCACAACGTTGTCGATAGTCCACTGATCCACTCCTCCCCTCTTAGCTGGCCTCGTCCGGACTCGAGCACACCAGGCGTGGCGATAGCGACGACTTGCCCACCATCCACAGCAGTGCAAGGCATCAGCGGGGAAGACAGAGAACTTTCACTTTCTCGTTGCGGACAACACGCGTCGGTTCAGACGCCCTCGTCGCCACTTTTGTTATATCTTTACTCTTTTCAGGTTTTCTATATAACAAGTATAACTCGGACCACGACGTAACGGTAACTGTTTTATTGAACTACCGTAGTGCATGAACAGTGGTTGATTACCCACAACAGAATGCCCGCCCCTAAGTTACCCATAACTTCCCCGGGGTTCCTTGCTACAGAGCTCCTACTAGCCCAAAATACACAACAGTATAAGTATATCATATTTTAAATAGATTCAAAAATAAGTGTGCATCTGTGTCTGTGTCATAATTGGCGTGAATCTGCGGGAGGTGCTGAACAGAGGTTAAAAAAGTTGATAAGAAAAAACATTTGATCAACCTGATAGGCGTGCGAAAAAAACAAAACGGTATCAATGTAGCTAGCAACGCAAGCAGTAGCTAATTTTTCAAAAAGCCTGCAACCAAAAACAACAACACTGACGGCAGAGACGTCTTAATATGTTGTAACATATTGTAGCGAGCGTGCATTGGATGATGTATCAAGAAAAGAGTGAGTCCAGTAGTAATGCAAAAATGGCCACGCAACTAGCCACTTTATTGAAAGAAGCGATAATTATCCATGCTGCATACACCACACAGCTATGGATAATATCAGTAGCAAGCATCCGTGTTTGGGAAACAATAGGGTTTCAAAGACAGGGGAACAACTTAACAGACTAAACTATACAACAGACAAGACTGGAAATACATATAATCTTAAATACAGATACAGTGTGGAGCAGTCCCATGTTTTATACCTGTATGAATTATTCTGTTTTATCAAATGCAATTTTAAACTAGTGTTGTTACCAATTTCTCTACTTCACAATTCATGAGAAATGATCAATTCGCATCTTATATTTTCACACAGAAAGGAAGCCCCGCCGTGAGGCAGGGCATCGAAAAATTAGTTGATACTCATAAATGTTCCTCTACTACACGGACATCTTTAGTAAAATGTTCTTTTATTGGTTTTTAAAATTCTTACATTGTTTAAAAACTTTTCAATTCAAAGTTGGCATACCAACTAGAGGGGGGTAAAAACCAAAAAAACTAGATTTGGTAACAATGGGATTTCAAAGACGGGAACAATTTAACAGACTAGACTATACAACAGACAGGACTGGAAATACATATAATCTTAAATCAAGACAAACAAAAAACAAACAAAAAACAAAAAAAAGGCACTGCAATCGCAGATGCAATATGTAGTATACAGGAACAAAAGTATTTTAGCACACGGAACTTGATCCACGTATTTTTAATCATACCTTTAAAACGAATACTTTTAAATAATGCCACGTAATAAGCATTCTGGGTAGTTATTGCCAATTGTAATACAACATACGTCCTGTTGTGCTCTACAACGCTGCAGTTATATAGCCTACACAGTGCAGTCAAGCGTAAATCGCCCTGGATTAGAGCATCTGGTAGATGCTTAAATGTCTATTTAAAAATGAAGAAAGTACATGGCAAATCAGTCGCATTGTACAGCGCAATCACGGAGTGTGCAACAAAACCAATAGCATTGTCAAACTCATACGCAGTAATTTTCGCCCTAATCGCGACCCATAGCGGACGCACATCTAACTACACGGAAATACTTAGTAAAACGCTTCACACCGCACACATGGATTGACAATTTTAAGCATTCACAATCCTTAATAAATTCAATTCTTATATTTTCACAGAGAAAGGAAGCCCCGCCGTGAGGCAGGGCATCAAAAAATTAGTTGATACTCATAAATGTTCCTCTCCACGGAAATCTTTAGTAAAAGGCGAAAGATTTATGCGATCTGAAGAGAAACCAGAGTGTACTGACTACTCCACCAAACAACTGATGGCCGGGTCTACCGTGCAACCACTCTCTATCACGGTTACACGGACGGACAATGCTATTACTTTCGTTTATTATTCTGCCACCCATTGTGGCTTCCCTTAAGAGATCAATGCCTAGCTCCTTAAAGCTTAAAGCTTAAAAATATATATTTACTGAACTTTCTATGTATGTACAGTACAGATGCATGATGGGAATTATTCAAATTATACATTGTTGTTGTTGTCCAAAGCAATATTAATGCACGTGTATGCGCTGAGACTTGTGGCGACAGAATGTGGCGACAGTTCTAACACAACATACGGTGGCAGCGACAATTATTAATTCCAGTTGAATAAATGTGTGAACATGCAGACGAATGTGTGCACTTTCGTCTCTAAGAAACGTAATTCCTCGCTATTCTAATGCGCTTGCGCACAATAAATAGGCGATTCATCTGGAGACATACCAGCCGGTTGTGATTGATAACGTTAGTATAATTTGTCATATCATAACGTGTGTACCGCTACTTTCGTAAACGCTAATCCATTCACATTATTTTTTATGTCTTAATTTACCGCGGAGTAGTCAATATACGTAAATAAAACGCATATTTTTGCAAGTAGCCCACATTGCATTCGTCATAGTAGCGAACAATACAGTGGACGACTGGAAGTAGCCTACCGTCAGAGATGGGCAAAGATAGCCTACATCAAAATGTATCTTGTTACAAAATACAAAATACCCCTCAAATAAATGTATCAGATCAAAATACAAAATACTGGTGCCAGAAAATGTATCAGATAAAATACATGTATTTTGTATTTTCAAAATACAGGAAAAAAAAACTTGTCTCCAATTGGCTATCGTAGGCCAACATATGAATAGGTGGCTGTCTTTCTCTATGAATTTGAGCAAAAAGCCTAAATCACATAGGCTATCGCCGTGTGTTAAGTGTTAGAGGCACAATCACATCTTTAGCATCTCCTAATTAGTTTTCCCACATTACTCCCTTCATTTTGGTTGTTTGGGCTATTGACAACCAATTTCTTATCTTTGATGCTATTTGTATATAAAAGAAAAATACTGAAAATAGTACAGTACAAACTTACAAACAAATCAGCATGAATTGTACATGCTAGCTAGTGTTTCTGGAGTCACAAAGTGGCGTTTTGAGAAATCGTATTTTCCAACTGTTCACGTCACGTCACGATTTCTCAAAACGCCACTTAGAATACTGTGAGTAGGCTTGTGTGAAAACAAGCGCCGAATTCTCAATGGCTGCCTGCGACCAGATACATGCATGCATCCACGTGTGCATGCATTCACTGCCTTGTCCAACCGACAGAGAGCGGGTCTAAAAATCACTGTGTGAGTGTGTCTAAGTGTACTGTTGTTCTTTTTTTATGTTCTTTGAATCATGGATAAAGTATTTTGAGTATTTTGAAAATACAAAATTACTCCACCCTAAACTTCAAATATCAAAATTATATAACTTTCAACAATATATTTCAAAAGAAGCTGTTCCAAAGCAATGCTACCAATTGTACCAGTAACTATATGCCGTTCTGAGAGAAAGCTTGACCTGGGTTTATAGCGTAGTAACTTGCTAGGTAAACACCCTCCGATTGGTGGATTGCAATAGCCAATATTCTTTGACAATCGATTCATTGATCAATGCAGTTTGAAACTCAATTAAAGCGTTCAAATTGCTTCTATCGAATGTATATAGATTTGCTTTCATGGTGTGGAACCCGAGAAATTGGAGTTAGTCATAAGAGGTGGATTTGCAAGCAGTTGATTTGCAGTTCATATTCCTCACAGTAGGTGGCGAGTTACTCCAATAAAGCTACTGAAGCAAGTGATGTTGCATTACTTGTATCTGACTGTCCTGAACAGCTAAATTGATCATCTTTGGTAAGTGTAATAAAGCAGTTGTAATCCACACCACTTTTGCAATACACCGGGGATGACATCTAACAAGAAGAGATAATTAATTTCTAGATATGATAAAATGTTATGTTTTACAGAATCATCAATATGCCCTGGACACTGATCAAGTCAAATGTAAAGTATTTGAGATTCAAACAAGGGTTGTACACGCTGTGGGACTGCCGCGTGCCTGTGGCCCTGCTGAGATCAGTGGAGTTGATCGGTCTTTGCTGATGTTGTTTTACCTGGTCCCAGGTGCGCAGAGAACAAGATGGACAGCGGTAACCTGTCGGTGATTTTCGCCCCGAACCTCCTGCACTCCAGCGAAGGGACGGAGAAGATGAGCAGCAGCACCGAGAGGCGCCTCAAGCAACAGGCCGCCGTGGTGCACTGCACTGCCATGTAATAAGCATTCTGGGTAGTTATTGCCAATTGTAATACAACACATGGCCTGTTGTGCTCTACAACGCTGCAGTTATATAGCCTACACAGTGCAGATAAGCGTAAGTCGCTCTGGATAAGAGCATCTGGTAAAAAAAGAAAGTACTTGGCAAATCAGTCGCATTGTACAGCGCAATCACGGAGTGTGCAACAAAACCAATAGCATTGTCAAACTCATATGCAGTCATTTTTGCCCTAATCGCGACCCATAGCGGACGCACATCTAACTACACGGAAATACTTAGTAAAACGCTTCACACCGCATACATGGATTGACAATTTTAAGCATTCACAATTCTTACTAAATTCAATTCTTATATTTTCACACAGAAAGGAAGCCCCGCCGTGAGGCAGGGCATCAAAAAATTAGTTGATACTCATAAATGTTCCTCTCCACGGAAATCTTTAGTAAAATGTTATTTTATTGGTTTTTAAAAATTCTTACCATTTTTGAAACTTTTCAGTGCAAAGTTGGCATACCAACTGGAGGGGGGTAAAAACAAAAAAAACAATATTTGGGAACAATAGGGTTTCAAAGACAGGGAAACAACTTAACAGACTAAACTATACAACAGACAGGACTGGAAATACATATAGTCTTAAATCAGGACAAACCAAAAACAACAAAAAACAAAGGTTTGTGCTTGGGCTTGAGTGCCCAGAGCGCACCTCCTCTGGGAGGGGGTGAGCTATATAATGAGTTCTTTCCAGTGGCTCACCCCCCATTTTCTCCTTGCCCCTCTCTCGTCCTTCAAAAAGTCCACCAAAACGCCGTCCTGGAGGAGGTTTTGAAGTCTCCTCCGGAGAGTGAACAGGTCCACTGTTTGTTTTTGGAAGACCCTGATGTTCCTTGCCTCCCACAGGACCTGCTTAACGGTGTTAATGATCCTCCACTGGTGCTGCAGCTCCGGGGTCCTACATCCCTCACGGGGGCCGTACAGGACCCTCTCAGTCGTCAGGGAGGATCTCGGCAGGAGCCTGTTCTGGGAGACAGAGGACACAACAAGGCCCCAGACCCGTCTGGCCACGGAGCACTCCCAGAACAGATGGTGTACATGTTCTGAGTCAGTGCATCCGTGGGGGCAGTTCTCGGTCAGGGTTAAGTGCCATCTAAACAGAAATGGCCTGGTGGGGAGACAGCCATGAGCAGACATCCATGTAATGTCTTTTTGTTTGTTGTTTAGTGTTTTATGATTTGCATTTTTCCATACAATTTCAGGGTTTAAGGCTGGGCTGCCCCTCGGGAGCGTCATGGTCTCTCCCGATCTCAAAAAGGACATGATATTTTTGTATGTCCATGAGGGCAACCCAGCCCCGACCAATCCCGTCCTAAAGGCAAAATCCCTCAGGGCCCTGTATACATATGGGGGGTCCCAGCTGTATGGCACATTGTGGTCCAGCCCACACAGGCCCATAGATCTGAGGAAGGGAGTGGCATAGTATTTAGCAAATTTACCAGAGGCCGACTCCCCCCCCAGGGTGTTCTGGACCAGTGCGGCCAGACCCTGTGCCAATATTACTGATGTTATATCTGGGACCCCCCTGCCCCCTTTCTCCTCCTCTTTCATCAGGGTTGTCCTTCCCAGCCTCTCCATTTTGCTCCCCCAGACAAAGCGAAAGGCCATTCTAGCAACAAGTTTGCTAGTGGCTCTGTCCGGGGGAAACACTCGCCCAATATACAGAAAGCTGGGAAGGACTATTGCCTTCAGGACCAGGATCTTACCCGTCATTGTCAGGGGCCGTGTGCTCCAGCTCCCGATTTTTTTCTGGACGTGGCGGAGGGCCTCCTCCCAGCTCCGGTTCCCTCCCCCGTCGTTCTGGAAGGTGACCCCCCTGTTAATTACAAATAAAAACAAACAATATTTGATTCCATAAGTATTCACCCCTTTTGCTAAGACACACCTAAATAAACTTTGGTGCAATAAATTGTCTTCAGAGGTCACATAAGGTGTTTCAAATTATTTCAAATGATTTGTTAATTGTTTTTTATTTGTAATTAATTAAGAAAAAGCTTTAGAGTTGTTGTTTTTTTGACACTATACAGTTTTTGTGTTGATTAGTGGAAAGTACATTTTATTCCATTTAGTATGAAAATAAAGTGTGAAAATGCTAAAGGAGTGTAAGTGTTTCCTCATAACTTTTACCTTTAATACCAGGTTCCAATTTAGTTGCCTTTCTTTGTACTACTCTAAGTGATGTCTGAAAAAGGCAATATATAACATCAATATAACCACCTATACTCAAAACTTTTTGCTATACTGTATATCCCAGCACCTTGTTAGTCTTTTCACTGCTACAGCACACTGCTTAGATGTGGATAGACGTTGATCAACTACAACTCATAAATCTCTTTGAAATTAAACACATTCTGTTTTTTCTCCTCCCATACAATACTCCTGTCTTATATTGTTATTTCCCACATGCATAACTTTACATTTAGCAATATGTAATGTCATCTGCATGTTTCTGCCCACTTCTCGATTTTTAGATACCTTGATTACCTTAGTCATTTTCAAACTGTTTGCTAAGCCCCCAAGTTTTGCATCATCTGCAAATGTAACTATTGTGCTACTAACATCCCTATCAAGATCATTTATGTAAATAAGGAAGAGCAGAGGTCCAAACACTGATCCCTGTGGGACACCACTGCCCACAGCACCTAGTACTGAACTCCATACTGAAATAAGATATGAATATGTAATGAATACAAAATATGTGCCCAAGACTTCCACCTTTCATTTGGTATGACATTTATACCATTGCGATGTATTGCGCCCAGTACAGGGAAGACAGAGTGAAAAGTGTGACAACATACCCCGCTCTCCCCTACATGGTTATGTAAAACATTTCGGTCAATCTATAGGCTATAAAATGTCTGCAAGAGGAAGAATGGTAGCATTGTCACTTCTTGAAGATATCGCCACCCGCGCAATAAGAAGGAAAGAGTTATTAGACATTTTGACCTCAGTTTTAAATCAGACCACTTTTTCTTTCCGTCCTTCAGGGACCTTTGCTGCCCCCCGTTCACAGCCTGGGCTACAGACTGCCAGGCCACGTACTTGGTTTTACTGGTAAAGCCACTGGAAAGGCTCCCAAATAGCATCCCTGCACGCATCTGCACCTCCGTCAACAGGACCTCGATTTCGGCCTCGCTAAAATTATTTTTCTTGCAGCTTGCCATTATCAAGCAGAGGGTTTGTGTTTTGATTTGAGCTCCTTTATATGCTAATGATATTAATTAGGGGGAGTTTACAAGGCGGAGATCTAAAACCATTCAGTTACACACAATTTCAAGATCATTTGTGATTTAGAGATTTCACATCTGGGGGAGTGGCGTACTCATGTTTTTTTGTGTGTATGCTCATTTTCTCTGAATCACACATATGCACATTTCAGAAATGATCTTAGATCAAATGTAGGATGGTTTCTACACAACTTATTTTATAAATGAGGCCCAAGGTTTCCACCAGTCATCTCTATCCCCAAGCAATAAATATGCAGGCCATCGATGAGTCATTGTGGAGGCATCTCAGCCAAAGCATTGCATAAGTAGATTCATGCCTCAAGAGTTATCTTGTATAGCCACAATATCACAGAGAGACAACACTATTTTTAAAAAAAACATTATTATAAAAAAATATTATTTATGTATTATTTGTATTATATGTAATATATGTAGTCAGAGGCTTACTCTCTTATCTGTCCTTTGTCAGGAGCATGCACACTGCTGACCTTGGACGAGAGGCCTGCCCTCTGCGGTCCTGTACGCACCCTCCCCCACACCACAGCTGGTATTCATACAGCCGAGCCTGAGCATACCGAAACAAAACTAGCTCAGCTGATTAAATGTGTCAGACCCCAGGAAGAGAGGCCTGGAAGAGGGGAAGTCCCTAACTCTCACAATGGATTCGACATTCAATGCAGCGATCGCATCTCGGGCTGCAGTCTTGTCTAAACTTGTCTTCTGAATCCAGCGGTTGGAAGCTGAAGTCGGCAACGATATTAATAACTTGCTTTCTGCAGAAAGGACAAAGGGATTTGTTGGGTGTACCAAGTCAGTGGTAAAATCAAACGGTCGGAGTACTAGGAGAAGTAAGACAAAACCATTCAGCTTCCAGGAGGTAAGGATGAATTCCAGAGGGTATCTTTTGGTTTATTGAATTGTGCAGCTGCAGGGCTGTTCTGTCTCCGTGGCAATGGCTTTTGTGGCATGATTCCTTGTGGAAAGGATTAATGCTGTGGCCTTGTTTCAGCCAGGATATGAAAATATCCTCACTCACCCTGCTCTAACTATTATGACCTCAAAATATGCTTGATTAAAAATCAAACAACAGTGGACAGGAGTTTTTTTTCCAGCAAGAGTTTTTCAGAGCTTGTAATTTAAGCAGTAGCCTGTGGCTGATGTTCTTTCAGTTGTTATTTTGTACCTCATATAAACTACTTCACAGTTCCAGTGTGATTTGGGTGATGCAAAGGTCATGGATATGGATATAATCACACTGGTAAAAAAATTTAGTAAAGGAGAAAATAAGCATGGGTTGAAAACTGGTCCTTAACAACAAATGTGGAGTGTGACTAAGACCAGGTATATTCAAAGACTTAAAATGTCTGGTGTTATATGGTAAGATAGTGACTCAATAGTGACCCTTTCAGTGAAAGCGATGTTCAATAGGTGGGTGCCCATTCAAAAGGCCATGAAGACATGAGTCACAACAGTCTATTGTGTGAAACAAGGCTTCCACCTCATAATGCACAACATGATTTATATGTCAATCTTTTGTGTAGGTCACATGAGAAAAATACAGCTATTGACAAATTTGTTTATATAACTTTCAAGAATGTAGGTTGCATTATTACATAAACATACCAATAATTGCAATCATTTGAATTCATTGCTTGCAAATAATGATGGGGAATGAGATAAATGTGCATTTGTGTTTCTTGAAGACCTTAGAATTAGAGTTAGAATCTGACATTTTTGTTAAAGATGAGGCATTAACATGAGAATCCTCTTTGTTCTATCTTTTTGCTATACAACAGATGAAAAACCTGAAATCACTTTTTAAAAACATATGAAAACGAACCTAAGTGCAGTACAAAACAATGCTCTGATATGCGACTTGAAAATTCTAATGCTTGATATCTCAAAACAATACTATATGCAGATATAACTCCATAATCCTAAACTCTCACCTTACCTTATAACCTTACAGATGTATGCAATGGTCACCATGTCATCAGAGAGGTACAGAGGACTCTTCATGCTTACTCTGCCAATCCTGGTACATGTGAACAGGTATATGGCCTGTAGGACTGGATCGCTCTCAGAGTGTGAGAAAGCCTCCTTCATCCCAGGATACAACCTGGCAGGGGAGGGGTTTGATGTGGTTACAATGCATCGCAAAGGAGCCTACGTGATCAACGTCAAGTCCTACTTGGTGCGCAACGAGACCTGTACACTGTGTGAGAACCGTTTCCAGGAAGGCCAGTCGCAGAAGCTGCCTGCGTCCGTGCTGGATTGGAGACCCTTCAGTCGCTGCAAGAAGCAACTGACCAGCACTCTTCATCACTCTGTCGACTCGCTTATCCGCAGCTCCACGTCCCTCATCAACAACGACTGGGGGGTGGGTCTGAACCTGGATACCCTGGGCACGGCAATTCTGGGAGGCAGCCGCTCAGAGATCGCCCAGTTTGCCAGATCCCAGTTCAGTGTGGACAAGGCGACATTTGCCACCCATGAGATCAGCTGCACGCACTACAGGTAGGGTCAGAGTTTTTTGACATTAGAATTATCACATTTTAAATACATTTTCAAACAACCAAAACATTCAGCAATACACTGCACTGCACAGCTTGGACACACTTATTATTTTATGAAAGTGTTAACGGAATTGCTTTATTCTGTGAATGGAAATTTCCGATCGTAAATAACATAATAATTAACATAACATAACATAAGATTAACATAATAACAATTCATTTTCAACTGTTCAAACACATTCAGCAATGCACTGCACTGTGCAACTTCAATAAATGTACAATTTCATGAAAGTGTCATCTGAATTGGTTCATGCTGTAAATGTAAGCTTTTTGTAACAACATATTGTGATGAACATACAGAATCATTTTTTTTTTTGCAGTTACAGGTTGGCTGATCATCCAACACTCAGTACAGAATTCTCTACACATCTACAGAGATTGCCTAAAAAGTACAATCACAGCAGTCGGTATTTGTACCGGCGGATGATTGACACCTATGGAACACACTATATCCGGCAGGTACAGCTGGGTGGCAGGGTCAGAAGGGTCACGGCCTTCCGTACCTGCCTGGCAACACTGCAGGGCTTTTCAGAGACAGAGATCAAGAAGTGCTTGGATATAGATTTGAAGATGGCATTGGGGTTTCTCCCTGTCAATGCCTCTCTCACTCACAAATGCAGCAGCATTCTCAAGGACAATGTGACAATGGGCTTCTACCAAGGGTTCATGACGCACAATATTGAGGTGCTGGGGGGGGAGAAGTACTTCGGCGATGTCTTGTTCCACCAGGACTCCTCGTATGCCTACACTAGTTGGATGAGTAGCTTACATGACAATCCCGATGTGGTCTCCTACTCTCTCTTTCCACTCCACCACCTGGTCAGTGACCTGGAGGTCAGCACCAACCTAAGAAGAGCTGTGCTGGAGTACATAGAGGAGAACAAGCTTGAGATGGACCGTGGCAGAGCCAAAACCTGCTCCCCTGCCCCCAACCTGGACCACAACTGCTGCCCTTTGCGTGCGGGTCTTGGTCATTTGAGTATTGTTGTGGAGAAGGCCACTGGCTTGAAGGCAGATGTCTTCTCTGAAGCTGATGGCTTTGTGAAGGTGTGGTACAATGAAAGGTACCAAGAGACAGAAGTGATCAGTAATGACAATTATCCTATATGGAATGTGTTTTATAAATTTGGCTTGGTGGTATTAGGTCATCAGCTCATGTTTGAGGTTTGGGATAGGGACCTGATTTTCAATGACCTGCTGGGCGAGTGCAAAATCTACCCTGAAAGAGGCATTCACTCATATAGCTGCCAACTAGGTGATGGGGTCTTATATTTCACCTATACTGTCACATGTGATGTACATCTAACTGGCTACAGGTGTGGACGATACTCCCCAGATTATGAAGAGATAAATCACCTGTGAAGTATCTTCCTCTTCTTTTAATTGTAAAATGTACAATATCTAGACTCAACCAAAATTAACATTAGAGAATCCAAGACTAGGCCAGTGAAACCCCTTTATAAATGATCATTTTGGCGTTATGCGATCATTTTTTTAATGTCCTATTTTTTAAATTGCTCTTTTGTCTTCATATTTGTATATATGCTTAATGCATGTTTTTACCTTTTTTATGCTAACTTGGAAAAATGCCTATTTGGTGACATAGTTGTTTTTCTACAAATGTTTGACATTTTTCTTTCATAACATAACATACACTGTACAGGCATATGTGCAGACATACACTACCGGTCAAAAGTTTGAGTACACCTTCCATCTGGACTATGGCTAATTGGGCACTCCTTCATTCTTAAGCAAGATAACGACCCGAAACACACCTTGAAGTTGTGCAAGAACTACCTGGTGAAGGAGGAACGTGAAGGACAACTCAAACTGATGACCTGGCCTGCCCAGTGTCCAGACCTCAATCCCATAGAAATTGTATGCGACAAACTGGACAGAAGAGTCAAAGCAAAGCAACCCACAAGTTTCTCTGGGAATTGCTGCAGGAGAGCTGGGAAGACATATCGGGTGATTTCCTGCTGAAACTTATTAACCGAATGGCCCCGTGTTTGTGAGGCTGTTATCAGCAAAGGGTGGCTATTTTGAGGAATCCAAGATTCAATTTTCAATATAATTTTCTTGAACATTTCTTTGATGTTCATTTTGTTCATTGTTACATGTGTTTTTTGTCATTTTAAAGTATTTACAGAAATGTATATGGTGTAAAGCATTGTCAATTATGAGATAAACCTAGTTTCCAGCAGGTGTACTCAAACTTTTGACCGGTAGTGTATATGTATTTGTGCACGTGTATCTCCTCATGCTGAACATTGTTGAAGTTGGTACATTATTTTGGTATCTTCTCCTACTTAATTAAATCAATTATTGAAGGAACTAACATGTATATACCCTGACACATTTGTAAATTGTGAGTTTTGACATTTGACACTTGACATGTGTGCAAAAATCTTTTTTTAAATGACAAGGAACATTATTATAATCAAGAAATGGAAGTAATGGGAAGCCACAAGAAAAATATATGTCCATATTGTTATGAAAACATATGCATGCACTAAAGCAAGTCAGAAATCACAATGAAAAACAAGAAGCATTGCATAATATCTGTTTGGAGTTACAAGATTTGTTTGTTGATCTTGCTAGTTTTAAAATCCTTTGGCTGTATCGCATCAATGCACTTTTCACACATCAATTACTTTTTAAAGCTGCCTTCAGTTTTGCTACTGACTTAAAGGGCATACAATTAATTAGCAATTGCTGGATACAAAATTATGAACTTTCAGGAATTTTGCTAGTGCAATATGACATTTTTGATACAATTAATAATCCTGCTTTATACATTATACAATATAATAATAGCTCCTGTAATGCAGCTTGCATGCTTTTCCAAACCACAATAAATTATATATTCTATATATTCTATAAACTATCAATAAAGCAGTGGCTGGAAAGGTAAGGATTTCTCAGATTCATACATTAATGAAACATCAGAGAAAATGTACCACCTATCCTGTGTGATATTCATTCCCCACAGAGAGATCGCTTGGAATGGTGGAATGGTCTTCCACACTCGGTCAGGACATCAGAATCGCTGGCCATCTTCTGCAAGAGACTGAAAACCCACCTCTTCAGCTCCACTACCTCTGAATATATATGTATAATAACAATGACCGCTGTATACATATAATAATAATAATAAAGTACTAACATTTCTCTCCCTGTTTTATCGGTACGGTGTGCAGCCGTGCTGTATACGGTGACGCCTCTTGCATGGTTACTGAGCTGTTGCGCTAGCTTGATTTTTTGCCATTTTTAAATGCACTCACTGTAAGTCTGGATAAGAACGTCAACATCTGCTAAATGCCAAAAATGTACATAGATGGAACCTTGACACCTTGGAACACCCCTCAAGGCTTCAGACCTGCAGAACAGCATTTTATTCAGGATTCTTGTCTCAACCCAAACACTATTGCTGTAGGCTCTTTAAGAATAATATCACTCACCTGGTTTTATTTGAATTTCTGCTGGTTAACCTACTGGATTTATATCTCCTGTTCAAGTATATACAAATATATGGATCATACTTTTCTGGAAACTTATTTATCTTGCATTTATTTCTAAAACAACCTTGTCTGAAGTAAAGATCTGTGAGTTGATTTTTAACATGAAGCTAATCAACCATCACATCTGGAATGTTTTTCATAAGAAGCTTCCTCAAATCTCACGCCACATAAAATGATTGCATCACATTATTTAGTCATATTTTTATTTAATTATTTGAAGCTTTTTTAATTATAAAACTGTTTTATACAGTTGTTCCTTGTTTTTCATCCTTGTTTTGAACATTTCTTCCATTGATGTAACAAAAAAAAAAACATATCCACGTGTTGCTGCAGATGGGAGAGGAAGGTTCTGTTCCTGGATGGACAGATAATGGAAATGTGAGGGAATAATTTTTTTCTATGTGCACAGACAAATCATGCATCAATTTGGAGAGGATTAACATTCCATAAATGTGTGCTGCTAAGGATTCAGTGTTACCAGAAACTATATATTTGGGGTGTGACTGGAACAAACCTGACATTTGTGATTATTTGACACAAAAACTGCAACGGGAAACTAAAGGCTTTGGATATCTCTCAAATATTAACTATACAAGAAAAAGTTATCTGTTATCTGTTTACAGTAACAGTTATTCTGAGCAATAAATCAGGTATATGTTCAAACAGCATTAGTGGCCAAGAAGAATAGTGCAAAAATGTCCTACCATCAGATGTCCTCCATCTGTGACACATCCTCATAATATACATTACTGCAAAGGTAGGACGTACTACAGAGCGATATAGGTGTGCTATACAAACAGTACAGCCAAACTCCTAGTGCTGTAGCTTTGTATTCTGGCTCTCAATTCAGTGAAATAACTTTATATACCTTTACAAATCTGACATACCACCAATACAATTCAACATAAAAACACTGGTTGTCCTGGCTATTGAGCAATATAAATAGATTTGTTACAAACATATATTGTTTCATTGTAACATTTCATTATAACATTTCCTTTTTTTTAACTTTTACTAGAGAAAGCATAAAACAGAGAGAGAGAGAGAAAAGAGAGAGAGATGTCTTGAACATCTACAGGTAACTATCAAAATAAAGTAAACACTTGAGTAAATGGAGGGTTCTGGCAGCTGTTATGGTGTGAGGTGCATTTCCTGGCATGGGTTACGGCCACTCAACCCTTAGAGGGCAAGGTAAACACCAATATATACAAAGCCATTCTAACTGATCAGCTTCATCCTATGGTGAAACATTTCTATCCTGATGGGAGTAGTCTCTTCCAGGATGACAATGCCCCCATTCACAGGGCACGAGTGATCACTGAATGGTTTGATTAGCATGAAAACGATGTGAACTATATATTGCATCATTCAAATAGAGTTCCAGGCACTTGTAGAATCTATGCCAAGGCACATTGAAGCTGTTCTGTCAGCTACAGGTGACAAAATTCAGAATTAAGATACTTTATGTTGGCGTTTAATTTATTTTGGAAATTATAACCTTTTCTGCAACACTACAAAACATTTTGTATTTTGTTTCCCAACTCTTTCAGCGATTATTTCTATTTCTAACAAATGGTCCAGAAATTGTCAGCATGTAACCCAGTTGAAGCACAAGCTTTGCTGCTGGCTCCACTGAGAGCCTTTGGCCTTTCCGTGGACGCCCTCTAGCGTTTTGACCGGTCAGTACCGGTCACAAGAATACCACTCCGCACGAATCCGTAATGCAGATTCATATAGCAGTCTATGAGCGTAGACCAAAAGTCCAAAACACCAAGTTTCATATGGATATACACTACCGGTCAAAAGTTTGACTACACCTTCCATCTGGACTATGGCTAATCGGGCACTCCTTCATTCTTCAGCAAGATAACGACCCGAAACACACCTTGAAGTTGTGCAAGAACTACCTAGTGAATTTCGTTGATGTTCATTTTGTTCATTGTTACATGTGTTTTTTGTCATTTTAAAGTATTTACAGAAATGTATACGGTGTAAAGCATTGTCAATTATGAGATAAACCTAGTTTCCAGCAGGTGTACTCAAACTTTTGACCGGTAGTGTAGTGTTTTCAAATATTATTATCCACATGAAACCTCTGTAAAACAAAGCACGGAAATCCACTGGAGTTGTTGCTAACATAGATATAAAAACCTAGATACCGAATTGGCTGCTCTTGTATGTTGCAGCGATACGTCTGCACGGCCGCCATATTGGCGCGGGCAAGATCCGCGTCTAAACAATCCGCGACTTCCCCTGATAAAATCTACTGTAACTCACTTAATTCTCAACCAATTTTCGTGAATTTCTGCATAAAATGCAGGTTACTTGATTTTAAAGTTTCACAATTGTTGAGTTTCCTCAAAGATTTTCCGCAGAACGTGACTGTGAACACAGTATGAAGAGGAATTAGCCTATGCAAAAATGCCACAAAGTTGTGCAGCATTTGGCTGTACAAATAGGAGGAACCATAGAAGCAACCCTCGAGGGTTAACTTTCCACAGGTAAGTGGCTATATCACTATTTCATTGTCACTTAAAGCTGACGTTAAATGACCCACAGATATCGCCATGATGATAACAAAACATATTTAGCTAGTTGTCAAACCACTGCATGACCAAGTGACTGAAAGTGATATTTACTTGATAGTCATCTAATTCGTTGTCTTATTGGTATATTGTAATTGACAGTGTGTGTGTGTGTGTGTGTGTGTGTGTGTGTGTGTGTGTGTGTGTGTGTGTGTGTGTGTGTGTTTCTCTTTAAGAAACAGGCGAGAATTTATGGAAAACACACAGGAACTATACGGCACTGTAGGCCGTATAGAATTCGAATGCTTTAATATACTGTTATCTGCACCAAATTTGCTGTACATGTGGTATACATGTTGGGGATGAGACTGTGTATAATAATTTACACTGGCTGATGTATAATTTGATTTAATGAAAAATACAGTAAGTACAGTTTGAAATGATTTATGTTTTTTTTTTTTCTTTTTCATGTACTTTAAGTGCATACCATGAATATATTCTCACATATTTCATAGGTTTTGACCTTGATTTTTAACTTTGGTCTTGATGGTACACTTGTGCCCTTCAAATCCTTCCATCAACCATATCCCTGCAGTGTGTTGTTACAAAGTTATAAGGCTTTATTTAAGAGTAGTGCAAAGCAGGTGGAAATAGCTTTTTTTTGTGGTGGGTCTAATAGGGGTAAGAGTAGTGCAAAGCAGGCATAAATAGCTTTTTTTAGTAGTGGTGGCATATTAAACCTGCTGGAAGGCACTACTGGTGTGACTTGGTGTGTTTAAGTGAGCCTTTATCTCCATTATCTGGTGACAGCACTGGAATCACACAGGGATGCATTGGGGCTGGGGTAGGAGCAGCTTGCACTCCCTCATCATGAGGCAAGTCAGCTTCTGGGTTCAACCAAACTGTGGTGACAATTTTTGAGGTGATGCCTGTTCTGCCTGGTTGAATGACAAAACCTGGGTGTTACTCCCAAAAATGCCACTAGGGGGCATTTTTATTGTTACATTAAAACAATCTTTTATATAATGACAAACAGAACATAAAAAGTTTCTTAATTTAGGGCAAGACCTGAAAATATGTATTCCCCACATTCTCCCCAACAGTAAATGGGGTTATGTGCAAGAATTTCTGAGTTCTAAAATACTTCAATATTCAGTATCTTTATACATAGAACTCTCTCCAAACATTTGAACTTGTGGTATCATTACTTTCTGTACATGTTATTTAACAAGTTCAGATTCCCATCAGTTTTTAATTATTCCTCACTTTGTAGTAAAGTTCCTAAACTCTAACTCTCTTGGGATACTATGTCTTACATAAGCTTCACCGTACCTGCCATCTTCTTTCTCAGCTGAGCTATGACTTAGTGGACACACCAAATTTCACCAAGAATTGAGGCACACTGTTGCTCACATGTGTATTCCCTGGGTCTTTTTAAAACATTTTGGCAACTTGTATTGCACTTTTGGGCTTTTACATCATAAATAGCCATTGAAGAAGCAGAGATCACAGGAGATAAGATTGCAGGCATATATCATAAGTATATTTGTTCACTTCTTACCAAAGGAGACATACACTGAAAAGAGAAGGTTATGGCTCAGGTAAGTTGATTTCTACTTATTTTCAATCCTAATTTTATTTGTATTCACTGGGCCTCTTTTTAAAACATTTTGGCAACTTGTATTGCATTATTGAACTGTTTGGCTTTTACATCATAAATGGCTGTTGAGGAAGCAGAGATCACAGGAGATAAGATTGCAGGCATATATCATAAGCATACTCATTCGCTTCTTACCAAAGGAAACAAGATACTGAAAAGAGAAGGTTAAGGTTCCTGTAAGTTGACTCATTTTCAATCCTAAAAATAAATGTACATTTTCAATTAATTTGTGTTTACAAAAGCTGCCTTGCAGGAAATTAAACTATTGTTTTTGAAATTGTTATATGCATCTTGCTTGCTGTGTGTTTCATATCTGCTACCTGGAAAGACAGTTAAAATGTATACCTTTGTGACCCTGGCTGAATTTAAAATCCATTATTCTGTAACTGAGAAATGTTATTTTTACTAACTGTTTCTATTATGAAGGATATCCAAGTATGTACTGTATGTTGGTACTGCATTTTAATTTATTCTATTGTTGAAAAGTCTATGCGATGTATTTTTTATGCTGCCATGGATAAATGTTTTAAATGTTTATCTATTGACAAATCCACAAAAGATAAATATATATATTTGTGCACATATATGCAGACATTGAAAGTAACTAGGAAGTTTGGGGGATCTTTTGTATTTAAGAATCAGCTCCTGCATGCCTGAGAACCTAGTTTGTGGGAAGTTAGGGAAACATTTTTACAATTTTATTGGGACATGAACGGTCCTTAAAAAACTTCCCTGCACAAAAAAGGATCTATCTATATCTGGACCTCTTTACAAACTGTTCTTCACCACCACCACATCCTTACTGGTTCTGTGTGGCTCAATATATAGAGCATGGCATTGATAATGCTTAGGTTGTGGGTTCGATTCCCACTGGAACCACATATACTAAAAAATGTATGCATTCACTAAAAGTCGCTTTGGATAAAGGTGTCTGCTAAATATATATTTTATTGCAACATTGTAATAAGTTGCAATAATATTTTGTGATAGCTGAGATCAGCCATCATACACAAATAATTAAAAAATCACTAACTGCGTCTTATGATATTTGCACAAACCATGTGTTGGTCGTGGTGGTTGTTTTGTGCATACAAGGTATACACGCTGTTATAATGGAAATGTAGCCATTATGTGCTGTTCCATTTTTCTTGCCTAAGAAGGAAAAGAGCTATATTGTCTTGACAATTTACTGCCAGTTGGAGTCACATTCATTTGTTGTATAATTTAGGTTACATCTGTTGTACGTACACTACCGGTCAAAAGTTTTCCAGTTCCAGTTTTTACTGAAATTGAAGCAGTTCAAGTCCAGTGAATAACCTGAAATGGTACAAAGGTAAGCGGTAAACTGCCAGAGGTTTAAAAAAAAGGTTTAGGTTACCAAAAACTGAAAAATAATGTACATTTCAGAGTTATAAAAAAAGGCCCTTTTCAGGGAACAAGTAATGGCTTAACGTTGGTTAACAGTCACTCTGCAAGTTGCCGACTCTGGATCCAGCAAAAGAACCCCAGACCATCATGCTTCCTCCTCCACATTTGACAGTTGGTGTCACACACTGAGGAACCATCCTTTCGCCTACTCGACGGTCTACAAAAACCTTTCAAAATGTCAAGATTTTGATTAATCGGTCCATAAGACCTTCTTCCAGTTTTCAGTAGTCCACTGGCAGTGCTTCATGGCCCAGACAAGCCCCTTTTTCTTATTTTGCCATCTTAGCAATGGCTTTCTTACTGCCACTCGCCCTGTCAAACCTGCAGCTCCAAGTCTTCTCCTCACAGTTGAAACTGAGACTTCCTTACTTCGACCAGTGTTAAGCTGTGTTTGAAACTGTTATCCTGTGAGCCGCCTATCACGCAAGCTGTTGACTCTCAGAAACTTATCTTCTGATTTTATTGTGGCTTTAGGTCTGCTAGACCTCTTCCTGTCATTTTTTCCTTCAGTTTCCAAGTGCCTTTTGATGGTGTAGGAAACTACTCACTGCCAAAATATTTACATTATTTTTCAGTTTTTGGTAACCTAAACAGTTTTTTTTTACCTCTGGCAGTTTACCGCTTACCATTTCAGGTTATTCACTGGACTTGAACTGCTTAAATTTCAGTAAAAACTGGAAAATGGGGGTGTTGTAAAACCTTTGACCGGTAGTGTATGTAAAGCCAAAAACGGTTCTTGAATACAGTTTTGATATCATCTCATTATCTCATTTTTTTTAACATTTATTTTGTAACTTCTTATCTGGTAAACCATATTCTTATCTGGCTTGTGTGAGAATAAATTACCATGGTACTGATAAGAGAAAACATTCACACACTCAACATACAACATGTTATTTGCACAAAAACAAATCTACTTATACTCACAAGCAGTGGCGTAACCAGGACCTAAAAAATACCGAGGTCATGAGTCTCGGCGGGGGCTGGGGGGTTAGGTCGGGGGTATGCTCCCCCCTTTTTAAATTGATAACGTTCATTTAATTGAGGATGCATTTTAGGGTGTAAATGCTATACATGCCTCTAGATTAGGCTTAAATTTGACACAATATTAAAGAAGCACTCATACTGTACCACTCCAAAATGAATTGTGTTCTCACTAAAGTATGATATTTTTCATTGAATGAAAACCTTTATTTTAGCAGGGAGACAAACTGAGACTTAATGTACGTCTCTTTTACAGCTGTGATTAAATTTAGTCAGTGGCCATTTTAATAGAAACACCTGCCCTTTCCATGAAATAGACTAATCTGTCAGGGACAGCATGATATTCCTATTTAAAGCAGAGAGGCAGCCACCTATATGATAATTTAATTGTTTGATAGCAGTAGATGTAAATTATTGTCTAAACATTTGTTATGAACCACAGGCATACAACATAAAGAGGGAGACACAGCCATAAAAAAACGGTTAACCAAGGAATTTATTAAATTAATTATAAACAAAAAAATACTAATTTATGTAGTTACAGTAGCCTACATGGTCAGTGAGCTAGCATCTCGATCTATTTACTTACTCAGACTATAATATTGGCCAAAGTAAATGAAAGTAATACACATTTCCCCATGGCCATGACAAGACAACACAACTCACAGCTGTCTTACCCATTACTTGCACGTATTTTTCGTTTGGGGGGGAAATTACCACCCAGGCTAGTCCAAACTGTTAGAGGCAGCTAGCTAGCGTTTTTAGCATTCTAGCTATGCATAGAAACTCATTTCTACTCATAGTAGGCTGCAGTACTAGGCTACGTTACGATAGCTTCCTATCAAAATGATCATCTGCCACGCACTTTATAGTTAAGAGATTATAACATCTAACACTTCTAAACACACACTTACATCTTTCTGTCTCAGCAGCATTACAAAACCAGCACCAGTTTGATTTGACGATTGCTCTGTGCAGTAGTTTTTGTTGCTCCGCTCGTAAACAATGTCTGTTGCTGCTATGGTGACCAAATATCACGGGGTGCGTTGCCGTTGACGGTTGATCTGTGTGCCGTCCTGCTGTTGAAAGTATTCATTTTTAGACTAGCCTACTATCACCAATATACCGGGATAATTCAAGAAATGTGTTTATGAGTCTCTTTGGATGAAAAATGGAAACTGACAAAAAAATCTTTTATAAAAAAAAAAAAAAAACTTTTTTTAATTATATACAAAAAAAATACCGAGGTCATGACCTCGGTGTCCTCAATGCTAGTTACGGCGGTGCTCACAAGGACAGAGTGCACTCTGACCATGCTGCTGTGCCCTGCTTTCCGAACGCGAGCCTAAATCATAGATGTGTAGATGTGTTGAGAAATTTCAATTCAATCTGTCTCACTGATGCTAATTTTAAACACCACATTATGCTAATGTTTAAAATATCCTGCATTGATACCCTTGTAAAAATATTTATAGCCATGTAATTCTGCCACTGATTTTTGGACAGTATTTGGAGCAGTACAGAATTTTAAAAGTCGACCCCTGATAATTGTATATTCTGAGGACTGTTTTGATGTTATGCACTTAAACTGAATTTACACATACAATTGAATATATTCACTGGAATAAAATGAGACCAGCTTCATATACAATCCAATTATTCAATGTGCAATTATAGAGGACTGTATTTCAGATTTGTGCGATACATGTTGCCCTACAAGCTTATCTACTTCAACATGCGAGGGAGAGCTGAACTTTCTCGCTACATTCTGGCCTATGCCGAGATTCCCTTCATGGACCAAAGGGTGGAGTGGAAAAACTGGCCATCCCTCAAAGCCTGTGAGTACCTAAGCCTGGGCTCTCGCCAGCCATAGAGCATAATGCATGGCCACAGCCAGTACTCAACAAGTGCACTAACTAGGCTTGCTGCACGATAGCCATATACAAATGCATCTTCATTCAATACTTGGCACGACACAGATTCTTATCTATAATGCATTTTCATTTCTGTCAGACACTGCAATAAAGTACTCTCTAAAAAAGGGCCAAAGGCGATGATGATGATAACAATATAACAAACATAACTAAATAAATTGCTACTTTTGTGTCTGTGCTACGTGTACGGTGAGTGTGTGTGTGTGTGGGGGGGTCTATGTGTGGTATGTATTTGTGGATTATGTATATAATTCAATGTAGTTTGTTGAATCTGCTGGAAAATAAAAAGGTTATAGAGAAAAGGGCCAAAGAAAAATGAAGGATATGAAGGATATTTTGAATGGAGATTCAGTATGTTTGATGTTGGGATTGTCTGAATTTATGTAATCTTTCTGGGGTGAAAGGATGAAGCCTATTTCTTGACTGTGTCCATATGGGAGAAGCAGTCCTCCCCAACAGGTGTTGAAGTGATTCAGGAATCCCTGTCTCCTCTTTTTCCCAGCCTTTCCCCTCGAACAGCTCCCAGTGCTAGAAGTGGAGGGAGGTTTGTTGAACCAGAGTCTGGCCATTGCAAGGTTCCTAGCCAAAGAAACAGGTAACTACACGTTTCTGCCAGTCTTCACTACAAAATCATTGAAAAAACTGGCCAAATATGTGAAAAAATTAAAAATATGCTCTTTATTGTAGAAAGATATCCACTGGACAGTTCAAGGAAGTCCTCGGGGCTCCTTTCCTGCCTAGGGCCATATTCACTGTCTTTGGCAGAAAGCAGACAGACAGGTCTGCTGCCAGTTTTCCGCTCTCATATTTGGTCTTTAAGAAGTCTTATGCCCATTCGTTTGCTTCTCCTCTACCTCACAGACACAAAATTAGAAAATAAATCTACCTGCTGCTAATGGTTCCATCCAGATAACTCCCTTGCCTTGATGAGTGGTGGTTACAAGGGGTGACAGAAGTGAATTTGCCCCTGTGAAACACCTTATTCCTGCTCTAGTGATTTCCCCTAGCACTCTCACACTCAGGTAGGAGCCAGTCCATACAAATAAGCCAGTGCTGGAATGATTGATAACTTCCTCCAGAAAACACTCTTTAGTTGCACTGGGAACTTGCTTTGCTAACACATCTGCAACCTGGCAGAGCTCTTCAGGTCTCTACCCCCCCAGACGCTTTCCTGGACCTATACAGGATTTTTATCTGATTGTAGAGGTGCAGGTTGCTCTACATCAGCGTTACTCAAATCACGGTCCTCGTTGGCCGAGTACCTTTGTTTTTCCACACTCGCGAAGACACTCTGGTCAATCAATTGCACTAATTGTTCAATTAACTACCTGAGAGAAGGGAAAACCAGGACCAAATTTGGATTCCAGGGCCAGATTTGAGTAACCCCTGCTCTACATAAAGGTAGTGGGCTAGCAGCGGATGGGCTCATTTCCTCATCCCCAAAGGGGAAAGGAGGGTTAAGTTTAACCCACACTCATCTCGGGTGATACTCTGCATTCCCTTCCTCAAAAAAGCCATTTACAAATGTGTTGTACAAGCAGCACATAATAATGATTTCTCAAACCAAAGTGTTCTTGTGATACAAGATTACACGCTGAGCTGTAACACCTTCTGCAGGAAGGTGCTGATAAGCTGCTAAACAAGGCGATTGACATTGAAATTTTGTTGGAGCAATTGCTAAAAGGTCAGTTGGTGCTAATTTATGTAACTTAAAAGTCATTGTACAGGTTTATGAATAATAAAGTGAATTGACTTTTTAAAACGTCTATAGTTACTTTAGCAGTGTTAGTAAGTTGACAGGTCGGGGGAATTTTAAATAACAGGCCAAATAAACACTTGAAGTTGAAATTAAAACCTGTGCAAAGTGTACACCCCGCTCTGTAAAAAGCTCACCACTGACTCATACAAGTGATTAACAAATCATCACCAACCACAAAATGTCACATTCATACCAGGTGGCTCCCATTTTCCTTACAAAGCAGTTCACTAGAAACACCTGACAGAGAGATGATTGTTTCTCACTCCAAGATAAATGTGTTTTGACAGACAAATGGGAACACCTATCGTGTTTCTCATACTGTGCGAACAGACATAGAGATGAGTAATTACCCTTTGAGATACCCTTAGGACCACGGCACAGCGGCACAGGGACACACACATAATCTGAAACCCTTTCCTGTTTTCAAGGTGATATGACTCTATATCTGGTTATCTAGTGCAGATGAACAGTCATTTAGAGATTCCAGTAATGGAATGTAGAGACCCTCACCATTGCGCAACATTTTACATTGTGCTCCTTTCACAAGGACTTCATGAGCAAAACACTACCACTTCATAAAGCAGATGGAGAGTCACACAGCACTGTGCGTAAAAGGGCTCCTGGATGGTGTATCCTATTAAGGTACCGGTGCATAGTGCAGTGACATGCCCCACAACCCTGATTGGATCCAACCTGTGCCAGGGGGAACCCTCAGGATGATGCCTTCCAGGGAGGATGGCCTCATTTTTCAATAGCAACTCCTCTGGTCAATCATGAGCTCCTGCTCTGCCCACACCAGCATGAGCACAGCAGCTACAGCATCAGCTGCCTGACCGCTGGCTGGAAAAGAAGTCCCTGACTTACATTTCAGAGGACACACCCGTTCGTTTGCGACTTTCTAAATTGATGGAGTTCGTTGTAGCGATGGGACAGGCCTACAATATTTTAATTCAGCATTTCAAATTGGGGAGAAAATTGGGGGTGGGGTGGGGGGTGGGGAAGGGAAAAATGAGAAACTGTGAGAAAATGCATGTGAAATTAAATCTATTCAGATGTGTATGTATGTGCAAAGCTGGTAGGGTATGTATGGTCTGCCATCCATCTGCTCTTCAGGGCTGGCAGGGAATGGCAGGTTTGAGGAGGCCCAGGCAGACACCTTGGTGGACAGTCTCAATGACTTTACCCTCTTGATTCCCTGGAGAGAGGAGGACCAAGGGCTCAAGGTAGAGGCCATGATATCCTTCAGCCTGTAGTCATAGCCATCATTATTGTAAACAATGTATAGAGCTAGGCATTATAGGACTTGAGTCACCCTGTCACAATTAAGAGTGCTAGCCTCTTTTTTCCAAATATGTTTGTTCCAGGTTATCCCCAAATTGGTTTTTTTCTGGCTTTTTTCCTGGTCTCCAGTAGTTTTGCACACAGACACAAAAGTTGCCTGATTAATGTTTTGTTGGGTCAACCTGGCAAGTGTGGGTGGCCAGGCAAAACAAAGCTCAGAATAGTGGGCCAACAGATCCACTGCTGGTATTCAGGGGGTTTGTGGAGGCATGCCTCCAAGAGGACTACACCTATGCCCTGTTGGAAGTGATGGTGTGTTGAACTCTGGTGTGTTGGATAGGCAATTACTTCATGCACAGAGGATGGGCTTGTGATGCACCTGCTTTGAGGTTGGTTTTTTTTGTTGATTGTTTATTTAATGATTGATTCTATTTACCCCCTCCATCTTTTTATTTTTTATTTTGAGTGGGAATGTCAAGATGTGTTATATATAATGGTGTTTGTTTGTCTCCTTTAGAGCTTGAATAAAGGGGTATCAAACATCTCTAATGCACTCACAACTGTCTGCCATTTGTTTTATTCAGAAACAGAAGATTGACAAGCTCTTTGACTGCCAAGCTCCCAAGCTGCTGGGCTTCCTGGAGAAGCACCTTGGGGACAGAGACTGGCTGGTGGGCAATGCGGTGAGGAGGACCAGAGTGGGGGTGGGAGGCCTGATGGAGGGTTAGGATTCAATAGGAGTGTCACCAAGGGTTCCTCCTTTTTGGAAAACAGTAACAGAACAACTCCCGTTAGACTTTGTCACAGTCCCATTCTGAGTCACCCTTGCTAGCAAGCTACTTTGGACTTTATTGATGGATAGCTACAGTATATGGAGCAAGTCAGCTAGCTATTTAGAGTCCCCTGCGGGGTTTCCACTTAATATATCAAGTCCAATTTTACAAACACACAAACAAACAACAACAAAAACACTTCTGGGGTTGAAAAAGATATATAAAAAAATAAATAAAAACTTTTAGAATGTGTTTTGTTGTATAAATGCATAACAACTATCCAGTGCTTGCTGGCTATACCACCCACATTGAAATATACATGCATTTAGATTTAGATGAAGCTTGTTATCTTGACAAGTCACACAATGTATTTCTAGCGAAGCATCCCCATCAGGATGACCCTGTACTACGAGCTCTGCTGAAACATTGGTCAGATAGACTGCTGGAGAGCGGAGTGCTGATAAGAGGGGAATTCTGGGAAACCGTGAGAGAGATGGATAGAGGTGGGGGAGTTTTCCTCCACGAGAACATGGGACAGATCTACCGCGCAGTATTCATACAGTGTACGGCCACGTCTTCAACAAATAACCGAGGCTGCTCCGGGTCACATGACCTCCTCCCAAAGCAGCTGCTGTCCTCCCGCCAGCTCACTCACACACTCTCCTCTGCCGCAGGTGACCTGGGCTGACCTCTACTGGCACGTGTGCTTCACCACCTTCAACGTGCTGAGGCCAGGCTTTGCAGAACCGCACCCTGGTCTGTGTGCTCTGATCCACAGGGTGGGGTGCATCCCCCAACTGGCCCAATGGATCCAGAACCGACCCAACAGTGAATTTTAGACCAGCACCATCCACATGGCTAGGACTAAGAACGCAAGATACCCAACTCCAATGAAGTGCCAACAAATTGGTTTATGTGAAATGTGCATTTAAGCCTTGTAAAGTGTTAAGATACAAAAATCCATATATCAGATCCATATAATTTTTAAATGCATAATGTAAGCAAATTTTATATTACAGTCAGAACCTTTCTAGCATTAAATGTTGGAGCTGAGGTGTTCCAAATATCAACATTCAATGATATCAAATTTAAAGAAGACTATATCAGCAATCTGTAAGACAAGTTCTAAACTGGCAACAATGTGTGGGCTAACACAGTACATGTTTCATTTAGAATGTGTTGTACCCAAGCAACAATGCAATGAATAAATAAATAAATAGACCCTGCCTTCTCTGTATTAAATATAGCCTGCTCTCTTTGCAGTGACTGAGGGGGTATAAACGGTGGCTCTCTTGTACATTCTAACAAGGTTATCAGATATTGCACACTTACGATGTTAGATCATCTCAGTTAATCATTCAATTACCACCATTCAACCAGGCGCTTGAAAAAACGACAGCGCAATGTTTGTGGGCATACAGTATATCACGGCAGAGGTGTAGTGTATTTAGACAATGCTGCGATAAATTAAAAAGTCTACCAAGAACATTTAAAATAGTTTTTCTTCGAAAAGGTGGAAAACATTTAAAATAAGCAAGCTGTCCTACAGTGTTTAGAAAATATTGTAACACGAAAATAAAAAGCAGGGACACGTAAATAAAGATTGGGGCAGCTTTGGGTGTCACATTGGAGAAGGTCCAGTGCTCTAAAAGTTTAAGTTGAATGTAATCATTGTCATTTTGTTTGGGGTATCTTATTTCACGATATGTGAAAACCTGCCCATAAGAAACTAAATCTGTCGATGCCGACTGAAGTGCAACTACTGACCAGCAGCTACATTAAATCACATGGGCTCTCTGCTCTTTCCCATTTTGCTTAGTTTCACAGCTGTTTCTCTCGCCTGTATCAGTCTCAAACTTTCGTTTTTTGTGTCTTTAAAGTGAAAAGTGAAAGTTCGCCCAAATTCGATGCAAGTATAAAAAAATGTTTCGATACGATGAACTACACATCCATATAAAAGTTTCTAGCGAAATCGCTGTCAACAGAAATAGTGAATTCACCATTCGGATACTTTGTTATCATTGATGTCTGAAAACAATGGGAGCTTGTGTACCCGCAAGTAGCATCCTCGAAATTGCATGCAAATATTACCTCCCAGTAACTTCTAACCAAGTCGCTAAGCCGTATGGTTAAATTGGAAGTTGAACTTGTTGTATTGACAGTTTTGGATGACATTATTATGCGGGAAGAAGAGAAGTGGTTGAGGGACTTGGTTACGCCCATGCCCCTACACCAGGGGCCTTATTTATAAAACGTACTTACGCACAGATTTGATCTTAGAACGTGCGTACGCTCAAATCCACGCCAAAATTCAGATTTATAAAAACGGTATTTGGTACTTGGCGTACGCACGTTTCCTTGTGGCAATGTTGGAGTACTGCAGGTATTCGCGGTCTCGTCTCTTCTCTGTCCTGACCCCTCGCTGGTGGAACTACCTTCCGCAATCGGTCAGGACCGCGGAATCACTTGCGATTTCCGCAAGAGACTCAAAACCCACCTTTTCAGACTCCACTACCACTGAATTCTGTACATCTAGCCAAGGCCGAAATTACCATATATATTGGGGGGGACACATCCCCCCCAATATTCAGATATGCTCAAAATGTCCCCCCCAATATATAGCCTAGCTGATATAAAAAATATTTGGTTCCCCCCAATGTTGACTCCATGGTTACGGCCTTGCATCTAGCTAATTGTCATCACCACTGCCTACAGGTATGGTACGCAGCTACCTGCAATGGTCTATTGCTGTATTACTGCACTGATCTCTTGCGCGTACTATGATTGTTCCTACCATGTATTAATGTAGGCTACATATTGTAAGTCGCTCTGGATAAGAGCGTCTGCTAAATGCTTAAAATGTAAATGTAATGTAAAATGTATTCGGAAATCTAAGAGCGCCATCATGTCGTCTGCTGCCTAATTGTTTCCTCATTATTATTATTATTATTATTAGTAGTAGTAGTAGTAGTAGTAGTATTACCAGATTGAACACATTGCTTAGGCTATACGTAATGGTTTGCACAATAAAGTTATTAATAAATTAAAACAACATAAGCTAGGCTACTTGTGGAAAACAAAACAAAAACACATTGGTTTTCCAAAACTACCCCAATTGACCCTTCGCTAAACCACGCCCAGAAACGCAGACTGGCCAATCACAGCGCAGTATTTGACTTTGACGGGAAAATGTTAGATTTTCTTCATTTTCGAGCTGGTTTTATGGATTTTTAGCTAATTGTGGTTAAACGTTGTGCCTGGGTCACTTGTAACAGTGACACTCGTTACCCAGAGAGGTTGGAAGGAGATATACGTTTTTTTCCTTTACAAAACCAAAATCAAATCCTGAAAAGTGTTAGCCAGCTAAGCTAACGTGGCTACGGTCTGGATATACAGCTCCGTGTTGCAACGTTGGTAAAGTTAGACTAAATGTTAGCTTTGTTATTCGTGATCCAGCCAGCTTGCTAACGTTAAGATGTTACAGTCAAGCTCTAAAAAACCTGTGGGTAACGTTACCTTGATGTCAAAATGTAATACTATTTTTTCATTACTATTTCAGCACTTTGTCAATGGGAAGCCCAGTCCCGAGTACCCAAATCTTGTGGAGGACTGGGCTGACACACTGCTGATATTTTTTGCTTTACAGAGGTCCAGGGTATGGAGCTACCTGTGGAGCTAACCAGAGTAATGTCGTTACAGCACACTATAGGCTACTAATGTTACGTTAGTTAGCTAATGCTAGCTAACTTACTACTGAATGTAACGTTATGTAGGCCTACTGCTTTTGCTTTTTAATGATTGTAATAGTGAATAGAGACCTACCCAGCTTTACAGGAACAGTGTTGCTCCTTAATGTCACTGACCACTGGTTTATTAGAAAAGAGCATTCCCTGAAGTTGAGCGGACTTGGTTATGAGCCTGAAAAGTAAGGCTATGTTGGAGATGACTAGAATACGTGAAATGTGTTTAATTAACTACCTGTTACAATTTGACATATCTGAGGGGGAAAAAAGACAAACACTACAGCAATTCTCTCCATTAATTTGAAATCTTTATTTCTGTCTCAGACTTGAAAAAACCTTTCTGTAGCAGCATGGGAAAGAAACACCAAAAAAAACAAAACAATAAAAATAAAGATGTTTTTCCACTAAGTGTTTCACACAAATGAACACATCACAAACACAGACAGAGTTCCCCATTCACCCTATGCCCCCTGTTGAACACATCAGGCGCTGTTTGGACAGCACGCACAGCTTGTCCTAACGGAGGTCATGCTCGCTGGTCCCATTCCCCCCACCCAGACAACTCCCTCCGGTTTGGGGTTAATACAGTACTCGTATACTTGGGCCGTAGGATGAGTCGGGAGAGCTTACAGACCCAGAGAGGCTTTCAGCAAGGAGGCCATGTCCTCAGGTATGGAGCCCTCATCACCTGGCAGGGAGAGAAGCGTCCTGTTAGAACCTCGACCGCGACTGTGCGGCCGCTCTCAATGGGGTTTCCCCAACATGACCCAAATATGCCTTTAGAATCTGACCGTACCTGTGCCTAGGGCAGATCAGAAACTACAAAGTCCCGGCGTTGCAAATGCTACGCCCTAACTCTGATCTGTACTGGTTACTGGTTTTCAATGAATGACCGGTGTTGAGACACAAGTGGGCAGACGCACGCAGGACGCTGGTGTCCGTGCTCACCTTTCTCGGCCGCAGTCATGTCCTGCTCCAGTCTGAGCTTCTTATGACCCACGCGCAGCATGAGGTCCTCTATGGAGTCCTTACTGATCAGCTTAATCACCTGGACTGTCCTGCAGGGCCAAGCAAACGGGCCTAAGCAAGCATGCTTTTAATTCCTCCACACGCCCTTCCTCTTGCCTCCCGCCCCGCCCCGCCCGCTTCCACACCTGGTTTGGCCCACGCGGTGGCACCGGTCCTCTGCCTGCTTGTCGTTGTACGGGTTGCAGTCGATGTCGTGCACGATGACCACGTTGGCGGAGGTGAGGTTGATGCCCAGCCCCCCCGCCCGGGTGGAGAGGAGGAACACAAAGATCTCGGGATCCGTGTTAAACTCGTCGATCAAGACGATCCTGGAGGGAGGCAGAGTGAGGGGAGAGGGGGGGAGGGGGAGAAGGGGGCGGGAGGGGGGGAGGGGCGGGAGGGGGAGAGGGGGGGGGAGGGGGCGGGAGGGAGGGACAGAGCACGAGAGGGAGATGAACCCGTGCCACATTATTACTGTTTGAGTGAAGACAGAGCACAGATGCTAATAAAGTCAAATGCACTAGGCACTTGAGTAGCTCGGTCACTAAAGGTGTTCGCCGTGAATGCAGGCAGAACCCTTCACCCTACTTTGATTCTGGGCTGTGCCACTAGCACTAACTATGCCCGGGAGTCTGTGGTGGTGGGACACAACTGGACTCAAGGCAACCAGGGTTCCTTGCATTAGTGCTGCATAACCACCCCCCTATCCATTCAACAGGTGCCCACAGGCCACCAATTGTCATCAGTGAGAGATGATACATGTCCTCCGACTGGCATTAGCTCTCCTGTAGAGCGCCATGCGGCTTGTATTATAGGAACAAAGACACTGTCTTGTGGTCCTGAGCATACTGGAGGAGTGCACGTGCAGCATAGCAGTGAGCATAGTACAACTAGTGACACCAAATGGATTGAAAGGGGAGAATGGGTAAATTAATAATACAAAACTAAAAAAACTAAACACAGTTGTGTTCTGTTTGTGCCCACCTGTCAGCCATGGGCGTGGAGCCATCCAGTCGAACGTAGCGGTGGCTCAGGTGCTGCAGCAGCAGCTCCACGATGTCCAGCATCATGGTGAACTGGCTGAAGAGAACCACCCGGTTACCCTGGGGAAGAGACCAAGCTAACATTACACCACCGGACAGAGAACACAGCGCAGTACAGATTAATATTAACAGCAAGGTAAAGAGTATACTTTTAATGGCACAGCAAAGAGTATAGTCTTAACAGCATAGTAAAGTAGTCTTAATAGCACAGTACAGTATAGTCTTGGTAGGGGCACAGTAGAGTATAGTCTTAGGGGCACAGTACAGTGTTAATGGTGCAGTAGAGTATAGTCTTAGGGGCACAGTAGAGTATAGTCTTAGGGGCACAGTACAGTCTTAATGGTGCAGTAGAGTATAGTCTTAGGGGCACAGTACAGTCTTAATGGTGCAGTAGAGTATAGTCTTAGGGGCACAGTACAGTCTTAATGGTGCAGTAGAGTATAGTCTTAGGGGCACAGTAGAGTATAGTCTTAGGGGCACAGTACAGTGTTAATGGTGCAGTAGAGTATAGTCTTAGGGGCACAGTAGAGTATAGTCTTAGGGGCACAGTACAGTCTTAATGGTGCAGTAGAGTATAGTCTTAGGGGCACAGTACAGTCTTAATGGGTGCAGTAGAGTATAGTCTTAATGGGGGCACAGTACAGTCTTAATGGTGCAGTAGAGTATAGTCTTAGGGGCACAGTATAGTCTTGGTGGCACAGTAGAGTATAGTCTTAGGGGCACAGTACAGTGTTAATGGTGCAGTAGAGTATAGTCTTAGGGGCACAGTAGAGTATAGTCTTAGGGGCACAGTACAGTCTTAATGGTGCAGTAGAGTATAGTCTTAGGGGCACAGTACAGTCTTAATGGTGCAGTAGAGTATAGTCTTAGGGGCACAGTACAGTCTTAATGGTGCAGTAGAGTATAGTCTTAGGGGCACAGTATAGTCTTAATGGTGCAGTAGAGTATAGTCTTAATGGTGCAGTAGAGTATAGTCTTAGGGGCACAGTATAGTCTTAATGGTGCAGTAGAGTATAGTCTTAGGGACACAGTATAGTCTTAATGGTGCAGTAGAGTATAGTCTTTACCAGCACAGTAGAGTACAGTCTTAGAGGCACAGTAAAGACTATAGTTTTAACAGCACAGGTGATCACACAAAGACTCCCACCTGGAGCTCTGGTGTGTACCCGTCCCTGTGGACTCGGGTGACATGCCCTCTCCCGCCCCCTGCACCTACCTTGTCCTTCATTGAGGCAAGCAACTGCGTGAGCAGGTCGAACTTGCCCGAGTCCAGCAGCTGCTCGTTGCCCAGCTGGTGGCTCTGCAGGACGGGGTACTGCTGGCAGAGGCGATGCAGCTCAAAGTCCGACATCACCTCCATGTCTTCCTGAATGAGTGCAGGATTTGCGTCGCGGTGCGTGGGCTCCTGCACAACAGAGCAGGAACAGAACCCATGACCTTCCAATTGAGTGTTCAGCTAAACAGAGATGACCATCAGTCAAAAATGATAAGACATTTTTTGGTGGCTTTGCAGTGAACGTTATCTCGCGTCAAAAGCTGTTTCCTGTAGGCGTGGTTTCACGGTCGTGGCTGACAGGCAACCGTGCATAATTTTTGGCCTGCCAACCCCCTCTGGCATGAGATCAGATGTATGTTGTTGTGCTTTCAAGCATTAATGTAAATGTAGCATTTATATGGCAGTTTTTTTTTTTCAAACCCCTGTATCAACAAACAAAGTCATCACAACCATAATTTACAGAGTAACTGCAGTATTCTTTATTAATCAGGCCATATAAAAGGCTTTACATTTTGGGAACAGTTTGAAATCCTTAATATAAATATCTGCAGTCCTAGATGAAGGTGAATGACAAGCAACAATATTTGACTAAGCCATTTGTTGTGCTAATGCATTTGTCAAAAGAAAAACGAAAAAAATAAAAAGATATCATTACTCATTTCTATTATTTTTGCTCAGTTGATTACCTATACATCTCCTACAACCTCTGCTGATGAAAGAGACAGAACTTAATTTTGAAAAGGGAAGGTACCTCGTATTCACTCTCAATTCCCATCAAGTGTAATTGTACCATTACAGGAGTTAGACAAAATAATGGAAACACCAAACAATATATGAATATGTATAAACTAATAAGGAGTTGGGCCACCCTTTGCTTTGAGAACAGCTTCAGTCCATCTTGAAATCTACTCTACGTTCCAGAACTCCCCATTGTTTAGATCTGGTGATTGGGGGGGAGGCCATGTAATGAAATCAAATGTTAGGAGGCCAAATGTTAATGAAACCACTCTTGAATCCATTTAGCAGTGTGTGTGGGGGCGTTATCTTGGAATATGGGAACATCTTGAGGAAACAATGTTTGCACCACAGGGTGCACCTGGTCACCTGGCTTTGTATTCCTTGGCCATAATTCTACCAAGCAGATGTAGGACAAAAAAAGTAAAAGATGACTCATCAATCACACCATATTACTTTCTTCCACTGCTCAGCAGTCCAGGTGTTGTGCTCATTACACCAAGTTTTGCATTGTGGGGCATTGGCCTTGCTTACAACCGGTTTCCAAATGGCAGTCCTACTATAAATATCAGCTTTGTGAAGTTCACGACGTAGTTTTTGTTGAGACTGGGACAAGATAGTGTAGATTCAGTTCTGTGGTAATTTTTGAGGCTGTTGTTTTGTGGTTTTGAGCAACTATCCTGTTAAGTGTCCTTCTATCCCTGTCTGTGAGCTTGGACTTGTGAACACTGTTCTTCTTTCCTGGCTTTTTCCTTTGGTGTATCGCACCATGATTTTAGACACTGTTCCCCAAGACGCAATGAATCATTTTGCCGTTTCTGGGACTGACGCACCAACAATTCAGGCACTAACCAAAGTGTTGATTTTTTGTGTTCATCATTTATAGCAGAAACATATTGGTAATTATTATTGACAATAATATGAAACGCATTTGTCGACTCCTTTCTAATTGTGACTAGTTACAATTACAAATCCTTTTTAATTTGGTGTTTCTGTTTCCATATTTTGTCGACTGCCTGTAGGTCCCACTACAGAGCCTCACAAGAAGCCGAAACAGTCAGGGCTGCACTTCAACCTTGTTTGGCCCAGGAATCCCTTACCAATATCGGGGCCAATGGTACAAATGTTACAGAGTTAATCGAGGACGCAGACAGAGAGTTATTGCGTTCTGACCTTCAGCATGAGGCGGCTCATGGTTGACAGTTTCTCAGTGGTGTAGTATTGCCTGTGCAGCAGGGGGTGATTGGCCATCTTCCTCAGAGCCATCATCACATTAGAGAGGTCCCGCTCTGAGGACATAAGAGGGCCCGGGAAAAGGGGTGGGGTGAGAGAAGAAACAATAGAGTAATTAGTCAAGCCAATAATGCAGATTTGAATTGGGTTGATTGACACGCAGTGCAGAGGTAGAAATTAAGTTCAGAGGAGAAAACCACATCAGGAAGTAGCGTTGACAGCTGTGCTTCTAATGAGATTAATCTCATCTTGTCTGAGATGTGGGGCGGGGGGCGTCCTCCTTAATGCGTGAGCACGCTGCGGGACTTACTCTCGGTCTCTGTGTTGGCCGAGCGCTTCAGCCTGTTGAATAGGGACGAGTAGAGTTCCTGCTGCTTCTGGCTCATGGGGCAGAACTCCACCCGCTCCTCCTTCGCTGGCAGCTGCTTCAGCACCTGAGGTGGAGAGACCCTTGAACAAATGCATTTCCCACGACACGCGCGGTCATTACATGTGAACCCATTTTTATCCCCTATTTGTGTCTTTTTTTTCCCCTCCTAATTTGAAATGCCAAATTGTATTTGTGGGCCTGTCCCCTTTGTCACAATGTCCTCCTTCAATTCCGGACACTGCAAAAAAGCAAGTGTGCCTTCTGTAAAGCGTGCTGCCGACCAGCTCTACTGTTCCACTTGTCTTTGCACTGGAGGGCTACGCTTCACGTGTTAGTCGGCACAGGCAGACGGGGGGGGTAATACCTCGCTCTTGATCCTCCTCAGGATGAAAGGCTTCATGATGAGTTTGGCCTGGGCGATCCTGTCTCTCTCAAAGCTGCTCTGCTCCTCCGAAGATTTCTGGTGAAGAAAACAAGAGCAAAAACAACACCCACCGGTCAAGGTTACTTGCTAGAACTGGTTGAGCAGAGCTTGCTGCTGCTTCTGGCTCATGGGGCAGAACTCCACCCGCTCCTCCTTTGCTGGCCGCTGCTTCAGCACCTGAGCTGGAGAGATCCTGCACTAACAAATGCATTTCCCACGACACGTGTGTTTGTGGGCCTGTCCCTTTGCCACAATGTCCTGTCATTTAGATAAACGGATACTGCAGAAAAGGGTGCATGCCTTTTGTAGCACATGCTGGCAACCGGCTCCACTACGGTCTACTGTATTCCATCAGCTAAATAGCAGCTGCTGCCTGCCATTTTCAAAGTAAATACCTCTCCCTTTTTAATATGTGCCAACAGATGGCAGCAGATCTCTCTCCTTGTTAGATATAGGGCCCTATTTTGGTGAATTAGGACGGTGTCGCTTTAGGGTGTGTCTAACGCAATTTCGTGATTTAGGACGAGAGCGCACCTCCAGCTTAGTTGTAAAAGAGGTTGGATTAACTTTTAAAAAATACATGTGGGTGTGGTGGGGGTTTGGTTTCATAATGGCCAATTAGAACACCTATTTTCTATCCCTTTAAATACTAGTGCGCTAACGCTATAGCAAATTGGCAATTTCCTGACATGACAGTTTTGCGCAGCTGCGCCAGGAGCGCTTCTCAAAGGAGGAGAGCGAGGAGGTGCGGAAAAAGTTGGCGCGGGAATCAGAGGGGGAAAACAAGGCGCACATGAATTTGTTATTTTCATGATTTGAGTTTATATTTTGAGACCTACATTGTTTAAAGAAAGTGTTTTATTTTACCATCTCTTTTTTTTCCTTATTTGTAGGTTTTCCAACTTTAAAAAAACAACGTTTCATTTTCTTCTAACTTAATGTAATTTTTAAATGGAAGGCAATAAATAACAAACTCACAACTGAAACTAGGCCTGTTTCATTTATGTTCATCATGCAGTAAGCCTACATGTGTCACCCTGGAGTGTGCATCACAAACCACCTGGATATTAATGGAGTGGACCCCCTTCCGATTCACATAAATGATACCGTGATCAGATGGTGCGCGCAACTGCACATGTGTGCAGACCCCAGGGAATCCACATTGCGTATAAAAACCCTGTTTAGTTCTTTGCTGGCTGTCGGGTGTTGGAAAAGTAATAAACTAATTTGCATGTTGGACAAGACTGGAAGAAACAGCATGTACAGCCGAACTGACCGGCTACCAAACCCAGGGTATCGCCTTTGCATATCGCCTATCGCATATTCTGTAGTGCAAATGGAAAGAATAAAACCCTTTCACATAAGAAAAACAATGTGCATACAAACATATATTTATTTAACAGGTGTATCTTACTGAACGGTAGCGATGGATGGCCTGCTGGCTTCAGTCTTTCATGTCCGTGCATCGAATAACCAAAAGCTGTGGTGAAATCGTTTTTAATTGATTATGCTTGCAAGTTACCCATGGATTGGACGATTTGCCTCAACGTGGGGGGAAATTCACAATATTCACAAAACATTCTCATGTGATTTCAGATAACCTTATGTTCATATGTGCGCATCAATAAAGTCACCAAATTGCACAGAGCGCAAGAGCGCTAGAGGTGGTCTAGTTGGACGTTAACGCAAAACGCATTATTTGACACCAAACTTGCATAGCGCTGACTGATTTCATAGTCACACCCCCTATTGCGCTGCCCAGCCCATACTCGTGCAAACGTCTTCATTGCGCACCACAAAATTGCCAAACTCGGCTGAGACGGGAAATATTCGGTTTGTGACAGACAAAACTGGCAATTCGCCTGCGCTAGGGCATAACGCCGCTTAGCGCCGGCACGAAAATAGGGCCCATAGGCTTCAAGGCTACAGTACTGAGCTCTTGCAAGTGGCCGGAGTTAGCACACATACCTCTGCCAGCTCATGAAAACGTTAAGCCCTGCAACTATACTCATTAGCATAATCATCTCTTTTGATAGGTTTTTGGCAGCAAGTTGTGCCTCCAGTTCAACATAAAAAAACTCCTGACCTGGCCAGAAAAAACTGTCTGGTCATTGATCAACCTGCCAACCTTTTAGTGCCAGAGCAGGCAACCTAAATTAAGCCACAGGACTGGTGCAACAGGGAAACCGGACCGGAAGGGCCAAGACCCCAACCCCATTGAACAAATATTTAAAAACCAGAGTAAAAACCTAAATACAATAATTTAAGAAATAAAAATAAAAAGAATAAAAATATACTGGAGGTAGTGCAAATCCACCAGATAGTACTTCAGTACACTGGTATGTGCTGTCTAAGAAAAACAAAAGAAAAACAAGTACCAGTTGCAGATTATATGCCATAATGGTGTAGCAGTGCTGATTGCACAACTGTGGCCTGAGCTGGGGGGAGTCAACCTATTCTAACTGAATATTTTAGTCCAACCTATTCTAAGTGCAGCCACGGGACATGTCAGAAACCATAGGGTCCTGCAGCAAACTGGGCAACCTTAAAGGAAGAATCGGCAAGAGTCTGGACTGCCTTGAATTATTATTGAATTATGTAGGGCAAAAATCAAGCAATGGCACTTGTGAGCTATTGTGTTGAGCTGTGCTGTATTAACTGAAGATGCCCACATTCACTGTGCAACACCAACAACATAAAATAAAGATTTACATTTCTTTTGTAATTTGTGTTCCTTGCACTCCTGTTTGTAATTTGTGTTCCTTGCACTCCTGTTTGAGGTGTCAAGTTACTACAGTCCCAAGTATTTACAGTCCCCTCCCCATATTCCTACCATTGAGAACATCTTGGAGATCTGGGAGGTGCTTCTGGAGAACATGGTTGGCATGATGAAGTTGAGCAGGGACATGAGCTCCAGCAGGTTGTTCTGCAGCGGGGTTCCAGTGAGGAGCATGCGGTACTGGGCCTGATGGGGGGGGGGGGGCAGTGGAGGGAGAGAGCATCAATCACTGTGGCTGCCCCAATCATCTATTGCGTCTGAGTGGATGTCAGGGGTTACAGTGGTGAAATAGGGTTTATATCACTCAGTTGCACTGACGTTGATGGACATGAGGTGGCGGTAGCGCAGCGAGTTCATGTTTTTCAGCATGTGGCCCTCGTCGAACACGGCGTACAGCAGCTTGAGCTTGCGGAAAAGACTGCGGTCATTCTCGTTTCCAATCGCCATGCTGTACCTACAAGGCAGTATAGCATCACAGGCATTAACCAGACACATATATATACACACACACACAAATACACACACATCAATCTCAATATGTGCATATCTAGCCATGCAGCAACGTGGAAGTATGTGTAACAATCATTTTACAATACAGTGGAGAGCCGCAATGTCGGAGGGTTTCCTTTCAATCAGCCCCCAATTTAGACTTTGGAAACAATATATGTGGAGTGTTTAGCAAATCATTAATTAATTCATCCATTATCTAACCTGCTTATTCCTGGTCAGGGTCACGGTGGGGGCTGGAGCCTATCCCAGCATGCATTGGGCAAGAGGCAGGAATACACCCTGGACAGGTCACCAATCCATCGCAGGACACATACACCATTCACTCACACACTCATACCTACGGGCAATTCAGACTCTCCAATTAGCCTAAAGTGCATGTCTTTGGACTGTGGGAGGAAACTGGAGTACACAGAGAAGCCAGAAAGGCCCCAGCTGGGATTCGAACCTGGGACCTTTCTTGCTGTGTGGCAACAGTGCTATCCACTGCACTGCCTTTAGCAAATCAATGACATAAATGAATCACTTTTGTGGTGTTGAAACACACCAAAACCAACAGACACTGCGGCCCTCCAGGACTGCAGTGTGACATCTTTGAGTAAAAAAGGCCCAACATGGAACACATTATACTGTGCAGGCATCCTCAAGACAGGTTTCCAGGTTCCTGACAGTGGAAATTCCCAGTGTGCACGGAAAGAATGAGCTAAGACCTAATTGACTCGTTCAGTTCAAGGATTAACGGCATCAAACAGGATTTAATATGTAATTTGGAAGACTCAGCCGTTCCCATATGGCTGTTTTGCTCAGTGTAATGCTCAATTAATATCAATAATTAATGCATCACGTCATTATCAGTCATTGTGCGAGCGAAAAGGCTCAGTGCTCTGTGCCTGGGTAAACAGGTGTAAAGTGCAGTTCTTGTAGTTCCCACCAGATGGCAGTGGAGTGATAGCAAACTCAAAATAATGCTGTAGGAGTGGATCTGCCAACTATCACACCTCAGGAAAAAAACAAACAAAAAAAACAGTTGAGGCCCACAAAGGCAAAGGAGGGAGGACTGTAAATGAGAACTCACGTAGTCATGATAATGTTGAATTCCACTTTGTTGTGGAGAATGTCGTGCCGCAGGTACCGGCGGTCCTCCACAGACCCTAAACACACAATTGGGGGGCGTGCATGTTCAATCACTTAGTGCATAGAGGGAGTACAGCTCCTTGATAACTTATACAGTGCAGGATAAAACATAAAACCATTTTATCAATAGCACTGTTCCCTGTCAGTGGGAAGCATTGATTATTTTCCTAGTCGCTTAAAAAAAAGGAAATGACGCCGGCAGACAGGAAGTTGCAGGAGGCGGGGTATCTGCTCACCGTAGTAGACCAGAACTTTGAGGCTGGGGCACCACAGCTTCAGCTCCCTAACCCAGTTATCTGCAGAGGGAGGGGGAGGGAGGTGCTCTATTAAGACTGAGTGTTAAAATGACAGCACCAACAGTCCTATTTCTAGAGCTTCTGCTCCCCTGCAACAGAAGTTGCTGCTGTCTGTGGAGCCTCTTACCCAGGGTGGAGGAGGGCACGGTAATGAGGTGAGGGCCATCCTTGCCCTCCTGGTACAGCTTGGCAAGAAAGGCGATGGCCTGGATGGTCTTTCCCAAACCCTGCGGATCACACAGAATTCCCTTCAAATTGGAAATTGCCTAGTCTAACTTGGGTATCACTGCCAACACTGGATCGAGATGTTTGCTGTTGGGGGATGTGCTGTGCCAACCTGGAACAACTTGGATGTACCTGGATACAACCTGGAAACCTTGGCAAGCGGAGCATGTTCTTACTGTAGTTATTACAATCGGAACACTGAAGATATTGAATCATATGTGATACACGTCCTTCAGCTTAAAATCCAAATATTTATCTACAATACACTCCCACGTGCATCTACTGTTGTTCAGATTAAACTATTTTCCAGAGACACAAATTCAAATTCAGCTTAAAGAACAAGTGGTCTCTCAACGCGGCCCACTGCGACCGGGGTTTCGACTCCACCTAGGTTGCGCCAGTTCGGCTCTGACTGGGAGTGCCACTAGGGGGCGGCCAATTCCGCCCCAGGGAAGGGGGAGGGAAGCCGATATGAGCTCGCTGCATCTATGAGTGGTTCTGTGTGTTACGGTTGGAGGAGTTGGTGCTGGCACGGAGGAGGCGGTACAGTGCCCACTACCGGCCTCAGGACTATGGCAGCGACCTCTCATACGAGGGTGGGGATAACTGACATGAAAAAGATAATTGGCAACTAAAAATAGGGTGGAAAATGGGGCATAAAAGCATAAACAGAGAATAAAAAAAGAAAAAGAAAAACAGGGAAAAAGGGGACCTCCCTAAAAAGTGACCCCACACTATCAGCAAGTCCTCCACCCCAGAGAGCTGCAGAGAGAAACCACTTCTCTACTGGTCCAGCCCTGTGTTTTATGTCAGGAGCAAGTTAATAGCCAAAAGCTTTCAAGAAAAAGATGGTGTAGTAATGGTTTAAAAGGCAAGAGAGGTCTCAAGGCATTCTTGCTCATCTAATAATAATAAAATCAAAGCTTAATATTGCACTCTGGGGAAATGGTAAAAATACAACATATTGTCTATGAATATTTTACATTCAATTACAATGTTCCCTTTCATCGTTTGAACGCATGGAACATTAAAACTGATAGAACAGCTCTTTGAACCGAAGCTTGGTTCTGTGCCCAGTCAGAATTCAATAAACTGCACATGACTAGCCTGCAAATATGTATCGGGGTACGGTCCCACAATCTCATTACTTGTTTCAAAAACTGCTTAAACCGAAGCGGTTTGTGAACTTAGCATTTAGGAATAGCGTTTCATCTCAGACCAAGAAGTAACAAATTAAGCATCAACCATGGGAAAGAAATATCTACATTTTGATCCATCAAACACTTCTTTTATTTATTTGGGCCTAGTAATGGCTAGACTTTTTGATGTTGAGGCTCAATGGATTTGGTAGGTAAATATAATTCTGCAATGTATAAACATCTAACGAAACTTTTGGAGCCTAAAGCGGTTACTTGACTCTTCGGTTTTGACAGATGAGTTCTGTTGAACCTCATTTCCTTGAACTATTTTCACGGATGCGTTTTATATTCATGGGTGTTTGTTTTTCTATTGAAATACTATCAAACGGCTACATATTTTGTTTAATGTCCCTCTTTGTGGTGGTGCTATCTGCTTTGAATCAGTCACACCTACATACACCGCGACTGTCTCATTTGACTCCAAGATCTTCTTACGGAGTCTTGTTTTTCTACTTTTTATTTTTTATATATTTTTTAAGCAAACTTTTTTTTTAGGTGTGTCCTGCGCTCTTGTGCTGAAACAACTCAGCGTACAATAAGCAAGCTCTTGTGGCAGTTGATTTCAAACTGATTGAAGCCACAGAAATACTGGAAAGCGTATGCACCATATACTCTCCAACTGACAATAATTCTAATGATCAATGTCTAGAAAAGTGTTCCATGTTGTCTGGATTGCTCTAAATGACAGGTGTAAACTATTCTGAGGACAGCGGTGAAATGGCTTTGCATATCAAACTGTCAATAAAAAAACAAAATCATTAGCACAGTGAATGTAAACAATCTTATGCTTGGAGGGCCACTATGACTTCTCACATTTTCTCACTGTTACTCAAACTCAAACTCTCTCGCTCACACGCACGCACGCACGCCACTCTCAGTTTGCTCTGGTGCTACAGTAGCTGGGCTGGTGTCTCACCATCTCGTCTGCCAGGATCCCACTCAACTTGTGCTGGTGCAGCAGAACGAGCCAATTCAGTCCGATCACCTGGTACGGCTTTAGCTGCAACCTGACATCACAATGGCAAAACAAAAAAACAACAAAACACATGGTCAGATGGTCAGATGGTGAACAAGGCTTGTGAAGCATGGTCAGTTTGGGCTTCTGAAGGCTGACACCAATGCAGTGTAAATACAGATACGAAGGCTTCGGGGCTCACGGCTTCTACATTTACATTTTTACATTTTAAGCATTTAGCAGACGCTCTTATCCAGAGCGGCTTCTGGTTCACACTCAAGTGAAGTGAGCAGGGAGGTGTTACCACAGATCTACAGGTAGCTACCAAAATAAAGAAAACACCAACATAGTGTCTTAAAATGGTGTTGGGCCACCACGAGCCACCAGCACAGCTTCAATGCACCTTGGCATAGATTCTACAAGTGTCTGGAACTCTACTGGAGGGATGCAACACTATTCTTCCACGAGAAATTCCATTGTTTAGTGTTTTGTTGATGGTAGTGGAAAACGTCATCTCGGTCACCACTCTAGAATCTCACATAAGTGTTCAATTGGACTGAGATCTGGTGACTGGATGAGTAGTGAGTGGATCTGGAGACAGCTATGGTATATGGTTTACATTGTTTTCATGCTCATCAAACCATTCAGTGACCCCTCATGCCCTGTGTATTATCCTCCTGGAAGAGACCACTCAGGATAGAAATGTTTCACCATAGGATGAAGGTGATCACTCGCAATGGCTTTGTATTCATTGGTGTTTACCTTGCCCTCTAAGGGGTTGAGTGGACCTAATTCATGCCAGGAAAATGCAGCCGACACCATAACAGAGCTGCCAGTATCCCTTATTTATTCAAGCGTCTCCTTTATTTTGTTCTAAGTGAGAGATAATGGTTGGCAAAAGCTTAAAAAGATGGGAAATTCACAAGAGCACATCAACCATTATCTTGGCCTATGTTCTAACAAGTCTTCCAACACACAATGCTTTGAGGCATTCAGAGGAACCTACTCAAACAATGCTGCTACTGAGGATTCAATCAATCTTTGAATCAATATCCAAATCGGAACACAGGACTTATGATTCATTTCTAGAAAACAATTAGGTAGGCATTTAGTTGCTAGATGTACTTAATATTAACAAATTATGTGTTTAGTTACTTTCACGTAATTAAACAGTAAAATTCAATTCATGACAATGGAAATAGATTATAAACAGAGTATAGAATATAAACAGCTATCGGTTCAATCAGTAGATATTACCGTGTTTAATTTATATACACATCCATTCTGAAGCTTCTGTTTAATTTAATCTAGTCCTCAATATCACATACCTTTATTGAGAAGTAAAGCCTTTTTTTAAATTGAGACTAATGAGACTTAAGGCCCAATCTTCAAAATATAGGCCTGAACGATGGTGCGGTTCTCAAAATGAACTGTAATTCTGTAATAAGTAATAAGCCTAATTTATTTCAAAACTGATTTAGTGGATATGTGCAAATGTCTATGTGAGTGCACACAAAATATGAATGTGGGCTACACACCTAAATCATACTGTCCTTGTATAATAACAATAAGATGATAATAATCATTATTATGGGAGGGGTAAAATTCCAAAGCTGGGGGGGGGAGGAAATAAATCAATAAACATGTGGAAGTATGTGGGGAAGGGGGGGGGTAACGTAACAATACAATTCTAATTATGGCATTTCAGTTTGAAGGGTAGTGTGAGTGGGACAGTGTCGTCCCTTTTGATTACTCTGGTATACACTTGTCTGAACATTTTACTGATTTTCCTGGCTGCTACCATTAGTTTAAATATACACTATGTATTTATGTAGGCAAATTTGGAAGTGATGACCTCAGTTTCTTTTACAGAACATTCATTACTAGAAACTAACTTGGTACATTTTAAGTACATTGTTTGTAATTGTTTTCTAGAAATTAAATCTTGCATTCCTTTGAAAATAATATACTTGGTTGTTGATTCAGAGAGAAAGTTTGAATGAATCCTCAGCAGCATGCCCAGTGGTGAGCACATTGTTTGAAGTAGGCCGACATAGTTACAGTACTGTAGCATGTGATCAAAGCTTTGCGTATTGGAAGACTTGTAAGTACTCAGGTAAAGATAATGGTCGAGGTGCTCATGTGAATGTCCTGTCTTTCAGGAGATGTATGAAAATGCATATAGCTTTTGCAATCCATTATCTTTCACTTAAAACATTGTTTCTTGGGTTTAATTTCTTGTCTTTTTTTTGCTTTTGCATAGCATTATCTCGCGTAAAACATTATTTTTGTGTTTAATTTCAAGACTTTTTCCACCACAAGGTAATCTAATCATACTTACCCATAACTGTGTATATAACCTGTAAATACACTTTATTCATGTGGTACACAAGCACTTCTTAAGTAGTTCAGAGCAGGAAGTCATGCCTGCTCTCAGTGAATGTATGGGCTATTCTCACTTCCCTGAGAAATATGCACTCATATTTCACGCATCACTTTATTGAAATTTAAGGGTGGGATATATCTCCCAGGTACAGTCAGAGTAGAAATGGGGTGATACAGCAGTTATGCTAAATTTTCAAACCTTTTTGTGATGCATGAAATACAAGCCCTTCTGGCATTTTCTTCTAGAGTATGTGCATGTACGTTGTTGAGACTTCTGAAACATCTATACAATTTTCGAGGACAATGTATACATGTCCTGATTCATAACCAATAAGAGTGTTAGAAAATATAGGTCATTAAGCTATACATTTCATTTTTATTAGATCTTATTGCAACAATTCTCAAGGAAGTGAGAATAGCCCATACAGTGCTTGGATCTGCAGCACTGGCTACTGGAGCAGCTATGACACCACTGCATAAATCAAACAAAGCTTTTATGAGGTGAGGAAAAACATCAGGTTCTAGAATGGTTCTAGAATAGCATGTTCAATAGGTTCAGTTACACTTTGCTAAAACCAAAATATATGAAAGGTTTTACATTGTGGCAAAATATGTGTTCCACAAGGTGGCGAATTACACTTTCAAATTAGGTATGTTTCCATTTTTAATATAACAATGTTTATTCATTATTTTGCCATTTTATCAAGACATTTAATGGGACTGACTGACCAGTGCAAACACGGTCAACAGCATTTGATTTACATCTAACTCAGCCTACTAGCAGGTTAGAGGGTACCTACTCCCCGATTTGAATGGGGTGTATTTTTTCAGATTTGTGCTCATTCAATCATGTGATTCTTGTATCCACGCAAACAGACAAGGTAGCCAGCTAACCAAGTGGCTACATAGCAAGCTAGAGAGCGTAGCCAGATATCTTTAGCGAAGCACCTGGTATTTACAGTCTGATCTTTGTCACCACTACGAGGAAATTTGAGCTCACAATAATTGCTATATGAACAACCTAAAACTCTATTATCGCTAAATAAAAAGTCCTATCCTTTACAAGAACTAACCTAAGCTGTTTGACTACATGTTTGACTGACTAACCTATCTTAGATAGCTGCTAACAATGTTTTTAAGCCACTAGTGCTCTGTGTGGAAGCGTAAATGTCATTGTAACAGCGCTTTAGTGGGCACTTAACAATAGCTTTGTGTGTTGCAATGGCTTCCAGTTTCCATCAGTATTGTACTTAAGTGTACCTAGCTAACAAACAAGACAACTTTTCACCATTCATTTTGAATGGAGCCTTATTTCCCAAAATTTTAATTGTAATAAAAGCCGTGGCACATTAAACTTTCTAGTTAGTGCACTGGTCTGTTTAACAGTTTGCGGTGTTCCAATTTGGTGAGAAACTGTATAAATGCTGTAAAAAGATGGTAGAAGAGTGCAAAAATAATTATTACGAAATGCTAAAGATTTTCACTCGTCTTTGAATAAAAACTATCAAACAGATTTGTATCACATTGCGAAGATGCACACAAAGAAATATGATATATTTTCATTGTTAATTTAACAAAACTGGTTTATTTAACAAAAACTCAGTTATCCTTGTGTGCAAAAATATGTGAATCCCTTCAATCAATAACTTGTAGCACCTCCTTCAGCAGCGATGACTTGAAGCAAACGTCGCCTATAGCCACTGATTAAACTCTGGCATCTTCTTTGAAGGAATCTTGCCCACTCCTCCTTACAGAACCCAGCTAACTCAGTGAGGTTTGAGGGCTGTCTGGCATGAACAGCCCACTTCAGGTCCTGCCACAGCATCACGATTGGATTTAGGTCAGGACTGAAAACAGTCCTAATCCATTCTTTGAAAATTTGCTTGAATGCTTCGGATCATTGTCTTGTTGGAACACCCACTTTCGGCCAAGTTTTAGCTCTTGGACTGATGGCCTGACGTTCTGTTCAGAATTCATGGTTCCCTTAATGATGTCAAGTCGTCCAGGCCCAGAGGAAGAAAAGCAGCTCTAGATCATGACATTGCCACCACCATGCTTGACCGTAGAGATAAGGTTATTTTGGTGGTGGGCAGTGTTGGGTGTTTGCCAGACATACCGCATTTCCACCGCAGGGACCAGGGTCTAAATTTGGTTCCGGGGACATTACTTCACCCCCAAAAGAGTCCCTAGTCAAGGGGTAGTACTTTTTCCAAGTACAGGAACTGTGGAGGTGGGGCTTGCAGCACTGAACATTTCTGATTGGTCGACAGGGCCGTCTCAAGGGGTGGGTAGGGCCTGGGGCAAATCAACCTATGCGGGGCCCAACTGTTAATGCGATGACATCATAGACTTAGCAACAGTTTAGCAACCATTGTTTATAATAGCCAACCCATCGTAGGCTTACATCGTAGCCATTATATAGGCTCTGATAACTATGAGCAAAGTTTTACAGGCTACGACATCACACAAACCATTCATATATGCCCCTTGAATTAAAATATTTTAATATGCATAAACAACTCACCAATCTGACCAGAGCCTTATCCACAATTACAAGAAAATATTGTTTCAAAAATCTTCTCAGGGGAATTCTCAATGAACAGAATCAATTTGTCTCGGTCTCTGCTGTTTGAGCTTGCTATTTTGCAGGCCGACTCGATACAACTTCAAGTTAATTAGAATAACGTAGCTACAGGCTAAATGCACGTGTGCAGCATAGGGACGCAGCTACTTTCCATATAACTTGCCAAAACGCCATTTAGGCTATATAAAGGTATATGGGTGTGCTTCACAAACATAGCCTATATATTGAATACATTTTGTTTTAAATAATAATAATAATAATAGTAAGAAGAAGAAAAAAATGTTTTTATGAAATGATTATTATTATTTAAATTAATCTCACCGCGGGGCCCCTTGAAGGGCGGGGCCTGGGGCGGTCGCACCGGTTGCCCCCCCCAAAAGATTGGTCGAGTATGGTAAAAGCGTTGTGTTTCAACTGCCATTTTTAAAAATCTGCAGTAGCAAACCAGTTGTGTTTTGGAAAAATCAACATGGAGCTGGATGTCTTGCGATTTCTTTTTGTTTAGAGCACGGGTGTCCAATCTTATCCGAGAAGGGCCGGTGTGGGTGCAGGCTTTTGTTCTAGCCCTGCACTAACACCTGATTCAACTAATTCACCAATCATGGTCTACAATCAAGACCTTGATTAGTTTAATCAGTTGTTTAGTGCTGGGCTAGAACAAAAGCCTGCACCCACACTGGCCCTTCTCGGATAAGATTGGACACCCTTGGTTTAGAGAGAAAGAGTGATCAGGCTAGCTAACTAGCTAGCCAGGCTAATTATTGTTATGCTAGCCAAACGCTAACATTAGTTAGCCTACAACCCCCCTTACCCAGACAAGATTTTATTCTTAAAATGAATTAGAAATGTCTAATATTTGATATTATATGTTTATTGACATCAGTGACAAGTTAGCTAGCTAGCTAGCAACAAAAACATGGTCAACACCGGACTTTTCATGAAGCGAGAAGGCTAGATAAAGAATGGCATGCATCAGCGGACTAATTTGCCTAATCTTCGCGGTTCTTTAGATCCCTGTGGAAATGCAGACTACAATGGACTGAAGGAACCTTTTAGTTCCTTGAAAATAGTCCCTGGGACTAAAAGTTCCGGGGACTTTTTGGTGGAAACACGGCTATAGATTTTTGGAAAGATCTAGGAATCCCTTCAATGCATTCCGATGCTCGAGTTAAACCCAGGCCTTTGAAACAGAAAGATCTGAACTGGACAGTGTAAATGTGTAAGTGAAAATTGTAGTGGAAAATGTAAATGTGATCTTGGTAAATTGCTATTAATTGGAGGACCAACGCTGAATAATAAATGTACAATACCATACCATATATACTTTATTTGTCCCTGTGGGGAAACTTGCCAATATACATATTGCGGTCGCATTTTTTTTTGTCACTTCAGATAACTCCTCCTATTTAACTCCTCCCATCTTCACGGTACTGTTGTGTGATGGAAAAACGACACAAGGACTCGACCCGTGAAGGGGATAGTTACGGGTACGGATGGTTACCATGCCGTACCGTACTGTGCAATGGAAATACGCCATAAGTGAGGCCACTGCTGTCCATGGTACTGTAGTACTCTCCAAGCTGTGGGAGGGAACAGGAACACCTGACACCTCTCTACTCCTCCCTCCATCTCTCCCAGTGTCACAGATTCCCACTTCTAGGCAGAGTTGCTGTCGTGTTAAACGCTCTCCATTTGTATATTATTTGTCTCACAATTGACTGATGAAGCCCAAATCTTTTTGATATATTTTTATATCCTTCTCCAGACTGATGCGCACTCACTACTCTCTTTCTGAGGTCGTCTGAGGTCTCCTTAGATCCCGGCATGGTGTGTTTTGCATTTACCTGTATTTAAGAGAGTGCCACCTAAACTCTTTCCTAAAGATCTGACCTTTGATTGGTTAACTGGTTAACTAAATTATACACCCACCTGATTCTTCTTACCTACTTGATTTTGGCAACAGGATTCACTTATTTTTGCACCTTCAATAATTATTTTTTCCATATTTTACTCGACTATATGCATAATGTCCTCTAAAAATGTATGAAATAGGTAAATAAAGACTGGTTCTGATTAAATAAGGATTTTGTGGTAAAAACTAGATTTATATGATTGCACAATGGGTTAACAAACTATCAAATCGAGAGTAAGAATACACACTTGCTGTTCAGGATGGAGGGCTGGTTCATGGAGCCCGCGCCCCTCTTGATGACCCGCGTCACATCCTCTGTCATCCTGCATGCGATGGTCTCACACTTTCCCATCAGGCCCAGCACCACGTCCCTCTCCTTCAGCACCAGGCGACAGCCCCACACCAGCTCCATGGACAGCCCGTTCCCCTTGTGAAATATCTCCTTCTGTGAAGCGCACACGCAGACAGACACGACATGCACACAGACACATGCACGCACCCGATTTACTTGCATGTTCTCAGACCATTCTCTAGTACATTGCCCCACGTTTCCACATGGCTACAGAAAGCCCTGCTGTGCCAGGACCTTCCAGGCCTCGAGTACTTGTGGTTCTCTCTGGGTAACGCCCGATTAGCCCTGTCCCATATGAATCAGACCCGCAGCCCCTGGAGAAGCACCTGCAGAGGCCACACAAGTTTCCCTCTGTGCTGATATTATCAGGTTTGGGAGTCACGGGGTGCAGCAGGGAGTAGCTGCCACAGCGAGGCCAAATTCATGAACACGTCGGCTTTCCGTTACGTTTCATGGGCCCCTCAATATTCATTATATTTTAGAGATCAAATCCGGCACATTCTTTGCTGAAAAAGGTCTGAAGTCCAGGTGCTCTTTGGATACAAGGCTCACAAAAATTGGAAGGCCAGATGTACCACATCCATAGTCCAAGGCACACTTACTTGGATGTTTAGTTAAAAAGCCTTTATTTGCTAGGGCATATCCATTAGGAAAAGTTAAAGACTAAAGTAGTTGAGACGACAGAACACACCCTGATGAAGGCATTCTGAGCTGATACACATGGGCTGTTAAGTACTTGTGCACACAAACAAAGTTGTGCAGTTATGCATTTAAAAAAACTGTGACTGAAGACTGATACAAAATTCCAACAATCAAATTTTCAGTTGAATCCGTTCAGATAGGGGAAAACCACGATATGGGTGTACACCCTCAAACATTCAAATTTCACAGACTGTTGAAAAAGGAGGAAATGAACAGAAATGTTTAAACAAGTAATTGGAGTACAGCAACCTACTGTATCTTCCAATTGCTATGTTCCAGGTGATTGTCTAAGAAAGTAAACATTTGTGGTAAAATCTGGTTGTGGTCTCACCTCTGTGCTGGGTGAAAAACATTTTGAAAAACATTGGTCTCTTACATTTCTCTGGAAATTCAAGGCTGATCCATTCATCCCAGAAACTGTTAATTTAACAGCTATGTCAGCCAGAGCCAGGATGGCAATGCGAAGCCACGGTTTCATGCAAATGTTTGCTTCCCACCCCCAAAAGCACTATTCGTTCACAACTGTGGAAAGATTTGTCTTCACTGAACATGAAATGGCCACCAAAACGTGGAGATTTTGGCAAATGTGACCTTAGGACTTTAGTTGTACTTGACCTGTTCGTATGGAATCTCCAACCCCTCTGCAAGCCAGAGCAGCACTTATCAGGTGAAACAGCAGCGTTAACTTGGCGAACCCCAGAGAGAAAAAACAGCCACTCCTGCGGGTGATAGCAGCCAGGTGGGGGAGGGGCAATCAATCCCGCCACTGGGCACAAAGACTGACTCACCCACGGGAACGGGAGAAGCACGCACTGCACAAAGCAATGAAAGAGAAGCATGCACTGTACAAACACCCAGGCCGACGGCAACAAGCCCGACGGCAACAGATGTCAGATGGAAGGGTCGCTCCCAAAGAATACGTTCTTTATTTCGCCCTTTTCGTCAATTTCGTTCCACTTTCTACTTTCCGTAACTTCCTTATACGTGCGCACGACCAGAAAGATGCCAATCTCGGATTGGCTTCATTTTTCCTCCCCAGTTTATAAGGGGCTTGTGATTGTGATCAGGTTTGACAGCTATGATCAGATACTAGCCCAATTTTAGAGGTGCCAAAGGTCAGAAAAGAGAAAATCTGCCACACATACCGAGAGAACCCTTCCATTGTCATCTGCTTTGTGTCAATGTAAAAACATAGGCTGTGTGAGGATAAAGAATGCTGTAGCCTACAATATTAAACCTAGTAACTCACTAAGCAGAACACTACCGTTTTAAAATGAAAATGGATAAGACCGTCAAAATTATGTAACTGTTACAACACATCATACTGTATGGCTTCCGAACACAGAGACTAATCCAAATATCTGTTTGAGAAAATCATATAGTATACCTGCTTTGAAAACAATCCAGAAACTATTGGCCAAACTGGAAAATTGTAGTTCATATGGAAGTTGAACATGTTGTATTGACAAGTTGGTTGATCATATTTTTGATAAAAGCAGATAAAAGCAGTTTCAAAACATTCACAAGAATAGTTGTGGTAAGGGTGACATTATTTGACAGTCGTCCACTTTCAGCATACCTTTCTAAGCTATTATTAAAATACCATGCAATATTATATACATGCTCAACCACATGTCTGAGTGACTTGGTTAGAAGTTTATGTGAGATTGTTTTGACGTGCAATTTTGAGCATGCTACCTGCGAGTACAACAAGACTCACTGTTTTTAGGCATCAATACTAACAAAGCTACACTATTTGGCCAAAAGTCAGTGGACACCTGACCATCACACCTATATGAGCTTGTTGGACATCCCATTCTAAAACCATGGGCATTAATATGGAGATGGACCCCCCCTTTGCGGCTATGACAGCTGCCACTCTTCTGGGAAGGCTTTCCACAAGATTTTGGAGTGTGTCTGTGGGAATTTGTGCCCATTCAGCCAAAAGAGCATCTGTGAGGTCAGGCACTGATGTTGGACGAGAAGGCCTGTCTCGCAATCTGCGTTCTAATTCCTCCCAAAGGTGTTCAGTGGGGTTGAAGTTAGGGCTCTGTGCAGGACAATTGAGTTCCTCCACACCAAACTCGTCTAACCATGTCTTTATGGACCTCGCTTTGTGCACAGGGGCACAGTCATGCTGGAACAGCAAAGGGCCTTCCCCAAACTGTTGCCACAAAGTTGGAAGCGCCCAATTGGCTAAGATGATTTCCTATCCTGTAGAATTAAGAATACCCTTCACTGGAACTAAGGGGCCTATCCCAAACCCTGAGAAACAGCCCCAGACCATTATCCCTCCTCCACCAAACTTTACAGTAGGCACTATGCATTCCGGAAGGTAGTGTTCTCCTGGCATCCGCCAAACCCAGATTCGTCCATCAGACTGGCAGATAGTGAAGCGTGATTCATCACTCCAAAGAACACGTTTCCACTGCTCCAGAGTCCAGTTGCGACGTGCTTTACACCACTCCAGCCGACGCTTGGCATTGCGCATGGCGATGTGAGGCTTGTGTGCAGCTGCTCGGCCATGGAAACCCATTGCATGAAGCTTCCGATGCACAGTTCTTGTGCTGATGGTGCTTCCAGAGGCAGTTTGGTACTCTGTAGTGAGTGATGCAGCAGATGATAGGCGATATTTACGCGCTATGCGCTTCAGTACTCGTCGACCGCGCTCTGTGAGTTTGCGTGGTCTACCACTTCGTGGCCGAGCTGTTGTTGCTCCTAGGTGCTTCCACTTCACAATAATAGCACTTACAGTTGACCGGGGCACATCTAGTAAGGCAAAGGTGGCATCCTATGACAGTGCCGCGTTTAAAGTCACTGAGCTCTTTACGAACCATTCTGAATTCTAAATGTTTGTCTGTTGGGATTGCATGGCTACGTTTTAAACCTAATTTAAAATGTCATATTTACCATTTTTATTGTAATTAAGTTATGTAATGCAAAGTTTAAATGTTTAACAATCCAACATTTAAAAGTGCAAACCTTTAAACACATTTGCCAAAATGCCCATCCCTGACAGCAGGGAACTAAGTAGAGAACACCCATTGAATAAGAAAAACACAAAGCAAACAATGAGATCGGAAAGCCAAAGAAATAAGCCGACACAGTGAAAAGGAATTGAAGAGGAGGAATTTAATTACCTGCAGTGAGAGGGTTTATTGATCTACAGACACCCACCAAGACTAACAGACAGGGGTGTCGATTGCTTACCATTTTAAAAGATTTCCAGTAAACATACCTGAAAACCATCTGTAACGGTTGTCTGTCATTGCTTTCTACTTTCATCCTGCAGGCAACCTAGCTGCCACCTGCACCCATGCGGGGAGCACTGCAGCTGAGGCATGGGCACTCCCCTGACTTTTCAATGACATTTCAAGGACAAATGTATGATTTTCAGGAATTTGTTTTGGGCTGTGGGGATAATTTTTCAAGGTGGACATGCATAGTACTTTCAAAATATTTTGTGCCTACAAAGGCACACACCTCACTCTACAGTGGGTAAAGACCCTCAGTAGTGTGGCAGATGAGAGCATCTGTGGCATTCCAATCATGCAGACTATACTGCAGAGAGAAAGAAAGAAAGAAAGAGAGCACTGTCTATTCCAGTAGTGCAACGATTACTAACTCTTTTCCTGGGCACTAGGTATTCCAAGTGCAGAGCAGAGGCACAAAATCACTTGCCACCAAAGCGTCCCACAGCACCCCACGGGGGTCCGTTTAATCTGCAGCATTGCCCTCACATCCAAAGAGGCTCTGTGAGCTCTCAGCCAGTGTGAGGCCCAGGACACAAGAGTGAGGTGCAAGATGAGGGAGCTCAAAAGGCAGGTACCCCATTCCTTGAGGCAGCACAAAAATAATAAACCAGCCATTATCCTCACTACTGAACACATGTTGCCACACACACACACCAGCTCTCCCTGCAATCACTCTGAGTGAAAGTGGTAGCAGCCAATCAGATGGATGATCAGCCACCAGCTGTTCACATGGTCCACATTTGAATGCCATTGGTTCAGAGAGCAATGCATGGGATCCTGATAAGGCTAAGGCCACTCGTTCCTGAGCCTTTAGTCTTACCTTACCCGAAAACACCTTTTCTAAGAAACGGGGAGTCGGAAAATCACTGCACAGGAAAAAGATGAGCAGCAGCACAAGAAGGACAATAAAAGGAGGAAGAACGCACAAGAGAGCGACCCTGTGCTGGGGTGGCAATGGACAATGGGTGTGTGTGTGTGTGTGTGTGTGTGTGTGTGTGGGAGTGAGGCTGGCGAGGGGAGAGGGTCCTTACCAGGTCCTGCCATGCCCCGAAAGGCCGCAGTTCCACGATCCTCTGGGCCTTCTTCACCGAGCAGCCGCTGATGAGCGACAGCTCGTCCACTGACACCTCCTGGAAGAAGCCCAGGATCTGGGCCTTCAGCACGGGGTCCACCCCATCCTCCTGGTCTGAGTCCTGGTCTGACGAGCCCTCAAACTCACTGCTGACCGCATCCTCGTCCTCCGAGCTGTAGTCCGGCCTGGCCGCCGCCGCCGCCGCATGCAGCTGCCTCTTCCTCTCCGCCGCCTGCGTCTTCGCCATGCTGAAGCTGCTCTGCGCTTTCACAGACGGTTTCTGCGCTGCCGCCAGGAGAGCGGGCTTCTGGGCGCTCAGCCACCCTGAACTTTGGGACCTGCTCCCTGCGCTGTCCCTCGTGTCTTTGTGGCTTCTTGTCTGTTTGGTGTCTGTTGGAGGTCTGGCGGCTCTTGATTGGTTGGTCACTCTGGGCTTCTTCCCCTTGATTTCTGGTGAGCTGGAGGCCTCGTCTGCAGTAAAATAAACACATTTGACACTCAAGTTTACCCATTTTTAAAAAGCCTCTCAAATCAATAGTAATTTTGTGTCATTCTATTTCACTAAGCCTTTCTAAGCTCAAAAGACACAGGGGTTAGAACAGCCATTCCACCCCTTCCCCCAGCACACAGACAAACACACACACACACACACACACACACACACACACATATATATATATAAATATTTTCTGTACACAGAAAAACTCAATAAAATAGCTTATGTCCTTTTAAATCTGTGTTTAGCACACATTTGTCACTTGTCTTGCCTGGAGTAAATCACACTGCTGAAATATGTTTCTCTAAGCTAACAATAAATGGCAATGCTGTCAGACTGAACTAAGGCTTTAAGGTAACTATAGATTTTTTTCGTTTGATGTTTTTATTTATGGTATTATTATTTTTTGGATAATTGGGGATGTTTTAACTCACAAGGAGCACTTTATACAGAAATCATTTTATTTTGAGTTATTTCTTATACCTGGGCAGTTAATAAAATGCAAATGATCCTGCTAAAAAAACGAAATACATAGGCAGGGTTTAAAGGTTCCTGCTAGCACAGTTCTTAAGCATGTTATAGTGGCAACAATGTTGTAAAAGGTCACATCCCACAACAAATCTGCATATAGTGCACTACAAAATTGAGAAAATGAGCAAACGAATCAAATGTCAGATAATCATTTTGGAAAATTGATGTGCACCCATCTGCACTCAAAACACTGCATACACTGAGAAATAGCATTTTTAATTTGTATCAAGAATTGATCACGTTTACAATTTAGCATAATGAAGTTCAATGAGCCCCATTAACATTTCCTCCAGACATTCGAGTTGTGGACTATGAGTTAGTCATTACTTGTATCTAGAATCAATCTAAAGACTAATTGCTTCTAGCATGGTCAGGATTTGATTTTGGATCGCGGAGCCCATCGCTAGCTGGAAACGTAACCTGAGGTCCGGAACTTGTCAATTTTAAAAATATATATTTTGTGGATGATATTCTCATCTACGTAGATTTGACAGCACTAAAACACACCCTATAAAGGAATATTGACAAAGCAATCTGTAAATGAAGTAGCAAGCTCGTACCATAATGAACGGACATAGTCAATTTAGTCAGACATAAATGAATCATGAAACTGTACAACTTCATCCAAAAATCTTCTGGTGTCGGTTTACTCGCTGGTGATAGGAAAATGATCCTTTATCATGTCAAATTGACTTGAAGGATGTCGAATACACAAACAGAATTCAACCCAATTAGCTTGGTTAGTTAGCAGCAAACCTACAAGGTTTATTTGCCAACATTTGCTTGCACTTTCCACTGCTCAGCAACATATGCTAAAATACAAAATAAATGAATAAAAATGATGATAACGGGTGCTTTGTGAATCACAATGATACCTACCTAACCGTAATGTGTTTTTTGTCTTTCAATTTATCAGATGCTATTAATTGACTGACAGGACTTCACCCGACTTAATCAGCTCAGTATTTTTATAATTAATTTGAGTTTTTTTTGTTTTTTTTTTAATAAAGATTTTGTTTCTGATTTTCTCCCATTTTCTCCCAATTTAGTAGCCAATTAGACCTGCTATTTTTAATGTCAATCCCCCTAGTAATGTGAGTTCGCTGCTGTAGTCCTGCAACAGTCCCGGTAGTGACAAAGGTGAAGCATCGTCTCCTCCGAGACGACACTCACCAGGCCGTCGACCATAACCCGGTACTACAGGGCCACTCTTATGCGCAGCGAACGTCCTGTCGGCTTCCCTCCCCGGTTTCAGCAATTCCAAATAGGGCAGCAAAAAGGGAAATAATTTGTTTTACAAAGATTATATTAAAGTAAATAGGGGGGAACATCGACACATATAAAGTAGTCTAAAAATGATTAGCATCAATAGTTTGGTCAGTGGGCATCAACACTTTTGGCCCAATTAGCACTACCAGTGTAACGCATAATAAACTGATAAGAAACCACAAGATGAATAAATGGAGAAGTCTTCCTTTGCTCGGCGCTAGACAGCTGTTACACGTGTCTCACATAAAAATGTCAAAGCCGGATTCTGAAGGAAAAAAAGTTTACATAACATTTATGGGATTAGAAGAGGTTTTCGTGACAGTAAGAGGATTAACAGGAGACAATCGATTTAATTATTTTTAAATGTTTTATACATTTATCGGTTCACCATTTATTTTTCTATTTTCTATTTTTAAGTCATACTGTTGCAAAATGCTGCTTAATTGTATTCCTGGCCTGGCAACAACTTGCCTGTGCATAGTTGACTGAACGTTTTTGATTCAATGATAAGACCTTGCCAAGAAAAGGTCTGCAGAGATCGAGAGATATCCAATTAGGTTCTGTGGCATCACCCCCACACATCTTTTTTATTAATTTATTTATTATAAGTGGTAAGTGAAGCAAGACAAAGAACAGTTGTGCTTGAATTGAACCCTACCCACCCAACCTGAAAGCATGGTTGGGTGGGTAGGGTTCTAACACCCTCGAATGCCCCCCCCCTTCCCCGACAGGAACAGCCGATACCTGACGGTTAAGCATTTATGTAGTAAATGACTCATAGTCTACCTTCATTTGAAAACAGATGCAGCACTTCCAACGCATCATTGTAGTCCCAGTCGTGCTCCTGAAGCACAGCTCGTAGCTCCTGTTGCACGGCACCGACACAAAGTGGCAGAATTAAAACAATGAACTACATTCAATGCAACTTAAACCTTTTTATAGGTGGTGTAAAGGCTATCCAGAGACTCTGCATTCATTTGGCACACATCAGTTGTCAGATCACAAAGTAGCCTGCTCTGCAGTTTGAGTTTTTTTTTACTTGTTAGGCCTCTATTACTGCACCCTTTACAAGATTCATAGGTCCTGACAGGATGCTTGTGAATGGGTGTACAGTCATTTTTCCTACTATTTTTATCCCAGACTTTTAATACCTCACAATTTGGAAAGCCCAGACGTATTTGTAGGACATCACCTGTCTGCTGTCATTTTTGGAGAGCACAGACAAAGCACATCCTGCCAGACGCCGCTTCTCACTTTTTACTCTAGTCCACCAGCCGAGCCGCGCAGCCATTGTGTCAGAGGAGTGTACATGATGCGCAGTTGGCGCAGCAGACAGATTGAAATCCTGCCTCCCTGCATGACACTACAGCCAATTATGCGCCGGCCACAGTTGGAAAGCCAGTATTTTATCAGGACAAGTCACCCGGCAGCCCTTATGAAAATGTTTCTCAACAGCTGCTTTATGGCAGTCTTTAGTTCCCGTCTTCTCGTGGGCCTCTTCAAAGGGCACACAATCTCACCTCCTTGTCCAGGTCGGGAAACTTCCTTTGCAGTCGCCTCACCATGGCTTCCTGCTTTTCCCAAGTTGGCTCTGTCCCCTCCTCATCAGAGTCGTCCGCCTGATTGGTCATAGGAAACGCATATTGTAAAGCATTCTACCGTCAGCTTCCATGCCCCCACAGTTAAAGCCTGGGAAGAGTTGCCGCTCACCACGGATGGCCGCCTCCTCTTACTGGGTGGAGCCACGTCGCTGGCCTGCGAACTGCTGTTGGATCCTTCCAACTTCCTCTTCCGCGACGAGTCCGGACCTGCAGAACCATGGACAGGGCCAACCATTCAGATGCAACGGTAGCAGGGTGATAAGCATCAACTCAGCTCCAAAGGGGAAACTTGGTGCCAAACCTTTCACATGCTACCACAAAGTACCACATATCGTATAGCAGTAGGAAGAGAGAATGTTCCTCACTGGTCAGCAACGGCTGAAACACACACGCACACGCACACAAGCTTTTGTATATGATATCGAAGAAAAAAGAAAATTGGGATGGGTGCCACAGATGATTTTGACCACAAGATGTGCAGAGTTGGCATGAGACTGTAAAGGTGAGAAATAGGCAGGGTTCCATTTACAGCAACAAATATGGGCATGGCCCCTCCCCCCTCAAACAGCTGGGCACAGGTGAAGGTATGTGGCCTGAGGTGAAGGTATGGCATGCAAATTTGTGGTTTTTGAGCTCCAAAATTCAAGGGTGTTTGGGCCTGAAGCAATGAGGACACAGCCTGGCACTGGGAGCATCACAGATGCCCTACCTGCCTTTTCATCTGATAGTGAGGACTGACAGCTATTATTTGTGGATGGCTTGAACGGGTCTTTCTCTCATTGGGAAAATCCGGACACAAATGTGTTTCACTGCCAAAACAGCAAAAAGTCCTTTCCTGCAATACTACACTGTGTCTGAACTTGTGCTTCCTTAGAGAAGGGGGTAGCTACTCAAGCTGTACTCACTTCAGAAACATGGGCCAATGGAGATTATCGGTATTAATGAGCTGCAGGGGACAACAAAAGCAACATATTGGTTCTGGGCTCCTTCAATGAGTTGAGTCACTTGGGGGTGAGGGGAAATCCACAACACACAGAAAGCATGTGTGGCAGGTGTTTAGGGATGATGTCATTATTAGTAGTGATTAGCACAGTGATTAACCTTGTTTTTCTTCTACAAAAGCAGAAACACACAGGTGTGTACAGATGGGGGCTGTATCCTGATTGGCAGAAGACAGGGGTGTCCAAACCTTTTTTAAAGGGGACCAGATTGGATAATGTGAAAACACCTGAGGACCGGCAGCTTCTCACATCATATTATTTGGGTTATAAAATATGAGAAGAAAATCCCATACAAATATGCAAAACCTGCACTCCACAGATTTTATTTTCAGTGTCATAATAATGGCCTTCAGTTTGAAATTCTGAAGCAATATTCACCATTTAAAATGGCAATCTAGCCAACTGTAAACTTAAACAGGTCTTTAATAGGCTATCAATAATAAATAATACAGCCATCCTTTTTCTCACATCTTCAAAGGCACAACACTCAGAAACGGACAGTTCCTTAGTTAAAAGTTCAGTCAATTTGAGAAGTACCATAACTTCAAGTGCGTTATCATTTTAACTATGAATTTCATTATGAACAATTATTCATGAAATATGAAGTTAATGAAATCAATACAACACATTTTAAAATAAAATTCAAGCAATATTCACCATTTAAAATGGAAGTGTATGCAGGCAGGCAGCTCACTGAAACTAATGAGATGGGTGATACTGAGATCTGGATTACAGTGCACATGCCAGGTCTGGTTTGATTTGTAAAATGTCACATAGGTGGGAATTGGTTAGTCTGGACCTCAAGTGGTTCTTGTTCAAGTTCATAAGAGAGAAGGTTTGCTCACACAGGAACGTGGACCCAAACAGGCTCAGCATTCTCTTGGCATGTGCCCGTAATTCTGGAATTATCTCTTTATCCAACTGCTGATAAAAGTTCACTAGAGAGGGCTGCTGATGTCAGCTGTGCAACTCATTGTTGCACTGCATGTCGAGGAGCTCCAGCTGCAGTTGATGCGGTGCATCATCAGAATCCATGGAGAAGGGACACGAGAACAGGAGCATGTCCTGCTCAGTGACGGCAAAATCCTTAAAGTGCCCGTTAAACTCTGCAGAGATGGATGCGATCGCTGTCGCATATTTTCCCACTGGCCCAGCAATGTTCTCCTGTGGAAAACAGTCCATTACCTCTCACAGAGCAGGGAAATGCATATCAGTGTGGCTAATCCACTTCGTTCCCCAACCATTGTGGGCACGCCGTTGATAGCTATTCCACTCAGTTTCCCCCATGGCAGATTCATGTCATCAACAACTGAAAAGACGGACATAAATATATCCACTCCTCTTGTCTGGCCCTTAAGACTTTTGAGGTCAAGCAGTTCCTCTGTAATGTTCATGTCATCATCAATTCCTCTCAAAATAATGTGCAACTGGGCAGTGTCTGATAGATCAGCGCTTTCATTGCAGGCCAAAGAAAAATGATCAAAATTGCCCCCCCTTTCACTTACTTGTCTCTTGATGTCTAAGAATATTTCTTAAGATTCTGTGCCATGGCGTTGCAAGCAAGGCAGACATTCGCAAACTCTTTCTTCTTTTCAGGGCAGATGTTTTCAGCCATCTTCATTACACAGTCTTTAACAAACTCACCCTCGGCAAAAGGTGTTCCATGTTTAGCGATTGGTAGTGTTTTCACTTCACTCCTTGGCTCGGGTAAAAAGTCACTGCTGGGAGGCTAGGACAGCTTTGAGTCATTTCACTTTGTCCACCCGCTCGTTGCCGGAGAACCTCTGGTATGAATTTGCATGCTTAGTCTCGTAATGTCTCTTCACATTGAATTCTTTCATAACGGCGACAGGCTCTTGGCAAATAAGACAAACGCAATTGTTTCGGCTATCAGTGAAAAAATTGTCTAATTTCCACCTCTCTTGAAAGCGACGGCCCTCGCTATCAACTTTACGCTTCTTTTTTGCTGTAGCCATGGCAAAATGCGAATGCTAGCTAGCAGAGAGGGTCAAATATGGGTCAAGGGTCAGGTTTGTTTTCTCGTTTACCGTCCGTTGACTTCATTAATTAAAATATTAGTTCCGCTTGGCTAAAGTTCCTATTATTTTGACTGGTTTAGGGGGAAAATGCAGTGATTTAAGAATCCTGTGTGGCGGACCACATATAGTACATTATAAAACAAGTGATTGGCCCGGGGGCCAGACTTTGGACATGCCTGGCTTAAGAGGAGGGAATGCGATAGGTGTGCTGTCATTGTGCAATCAGACCTTTACCTTCGTCTCCAAACGTCAAGACACAAGAGGCTACAGCTCCTTCCAAAGTGCTTGTGCTTTTGATGACCTGAAACACAAAATGAGGAACGACTGAGCAAAATTTGGTGCGCACATTTACATGCAATTTTCCTGGTGTTCATAGACTTGTGGCTATAATGCTGATGGAATTTCAGGCGTGTTACCTCCAGTAGTTGCTTCCTGTCTCTCTGTGGGAAAATCTCTTGCAGTTTGGACACCTTCTCTTCGGTCTCCTTGTCCTCTCTTGAATCGGACAATTCAAACTCCTCCTCCTCCTCCATCTCCAACCCCTTCTCATGCGTCCATCCACACGTCCTTAATAAAAGACATACATTTTCCTTAAAAGCCTGAGCAACCATAATCTCGTCCTCTTCTTTCTGGAGATTGAATGAATGTGAGAGTAATCAAGTGTAAGTTGCGCTATATAACACTACACCATACTTCGGTCAATTAATTATTTGAAATACTTTAACATGTTTCACTGAAAGGGGGTATAGTAATGGTGCTATAAGAGCAGAAATAAAACTAGCAAACAAGGACAATGTTTGAGAATCATTCTGTATTAATAATGAATTTCATTATTCAACAAAATACAACAGCTTAAACTGCACATACACTACAACGATGACAAATACAAAATACTTTTTTGAAAGGTGTGTTTGTGTGTGGGGAGGGGGGTGGGGTGTTTTCTTCCTCCTTTCAGTGCACTGTCAGGCTTCCTCTTGAGAAAGCTCCCAACACCAGAAGCTTTCGGGTTGTCCATCTGCCCCTTTTTTCCTTCACTTCAACAGCAGCCTCCAACCGTCTGTTGCATTGTTCTTCCTACTGTGCCATTTCTTTCCTGCAGCCGAGTATGACATGTCTGGTAGGAAGACAAGCAGGACCTTCCCATTGACGAGCTGATTGCAAGTGGTGATGCTGTTTTCCCTCCAGCTTTCAGATGAGACTTAATAAAAGCAAGGCTCTCATAAGTCTCCACATTCATTGAAGTGCGATCAGCTTCCAGAATGTCATCCATGAGGTTGAATGAACCTTCGACAAGTGGGCCTGTGAAGATGCTGAGAAGAGCTTTCACAAGCTTTTGCATCACAGGATACCTTCTCTCTCCTGTTTGAGTCTTCAGTAGGACCTTGCGCCACCAGTCGACATCAATGCGGGCATCAGTGGGATACTCTCTCTGGTTGAGAACGTCAACGTGCACTTGGTAGGCCCGGACCTCTGCATCCAGTTGACCCAACTGTGCTGTGTCCAGCACATTTGGGAGGGACCTGTCCAAACTTAAGAGACCCTGCCTTGTTGCCTCATGCTGTATCATGGTGGGGGCTCAAGGTAGCTAGGTTGGCGATGGTGCTGTTCTCCAAAGGTAGCTTCTCAAGAAGATACTTGCCAGCCTTCACATATCCCTCTCCAAGTGCTGTGTACGCCTCTTCCACCCAGTGCTGATTGTGTAGACAAGCTTTGCTCATGGACTCAAAGCTGTGCGGGCCAACAGACAATCCTTTATCCGAGCGCTGTAGTGATGGGTCTGTCACGTCTACCTTCTTCAGCTCTTTCATAGAGATAGGAATATGCTGTGGCTTCATGAAGAGTGAGAGTTATGCCCTGACCAACACCACCATCTCAGCATGCAGGACATGCACCAGGGGCTTCTCATGCTGAAGATTCTTCAGGAAGCTCTGGAATGTCGGAAGAAGGCCTACAAAACAATGTTGACAATACAAGTTGAGTTCAAGTATTTTTACATTAGAATGTCTACTCACAAACGTAACTCAATACAAAATGTTCAGATAATTATAAATAATTGACCAGTAATATTTATATATCAACTGCTATTTGTGATTAAATTATCATCAGCCACACACCTCTATAAAGGTCAAGGAGGACGGTCAGTCTGTCAAAATCATCAAACAGCACCCTGGTGATGCGTCGCTTCCTGTTGCTGGCAACCGCAGCGTCAGTTTGTCTGTAGCCTGCAACTCTCCTGCTGTTGCTGCAACTGCCTGACACGAGCCCTCTCAGCATCCGTAACTGAGTGCTGTTCAAGGAACCGGTTTATCATGTGTCTGTATTGAAAAAGACAGGAAGAAATAAATATATCAGCATGACATTACTTGTATAACATACCATCAAATTACCCTTGTATACCCTTGGACAAATTTTACTAGAATTTAGGATTTTGGCATCACTAAAGGGCTGTTTAGCACGCACGCACGCACGCACACACCTGTATAGCACTGGCCATTACTGACCAAAACACCACTCATTGGTTAAAACATTCAAACATGGTACAAGGGTTTTAAACAATTAATTTGTTTGACAAAGTAATTAAGTAGCCTAATTAAGGACAGTAAGACAAAAAATATAATATAAATTAGCCTATTTCTCAAAATGAATAATCAGAAAAATGTATAAATATAGATGTTAAATGCATACCTGTGTTTAAGCTGGTCTTCTTTATACAGATAGCAGTAGAAGTGGACAAGCAGAACATCCAACAGCTCTTTTGTCCTGTTTGCCAACATCTGGAGGAACCTGCTGCTGATGTAACGCTTTAAACTGAGGTAGCCCTTCTCAGACTGTACGCGGAGAAGCCCTTGGAATTCCTTTTAAAATTCTCGCTGTTTTAGAGACTTTAGAATGTCATAAAATATGTCAGAACAGACATCTTTCAGGCTCCATGAACTGTTTGGACACAATTGAAACCATATGCACAGTGTCTCCACAAATGTCCAAAAGAGCAGGATTTCGCTTTCTCACCTGCATTTGCACGCCTGTCTTCTTGCCTCTCATTGCAGCGCAGTTGTCAAACAGGACACTGACCACTTGATTCCAATTCAGCGAGAATTCTTGAAGAATGTCACTTAGCGTTTTTAGCAGGGCTGTCGCATCTGCAATGTTGACCTTCTTGGGCGCAAGGTGTTGGGTGACAACAGACCCAATTTCATCATCATAGACTATTTAGCAGCCTATTGTTATTCTGACTAGTGGACTCATCTGCGTTCAGTGAGAAAAAAGCATTATGTAGCTTTCCCGAAGGCTGTCTCTTCAACTGGGGCACGATCCCGTGAGTGGTAACGTAGAGCAGCGGTCCCCAACCTTTTTTGCACCATGGACCGGTTTCATGCAAAACCACGGACCGGGGGGGGAGGGGACATGGAAAAAAAACCTGAGACCAGTTCATTTTTTCCACGGATGGGGGTGCATGGAAAAAAAAAACTGAGACAAGTGCGGAAAAGAGGCACAGACGGAAGTGGTCATTTTCGAAATAAAACACCCTGCAGACTGCGATAGTCAATAAAATGGAAATAAAATTAAAATTAAAACGTTTTTACTATTTCTGTGCGGCCCGGTACCAAATGCCTCACGGACCGGTACCGGGCCGCAGCCCGGTGGTTGGGGACCCCTGATGTAGAGGACACTTGTGAGTTTGACAGAGGCAATCTAGACAGTGTTCTTGTCTTCTGCAAGTTATTTTGCCGAGCTGACTAAGGGTTGTGCAATGTTGAACGAGATATCATGGTCTGCAAAGAAAAGAACAAACGCAAACTTTCTGTTCACATACCCATTCGGCCATGGACGAAGGAGCTAGCCATGGTGCTGCCCCTGGGAGCGCTGATGTACGTTTTTGTGCTGTGACTTTAGCCTTGTGACTTTGGTTGCTAGCATGACGCCGTAAAACCTTCTTTCCGTTGCTCCCATACATCAGTCTCTTGTGGCAGATGACGCAAAAACAAGCGATGTTAATCTTCTTACACCACTCAAACGTTTGTCCTGCTTTGTCCAAACCCTCCACCTAGGCCCATCTCCACTTGTTTTTAACAAGTTTATTGATGTCTGAGAACTGCGTGCATAACAGCTGGGCAATAACCAAATTTTACACCGTTATCGTAATCTCAATTATTAACCGTGGGAAATTTACAAATGTCGATGATAACACTGTTGTGCGGAGGAGAATAATTCCTGCATTTATTTTGGTCTTTTTCCATCCGCAACACACAACACCGCAACACAGCCAATCACAGCCAGCCTTGATATGAAGTGCAATTTCACTGTAGTGAAGCCAGAGGGAAGAATCATCAAAATGCCAAACTTGGAGCTAGCGAAGCATGAAGTGAATTTGTTCAGTCAGTAAACCCACTAACTAGGGTAGGCCGAGACTAAACGTGACAACGAGATTGAAGACGAACCGAGTTTAGTCCCTAAGATCAGTTGCGTGGGATTACTTTGGTTACAAAGGAACTGACAAAGACCAGAAACGAAACGTGTTCTGCAAGTACTGTAACAAAGCGGTCCCGGCGGCAGACGAGAATATGTCTAATCTGTTCCATCATTTGAGAAATTATCACAAAAAGGAATACGAAGAATGCATGATGAAAAAAAGAGAGACAGAGGCAAGCAAAAAATCATATGCAGATGCAAAAAGGCAGCCATATATAGTGAGCACCGTAATTCATTGGACAGTGACACATTTTTTGTTATTTTGGTTCTGTACTCTTGAGTTTGAAAGGATACTATAGCTTTAATTTGAGGGTATTTTCATCCATATCGGATGAATCGTTTAGAAATGACAGCACCATGGTCCCCCCATTTTAAGGTAGTACAAGTATTTGTTGAATTGGCTTCACAGATGTGTTTCGTTAGGTAGGTGTATTCATTTGTGTCATTAGTGAATGCAGAAGAGAGCTGTTGATGTCTAGTCTTGATTCCAGACTTTGCAATTGCCTTTGGAGTTGTTGGGGTGTGACAACATGATGATGACAGCAGTGTCGATGCAAATTAAGCTGGCCGTCATAAGGCTCAGAAATGAAAATCAATCAATCAGAACACTGCAAAAACCAAGTCAACAATTCATCATTAACAAGAAAAAAACTACTGGTGAACTCAATTATGTCAAAAGACCTGGTAGACTGAGGAAGACCACTGTAGTGGATGACCGGAGAATACTCTCTATGGTGAAGAAAACCCCCCTGACAATGGCCCAACAGATCAAAAACACTCTCCTGGATGCAGGTGTAGATGTGTCAAAGTCTACCATACATAGAAGACTACACCAGCAGGACTATAGAGGGTACACTACAAGATGCAAACCACTGATAAGCCTGAAGAACAGAAAGGCGAGATTATAGTTTGCTAAAACGCACCTAAAAGAGCCCCAAGAGTTCTGGAACAAAGTCTTGTGGACAGATGAGACAAAGAGTGATGGAAAGAGAAAAGTGTGGAGAAAAAAAGGAAATGCCCATGATCCAAAGCATACCACCTCATCCGTGAAACATGGTGGAGGGGGTGTTATGGTTTGGAATCGACAAAAGGCCTGTATGGGCCGCCAGTGGAACGGGCTCACTTGTCTTCATCGATGTTGTGACTGCAGACAGAAGTAGAACAATGAATTCTGAAGTCTACAGAAATATTTTATCTGCTCAGATAAAACCAAATGCCTCCAAACTCATTGGATGGCACTTCATCATGCAACAAGACAATGACCCGAAACATACTGCTAGAGCAACGAAGGGGTTTTTGATGGCCAAAAGGTGGAAAATCCTTGACTGGCCAAGTCAATCACCGGATCTGAATCCAATTGAACATGCATTTTACATGCTGAAGAGGAGACTTAAGGCAAAAAGTCCTGAAACAAGCCAGAACTGAAGATGGCTGCAGTGCAGGCCTGGCAGAGCATCACCAGGGAAGATACCCAGCGTCTGGTGCATCGCAGACTTCAAGTAGTCATTGCATGCAAATGATTACTTTATTCTACATTATGTTAAACTGTCCAATAAATGATGGTGCCTGAAAATGGGGGGGACTATGTACAAAAGGTTCTATAATTTCTAAATGGTTCATCCGACATGGATGAAAATACCCTCAAATTAAAGCTGACAGTCTGCACTTCAACCACATTGTCATTGTATCCTTTCAATCTCAAAGTGCTAGAGTACAGAACCAAAACAACAAAAATGTGTCACTGTCCAATGAATTATGGTGCTCACTGTATATATATATATTTTTTGTATTTGTTTACGCAAAGTGCAAACAAACTTACTTACATATACTTGAAATTATGCTTGAAAACTTACCGCACATACAAGCATTTAATGTTAAATAAAGTTGTGTTTGAATATCTGGATATACTCAGCTTTTTTCCACATACAATATCATTTTCATAGTATTTGGTCAACATATCATGCTGATTATTTTTGGCCATATCGCCCAGCTCTAGCGTGCATCTTGTGCAAGACTGCGTGGAGTGCCAGAGTGCTCGTGATAGCTAGTCACAGCGTGGTTTCAGTCAGTTTAGCCTGTAAATAAAAGATGCTGCCGATCCATTCAAGTTTGAACATTTAGACCAGATTGACGCAACACAAATTGACAGATAATTATCGGCCACTGCCATCGGTAAATTTGATCTTATCAGCCAATAAGCTGATTGCAGCCAACAAGGCAAATATCGCCCGATAACGAGTCCACCAATATATCGGTGCACCCCTAAGGACTACTTCAACTAAATAAAGATCATTATAGTGGCTGAATTTCAGAATCATTGCTTTATTCTACACAGTAGAAATAATCCAAACAGGTTATGCCTACTTGATGTAACGCCGCTTGTCTTGTTTTCTAACATTTGAAATCAAGACACAGCCCAGGCTAATGGGCTTGTTATGATTTACTGTCCATGTTAATTGTGTAATTGTGCTACTGATCATAGCAGTGCTATCACCAGTTGTTTAAATTAATTGTCCCGGATCAATATGAGCAATGTTCCTTGTGACTCCAATTTAAGGAAACTAATAGTTGACTATTTCATAACCAACAAAGTTGACAATGACAGCGCTCAAATGTCAATTCTGTTGGTGTCCAGTCAGCATCTGCTGTGCATGCAGAGTGCATGCACACTGTCGAGCGCATCTCTGCAACAGACACGTACCCATACTATTTTGTTTAATTGTGTGTAAAAAAGGAGACTAAAAGCCTAAATCTTCACTTGATTTTCATGCAGCCCTACTACACAGGCTTCATTTAATATTACTCTACTCTCTCTATATAATTAATTATATTCAGGATATGCCTAATTATTACTCTGTATGATAGAATTACAGCCAAGTAATACAAATTCATTTTAGGTGACCAGGTGCATGCTATGATGCAAACATTGTTTCGTCAAGATGTTCCCATATATTCCAAGAAGATATCACCCCCATACACACTGCTAAACAGATTCAGGAGTGGTTGCAATCACCAATCACCAGATCTAAACATCATTGAACCTCTATGGGAAATTTTGGAATGTAGAGTGCAAAGTAGATTTCCACTGTTTTCATCTCTCAAAGGACTGGAGTTCTTTAGTTCATAAATATTTGTATATTGTTTGGGGTTCACATTATTTTGTCTACCCCTTGTACATGCATACTATAGGCACATATACAACTGATGAGATGCAAAATTGTCTCAATTTGTAAGCCAGTTCTGTAGTCAAACAGGCTTTATTTTTTCTGTAGGTGGGGAAAATAAATCAAATCCACCAATGAAAAACCCTGGGAAGGAACCGTGGAGAACGTTCAGGGCATCATTGTCATTCCCTAGTATCTCTGACACAAGGTCACATCCAGGGTGAGTTCAAGAGGCTAAATGATCTGGAAGGACCCCAAATGAGAGGGGTTGGCAAGCTATTTCACAACTGAAGACACATCATGGAAAATATTGGAATATTGGAATGATATGCATCATTGGGCATGTGCAGTTCTAGGCAATGACTGTTGACCCAAAAAGAACATTATGATGACAAATATGGACATTGACCAAGCGTTGAGTGAACTCAAGCTGATAGCTTATACTTACTTCACCTTCCTCACCGGCTTGTCCCTCATGTAGGCATCGGTCAGATCATCATCCCCTGAGTCTTGCTCTTCCAGCTCCTCATCACTCTCTTGCTTTTTCCCAAATGGACATTTGTGCATTGGAGTTTCTGGAACTGGTAACAATAAGACAAACATTTGACACCTTGCAAAAACATGAGGGAATAATGTTCCTCTTTGACCTCTGACCTCAAGATGGAGCAGATATTAGTAGCTACTCCACATATCAAGGCTTGAATTTGTTGTCAAGGCACTTATTTATAACAAACTATAACTACAGTAAAACAATGACACTTGATGTGGCTCGCTGGCCACTTTACATAAGTGACAAGGTAAGAAAAAAGAGAATTAAACACTTAACTAGCCAACTAACTTAAATAACCACATCGTACATCGTGCACACTATTTCTAAAGACTGGTTGTGAGCAGCTTCTGGATTCAAAGGTTGTGGTGGTGTGAAGAAGCAAAAATGCAACAATTCCCTGACATTTACTAGCTAATTTTGCTGAGACCATATACATTAAGAGCGATACACAGATATGCTAGCTTAATTAGTCATTATTTTACACCTGAAAGACGCAACTAAGTGTGTGCAAGCCAGGAGTATTATCCGCCACCTTACTGTTTCAAGCTTGCAAATCTTCCATAGTTTATACCTGGCTAACCTACTTGGTTTATTCTCTTTTCCGAGTCTGGGCTTGAGGATCCGCTGCTGTGTTGCACTTGTATCGACGTTGCAGTTTTATTTTGTATTTTAATTTTAGTCGTATCCCCTCCATAACGGAACCGGTCCAGATTGAATAAGCTCATTCTTTCCCAAGGAAGCTAGCTTAGATTGTTAGCTAGAAGGCCAACAGTTTAACGTTTCTAAAGTTCTCTGCGTGCCAAATAATGAAAGAAAAAAGGCACCTAGTTAGCGCCGGTGTCTGGATTGCTAGCTGGCTGGTTAATACAATAGGTAACGAGAGCAAACGTATATCGTTAAATCACTCGACTAATGAAAATGACTGTTTTGGTATCTGCGAAAGAATAAAAATCATCGTATGTCGGTTGCTACCATTAAAATAACGGTCTACGACCCAATTATTTAATTCAGGCTAATGACTTCACAGTAAATGCCTATTTCCCGCGAACCGGCGATACCCTGGAGTATCCAATAAAAAGGCTTTCTATTGGACAGCCAAAAACTCATAACAGAAATGCTGTACCAATTGCGAAAAGCGAAAAGGAAAACCAGAAACAGAAACTGGAATGCGATTGGCCCCAATGCAGCTGCCACAAAAGCATGGATGCAGTATTGAATGAAATTCCGCGGATTGTGAGATGACGTTACTTGTAACTTGAGATGACGTCATTTGACTATTTGTTTATGCTTTGTAATCAGACAGTAGCATTTGTGCAATTGGTGTTTATGCAAGATTTTGTAATTAATAAAACGTTAATAAAACTACATGTATTAACAAAAACTTAAATAACCTAAATTAAACTTTAAGTTAGCCGTCGACAGAAAATGGTAGCAATTGTAGCTCGGGTGCTGGCAACCCACGCTACGCCACTGTTTGTAATTAAGTGTGTATAATAAAACTACATGTATTGTCTTAAATAACCTAAAATTGCCAAAGGAAGTGCAATTGGCTCTCTAATAGCTTGGGTAAGTTACGTATTGTCTGAAATCAAAGCCTAATGTTGATAACTTTGATAACTTAATGATTGCTGGGGATATGTCAAATATACATGTAGCTATCTAACCTTAGCTAGTTAGATCAAAAATAAAGTGGGCCTAGGGCAGGCAATAGAAAACGAAAATAGTATTGTCAGGATGTGTTAGAAATGGCATGGCTGTTTGGGGTAACTTGGTGGTAAATTTTGGCATGTACTAATGTTCCTGGGACCATCTCATATTTATGTCCATTCACATGTAGTTGGCAGTGACTCAGGAAGCAATCCGGTACATTGTTTGTTGAATTTAACCTGTTACTTTTCATGTTTAAATTCCACATGAAGTACTGCTGTAGTATGTCTGAGTATGGCTGTTAACCTGAAACGATATCCTCATCTATACTGTAAATTTAAAAAAAATGGAATTTCTAAAATACTATTTTCCATAGTATTGCTCCATTAAGGTTCTGTCTGATCATTTGTCATTTTCAGGTATGATGGCTGTGCTTTTCTTTATGAATGTATCCTAGACTGCAGTATAGTGGCTCTTGTCTGTAACTGTTTTTCCATTTGCATTTTCCTTCATTGTTCTCCATGGCAGGGGGTCTCAAAACAGTTGGCTGGGACCCACTGGTAGGGTGTGGGAGGGGTTCAGGTGGGTTGATAAGTAATAGTAATAATTTAAAAAAACATTTTCAAGTAACATTCACACCACACCAATTAAACACTGCAGTAGTTACATGCATTGTACATGTAGTTATTCTTGCACATTAAAACATTTTAATTCCATATTTTAACATATGTTTTTAATTTGGTCCATCAGCTAAAATTATGCTTTGCTTCACATTTCTTGACCAACACAATATTACAACTTTGCACAACAAGTGCTAAATGTTGGGAACATATAGTCCTTTATGTCAGTATATTAGTAAAACTAGAATAACCATATTTGATCTCACATGAAACAAATATATATATTTATCTTTCATAATCATAACATTAAGACATAATGATTGGAAAAATTAATGAAGGGAGGCTCCGCGTTACTACTTCTCTGCCCAGAATACATTTGGTCCAGAATTTGTTTGGAAATTGAATGCCTCTGACTCATTTCACATTTCAATCCAGTATCTGCATTCTGTGTAAACAAATCAAATGTTCTGTGTAACATTGTAGACAGCTCAATATGCAACTAACCATTATTGTGCTACAGTATAATGTGTACCTAATTCAAATAAAACAGAAAAATCTCAAATTGGGCTCAAATATGGCAATGGCTGTCTGTTTTAAATGTATGAATTGAAAGTACATATTTGTTAGTTATGATGTAAATGTGTTTCCCCTTACCAGGAAACTGAAGAAATATTTCCACTATTATTTTATAATTTCATTTTCTCACAGTCTTTCCACTGGTTTTTATGGTTTCATGGTTTCATGGTATATGGTGCAACATATGGAAGAAAGTATTGCCAATCAGGCCTACAGTATGTATAGTGTTCGGTGTTGTACAGGAGCAGTCAAAGTCTCTCTGACTAACATCAGAATCAGACAATACAATAACTATTAGTACAAAAAGTATGCATGTAAGGGCATGTGTGTGTTTCTACACTTGTATGAGAAATGTGTGCAAATCAGCCTGCCTTACTGTGCTCTGAGAAAATAATATATATATCTAATATAACTTTGAGGTCTCAGAATTAGCATTTAACTTAACATTAGGTTTGTTCTTTTTTTGTATTTTTGCATATTTAATCATGCAGGTACAGTATAAATAAGTATACATGTATGTGTATTTTGCATTGCCACCCATTAGAGGCATGGGTGGCCATGTAATATGCCATCTATGGAGGAGTTTTAGGTCTTCAAACGAGTGGTTAAATTGTCTGCATATAAAATAATGCCCATAAACATGAGTTTGAAGCCTAATGACATTTGCAGTGTTTAGACTGTAGTCTTAAGGCCTATTATGGATGAGGATTCTGTGATGGGAATGTCCACTAGGTGACACACTTGAATAACAAAGGAAGGGTTGCATGGTCTTTATGCTGGCCTAAACAGGGACACCGAAAAATGACTCGGCAGCCAAAATGAGTCAGCGCTTTTGGAATGCGGAGAGTGCTTAAATTATTTCAAACATTAAAAACATGAGCTTCAACGTGTCATGGGCTAAGAATGGAAATGTAACATTTCACACTGACTCCAGAATCTCTCACCCTGAACTATGGGAGTTATACCTGTTATTGTTATTATTATATATTTAATCCATTAATCAAACTAAATCCACTGCTAATTAATGATTTAGTTGCAAGTTGATGTGGCCTGGTTACACAACGTTATTGCTTAGTTTAACCCTCAAAGACAAAAGGTCAGTGTGCAATAATACCTGCAAAGCAAACCCAGGGTGGATCCGCCTGAGTGGCATTGTAATAACTGTTATCATTGGACTGTGAAATCATCAATTATGTATTAGACAACCCATTCTCTGTAATATAGGAGCACAAAAAACACAGATACAAAAATATAAAAAAGTCATCATATATTTTTTATAATAATAGTCTTATAAAAAAGTTTTTTAATGTGTTTTCTGAAAACAATCTTCCAATTATCAATGAATGTTTTCTTTTTTTTTTTCTTGTTTCCAGATGTTTTAATGAAATATTGCCCCTCCGTGCAAAGTACAGTGAACAATGTGAAGTCTCTCATAAATTGTCAAATTTGTGTTATAAAAATAAAATTATAATAAGAAAAATTTGGTTTCATGCGAGCATTTACTTCTCTGAGCCTCAAGCTGTTTGTTTGTATCTCCCTGCACCTCACTCTCTCAGTTAGACCTGCTGTGAGATATGATTATTAACCTTTAAATCCATAAATAAATAAAGTAAAAAAACTATAAAAATCTCAAATGAAACAACAGTTTGACTTTACATATTTCCAATAGGTTTTGTACCTAGAAGTCTACATCCTTCCCTGCTGGAACACGGAATGGGCCGTTTAGAGTTAAGGACATTCATATTTTCGGTATGTTTCTTTTATACTGCAATGCTGAGCCTTACATCACCATACAGTGTCCCTCTATGCAGACTGGATATGAAGAGCTGTACAGTGCTGGCTTGTGTCAGTAGCTCTGTTCTGCCGCCACAGTGTCTCCACTCTCCCATCACTATGGAGACCCTATAACTTACACTGCTGCCATAAAGACAATAGAAACACTGACATTGAATCTAATCAGGGTCCCGACCTCTCGCAGCGGGACACCAAACTGTGGCTCCTGGACAAGTATTCCTGCAGTCTCAGTCCATAGATGTGTACATCACATATACAGTCTCAGTGCTGACACCCTTAATTAATCTAACATGATGCTACCCTCTGCTTCATTAAAAGTGATGAATGTCTTGTTTATTGACCTCAGAAATTGCAATCATTTGAGTTAGACTACAAAGCAGACAAACCAACAGGAACAAGCTATCCATCTTGTGAGGTTTTAACCAACTCGTGGGTCTCACGGATGTTTTGTTTCAGACGCCCTGATCCACCACACAGAGCTGGGCAGCATAGCAGCAGCACGGAGCCAGTGTTGAAATGTAGGTCGCTCTAGAATTGGGATCAGCTGTTCGGTGATCAGGGGTGTTGTGAGTATGAAAATGGTGGGACCCCAAGGAGACATGGGGAGCAGGAGACCCCAGGTCGAGGAACCATAGCTCAGGGGTGACCCGATATCCCTGCGGACTTGTCACCGTGCCTGTCACCACCCCGTTGCCATGACTCCCCACTCTCCCGAGACCCGCCGGCGGCAGGGAGCACCTTGTCTCCGTGGCAACACGTCTGGGATGTGATCCTCCCCCCCAATCCTTCACATACACATTCTCCCCACACCCCCCTTACTAGACAAAATTATTACAAAATTAATTGCCATTGTCTCCTTTTCAATTTGCATCACACAGGACTTAAGGGACAAAAATACAGTGATAAACATGAAAATAATAATGGTGATTATGGAAAATAAGATTTTAAATGTAAAAAATGCAGATGCATACCCAGTGAGGAATGATGCCATCAAGAAGTAATACAATTTTTTTTCTGTAACCATGCAGTCAAGTCTAGAATCTTTTTAAAAATAATGACCTTAAATAAATATAACTAATCTATAACTGTCCTATACATTACTACTGGGCTGATCGGGCCCAATAATGTTTCAAATAGTGCTCAGTGTGCATTTAATTAAAATATGAAATGTACATTGCACGTAATAAGAATATGAATTTTGACACATGCACGCATACTCTTTGACACTATAAAAGAGGTTTGTTATTAAAATATTTTCATGTGGAAAAGGTTCCCATACATTTCTTCACTGAATGAGAACCTTGGTCCACTAGGCTCCTGGAAGGTGGACTCCTCCCACGTCTGGCGTTTGATTGGACTGGGGGACAGGGAGCATGGATCCAGGGAAGAGGGGGGAAGAAAGAGATGTCGACAGGTTGGGACAGTGACTATTGTGTGCCCATCACTTTCCTGCCCTGTGTTCCCAGCGGATGTGAGAAAGGGAGGAGGGCGGTGGCGAGTGACAGTGTCTCCCTGCCACTCAGCGAGGGGTGGTACCCTGGCGGGCCCGGGACTGAGGTGGCGGTGGGGAGTTTAATTAAAGCAGGCCACAAGGTGGAGGGGGTGGGGGATGGGGTGGGGGAGCAGACCATCTCCAGGGTAAAGGCAGTGTGGGAAGAGAATGTGAAGCTCCTCACTGTGTCTCCTCTTTGTTGTCACGCTGCTCCTAATATACTGTGGGAATTCCCATAGAGAGAGACAGACAGAGGGAGAGAGAGAGGGAAGTAAGCCTGGAATGCACAGAGCAGATCAATAACACTGATAATATTCACTGGAACATTATTTATTTGCCTGGCAGACACCCTTATCCAAGGCAACTCAAGTACATACATTTTTTATATATTATGTAAATTTGCTGAGGACGTTAAGGCTAGGCTATGTGCCTTGCTCAACCATCCCAACAATCAGTGTCCCAAATGGGAATCAAACCTGTAACCTGTGGGTTGATCTCTTTAGCTACCAGACTGTAACCAACTACTGCTACTGCTATGGCTACTACTATTACTACTACTACTACTACTGTTGCTGCTACTGCTACTGCTACAACTACTATTACTGTTACTATAATAATGACAATAATAATATAATAGAAAGGAAAATATTTCCCACATTTTGTGGTATAGCGATCTTAGATGACAGGGTAGTAATATGGGTATAAGTAATACTGTTCCGGGATTGATATAATAGTAGTAGTATTACTACTACTACTACTACTACTACTACTACTACTACTACTAATAATAATAATAATAATAATAATAACAATAATGTATTTATTTGATTTTTTTATATGTCAGGGACATAGAAAAAAACCTTTTTACAATGTTAAAAAGATTAATGTTAAAAAGCATCAGGTGCATTGCCTTAAGGCACGGGCTAATTTCCTATACCCGTCCCCAATAAACTACAGAAAAAGAAAAATATGTATCAAAAAATCTAAAAAGAAATGCACAAACACATAAGAAAAGGTACATCCACTTAATACACAAAATAGCAAATAATAAAACAAAACACAAGCAACTGTAAATTACACAATGAGAGTAACCATGGATATTTATTAAAAAACTATTAAAAAAGTTGACAAAAGTTCTTAACCATTTTAAAAACATTATTTTGTCTAAAAAGCTCTGAATTAAGAAAGTCTATCTTTTTCAAAACATGGGTTTTAGCTTATAAAATATTATCTAAATAATTTTATCATTATGGTTAACCATTAATCAATAATAATGTAGTACTTTCATGATAGCGTTCATAATAAAATAATGTAATTTCACAGGCTCATAGGTCGGGTCATAAATTTGCTGAAAGATTTTTTATTTGACAAGAGACAGGGTAAACCTTCAGGAATAGCTGAAAATGCCTTGGCATAGAGAACCAAACCAGAATTTCTTAGTGCATTTTCTTTGCATTTATCTCTACTGATGCCAAGGCAATCCATTACTCTATGGCTTGTGCATGCTCTCAGTGCTTAGAGTGCATGATTTACGTTCAGCTACTAAAACACCACACCCAACAAAGAACAAAATGCAAATTTGATCAATAAATTTTCTATTAACAATGGAAAACGTTGGCACGCACACATGCACACACACACACACACACACACACACACACACACACACACACACACACACACACATACAGTTTACAATTAAAGGTGATGAAAGGTGGTGGCAGTGTGGCGCCACGAGATAAGTGAGTGATGGTTGTCAAGCAGAGTAACGGTTATAGAAGTAAGTGAGGATTACTGTTTGCGATCCTCCCACTGATAAGCTTGAAGAAGTGACTCACATAACAACTTATTATAGGGAGCAGTGTTGTGGTATTCCCCAATCAAGTTGGGGAACGCCATGTCTTGTTTGTCCAATGTTTGTTAGCATTAGAATGGTCTGTACTTTTTATTTCTGACAGCAGACATAATTTGCAAGTCTCTTCACTGAAAGCGAATGTTGCATGCCCTGGCTTATGTTTTGATATGGTTTTGGCTGCCTTGGCAGATTATATCAGTTTGGCTTGGGATTTAGAAATCAGTCTGATGACCCTGTTGCTTGGATATGGAGGAGCCACACGCCCTTCCTCTCGTAGTTCAGTTTATCTCCTTGTCTATGTTTATCTTTCATGGTTTTGCTTCCTTTACAGTAATTATTTCACAGGTTGTTAGGATGTTCAACAGCCCCTTACAGGTTAGCCTTCTTCATCTCTGCCTTTCTTTTTTGGTTGCACACCTTGCTTTAATTGAGCTCCTTCTTTAGCTTTCTCGCTCTTTCACTTTTCCTTCCTTTTTTGATTTGAGACATTTCGATCTGTCAGTACCATGTATTGTATTGCTGCCCCTAGAGTCTGACCAGGTTTAATTAAAGGCACACTAGAGCAGGGGTAGGGAAAGGACAAGGATTGCCAGAGATGTTTCTGCACCATTTCAAACCCATAACTATATAATTTGATTAATTATTAGGTGACCACATGCTGAAGATACTCAGGGGATTCACCATTCAGACTTAATAATCAATAAAACTATCCAATCATGTATAACAAAAATCTGAAACATCTCTGGCACTACAGGACCAGGGTTGTCTACCCCTGCATCATAGGATTTTCAATTTAGTATCTAATACAGGGAGTTCCCCATCCCTGATCTATCATCAAGCACAAGTGATTTACTCATTGCCAGGTGATTGAGTTTGTACAAGATTCCTGGAGCAAGGTTACGTAGGGAAACCTTGGATGCATTGTGTCTAATGTAAGTATGTGTGTGTGTTTGTGTGTGAAAGCATAAGAGATTTTGGGTGGTCTGTGACTTCAGGAGTCTGCTTCACAAGTTGTCACTTGGTCGTCAGTGATATAGTGTATGTCTAACCATCATATTTTGGCCGCCTTGCAACAAAGCAGCTGCCTGAATTATTCCTGGTATCTTCTTTTGGAAATTAGTAGGATTTTGATCCTTGGTGGTTGCATGGTAAGTGTGTCCTAGGTTCTGCTGGCGATAGAAGTGGGAGCAGAGGTAGGAGAGATGTGTTAGTTGTGCCAGAGGAATAGGTAAAGGGGTACTTGTAGATGTAGATGATGTGTCCATGATAGGTAAGATGCCGTTCAAGAAGCTGAGGAAGGAGTGCTATGCTCTCACTTATATTTGTGTTTCTAGTCTGGCTTTGGCTTGTCATTTGCTTTTTAATGTTGCCCAGTAGACCTGAATGACTTAAATGTATTCAACACTGCAGGTGAAGGCAGACAAAATAACAATATAAAAAAATTTTTTCCCACGGTGCACTCCCTGTTCACTGCAATGAATTATAATGCCGAAAATCTTGAAAGGGTGATTCTTGGCCAACCGTAATCACTTTTATAAGAAATATACTTTTATAAGAACATTATCATTATGCTGTGATTATGGAATATTAGCCGAATCAGTCAACCACTATTGGTTAAAGCTAACAGTTTGCATTGACATTTCATGTTGTTAAAGGCAACATTGATTTAGCTTATCTGCTTGTAACTACAGTACCATGACTGAAATCACTCTTCTGTGTAAGTTAGATATACTGAATATGGTTGTAAAATGTAACTGGTTTCCCTTAAAGGTTTTTACTATCCCTATTTCAATCAGATGATGAACTTTCCCTATGGATTTCTCATATCATATTACCCTCTCACTTCTCCTCCAAATATTTTGTTTTCATCATCTCTCTCTCTACTTTTGTCTTTCAAAGACATTTATTTTTCCCTAAACTCTCTTCTTTCCTGTTTTGTTGAGTTTATCCTTTCTGAGTGTTTCCATTTTTATGAGAATGTAGTTTTAAATGATTTTTAAATCTCACAACAATAGCAATACAACGATACAAATTCAGCAAAGCTGGCACCATCAACGAGACAGGGTTTTACTGGTGATGGGGTTCTAGATCAAGGTATATACCACAGTATATATATTTTTTATCATACACTTACTTCTGTTTTAAAATGCAAGTACGTTTTAGAAAACTATTCTTTGAGTGCGTTTGATTTCCCTAAAAAAATATTTAGCTTTTTGATGAACAGAACACTCCAGATTCAGGAATCCCTCATTCTTATTTCCTTTTGTCCATCTCCACTCTCGACGCATCACACGGCGTACGTGCCATTTGTCAGTATCATCCACTGGACTTGCTTTTTCATGCTCAGGAATCCATCTGTCTTATCTGTCCCATCTGTCTCCATCTCCTCTCACATTTTATAGCTAAAGTCCGGGATCAAGATTTCGATGATGCTACCGAATTTCAATCGCCCCATGGGTTAGGGGCAGCAATGGCAAATTCCCCAACTTGATAAATTGCTGTTGAGTGTCCATGGCAATCCGCTTTGACGTGATGAACAATCTGTCACTGGGGTGAGACATTCCTACTCAGGAGTCCATCATGGGCTTGGTTCACATCAGCTATCAAATGATTTGTAAACATTGTGAGAATCTTCACTTTGCGACACCTATATTGTAAACAGTTCTGTAATACATACAACAGTTGGATTTATTCTATTAATCACCCTCTCAACAGAACTGTGGCATTTTTTACTTTTGAAATTACTTAACTTTTTACTGTGGCACCACTGTTGTCTGCCTTTCATCTCACTCCATTCCTCATTTAACATGTGATAAATTATGTCTTGGCTTTGAATGAGGAGGTACTTTATTTTCATCGATCAGAGGTGAAAGCATGACTGAAGTGAAGAGAAACTTTTATTTTGATGAGGGGCATCAAAAGAAGGAAGCTGGCACCTGAGATTCTCCAAGGTATGAAAATTGATGGAGTTTTAAAGTAAACAGCAATATCCAAATATCTGATGGAGCAGTTTTCTTTAAAAAAAATCCTCATGACAGGCTCTTTATGAGATACAGACCACTGCTACATATAACAAAGGCATAGCTACTCCATAACATCTGAGCAGGGAAGAGTGAACCAGTGAGTTGAGTATACTATTGAAGCCATATTCTAATTAATATGTTAGAGAGAGAGAGAGAGAGAGAGAGAGAGAGAGAGAGAGAGAGAGAGAGAGAGAGAGAGAGAGAGAGAGAGAGAGAGAGAGAGAGAGAGAGAGATTTGCCTCTGTTGGTCTTCCTTATCTCCTCCCTCTCTCAGTCTGGTTCTTGCACTGCAGAACCTCTGAAATGCCGGTGTGATGTCATAAAGCACGGAGCACCCCCCTGCTGGTGGGGGCTGGTGGAGTTGTGTCTGAGCTGGGCTGGCCCAGCGGGGGGGTGGTGACAGCGCCGGCGGAGGAGATGCGGGAGATGGGGGCAGCGCAATGGGAGCCGATGTCTGACATGACCCCTCTCAGCGGGGCCCCAGCAGGGGGCTGGGGGGCCACAGCCAGGATGAGGCTGGAGCAGTCGCTATGGCATCTTCCCAGCCCACAGCCCATTGCTCTTCCTCTGTCTGTCAGTGTAGTTCTGTCACATGCACATACACATACACTGGAGATTCACACACAATGTGTGCAAACATTCCCTTGCATACACAAACAACAACTCAATACGTGCTCTCTCACACTCAGTCTCACAGCCTTTTAGTTACCACTTCTTGTAGCCAACATTTTAACATTTGACAAAATTGTTCATATGCTTTTCTGCCAATTAGTTTTTTTGTAATGCAATGCTGAATTATGCACTAAACTACTCTGGTCTAAAAATGATAAAAGGAATTAATATCTGTCACATTAAGTAAGTTAATTTATTACTTTTTCCATGTTCATTGCTACCGGTCAATATGTGAATACTTTCAATGAAACCGTTTCATGATTTATGATTGAGGCCCAAGTTTTATCATGGATATTATTGGTGAAGTGTCACATAATTGTTACAGACCATAAAAAAGTATTTACAACTATTAAACTATTAAATACACATAATTCTGTTTCATACATAGTGCATATACACTGCATAATGAAGGATTGCATGTCACAATTAGATCATTTACATGTTGAATGTTTTATTTGTGTGTTTTTGTTATTTTATTTGAGGAAGGTGGAAGCCATTTACAATAAATATTGTGTTATGATGACAATGTGTTATGATAAAATACCTGAGACAGTTTATCAAATGTATTACTATATTACAAAGAGAAAATGAATGTATTTGTATTTTTTGCATAACTGATGTTCTGATACAATTCAAACTGTTACATAACTGGCAGTAATTGCTTTTGTTTGTCAGTATTGGAAACATGGCCATGGTGTCCTTATAGTGTTCATATGTCTGTGTCATAGCAATACTGGATCATTATAGTAATGGCAAGTAATGACAGTAAGAATAGTAGCAATAATGTTTGCAGGGACTATACGCCCTCTAAAAATGGTCCAACAGCTGTTCTCCATGTAATTAACCTGTTCGCCATATGCTCTGAAAACATTTTATCGTCAATATAAAAATACAGACAGAACGTAAGTACAATGTTTTTTATTTTTTTATTTTTGTTTGCTGTGAAAACAGCAATGAATTATTGATTTTGACTTTGTGATGCACCTCTGAAGACGTTCTAACATTTTTTTATCGAAGATAATATAGAATTGTGGACGTCCATGAGCCCTGGAAGAAAGCTGTGCCCTTATGTATGATTAGTCCAGTGCTATAAAGCTCCTACTTATAATACTCCAAATATTGGTTGACATAGCAGCCCTGCACTGTGAAGTAGGGCATTACCTTGATATGGTGCCTCTTGTGAGGTTTGGTCATGTTATATTCTAAACTGCAGAACGGAAACAGCACGGACGCATTCTCCCCTTTTTCTCACGGCCTCCATTACTTTTTAAATATGCTTTTAAGGACATGACAGGACTGCTTTTGTGCAACCAACGATTCCATGTTTCTGCTATATCATACCTCTCCCTGCTCTCACTCCCCTTTCCCTTTTCTCTCCCTCCCTCCATACTTCCTGCTCTCACTCCTTCGCTCTCTGTCCTCTGGCCTAATGACTGCGCACTCCCGATGAAACCCTCTCGGTACGGGAACGTGAGCTGGGAATAATTTGCTCCTTCTCCAGGTTTGTCTGCCACTTTTGACAGCCCCCCCTACTCCTGACCCCTTCATTTTCTATTTCTGTCTTTCCTGCCTCCCTCCCATTCACTCTCTCTCTCTATCTCACTCCTTCCAAGGCTCGGCTGTTACTCCTGATTACTCGGCACAAAGCCCCACTGTGTCCCCGTTCTGTCCCTAGCTCCTCCGTGGGCAGCAGAGCGGGAATCATAAAGATGGAGCCACTTATCTTCAGCTCCCCCCGCCCACCCCACACACACACACACACCAGCACACACACCACCCTTCCCCCCCTCCCAGAAGAAACCTTTCCCACACAATGGTTGCTGCTTTTAATGCCGGACAATGATGCTGATCTGAAAGGTTACTCAGCCCCATGGTCCCCAACAACCCCGCCCCCCACCCCCCCATCCACGTTCAGCAGCATGCATGAAAGAAACTCTAATGGTCCTTGTTAGCCACTTCAGTGGCTGCACTGATCCTCCTTATCTCCCCATCTTGTGTTCCTGAGACGTCTGTGTGAATGTCAGGGAATCCAGGCGAGGGTCATGTTTTTATTCGCCCAATCGGGTGCGGCCCGATAAGACAATTTGTCAGGGGAAATCAGAGAGGGCCGCGACCATTAGCCCCGCAGGGCTCCCCCGTCGCAGGTAGGGAGCGGGAGGAGAGGACGTGGTCACATGACAGGTGACAGGTTCGCAAGGGTTTTCTCTCTCTCCTCTCATCCCTGTTTTCCTTCATTCCTCTTCCCCCAGGATGGTGGTCAGAAAAACCAGGTGAGGGCCAGCCGGTCCGCGAGGTGAGACATTCTGCTGCTTTGCTGAAGGAGTTCTCTCTCACTCCGCTATGGGGACTGCTGCTCCATATTACCCACTGCTATATGCTTCATCAGGTGTCAGAAAGCTTCATCAAAAAGCCGTTCCAGAAGCTGATTTGGTCGAGCGACTCTGGTGACCTTTGAGGACAGAGAAGAGATCGATCGAGACAGAGTAGTGACATAATTGCCTCAATTTTCCAAAAAAGAAAGTGATGGTGCGTGAATGCTTTGGAAAGACTCAATAATGACATATAATCGCAGTTGAACCCGTTCATGTCATTAAGCCACCATTTTACTCTACTGCTGCCATTTTTCACTTTCTGCTTTGCCTTCTTCTTCCATCATTGGTTGTACTGACAAGCCTACATTTGTAGTATTATTTATTTGTCTAATGCAACCATATCACAGATACAATATGAATAAAAATAATCATTTTGCTGGTAAATGTTTTTTTGTTAGTAGTAAAGTGAATACAAAGATATGCGGGGAAGATATATAAGGGGGAGACTGCAGGATGTATGAATTGTTATTCAAATATAGAAAATGCACCATTATATAACATACGAATATGTATGTATAGTATATATGTATCTTCCAGTGTTGTGTAACTTAATCACAATGATATCTGCTGAAACCTTTTGGCATGCCTCACTTTATAATATCACCTAATGTGACACATAACGTTTAAAAGACCACATTCTGGGGCTGGCGGATAGCGTAGCGGTCTAACGCACCACACTTTGGCTGGTTCGGTGTGGTGTGCGCTGCCTGTCAGGGACGCAGTTCGAAACCCGCATCTCCACCAGACTGGCCCTGGTCGTCAGCCTGATCGGAGGCGGCGTTTGGCTGTCCGCCTCCGGGGGAGGGGGGAGGGTGAGCCGGCACGAGTCTGTCGAGGAGCAGGAAAAATGCGTCCGTGGTAGAATTTCGGAAATAACGTCTCGCCCCGGAGGACGGGCGGCGGACTCGTGGGGGAGGGGGAATTGAAATAAATAAAGGGTATATTTGGCAACCAAATTTGAAATCCATTTAAAATAAGACCACATTCTTGATTGTGTGAGGCAATGTGGCTGTTGTTGTTGTAACTTGATATTTACGGACATATTTTGCAAGTACATGTGAGTGACTCATTTTGCTATAACATGTGAGGGTTTTTTGTATGTTGAAAAACATTTTCTGTGGACATAATATCTTCTTCTTCTTCATGCACTCACATGCGTACACAAAACTCTCTCTCACACACACACACACACACACACATGCACAAATGCACACTCACACACAGACACACACAAAAACACGCACACTCACACACACATGCACACACACACATGAACACACACAAATACACATTTTTTGTAATAACCATGCATTATGTTTTAGTACTCCGATTTAAAAGAAGCACAGGTAAATACACTTTGTGAATATCTCTCTTTCTATCTCCCTTTCCCTGTCTGGCTTTCTGAACGCCACTCACAAAGCCCAAAGAAGCCAAGTTCAGGCCCAAATTGTGCTGTGATGTTGAATTCTTCTCCTCTCCTCCTCTCCAAGGTCTCCTGATCAGTATGCTGTCCCCTCAGTTGGCTTCCTGCACTGCTCCTAATCCAATCTCAGCCACCCAACACCATCATGAAGCTCTTTGAATTTCACACCCACCCGCTGGACCAGGCTCCTAATCGACGGTTATTGCCCAGGATCAAATTTGCAGAGAGGAGGCAAATCTTTAGTGATGCAATTTTGGCCACCTTAACCCAATAGATTTCCAAAAGCCTTTCGCTTATTCTCTATTTCTTTCTCCCCACAACAAAGTGATGGCATTTTAATTTTCCTTCTAGTATATCACTTTATTTATTTACCCAACCGCCTTTTTTTTTCTTGTTTACTTAAATTGAGACAAGGTTGGGCTTTGTTCATTGAAAAATTACATTCCATTTTTTTTCTCATAGAAATGCTGCCGATTTCTTGCTCCAGATTGGATTTGGAGCAGTACTCTCTCTCTGGTTCACTTGTATTCACACGGTTGACAGGGTCATTTTTGTTGCTCATTTTGCCATGGGCGTGATGAGGCAGGTTACAACCAGATTTGAGTGAATAAAGACACTGCTCAACATGCAATGTCTCAGTGTCAGTACGGTCAGGCAAAAAAATGCTGGACTATGAACCCCTGCCAAACACACAAACTGAACCTCTCTACCAAGTGCTACATCCGGGATTAGGTAGGGATGTCGGGGAAGGAATGATGAGGACAGTTCAAACACTGAATAATTAGTGGCGGGTTGAAAATGACAAAACCAAAAGGAGAATTTTGAACTAAATCAATTTTTTTAAATTAGCCCGGTTAAATGGAAATATCAGGGCAACAAGAAATAAAAGAGAAGTACAAAAATGTCTCAACTAATGTGGCATAGACTTGAAGCAAGACTGAAGACCAGGGACTGGTCTGGTGGCAGGGGCAGGGCTAGGGGCAGACCCAGCCCTTAACGACCCAGTGGAACATGTCAGTGTGTAATTTTCCGCCCCCTACCTCAGCCGCGAACAAGCAAAGGCCCTCCTGCTGCGGGTGCCCCATTGTTGGAGCGCTGGATTAGTTGAGCTCCCAGGAGTCCTGGCCCTCTCTGTCTCCATCCGTCACTGTCGCCGCAGACAGAGGACGCACACTCCTACACGCACACCAACACACTTGTGTCAACGCACACTCCTACGCCCATGCTGACACATATGCACTCCCACGCCGGCTTAAACTTACATGCCTACATATTTAGAGGTAACCCCCCCCCCTGGCCTTTCATACAGTACAGCGCCCACCCGCCCTCCCTCCGAGACACTGACCAGCAGTCGTGGCAGCCGGGTGGGGGCGGGGGCGGTTGTGTTTCTGTCAGGTGGTCAGTGGAGTAGGTCTTGTGTCAGGCCTTCGCCCATCAGGCCCCTGAGAGAGGAATGAAGGGTGGCCCCAGGGTCAGAGTTCCTGACCATCTCACACTCAGTGGGCAAGGGAGGTAATTAACTCTGCGGCTGATTGACAGCCAGTTCATCACCGGGAGGGGATGGAGACAGGTTCATCACACGCTGCCAAAACAGACTCCTCAATTCTAAAGGAGCAGGACATCTTGTACGCCCGAAAACTTGCAAGGACCGAAAACAGGTGGCAAAGCGCAGAGCCTTGAATACTATGGAATGATCTGCCTTCGTCTGCGGAAAAAAACGGATACTTTCATTTTAGACATTTAAATCAACTGACTGAAAATGTACCTCTTTCTACCCTTGGCGCCATTGCTGTTGTCATTTTAAATGAGGCTCTATCTTTATGAAATCATTTTGTTGTGTTCTTTTTTAAAGCTCTGTATTACATGTGTTATTTTGTTGTTGTTTATTTTGGCATTGTTTCATTATCATTACTTCTGTTGTTTTTTACAGCATTATACTGTAACATTTTCAATGATTCAAACTTCTGTAGTGTTTTGTACCATTTATTGTAGCAATAGGCTACATTACATCAAATCTGATTTCATGATGTGGTGACTGGATGACATCTTCATCAAGGCCCTAGATTGACAGAGTTCAAGAAGAATTGTGCTTTGACACTGTGAATCACGATTTAAGGTTTAGCGTCAAAGCTAACACAAGCATCATAGGAGACAAGCTTTGACACTGTGAGTCATGGTTTAGGGTTTTGTGTTAGCATCGTCACAGCTGCTCTCTAGTGGATGACAAAGCGACGATTGTCATGTCTCATGCAACAAGAATTGTTTGTCAGTGTCTGTCTCTGACTCCAGAGTTGTGTCTTTAAGGATCTGTCTCAGCTCTGACTCCAATTCAGCCTGTGTTTGTGGAGTCAAGCTGTTCCCCATGTCCTTTCACCGCTGAGGGGTCAGTTCCATCCACTGTGATTAGGTATCATGCTGTTCTTTGTTGTAAGCCAAAATAAACTTTTCAATCTGTGCATCTACCTGTCACGAGTATCTTCACATAGAACATGCGTACTGCACACCTTTCCTTTCTGTTGTATACCTGCAGAATATGAAATTGGTCAGCTGGACAATTTAACAAAAATAATAACTGGGTATTGTTCTAGACTGCTAGTATATATTGAATTTATCTGGGGGGTTTTCTTTGCAGTGTGCAAACGTTTATATTAAATCCTAGGCGTGAATTGGATTAAAGGGGGGAAAAAATCTTATCTTGGTCAGAGGTAATAGGGCTCTTTTTCAGATAACATGTTCACCTAAGAAGAATGCACTTGAAAGAGGAAAATCTGCAGAATTAAATGGTGTGTCCCTCCTTGATTCCGAGGGCCGTTTTCTCCAGCGGCACAAAGAGGGGAGGATCGGGTTGCGGCGGCGCATTCACCAGGGCACTTTGTTTTCAAATGGTTTTGTTAGTTGTGACACTGCAGACATCCAACACCTTTCCAAGAGTCTGAACTGTAAAAGCTCTTGTTCTCTCACAGGTAACCCAGAAACAGACCTAGGGCAGCGATCTCCCGCCGGTAAAAACCACCCCCACCCCCCGGTGTTTCCCTCCCCGCAGGCGTCCTGGGGCTTAAGCAGCTTAACACAGTGGGATCAACAGCCTGAGCCCCCTCTAATGCTGGACTTACTCAAAGCTTTTGCATGTTCCACTCAGCCGGCTCCTTGACCTCTGACCCCTGACACAGAGCCTCCTCCGCACAAACACGCACGCGCACGCACGCACACACACACGGACACACAGGCCCCCTCGCGCACTCGCATGCCCGCGCACTCTTTTCCGTACTCCTTATACAGCCTCGTTTAAAAAAAAGGGCTGAACATATTCCCGACGTGGACACGAATGCAAAACGGATACGGGATCGTGCTTTTGAAGACACGAGGGTGACAAGGGACGAGCGGTGGCGGGTGGGGGGGGCGCTGGGGCGACGCGCGGGTGGGTCCGGGGGTGCCCGCGAGGGGAGCGGGAGTGGCGAAAGCCCGAGCGCTGGCTGGAGGGACACAGACAGGGGCGTAGGGGCCAGGGTGCAGGCAGGGGAAAGACTATCTGCTACATTAACCTTCCCCAATGCTGCCAGAGCCTTTCTGCACTCCTCTTTCAGCGGGACCCAAGGGAGGGTAACTCTGAGCCCGGCCCATTCTCCTGGAGATCTTTGATTTCCTATTAGGTTCCTCCTGTAGAGGGGGACCAGGCCGTCTCACGTTCGGCAGCAGGCCCACTGCAGGACAATGCTAAGCCTCGGCCTGGATACAGAGGCTTTGTTGTTTGTGCCATTTGTTGCCCTGTCTCTCTGGCAGCTAAAAAAGGTCCACATCACATGCTCTTCCCCAAAGTGCACACTTAGTCATTGGTGGAGCTGCGCGGGCAAAGGGGGGGGGGGTTCAGTGCAGCCAGACAGCACACTTATGCACTGGAATACAACCTTCTCATTTTGCTGAAAAATTTGGACGAAGGGGGAAAAAAGAATTGTTTCACCGACTTTATTTGCAATCATTGGGTAATTACAGTCAAAAACGATTGTTTGATGTGTTCTTTTATTCAGCAAAACAGTCGCGGTCCGTTTCCTCAGTTTTATGAAGTAGCTCGGCAATCTTGAAGACAGTACATTGAAAGAACCAAGTGATGGAGCTCAGAAAGAAGGATTCTAATGAACACTCCATATACATCTAAGGAGGATTTACGTCCTTCTCAACAAATGTACTTCCATGTGTGATGTTACTTCTAAAAATGAACAGATAAAAACATAAATCAAGACTTAAAGAGCAAGGGATTCAGAATAAATCAATCAAGTCTTTCATCAGTGGTCTTGCTTTTATACAGTATTTGAGCTCTTAAAAAGTAAAAAAAAAAAAACAATGGTTGCATGTACTTTATGCTACATTATGTGTTATATTTGGGCATTTTCATTTTGTGTGTTTTACCACTACAAGGACAGAGGTTGTATTGGAATAACGGGCACGTGTGTATTGTAGCAGTGATGAGACTGTGGATGGGTCATCTGGGTTTCAGTTTCTACGTACTCGGGACTGTGGTTATGCAGAGTAGCAGGTGTAAATTCCTTCAGCAGTGACAGAATCACACTCTGTGGTGTGTTGTGGAAAAGGGGCATGTGGTTCAGCCTCTCTTTGTGTTCCAGTGTACTTCTGCTTCTGCGGTGCTCGTGGGCCCTGGATGTGGTACATCATGGAAAAACACTGGGATCTCCCGGGAGAGTGCTTTTTTGGCACGGCTCAAGGCAGGGCTGCTGCTTAGGCCCAGGAGCTTCAGATCGTCATGGATAAGCTACCGTAGGACCCGTGTCATCCAAGGACAGCCCGAGGGGTGACACACTCAGTTGCTGAGTGTAGGTACTTGCCCCGGCCTCACCCTTAATTACTTAATTTGCCTAATGGTTGCCACTAACTTTTTCTAAACGCATTTTGCAAACGAGGAGTGAAATTTTCCCCTGTGGCTGATTGTTCCTTCTGCCATGCATGGGTGTTAATGTATATGACCGATTCGATAATTGAACCAATTAAGCCAGGGAAATTGGTTGGAACAAAAGAAGAGGCCCTCCAGGATTTAAGTGTGACTCCTCTCTCTTGGCTGCATCCAACCACTAGGAGGGTGATGGGGGGGAGGGTTGGTCAGAAGAAGGCACCCCATGGAAATGTTGGCCAGTTCAGTATTATGTCTTAAAGGGTGGACCTGGAGCAGTGAAGGAGACAAGCACTAAATGTGGAATAGACAGTGCCATGCAGATGCTGCTCCTGGTCAAGTGAAATTGTCCATGTTTCAGCTGCACACAGGGAAGTGGAGAGAGCCAGGCCATTGTCAAGCATCGTCTGGTTTCTCCAGGCCAATTGACATATTTGCATATTACTGCACGTAGCTGTATCTGCAACGCCATCAACGTTTCACATATTCTGTGCCCTGCAAACCTTCTATAGGAATGGAATTTCACAGGATTCATTTAGGAAAAGTTTGAGGTTGCTGAAGTCACACGGTCAGTCACACTGTCAGTCAGATTTCATTCCATTTGCCAGTATCATGGGCAAATATGACTGAGGCTTGCCAGGCTGGGAGCAGCTGTGCCAGCCCTCCTCCAGACATTGACCTTGCACTTGCCATCTGAATGTGTATAACTAAAATGTGTTCTTGTTCAAAGGCACATATCTCAGCAACAGTAATACCTGGGGCGGCACGGTGGTGCAGTGGATAGCGCTGTCGCCTCACAGCAAAGAAGGTCTCGGGTTCGAATCCAGGCCGGGGGCCTTTCTGTGTGGAGTTTGCATGCATGTTTCTCCCACCCAAAGTGTTAGGCTAATTGGAGAGTCTAAATTGCCCGTAGGTATGAGTGTGTGAGTGAATGGGTTTGCCCTCGATGGATTGGCGACCTGTCGAAGGTGTATTCCTGCCTCTCCCATGCAGTCCAAAGACATGTTTAGGCATTTTTACATGTTTAGGCATTTCATACTATTCATAACTAGGTTGAAGATGAGATAGATGAGATGAGATGAGTAATACCTCTAAACACAGTTTTTTTTCCCGAAACTATGACTCTTTTTCTCAAAACTACAAACACAAAACTCAATCAGCAAACAACTTTGGCAAAACTTATCAAACCTCTTGCAAAATGAAACATTGCACTCAAAACTATGTGAACTCTTGACAAAATGACACCCACGTGCCTCAAATAAATAGACTCTACTGAGGACTAATTACACACTGGTGTGATAAATAAAAACACTGCTATGAAAGTCTAAACATTTCACTAATGCATTTGCAGTGTTATAAACTTACAATGTTTACAGTTTTTCACAATTGTTTACACATGTTTTCTGAATCACAAAACACAAAACCACAAACACAAAATGCAAAACTCTACAAATCTCTAACAAAAGCAAACACTGCATTCAAAACTGTTTTATCGCTTTCCAAAATGTTCTTTTTGCATCAAAATGACACACACGCCATCATATGAATAGATCTTTCTACCAACCAACAGCACACTGATGTGCTCAACACAAAACACTACTATGAATATCTTATTAGTAGGTTTATGCCTTTTGCATTTTCAATGTTACACTGTAGCCGGTTGTAAAAGGTTGTCAGTAATGTATATGTACTCAGATATATCTAAATAAACACACACAAGTGTAATACAGTAACAAAAACATTTATATTTTTTCCCAAAATGCAGTATATTGGAACACTTGTGTTTTGTATGTAACACTTTACATACCCAACAGGAGAAAACCAGGATAAACATTCAGTAAGATAAATGGTTTTCTGTAAAAAAAAGTTTTTCTAAACACAAAAACACAAAAACAAATGCAAAATGTAAGAAAATAAATTAGGCTGCATCCTGCCTCCTATTTTGCTCTGGCCACAGCACCTCATCTACATCACAAGTGATGTTCTCCCGGGCTAAACAGCGGGGAAAGAATCTTCTGGCGTGACGGATCCAGCCGCCGAAAGCCCCCACATCAACTTCACCACATGCATCCTCCATTGCATGGAGAAGAGGCATGCGTGCGAGGGGATGGCGGTCATACACCTTCCATCGCCATGCCAAAAAAACTCTTCAATTGGGTTTAGGAATGGGGAATATGATGGGAGGTATAGAACAATAAATTGTGGGTGGTCGATGAACCAGTTGCGGATCAGAGCAGCCTGGTGGAAACTCACGTTGTCCCAGATGACAACATACCTGGGCTGCTCTGGTCCACCCCTCTGCTCGGCTGGAATGAGGATGCCATGTAGTGTGTCCAGGAATGTGATGGGATGGGCGGTGTTGTAGGGACCAAGGTTGGCATGGTGATGGAGGACGCCTTGCTGGCTAACGGCTGCGCACATGGTGATATTCCCTCCGTGCTGTCCAGGGACATTCACGATGGCACGGTGGCCAATAATGTTCTGTTCCCGTCCCCTTCTTTTGGCTAGGTTAAAGCCAGCCTCATCAATAAAAATATAAATGTGCTGAATTGCAGCGGCATCCAGCTCCAAGATTCTCTGAAACAGACAAAACAATATGAGAGATAGACCTAGAGCAGTCAATATGGTGAAGCACAATACCCTGGATTACAGTACTGTAATGTGTCTATACAGTGCTGATATGATAGTAAATTAATAGTATAGTACTCACTTGCACATATTCATAGCGCTGTTCTTTAACCCTCTCTGAGTTTCGCTCAAATGGAACCCTGTAGACCTGTTTCATCCGGATATGGTTGCGCTGTAATACACGGTCCAATGTAGACAAGCCCACCTGGTGAATGTTATTGAATATTGTGTTGTCTGCAATTATGTGGTTCTGGATTTCTCGTAGTCTAATGGTATTGTTTGCCACCACCATGTTCACATGTAGCGGACCCCTGTTCTGGTGTGAACAGCCAGTGTCTTCCACCATGGCCTGGTCGTCTCTCAATTCTGCAGAAGATCCAAAAATATGATATGATTGATTACAGTAAGCTGAAAGAATATATATTTTTTCAATATGAAATGACATTACTGTAACATTGGCTAACAATCACTGAGTAACATAGACCTACTGATATGTCGGACTGCAGGATACTACAGTATACATACATAAAGAGCAGTAGCATAGTGTAGATAGTAGACGAGGACGAGGAAGAGGACGAGGAAAGACAGTTGTCTCAGATGAGATCAGGGCCACACTGGTTGACCATGTGCTCAACCATGGATTGAGTATGAGGGAGGCTGGGCAGAGAGTTCAGCCCAACCTGAGCCGCTACACGGTTGCATCTATCATCATATTATTTCAGCTTACTGTAATCAATCATATCATATTTTTGGATCTTCTGCAGAATTGAGAGATGACCAGGCCATGGTGGAAGACACCGGCTGTTCACACCAGAACAGGAGACCACTATTGTGAACATGGTGGTGAGGGTTAAAGAACAGCGCTATGAATATGTATAAGTGACATTTACTGTGAATTTACTATCATATCATATATGGACACATTACAGTACTGTAATCCAGTGTATTGTGCTTTACCATATTGACTGCTCTAGGTCTATTTCTCATATTGTCTTGTTGTCTGTTTCAGAGAATCTTGGAGCTGGATGCTGCTGCAATTCAGCACATTTATATTTTTATTGATGAGGCTGGCTTTAACCTAGCCAAAAGAAGGGGACGGGAACGGAACATTATTGGCCACCGTGCCACTGTGAATGTCCCTGGACAGCGTGGAGGGAATATCACCATGTGTGCAGCCGTTAGCCAGCAAGGCGTCCTCCATCACCATGCCAACCTCGGTCCCTACAACACCGCCCATCCCATCACATTCCTGGACACACTACATGGCATCCTCATTCCAACCGAGCAGAGGGGAGGACCAGAGCAGCCCAGGTATGTTGTCATCTGGGACAACGTGAGTTTCCACTGGGCTGCTCTGGTCCGCAACTGGTTCATCGACCACCCACAATTTATTGTTCTATACCTCCCATCATATTCCCCATTCCTAAACCCAATTGAAGAGTTTTTTTTGGCATGGCGATGGAAGGTGTATGACCGCCATCCCCTCGCACGCATGCCTCTTCTCCATGCAATGGAGGATGCATGTGGTGACGTTGATGTGGGGGCTTTCGGCGGCTGGATCCATCACGCCAGAAGATTCTTTCCCCGCTGTTTAGCCCGGGAGAACATCGCTTGTGATGTAGTCATGAGCTGCTGTGGCCAGAGCAAAATAGGAGGCAGGATGCAGCCTAATTTATTTTTTCTTACATTTTGCATTTGTTTTTGTGTTTAGAGTTTTGAAAAAATGAGCCACTTTCATTTTTTCTTTTTTTTACAGAAAACCCTTTATCTTACTGAATGTTTTTCCTGGTTTTCTCCTGTTGGGTATGTAAAGTGTTACATACAAAACACAAGTGTTCCAAAATACTGCATTTTGGAAAAAAATTACAATGTTTTTGTTACTGTTTTGTATTTTGTGTGTTTATTTATATATATTTCAGTAGATATACATTACTGTAACAATCTTACAACCGGCTACAGTGTAACATTGAAAATGCAAAAGGCATAAACCTACTGATAAGATATTCATAGTAGTGTTTTGTGTTGAGCACATCAGTGTGTTGGTTGGTAGAAAGATCTATTCATATGATGGCATGTATTCATTTTGATGGAACATTTTGAAATAGATAAAACAGTTTTGATTGCAGTGTTTGCTTTTGCTAGAGATTTGTAGAGTTTTGAATTTTGTGTTTGTGGTTTTGTGTTTTGTGTTTAGAGTTTTGAGAAAATGAGCCAACGATTCAGAAAATGTGTGTAAACAATTGTGAAAAACTGTAATTAATTTACTGTTACATTACCCAAAACAAAAACACCACAATGGTGGTTGCTCTCAAAATTGAAATACCACTCTCTATCTGCGGTATTTGTAAAAATAGATATTAAGTACAAATATTTTTTTGAAAATAATTACTAAACATTTTCTGGGGGGCAGAGATGAAAGACAGGGGGGCTAAAGCCCGACTAAATAAGGTCGCCACTGTGTAGTATTAAAGACAAGAACAGTAAAGAAAAAAGTTGAGATTACTCCAATGTTTACAATACTTTCCTATTCTTTCCTATTCCTGTTCCCTAATACTTTCCATGGTCATGGATGGAACAATGAAGCGGCTCATGTTTGGCTGCACCCTTTGCCCAGCCTCTCTCAAGGCCAAACCATGGTTAACCACATGGTCAACCAAAATGTCCTAATATCATTTGTTAGGGAGTTTACCTGTGACCCTTTTATCTGTGCTAAATATCTGATTACTGATTGAATAATTTGGGCAAGTAGTAATACCTGTGAGGACTGAGTGTGGTCAATTGATAAATTGTTTAGCATTCTGAATGGCAGTGCTTTCCATATGATCACAAAGGGTTTTATTTGTGAAGATTGTGCTTAATGAGGAGAATTGTGTTTAGGGTAATTTGATCATTTAGCAATGCAATTTGTGTGAAAACAAGCGAAATGTGCTTATTGAAACTTATTGTGCTTATTGTGTAGTAGTATCAGCTTTTGTGTTTAAATAATTGAGAAAAACTGTAATAATAATAATAATAATAATAATAATAATAATAATAATAATAATAATGAATTTATATGGTGCTTTTCATGATCTCAAAGCACATTACAGTGAAAGGGGGAAACCTGCATCACCACCAATATGTAACACCCACTTCACACCCATTTGCATCACTGCAAAATGTACTCACAGCACGTCAGCTGAGGTCAAGAGGGAGGGAATCATTGAGCAAATGATATTGGGGGATGATTAGGTGGCAGGTTGAAAGAATCAGGTTGGGAATTTTGCCTGGCCACCAGGGAACTCCCTACTCTTTGCAATAAGTGCCATGAGAACTTTAATGACCACAGTGCATCAAGACCTCGGTTTGTCATAGAAGTTGCCATAGTTTATGGAAGTAATATAATATAATATATGCCATTTAACAGATGCTTTTATCCAAAGTGACTTACAGTAATGAATGAATACATTTCTCAGTATATGTGTTTCCAATGGGAATTGAACCCACAACCTAAGCGTTGCCAAAGCTGTGCTCTACCAACTGAGCCACAGAGAACCACAGAGAAGTACAGGTAGGATTGTGTAATAAGTATCTTATAATTTTCTGTGCAGAAAACACATTTTTCATGACAATGCACATTTTGTTTTTCTTATGAATTTATAAACTTATTTAAGATTTTTTCTAATTTTTCTCCCAATCTGGTGACCAATTGTACCCTCTTCTATTTCCCCCCCTCCAATTGTACCCTCTTCTATCTCCCCCTTCCCTCGTACTATGAGTCCACCACCACAACTCTGGGACCTGCAGTGACAAAGGCAAACTGAACCGTCTTCTCTGAGAGGGAATCCGCCAAGCCATCAACCATAACCATGGCTGTTTGCATGCGGTGAACTCATACTGGCTTCCCTCCCCCCCCCCTCCCCTGGGGATGGACAGCCAATTGTTGCCCCTGAACCGGAGTCCTGTTAGCTCTGTAGCTGTGTTAACAGGAATGCCATGGAACAATTTCAAATGGGGCAGGGATGTTTAGTGCACTGTCACATTGTCTCTGTATATTGTCTCTGTCACATTGCATATTTTGACTATGTTTGTATGTGTTTGTATGGATGTGTGTATGTGTGTGTGCGTGTGTGTGCGTGTGTGTGTGTGTGTGTGTGTGTGTGTGCATTTGCAGATGCTCTTATCCAGAGCGACTTACACATTACATTTCTTTTACATACAATCCATTTATACAGCTTACATTACAGGCATTTACGGGTACAAGATGCTCTTATCCAGCAAGCCCAGTTCCCTAACCATTATGCTAACAGTTTCACATTTCTTTTACATACAATCCATTTATACAGCTGGATACTGAAGCAATTCAGGTTAGAATACCTTGCAGCACACAAATTGACCACAGACAAAAGTCCAAAGTGTCCCCACCTGGGATCTGTACAACCAGCAACCTCTGAGTTGCAAGCCCAGTTGCAAAAAAACCTAACCATTTATGCTAACACTAGGCCGGCCTTGTGCAGTGGGAAGAACAATGGTGTTCGACTTGCACTGAAATGCTTTACCATAGGATGAAGGTGATCACTCAGAATGGCTTTGCATATATTGGCATTTACCTTGCCCTCTAAGGGGCTGAATGGACCTAAAACATGCCAGGAGAATGCACCCCACACTATAACAGAGCCGCCATTATCCCTCATTTATGTATTTACTTTATTTGAGCAGTTACCATACACACTCATGCAACCACACACATACAGACACACACACACATGCACACACACACACACACACATACACACACACACAAACCACATAGGCTACGTAAAACAAGACATAGGGAAGAACAATGGTGTTCGATACTTGCACTGAACAAGAGTAACTCGACATGGGTCAGATGCAGCAGTGAGAGTGGACAACATAGTACTGAGGAGCAGAAAGGTGAGAATTTGACCTGAATTCCACCTGTTTCAAAGGTGGGTGTGGGCGAGGCCTGAGATAAGTAATCAAGTGGCAGGATAATCCCTGAACTCTCACTAACATATGAAAGAAGAAGCAGAGGATTAACAAAGCTTTTCAATTACACATGACAATGATCCTCTACTTATTTGTGTCCTCCTTAAGCATTGAGCCAATTTAGTGTGTGTGTGCATGTGTGTGTGTGTGTGTGTATGCGTGTGTGTGCTTGTGTATGTGTGTGTGTATGTGTGTGTGTGTCTGTGTGTGTGTGTGTGTGTGTGTGTGTGTGTGTGTGTGTGTGTGCGTCTGTATGTGTGTGGTTGCATGAGTGTGTATGGTAACTAGTAAAATAAAGTAAATACTTAAATTAGGGATAACAGTGTTATAGTGTGGGCTGCATTTTCCTTTTTTAGGTCCATTCAGCCCCTTAGAGGGCAAGGTAAATGCCAATATATACAAAGCCATTCTGAGTGATCACCTTCATCCTATGGTAAAGCATTTCTATCCTGGTAGGAGTGTTCTCTTCTAGGATGACAATACCCCATCAACAGGGCACAAGTGGTAACTGAATGGTTTTATGACCATGAAAACAATGTAAACCATATGCCATAGCTGTCTCGGTCACCAGATCTCAACCCAAATTGAATACTTACGGGAGATTCTGGAGCAGCGCATAAAGCAGCATTTTCCACCACCATCAACAAAACACCAAATTATAGAATTTCTCATTGAAGAATGATGTTGTATCCCTCCAGTAGAGTAGAATCTATGCCAAGGCACATTGATGCTGTCCTAGTGGCTTGTGGTGACCTAATGCCCTATTAAGAAATGTTATGTAGGTGTCTCCTTTATTTGGGCAGTGTATGCCTTTATGTGCGTGTTTATGTGTATCTGTTTGTGGTGTGTTTGCATGTACGTACACTACCGGTCAAAAGTTTTAGAACACCCCCATTTTCCAGTTTTTACTTTTATAAGTCCAGTGAATAACCTGAAATGGTACAAAGGTAAGCGGTAAAACCTTCCAGAGGTTATAAAAAAAAAGGTTTAGGTTACCAAAAACTGAAAAATAATGTAAATTTCAGAGTTATAAAAAAAGCCCTTTTCAGGGAACAAATAATGGGTTAATGTGGGTTAACAGTCACTCTGTGCAAGTTGCCAACTCTGGATCCAGCAAAAGAGCCCCAGACCATCACGCCATTCCTCCTCCATGTTTGACAGTTGGTGTCACACACTGAGGAACCATCCTTTCGCCTACTCGACAGCCTACAAAAACCAAGATTTCAAGATTTCAAATTTGTATTCATCGGTCCATAAGACCTTCTTCCAGTCTTCAATAGTCCACTGGTGGTGCTTCATGGCCCAGGCAAGCCTCTTTTACTTATTTTGCCATCTAAGCAATGGCTTTCTTACTGCTACTCGACCTGTCAAACCTGCAGCTAGAAGTCTTCTCTTCACAGACTGAGACTTCCTTACTTCGACCAGTGTTAAGCTGTGCTTGAAGCTGTTGTCCTGTGAGCCGCCTATCACGCAAGCTGTTGACTCTCAGAAACTTGTCTTCTGATTTTGTTGTGGCTTTGGGTCTGCCAGACCTCTTCCTGTCAGAGTTTCCTCCAGTTTCCAAGAGCCTTTTGATGGTGTAGGACACTACTCACTGCCAAAAAATGTACATTCTTTTCCAGTTTTTGGTAACCTAAACTTTTTTTAAAACCTCTGGCAGTTTACCGCTTACCTTTGTACCATTTCAGGTTATTCACTGGACTTGAACTGCTTAAATTTCAGTAAAAACTGGAAAATGGGGGTGTTCTAAAACTTTTGACCGATAGTGTATGGGTATATGCATTTGTGTGTGTGTGTGTGTGTGTGTGTGTGTGTGTGTGTGTGTGTGTGTGTAGAGAGAGAGAGAGAAAATGTGGCAGTGGATGGATTGCACCAGTAGAAGTAATGGCTCCCCCACCCCCCACCCCCAATTGTGCTCCCACGGCAGGATATGATTGACATGTGCAATGAGGCATTACTGATCTATATGTGAGCTGCCCTGGGAGACTGGGGCTGGTGGGTGGGGGTCTGACAGTAGGAAAACTGTTTGGTATGAGGACACGGTTTGGGGGTAGGGGGTGGTTTAAGATAAACCACGATCCACCCAATGAGGTTTTTCTAATGTAGTAAAGAATCAAATTAAAGCATTGAAAACACACTGAAAATTGAAATAAAATACAAATAAAATTAGCAAAGTAAATGTCGAAACATATTTGAGACAGACAGGAAGTATTGCTTACCAGGTGTGCCTGCTGGCTATGAAAATAAACAAACCAAAAACACCACTTGAGCTTTAAGTCTGAAGTAGATCCCACTTGGTTAACTAATTAGCTTGGTTTTCCTTTCCCTGTGTGCCCAGTGGGCCAGATTTAAGCCAGCAGTGTGAGGAAGTGGCACTGTTGTGATGTTGTGATATACACTGCCTATTTGTCTGGGGAGGGCATGTGCTCAAAGAACCCCCTGAAGCTATGGCGGCACAGTACTCTTTCTGAATAAGATTTTCTCCAGTTTTCACAGAGCAGCGGTGGCGCACTGGAGAAAGCCACCCCTCACATCTCACACACTCCCTCTCAGCCAGCCACTTAAGTTCAAACATCTAACACAACCAAGCTTAACACGTCAAAGCCAGCGCTCCAGTTCTGGGGTGTATGGTGCAATGTGCAACACGGCGGTTATTCGATACTTCAGGTTTGGGGGTGGTGGTTTATGCAACTGGCCACAGGCCTGCTTTTCCTCGCCCATGTGACTCGAGGCCCTATCTCGGTCCACCCTCGCTGCTTCTCTTCGATTTGCAAAATTGCTTTCCACAACTCCCCATTGTTGTGGGTTTTCTTTGGTAGGTGAATAGGGATCTGTGAGGGACCTGAAAGGGATTGGACATGTATCTCTAATTGGGAATGGGAGGGAAGAGGAGGGCGGGGAGCAGGAGGGGGCTGGTGGTGGTGGTGGTGGGGGGTTGTCTGTGCACAGACCTGAAAGCGATACCCTTGTCTGTTCCAGCCTGCCCCACTCCCTCCTGCTCCACCCACACGATACCTGAGAGTGGGGGTCTCCTGGGAAATAGACTAGGGGAGGCTTTCAACGGCTATGAAAGGAGCGGAATAAAATACAAGAAACTCCTACAATATACAGTATCCCTCCCCAGAGCATGGCTACCAGCTGAAATATTATCTGTACCATCACTGTACAATGGGCCAGGACAGAGTCCTGCACAGATGAAGGGGCTAGAAGGTGGGGAGGAGGTGTGGGGCAGCGCTCAAAACCCTGTTTGCTCCGAATGAGTTCAGCTGTCGCAACAAACTAAAACCGCATAATCACACGATCAGGGGTCTTCTAGAACCTTCTCTTGAAAGCGTCACGTGCCACTTTTTTGAGTGCACTGACCTTTGGCACAGCTGAAAAAATAGCTTATAAGTAATACCTGATTATGTGTTTGCTTGTATGTTTTGGTCCTTGGGAGACTTGAGTTCTTTTAATTCCAAGGGTAGGCTGATACGTGGTCATTAAGCACTGAAAAATATAAAGAAAAGTCCCATTAAATTCATGTGGTTAGGAGTCACTGGAGAGAGAGTGGGGGAAACCTTGTCAAGCAAATCAAGAATCCAATGTGGATTAGCAAGAATGGTTTAATCAAAGTGACTTCTTCTAGTCTCTTTAATGACTTTGAATGAATTATATATGAATTTTTTAATGAATATTTTTAATTGAATTATGCATCATAATCATCTAATTCTTGTGTTAAATTACACATATTACACTTACATCTTATGTTTTTATACTGCAACAGTTTAAATCATCATTACATGAATGAACTGAATATATTAACCCTGTAACTGAGAACTTTGGTTAATATTACCAGTGTGTTGCCTAAACACCTGTTAAAGGGAGGTACTTAGGTTATTTAATTAATTATTCATTGGATGTTCCTAACTGGAATGGTAGCTACAGAATTATTGTCTGTTTTTTTCTTTATCATAAAGAGGCCATTCGCTCGAAGTGCAGACAGTTAACCCTCCAATTTACACAGGCCAATCTCTATTGTTAGAGAAGAAGCAGAAAGGGAAGAGGATGAGGATGAGGAAGAAGAAGAGGAATGAAGAAGAATGAAGATAAAGAAGAAATGCCCCTCAGATTACTTAGTGACAGTATGGGCATGCCGCTTTTCTCTTTGCACACACAATGCACGTCCTCCTCTGATTTGTCCATGTAATACATATGGGCCAATCACAGATGAGAGCATTTTGTGAGCAAAGAGAAAAGCAACATCCCCTTTCTAATTAACAAGTAAAGTATCAAATCCTGGAGGTAATCAGTCCAACAGTCTACAAAGAAGAATGAGTGCATATGAAAATATTCCTACAGAACTTTCAGCACAAAGAGTGACTCTGCAGGGACCCATTTTTCTTCTGCTCCACATTCCAATCTGATATCACCGGTGGTGCAAAGACATGATGCAGTATGGCAATGCTAAGAAAAAAATGTATTTCACTTGGAATAATACTATTTAAATGGCATATGAAGTGGTGAAGCTGTTGTGTAAATTATGTATGAATTATGTATGGAAAAAAAATATGCTGTTAAATAATAATAAAGTACAACATCAGAACCCACCCCGCCAAAAAATAAAATAAATAAAGATTGTGAAAGGGGAAAACCGTGCAGCATTTTGATGCTAAATCATGATACTGGGTTCCCAAATTCATATCTCAAATTATTGTTCATCTTTTTCTATCTGGAGTGATAGCCTAATGTGGTAAACAGGTGTTTAAATTTTTCAATACTGATGGGCATTTTTCCAGACCTCTATGTTTTATCTCTCAGATATCTTCAGATGCCACCTGTTCTATGGTCATGTGCTATGTGAAATATCTAATAAAGTACATGCTACTGCCATGTGCCTATGCAATCAAAACAACAATCTTTGCATACAGGTTCATATTGATGTATTATTCAATAACAACAATATTGTTCGAAATATCGATTTAAACATGACACTATATTTTTAAAAACGGATATTTTTGAAAACTGTATCAGATTTCATTTTTTTAACAAAGGGTAGGCATCACTGATCAATATGGATCTACACCCTCTGTTGTCCCAGAGCCTAGGTCTTTATTCAAACTAAGAAACTAAAGTCTTTTTTAGTCACCCACCTTGTGACTCATGTTGACATGTGAATGCACATACTGCGGGACATTAAACCGTTTGTGAAAGGAGGCTAGGTGTGGCGAACATGGTCTTGCGGGAGCTGACATTGTTGCGAACCTTGTTTCTGTGTCAAGCGAGTGGGTGGGATGGATGCCTCTCCTGCCATTGAGCCCGGTCCCACTGTGTCCTCGTCTCTCCGCGCGCCAGCCAATCAAAATCTGGGGTCTCCCAGCCGTGGACTCTCGCCTCCCCGTCTAAATTACACAGGTCTGACCTTTCGCTTCCTGTTAAGAAAAAAAGTGCCCTCGCATTCACGGGTGTGAGGCTGAGGAAGTGCCTCTAGCAGAATCACTTCCAAATTTATGGGCCGCTATTCACGTCCGCCATCAAACTGCAGCCCTTTACACCTCTGAAGGGGGGCTGCACGCCAAATGTAACCCAACCCGTGTGGCAGTAATAAACTGTCAAAAGAGTAAATCCCCAAACAGTCAAACTATTTCCTACCCACACACACACACACACACACACACACACATACACACACACGTATATGTACAGAGAGAGAGAGAGAGAGAAGAGAGAGGGATACAGAGCAAGGATAAGATAGAGGTAGATTGATATATTGATAGAAATATATATTGATGTATAGTTATGTAGATATATAGATAGATATATACACACACAAAGAAGGTAACCGATTCTCAGAGAGCATTGAGCATCAGGATAATTGACTGAACTATTGTGTGGTTTTGAATGGGGTGGTTACCCAAGAAGCCTCATGTCAGTCTATGTACATTTGCTTTGAAGGTGGCAGGCACAAAAGGACAGCTCCGGTAAGAACAAAGCCTGCAAGACTGCCGTGGCCCCCTCTCTCTTCTCTTTCATGGTGGGCAGAAAGACAAATGGATGAGACAGCACAACGGTGATGGGCAGGTACTTCCTCCCGTTCACTGGCCACGAAGATCGAAATTGCATCCAATAGGAATCATGGCACAATTACTGCATTAACATAGAGCATTTATTTTATTGAAAGTAGGTTTATGTTCCTATTCAACTAGGTCGTGTTTATTCTTCTTATAAGAACAGTACCTAGCATTTAGTCCCATTTCCTCTCATTATTCGGGACCCAGAAGTCAACCAGTTGCAGACATGCCTATGTCGTCATCGTGGGAAATTGTTCACATCTTTGCATTGATCCACTTTACAAGACCACTGCCATTAAAGTCCCTTCTCCTTATGAGCTCACAAAGCATATTCTCTAAAAAGTTTACAAATCAGTTGAGTAGAATAGATATCATTTGAGTTTTTTCGTATGGTTGGACAGGTATGAATGTAATATTTGCGACACATCAAGCAGCACAACAGATTGTAGACTTAGAAAGTCAGCACCCCATTAATGCATTATTCAAATCACTTATTCATCGGATCAAGTGGCAGTTTCTATTATTTTCCCTCCCTGCCTAGATAGCAATCTTTCAGGAAGAAAACAAAGCTTTACTCATATCTCTTTGTATCCACAGGTGTATGCCTGTCCTGGTGCAGGCACTGTATACTGACCCCCTTTAACATGAATATTTCATACTGACACTTACAGGTGAGCTCTCATGGGGACTTTGACAGGTGTTGTGTGGTTGACGTCTGCATGCCTTGAACTTGAGTGTGGTCACCAATTTCAGTGCGGGTGCCCTGGTGGAGACACCTGACGCTCCCACTCAGGCAGTCCAGAGCTGGTTACTGTCAAAAAAATGTTGTATGAGGATTATGGTGTGACAGGAAGGAGAATCCCACCCTGGTACAAAGGCTAGGCTATACAGTAGCTACCGGCTTTCCTCTCTCCCTCCCCATGCGTTCTGCTCTCCTTCTCTCTTCATCCATTTCCATTTGCCTCCCTTGTCTACATGCCCTTTTCTCCCCTCTGTACCTCTCCCTACAACTCTACTCAACTATTTATCTTAGCCTCTTCCTCCGTCCTGTAGCAGCTGGGATGTACGGCCCAGTTTTGGCTTTTGTTTGGAATCCCCAGAGTCCTAGTTTTTCCTGGTTCCTTGAACCCCCCATATCTCATGAAACATTCAGGGAAAACTCTTCTCAGAGGAAGAGCCTAAGAATATGCATGTTTCTGAGTCAAAGTATTTATTTATTTCCTTGCCTGTTTCTAATTAACTTATTTTGTCAGTATAGATATGTGTGTGGTGGAACAAAAACAAACATTAATACAAGGAAACAAGGTGTTGAGTTACAATACCCATCATTTTACACAATATAAAATGATGGGTATTTACACAGATTCTAACCATTTAATTCTGATATAGAACAATTAAGGTTAATTAGTGCAGTTGTGGCTCATGAACTGAAGGTCTTTAATAATTTTCTGTTAAATGCACACCTACACAATTGTGGACCTGGTGTATTTGAAATGAGTGCAGTAGGATTTTTTGGTGATCAAAATACAAAGATATGAATTTAGACATATTTGAGGACAATTTCAATGTGTTAACAATTACAGTAATAGATTCCACATTCCCCTGTCAGCCAGTTAGGTTGTTGTCAGGAACTCTTCAGCCTCCCTGCGTGTTTGTACATTCGTCCTTGATAAACATATTTGTTTTCTATCAGCATTACCTACAGCTCCTATTGTTTCAGAACGCTCTGGTTATCCGCAAAACGTTATGTTTCATCAACATTTACCACTCTCCCGATTCTGAAACCGATATTCCATACTTTCATTTTCAAAAAGCTACGATCAAAATGTAAGAAGATGCGACAGGTGAAACTGTACTTAAATGCACTTGCTGTAATGTTGGTATTATTCAGTGGCGAGCAACTTCTCGAAATCTTTTGCAGTGTTTGTGTCGTTACGCCAGAAGGAGAGGCAAGGCAAGGTTCTGCTTTTATTTTTCACAATGCCTTTCTGAATATTTAATGAGAGTGAAACTTCAACTCAACTTGTTTCCCAGCTGTCTGTTAAAACACTTGTTTGTGAGACCTCTTAGAGAAGACCAGTGCCACGGGCTACAATTAGGGAGAGTTGTGGAGAGGATGAGAGTGATTATGTGAGGCTGAGCCTATGGTTATCATTTTGGACAATGTGTTATATTTAATTATGTAAAATAATTGACTACCTACAGCTAGCTACATAATAACTACAGTTATATATGACATCAATGTAGGCTATACGTTATATCAACACTTTTTGATTGTTTACGTGTCGGTAGAATTCAACCTTTATGTTTATAATGAAGCATGTATGCGCTAGGTTATTATTTAGCTTCGGTGCGGAACTTTGTTTGATTTGAAATTCGCTAAATGACTTGCTTTCAAGTAGGATTCGTAGGGTGTATATAGAGGAATTCAGCTAATTTTAAAGTAATTTAATCCGCATTTACAGGGTGTGGGTTTCGTTTGCAGGGAGCATGACCAAGGCTCACTTCTTTCAGTTTAATTGCATTTATTTATTTCATGCTTTCACTGAAATAGACACGATTCGACAGCACTAAACTGATATATAACAGTAGGGTGGGTCTTTTCTCTCTCTCTCTCTCGATGCAAACTCGAAAAATAAACAATATTACGGCCAATTGCGATTTGGCAGAAACATGGTGATATCTGGAATAATTTGTGAAGCATTTAAACAGATGCAGATATGTAAATACGGTGCATTGAAATGTAACTAATAACTGTCGTTACTCTATAGATATGAGACGAAACGTAGCCTACCTTATTCTCGAGTTTCTGTTTCTGTTTATTTTTGCTGCTAAAATAACCTAATAAATATTAACATATAATATATAATGTAGACTATTTATTTTAAGATGCTATAGCATAATAGTTTATCTGGAATTTAGAAAGAGTAAATGTACCACTTTTTTTGTTAATTTTCCGCTGTAATTCGTGAATGCGCTGACAATCACCACAATTATCCGCTGGTAACCGGTAAATTCACACTTTCTACCTCTTCAAGATTATGTGGTTACAGAATGTCCTCTTATGGAACCTGCACAACTGCGTTTTCAATTATGTATTTTTTAGAACTTCAGAGCAACAGTAGTAAGCATTTTTTTGGCCGTACAAATTCTAATATCATAACTCATTATTTTTAAATGCGGGGAATCTCTGGGAACATGGACAGACGCAAGGTTGTAGGTGCTGAGTCTGAAGTGCAAGTAGGCTACTGTAAAATAGCTCATGCACCGTAACTTGAAATTCGATAAATTACCTGGTTTCGAGAGTCTCGTGAGTCAAGCTGGTACAGATGGGTGTTCCGATGATAAAAATAATAGTGTAAGGACACATTTCTGTAAATTATTAAACACCACTATGCGTACACACACATAATATTGGCTATCATTCCCCGCCTTAATCTAGAGAGCCGACCACAGACATCGCGAGTGATTGGTTAAAACCTGGGGGTGGAGACACCAGTGGCAGGTACACATAGTCCCTCTCATAAATAATTCCTTATTTATTATTACACAACATTTGCAATGAAATCGGACTGCACACACAACAGAAGCTTTGTACCAGGACTAGCAGTACAGAAAAAAAATTGTATTATTCAATATGAATATGAATATGAATATGAATGAGTAGGTAGCCTTAAAATGAAACCCTATGGTGTGAGCTGCTTTCAGCAATTAATCTATAAACTTGTGAAAAAAATCACCAGGATATCGTATATCGGATATTTAATTTCACATTGTCACATAACATAGCTTACATAAGTCAACAACGAGACGAGTAAATGAATGGAATTACTAACCGGTACCTGTACATAGATAGCTATTGGAATAATTTCGCCTGAAATAAATTAGCTGAAATAAATTAACTAGCCTATATTCTCAGATGAATCTAGGATAACCACTTGTCAACAAAACCAAATGAGTAGGTCTATGAATGAATTGGTTGTTATTCATTGTGTTGAATATGTTACTGATGTTATATGATGTGAGATTACATTATTTATCATATGTTCTTTAGTATGTATCATCATCATCATCTCGCTCTCTCTCTCTCTCTCTGTGTGTGTGTGTGTGTGTGTGTGTGTGTGTGTGTGTGTGTGTGTGTGTGTGTGTGTGTGTGTGTGTGTGTGTGTGTGTGTGTGTGCATGTGCGCCTGTGCATGTGCGCGCGCGTGTGCTTTCAGTCTCTTCAGAAAGACTGGCAGGCTTACTTAGCAAGTGTGGTCTTTCCAGAAGCAAGTCCTGAGGGACATAGCTCACGGTGAGTGGAGGGGACCCGCGCGCTCACCAGCTGACAGCGCGTGCTTCAATAAAGACACCGAACACCTAGAGCTGCAGCCCTGCCAGCTATTGTCCACAAATTAATACACACTCCATTTACCGTTTTCTCTGCTATCCGACAAAAATGTACTTTTTCTAGAGCAAAGGTTTACTATTAGGCAATATATTAAGCTATGTACTACCAGCAACACATTTTTTGTGTAACATTCCTTATTTAAACCATTGAGATTAAATCATTTGTACTATAAGAAACTTGCAAAATATTTGTTACTCCAAGAAGGTTGTATCATTTTCAAACCATCATGAAACATTTTCTCTCCCTCTTTCCAAAAACAAAAAGCCCCAAATTACCAAATATAATGAACCCCTCTGAATAGAATGCAGTGTTTACGCTATAAATAAGATGGCTAAAAACACAAGTAAAATATAGCTATTGTTTATATGTTTCCCTGACTGCCTGCGTCATTGAAGTTTGAAAGTGCGGCAGTCATCCGTCCTGATAAAGAGCCAGAAGTAGTGCGCACCACCATATGGAGAGCGAGCGTTGTAATGGGGACCGGTTCCAAACTCCGCTCGGCATTCATTTGATTAAATAGAGATATGCAGCTATGTTACCGATTGTTGGGTGTATTTAGAGACCCCCGTAGCTTCGTCGTTGTTAATGGTTAAAATCAATCCGTAAATTGTTTCTACGTAATATGTGTGCGTAAAGTCGGGGGCCTGTGTCTAGATTGAAAATATTAATATGTTGTCCTCTAGGTAGGCTATTTTCATGGTAAATCCAATATCTCGGGACGGTTTCAAGGTTGCTTCTTAGTTCAGATGATGACAAATATTAAGTTATGTTTAACAGACTATTGACGAGTTTTGTAACCATGAAGCCAGGAACTTTGAACGTAATGATTATTGCGAAGAGCTATTAGGCTATCTGTCTTGATAGGTTAGGCTACTGAAGAATATTTACGCTTAAGAAACGAAGCTCCATGGAACACCAAAATATACTGAAGCAACAAATGTTGTAGATTGCACCAAATCAAACAAATGTAGTTTTCCATTGGAGGAAAACTGATAAGTAAATATTATTATTGTATCATATCAAATATTGGATTGATAAATGTTTGCTGGAATGGCAAAACGAAACTCATTAATTCATAACTCTATCCTGGTAATCTTTCGCCACCTGTTGGGGCTAATAACATTTCAATGCTATTATTATTATTATTATTAGGCTATTTGTCGTTGATCCGATTTCACAAGACAACCCTGTTTAGAATATCACCTTAAGTGATAATAATCAGCTAATACGAAGCTAATTAGAAGAACAAATGTGAATATATCATTCCGAAATTACGTTTCATTGCATTACAATCTTTAAGCCGACGCTCATGATGTTCATGCATGAGAACATAGTGCATAAGTACAAAAGAAAAATGATTGACATGCTTAGAGTCAGTATAATATAATAATGTGTAGCTAAACCGAAATATAAAGTTGAGCCTAATGTCTCTTCGTGGTGTTAAAATAACAATACAATGCCCTTAACAATGCAACAATGTCCTTAATTGCTTCAAAATTCTGACTGAAATTGAAAACATAATTAATAACGAAGAAACAAATAATACAAAAATCAGGGACGTCTTAGTAGATTCAACTCAGTTTTGTTCCATAGACAAATTAAAGTCCTTGGGCTTTAACCGACTGACAACTGTCTGCTGAGATAATTGGATTGTAAATGATCATGGTCCCCCTGTAAGATGCACTTGATTTCTGCATTGTTTTGAACTAGCCTGACCATGCCCCTAGAGCACCTCAACGCGAGAGCGCGGGAAATGCTGCCAGACTCGAGGACATTGATCCTTGCCGCGTGCAGACCCCTAGGAAAGGAAACAAACGTTTTTTCACCTATCCATAAAACAGGCTACCGTATAGCTATAAAGAAAATCTACAACAACAACGACATAATAATAATAATAATAATAATAATAATAATAATAATAATAATAATAACAACAACAACAACAACAATAACGAGAACATTATTATTATTGTTGTTCTTGTTGTTGCTCTAATAGGCTTAATTAATTCAAGTCACAACAAGGTTGAAGAGATGCAAATGTAACATTTATCTACTGCTTTGAAAATGATTCTACCAATATAGAGGTGTGTGTCGAAAAGATGTGCATATGAATCATAACCTTGCAAGAAATCAGAAACAATTAGAGAAAATTAGCAACAATAATTACACTGGAAGAATTTGTTCATTTTTCATTTGCTCCTTTATTTTTTACAAATCAGTGAAAACTTAAGACAATGGCAAAATTGCTAGCTTTCAACAAATGTAATATTTCAATGTAAAAAAGCAGAACAAAAGCAAACACTCAGAAATAAATACTTCACCATCCCCTGCGAGTAAAAGCAAGAAACAAAATCTTCGCTTTACAAATAATCACAAAAACAATCAAAAACTAATGGCTATTTTAAATTATATGTATCAAATTGGCAGTACTACAATTATAACAATTTTTATTTCATAACATACTTTTGTCGTTTCTCAAGCCTCTGGCTCGTGTTTAAAGTGCACGCGTTAACTTTAGAAGTTGCAGACAAATTCATACAGGGACAAAGAAAAACAAAAAAACATAGACCATGAACAGTGTAAGGCAAATAAAAAGCAAATCATTCTATACATTAACAGATTCAGGCGATTTCTCGTGGAAGACAACTTTTTATAGGTAACATCTGAGAGCCCGTGGCAGTGCTGCGCGTGACAGTCGACATGGCAGAGGGGTCCTCTCAATGTCATCAAGAGAGGGATAATTCAATTGGCAGAGAAGAATTATCGAACAAAGTAGGCCTAACCTACATTGAAAAAATACACATAAAACATAGTTCTCAAACGTAGTGGTGTGACTTTGTAAGCAACATGTTTGAGTAGAGGGGATAAGCCCACTGTAGAAATGATTGAGATGAGACATGAAATCCCTATGGGAATCGGCGTTAGAAAGTATGGTGGCTGGTAAGTTTGAGTTCTGGGAGTTCATCTTCACTTTGTAGCTCCAGTTGTGTCTCGTCCGAGTCACTGAAGTGCGAGTGCGGGGAGAACTCTCCGTCACTACGGTTCGAACGAGGCGAGTCCTTGCTGTCCGTGGAGGCAGACTTCAGAGTCCCCGTGGGAGATAGCATCTCCTGTCCTATCAGCGCCGTGAAGGCTCCGTCCTCGTATGGGAATGGCATCGCGTTAAGCTGCACTGGGTACCCTGTGGCTGTTCCTCTCCGACAGGAGGAAGATGATGGTCCCCGAGGACTGCTGTCCCCATCATAAGCAGAGGCAGACCTGAGCTCGCATTTTGACGAATCCGCGGTTGCGCCCGGACCCTGCAACAGGTCCGATAGCGCATTAATGTAGATCTGCGCCATCTGCAGCGTCTCATACTTGGATAGCTTTTTGTCATTGTCGAAAGCCGGAATGACACTGCGCAGCTCGTCAAATGCATGATTCAGTCCGTGCATTCGCCGTCTCTCCCGCGCATTGGCCGCTACTCGCCTCTGTTTCTGCACCCCGTTCGCTGGTTTACTGGATGGAGCTCTCTGTCTGCCGTCTTCCGCTCCCACAACTCCCTTAAGTCGACACAGCTCGCGCACTTTGGCGGGGCCCTTGGTGCTCTTCCTGTAGCTAGAGCTGTGACCTGCAGAAGGGGACACGCCTTCCACACTGGAACCGGGCGAGTGCAGCAGGTAATCGGCGTGTGCCGCGCAGGTGCCAGGCTGCACAGGAGCCAGCCAGGCGCGTGGGTCGCTGCTGTCCATTAGTGCCAGACCTTGTGGGTACCCGCGCTGCTCCCCCCTCCCTAAGCTGGACTGCTGCCCCTCGAACGTGCTCATTTCTTTCGCATCCTTACTCCATCCCTCCACATTCATTCCATCCATTTTATAAAAATGTTTTGCGTGGATTGGAATCAAACAAAATAGGTATATAAAAACTTTTCCAAAAAGTATAAAAACTTTTGCTGTCCCACAGTTCTCCTTTTTCAGTTGCACCCGTTGCCTGTACTGGGTCGCGTGCAAGACCGCTTCTCTGGTGTCTGAAGGCGCTGCGTCCCTTTAAAAAGCGGCACGCGCCTGGGAGCCCCCCTTCTCACGCCGGTCGCGTGTCGCTTTGACCAATAAGAGCACTTGGGGCAGGCGCGTGCAGGCGACCAATGAGGAGCTGCACAGAGCCCGAGAGAGGTTATTATGCCCAAACTGTTTATGATAATGCCACAGTTAAGGGCTGTTTAACTGGGGTGTTATTCGCACAATGGGTCGTCCCACAGGACGCACGCACAGAGATACTAACTGGATTGCTAGGAATGTGGACTGAACGGACTTTAGTTTTCTGGCCACTGTGCATGTCCACCCACATCCAGCCAGTTGGTGCAGGCTATACTTGTGATACGAACATGTCCAAAACGACAGACAGAAGACTTCAAGCATCAATATAATTAAAGTGACAAGTTGTACCCAGTAACGCATTGTGAAATACAGTGCTCTGAAATATGAACATTGCACTGTTGTAACACTTTTTTAATTTGTGAAATTGGCAGTAATATCAGGCAAATGACAAAATAAAACATATTTATAGTTATCATAACTATATTTATTTATTTATTATCTCATATTTTCACATTTCCATATTCTTCATTTGTTGTTATTATTATTATTTTTTTGTTGTTGTTGTTGTTAATAATAATAATAATAATAATAATAATAATAATAATAATAATACATTAACTGACAAATGATTATTGTATCTTAAGTCGTGAGCATTGTTACAATTATTTTCTGCAAATTGTTTTTGGATTTGGATATTTGATCTATAACAGCACAGCAACCAAAACATATCTATTATTTCGTAGATAGGTCTACTTTAATATCCCAAATTAGATGTATAATTCCGTGTGACGTGTTGAGAAAAAGTGGATAAAACACACACGCCATCAAGTAATTTGACTTGTTTGGCCTGTTGAAAGGCAATCCCTTGGTTTTTAAACGTTTCGGATGTTATTAAAGCCTTACCACGATGCCACGGTCAGAATTACAACAGCACAATAACATATGTGCTCACCCAAAAGCAACTGTTTCTTTAAATGATAAGTACACATGAAGTGTTGCCGTTGATAAGGTGTGTTTACACGTCTCTTTAGGTTGATCTTGACTCGATATGAAAACTTGTTGGGACCCTGCATTAGCTGCTACAAGCTACAACAAGGTAGGCTACTTCACCTCAGTTACTCAAACACAGAGACAGATAAATTAGTGACAGAACGTGTCAAATTGAATGGGGCCTCAGTAACCAGCAAATCAATAATACAAATGAAAATCCTCCTTGTTCTTGATTTCAGGGAAGGCTGTAAAAGGGCCTGAATGAAGAACTCGGCTCCTGTGGTTCGTGCTCATTGTCAATTCAACGCTTTTCTATTCTAATGAATGCTCCAGCCATCTTGAGTTTCATTTTCTTTTGTAAAAATTCTAAACCTTTTGATCCAACTTAAGGAACGCCCTGTTTGTAAGAGAGCTTCACAGGGATCGGAAACGTGATATGGAAACGCGGCAGCGCTTTTACTATCACGTGCAGTGCCACAGCGTAGCGAAAGTGTAGAGGAAATGTCTAGCCAAGACTGCGCTGCCGGTCACACTTGTCCGCCTGCACACCATGCCTGTTTTGTATTATTATCATCTTTTGCGACTGCTGATTCCTCTTAATATCCACACTTTAGGAATGCATTAATGAATATTTTGCCCAAAACACACAAGTATTCCGCTACTGCAATGGCGTGATATTCCAACTATTACAAAAAGTTCATGAAACAAGGGGGAAAATATATTTAAAATAATGGAGCATAGATATTATATCATTATATCAATAAATTAGGCCCCTCACCCATTTCAAATATATTATTATATCATAATTTATATTATATAAAATTATATTACATTAAATGATTTTCACATGTCAATGAACCATAACATGAGGGAGATAATGCGCTCTTTATCCTACTCAACCCAGTCACATAAAATAGCCTGAGGAATATCTGCGGAAATTTGGTGCTAGACTTTATTTTCCTATGCTGTGCATGTCTCATTTCTTTTATTTTTGGAACATAACATTATTAGGAACCTAGACTATATCCACTCCTACTTCTACCGCTATTACAAATCACACTACTACTTCTACTACTACTACTACTACTACTACTACTACTACTACTACTACTACTACTACTAATAATAATAATAATAATAAAAACATGTTGTATTTCTAATTTAATTTGACAAATATTTTCCGATTAAAATGTAATTACTCAACATAATTCCCAGTCAATGAGGCAAAAAGTTAATGGAGAACATCTAACATCTATGCTTAGCGCATTTCAGAGGTGAGTGAGCTATATTCTGATATCCAGCAAGTTCTTCATCTGGGAGAAAAGGGGTGCGGAAAACTTTTCAGATTTTTACGCTACACAACTGCACAGTTATGCGCAGAACCAATTCAAATTGTCGTACTGTGATAAATGTATCTCAAAGACAACCCAGGGAGAATTTTACAGTGAAAGGTTTTACCCTCCATGTATTTGTTAAAAAAGTCGCCGTATTTGTTTTTATCGTTATGAGAACATTTATTAAAATCTAACTATTATTTGAGTGTAAAATATCACAATCTAAAATAAAAAGACTCGACACGGAGGACACATCGTATGTTAGGCTAAAACATGATTGAAATAAACCATTAAATAATTCAGAATCTCATTCCAACTATTTCTGACGAAAAATGACATTAATCTTTTCTCCTTTTATTCATGAATTCATAAGACGAGAGGGATCTGGGACTGGCGCCTGGGTCCGTCTCCCCACCTACGAGTGGCCGTCCAGTCGGGCTGAGTGTCTTGGAATAGTCCCTTAAAGCAAACAACAGGTTGGATATTGTAGCTGCTGATTATTAAAATGTCGTTCGCACAATGGTGACTCTATGTTCCATTCGACACGCTTGAAGAACTCTTTGGAAAATGTGCACAATTTGGGTCCCGATGGGGGCTTCCAGCGTGATCCAGTCTGCATACTGCTAATTTCATTCTTGTCTCCGGGGAAACCGACAGCGTTTGGGAGTGGAGGTTAGTAATAATAATAATAATAATAATAATAATAATAATAATAATAATAAAAGAAGAAGAAGAAAAAGAAGAATCTGACTCTAAGAATGTTCTCATATTCATATGAGCTGGGTCGTGCAGGGTCATTTTAGAGAGGGTAATCAAGAGGAAGTAACTCCAAAACACGTTTTGCACAGGCGGTGTAATTCCGGGGTCTACAAACAAAACCTTATCGAGGGAAGATTGTGAGCTGGGATTGGGATCTGGAGGACCGCGCGAACACGCCAACGGTGTATTTTTTTCATGATTTTGACAGTTTCTTAAATAACTCTTGTACTCTTTTACAAAGGAGCTTGATAATTTACTTATCTGTAGTTACGTGTGAACCAGGTAGCTGTACAATTTTTTTAATTGTTTGCGTTCGTGGTAAGCATATTTATTGATGTGGCATTCAAAGTGAGTTTGCAATGTGTTGTAAACTTTATAAATAACGTTAACCTATTGTCGTTAGTACTAGGCTATGCTACCCTATTGCCCATTATCCCACATTCCCCAACTGAATCGTTTCGGACTGAGTTGTTTTACCCCATGAACATACCTGGATATTGCCCATTGAAAGAGAACGGCAATATAGGCTACAGTCCCACGGACACGAATTAATTGGTACTCCTGCTGCTAAAACCAAAAGATGCAGTTCCTTAAATAAAACCAAAGGAAAAGAAAGATATAAAGAAGCGACATTGATTACAATAACATTTTCTCTCTCCCCCTCACTCTCTCTCACACTCACACACACACATAGGCTACACAAATATTTCGAATTAAACTATTACTTTAAATTAAGATTAATAGATTTTTTTCGTTGATTCGTAATACAAATGAGCCGGTGATGATGGTAATGCTGATGGTCAGAATGATAATTACGTTAAATAAAAAACAATATATGCGGCGACAATTGTAGTGAAATAGCGCCACCTCATGGATTTTAGTTGCAACCTCTGGTTACAAATCAGTATGCACAGAAAGCAATTGTCAGCAATAGTTACACGATAAAAAACTGAGTTTGGTTCGAGCTTTGAGCTCAAACGCAGGAGGAGGTACGGCCATTAAAGTGCCAGAAAAAATCAGTAAAGGTATTGCGCTTACTCTAGAAAACATACTTTATTCTAGTAAGATAACATGATGCCAGTACTGGTTTAAGTACAGTTGGCACTGATAAAACCCGACTGCTTGCTTAGTTCAAGTACAAATTAAAGACATTTGTTGCACGAAGTCTTGTCCAATTCGAAAAACTCAGTGACAGACTGTGTGTGCAGTTTAGTTTACAAACAAAATGTGCATACGTTTCATATGGACTGGTTAAAATAATTGCAAATATATAGAATATTCTTTGCCACGTTACACACAGGGTAATTGGAAGTAGTCTTTTTGCATATCTCTACTAAGAGATGTTGTCCAAGTGCAGAATGAGCCATAGTAGCTACAGTGCCCCCTGGAGCAGTTAGGGGATCATGTGCATTGCTCAAAGGTACTTCAGTAGTGAATTAGCATCCCTCTGGTTTCCAGTTCATAGTTTTTTTGTTTGGCCTTCGTACCCTTCACCCCTAACCCTCCGCTTGGCATCCCGTGTCGCTAACCACTGAGCCACCGCCCCACACTATTATGTTGTAATATACATATAGTTAGTGGAACAGAGAAATGTGTTAGAAGAAAAGCAGTTTAGAAAAATACTGTATAGAAGTGTAGTTAACCCACTTTCACCATTAAGATGTTGTGACTAAGAATTCGTTATTTATTTATATTTATTCAAACAACTAGGGTACTGCCTAAAAGTAGGTTCAGTAGTATTATGCGGTTTTCGGCATTGCATAGCCTACTCCTTTCGCTTTTCTGATTTTTGCAAACATTTTTATTGAGTACTCGTTGTGTCACGTTGATTATTCATGAGAAACGGAAACAAGCCCGAGGTACATTTGAGGTAAGTCATTCGATCGTAATTTTACGTCAATCAGTGCATACCTATTAATCGTTGTAGTTTTCTAGCATTTTCGGGTCTTTTTCCCCTTTGTGCTCTCCTTACTCATTCCAACCCCAAACTGCAATTTAAGTTTTTGCTGGGAAAAAAACAGGGCCGCCTTCCTATCCTGTATACAATTTTATAGAACATGGCGTTGCTCTTCAGCTGACAGTTCCATTGTCGATATGTGCAGAGGCAAGCTGTAGAAAAATAACATTCCATCCATTCATACAATTGTTGAATAAAGTTTACACCATTATTTAAAAAAGGGTATCCTAAACATTAAAATGCACACACATATTCGACAACCATACATGCAGCCCAGCCCAATCCAACAGTGAAGGCTACAACTTCACAATGACTGTAGAAAAAACTACGAATTGTAGGCTAATTGTCACAAATATTGGCCATTGTATTCAGACGGAATTTACAATACACAAGGAAGTAAATATTTTTGAACCAAACATGGAGCTCAAAGACAACACAAACATACCACTGTAGAAAACAAGTTTATTAGACAAATTATACACAGAAAGCTTTGCCACTTGTAACAGGGGCCTCAGTTTGTTCCATTTGAATAATATGCAACACATACAACAAAATAGGCCTATATTAAATACTGTACATTGTAATCAGTTGAAAATTATCAAGTAATCCTGTATGTTCTATGTATGAAATTAAAATGTTACAGGCATAGCAAGTTTTAAGCATGCTTCTTTTTAAGAACTTGCCTCCTCCATAAATCATCGAACCAAACTGAAATCAAGATCAAATGAAATGGCCTTTCTGTAGAAGAGAATGGGGGAAATTGTCAGTGAAGTGGGATGGCTGCTAAATCAACGCTAGGCTTATATGGTTCTCTTTAAAAATCCCATCAAAATTAGCATCAACATGTAAAATGTACATTTTTTAAATAATGTCTTCATTTATACTAAAGCAATTTGAAAATGTTGGCTGTTTCCTATTGTCATTCAATAGCCATAGCTTAAGAAAAGAACATCTAGAATGCTTGCATCAAACACTGTCGCTGTTCTCTACGCACAACATTGCGATTTAGTCTTAAGATAACGAACTGAAAGCTCATTCTAAACAACTAACATTATTAAATATTAATACAGTGTTAGTGAAAAGGTTTGGTTGCTCTTTTTTCATCAAAATGTGTTTTCATATTTTTTCCACTGCACCTTAATGGCCTTGTTTAAACAATTGGCACTTAGAAAACGTTAGATAAACATTACCCTAAACATTTAAGAAATAAAATAAAGACATTTCAAAAAGAGTTCCTAAAGGATTGCTGTAATCTCCCTGTTTCAAATGGCATGATGATGCGTTGATTGTGGACTCACTCTTCATTGGACGGCCACTGTAGGGCTGGCAGAGACAAACCTCCTGGGCCAATCAGGAGCTAACACCCTCCTTTAACACTCCAGTACTATTCCTTGCCTTACCTTGCTGTTTATGAATATGTTGTGACTCATACACATCAGGTGGCCTTTAGAATAAAACCTAAAAAAACATTAGACTTTTGACCTTAGTCATAACTAGAAAGAAGAAAAGAAAACAGCAGTAATGACCCATGATGTGAATCAGAATAACAGGATAGAAGTCCAAATTTCCATTTCAAACCAGAAGAGAAAAAACAAGTAGACACCTCAGCACAATGTATTTTTTTTTAAACTTTCTGACCAAACACATTCCACGCATTAAGATTTGTTATATTCAAAACAAATTCAATTAAAGACATACAGTAGCCTTAGCTGCAGTTAAAGTCCTCTTTCTTGTGGTTGTCTTTTTTTTTTTTTGTCTTTCATCTATTTTTGTCCTTCCTCAGAGCCTCTTGTCTTAAGTGTTTGATTTGAGGCTCCCACCTTGAAATAGCCAGCACTATACAAGTGAGAAAATATCAGAATTACATACAATCACATATAGGTATGCGGGGCACTGGTACAGTGCAGTAGAATCGATTGGCTGAGTCTTGTGTGCATCATGGTGGAGACCCTGGCTGGGACTGTCAGCTCAGCTATCAGAGGACAGCAATCTTGCACCAGACGACGCTTTTTGTTTTTCGGCCTGAAGCAACGCCGAGCAGCAGAAGAGCACTCAGCGTGACGCAAGATCCAGTGAACGAGAAGGACGGATCGCCAAAGTAAACCTCGAGTTATTGCAGGTACGGTACCGTGGATCAACGTCGAGAGGGCAGCTTTGTTTTTGCTTTTTCTTTGTCTTCTGTGAAACAGTTACGCCCCGTGTACCGTCTGTCGCGACGATCGGTCTCCTCTTCAGAAAAGCGGCTGTCGAAGGGGCATAAAACCGAAATAAAACTCATCCCTTCCACGCGGCGAAAAAAATATATCGATAATATCTTGACGACGACGACGACAAAGCAACGGAAAAAAAGGTGAAGCACCCTACTCCTCTCTCCTCTTAGTTCAAGAAGGACGAGCGCCCCCCCGCCAAAGCAACGAAAAAAAACGAAAAAAAGAAGAAAACTCCAAAAAGATTTCTATGTACATATATATTCTGTGTGTGTGTGTGTGTATGTGTCTGCGCATGGGTGTGTGAGTGAGTGCATGTGTGTGTGTGTGATGTTTCTCGCCCATGGCGGATCTTATATGGAAGTGCCCCGATCGGGGTCGTTGCCGTAGCCGAAGCTGGGTGCGGGGGTGGGTTGGTACGGTATGGTGGACATTGTCTTGATGGGGCTGCGGAAGAAGCCACCGTTGGGGGCGCGCTGCCGGAAGGGCCCCCCAGTCCGGTGGTCCTGAACCGCCCCGAAGGTGAAGCCCGCCGCGGCTTTGGCGGAGAGGCTGCGGCTGAGCGTCTGGATCTGCTCCGGGATGAAGGTCGTGGTGGTGATGTGCGTGTTGCGGAAGTCGCTGATCTGCTCCAGGGCCTGGCGTGCGGCCGGTAGGGAGTCCATGTCCAGGGGCGTCAGGTCGATGGAGGAGGTGGAGAACTGCTTGTGGGGGCTGTCGTCCTCGGTGCACAGGCTGTTCACCCTCCGGTGGAGGTGCTCCAGGTCGATCTCTTTGTCATCCTGCCGGGCCAGGGGTGGGGTGGGGGGCAGGGGGAGAGGAAGGAGCACGTGAGGGAAGAGGGAGGTTGTTACAGGAAGAACAAGGGTAAGAGAGGAAAGGGGAAAGACGGGAGGGGGGATCGACGGGAGAGTGAAAAGCAGTGGGGAGAGAAAAAGGGGGGGAAAAAGGTTTGTGAGGTGGGAACGGGGATTTGTGGGGAAATTTGTGGGGAACAACAGGGACACATAAGGGGGAAAGTATGGAGGGAGGGTGAGAGAGAAATGTAATGAGGTGATGAGAGGGAGTAAGGGACGGAGTGGGGTACAGATGGGGATGGAGTGTAGGGGAGGTGAGGAGAGAGGGACAAAGGAGGAGGGGAAGAGAGACGCAGACTGAGCTGCCTTCAGGAAAACACAAACGGACACAATCTGACATGGGGCAGATAATCTGTGTGTCTGCACTTAAACCCCAATACTACAAGGCAAAGCTTGGCTGGCCCTCTTCCAGAGGTGCAGTTAACACACATAAATGCCAACACTTAAAATAATAATAGCATTTACCACTACCCTGTTAATGAATGTACTGTAAATTGTAATTATTGGGCATATTTTCCAAGATTATATGTGCAAGTGTTTACATTTACATGTTTACAATTAAAGTTCACTGATGTAAAGCCCATTGTGTATCAAATACTGTATTCAAGGACTCTGGGAGGGGATGTGAACATAGTGTTTTCTCCCCTTGGACTGCTGGTAGTGACAGTTAAATGACCGTAACATTGCTGAATCAGACAGTAAGTAATGCACATTCACATAAGAAATACAGTGTCCCATATGGCTCAAACACAGTTTCCAAGGTTTGCAGTCAGAGTGGAGGGGGTCTCATGCTTGTGCCAGTTCAGGGGTTTCAACAAGGGGGTGCTTCGTTCGACAGGGGGACACAAAGTGCTCTCTCCACCCTGACAGTGGAACCCCCCCCCGCCAAGGGGGCGCAGAACCACTGACCATGAGGAGGGGGCTGTCTCCGTGACGGTGGTGCAGGGGCACGGTTCACCATGGTAACCGTCTCTCAAAGGGGAAGGGGGCAGGAGGGAGTGCTGTTTGCGGGGACCTGGCCTCACACAACACAGAGGGGAGCGAAGGGTAGTTAAAGGGAGGGGGTGTAGAGGGGTGGTAGAAGTGAGGAAAGTTAGAGAGAAAGTAACAAGGAGACAAATCAGTCGGTCAACAGCAAGAAATGGCTGACCTAGGGAGAGTTTTTTTGATTGTCTTCCATGTTCATTTAAAACAGCAAAAGAGGGATAGCGGAGGAATAAAAGCAGCATAAACATGAGATGAGGAGACCGACCACTTCATTTCAGGGCCCCTACAGTTTTAAGAGGGTGCTTGGCAGCACATGTTAACCCATATGCAGAGCATCACCTCGAGGTTACACACTAGTACCAATGACTGCTTACAGGTTTAAGACAAACAGAGAAATTCCCCAGTTTTCTATACAGCGCATAGCGCATTGGAAAGGGTTTGCACCTTTGACTGGTGCGGGAACAGTTAAGTGTCCCCCAGTAAGGCCAGTGATGGTGATGTTGCCCTTGAGCCATTAACAAGAGAAGCCTACAGTTCAGAGCTCAGAAAATGCTGCCCACTCCACTGAGCGCCATGTTGTCCTGAGAACTGAGCGACGATTACCGGTTCCGCTTACGGGGGACCGATCGCGGAAGTGACACAGACGGTCCTGCGGCATCGCCGGAGCGCTGCTGCATCCTGACTACGGTAGAGGTGACCCGCACAGTCGTCTCCACCAATGAGAGGCCTGCCGGTAGCTGGACTCGAAACTGGCATGGTTTGTGCCATTGTTGTACTTAGCAAGTCGAACACAGTAAATTAAGTACTGTGCTTGCTTTTATAATGGGAGTGTAAACACCGAGCAGATGGTTCCACTAGGAAAAAGCAAGCAAGCAGAAGGCGAGGCATCCATCTCGATTTGGCGCAAACAAGCCAGCTGCCAGGGGAGCGCAAGCACCGCACTCACCCCTGAAAGGCGCTGGCTGCTGTAGAGAGCTAATGAGGGAGTCCCCCACGTCACCGTTTCCAGCTATGTTCACAGGAACGGCGGTGGGAAGTGGGGGGTGTAATTGATGCTAACCGAAAGGGATTTGTCACACACGACCCTGCGTACGCCTCCTTTTCTTCCGTCTGCGGCATTGATCTGCACATAAAACGTGGCGCTTTCTCATTCGGAGGAACACGATGATGTGTGGCGCCACTCGTCTAGCTCTGCTCGAGTGCTGTGTGGAAAACAGCCTCTCCTGCAGACACAGGGGCCGCAAGTCAGGGTAATCAGGTGTTGCTTCTGTGGAGGAGGCACTGGCCTCCAGCGTGGAGGGCTGTGGGTTCAAATCCCATTTGTGGGTTAGAAACCCATTTGGAATGCTTCTTTTGATATTTAAGCTTAAACCACTACATCACAGCTGTGTAAGCAATGCACAGCAATACGGTAGAATCTGTCTGATTAAGTCACATAATATGAATGATATAAGTCAGTGAAATGTGTCAACACCAACTTATTCTCAATTTATGTGTCTGTTCAGGACACATTATTGTAAAGGAATGACTGAAATGCTAAACAGTATGCGAATGTTGTGTCTGCCCTCAAAATTATTGACTTATATTGATGATAGGCCTGTGCGAATGAATGACATCACATCCTGTCCTCCAATCACGCGTTTCAATCGCGACTCACAGTTGCACCAGTAACAGTGTTACTGTTCTGGTTTCATAAAGGCCTTGAAAAAATAAAGGAGCAAGCAGTCGTGTTGTTCTCCAAAACTGGGAGATGAGCCTCTATCAAGTCCACCACTGCATTTTTGCACTAGACTCCAGGCCCTGAAGTGAAAACAGAGAAAAGACTTAAGAAATTCTGGAGCAAAGGTGAAGTGGTTTATGGGAGCGAGGGGGCAGAGGCCGGGGGAGGGGTGGAGATGAGAGGGAAGACTGAAGCGGGAGGAGAGGCCCAGCATGCGGGCTGTGTGGTGGAGGAAGGGGAGGGGCCCTGCAGATGAGGGCCTTGCATTTCAGTGTCACCTGAGAAGCTTTGTCTTGTCTGGCAATCATGCTATGTGCGTGTGTTTGTGTTTGTGTGTGTGTGTTCGAGAGAAAGTGAGAGGGAGAGCAGGTAGGTTGGAGGGCAGAGGAGAGAATTTAGAGAGGCAGGGGTGAGCAGAACAAAAGACAGCACAGTCATCACATAGAGGTCTGTGTTTTGTGTTGTTGTTTTTATCTGAAGGGCCAGATACCTGGAAGGGTGAGATGTAAAAATGGCATTTTGCATTGTTCTCCCACGCCCGCTTTTACCCAAATCCTCAACACAGAGTACTTATCTATAAAACAAAAAAGGAATGAAATCTTTCAGCCAGACAGTAAATCAGACACGATTTGACAGAATAAAACATCTTGAGGTCAGGAAGATGAGCAAAACAGACATTGCTTTGAAGCCATGTACCCCTCCCACTCAGTCAATTGCACTGTCACTAACAAGACCCAGGGACCCCGCTGGGCCTCATCTCCAGCGATCAGCCTCAAATATCAATTCCTGTTTTTTTAATTTCTTTGTTTTCTAAAAGATTGTGTGCTTTTCCCTCCTCCCAATTTGGAATGCCAAATCATCATCTTAAGCTGCACTCGCAACATCCTTCTCTGTAAATTTGGGAAAGCGTAGACAAGCGCTCGCTCTCACCTGCTTCTTTTCACACCTCAGTCTACGAATTGAGATTGCATAGACATGAGTCGGGGAAAGACACTTCATGCACTGTTATACCGGCAGACTGTGAGCGCCCGATGGACCATCGGGGGTCGCTGGTGTACGACGAGACACGGTCAACCTGGCCAACTGAATCCTTCCCTGGGTGACGCTACTGCCAATTGTGCGTCAATCTACTGGCCACAGTCGGCACTGGTGCGGTCTGGAGACTCGATACCAGTGATTCCTGCTTTTTATTTGCATTTCTTTTAACGTGGCAGCCGGAGACGACTGCAGCGCCTCGTTACGCCGTTTCGCGCCCGACTCTTCCGGAGCACGTACTCCAATAGTGCCCTGGCTTTTCTCTTCTGATTGCCTGCCGGGTGCTGTGGCAGAAGAAGTGTCGTTTGGTTCGGCGCAGGACTGAGCCGGGCGAGGCGGAGGGGAAACTCTCCTGTGACTGTCCCGTCAGACAGACTGTCTGGCGGATCGTTTAAGCCACGGCGGAGGCAGAGCGAAGCGACGGCGACAGTGAGATCACAGAGGAGCAGAGGGGTAAATGGGGACAAGCTAACACCATGGAGCATACTGTATACGTGTGTGCGGGAGACAGAGACAGAAAGGCAACTCGCTCCCTCTGCGCGCGACGTGTGCACGGCGAGCAGTGAGCGTCGGGAGGAAGAGGAGGACACTGCAATGGGGAAGCTGTGTGTGAGCTTCACAGGAGGAGCCTGTTTGAGGGATCAAAGCGAGTTTCGGTGCCTCGCTGACAGGCCGGCAACATCGCGCAGAACGAGCGAGATATGGAAACCCTGGCGAAGCCCCAGACGCGAAACTTAATGAGAAACAAATAAAGAAAACCTGAATTCAGTCTGACATTTCTGGGGCTTATAGAAATGAGCTATGATTTGGTTTTGGGGCTGGGATGGCATTTTCTGAGCTGGAAGTCAGCTCAATATTGTGAATATAAAGTGTGTCTTATTTTCTGCAAAGTGGAGCTTGAGCGAGGATGAGATGAGCAATTGAATTTTTCACTCAGCGTTATGTTTTAAGCTAAATTCCAACAAGAACATATATATTGCTTATTTATTAGCTGAGATTTAATGAAAAGTCAGCAACACAAACTAAATGTATGGGCCATACTGTCCATAGACACAGTATTGACAAATGTATAGATAAAAACTATGACATACTCACACTGCTGGGGTTGTGGAGATGAAACTATTTTCAACACATTTTGGAGCACTGGGTTGCATTCAAACAGATCCCAAACATGTGTGCATGTTTGTGTGTTTTTGTGTGTGCATGTGCATGCTGCATGTTTAGGTGTGTGAATGTGTGTGTTTATGTGTGTCAATGTATGTGTCTTTATTTTTATGTGGTTTTATTTGTGGAAGCTTGTGTGTACGTGTGTTTCTGTTTGTGTGTTCTGTAAATATATGTGTATGTGAGTGTGTTTGCTTATGTATGTGTGTGTGTGTGTGTGTGTTTATGTGTATGAATGTGTTTATGTGTATGTGAGGGTGTGTGCTTGTGTGTGTGTGTGTGTGTGCGTGTGTGTCTGAGTGCATGTTTATGTGTATGAATGTGTGTTTATTTGAGTGTGTGTGCTTGTGTGTGTGTATTTGCACTTGAGAATGTGTTCAATGTGAGTGTGTGAGTGAAGGGGGATGGGTTTAGTCATAGAGGGGGGGAGTGCTTCCATGTGCAGAGAGCCGTGCGTCCCACTGCAGTCACCTGCAGTGCATCACACCTGCTGGAGGTCTGGAATGATGCACTGGGCCCAGCCGGACCTCAATTCGCAGTAGCCTTGGTCACCGAGGGTGGGGTGGGATGGGATGTGGGTTTCCAGCAGGAAAAAAGAGTTCCCCAAGATTCCCCTTCTCCCTTTGAATAGGTTGTTGATGAGAGCCAATACAGCTTCCCGAAGATGACCTCACCTCTAATGTAAAAGAATGTCTCTGAGTTATTACGACTTTACACGTCATAATAAAGGCCAACAGAGAGCGTTCTGAATGAGACCATCTGGAAGATGCCAGTCTGTCAAGACTGCCCTGATATTAATTGCTTCTTTGAATGGAAGAACCAGTACCGTGACCAGTACTACTAATGATATAACTACTACTATTACTATTGCAAGATACTTCATACAACTACTGCTGCTAATTCTTCTACTACTACTACTACTATTGTCTACTAATATTTACGACTACAACTCATTGTCTTGTCATGAAGGTACTCTTCAGTCAAAGAAGGCGAGCTGCTCCCCTATGTAGGTGAAAATGGGGGGTGGTCTCAAAGCAGAGCAGCTACATGCTGTCTGTGCTGACAGATAAAAGCTGCTGCAATTGTGTGTGCGTGTGTGTGGGGAGGGGGTGCTGTGGAGGAGAACCGGGCCTAGCGGAGGCCAGGAGCAGGCCTCGCAGCGGACAACGCCTCGCTCCCTGATCAAAAGCACTTTGAGCTCCTTCGCGGATGAGTAATGAAAAATTCAATTTTTAAAACTTTAACTTCTGGCAGAGGCTTGTGCTGATACCAAGGTTTGGTTCAATTACCCATTAGGAGTCAGGGGGTCGGGATGGGTGTGTGATTGGGGTCTAGTTCTGTATTTGGGGAGAAGCGGTGGTGAGAAATGCACAAGAAAATAAGAAAATGACTTAAGCATTAAAAAAATAAAAAATAAATGATGTTCTTTCCTCTCTGGCTTGCTCATTGGGGATATTGGAGGATTTAATCTACCCAAGGCTTTCACTACCCATCAGCACCATACTGTTTTACATAAAATATAACTGGGACAATTAACATGTATGCACTAATGCAACTTACCTGCACACAAGCAAAAATGACCTCAAATGAACTCTAATTAAATTGACTTATCAACACCCACACAGTTGAATACCATTTTGAAATATAATTTTAATTGGAAATTTAAATTGAATTGCATGGTCTTTATTTTATCGGAAATTGCATTTTAATTGGAACGTAAATTGAATTGAAATTTGTTTACTTTATCATTGTTAGTGTTTTGCCTTTTAGAGTTATTTTATTTTTTCAAAATCCATTTATGTTAAATTGAAAATTCAAAGTAATATGTACTTCCATTGTCTTTACTTCCATTGTTTGCTTCCTCTTCCATTATTGAATTATTTCATTTTCGTTACTCCTACCCCACGTTTTCAGTCTGTTCATATCATTATATCATTTGATTTCTACAACCATATCATTTTTCATCTTTGCTAATATGTAGCTGTCACTATTATTTGATCAGTAATCACATGATTGTTCATTCTCCTTTGGGTGAAAATCATAATTGTCATGAGTGCCCTAGGATATACATTTGTGCATTTTCTTCAATAAATTTTATTCAGGCATGTCTCACTGGAGGTTACAATGCTTCATGCATACCTTCCATTTAGGGCAGGGGTGTAAAAGTAATGTCCTGAAAGGCCACAATTCAATTTAGGCCTTGGAAACAAGGTATGTGGAGTCTTTAGTCAGCCAATGGCTTAAATTAAGCACTAAAGTGTTTTAACGCACCAGAAACCAGGATACGTTGCGGCCCTCCAGGACTGGAGACTGGCGTCAAGGCTGAGGGTGGGCAAGGAGGGCTGTATTTTGTTTCTTAATTATCCCAATAATTTATGTGATCTGAAATTTTTGCTACTTTTCTTCATGAGGTCACAAATGAAAGCTGAAGACTGTTCTTGTGTCCCTACATTAAACGATTAACTGTGGTCTAATCTACAAGTGAACCAGCGTTGAAGTCAATACAGCTAATTCGTAAATTGAGCCAGGGTAGTTGGCGCTGAGTAACAAGGGAAGCCAGCAGACCCTTTGGCTCTTAAGGACCAAGGGTTGGTGACCCCTGCTCAAGATCAGAGGTGGGCAATTACATTTCTGGAGGACCGATGTATGCAAGTTTCTGTTTCCACCAATTACCCTAGCTCAGTTACCTAATTAGCTGTATACACCAATCACTGGTTCACTCATAAATTAGGCCATAGTAAACCATTTAGCTAAAATGTCTGATCACATAAATAATTGGGCTAAATAAATAATTAGAAGTGGAAGTTGGAAGTTGGCCCACCCCTGGTCTAGATTCTAGACTGACTTTGAAAAAGTGTGAGAAGAATGAAAAGGTGATGTGGGGCCAAGAGGCTTTTCTGCAGGGCAAATACCTCACAGTCTGATGCCTTCCACTATCCTGCACTGCTAGTAAGCCTCCCAAAGTTCAAGTCAGTTCAGGTCAAGTTTCCATGCTGCGTTTTTTTCTTTTAAGAACATTATGCTCCTATTCCCCAATATCTGCGGGTACTTTCTTTGTTGGACAATGTGACATCTGTGTCATAATAATCGCAAAAACAAATTGTTCACAAAAATAAAATGATGTTATGTGTACCCCTAGCAGTGCACCTCTTTTACGACTTTGTTTTTATACAAAACTGATGCTTGCATCTAATGACATTAAATAGGATGAACAGCCTGAACCCTGTGTGCTGAAAGCATCATAATGCCATAAATAATGGCATCGCTTTGTGATATAATTGGCACATTTGAAATCAAATCAGCGACATTTCTGTTTTTCTTTAACAAAATACGTGCAGTCCTGAACAAACCGAACAGCACATTATGATAACAAATTTATGCCCATATAAATGGGTGACTTTATAATAAATTCAAATCAGCCAGTCCACAAAAGACAACCCAAGTAGCTCTCGGGGTAGAAGCAGTCCAGTTACTCGCTGTTTTGAGTGCTGAGAATACTTAAGGCGCCATTCTCGTGGTTCTGAAGGTGTAAGTTCCTTCAGCCCCATTGAGCTCCTCAGCACTTCGTCGCCTCTTGCTCTGATGTTTATGTGAGATCTGCTGCGCTCCTTTTTGTTTGGTGGAGAGTGCATTTATGTCTCTGTCTGCATCTCAGCATGCTTTGAGAGCTCCTCTGTCCCCCTTGTGTGTGTAAATATATGTGTGTGTGTGCGTGTGTGCTGTGTGTATCTGTCATTGCACTGATGTGGTTGTTTGCATCTGTGCTCCATCCACTGATCCTCCCCAATCCCCTCATTCCCCACCCGCTCGTCCAGGCGCCCCGCCCCTCACCTCCTTGGAGGGTACCCGTGAGCCCTTCCGTCGGGTCCACCAGGTCTCCACCATGGCAATAAGGCAGGAGAGGACCACGCCCGCCGCCAGCACGCAGAACACGCCGGCGAAGCTGTGTATGTCCAGGGCATTGCCGCGGTGGTGAGTGCGCACCGTCGAGTACAGGTCACACGCGCTGTCCCGCGGCCACCACTTCAGCTTCAGAATGTCCATGTCCCCGTTCTGCTGCAGCTCCAGGATCCTGTGAGGACAAGCCACTCCCGTTACTCTCTCCTTTTTCCACAGTACAGTTCCATGCAGGTCGTATAATGGTTCGGGAACTGGGCTTGTAGTTCAGAAGTTGCAGGTTTGATTCCCAGGTGGGGCACTGCAGTTTTACCCTTGAACAAGTTACAAACCATCCATCCATCCATCCATTATCTAAGCTGCTTATTCCTGGTCAGGGTTGCGGGGGGCTGGAGCCTATCCCAGCATGCGTTCCGGGCGAGAGGCAGGAATACACCCTGGACAGGTCGCCAATCCATCGCAGGGCACACACACCATTCACTCACACACTCATACCTACGGGCAATTTAGACTCTCCAATTAGCCTAACGTGCATGTCTTTGGACTGTGGGAGGAAACCGGAGTACCCGGAGGAAACCCACGCGGACACGGGGAGAACATGCAAACTCCGCACAGAAAGGCCCCCGGCCTGGATTTGAACTCGAGACCTTCTTGCTGTGAGGCGACAGCGCTATCCACTGCACCACCGTGCCGCCCTAAGTTACAAACCATGCCAGGAAAATGCACCCATAACAGAGCTGCCAGGACCTTTCTTTTACTGAAGTGTTTCCTTTATTTTGCCAGTTACTTGCATATTTACATGTAGGAATTTAGCAGATACAAAAAGGTTTCAGCAAAGAGCAGAAATGATACCACGTTATCAGCATCAGGACCGATGGCAGCAGTCATTACACAAATCTAGAGCACAACTTTAAGTGCCATAGCAGGTGCAAGAGGGAGATTGAGGATATAGTGCTTTAGGTAGCAAATGGATTTAAGAGTATGACATTTAGAATAAGTAGGGGTAATCAAACCAGAGTAAATGCATCATAATCATGGATTCAAAGTAATAATAGATTGAGATTATAGAGCACCTTTAATCTTGGGATTCACGTCCTTTGCGGTAAAAGGGGAAATCACATCTCATCAGGGGCCCGTATGCACAAAGATTCTAAGAGTAGGAGTGCTGATCTAGGATCAGGTTTCCCCTGTCCATATCCTAACCATATCCATTATGAGCTAAAAGGCTAAACTGATCCTATATCAGCACTCCTACTCTTAGAATCTTTTAGGACTCAGCTGGGTGATATTTTCTATTCGTGCTCAGAGTTTTTGTTTGAATGCATCAGCGATTGTTAAACCATCTGGATCGGCCCCTTCCATTCACTGTTCCGCCATATTGTCGAGCCAAATAGTGTAAAGATCAGTGAATCGGCACTGCATCTGTGTAGCATTGATCCTAAAAACAAAGCTCACAGGTTCAGTGTTCATGATTTATTAAACGCCATGGATTCAGTCATTTCACCTCATTTCTCTTTAATTACAATGAGTTGCCATTATCTGTGAAGTCTGTAACCTTTCATGAATACTCTGCAGTGACATGATAAATCAAATAAGGAATGTTCTCTCAGTCAAAGCACCAGGGATGTGCTCAATGGACAAAAGGTCAAACAAAGGTTTTTGTAAAGGTGCTTATGCAAGGGGGAGGTCCAGAGTTTGTTTGATCAAACTCCTCAACCTCTTGTCCTGGACTTCATCTCCCATCAGCACCTTGGCACAGTCACCTGAGGACAGGGTCAATGTACCTCTGCCCCTGAGTTACACGATCAGGCTGTGGCTTTCCTGCTCTGTCCTGCCTTTGGACACCAGAGGGCAGTATCTACCATATAATACAAACTGAATCTGTGAACACTTGAAATGACAAGTTCACAGTAATTATTGGGGCGAGAAATATGAATAGATGTTGTAGTATAGCTCAGGGGCTGTGCTGTAATGTTGTTACCCTGTAGAACTAAGGAAAAAAGATTTATGATGTGAAAGAAAAATCAGCTTAAAGTCTGATCAGGGCTTTTGTTCAATGACTGATTTGAATGACAGAGAAAGCTCTCTGCCAACGTTTCAGATAAAAAAATACCAGAGTTCACACAAAGCACTAAATAAGTGGGTGGGGAGACAGTGTGAAAATACATGTATTCAGTGACAGACTAAGGATGGTGTCAGAATAAACAACACAACACACACACACAGGCACATAGGTCCATGCACATGCATATGCATGTATACACACACACACACACACACACACACACACACACACACACACACATCATACAAATGGAGTATTAAAAAAGGTCAATGCTAGCATAATTTTTTACAAGCATTCCAGTCTTTTATGCACTAAAGTATGAGCCCTACATTAATACATAACTGTAAATGTAAAAAAAAATTTGGAACCCAAATTATTCTGGAAACTAACTGACATGATAGTAGCGGAAGTTGTGGGTTAATGATGATACTGTAGTTACATAACATACATAATTTGATGTCACATAAAATATATTGTGCTGATAATGGGTGAAACAGTAAATGGTAAAACAGTTTGAGCTCACTGCTTGGCCAATAATAGTATCAATAAATAAATATGACTTTCATACCGTGTTGCTTGACTAATATTTTAAATGGGAATTCAAACTTTTTAGACTAAATTAGTGTTGTTCATCAACATAGGATAAAATAGATATGAAAAAATGGTAAAACACAACTCTTACTGGTTTATGTTGGCAGGTTTTAAAAATAGACTATGAAGCCAAGGTATGGCAATGGCCATACCTTGCCATACCCAATTGACGCCCGTGTGTTTTTAGACCATTTTAATTTATTTGACTAACATTCAAATACTTTAATCATTTGGGGTTTGCTTGTAAATAGTTGTCTCTGTATTATATTTTGCAGTAGGAGTCTGGCTCTTGAGATAAAAAAGACTACATTGATCAGTAGAGCTTCAAAGATATGAATGTCAGTTATGGACTGACCGGTCAACCAAACGCGTTATGAACCCGGAAGTAGCATATGCAATTATGTCTTGTCAACATCAATCGGTTTTCCAGTTTTTACTGAAATGTAAGCAGTTCAAGTCCAGTGAATAACCTGAAATGCTACAAAGGTAAGCGGTAAACTGCCAGAGGTTTAAAAAAAAAAAAGTTTAGGTACCAAAAACTGAAAAATAATGTCAATTTCCGAGTTATAAAAAAAAGGCCCTTTTCAGGGAACAAGTAATGGGTTAAAAGCTTACAGCTGTTCTGCAGCAATGGAAGTAAATTAAGCCTTGAAAGTTGATGCAAACAGTTCCTACAGGTGTCCCAACTTTAGTTGATTACTTACAAACCATCTGTCTGTATAAAAGCAGTGTTGGAACAGACTGTGTTACTACACCCTCTGAAGCATTATTTGGACAATATTTGCACTGCAGGAAGTAGTATATGCTATCATAATGGCGAGATAAAGGCAATTAACAAAGGAAGACAGACAGACCATTATAACCCTTAAAAGTGTAGGTCTTTCCTTTAGAGAAATCGCAAAGAAGGCCAAGGTGTCAGTGAGTACAGTTTCCTACACCATCAAAAGGCACTTGGAAACTGGAGGAAACTCTGATAGGAAGAGGTCTGGCAGACCCAAAGCCACAACAAAATCAGAAGACAAGTTTCTGAGAGTCAACAGCTTGCGTTATAGGTGGCTCACAGGACAACAGCTTCAAGCACAGCTTAACACTGGTCGAAAGAAGGAAGTCTCAGTTTCAACTGTGAAGAGAAGACTTCAAGCTGCAGGTTTGACAGGTCGAGTGGCAGTAAGAAAGCCATTGCTAAGATGACAAAATAAGAAAAAAAGGCTTGCCTGGGCCATGAAGCACCGCCAATGGACTGCTGAAGACTGGAAGAAGGTCTTATGGATCGATTAAAGATTAAATCTTTGGTTCATCACGCAGGGTTTTTGTATGCCGTTGAGTAGGCGAAAGGATGGTTCCTCAGTGTGTGACACCAACTGTCAAACATGGAGGAGGAAGCGTGATGGTCTGGGGCTCTTTTGCTGGATCCAGAGTTGGCGACTTGCACAGAGTGACTGGCACCCTGAACCAAAAGGGCTACCACAGCATTTTGCAGTGCCATGTAATACCCTCTGGTCTACGCCTAGGGGGTTCATCCTACAGCAAGATAATGACCCAAAAGATACCTCCAGACTATGTTAGAACTACCTTAGAAGAAAAGGAATGGAATGGAAATCATGGAATGGCCAGCACAGTCTCCAGACTTAAACCCCATCTGGACAGAAGGGTGAAAGCAAAGCAACACATTTGTGGGAACTTCTGCAACAGTGTTGATTTCCATTGATTTCCATTGTAGAAAGAATGCCACGAATGTGTTCCGCTGTTATATCTACAAAAGGTGGCTAATTTGATGAGTCAAAAAGTTTGATAAAATTTTGTTAAACAAAATGATTCCATGATTTTTTTTTAAATCTCCAATTGTTTATTTGTTCTACTTTAATTTCAGAGTACATTGAAACATTAAACTGTGTAAATTTCAATAAAAACTGGAAAAATGGAGGTGTTCTAAAACTTTTGACCGGTAGTGTATATATACATACAGTATATAAAACGTCAATTTATGTTGTTACTGCCACTAAAAGAGACAATGCCATGACCTTTGTTTTGCATGGTATTCCCATAAAAGGGGAGACGTGAAGGCTGTGAAAACATAATTTAGTTTGCTGTGAATTTATTGCTACATCGTGACAATGTCTCAATGTTTGTTCGGATTATCCCCAATTTTATTATCATCACCCATTATGAATACGTTTTATAATAATACTGCATGTACTCTTTTATTTGACGTGGCTATATCACCCTAGTGTACAAAATAAATGCTTGACGTGCCAGTAAAACATATAGGCTACAATTTAAAATATTTAAGGGTGTGCGAAAGGGAATACACAATGCTCAATACACAATTGACTCCTTCCAGTTAAGAAGTCTTAAGCTTGTTGCCTCAATTGAATCATATAGTTACCTTAATAGATAACATGATATTAAAACATGATATTCAATATGGTACTATCAACATGTAGCAGCTATACAAAATATTAGGCTGCTGATTGGTAGCCTGTAAAACATGCTGGAAGACATTTGCTTTACAGAGATAAGTATGTTGTGGTGAACGGTGTTGTGAAGCTTGTCATGATAATTATGGTAGTTGTAAAGTGAGATTGTCATGTCAATAAAAATGGAGAGAAATAATGGGTAGTTCAAAGGATGAATGGTATAAGCTTTGGCCACAACATAATCATTTTTGAGGTTATATTAATAAGTCTATAATTCTGTGTATTGTGTAATGTCAAGAGTATGTGTATTGTATATTCCCATTAGTGTGTCCATGCAAACTCAGCTCATAATAAAATAAAATAAAAAATGTTTTCAAGAATAACCATTTTAAGCGTAATTTTGACATGATTGAGGAGAGTTTGATTTGTTGCAGAATTATTGTTCAAACGAGACGGACTAAAAACATGTCAAAATGTTTCCCTTTCTTTAGCCCATTTGAAACAAATTCCAAGATTTTTTATAAGGCATTAGCACCACCTTTTGTGTTCATGATCAGAGTTTACAGTAACCAAACTAAATCGCTGCTGACTGAGCCACTTTCCTTTTCCAACGGAATTGCCATACATTTGATTGTGTCTACTGCCCGTCATGTTGTGGATGCTTCTTGATATAATGAAATGCCCACAGGATGCAAGCTGCAGTGCCACATACTTGCACATGGGTGCGTTTGGAACATCTAACTGAAAGTGTGAATGATCACATGACAATCACTGCTTATGTTAACTGGCTAGTAATAATAATATTCCATCTAATAATAACAAGCTATCGAACACTCAATAAAGAAAAAAAATGTGTACACATAAACTATGAACAACAGTGAGAGTAAATAATGTTACTCAACATTATGGTATCATCAAAACACTGCTAATGGTAGGCTAATCTTATCACTTTTATTGTGTTGTTTTACAAGAATTTAGGTAAACCAATGTCTAAAAGACCAATGAATAAATTAAAAATCCAAATGATTGATAACTCCAAATATAATTAAATGAAGAGCTGAAAAATAGCTTTGCTAGCATCTGTCATTTTAGCCAGCTTACTCAATATTGTAGCTTATTGATACATGTTTCTACTCTTTATTCAAGATCTTATTCAGAATCACAGAAAATGACACAAGACAGGTTCACGTGCGTTTTCAAGAAGTATAGTGCAGTGATGGGTTAAGTGTAAATCAGCAACACATCAAAGTGCTTTCTAATTTATGTAAATTATTCTACCTATCAGAAAAACCTAAATAAGCAAGCCATTGCGCTTTGAGAATTAAACAGACATGGGTAACAGGGGTAACAGAATGTCAGCTAAAGTGCAGCAGTGGCTCAATGGTTAGCGACATGAGCCGGCAAGCAGAGGGTTGTTGGTTTGAATCCCGGGAAGTCCAAAACAATGAACTGGAAACCAGACAGATGCTAGTTCGCTTCCTGGGACACTGCCGAAGTACCCTTGAGCAAGGCACTGAACCCCTAACTGCTCCAGGGGTGCTGGACCATAGCTGACCCTGTGCTCGGACCTCTCTTGGCTCGGAGAGATATGCGGAAAAACTAATTCCAATTACCTTGTGTGTAACATGGCAATAAAGAATATTAAATTAAAAGTAAACTGCTGAATTGAACATTCTCTTTAATCATGTTTTTTTTAAAACATACTCACTAAGTACATTATTTTTAAGAACCTAAGCCTAAGCAGCAAAAGGTTAAATTGGTGTATTAATAATGTGTTCCTATCTCTGAGGTTCTACTTTAGAGCATTTGCATACTTTAGTGACTCAATCATACCCACTCTGCACTCCAGCACCTTCTTTAAGGCATATCAGAGAAACGGAACAGTGGTGAGCAGGCCAAGCACTCTCTCTGACTTTTTTTTGGAGGACGAGAATGCCGTTTTACATGTCTTTTGTATGTTTAAAGTACTTATTTTATGTTGAATCATACATTTCCTAATTGTATCACCAATAGTTTGATACACCCATCATTTATGAATGAAGGTCGATTATGCTTCTATTTTTTAAAAGAAAATAGGTTAAGCAGTCCTAACTGAAGTACAGCATTTGATTAATAATTTTCTGTTCGTAGTTTAAATTGTTTGATACAATCTGTTTTCGAGAGGCTGTATTTCCAAATGTTTGTCATTTTTATCCACATTTAGATTTTGAATGCTTCAGCACTTTTTCATATAACAGCATTTTTCATGCATGTTTATCCACTGTCTGTCACATACACTAGGTCAGGGGTCGGCAACCTGCGGCTCCGGAGCCGCATGCGGCTCTTTCAGCCTTATGTTGCGGCTCCGCGTGGCTTGGGAAAATAAATAATAAGTATCCAATTGAATCGGGCGCAAAATTGGGCGCATTTTTTTTTGGCGTAGCACCCCCCCCCCCCACCCCCGTTGACAGAAAATCCGAGGGGCGCAAGGATTATTTTCGCGTTGCACCCCCGGTCCATGAAATAAATGAACTGGTCGCAGCTTTTTCGCTGCGACCGATTCATTTGCACCCCGTCGACAGAAAATGGTGCGGCTCCCAGTGTTTTCTTTTCCGTGGAAACCGGGTCCAAATGGCTCTTTGAGTGTTATGGGTTGCCGACCCCTGCACTAGGTGAACTGCTGCATTGATGACTGATTTTAATCTCCTGTATCTTTGCTAATCAGTCATATACTTAGCAATACAAAAACAGTTAAAAGCTCTGCCTTTGGATATTAAGGTTCCATTCAGTCTTACCATTGGGCCTTTTGATTAAATCATATGAACAGCTGGTGCATTCTTTTCATTCTTACACAATATTTTAGTGACCGCCTGACCCCTGGTGGGTAACGATTAAAAACCAACACATGCTTTGTTCAAAGTTATTATACAAATGACATGCAATGGTGGTTAGAGTGAAAACCCACCTGGCTTTTGTCAAAAACATAATAATTTGCAGTCTTTCTCCTAAGAAATAACACAATTTACTCATTTTCATTGGCTTTGAAAACCTGATGCATATAAAACTGCAACAAGGGGGCCAGACAGGATAACACTGACCCCAAGGAATAACCTTGTGAAAACGCTCCACTATTTCGCTAAAACAAAGGTGGTTAATTCAGAGATTTACAGCAATTGTGAAAATCTCCTCACACAGTCAAGTGCATGTGAGTCTTTGCACATAGTATTGTTCCCCAAGTAGGAAATACATTTTAAATCTAATACTGGTTTCAAATCCAGTTACAAAGATTTTATCAGATTTGACACACTAGCTTTAGACTAGAAAATATGCCCTGAACACCTGGTCATTTTATATTGGACACACATTATTGGAATCCGAATATGGCACAAATCTTCCAAGGAAGGTCAAAAAATGAAAGTTAGTTTCAGTTTTAAAACCCAATGACAGCATGCAATATTCATATACTGATATTAACATATATAAACATTCACTTCAGTATAAAGCACATACAGTACCATAGCTATTCAGCAGTCTCTTCTTTGTCCCCTCTCTGAAAACATTGGGAATCAATAGACTATCTTGACCAACCACCTCACAATATATACAGGGTATTAGGGGACATCCTTTTAAGTCTTTGTGAAACCACAATGCCCTTGTGTTGAGAAACACTGCTAAAACAGAAATACAGATGTAGATGTGCTGACCAGCACTTAAGAAAAATTTCACCTTGAGTTAAAAGGCAAACAGTGGTACTTTGTGAAACTAAAATTTAAAGTGTTAAAGCACCTATTTCCCTTGTCGAATAGTAGTAGGTTACCTAGAAATCATCATTTAACATCCATCGAGCTGGGACTTGATTTTAATCTATTAGAAAAAATAACTTACGTATGTATTTTAAATAAAACCTCAAGAGAAAATATTACACACACACACACACACACATCTGTATACATATACTGTATATTGCCTTGGGGTTTAGTGTAAAATATAAATTTTTACCAATTGCTGAATACATTTTCTAAAGAACCCCTTTTTTTAGCTCTTTTAAAGTGGAATATGTCCTTCTCTCACAGTAATAACGCCGTGGGCCCCAGTTGTAAACATCTGGCAGAAAGGTGGCTATCCTCACCTCCAATCACACCGCAGTGCAGTCAGGTACCTGCCGGCATAAAGAAGGACAGTCTTCCTCCCTGCGCTGTCTATGCGCCAAGCCCTGTGGTCATGCGTGAAACGGAAAGCGCGACACAAACGAAAAGCGCTGTTGTGTGCGTTTCTCAGAATTCGCAGCCGGCTCCAGAACATCCTCAAAAGTGAAAATCAATTTGTTGTAGAAAGACTCATAATAATTGATAGTTTTCAAAAGGGAACCGTGCGGGTTGTTGTCTGTCAAGATTTTGGCCTGTCAGAGTGGTACCCGTTGCATGGGAACTTACTGACGTTTTTGTCTTGTTTTTCCTTTATTTATTGATCCCGCCTGGTCCAGGGCTGGAGACGAACCCTTGGCTTTAAAGAACTCGAGTGCTGGGCCATGACAGGTTCACTGTAACGAGGGTAAGCTGCAGTGTTTTTACGACTGTGTTGATAAGACGAGGAGTTTGCGGCCTCAGAATTACTGGTTGTGATGTCTTAACAACGGCCACAGTCAGATAAATGTCAGCAATGTGGGTATTTTCTTGAAAGCCTTCTAATGGCCTTGCCAATGAACTCAAAGCCAAATGTACAGATGGGAACCATAATTAATTAACACCCTGGCATCCTTAATGGAAGTGCGCTCTAGCCTTTAATAGGAATTAACACCCTGGGCTCCCTCAGGCCCTGGCAAAGTGTTGACAGGGGTGTTGATCATAGCTTCATGAGCTTCAGCTGTTTTCAGTACTGCCCTGTTATATCACAGACTCATACACTTATCACTGTGATCCTTTGAGCTGAAGTGGGTCAGGAATCCTCCAGAAATCTCATCAACCCCACTCAAACAATTACTATATACTCCCCTTTCTCCTCCAACCACTGCCTACCCCCCCGCCTGCCTTTCTTACTCATTCCGGTACCCCCAAGACACCCCTGCTGCCCTCATATTTTTCACTAAAAAAACATCTCTTCGCCAAGTTGGAAGTACATTTGAAATTGAACAATGGATTCAAATCCAGTATCACAGCCTATAACAGAGATTTGACACTGTGCCATTACGCGATTACAGAGCACAACCTTGAAATGTGCCCATTTGAGCCTAACCTGCATACCTACTTGGAACTTCAAACAAAGTCCCATTCCTCCCCCCCTTGTTCTTCAGTCTTCTCCATCTCTCCCTTAGCCCCTCCTATCCGTTCTGTATTTTCCATCCCTCCCTTAGCACGTCCTTCCCCCTGCTGTCTTTTTAATCTCTCCCAAAGCCTCCACCCCTCCCTTCTCACATAGATGCTGCAGCTTGCTCATTCCCAACAGGTGTTTTGTTCTGTATTGATGGATTCCTCCCTTAGCATGCAAATCTGCTCACTGACTGCGCTGAGCATCAAATCCCCTCTCAAACACGTCTGGGGCCGGCATGCATGTGTGGATGTACCTGCATGCGTGAGAGATGTGTCTGTCTGTGTGTGTGTGTGTGTGTGTGTGTGTGTGTGCATGTTATGTGAGTCTACAGTGGGCATAATAATTATTCACCCCCTTTGGCATTTTTCACATTTTATTTTCTTACTTCAAAATGGATTTGATTGGGATTTCTTGCCACTGATGGTATATACCATTCTTGACTTAATACATGGTAGAAGCACCTTTAGCTGCAATTACAGCTGTGAGTCTATTTGGGTAAGTCTTTACCAGCTTCGCACATCTGGACACTGCAATTTTCACCCATTCTTCTTTACAAAATTGCTCGACCTCCATCAGGTTTGATGGGGACTGTTGGCGAAAAGCAATTTTCAAATCTTTCCACAAATTCTCAATGGGATTGAGGTCTGGGCTTAGACTGGGCCACTCCAGGACACTAATTTTCTTTTGTTTTTAAACCTTTCCAATGTGGCTTTTGCTGTATGCTTTGGGTCATTGTCCTGCTGGAATATAAATCTTCTCCCAAGTCCCAGGTCTCTTGCAGACTGCAGCAGGTTTTCCTCCAAGATTTGTCTATATCTTGCTCCATCCATTTTGCCCTCTATTTTGACAAGTTTTTCAGTCCCTGAAGCAAAGAATTCTCCCCATAGCATTAGGCTCCCATCACCGTGTTTCACGGTAGGGATAGTGTTCTTGGGATGATGTGCAGTATCAGGCTTGCGTCAAACATAGTGCCTAATGTTTAGGCCAAAAACTTCAATCTTGGCCTTATCCATATACCATATAATCTTCCTCCACTTGGTTTGAGAGTCTCCTACATGCCCTCTGGCAAACTCTAGACAAGATTTCTTTAACAATGGCTTTCTTTATGCCACCCTCCCATAAAGCCCAGATTTGTGAAGCTCCCAGGCTATTGTTGTCCCATGGATAATGTCTCTCATCTCTGCCATGGAAGACTGTAACTCTGGTGGCCTCCCCAACAAGTGCCCTTCTCACACGGATGGTTAGTTTGGAGGATGGCCTGTTCTAAGGCAAATTCACAGTTTTGCCATATGCTCTCCATTTCTTTATGATGGAGTTCACAGTGCTCCGGGGGATATTTCTCAGATGTGATTTAAATGTTCTTTGGTCTTCATGATGAAGCTCTTATTTGGAAATGTACTAACCAACTGTGGGACCTCTCACAGACAGGTGTATTTAATTTGAAATAGTTTGAAACACCTTATTTGTTCTCAGGTGGACTCCAATCAAATAATTATATGACCTCTGAAGACAATTGATTGCACCAGAGTTTATTTAGGTGTGTCTTAGCAAAAGGGGTGAATAGTTATGGAATCAATTATTGTCTGTTTTTTGTTTGTAAATAATTGATAAAAATCTTTATTAGTATTTTTTTCACTTTCACATTATTTAGTATTTTGTTTCAATGAGTACCAATCAATCCCAATTAAATCCATTTTGATTCCATGCTGTCTGTAACAAAATAAAATGTGGAAAGAATTCTGAGAGGGTGAATACTTTTTATACGCACTGTATGTTTATGTGTGTGTGTGTGTGTGTGTGTGTGTGTGTGTGTGTGTGAGTGTGTGTCTGTGTGTATGTGTGTGTGTCTGTTCTGGTGTGGGTGAGGGATATGTGAGTTTATGTGCGTGTTTGTCTGCCACTGTGTGTGCCTGTTATGTGAGTTTATGTGTGTGAGTGTGTCTGTCTGTGTGTGTGTGTATCATGTGAGTTTATGTGTGTGAGTGTGTCTGCCTGTCTTTTTGCATGTTATTTGAGCTTGTGTGTATGTGTGTGTGTCTGTATGTGACCGATGTGGTTCTGCCACTCTGGGCTCTTCAGGTCCTGCTTCACCACATGGCCTCTCTCAGAATGAGAGCTAGATGTGTTCCAGTCTGGTCCATGTGTGCCGATGCGGGCCTGATCACTCTCATTCACTCCACAGGTGACAGGGCAGAACTTGGCTCATGTTAACATAATGAACCTAATCCTCCATGACCCACTCGATTCCAGAAGAGCCCACTGTTCTTTAACTGGACAAGTTCCCAGGCAATTCAATAGGCCAGCATTTTCCGCATCTTCAATTGACAACAAAAAACAAAACAAAGGGAAACAAAGGGAAGAGATTGCTGTCACAATACGAAGCCTGTCTCCGATGTCACAAATGGAAACTGTTTTTCCTCCTTTCTGACACAATAAATATTTGTCTGTCTCTCCTTCTGCATGTCAGACTGTCTGTCTAATCGCCTGCCCAGTGGCCTCCTGGGCTCTGTGTGGCGACTGCTGTGGACTGCCGGAGCTGTTGCCATGGTAACAAACTGCAGCAGAAACGATCACATGTTATTAGATGTCTCTGACAGCGGCAGACAAACTACTTGATAAGAGGGGAAAAAAAGAGGAAACAAACGGTGGTATTTTCTCAGCTGACACACTGAATTATAACATCAAGAGGCTCACCAAAACCAACCCCCTGATTCAGAGAGACAACTGTGTCTCATCCTCATACATGAACAAACACACACACGCACATACAAACACATCTGCACACATGCATGTGCGTGGACACCCACACACATGCACACCCATACAAGCCTGAAGACACCCAAACACACACCCCCGTATGCACTTGCACCCACACACATGAGCACCCCCACACACACACATGCACATACGCATACACACGCTAATCCATATTTAGATCCTATCACCTACTCAGTTATATGTCACAGCACTCAGATGTTGTGGCCTAGCCAAGTTTTGTGTGTGTGTGTGTGTGTGTGTGCGCGCATGTGTGCATGTGTGTGTGCGTGTATATGTGTGGATGTTTTAACCACCTGGGTACACATCATGTTGTCTTCATGGCATCATCAGCCTTCCCAAGCTGCAAGCCAGTTATTTATATTTAGTTATATTTACCAGGTTTCCCTACTTTTTTCCCTACTACAAATATGTACAATGGCATTACAGTAGCATTAGTTCACTGCACATTATTCTTACTATAATGTTAGAAAATGTCAAAAAGATCAGAATAAGAAATATTGCTGAAATGAGTAACACGTCTTTCTATTTGAAGTAGATAGCGGAGAGATTGCGGTTATCAGCTGGAGTGAAATCCTTACAGCTTGTGAACATAGTATAATAGTCAGGAGGACATAGAAAATGTTCTTTTGAATGCCAGATTGCTGAGAAAAATGACCCAGATTGATATTTCTTTGCTTTAATAAAAGTTCTTTATGTCAATATATGGGAGAGTTGAATTTATACATTTATCTAAAAAACATATAAATGATTCTCACTTTTGTGCACAAAATGAGCATATATTGTGTGGAATAGCCTCCAGAAAGTGAGGAGGTAGCGTTTTGGTATGCAGGAACGTATGTATGGTTGTGTGTGATGGAGACACATAAGCTAGATACAGCTGCTGGTTATGTTAACTGTCTGTGAGTACTGTATGTGTTGGAAGGATTATAGTGCTGTTACAGGCAGTTTATTTTTCACATATTCAGAATTTAGTGAAGACATACCACTGACTAATGTTTTTTACAGCGTTTTAGTCAGTAACAGTTCTCAGTTAGTCACTGACATAAGAAGATAGATAGCTGTTAGAAAGCTACCCACATGTCATTGTGCAAAATTTTGAGTTACCACTGTGAGTAATATAAGTTCAGTGAACATAAAATTGACAAAACCTGAGAGTGACTCACAGTGCTGAATGAGGGGTCTTGTGTCCCACAATACAAAGTTTTTCCAGCATTGCAGCCCCCATTTCTCTTCCCTCTATCTTCCAACACCTCCTCAAATCTGGAAGATGTCAATAACTACACAGAAATGTATGAAAGTGCCTGAAAGGACACTTAGGTAACATCTGTAATGATCAGATCAATGAATGATACACATACAAACATAACAACAAGATTTAATGAGGCTGGTACAGAAGTATTACTTTATAGATTTTTAAATTTTTTAATAAAAAACAGAGGGGGGATACTAGCAAGTAAAAGGTCTGGCGTCTCGATTAGATTTGAGGAGGCTGCAGTTTTTAAAAGGTGATGTATCTCAAATGCGTGGCAGTTTCTCACAGTCATTGTGAGCAGCCTGTGTTTATTTCTTCATTGTTCCAGAAGAGAGGGCATTGATTTTGTGCCAGGTATCAATCCTCTCTGACTGCCTCATGAGTGTTGCACTTCCCTCAAACTGTACTATTTACAAAAAATGTGTTTGACCCAAAAGCCAGTGAGTAAGTAACAATAATAATATATTTTTTAAAACATCTTAAAAAACAAAACCAAACCCCCCAGAATTTTCTCTCTTCCTGGAAAGGTTTGTTTTTAAATGCTCACAAATTCTCTTCAGGAATACAAAAGCGCAGTCCTGAATGCTGCCAGAGTGACCCCATCCCTGTCTCTGAGTTCATTACACTGACGGAAGCCCTCAAGAGTAAGAGCAGTTACACTTTTCCAGGACTGCAGTCCTGGGTCTTCTTGCTTAGCTGGCTACTCATTACTCCTGAGCAAGTGGGACCTTGTGATGCCGGGGTTGCTGGTTCGCTGCTCAGATGCGGGCGAGCTTCACTGCACTATTGAGCCCCTGACATGTAGCGCTTGGTGGAGGAGTGTGTCTTTGGTCTGCTGTCGGAAAAACACCTACGATGGATCTGGCTGCGGATGGCAGCCCAATTGAACATTACATCTCATTTTCTTTCACAGAGTATGGATGGGAGGAGGAAGTAGCTGTGATTGACAGTAAGAATACAGCAAGTACTGGGTGTGATTAACAGCAAAGACTGAAGATTTTCAGATTTTCACAAAAAATATAAATATATCTATCTATCTAGCGATCTGTCTGTCTGTCTATCTGTCTACTATCTGTCTGTCTTCCTGTACATCTAAATTCAAATTCATATACAGCTTTATTGGCGTAATAAATGCTAGTCATTGCCAAATCGCATAAATAATGATAACAACACAATAAATATTGTGAATAATATTAATCCTGGGAAAAAAGTAAATTAATCATTTAAAAGAAATGGTCATGATAATGACCATAATCATAATAATAATACTAATATAAACAGCACCTCTCTATCGTTAATGTAGGAATACTGTACATATATGTATGTATACATCTATGCCTTCACCTTATGTAATCAATACAATAATTGACTGTCCTTCACCTACCATGGCAGGCAAAATAAATCCCTTTCCCCAAAAAAATCTAAAAGAGCTATGACTCACTGTTCCCCTCTGCAATACAAAGCAGATTGTAGACATTAAAGACACCACATGAATCTCTGCCTTCCATATGTCTGTCTTTTACAGCCTTGGAAAGCAGGTTTTCCCTAAACCTCTGTACTGCTGTTTACCAATAAAAGAAGCTCCCAGAACGTATTGGTCTGAGTTTTTTTATTTGATCCCTGAGAATGCTGTTTTAACAAGATTTTGTTACTTTTTTTTCTGGCTCAGTGCATCAAACGTCCTGATAAACTAGAGAGTGCGGACTCAAATACCAACCGCGCTGCAGATCCACAGAGAATGCAAAGTGAGCCTCTCACTCACGTCACCAAGTGAACTGGCAGCTCCAGAAGCTGTATGGAACATTACTGTTCCTGCACTGGTCAACACTCTTCAATACTGCAAAGCAGGATTGAACATCACACCAACACTTCCCTCTGTACCAAATAAACCTCAAAGCCCCAGTATCAGTGATGGGGACACTGTGCTGTAGGAGATGCTGTCTTTCTCAACCTGGTACCTAATCATCCCCCAGTTTAATTGTTTCAATAATTCCCTCCCTCTCCACCTCAAGCTGATGTGTGTTGAGCGTTCTGGTGTAAAATCTGCCCAATCAGTTTCCTCATTTTTGCTTTAAGATAATTAAAAAAGCACTATATGAAGGCAATCCATTATTATTATTGATATTACAAGGCACCTTTCACTACTGAACATCATATTTCAATACTGAAAAGCAATCTTAATTCCTGGACATCACTGAAAAGCATAACTGAAAAGCAATATTTCATCTCAATACTGCAAATACCAGCCAAATACTGATTATTACACTTACAGTACTACCACAACCAATGCAATACTGAACATTACACTCAAATACTGCATGCCAAACTCTGACACTCAACACTCCAATATGGCAAACACCAATACAAAATCGAACTTTAAATGCCAATACTGCACATACCAGTCCAATACAGAACATCTCACCCCAATACACTCTAATACAGTGCACACCACCCCAATATTGCATTAAAAAGTTTCATAGTGTATAAGTATAAAATTGTAAACACTGTTTTCAGTCACTGAGGACAATGGCGTTTAATAAGCAATATATAATGCAATGTAATGGTCCAGTTCTGCAGATACAGCGCATGGTATATTCTATCCAAGAAACATTACAGAGACTCTCTGGGCAGAATTAATTACCATTCACATTAAAATGTCATTTTGCATCATTGTAGAGCTTAGTTATGAAGCCCAGTTACTGAGTAATAACGAATATACAGTTTGCTGTTTTAAATCCTATTTAAGTGCTGCCATTTATTTAAAAAAGAGAAAAAAGAAACAGATTGGTAATTCATTCTGCCCATATGGCACTGGCATTGCTTTAGAGGCCACTGTCTACTGGTGCACATCTGAAAGCTTTAAGCGTGGGTGCTGGTGCAGAAGTGACAGAAGTGGTATAGTAGTGTTTCCTAGACAATCGTACGAACGTGCTCATTCATAGCGTAATGAAATGTAACGTAATGACTCCCACAGAGATTCCGGAGCATTCCGTTCTCCGACTGTGTTATACTACCGGGGCGTGAAGCTCTTCCACTCTCTTGAAGTGTTATATTATTTGTGTTTTAATTTCCTGATGCAAGCTGGCAGCTGCATTTTCCAAACACCCACACGCACGCTCACATAAACAGCCGGCCACCGATCGCTAGGACGCGCGCGTGACAAAGTCCGCCACGCTCCTGCCCCCCACATGCCCGCACGTACTGCACGACGTCAGTCTCGATCAATTCTTTCTCATCTTGGTCTTAATCTTTAGGGACTTGTTAACTGTAAACACAGGAGACAAGAGAATGAATACACTCTGAGATCCAGAGCCCCTGCCACCCCCCCTCTCATTCATTACTCTTAGACTCGCGCTCAGACAATTTAACAGATTATTGATCTCTGGGTAGTAACTGATTATCATTTTTCACCTTCTGCTTGGTGGCTGCGTAATGTACTCATATGCAGGTGTCACACTCAACATCTGGGAATTGAGTTTGTGCTGTTTTTACTGCTAAGAGCTATCATTGATATTGTGTTGTAAGTGCTAGTTTACCATTTAAAAAATGACTTCATTTTCCACAAGAACGCTTTTTGTATTTGGTATCTACATACAAACAAACAAACAAAACCAAAAAAGTATATATTGTGGCAGCCGCCCAGAGGCAACCAGAGGGCTAGTGATTGATGGGAATTACGTGGTGGGATACTGGCTCCACCCAATTTTCTTATTTGGGCAAACAGGAAGGGTGGGAACGAACCTGCAGGCCATTCAAACTGCTGACACGGGGATAAAGAGGCCAAAGCAGCATCAGTCAGGGCCAAGTAGTGAGAGGGAGATGCGTGATTGAGAGTGAATAGCGACTGAACTGTGTTTGATTAAGCATAACGACTTGGACTGTTTTGAGAACCCAGTTTTTGTGATTGACCCATTTTTGCCAGGAGAAACCGACGTGGAATAAAAGACTTTGGAATATGGACTAGGACAATGGCCAAGGATTGTGAACTAAACCTGTTTTCCCTTTTTCTCCTTCCCTTTTCCCGGATAAATAAACACCTGCTTTTTTTTGCATTTGCCTGTGTTTGTTGTATTTATTATTGATCTTTTTTTGTGGTTCTGTGTGGCTCAGTTGGTAGAGCACAGCGTTGGCAACGCTTAGGTTGTGGGTTCATTCCCTACTGGGACCACATATACTGAAAAATTTATGCATTCACTACTGTAAGTCGCTTTGGATAAAAGCGTCTGATAAATGGCATATATTATTTTAAATTTGTGCTGTACCAGATGTTTTAAGTGCTGGAAAGTGCAAAAGTGTTTTAAAGTGTTTTAAAGTGTTTTAAGTGCAACTCGAAACAGCTGGAATCATGCACACAAGTCCACACATACTTGATGTCCTGCAACACCGGGCTCACACAGCAAGGAGACCTGCTTCTTACTGCATGCAATAAAACAGGGGAGCACACATAGTTTATGCGCAACATCAGAAAACGTTCTTTGTCTGTAACAACACATGGGATAAAGTTTACGAGGAATAGCACAGAGAATCACACGCAGCTCATGCTTCCTTTTCAAATGCATGGAAACATACATGCTTCATATGCACAACACATGCTTCATATATACAGCAAGGATGGAAATACACATATTTCTTGTGCAGCTGCACACAAATGTATATGCAGTTATACCATGCTTTCTGTCCAAATGACTCCTCCAATCCAATGTCAGAAAACACTGCCTCATCTATTTCGTTTTGGAATTGCTACAGAAGCCATGGGGAATACATTTAGTGAAACGTTTTTATTGAAATTAGTTTGGGAAGTCCTGTAAGAAGCTGACAATGCTCTGACAACAAATAGGGGAAATTAAAGCTGCCTGTCAATTAATAACTTGTTTACTTTAATAACCTCCATTACAGGCAATATTTTTCTCCACTTGTGTGCATCATTGGACAAACAGTAGTAAACAAATTGTGTTAAAATGAAATGCCCGCTAACACCTTCTCCATTCTCATTATGCATCTGATTCTAAAGCATGAAAGAGTATCTCTGACTCATTATGTAGCAATCTACATGAACTCACTGCCAAACAGGCAAGCCTTGAGATAGGGATTTCTCGGGGAAGGCATATTTTCAATGCCTCCGGGCTAAATTGTAGGCTGCTACTTTTACTGGCTTCGCCTTCACCCTGGGAGAGCTTCTTAAGTTTGTCTGAGGGCAGTAGCGTGGAAAGAGATGCAGACGGAGCAGCGGGGTGCCAGGGTGGCGCCCCCTTGCAGTGCTACCGGCATATGACGGATGAGGTGCCCGGTGCGTTGCCGACGCCCGTGTCCGACAGTACCTCTGGGAGAAGATGTCGCGGTAGGGGCTGCCGTGTTGCATGGCGATGCCGTATCCGCGGTCAGCCGCATTGTTCCCCACTGTGTAGAAGGAGCAGTCCTCATCGTTGATGGCGACGTACTCCAGCACTGCTGCGTCCCACACAAAGGCAAACCGTCCGTACTTCACCTGAGAAAGCACAGAGGGGTCATTCAGCGGATGAGGCAACACAAACAGGAGGCAGGGTAAATTAAAGTGATATCCTTGGAGGGAGTGAAGTTGAGCCTAGAGTATTTAGTCCTCGCTGTGTGACAGCACAGTCAAAGAAGTAATGTTATTGCAAAATTCATCTCTCCCTGTTTATCACTTGGCCGTTGTGTGTGTCTGTGGGAGTGGTGACGGGGGACCTTTGCTGTAGCACTTGCTATTTAAGCGCATTTAAAAAAACATCTACATCTGTCTAGGAAAAAAACAGACTGTGACAAAGATGAATTTTAATAAATAACATCATCAACAACATCATTATTTACCTGGACAGCTTAGCACATTCATAGGCAGTACAGCATGTTATTGCATCAATTCAAGCAGATAAACTGACATGAAAACCCACAAATGTTTTTTTCACCAAATTTGAAAAAAACCCTGCATTTTGAGGTTGAATCATTGTTTTTTGTTTATTAAATATTTTTGGGAGGACCAAAAAGTGTACGGGTATTCATTATTTCATTCCTGTTTTGCATTTTAATACCCTGGACGTGCATATATTACCACTGCATTACTAATAGGAGGATTGAAATGTATTTCAAAAAAGGGCAGCTGAGGATATCCAATCTCCACATGCATGAGGCAAGATCTCAGAATTTAAATCCCTTTTTTAAGAAAAAGGTTCTTAGTCTCACAGTAGCATGTGGGTTGTTATGTACTGGAACCCTTGCTCAAGACTGAACATGTCTTGCTTTATGCATTTTCAACAGATGTTGACTGAACAAAAAAGGAACTGACTCACTCCTCCCGCTGGTCTAAGATTAAAGATTTTTGGTGCAGTGCGGGAGTCCGGGTGACTGTGCAACTTCGAGCTTACGTGACCCTATAAGTATGAAGTTGTCTTACTGCACAGCTTTGAACCGAAGGGACTGCACAGCTTTGATTCAGTTTTACTGGGCAATTTTAAGACTGTAGGCTTTTTTAAAATCAAAGCTGTGCAGTTTCACTGAACTTTAAAACATCTGGATGGTTTGTTGTCACTTCGCAGTGCTGTGACCTTTGGCCGAGAATCACCCCATCTGGTCTCACTGGGCACTCTACCAATCTCAACTTCCAGGTGTCGCAATTAAAGCCAACATCTACTTACAGGGTCACACAGCAATGGGAAAACACCCTGTACTCAGATAAGCTCAGGGTTCATTTCAAGCTCACAGTCGGGACTCTGACAGCACGTACTGGGCCAAGCGCGAGACAGACATGGCTTCGGTTAGGAAGATGGGGAGGCTTTCGTGTTTGAAGTGAAAAATTCAAGGTTAACTAATTCTGAGGTGAACCACGTTTCAAATCAAACACGTTTGAAAAAAACAAAACTATTCCTATTTTCCCTTGTGGAAATGCACCAACATTTTTAATTTAAAACATAAAGTCAACTTAAAAATAACCTTTTCACAAGCTCTTGTACATTATAATCTTGTTTACATGATTCTTCATGATGGATTCAGACACCTCAGACACCCGTGTTTGGCTATGCTTCAATAAGATTACATTCTGCCAAAATGCATTTCTGAAAATAGATGTCTTCATATAGGCTTATTTTGAATTTCATACAGCCAATATTACGCTGGGTTATCAGGATAATACATGTTCACTCACACACCTGAACTGTTTAGACCCATGGGTTCCTATATATACTTGTCCTCACACAGGAAGTTACATATTTTGAAATTTAATCTGAGCAACTCAAACCAATATATATATTTTTTTAAATCTATATTTTTGTATACATGTTATTCCACCAAAAACACTTTTCACAACAAACAACGTCCTTCAAAAGTCATAGAAGTCTTTTTTTCATCGTACTAAGTAAAAGTATAGTGACTTTGTGTCTTTTCTCTCTTCCCACTGTCTCTCTTATTTCTCCTCCATTGACCCATCTTCCTTGCTGTCTGTCTTTAGGCAGGTCTTGGTGAAGCACCCTATGTTTTCCAGAGTAAAGAAGCTGTTATAATGGATCATACTGTGAACAGCCATATAATCTCTTTTAATTAACTTAAAACCCATTTGGAAAATGAATAATGCAATAATGATCAAAAATGAGTTGACTTTCCTGGGGTGATATAAATATATAAACACATTATAACTGAACAAGGAAAGAAACCTAAGAAAAGGGATAAAAAAAAGTATTGATTAATGCATTTTAGTTTTGCTGCCTGGTTTTCCGTTGTGTTCCTCTCTATGTTGGACAATGCTTGAATACCCTTGTTTTGATGCTCTTGACCAAAATAGACAAAATTATGTCATACCAGAAATTATTTGTCAGCCTTGGGGGTTCTTTTGGGTACTCCTCATGAACTATGGACTTTGCAGTAATTTCCGCATTAATAGTGTATGCTCAGAGCTATTGTGATACCAAAACACCACATAAACTGAACAGAACAACAAAACCTGTCAATCACTAGTTGCCATGGAAATTCCTATCTGTTGTTCTGAGCGTCTGTGTGACTAGCTGATTTCACTGGGGCAAGGCCAGGACAGGTGGCGCTGCAGACAGCTTTATTGATTCCAATTCTGTTTGTCAGAATTTTCTAATAAAAAACAAGGTTGGAAAAGGTTGGAAGACAAACGTGTAGCACAAACAGGCGAACAAATTAGAATGGATTTGAAAAGGAAAAATGACTTGTGCATACGCACATGCATGCACATGCATGAGCGCAGAAAGAAATCTATTAAGAGAGGGAGAAGTAGAGGGTGAGGGAGAGATAAAGAGATGAGGGATGAATGCATGGAAGCCTTTGAGTGAGAGCACATAAAAAGGAAGGCAGCATGGCTCTCTGCGAGAACCTGCTGCCTGCAACCATGGCAATCAGGGAGGCTGTGATTCTAATTGCGCCAAGGTAATTATTTAAAGCCATTTTTGTCGAACACAAGGTGCTCCGTGAATCCTAATCACAGCATTGTTTTCCTAGAAAAAAATTACTGCACACCTCACCAGATGCATAAGCACAAAATTAAAGCAGGTTTTCCCCCTGTTCAAAGACAAATGCTGATGTGATGTCATTCACGTGCGAGATATGCATTATCATTGGCAATAAAGTTTTCTGTATCTTCATCTAACATGAGATGGGGAACATAAGGCAGTGCTTTTTAATTACAGCTCAGAAATGTGTTAGTTGTTTAATGTATTTTACTGTGAGGTTATAATCTAATCTCTTTGGTAAAGGCCACATCTCAAAGTGCCTAAATGACAGAGCCATTATATACGGCACATATGACTACACTTCATAGAGGGTACCATTAATTGAGGAGAGACTGGTTTCATAAGGGCAGGATTGTCCTCAGCTTTCAGTGATCTGTCCTTCAAGAACAAGGCACCTTCTTCAACATCCATGTGCACTGGAGATAGAAAGAGATTAAGTGAAGTGACCAGGCCGACCAAATGTCTGTGCCTCCCCCCAAGCATACCCAGAGTGACACTCTGATGACGACCTCAATCCCATTCCAACAAGCAGTATAATGACAATCTGATGAGGTCACTTCCTCCTTAGCACAAGCTGAATGACTCCCTGATGAACTCAATTATACTCTAATAAATACATAATGGAAATCTGATGAAGTAACTTCCTCTCTAGCACAAAGCGAATGACTCTAATGTGCTCAGTTCGTCTTTGAGGACACAACAACCGATACTCTGATGAAGTCACTTCCTCTCTAGCGATCAAAGTGACACCGCAGATTCTTTAGACCAACCAGATATGCAGCTCCGTATTGGTAACAGTGAAGATTCCGTGTCTCCACCACTGAAGCGGAAACATTTATACTTGATGCATCTTATGAATATTCATGAAGGAGCAGGAGCAAAGAAAATGTTGTGCCACTGGATATTGTGTTCACTGATCGGTCCACTCCCTGATGAAGGCTACACCAAAACATGTCAGAATTTGTATCTGTTCCTTAGAACTTGCCATGTAATTAAGGCATTTTTATATTATTATTTTCGCCTTGGCTTTTTCTTCTTAGTTAATTAACTCACTAAGACCCCTACACGAAAGAGCACATTCTTGTTTTTATATATATTCTTGTTTATATACAGTGGGGCCCAAAAGTATGAGTCCACTACCAAGATCTGTTTGTTTTCATCGTTCATAGAAAACTAACCCAACATTTTCACTTGTGGTATTTGTTATTCAAGAATGTCATAAAACACCGATACAAAGGAAAAAAAAGTTTGTTTGAGAAAAGGATGGTATGAACTTGAAATATATATCTATGAATATTTTGCACACCATTGCCTTTCCCCATCGTATTTTTCATTTAAGTTTCAATACATGGACATTCCTAATACACAGTGTGAGTTGTTTTGGTCTTGTAACAATTAATACCAGATATTGACGTAATTAATATGGTCCTCTATGTGTTCTTGTTGCTGCTGCAGGTGTTTTAATCTTGAAAAAGGACACTTCCTTCACAAAGGTTTTTGCAGCTGTTGTGTTCAAAATGAACACAAATGAACAAAATGTTGTGTTCGTTTTTGTTGAATGATTAAAACAAACAGATCTTGGTAGTGGACATTTGCCATTACTGCCATTTTGATAGTATACCCAAGCAGTGCTCCCTTCCTCCTTTTTCTAATTGGATGCTCTGTGTTTGCACACACCTCAGAACTTCTGGTAGTTAGTAAGGAGAAGAATGCAGGAGCTTGTTCTAAATAGTCACTATCAATCTCAATGTGACTCTCACAGTCACTTTTTCTTTGTGACGAATGACACTCTGATGAAGAAAGTACTGAAGGAAACGCTGAAGGTCACTGTCTCACAACTGCAGGAGATTACTGATGACCTGGGTAACTTTCCACCTTGTGTTCATTAAGGAGTTCCACAATGTCAGCAATGGCACGGATGGAAATTTCAATATAATGCCAAGCATCTTGATTGCATTCAGTATCTTTGGTGACACTGATGCAGTCTCTGTTGAATAAACAATAGCAATATACTGGATACGAATAGACCATACCTTTGTGCCCACAAACAACTCATAACTCATAAGATAGTTACTTTGGGACTGCAAATGCACATGCAAATTTAATAAAATTCTTTGAGGCAGTTTTAAAATGGCAATGAACACATTTGATTTCTGACTATATTTATGAGGTAGTGAAAATACAGAAAAAGCACTGGTATTTTTTCATCAGAAAGCCCTAAGAGAAAGCAAGATCATTTCTTAAAATATCGAATCTAAACAGTCGCCCATGGGTGTCAGTCTGACCAATTAAGTAGTGGTGGATATTATTAAAACCTTGATGCATGCTTTTGTTGCATCGAGGCTAGACTATTGTAACGCCTTATTATCCGGCTCCTCTAGTAGCTCTCTAAAGAGTCTTCAACTAGTACAGAATACAGCGGCACGTATTTTGACTAGATCCAAAAAGTATGAGCACATTACTCCAGTGTTAGCATCACTACATTGGCTTCCTATTAAATATCGGGCTGATTATAAAGTACTGTTGCTAACTTTTAAAGCAGTAAACGGACTTGCACCTTTATATCTGACCGAAATGATTGCCCCTATAAGCCGACACGACTGCTTCGTTCACAAGAAGCCGGCCATCTATTACTCCCTAGAATTTTGAAGAGCACAGCTGGTGGTAGAGCCTTCTCTTTTAGAGCTCCTCTGTTGTGGAACGGTTTACCAAGGCATGTTAGGGATTCGGACACAGTTTCAATTTTTAAGTGTAGATTAAAAACATATCTTTTCAGCCTAGCTTACTGCCAAACATAGTCTAGGTGGAGAGATGGAGAAGGCCGTGCCTTAGTGTCTTATGGAGTGAGAAACTTTCCATACTGTCACCTCCTCAATGTGTTACCACCACTGTTATGCTGGTTATCCTTGATCAGGTGTGGATTGTTTGGAACTCTCACATGGCTGCGTGTTTTCTCTGTCCCTCTCCTAATAGGTATGCTGCCATAGCTTACACCTGTTGGGGCTAACTGTATATTTCCTATGCTTGTGCTCCCCTGCTCTTACATAATGCTACTGGCTATAGCACTGCTTTTTTTTCTGACTGCATGTTCTCTTCTCTGCCTCGGCCTCTGACTTTGGGGCACCTGCCCCGAGCCCCAGATCCTGCGAGAAGTGTGAGCTGCCCCCATCAACCCTCACCCCCCACGCCAACCCCAGTTCCTGGATCTGGACCCTCTCCGCGTGGTTTAGCCCCCCCCGCTGACTACCTAACTCAGACTAACCTTGGACTGACCATGACATGGTCTTTTTTGGACATACCCTGTGCCGGCCAGAAGAGGATGGGCTCCCCCCCTTTTTAGTCTGGTTCCTCCCAAGGTTTCTCCCTACCTAGGGAGTTTTTCCTTGCCACTGTTGCCGTCAGGCTTGCTTTTGTGGGGGTCTAGGCCTGGGTTGCCCCTCTGTTAAGCGTTTTGTGACAATTCTGTTGTGAAAAGCGCTATACAAATAAACTTGATTTGATTTGATTTGATTATTATTCATTCGTTTATTAGATTATAATTGGTTATTTTTCATAACATGCGGTTCAAATTCTTAATTGCAGATATGGTAGGGTAGTAGTGCCAATCTTACGATAATGTGTGATGAGTAGGGGTACGCGATAATCAAGGATAAATAGGCAAAGCATTGGGAGTGACATTAACGGATCTATTTCAAAGAGCCCCATGTGATGCCGTGGAAGCTCATAAATTCTGAGGATTCTTGGCGAAGCCGGTGAGGATTGCACTACGGTGAATTATAGGAAAGGGTACCTCTGTAGTTCACAGGGAGGGCCGGTCCTTTTGAGAGGAGCTGTCAGTAGCCGCCATTGCTGTGGCGCCCGTCCTTAACCGGCAGTACATGCTGCCAATTTGTTCTGGTTGGGGAATTCCTCAAAGACCCAAGACCCAAGACCCAAGGAAGGACACTTCACAAGGCAGCTCGAGGTCTTAATATATGTGAGAGGGAGCATTACAGCCTGTAGGCGTTAAATTCATTCAGGATTACACCCACCCAGTATTTAAAGTGTCCTTTTTTAAATAGAAAGTTAAAAAACTATTTTCCCATTTTAAGTGACTAAAATGTGCTTCTAATTTGCCTCTGTGAAGTGTTCAAACACCAGGCTTATTGTCTGCTATGTGTTGTTCTACCCCCCAGCTCCCTCAGGGCGATCACGCCCTCCAGCCACTATAAGAATGCAAAATAATCTTAGCTTAAAGCTATGTCTGTGATCTGCATATCAAACAAAAGCTCTACTTCATAGCCAGACCATCTGAGATGCTGTCCCCATAAGGATGCCTTTGCTATAGGGCAGTGTATAGGCAGACAACCTGAGATGCTCTCCCCATAAGGAGAGGTATAGCAGTATAGGGCAGTGAATCAGAGAGTGCTTCCTCAGTATTTTTCAAACAAACATAGTTTCAATGCAATAGCTAATCACAAGTTAAGGAGACAATGTAGATACAGTACTGTGTGTGTGTGTCTGTGTGTGTGTGTGTGTTTGTGTTTGTGTATATGCATGCTAACCCATGCATTCTCTCTATATATGCAGCTAGTATGCATTTTGGAACTAATATGGAAGAGATAAGGATTTATTGTGCAGAATACATGACATATATGCATGGTGACCATCCAGTCAGACTATGCAAGTATTAATCCAAGCCATGGTATGAATACATATATGCACATATATAAACTATACATACTAATCCAAACTATACTAATCTGACAGAACTGGCTAATCCGACATCTGAAAGGTCTGACAATCCCCTACCAGTTTTACATAATTGAAAGCAGGCATTTTAGCAGAAAGGCTATTTCTGATCTGTTACAACTGTCATTTCAATCTAAAACATGTCACTGCTACCAAGCTAAAGATAGCAACTCAACAGTGTGGCAGAGATAAAGTAATGTATTTGACAAGAAGAGAGGAGATAATGTGCATTGTTTAAAAAAAAAATTCTTTACTTGAATATTTAATGCAATGCCTGCAGAAAAATCTAGAAAAGCGTTTCAAGCTACCGTCATGCTAGAAAATTGTAAAAGGAGAGATTTACAATGCTGCGATGAAGAGGAGATGAAAGGACGACCGGTCACAATGACTTTCACTGACAAATTAGCTTTTTATTGTTGTTCTGAAAACCCAGAAAACTACCATGGTCAAACAACCACATTGTCCTTCATGCAGTCCTTTACAATGCTGTCTCTAAATACATCGCACATGTCCTGAGTCCACCTATCAGAACATAAACAATAATATTCTGTGTGCTATAAAGCATGTTTATTTGAATAATTAATTAATTACTTCATATATTTGCTGTATGCATGTACTGTATGTATTTTTTAATATGTACTGTATGTATTTTTTAATATGTACTGTATGTATTTTTTGCCAATGTATCGTTGACAGAACAATGAGCAATGCTATGAAAGGTGCAGTTTTAAGAACATGAATACAATAGGCTACATCGAATACAAAAGCAACGGCCTATTGGGAATACGTTATTCAAGCTACACATAGGCTATGACATGCGTCTATCGTAGGGTGAAAATAATACACTACGACTACATCCTGGTGAACCTGCTAATCCATGATTACTTGGTAAATGATCCAGATTGTTATAAAAATAAAAATAAATAAATGATCTCATTCCAGGAAGCATGTTGTGCAAACAAAGAAAAGTGGACACAGTACCACGTATACATCCCGAGTCTCAACAAAACAGCTATTCGAATGACTAATAAACAAGAACACAATCATAGTGTCCGTATTAGTATTGCTATTGATAATAATAAAAATTCTAATAATACTACCAAGATTAAGAATGTATTCTTCTTATTATTATTATTATTATTATACAAACAAATTTGGATACAAAGTGATTGGAAATTTACTAGTTTAATTATCATTTTTCTTTATTTTTAACATAAAATATATTTTTTCTTTTGAAGGAAAATCACATTTTGAGAAGATGGCTAACAAGTCTGCTTTACAAACATATACATTATGTCCATGTTTAGCTATCTATTAAACAAAGAAATCAATTTAAATAGTCTGTTTGCTGCCCTTAAAAGTACTTCCGTAGACTACTTGTGCTGCTCAAACGTGAATGCTATGTTGGTTACTGGAACAGAAAAACAGTGTGCTGTACTTTCATTATCTGTTCTGACACTATGTGTCCCAGGACTTTGAAATCGATGTACTTTTTATGTCCTGCAAGAACAACACAGTAAATGGGACAGTGCTGTTTACTGTGCTGTGGAAATATGGGACAGTGGCGCTGTTCTCTTTTGTGTTCCCCTCAAATGCAGTCTACGGTACGCTAGGGGAGTACCGGGACAAAACGTTATGCCACCAAAACAAAACAGCACAGTACAATCCCGGTTACAACCCCCTTTCCATTGTCATGACTCACCATCTACACACTCTCCACATTGTCAGAACTCATGTGGTTCTCTGTGGCTCAGTTGGTAGACCAGGTGATTTCACAATTAGCTCAAATTGTGGGTTCAATCCCCACTGGGGCCACATATACTGAAAAATGTATGCATTCACTACTGTAAGTCGCTTTGGATAAAAGCGTCTGCTAAACGGCATATACTACTACTCATTATCTACTCAATCCCCAAAATGTCAGAACCTACTATATACACACTCTCTACTCATGATCCCAACTCCTCTCCTTTCCACAAGCTTTATTTATTTTTCTTGCGCAGGAACTCTTTTTTCGTTCAGTGACAGTACAGATGAAAAAACAGTTCTCAGAAGACCTCAGAAGGTCCTCTGCAGCGCTGGGCAGGATGCACCTGTGAGATTCTCTCTCTCGAAACCTCTCCCTGTTCGCTGTGCAATAGGTGCCAGCTCACAGGTGTTTTGCATACCTGCGTGAGCAGCTGACAGTTACACCTAGAGAGATAAACATGTGACAACTTCTTCTCCTTCATTTGTTTTGCTTCTTAATTGGCCTTGAGCTGTCATTAATTCTTTTGCATCCTCAGGAAAACTAAAAAAGCAATTAATAGTCTATCACAAACCATATGCAAATCTGAGAACCAATTTCCAAAGATGGGAGCAGATAACAGTACCCAGAATAATTAGAAACAGATGTTACAGAAACAGCCCAGGACAGCTCATTGAGCTAGAACTAAAATGCGTCTGCTAATAGGATTTGGAATAAAATTATTTATTTTTTCAATTTTATTTTAATTATAAGCTGAAGTATTTCGTAGAGGCCGATTGTTTTCTTTTTCTTTTAAACCACGCACCTCCACCTTTTCTTACGCCCTCTTGTCTTTTGTTCATATGAATTGAATAGGGGTCTTTTTTTCATTGCATAAACAGACATGAAGCATGGAATGCACTGTACATGATAGCATGGTGTTTAAACAATCCCATCTCTCTGTTTAGTTCTACACGATAAACAAAATCAGCTTGATATTTATAAGAGCGAGAGCATGCTGTTTACTTCATGTAACTTCTAATATGAGCGGTTTAGGACTGATAATGGCACACTAAATGTCTGCAGCAGGGTTGACCGATTTAACAAATGTTTTTTCCTCCCCTGGGGGTGGCTTGGAAACTGAAGAGGTGTTGTTTATCCAGCCATTTTCTTTTCTCTCACTATATTGTGGGTCTATGAAACACCTCCCTCCAGAAGGGTGTGAGAGATTAAGGTTATGTTTGAATAGGAAAGGTCAATGTTTTACAAGGGGAAGGTCGGTCTCTCCCCTAGCAAGTTTTGTACCTGTGCCTGGCTGTCCTACCGACTGTCTCCTACCTGCACATAAAATGCAATGTGTTTGGCCTTGTGAACAGTTCCTGCACCTGGTACATTTGTAACCGGTAGACATAAATCTCCCGTTTATACATTTTGAATTATGCAGCCACCGTAGGCCTGTTCTCCTGCAGCCACAGCCCCCTGCCTAGTTTTGGGCGTGGATACAGAAGTAACAGGACAATTACCTTGTTTGCTGCATAGACATATATACCTAGATGCCTCATTCACCCTGTTCAGATACATCTGCGTGGCCACCATATTGAGGGGGGCAAGATCCGCGTCTAAACAAATGTAAGTGTATTGAGTGATGCAGACTTCCCCTGATAAAATCTACTGTAACTTGCTTCATTCTCAACCAATTTCCATGACATTCGGCTTGTTATAAACGTGGGAAATTTGATTTCCAAATGTCACAATTGTTGAGTTTCCTGAACGATTTTCCATAGAACCTGGCTGTGAACACAGTACGAAGGGGATTAGCCTATGCAAAAATGCCACAAAGTTGTGCAGCATTTGGCTGTCGAAATAGGAGGAACCATAGAAGCAAGCAGTGGCGATTTTACTGCGGGTGCAGGGGGTGCATTTGCACCCCCTACTGTTGGGATGAAAATATTACAATTTTCAAATCAATGTCAAAAAACATTTAAAAAAATGATTTTTGAACATTGCACCCCCTGTTTTAAAACCCTAAAATCGCCACTGGAAGCAAGGCTTGTGGTATAACTTCACAAGTAAGTGGATATTTCACAATTTCACTGTCACTTAAAGCTGACGTTGAATAACTGACAAATATCGCCATAATGATAACAAAACATATAACGTTAGCTAGTTGTCAAACCACTGCATGACCAAGTGACTGAAAGTGATATTTAATTGATAGTCATCTAATTAATTGTCTTATTGGTATATGGTAATTGACAAGTGTGTGTGTGTGTGTGTGTGTGTGTGTCTGTGTTGGGGGATGATGAGATTATAATAAATGGATAAATGCACATCGTACCGTACGTGGCTTCCACAACAAGGAATTAGATGACTATCAAGGAAATATCACTTTGTTTCTGAAAATCCAGAATATCACACCTCAACACAGCACTATAATTCAATTAATATCAGCAATTGCATGTATGCAAAGTGCATGAATGTGTTTGTCCACATCATATATTAATCTAATCTCAGTGGCCTCATGAATTTTGCAAATTACAGACTTGATTGGCAGACTGAATTTAATTGAAAGTGATGTGAACATTCCAAAATTATGGAGTAAACGCATAATGGTTTGGGGAATCTACCTGTCCAAATCCCTATTTGACATCACCTTGTTTACAAAAGATTTATAAACATGCCACAAACAGAATGAAGATGGTGTTTATCTCAGCAATGTATCCAATGAAATGATATGCAGTATTTCAATGCCAGTAAAAATTCATTCATATCCGTAACAATAGTAACAATGCCCAACGATGCCAGAGTGCATTGTATCCAGTAAAAAAGCAGTGCTCTGGCTTCGTTTGATCAATGATCACTCCTAGTACACAGCAAAACAAACATTGCTTACTTCATCTGTAATCATTTTCATCTTGCGTTATTTGAAATGACCAGATCTTAAATCTACAATCAATCAATCAATCAATTACACGCAAATCATATTTCTTTTGCACCAGATAATCAACTGTTTGCCACTCTGCATCTACTTAAGATCATATATGGCCAGCTGTTCGACATTCATAGGAATACCATAGTGATATCCTTTTATGCCTTACTTTAATGACATGCAAATAGTATGCATTTTCCTTCCATTACTAAAAAACTGTACAGTGATTGCACACTATTTGTTATTTTTAATGTTAAAAGCATGCTAAGGCTTTTGACTGTATTTAGTATTGGTTCAGCTGAAAATATTAAAGGTTTTAAAGGTTACCTATTTGAATCAGCCTTATCTTTTGCCTGTTTACCCCTCTTGGTAAGGAATACTTTATGTGTGTATCAGGTGGTGCAATAGCATGTTATGAGAACTTGGTATCATGATTTCAAAGCAGAGAAACAGCATGTCTCTTTTGATGATTTGCATTTCTTTTTAACAGAAAGCATCTAATTGTACATGCTGGGTGGTGCTCTGGATCTCAGGGAAGGGTTAAGAGTTATCTTCTACAGTATATACACTGTGTGTGTGTTATCAGAGTGTTTGTGTGTGTGTATATACTGTATGTATGTGTGTCTGCATATTTATATATGTGTGTGTGTGTTTGTGTGTCCAGTTTGGATTAGGAGTGAGAGAGGTTGTGTTTATCTGACAAGTGCAGAGACAGGTCTTTCAGGAGCATGGTCTCTGATCTGCTGGTAATGTGAGAACGGGTGATGGTGCTATAACTAGCTCCCCAGATGTATTAAACAAATGACCAAGACAGCTGAATATCAAACACATGATGAACCTTGCCTCCTTCCTTCCTTTACCCTCCTCCAGGACCTCTCAACACAGAATTACGCCTTTTAGATTAATCTGCATATATCAAATAAAGGGTCACAAAAACTCTGATTTTGAAAATCCAATCTCAAATTTAAGCCACTTTGTGGCTTTGATCTTTTGAGCTAACATGTAGGCAAAAAGAAGTAATCTTCACCAACAGCGGGAACAGGAGGAGATGAATGGGGCGACTGTCTATTTAATATCCTACACAGAAAGAGGAACAGATAATCTACGCAACACAGTACTGGAACTAGGAGTTTAACCTAAGAGGATTTGGATATTGATTTGAGAGAGAAATGTTTAATCACTGTATAAACCCATTATGTTTCTGAACAATAACCAAGACATTTCGAAAATGACATTACAAAAAAAATATACAGTATACTCTATACATTATTTAGGGCAGAAGGACTGTACCAATAAACCATGTAAGGATACCGCCAGAATGGCTCAGTTTAAACAAAGAGGCTCAATTCTGTTTAAATCTACAGCTTTTTTTACATGCACCACTGTCAAATAAAAGACCTTCTCAGGTAGGACTGGATGTCTCTCCAGACCGCCCCCATATGTCGCCCTCCTTCTAGCCTCAGACGGAGAGGATCATGGGAAGAGTTCTTGGAGGTGCGATGGGGGCAGACACAAAGGCAGGGAGGTAGACGCGCTGTTGGCCCGTTCCACAGAAACCAGCGCCGCGTTTGCGCACCCCGGGCAGCCGGCCCACTCATCTCATCAAACACACCACTCTAATCCTGCCGAGATCTCAGCTCTGCATCAACACACAGCGGAGCCGGTCGATCTCGCTTTTTTTGGCCCTTCACAGGCCAGCCCTTCTCCCGCAGTCACCAAAGTGACGCCTTTGAGCTGCGGCGTGCTGGAGAAATCAACAGAGATCAGTCGAGGGCGATGAAAAAGCCACCCCCGGCCTGTGAGCACGCAGCACAGTGGGACACCCATACCCACTGGCACCCTAAAATCCAGAACTCAGGGAACCAGAGTTCTCAGAGGACAAAGAAAGCTCTAGATTTAAGGAAGACTTTAAATAAACAACTGATTTACTTCTGCCCATGATTTGGCAAGCGAAGCCATGTGACACCCCCCCAAAAAGAAATAAAAAGAAAGTCATTTGAGATAAAATATGAAAATAGCTGTGTTCTTTCAACAATTATTTTCAAAGTTGACTTTTCATAGGATTTGCAGATTTTTGTTTGTCAGTCTTTGCAATGTGATGTTTTTTGATGTTAGCAAGTATTACAGTGCAATTATTAGTGCCATTTCAGTCAAAATAAAACAAGACATGGCATAATTTATCTTCATACAGCAAACTATTAAATGAAGAGTTGTGGAAGACGGAACCCTGCTTTGATCCGTCCCAATTATTTCACGTGCACTGTTCCTTACGATAGTATATTCCCACAATATCACAGAATTGTTAAAAAAAATTATATTGGAGCTGCATATAACTAGATACAAGCTTATAACTTAACATGCTCATAACCTATAATTGCTTATAACTTAATTGCACATTGAAAAATTATTGTTGCTAGTGTACATGATCTGAGAGTATATATACTGAAATGCATTAATAATGCAACAAATTCCTTTGGCTCCACTTTTTGCCTAAACTAAAGCCTGATACAATATGCAATAATTACGAATGCAGGAATATGTGGAGATGGCATCAATACATATACATGGAGGCCAGGGTACCATGTATTTGTGCTAAATGAGACCAGTAAAGAGTATAATGCTGTTGATTTTATTGTGTCTGCCGATTATCAATCAGTGCACAAATGTCTGGAGACCCTAGCGATTGACTTTCCTGTCCTCAAAGGCCATTTTGCAACAATTTATGGCAATTGTGGAATTTAGTGTTCAGTCATAATCACTAGCCAGGTCATGAACAGGAGAGCGACTGTGCATGCTAACAAGTACACATTTATTGGAGTTAGTTTACGCGTACTCATTTACAAGGTTATAACAAACAGTGTAAAACTCCTCAGTCAGACAGTAATTACTGCATTACCAGGATATCCATAGTCAGAGGTTCTTAAATTTGCAAAGATTTCAATGATTGCAACCACGTTTGTATTTGCACATCTACAAAACGTGATACCATATATGATGTGTTATAGATGTGCACACGACTGATTATATATTCAAGTTTGAGCAATGGATTGTAAAGATATTTTCAGCATATTTAATGGTTTTCAATATACATATTTAAACACTGGATTCATAAAATGCAGATGGTTTCCAATGAATACTGATTTTAATCAAAAGAGTTTCAGTCAGTAAAGGCACCATTAGGGCAGGCTGGGTACCGTAGTTGCTAGTGGAAGCAACGGATATGTAATTAGTCAGTTATGACTGGGAGTCCATAATGGAAGCCAGGGTTCCTCAGGTCCCCACTGCCATCCAGTCCTGCCAATCTTCCAGTTGTGGTCAGTGAGAGATATGCCTGATTCCTGATCGACATGGTACTCTTCTGTAGTATTGTGTGGCCTGCGCATTGTAAAATATTCACTTGCTCACCGGCGAGTGTATCAGAAGGGTACGTGCCCTTCAGCAGCAGTGCTCTTCGTGTAAGCGCAGATAGCACAGCGGTGACTCAAAATACACGACTGACAATTCCCAAAATGCCGAAAATGTTGAAAAAAAAAAAGAAAAAAAGAAAAGAACTGGAGTTCCAACTTGCACTGCCCCATGTGATCCCACCAAGCAGGTGGTACTCAGCGCTTCACTGACATCATTCACACTGCTGCGCATGGACTGCTGCAGAGGAGTGGTGGAGTGGTGGGTGAGCACAAGGCTGAAGGGTCTCCTGGGAATTGACAGCGGCAGTACATCTCATGAGCGTCAGTAGGTCTTTAGGAGCCCCATCGCTCTCTATACAGAGCCGCTGAATAGCCTACGGAATGCCTCTGTTTCTCCAGCCAGAGAAAAGCCATGACAAAGGATTGGGCTAAAGCTTGGGGAAAGTTATTTTCTGTTCTGCCTTTACTTAAATGGAATTGAAGCATTGATTCAATCAATCGTAGGCATAGGCACCGATTTATGTTTCTGCCCGTGGGTGCCGCGCAGCGTATGCTAGGTGGAGTTTGCTATCAAATCAATGTAAATTTGGCTCCGTGCATAATTTTCCCCGTGGGTGCTCGGCCTTCTCCGTGGGTACTCGGGCCCCGGAGCACCCACGGGATCGGCGCCTATGATCGTAGGAATTCTTCACCTTGAATAACAAGTATAAGCAAGAAATTCGTTTTAGACAACATTTTATGTTGTAAACTAAAGTGAACTAAACATGTTCCGGGAGAAACGAGAAAAAGAAAAACTTAATAATAAATAATAAAGAGCATAAGTTATCTCGAACGGCCTTCTCAGCACCCTTTTAGTTTGCTGGAGAAAAAGAAATGCAGAAGGAGTGCTCTCTGGAGAGAATTCGCCCCACCCACCATGAACGCTCTCTCAACAGGGAGGCTGGGTAGCTCTAGTGGGGTGAGAGAGACTCAGGCGGGCGAGTCGGGTCACGGTCTGGAGGTTTTTCTCTCCTCAGATCGGACCGTGGGGTAGCTCGGGTTATTCTCCAAGATAAGAGACGGCCCAGAGGAAAAGTTTAAAGCCTCCCTCACCCTGCTTGTTACGCTGGACCGTGATGTATTATTTTCTCTGGTTTCCAAGAGTCCATTAGGCTTTGGCGGTGGGCCATCCTGCCTCCCGCAGTCAGAGATAAAGATGTGCGGATCGTGTGAGGGGAAATGGAATGAGAATGAGGGCATTGGCGGAGTTTATGGAAAACAGAATGTCCTCTCGCGCTGCTACACCCACGCGATTTACACCGCCAGAGTTTTTTTATATTGGCTTTTGCTTTTTTGTTTTTTTAATTTATTTACAATCCAATAATTGGACCCGCAGCAAACACAAAGCAAGAGTTGCACAATTTATCCCCCCTCCCCTCTTCTCCTTGAGGAATACAGATGCAAAATTTAATGATTCAATTTAGGTCAACGTGCTCCTGGAGAACAGGGATGCTCAGGCCAAGATAAAACATGCCTTTAAAAAGGTTGTTAGTCTTTGTTGTTTTTCCATTTCCGTTTTCTCTCCCAAGCCACGCTGAATTGTTCTTCAATTTGCGATAGGATTATGTCCTCGCTTTTGTTCTTTTTCAAGAAATATCCCACTCTCGCAGTTATTTAATGTTTTACATCACACACACTTTACAAATATCTTATTTTGAGATAATGCCAGAGAAACAACCATCTAAATTACCCTAGCATATGAGTAAAATGTTTGAGAATTAGCAGAGATTATCTAGCAGATTGGAGTTATCTAGGAGTTTCCTCCACAAAATGTAATATTTGCACTCTTAAATATGCACTTCTCTACTAAAATGTCAGAGCCTCTGATAATACACATGGTGTAAATTTAATATATTACACTGAGTGAAAAAAACTGGTTCAATTCAAAATGATAATTGTTTTCACTAACGAATATAGGCAATGCATTCACAATTCTGTATAGTGTTCAAAAAGTGTACTGAATAATACTACTAAAAGTATTTCTTGAAACAGCATTTGTTTCAGATAAATACATTAAATAATTAAAAATAATAATTCATTCTGTTTACCATAATTGTGATGTTCTTATGGTACCTCATAATTGAATTGGACGTATTCTGTAATATCTTGAAATGTGTGAGTTTGAAAATAAAATAAACCATTTACGTTTACTTCAATCAAATTCTCTTTTTTTATGATTTGTACTTTTGATTCTGAAACATATTGACCTGTGAAGAAAGATCCAAGCTGAAAATATATTGTTAAAATGTGTTCTTTGTAACCTGTATGTTGGTAGAGATGTACACAGCAGAAAATAAGGAAAACTACAATAAATCAGCCAGGCAAATTGTTTGGTTACAGTTGAGTACAAAAATAGAATTGTTAGACATAATATATCCACAAACCACAATATAAAATTCCACAAAAATGAAACTAGCTTGGGGTTTCTGAGTAGCTCTGTCAGTAAAGGCAGTCACCACAAGAACAGGCATATGCCTGTGGCCGTGATATTGCTAATTCGAGCCCAGGCTATGCCACCAGCAGCGGTAGGACACAATTGGCTTTGTCCCACCAGGGAAGTGTCGGCTTAATTCGGCCATGCTTCCAGAGGTTAGCACTGCATAAGCGCCCCCTAGCTATTCATCAGGCAGCTACAGATTACCACTGCTATTTCCCATATCACACATTTTCAGAATGTGCCCTTTTGCACACAAGTTGTCACAGCGATTGTACCGTAGACCAGCTTCCATCTTGTGGTCCTCACCTTTTTTGAAGCCGTAAAAACCATCTTGTTCCACTTCACCAACAGCTGAATCGCAAAGTTTTTTTTGGACTCAAACTTTCTGCAATCTAGATTTGCACACCTTGGACTGAACATGAGTTCTGCATAGCTGAACAACCACAAACAACCTGCTGAGGTAGGCAGGGGAGTTATGGACTCTATTGAGGCTGTCAAATAGGGCAGGAAGGAAGGATTTAAGATCCATATTTTCCAAGGCGCAAATTCATTCCTTGAAAGGATGAAGCTGGTATCAGGCAAACCATAACCACCAGATAAGTGCCAACCCTATTTATGCATATTCATTAAAAGAAGAAGGCTGAGTGCCCACATAGCAATTTTGCAAATATGTTGAGAAGCCATAGACTTTCATGCTCCTGTCTGATTTTATTTCCCGTGTGGAAAAATAAAGATATAGCTAGTTACTGAACTCTTGGCCCTGTTCTGGGAACAAAGAAGACAACAACAACAAAAATGAAAACAAGTACAGGAAGTCTTATTCAAACCTATCACTAAAGAAGGAAGGTTAAATTGGTGCAATATAATTTTCAATAAGACAATCATTTCTTAAGTCAGGCTACCAAAATGGCTGTGTCAATCCCATGAGTAAATGTGAAATAACGAAGACCTTTTAATATAACTGAAAAAGCTACATCTGGCAACCATGTCTCTCGATCTCTCTCAATATCTAAATTATTTACATTTTGTCTACAAATCTGTCTTTCTAATTTTCTATTCATTTATTAGACACCCAATTTGGTGCCCGAGGTTACTCACTCACCCCCAGGCAATAACAGACTGAAATATACTGAGTCGCAAGTGGGCTGTCTGCACTTCTCCTAAAGCCGGAATCTCAAACGCAGATCCTGGAGGGCGGCAGTGTCCGCTGGTTTTCAGTGCGTTTCAGCACTAACCTGCTTAATTTAGTTATTGATTGGCTAAAGAGTCCACACACCTTGTTTGCAAGACCTAAATTGGCTGCTGGTTAAAAGAAAACAACAAAAACCAGCAGCCTCTGTGGCCCTCCTGGACTGGAGTTTGAGATCCCTGCCATAAAGTGAAAATTTTCCATCATTTTTAATCAAAATAAAGTTATTTATAATATGAGAAATTGTATTGTTTATTGAATATTTTTCAAAATGGAAGAGGAAGCACATCTCTGTCAGCACCTCTCCTATCTTACCATGACCACATACTTTATATGTTCTTCTCTTGGAAATCATGTATTTTTGTGTCTGCCTTTCTCAATTGCTACAGTTTGGTCACTGAGCCTGAATTGAGAGAGAGAGAGAGAGGTTGAGGCCTTATTGAGAAATATATGTACTTTAAGCATCTAATTGGTTCTTTCCTGAGTCAGTTGGTTTCCTTAACCACAAAGGACAAAGAAAATGTCAGTGAAGAAAAAATAGATGAATGGAAATTCAAAATCAAGGGATGCAAAAGTGTGATATTTTCTCCAAGAATGTTATTTGAACAGAAACTAAAAGGTATGCAAAAAATTGAAAAGCGTAAATTGAATGAATGTGCTAAAATGATAGACAAAAATAGCTGAACAGGAATAACAAAGTGTTTCTACTTTCTACTTTGGCACTGCAAAAAGACTGCAATGCAATGCATATGTCCATAAAGATAATCTTGAATGAAAAAGTTTCCACTTTATCAAAATAAGTATGCCTATCCTACAGATAATACAATTTGTTTAATGTGTATATGCATTTACTAAAAATATGTGTATGCTGAACTAACATTCTAATGTGCCTTTAACTCATTTCTCCCTACATATCCCTGGAGAGGTTGGGAAAATATGTTGAATAGAAATATTGAGCTATGTGATACAAAGCACTTGAAATACATTTCATTATATGGTCTAGCTACCTAACTATGCACTTGTTCTATTTTATTTCAGTGGGGTGACTTGTTAACTTTCATTGCAGAAAGAATACAGAATAATCGATTCCGGAACAGTCTCTCCCAGATCACTTTAATGAGAAACTTGAAGTAACTAAATAATTGTGAGTAGTTAATCATATGTTTAAATATTAGCCCTTAACCAGAGACTATCATACCCTTTCAATTCAGCCATATGTATAGACCATAACCCATTCACATCCACCTTCTTGTTGTACAAGTGCCAATGGGTGTCAAATCATGCCAACACCCCAGGAAGTTCATATAAAGCCCACAACACATCGAACAAATGAGAGGGTTGGCTTAGAATACCTTCCAAGATGGACATAGTGTGCAGCTGTCTCTGATACAACAAATAGAACCTTGTTCTCCCCATGAAACACTGAGCCAATCAGAGTGCAGGAGGTTCCGACGTGTGCATCACTTGTGCTTCCACATGAAGTAAACACTGTGGCAGAAAAGGTATGGGCAGCACCTTCACCATTTATCCAAAAAGGAAGCGAAGCATATGTGAGCTATTCTATGCAAACGAATCAATCGAAGCAGATTTGCATGAGCAGATGGTTAGCCTCGTATTTTAAATAATCCAGATATTTTATACATTAAATATTTTGTAATTCTATCTTTTATGATTCAAGTGGAACGCAACAAGCACCAGCACCACTTTGGCTTCCCTGCTACAGGGCTTAAATCTGTTGTTTGTAGAGGGTGCAGTTTCAGAAAAATCTGCAGTGGTGGGTCATCGCCGGCAGTCTGCTGCAGAGGGCTTAAGGCAGTTTTACAATCCTAAACAGATGCTGTAATGAAACGCCATGTCGAGATCCATCACTTTACCTTCAATGATCTTATCTGATATCTGATCAATGCAATGGAGGAAAATGTCTCTACAAAATGGTGGTACTTCTTTAAGGAATATGGATGAGCGGGGAGACGTGAGAGGAGATGAGTGCAGGGAGAGAGAGAGATGAATAGGGATGTGTGAAAGTTCTTGTGTCAGGCAGATACACCATCAATCAGCCACCCCCACCCCCACCCCCTTCACCACCGCGCCTCCCATCCTGCTCCTTGCTGGGAGAGATTATACAGCTTCAAGCTAAACAAATTGCCATTTCCATTTTTTCCAGCTTTCATTGATTTTCTTATTAAACATTTTTATAATTGCAAACTCTCATGGGAGGTGGCTCGCTGTGGTTTGGGCATGATGGATCAGTCCATCACAGGGATCTCTCCACGGTGCCCCCATCCAACCCTGTCATTATCCCTTTGTTTCATCCCACTATCTTCCATCGCTCCTTTTCTTCTCTCTTCCCTCTCATGGAGACTGTACCATCCAAAGGTTCTACGGATGCCTAGCAACAATCCAAGGCCAAATCAATCTATGGACAGGGAATCCCAGTGGTATCTCTCTCCAGCTCCTCTCTCTTTCTCTTTCACTCATTATGCCCTTGTCCCCCTCTGTAATTCCCTGTCTGGATTCTGTTCTCAGCCTCTCTGACTCTTCTCCTTCTATGAAACTAAAGTGCTTCAGCAGAGCCAAACCAGAACTATAGCCACAGAGGGAGGAAACCCCTCCCCCCCATGCCTGCCACTTGAATTACCAGTCAGAATTAAACCGGGACTGTCCCAGCTGGTGAGTCCATACAGACTGTGCCCTGGACATCCTGACTTTTGACTAACTATTTTTCACTCGCCAAGTGAGGGGGCGGGTGGGGGGGATGCCATGGAGATGGTGCACGCTGACACACATCTGTCACAGCTGCCGAGCACAGGCTTGTGATCCTGCCTACCCGCTGCCCCTCCTCCCATGACGCATCGCTTGCTTCCCTGATCCAAATATGTACTTTGTGGAGCAGAGGGGGCTCGGGCGCTACATGACGCCGAGTGTGCACACAAACCGCAGGCCACGCGATGCACGACAGATCCCTCAGACAAAAATGAATGGATTTTTGAGTCGTCTCTCTGAGTACTGTTCCACAAGGAAGCAGCCTGAGATTATCCTGACCGCGTTGATCGGGATTCTGCGAATAAAAGTTGCTTTTCTCCTCTCAGCGTCATGCTGTTTGACATATTTCAATGTGACAACCTGCTAATGAAGAAACCTCAAGACAAACAGTAAATTAATGCTTATATAATGGGGGAAAATGAACTCGTCTGCATTTCCGTCTATTTTTCTCTATCAGCCCTGCCGCGCGGAGGGGAATTCAGCCAGGATCAGGGCCATTAGTCCCCCTCTCCCCTGATAAGCCTCTCTGTCTCCCCTTTTCTCTTTAGAGTGATGGACATATTTGCCATCATAATGAAGTCTGTTCTTTGAGAAAGTGATGGATGGTAAATCCTTTTAGGACGCAGCAGCATGCGTGGACCACCTCAATTGTAGTAGTACTCAAGACTACATCTCTCTCTCTCTCTCTCTCTCTCTCTCTCTCTGATTCAGAGGCGAACATTTCTCACTCACTCTCTCCTCCTCTCCCAGCCAGCCAGGATGGGCCCACATATGTTAGACACAGAGAGCCGGGAAAGAGAAGAGACCCAACGATTGTTCCACAACTTCACACTCATCATCCTGTCTGTAAAGGCCTCTACATGCTCGAGCGACTGCAACGCAACATCCTCTGCAACATGTCGCAGAGGTTGCATTGATGTTGCAGAGGGTGCTGCAGAGGATGTCACGTACCTAACACAAAAATCTAACTCGCGACCGCAGCGCAACATGTCGCACAGATGTTGCACAGCATTGATTGGTTGGTTAGCGAATAGGGGCGGAGCTGTCAGAATCATAGTTCATCGAGATAGTACATCATTTTACATTTTAAGCATTTAGCAGACTTTCTTATCCAGAGTGACATCCAGATTAGGGGAGAAAGATTATTTTCAAGAGTCGCCTGCTGGTTCCTTTGTTCCACGTGAATTCACTCTATTATTTTAATTCTATAAAGGTGAGTTGCTCGCACACAAGCTGCTTTCATGACAGGCGTGCTTCCTTTTTTTCCAGGAACTCGGAGATTCTGCAAACAACGAAGGGTCGACTGTGGTCTTCAGGTCATTCTAAATGATATATTTAATGTTGCTTTTAGATTACATATAAATGCAACATGTCACTACAACACCTTAATGCGCAGAATATTCAATGAACAAAACAAAGAAAAAGCAGGGTGCATATACATTTTACATATACATGCATTTTGAGCATATAGCATTTTACATATACATGCATTTTAAGCATATAACATACGCTCTTATCCAGAGCGACTTACTAGATGTGCATTAATACATGGTAAGAACAATCATAGTTTGCACACAAGATCAGTGCAGTAATACTGATCTTGAATACTGAAAAAGCGATAGACATCATTTTTGGCACCTGCATACCATACCTGTATATATCTATGTTAACGTTAGCTAAGCAAAACTATCGTTGTCTATCTAGCCAGCTAGCTAGCAACCTGGTATCATGGCCAAATAAAGCTCGCTAACAGTAGCTAATGATATAGATTGCTAGCATAATTTGTTCAACACGGTATAAAATGAACCAGCTTTAGGAAAGATTGGCTGAAGAAGTTTGAAGGTACAGGAGTTTCCCTGCTTTCATCAAAACTTTACCTTGTTCAATACATTGACGCCTACTAGTGTACAGAAGTGTAAGGACACAATGTCGCATAGGTTGCGCAGAAGTACAAATTGCCGAGTGCTTGCGACATGTTGCATTGTGCAAACCGCAAAGATGTCGCACAAGTTACGCAGAAGCATGTAGAGGCCTTAAGGGAGGAGAGAGCGCCACAAACAGTGTGTGTTACTGAAGAGTTTTCACATCGGTTGACATTTATTAAGTTGCATCGCCACAAGCTAATGATTAGGAATACATTACAGGCAGAACAAAAGGTGAAATAAATCTCATTCTTGTTTCACTCCAACATAACAACAATGTATGAAGTACAACAATGTTTGAAATGTCAAGTGGAGTGTTGATTAAATACTTGGGGCAGTATAGCCTACATTTATTTTTGCTAAGAATTTTTAGATGTATGGTCCTATGGTCACCTTTCACACATTTTCTGGCTAGTTTTGGAGACTTTGAGCTGAAGACAAATAATAAAATCTAAAAATCTAATAAAAGGCTACTTTATTGATGCAACAAAATCTAAAATACTAAACACGCACTGAAGGAGGGCTTTAATCAAGAGAAATTTGTACATTTATCTTTTATTTTTCCATATCTTCACTGTCTTATATTTCAATAATATATTTCTAGATTCTATATACCTAATACCTCTTAAAATAGATGTGACAAACCCAATATTGCAGTAAGTGTTATTCTGCTACAATGACTCCCATCTCAGGTCTGTGTGAAACAGCAAAAATCCATTTTCGTCTTGCTGTGATTTGTGCTCTTTATCGATAGAACATAGGCTATGAATACAAAACACACACACACACACACACCACGGACAACAAACACGGGAGTTGGAGAACTTATTTGCTGTAGTCTCCTCTGGCACAAACACAATGGTAGAGTACACCACACACACACCACATGTATATACTTACACCACACACACACACACACACACACCACAGGTATATACTTACACCACACACACACACACACACACACACACACACACACACACACACGCACACACACCCCACACATATATACTTATACCACACACACACATGCACAGACACCACACGCATATGCTTAGACCACGCACACACACACACCACACGTGTATACTTACACCACACCCACACGCACACACACCAAACATATATGCTTACACCACACACACCCACCACACCCCCACACACACACAAACTCACCACACATATATGCTTACATCACACACACACACACCCACACACACACACACACACACACACACACAACTGAATAGTCTTTGATGAAGAGATACCGGTGCAGTTGAGTCTCTCTCTCTGAGAGGCCCATAGTATGTCAGAAGCACTTAATTATTGGGTATTTCAAAGAGAATCTGCTCTGTCTCAAAGTAGAGAAGGGAAGAAAGTGACTCTATAGCAGAAAGGCCAGACTCGGGGAGTAATAGTATGTGATGGCAGTGCAGCATCATGGGGATGAGTCTGGAATTTGTGACAGGATGCAGGTTTGAAACCCAGGTAGGGCACTGCTGTTGAATTATTCACAACAATGCTTGGTTCTGTAAATATCCATCTACAAAAATATTAATAATTAAACTAGGTAAATCGATATGGGTATTTGCTGAGTAAATCATGTTATGTTGCATTCGACCTCCAGGGGGAGCTCCTCCTCCCATGCCCCTTTTGAACAGATAAGAGAGAAACAGAGAATTCCATAAAACAACATAAACCATGTTTACTCTCATGGCTTCATGTCTGCCTGGCTCTCAAAAAGTGTCATACAATATTTATCTCTGCACCTGGGAGAGATGATCATAATAATGACCATTTCAGGGCAGATAACAAGTTCTAATTAGCCATTCTTCCCTAATTACACTAATGCAAATGACTGAGGACATAAACGGCATGTTCATTTTTCGTTCAAAAGCCTTCTATTGCATCTTCTAAAACAATCACATTTTGCAAAGGACTAAAAACCTTCAATTTTATTTTAGAGTACAAAGTACTAACAAAGAGCTTGGTTAGTTATTAGGTATTTGTTATGTTTTTTGTTCTTGAAACAATCCATACAATAACAAAATATTTGCCAAAAATACTAGCTATTAAATTAAAAATAAATGAATAACACAGAAACTATGTTTGTATCTTATTTTCCCTATTCCATGTTGTCAACAAGCTGTAAAGTGTAGGCACCAGCGAATTTACCTTGCAAAAGTGATGACACATGTCTCTCAAATACCCCCTAAGTATATCATAGTAAGTTTGTGATCATATTTATTTGAAAACACATATGCATATTTGAAGTTTAAAAACGTAACTCAAGAATCTGCCAAATCTTCGTAAATCTACTCACAATGCAATTTATGTGACGTAATAGATAGAACACGATCTGGAGCTAGCTGCTAGCACTGCTAACTGCTAGCCTGCTAGCTATAGTAGCTAGCTAGCCAGCTACTGACCATCTCCACACACTAGCGCCACTCACTCATGCTGAGTTGGGATTACCCCAGTGTCGTCACTGTAGTCCTGCCTATACCCCATATACTGTATGCCGTCCTGAGGACATGAACGCCCAGGCAAACAGTTGCGAACCCTGGGTGTATGGTAATACACTCGCACTGTTGGACGGACTCACGCATAGTGTTGAGTGTCTGCCTGTACTCCCAACAGCACACTCTCATTATGCGTGGTCATCGCAGTTGTTGCAGGTGCACCTACAACAGAAATATCATTTTCCCACTTTTACTAATGATTTTACGGCCACTGAATATGAAACTAATTAATAATGCTAAACAAATGTATTTACGGTCTTGACCTATGCGGGCGTTTTCATGATTCACGTTATAAGGAGTTAACGTTATAGTGTTCACTTTACCAATTAATGTTTCCCACTTGTGCCAAGGCCTGGTCGCGGATAGGGAGGGGGGCTACCGCTCGAACGGGTGCCTGCACTTCAGGCTCAAACCTAAATGGTTGGATCACTGTTGCGATCTCCATTTGGGCATTGCCACTCTCGTCAACAAAAACATCAGGACGAGGGGAGGACTGCGGACTGTGGCTGCTCTCACTGTCAGACATTTTTTCCGTCGCACATGTACAGTAGGTAGGTGGACGGAAGATGCATAATATTTTGGATGTCATATGATACCAGCGCAGCTAAGCTAGCTAGCGCCTATATTACAATAACGATGTGTTTATAATTATATACCATACTGAGCTATGTAGATTTATCAAATTAGTTAGCTAACTACTTGTGATTAAAACAAAAGAAATGGAAAAGACGTAGACATGGTATGTAGAAAATGTTTAATATAAAGACAGCTGGATCATGCAGTGTAACAAATCTAGCCTGCGCTAGCTTGCTGCTATCCAGCACTCAGCATAGCTAATGCTAGCAGTAGCTAGCCGGTAGTAACATTAGCTAGGGAGCTAGCTAGCTGCTTTCCCTATGAATATCGCAAAACGGTCTATCAAATTATTTTAAAACCATCACGTGTGATAGAATACATAGCAGATGGTTTGTCATGTTGATTAATAAAGTTATTTAGAAGAGTGTAGAATATTGTATTTGCTATATGCTCAATGCATTTCAGTACAGTGTAACGTCATAATCCCCTCTTCCATTCTCTCTATGACGTGTTGATCTGACTCGTGCTTTTCTGACGCGGAGGACGTACACTTCGTGGATTGGGCTTTTTTGGCTCTTAAAATAAACATTTGAAGTGTATACTTGCATTGGGAATTCTGTTCATAACTATTACACAATTCGATTGTTGAAAAGCACAGCTCATCTTGTTGCTCTGGCTTTAAAAGAGGTTATCGGTGCTTAACAATTTGGGTATTACCTTACATATTGTATCTAGTGTTTCAAGCACAGCGTGCATGTATCAGTCAAAAGCATGTTTCAGAAAAGACTCAAATTCACCATTATCCATTTGGTAACTAATTCCCAATTAGTAATGCATTTGCTTGCTAATTAGCAACTTATAAGCTCTTAGTGCCTTATAATAATATACATAAGAACATAATAATACATACTGTGGAGAACAAGCTATTCAGCCCAGCTAGGATAATAATTTCCTAGTCTAAAGAACATCTAATACTGCATCAAGCCTGGCGTGTTTCTGCCTCCACTACCTGACCTGGCAACCTGTTCTACACATTTACAACTCTCTGTGTAAATAAATACTTCCTGATATCAGTGCAGAATTTACCATTAACTAATCCCCACCTGTGCCCTCTTGTTATGCTAATTGAACTCAACCTAAACATCTTTGGTAGTTAATTTTGTTAATCCCTTTCATGAATTTAAAAACCTCAATCAAACCTTAGTCGCATTTTGCTAAGCTTGAATATATTAATTGTCTTACTTTCCTTGTAACTTTTACCTTTCATACTAGGTACCAATTTAGTTGCCCTTCTTTGTACCTTTTCAAGAGCTTCTTGTATACATTTCTTGTAGTGTGGAGCCCAGAACTGCACACTTTACTCTAAATGAGGTCTGACAAAGGCATTATATAAAATCAATATAACCTCCTTTGATTTATACTCTATATATCCCAGCATCCTGTTGGCCTTTTTCACTGCTACAGCACACTGTGGACAGACTTTGATCAACTAGAACTCCCACTATTAAGTATTTTTCAAACACATTCTAGTTATATCTCCTCCCATAAAATACTCCTGTCCTATATTTTTATGTCCCACATGGATAACTTTACATTTAGCAATATTGAATGTCATCTTCCATGTTTCTACCCATTATTTACTTACCATAGTAGATTCCAAACCACCAAGTTTTGCATCATCTGCAACTTTAACTATTTTGCTACTAACATTCCGATCATGATCATTTATATACGTATACACTACCGGTCAAAAGTTTTAGAACACCCCCATTTTTCCAGTTTTTACTTAAATTTAAGCAGTTCAAGTCCAGGGAATAACCTGAAATGGTACAAAGGTAAGCGGTAAACTGCCAGAGGTTTAAAAAAAAGTTTAGGTTACTAAAAACTGAAAAAGTAATGTAAATTTCAGAGTTATAAAAAAAGGCATTTTTCAAGGAACAAGTAATGGGTTAACAACTTAGCTGTTCTGCAGCAATGGAAGTAAATTAAGCCTTATTGATGCAAACAATTCCTACAGGTGTCCCAACTTTTATTGATTACTTACAAACCCTCTGTCTGTATAAAAGCAGTGTTGGAACAGACTGTGTTACACTGAAGCATTATTTGGACAATATTGCACTGCAGGAAGTAGTATATTGCTATCACAATGGCGAGAAAAAAGCAATTAACAAAGGAAGACAGACAGACCATTATAACCCTTAAAAGCGTAGGTCTTTCCTTTAGAGAAATTGCAAAGATGGTCAAGGTGTCAGTGAGTACAGTTTCCTACACCTTCAAAAGGCACTTGGAAACTGGAGGAAACTCTGACAGAGAGGTCTGGCAGACCCAAAGCCACAACAAAATCAGAAGACAAGTTTCTTATCAACAGCTTGCGTGATAGGTGGCTCACAGGTGGCTCACAGGACAACAGCTTCAAGCAGTTTAACACTGGTCGAAGTAAGGAAGTCTCAGTTTCAACTGTGAAGAGAAGACTTCGAGGTGCAGGTTTGACAGGTCAAGTGGCAGTAAGAAAGCCATTGCTAAGATGGCAAAATAAGAAAAAGAGGCTTGCCTGGGCCATGAAGCCCCGCCAGTGGACTACTGAAGACTGGAAGAAGGTCTTATGGACCGATGAAATCTTTGGTTCATCATGCAGGGTTTTTGTATGCCGTTGTATTTCATCCTACAGCAAGATAATGACCCAAAACATACCTCCAGGCTATGTCAGAAATACCTTAGAAGAAAAAAACAAGACGGTAGGCTTCAAATCATGGAATGGCTAGCACAGTCTCCAGACTTAAACCCCATCGAGCTGGTTTGGGATGAACTGGACAGAAGGGTGAAAGCAAAGCAACCTACAAGTGCAACACATTTGTGGGTACTTCTGCAACAGTGTTGGGAAGAACTTTCTGAACATTATTTGATTTCTATTGTAGAAAGAATGCCATGAGTGTGTTCGGCTGTTATATTTGCAAAAGGTGACTACTTTGATGAGTCAAAAATTTAGATTACATTTTGATAAACAAACCGATTCCATGATTTCTTTTTTTATCTCCAATTGTTTATTTGCTCTATGCTTTAATTTCAGAGTACATTGAAACATTAAACTGTGTAAATTTCAATACAAACTGGAAAAATAGAGGTGTTCTAAAACTTTTGACCGGCAGTATATATATGGAAAAGCAGAGGTCCCAGCACTGATCCCTACAGGACTCCACTGCCCACAGACCCTAGGTCAGATATGACCCACTGCGCACCTACCATTACTCTTTACATTCTGAATGCATACTATTATAAAGCAAAGCGACTTCCTTATCCTTAATGCACTTAACATCTTCCTTAACTTTCCTTTTTCTACTGCAATATTGAAAACACTGCTTCAGATTGCTTTTTGCATCTTGGGAAATTTTAATTTCAAAGTGCCTTTGTAATATCAGGGCTAATTATCAGGGCAGCTACCCTTATTTCTTTTTTAGCCCTGATATTAGAATACTCTACCTTGTTTTTCTCAGGATTGTCTTTTTTATGTACAATATTCTTTTTATGTACAGTCTCTTTCTTTGTCTCAAAGTTTCCTGTAAAAATGAATTCATCCACTGTGGAAACTACTTTTTCATCTTATTCTTCCTTACTTTTGGGATGAATTTACACTGTGCATCAACAGTAGCTCTTTTAAATATACAACATTTTTCATTCATAGTTTTGCAATCTGTAAGTTTTACCCAATCTATATTATTTAAATGATCTCTCATTTTATTAGTTACCACATCTGGAATTAAAAATTATAGTTAGAGGAGATGATCTTGCCAAAAAATATTTAAACTGACTGCATTATGATCACTTTTTCCAACTACCTCTGTGCTGCAAATTCTATCAGATCTATTACCCAAAATCAGATCCAGAATCTTTTAACATAAATGAAAGTTTATAAAATGTGGCCACTGGGGAACCGGTGTCACACAGAAATGTGTCCATTGCCACTTTGATGACATCACATTCTCCAAGGACAGAATGCCAAGGACAAAATGGCTCTTTTCCCACAAACTATTTTACTTTCATTTTTAAAATCACCATAAAACCAAGGTTGCAGAGATCCAGTTATCCAGTAGGCAGGGCCATATTTTCATCTCTGCAAATGAGCACAGGGCTGACACACTCTTTGTCTCTCAAGAGAAAACCAGCCAGCTCCTATCCTCGTGTTCTCTGTCGACATTAAGCCCGAATAAGATTTGATCTTTTGCTCCCCACTGCCTCACACCACTTGACCATATTACAAGTTAATGAAAACAAATGGTGTTACGGTTGAGCTCTCATCCAATCATGGTATTAAAGTTCAGAGGAGGAGAATGGGATTGGGACCCAAGGGTTGCATGTTCACTTCAGATCAGATGTGAGGCAGCTCTATGATAATAGGAGGGCAAAGGTTGGTGGATTAACCATTAAGAGGCTGATCTGAGAAAGTCCTGTGATTTCTTTTCTTTTTTTGCACTGGAGATGCCTTTAGGGTAATGAAACAGTAAATCCTACCTTGACAAGGCATGACCTCATTCAAATTTTTCTTTCACAATAAATGTCTTATGAAACAGGAATACAAGTCAATATATAGTCAAATATGACATCCAAAATATACTTTTTAATATGACAATAATATGTCAATACTTGAATATATGAATGTCAATGCTTCAATATGAATTACTGCTACTTTCATATATGACATTTTATATTATATTTACTGCATGTTCTACATTGTGTGAATAAAATTAGTTGGGTAAAGTATCTATTTTGAATTATATTTCATAACCCTGGCATAGCAGCAGCATATATGCTACCTATTGTTTTGTTCTAGATTTTCATGTCTGGTGATATGCAAATACGGAATCAGTATTCTACAGATTCAACATCTCTAACAATTATTCTAAATGCTCCAACAGCCAAGGGTAGTCAGCCCCTTTTAATTCACATGAGTATACATGGTAAGCGTCTGAATGAATCCTCACAGTGAGAAGTAACTGTCAAAGTAACTGCCACAGCAGAATCTGTTAGATTCCAGAGATGATGCTGTAACTGCATGGAAAGTAAATTAGTTCATTTGCAAACCCTACATGTCAGTCTGCACATCTGAAAATACCTTTAGCCCAGATGCAACAACAAGATACATATGAAGTAAATAAACTGTTGCCCATTGAGTTTAATTGAAAGTCTCTAATATAGCTGAGCTTTCGGTCAAAATATATTCATCAGAGCATTAGTGTGAGACCACACAGACAAGTGATATAAAGGGTTATTACCGAGAGGATTTTAGTTAGGAAGTTAGGCTTCCTGAAAAAAATCTTCACCTCTCATACAATGCGACGGCCAATGAGAGCGAGTGGGTGGTACCTTGCGGATGCCCTCCTTGGATTCCTCGACGTTGTTGTCGGCTCCGCCCGTGTGGTTGATCATGCGCCACATCTGGGAGTACATGGGGTCCCTCTCGAAGGGATTCATGCCCTTACTGCGCACCTGGTCGTACACGGCCGAGTCCAGCACTGTGCCATATGGGAGGTCGGTCTGCTTTGAGAGGTCCTGGAGAGACCTGTGAAAGGAGGGAAATGTCAACCTCTCTTTTCTGCTGAATACTTAATCACTGAGAAGAGGAGAGGTAGAGAGACAGAGAGAGAGCGAGAGTAAGGGAGAGAGGGAGAATGTCAACTTCTTTTTTGAATAATTTACATTTTCATGGAGGAGAGAGAGAAAACGAGAATGAGACAGACAACGGGAACTAGTGAGGAAAAAGAGGGGCAGAGAGTGAGAGAAAGAGAGTCTTGCCTTTTTGTTATTAATGTCATTAATAAAATAGAAATGTTGGGCATATGATTCAAAACATATTGAATATTTAACATTTTTGAATGCTTAACATTTTCATAGAGGAGAAAAAATAAGAATGAGAAAGACAATGAGAACTAGTGAGAGAAAGAGGGATAGAAAGTGAGAGAAAGTGTTGGCTTTTTTGTTAATAATACCATTAATAAAATATCAATGTTTGTGTATATGATTCAAAATGTATGTGTAGGGTACATAGGGTATGTATAATGTGAAAGCAATATTGTGTAGATATAGACTCGGACTCAAAAGGATTGGAAGCAATCACAGCGAGCCTCGCACCATGAGACATTAAAGCACTACACACAGAAACAAGGGGCTCTTTCCTTTTATATGTACAGACATATATCCATCCTGGTTCATTTACGTTCAGCTAACAAAGGCCTGATTTGCTTAGCAGTGCAAATTCATTCAATTCAAGTTCCTGCTACTTAAGAGCTATCCAACCAAAAGAAAATGTTGAAAAAATAAGAAAAAAATTAATGAAATAATGCAATAAATATGGAGCTTGTGCGAGTTAGTGGATTTGTATTATTACTACCTCAGGGGAAATGAAGGTATTTTAATTACAATGTAACGGTTTGATAAATCCTAAAACAATCTCTGTTTAGAGCAGTAACACTGGAGCATTAAAGAAACGAATTAGTGTTTGTCAAACCTGCCTAAACCCAAGCAAACAGAATGGCTCCTATTTCAAACAACAGAGGTCAATTCTTGAATTGACAGTTATATTCTTATTTTTATTAAGATTGGTACTTTTATTGTTTTTAAGTCATTTTTGAAGTCAAACAGAAGTCTGCTTCTCCATATACAGTGCATGGCGTCAAGAGCAATATTGATTAATAGCTAAGGTACTGCATCACAAACCAGGTTCAAATTAGAAATGACAAGTCCCCAATCAACTGTCCACATTCCTTTCTCTCTCTCTCTCTCTCTCACTCACACATACACACACACACACACACACTCTCTCTCTCTCTCTCAATTTAACTGTTTTCCTTTGAAGGGAAAATGAAAACAGTCGTCAAAAATGCTAATCCTTAATTGCACTCAATTAATGTTTGTCCTGAAGCACTCTGATTATTGCCATTTTTCTTCCCCCTGCAATCAAAAAAGTGCCATCTGCATTCTCTTTGAAGGGATTTCACCGCACAGGCACCTAATCCACCAATCACACCATCCAAAACATTTGGGGTGTGGGGGGGCAGAGTTTGGTCTCTGGAGCAAAGAGCTACGGGGGATGGGAACGTGTGAATCTTTTAGTTCAGCAAATTTTGTCTGTCTCTCGCCCCGCTTCCTTCCCCTCTACCCGGCGCACATCCTGACTGCAAGGACGTCCTGTTGATTCCACCCACCTTTGGCCTACACCAGCAGGTGAATGCAACTCCACAATTCATCATGTCTTCTTTCATCATGTTCATCGGAGGGAAATAATTTCAGCAGTAGTCTCTTGTTTTTTCCTCTCCCAAGTCAATGCTTTTGGTGATTTCATTAGTAAGGGGAAGATTGGAATTTGGGGTTTTGGAGATTATCACAGCAATGGGCCCAATTTTTCACGCACAGTTCCTGCTCTAAATCCTCCACCCAACCTCACCCTTTCGGTCTTCTCCCATGGAACAGGACCAAATTAACCCAAGGGTTTTTTTTTCCTCAGGGTTATTGTTCAGATTTTCCACAGGATTGAATATAATTTTAAAAAAGCATCGCTGTCCTCCTTTATGGAGAATGTGTGTTGTATTAACAGATGGAGACATGAGTTAATGGGATGACCTGCTCAGGGCTGCTGCTCCTATGACCACTCAGCGGGAGGACAGTTTCAGACGTCTGAAGAGCAGCTCATGCGCAGAGAAAGGGGCGTGTGTTGTGTGTGCTCATGGAGGACACAAGGGTGTCTTGGCAACCCAGTCTCCATGCGTGGGTAATTCCCACTTTCATCACACCACAGACCATCTAATTACAAGATCTGAGGGGTTTTTTTCTTTTCATTTTCATTCTGCCCCCACCCCCATGCTTATTTCATAAATCTTTCAGGATTTTACAAATACAGCACAGCACACCCCTCCTCTTTAATACAAAATGCCCCTGGGAGTGGAGTTTAGGCTGTAATTATTGCAGTAATGACCCCAGAAGAGTTTACATATTAAAGATAATGCATTGAAATTTATGAAAATCCTAATTAGCTGCATAGAAGTAGAACCAAGCAATCTAGACAGGACTCATTAATGACATCTAATGCAAAAGAAAACAAATATCTGGGCTCTAATTTCCTAGTAATGTGCTTCTGTGTGAGGAACACTGAAGGAAGGCACTGCAAGCATAATTAACTGTATCACTGCTAGGCATCTGAAATTTGATTACTCCAATAATCTCCCAGATTTATGGCGCTTTTTGCAAGAGAAGGGGGGCGGGAGGAAAGAAAAACAACAACTAATTTCGATGAACTCCAAAGACAGAAAACAACACACTAAAATGGGATTTCAACAACTAGACTGGGACTACTTTCAGCTTCTCTGTTCCTCTCTCCTCTCCCAGGCTTGCTCACAGAGAGCACTGCACACTTTGGCCTCATAAATCAATGAACTTTGTTGAGTTGAATGACGTCACTCCGCAGAGGTTGATAGATTATATTTGTGCTCCACAGGAAATTAAAACTGGGGGTTTTGCCGACCCAAACCAACCCCCTCCCGAACCCCCCCACCGGGACACGATCTGCCTGGGAAAGCTTCACAAAGGGTTTTTTGTGCCTCTGCGAGAGCTGTGGAGAGCAGCGACACACACTGTTGTACATTCTCAATAGTAATTATTTGTACACAATCTGCCATTCGTGCTCTTTTGTATAGTTGTCTGTGTTTACGTGATTTTCTGCACGCATGTGGGTGAGACATAAAATACAATAATACACTAAAATTAAATGATGGGTACGCTCCTACAAGCTGTTAGGGGCAGTGAGGGACCATCTCACAAAATAAATAAAAGAATGTATTACATTGTCTGCTCATATTCCTTCCCTATAGTTGAAAAACAATTGCACTGTGCATATGACAGAACAGAGACCCATGTTAGTTAGCGGGTTAACCTCTGTCAACCCCTCAGGCCGCTAGGACACACTTACTGAATGGAGTTCTCTATACGGGTGATGGTCAGGAAGGCTGCCAGGTTGGCCGTGTAGGAGGAGATAACAATCAGAGCAAAGAGCCACCACACTCCCATCATCATCCGAGTAGCCAGGGTAGTGTACGGGACCTCACCACCTGAGGCAATGAGAGAGAGACACAGAGAGCAAGTTAGACATATTCAGTTAACGATTCAAAGTGTTTCATTGTGGCAGGATGAATAACCAATGCAGGCATCTCGATTAATGGGGAAACCAATTAAATATCAAACAGAACAAATATTGCAACAGCATTTAAATGATCAAATTTGCAATTCAGGGACATACACATTTGCTTTCACTGTTCTGCTGAAATTCAGCACCTGTCCACAGGTGTTGTCTTGCTGATGTCACAAAAGGCACCTTCCTTTTTTGGTCTTAAGATTTTGACCCCCACCAACAGGCAGATTAACAAGGCTATTTAATCACAGCTACTAGTGGGCTGCACTATATGCCATTGGGTGTGTTCTTGCAAGCGTGTTAAGGCTTTCCGTAACGTTGAGATAAAGTGTTTATTCCCACATTCCCAGTCACAGTGATGTCCGTAGTGATTAACACACTTTGAATTGAATCCCACTGACAGACGTACAATTATTTACACTGTCTTTACAGTCTTCTTTTTTTGGCACTTTACATCAAAATATTAGATAAATGAACCATATGGGTGTTTTGATCACTTATCAAGATTTGCTGTTTAAATAAAACATGAAAATTGAGATTTTGTCCTACTATTGCATTTGTGCTTTAAACATACGCATCCACGTACTCTCGAGACAAATGCAAATCGCATCTGTTAGTAACGATGGCAAACCGGGGGAAATCTGGCAGGGACAGTGATCCATCAATGATGGATCTGTGGAGTTAGAGGCGGCTATGTGTGGAAGGCTGGTAAAAATTAGCTTCATTTATCCTTGTGCCTTGCGGATCATTGTGTTCTTATGTGTAATAAGTGCAAAGGCATCTCGCTCCCCACAGTGCTGAAACTCAATAAAATATCTGACAACAGCTATCTCTGCAATAGTCCTCTGGGTTTATCCATCTTAAGGAGGAAATTGTCAGTTGACGTGAGCTCATATGTCCTGCAGGCTGTGTGCGTTTAGTCTAGAAGTCGGCATCATGGAGATCTTAAAGGCCAGGTGTGCGTTCACATCATTGGATTTCACGCAACATCTGGGAAGGGGTGTTATTTTCAACAAAGGCCCCCACAGCACCTCAACGCAGTGTCGAGGTAGAATTGGGTGTTGCCCTGTCTGTATAAAATACAAAACAACCTGCCAGACTTATACACACACATATACATGGATACACCCCCTCCACTCCTTTCAAATAAAACACACACACACATCACAGCATACACAGAAAATGTGGAGAGTTTGGCATTGCCTTATAAAATGTAATCAATGAGCGAATGGCATAGCCTAAAAGCTCCACAGCAGGGTTAGGATTATAGAAGAAAACAAGCTGAAACATGCTTTTTGTGCAGAAATATCATGCCAATGGGGGTGACATCACCCCCTGTGATGTTGATGCCTGTTGGCGAGTGAGAGATTGCTAAGGCGGCGTCGGAGAGACTGATTGTGTCCTGTTTTCCTGACTGTAGGATGTTAATGTTTTGAAATTATGCTGATGTAAGATTTTATCCAAGAGTCCTGGTGTCTTAGCTAAAGGCCAGCCCTCGACGACTGTCAAAGTCAGGAGCTCCTTTTTCCAGCCAGGCCAGGGGCAGCATGCCTCTTTGTCTTACACACACACACACACGCACACACACAAATATTCTGACACACACAAACACAGGTCAAGCTGGAGCAACTTCATCCAACAGAACAGAGATGAATTGGAAAAAAATAGTGTTCAACGACGAGTGTGGTTGGAGAACGGCTTGAAGATGAGAAAACAGGTTATCAAAGTTAGGCCCTCTGGCTTGTGCAGGAGGGAGATTTCAAGGAGTACTTCTATATACTGCAGCTTGAACAAAAAAGTCTACTCTGTATTTTTAAATGGATAAAACAAGTCAATTCACACAAAAACAGAAATTGCAAATGAATAAGATTATTTGAAGTGTACAATATTTTTTTGCTTTTACATTCCAATGTGCAAAACTATTAAAACAGTAAGCCAAACTGAGTTGTAAAACTCAAACCTTTAAAACACAAACCATGTAAATATATAAATAAATTAGCCCTTCAAGCTTTTAAGTACTATTTTCTCCCATTATGCCCTGATTAAAATGCTAGTGTCAAGTCAATGGTTACTGTTGCAAATGGCTTCATCCATGTAACAATGAGAATGCAAGCCAGCTTAATTGAAAATCAATGCAAGAAAACAAAGTCAAGATCAAGAAACTGGAATATGTTTCTGATCAGGGTCATGCTTCTTGATATGGCCATGGTAAATAAGAAAGATTCACGACCATGCCAAATCTGGCCAAACATTGACATTGTCGTCAGAATTAGGGCTGTGACGGTATGACATTTTGATGGTGTGATAATCATACTACTCAATATCACGGTTTTCGGTACATCACAGTATCAGTTTTTAAGCTAAAGAAAAGCATCACAACTCGATTAGTTTATTGTATGGCTTTTTGCAGATTTATATAGCCTACCATTAAGCATAAACTATTAAGCATAAAACTAAAAAATCTACTGAATATAGTTTACTCCTTGTAATTGCATGTTTAAATCAATTTAAATCATTCACTTTGCGAATTTAGCAACATTTTGCTTTATCACATTTATTTATCTTATCGGATCTAGTACTATATTTAGCTACTCACTTTTTCCATTTTGGCAAATGTGAAGGATGAGATTTGACATGTTCCCTCCAATGTTTCCCACATTGTATACACATGGGAGATCCACACGGATTAACGAGTTTGCTTTTTGGGGAGATACAATTCATTATTACAGACTGCCTCGATATCGGAATCAGCGTCGGACATCTCAAGTTTTATAAGGGACTGCAACAAAGATTTATGCCATCTAGCTAATAACAGCTACCTACATTGGGTAATGCGAGGGAGCTGTCTGCACGTGCGCAATCGCATTGTAAACAAAACAAAATGAAAGAACAGGCAAAAAGGTGGGGGAATTAAATTACATGAGCAGACACCCCAGGTCCAGTATTTAATATGGGTTATTTAGACATTTTAGTAACCGTTTCCCCCGCATGAAAATAGCTTTAGTCATGTGATTTACTATCACGGTATTACGTTAAGTTTATGATAGTACCATTTCATATTTTAATATTGTGGTATACCGTCATACCGGTATACCATCACAGCCCTAGAGAATGTTATCGGCCACCATGACACAATAAATGTGTGTGAGAATATAACCATGTGTGCTACATTTTCATTAAGATGCACAATACACAATGCACATGTCTTCTGAATTTATTTGGATGTGTTGGACAATACATTTAAACTATGGAATTACATTTGCCATCATCTGGAACAGTTTAAATTTCCACCATGCGTTGGTAGTATGTTAGTGGTTTGCAACGTATCCAGACTTGACCATGATGCTCCTAGCACCAAATTCCTCATTCTGAACCCTATAGGGGAGTTATTTTCCACCTGGAAGGTGTATGACTGTCATTCTTACTAGCAAGGCACACACCTCCAAGCCATGGATGAGGCATGTGAAGACTCAGCAGTGCCAGAGGTGGATGAGACATCCCAATATAGTTTTCTGACTCAGTTATTAATTTTGCACTGTTAAGAGGCTTTTGACACAGAAGCGTGTATTTTGGATTTTAAGAGTTTTAAGAGTTTTGCGCACTAGAACAGTGTTTTGAAAAACAAGTCTCAAAGTAAACATTTTCTTTTAGTCGGGCTCTGTCAATTAATTGGTGTTAACTCATGCATTCGATAAAAAAATGCTTTGTTAAAACCATTCATCAAATTCCAATGTTTTGGCACTGAACTATGTGCCATAGTTCTCTTTTGGAATTGAGTATTGGTTGCTTTGAAGAGGAAGAAATATAACAACCGGTGGAGAACTGAAGTGAGGGACGCAGATCACATCTGGGGCTATGCACAAGGAGATGAGCTGCTGCATATGCAGAGCAGATATCCTCCGCGGGACACACCACCAAGCAGCCACTGGAGAGTCAAGGCGAGTCCAGGCTGTTTCATGCAGCATGCCGGAAAAAGCACTCTCAGAACTGGCAGGACACTCAACCTAAAGCGGATTTCCAATCACAGAAAAAAAAGCCATGAAACATTTTGAAGGGCCCTTCATGGCTGCTGGAATTGCCTGTAAATTAATCTCAGAGTGACTGGATGGGCCGTGCTCCCTCAGACTCTCTCAAGCGACAAGAGAGAGGTGAAAAGCCAGGAGGTGTGAGGGGATTCCAGAAAGAGGCCCCCTGCACACTGTATGTCCTGACCTTTAACTTGTAACCTCACATGGGAAAGTCTAACCTCTATAGAATCTGATCTGTTCCCAAATTTATGCACATACACATAACCCCCCCAATCCTCCTCCCCCATTGGGTATGTCAGTAGATTTGTATACTGTTGGGTGATTTTATCGGCTCTCTAATTGGTAGGACTTGCACTGTCGGCCCAAACAAAGTGTGAGAGGCTGGTTCAGGGGAAGACATCTCTTTCAGCTGAATATCTTTGCTTCCAATCACCTCAGGCCAGTTACTCTTTTCATCCAGTGATTTCTTACAGTCAATTTCAACTTACACTGTCAGCAAAGTTTTATGTTTCCTCCAGGATATGGTTCCTGAAATGCCAAAAAACCTGTGAAGGGCCAAAAGGCTAAGCCCTGTATTACTCAATAAACTTTCATGTAGACGACTAAAGAATTTGAATTTACCTATGCTTATTTGACTGAAAATGGCTGTAGAATAGGACATGTTCAGGGAGTTAATTTAGTCAACTAAATTTCACTTTAAAACAATGTTTTCACATAGAAATAACACAATAAACATAAAAACGATATATATACACTACCGGTCAAAAGTTTTAGAACACCCCCATTTTCCAGTTTTTACTGAAATTTAAGCAGTTCAAGTCCAGTGAATAACCTGAAATGGTACAAAGGTAAGCGGTAAACTGCTAGAGGTTTTAAGTGTACTGAACATGTTCTATTAGCTGAAATAGCACCACGTTTGCACATCCTTTTCAGTGTTTCCAGATGTGTGGATAATTCCCCCAAAATATTACTCAATATCCCTCACCTTCAACTGACTTCCATACACATTGTTTAAGATTTTCCCCCATACGTTATTTTGTATTCTCCCATCTATCATTGACTCCCATATATTTTTGCTTCCCCCATACATTTTTCAAAACCTGTACATCTGGAGGAATGTCCCACGGTTTGGCAACCCCTTTCCTTTTCTATAAGAAATACATTTTTGCATGTAATCGGCAGGAAAATTAAGAATGAGAAGCTGAAGAAGAAGAAGAATATGATATGGATGAAACACAAGATAACCCAAGTTTGTGAAGTTCTGTGTGTTTACAAAGATCAGAGGGTACATAAGTTAATACGGTCTGACAGTCTATGGCCATTGCAGTTATTTCTGTGGGAGACACTGAAACTCTTGGTGCTGTATAGGTATGGGGTATGCACCACCAACCCGTAACTTGGTGGAAGGCACAGCTCCCAATATATGTATATAGATGCAACCAGGGGCGCTGTCATTGAGGGATAGCACTTTAAATAAAAAATATAAAAAAATGTAAACTTGCCCTACCTGGACACCCCTTGTTAAAGGCTCATCAAAGGAGCTCAATCACCCGGATGGAGTGTGTGAGTTTTAAAATGTGGCATGCTGTGTCTCTTCGACTATCTGTTCTGTAGCCTGATTTAAGAAAGTTCTGTGTATGACCCAGTTCATCTGTGCTGCTACCTTCTGCCTGCTTTGACCTGTGCCTAATCAAGGACCATTCTTTTGCCTATCCAAACCTGTGTTTAACCAGCAAGCAACTTTGCTGCCCGGAGTGTTAGTTAAGAACTGCTGCCTGTTTCAGTTAGGCTCCAAGGGGAGCTAGTTCTTTGTTTTCTTGCTTTGTCCTGTACATGTTTATTTGTATTTTGTCTATGAAATACCTGGTGATTTCGGTGTAGGGACCATATTTGCTGGTCTTGACTGTATATTATCATACACACCAGGCCTTTCCCAGTGGCCTACTTTCCACATTTTCATTATATATATAAAAACACACATACTGTATACAGTATACCATTGACATTTGACATTTGACATTTGTACTCAAAATGTCTCTAGCTGATATAAAAATATTATTATTTGGTCCCCCAATGTTGACTGCATGGCCTTGCATTTGACATTTGCCTATTGTTCTGATGAATGGTAGCAGTTGTGAAGTTTTGTATGTCACTGCAGCAATTAAGCACCAGACTGATCTAATTGTTGCCTTACTTAGAGCAATGCAAAGGCTACTCGCACATCTGAGATTGTTAGACCTTTAAATGGAGCTGGAAGAGCTGCTGAAGGGCTGTGCTCCCCTGATACAGCATGGACTGTAATGATATAATGAGGCACAAACAGTTTCACCTTTGTCTGGGGCAAATGTAGTACACAAGTATATTGTTTTGTTTTCCATTGCAGAAAATTAAGCTGTGCTCGATGCGAAACGTGTAATGCTTCGGGCTGTGACGGGAAGGGACAGGAGTAGGACAAAAGAGAGCGCCGAATTAATAAAATATGGAAACCCCTCTTGCCTTCGACACACACCAAATCTCTACCCTCTCCAGTTCTCTGGCACTCAGCAGTTAAAGCAACTTCAAATAAGTGCTTTGAAGCTACTGGCGCAGAACATTCAAAGGTTTATATGTGGGTACCTTGTAAAGCTTTAAATCTCCGAGGCACCTTCAGAGCCCGAGATTGTAGTTTCTGATGAGTGCTGTTAGTTTTATTTATTTAATTTCTTTCTTTCCGAGAGCGCCCCGGCAATAAATAACTTAAGGAAAACGCGGCGGCCGTGTCAGGAAGTGTGACTCCCTCTGCGCATCACCTTTATATTCCTGGTGCAACGCCAGTGCCTAGTTCCGTGTGACTTCAATTTATTCAACCCATCAAGTATCCCATTATGAGGCTAGCTGGCAAATAATGCTATCCATTTGCATACAGTTTATGCTTTGAGGCCAGGCCTCGCTATCTCACCATGCAGCCACCCTGGAAAATTTGAACGCAATAAATCATCAAAATAAAAATAAATAAATACAAACATTCATAAGGGATCTTTTTAGCTGCAGCTGCCTGGAGGAGGGGGAGTGTTGGGGGCACGGCGACTTCAGACACGGAGAGAGCAGGAACAGAGGTCTGGGACGAGGGGAAACATCTCGCGGGAATGAAAAAAAACAACAGGGATATGAAAATTGATCGACTTGCGCCATCTTGGAACATCATCTCCCCACTCCCGCGTCTAATGGAATTTCCACTATTTCCACGGATCGGGACTAGCCGCTGAGGCTCACGCGTTTTGCTTGCCGTCTCCGGGAATATCTTCATATAAATTACAGCAAGCGATATGAAAACAAATAGATGTTGGAGTATAATATATGAATGTCATTCATTCATTGAGGTCAGGGAGAGATTAGATCAGATGGATTTATTAAATTGTGAATTGAATGACAGGCGATTGGCGATGATACCGCCAGCGCCAGCGCCGGTTAGCGAGTTGGGTTGCAGAGAGGTGAGGTGGGAAATGCTGGTGTTTGAAAAGTAGGGCTGTGATTCATACGTGAAGCAATCTATTCTCTGTTAAACATGTCAGAGCATCCCTAGCCCTGAGAGTTATTGCTTTCATCAGACCCTGCCTCCTCAGGAAGCAATGTGCAGGAGAAAGGAAATGAATGTTGTGTTGTAATATCTGCTTGTTCAATTCACGCTGTATATATAAAAAAGGTAAGGAGATGTTGCCGCCTTGTCTCATTCAGTATGAAACCATTTTGGCACACTGCAAAGCAAATTATTTTTTAAAGATAACCTGCCTTTTTAAAGATGGTATCACCACAAATCAATTTGAGGCTCATCCAGTGGCTTCCGTCAGGTGCTTGGAGATTCAGATCATGCCAACACATGCTTAGAATGACTGGAGGTGAATAGAGGAGCGGACTTGGACTTTGCTCATTACAATGGACACGACGTACGCTACCGTTCACAGTTAAGCATTGCCTGCGGGCTTCAATCTCACTCATTATCTCTTACTCTCTTCCTTTCTCTGTCTCTCACACACACACACACACACACAAACACAACACAGTGATATGTCTGGAGTCTGGGTATCTGATGCCCATAAGGGGATAAATATACTACGCAACCCGTTTCAGAAGGTGCGCACATCAGCAGGAAGTTGTGATCCGTGTAATCAAAATACCAAGGATCAGATCTTCGATCATGATAGGAACTTTCAGATGTGCTTTGCACTAACCTTACCGAATTTCAGTCCAAAGGAAGAGCGCCGGACACCTTTCCACTTGAAAGTGCACATTGCCTCCTGAGAGAGCATTAACATGAGGCTGGATGATTCACACGTGAAAGTGAACAGTGCAAACCAATTAAAAGATTGAAATTCAAATTAGACAATAATTAGTTGAAGTCTGGCCATTTGAAGATATTCACACAGGGCTGTTTTGTGAAAGATTACTCCCATTTTACACTGAGAAGTCAGCTAAATTGCTGCTTCCAAAAGGAGTTGTGTTGAGATAGGAATATAATTGCTGTACCAACTTTTTAAATAGGTTTTTTGAGCTTGCTCCCACATAGCTGTCATAATCTTCAGCTGTGCTCATCAAATAGTTCTTTGGAGCAGGTCTGAGCTATGGTCAGGACAGCCACGTACAAAGGTCGACAAAGGACTCCTCACGACAAAACTCATGTTCTGACAGGCACTAAATTCAAAACCAAATACTTCACCAACTATGACAGTAGGATGCTACCTACATGGATACTCTATTATGACCCTAAATTACTATTTGCCCAGAAACAGATGGTCAGATATTAATTTCAATGTAATAAAATATCTTTTTGGATTTGTCAGGCAAAACATTACCATTTCTAACATACTATTTTCAAGCTCCAATTAGTACATGCTAAATTATAATGGTGCGGCAAGCTTCTGATTTTAAAAATATTGTAATGTTTCATATGAAAGCTACAGCTTCCTCCCTTGGCAGGTGTGATTTTAATTTTTGCACGTACATGTTTCCATGGAGACAAGAGCCAGCTAGTAATAAAATAGCTCAGCGATAGATCAGAGACATTTGTCATGTGTATGTAGGAATAGCACACGTAAGCATAAAGACTCTCATATACTGTATAATGTTAGGTATAGGGTACAGTTCCTAAATGGGTGGCTACTTGGCAGTTGAGGCAGAGCAGGTGCTAATGGCCTTCTCCTAGTGACAAACAAGCCCTGTGTGTTTGCCATAGGAAATATATTTCTCTTTATCCATATCTAGCATTTAAAAAATTCAAGGATGTACCCAGCATTAAAATTAAATTAAACCCACATTATTGAAATGGTTAGAAGATGATTGTAGCAGATGATTCCTAGGATATGAACTATTTTTAACATGACAGGACTAAAGGATTGTTTGAAGTTGTGTGTGTCAACATAAGAGACACCAAATACTACAGTATGTTAATGCAAGTATTATTAGCTAGCCAGCTAGTTGCATGTAGCTAAACCCTTCCAGAGAAGCATATTGTTACCTGGTGAGCTACAGGTAAGATTGCAATGACATGCTTGCCATGTGAGAGGAGTGGACACGGGCGGGTTGACATGTAGACCCCTCATAACTGAAGATCGAAAAGCACACAGGTGGAGACATCTGTGGTTTTTATACCCTTTAAACAAAGAAACACAGATTCACATGAGCACAGCTACCATATAAATGTCTAATTTGTCCAGTGTGCATGTCCAGTTGCAACCAAAATAGAAGTTCTTGTTACATGGTTGTTGGGTAGTGCATCCTGCTAAACACTGGTTCTCAGTAGCGTAGCCATGTACCCCATGGTCACTACACTGGGGTGTCCATGCTTGCCCATGCTTGCTTGCAAGATTGGTTGGTCATCAGCTAATGTAGAAGCTACTGTATCTAGCTATCTAGTTAGCTATGTTAATTTGCTTACATAGAAAAGCTAACACATAGCTAGCTAATTTAATCATAGATAGCTACTTGCATCAACTTTGAAAAAATGTACCAGTTGGGAATGAGGAGACAAATGGAGCTCCAGTTCTACAAAATGTTGTTTATGAGTATGAGTTAATAACCTGGTAAAGGCGTTGTGGAAGGCGTTTGTCTTGGCAGGAGAATCAGGAAGATTAATGGCCACGCCTATTGGCAGGGCAGCTAGGGAACACAGCTGTGTGGCATTGTCTAATTGTACGTGTTGTGGCAGCCCAAGGGGCTGCACAAGAAAATGGCTGCCTGACCTACAACACATGGGAGCCAGGAAACACTACATTTCCCAGCAGGCCACAGTCACGCCTGAGCCAAGTGAAGGCAATGGAGCTAATGACCAGCTGAAGGTCATTTCAAGGCCTATTTAAAGGACTCACTCCCAGCACCTGTGGAGAGGAGTAGGTACGTGTTTGGAAAGGAGAAAGAACTGTGACGGCGTTTGACCAGCTGGGATTGAGAAAGAGTTTGAGTGTGTGATTTGGATTGTTTTTGTGTTTTGACCGGATTGATTGAGGACCCCCCTTTGTGTACTGACTTGTGGACTGCCTGAGGAACTGACCTGGATTTTGGATTGGATTTTGGACATTGATGACGAGATAAGGATTTGTGGACTTTATGTGTTTGTATTCCCCTGAAGACCCCACCCTTTGTTTTGTGTTTATAAGTATTAGTTTAATAAATTATCATTTTGTTTTTGAATACTGCCTCCTCCGTGTTCTTAAACTTGCCTACGCCCTCTGCAAGGTCCGTGAGTGTCGCCCAACCCCTGGGGACACCACAGTGTGTTCTTAAAACTGCTCTGTTCTCTTAGTAGGTGGCTGGAAGCAGTTAACACTACTTTTGTGTTATTCCTGTATACTAAAATGTTCACTGTATATGCTCGAGAGCTAGATACTGTTCATGATATTGTTTTGTGGCTAACCGCAGCAGCCATTGGTTTGCAAGTCCCTGTACCCTCTTAATATCACAATGTTGTCCGAACACTGTGTTGTTGGAATTTGAGCTGATATTGGTATGTGAGTTTAAAACTAAAAAATAAAGGTGCATTTTCAACTATAAGTTTTATTTGGAAATACACCATAGCTGAGGCATATAACTATCAAGAACAACAGTTTGTTCAAATTTCTTCTTGCTTCATTCCCTTTGCTGGTTCTGACCCCTCTTAATATTACTTATCTCCGCTTAGTCACAGCACAAAAAAAAAGTATATTTTAAAATGTTAATGTTCGACATGTTCTCAGTCTACAATTATTTTTTTATTCTACCTGTCAAAATACATAAAATGTGTGAATAACTTCAGAAAATATTAATAACTCTTTCTTTTATTTTATTTTCAGAATACTTTTATTCATTAACATCAGTGCATAAACACTTCATAAATAGTTACTATCCCAATGACTTACTTTGAATTTGTTTTCAAATAACCACATTCACAAAATGACTACAAGGAAAGACTAAAAAGTTTGTCTCTAATGGCCAGAAATGAGGCATGTGCTATGTCCATCAAACCATGGACGATGAACAGATCATAAAACTGCAACTCACCCTTCATGAGTAATTATAAAAGGAATTCCACCCCTGAAATAGCTTAACAGCCAGCAACGCATATTTACATTTGTTTCCAGACTATATTAGACCAGCCTATTTTTTGACATTTGTTAGTACCTGACAACTATGTAGAACAGGTTTGGTTGTAAATTTCACTCACTAAATAATCTTGCCACCGGCCATATCGCTATCACATATCACCATTAGCTGTGCCAGCCATATCACCATATCACTGTTAGCTAAGTCATCCATATCACTGTCAGCTGTGTGATCCATATCAACATCATCCATATCATCATTGACTGTACTGTCCCTATCACCATTAGCTAAGACATCCATATCAACATCCAATGGGCCATCCATGTGACCATTGGATGTGCCATCCATACCACCATCAGCTGTCATCTATATCACTGCTTACAATCTTTTAGTCAATCTTTTAAATGTATTATCTGAATGATCAATATCACATGGTTATCTGCTATAAACAAAATGATGTTGTAAAAACACATTGTAAATTGTAAATACATTTCTCCTTCCATCTTCACACTCACGCGTGACTATTTTTGGCATATGATGCACTGAGGCATCTGCAGAGAACTTGTGTGTAACCAGTTTATTAGTGGAAGTAGTGTGTTGCTTAGTTGTGACGAAAGGCTGTATTATGAAGAAAAAGTGATTTCCCCTTTCGTTCGCTTCAGCACAAATCCCTTCACCGCTGGGAAAATAACTGAGTCAGCAAAATCGTTGTAATTGTTTGCCAGTTTTTGTTTTTCATTCCCAGTTGCAATAAACTTTATAATAATTTGCGGGTTATAACAATAAAAATGCATTATGATTTTTTCAGTAACAAATGAACACAATTACTGACCTGCTCTACTGACTACTCATACTGCTATGGAGAAAAAAACAGCTGGGTAGATATCCAGTTGTTCTTTTATGCCTGGTAAAGAATCTCTGTGTTAACACCATGCATGGTTCATTCAAATGTGTATTAAACATAGCCAAGTGTTGGAGGTTAGGTGCTACTGCAGTAATTATTAATATTGTCGCACTTCACACTAAAATTGCACTCCAGGACATGCTTAAAAGTATTTGTCACTAACTCTATTTAGCAGTTGTGATATTGCATTACAATATATAACATATAGTTAAACAATACATTATTAAAACCTTACCTTTAGACATAAACATGTAAGATATTTCAGAATGTGGTCATTCAATAAAATGGTGTTTCTCCTTAAATGGACAAAAAGTAAAAAGTAATAACAACTTACAAATATATTCTTATGCGTTAGACTTGACGTTACGAGCAATTATCGTAACATATGTAATACATTAATTGAGTGTGCATATAAGGAAAGAGGTGAGAACAATAAAAATGGCAGAGATTATACCATGGCCTACCTTATCTGTCTGGAAATAATATGCAAACCACTTAATTGAAAAATGGATCAGAAACCATTAAATGCAATTCCACTCAAGTTCTAAATTTGCCGCAATACAAGGTGCAGACCTTATACAAGTTAAACAGCACCTGAATACACACCTTGAAGCACCTGAACACACACATACACACAAAAACAAACATTGCTAAACAATTGCCAAAGACATACAAACAGAAGAAAACACTTTTTCTTGCAAATGCAGCGGCAGACATTTTTATGAGGACTTTTTTTCTTCTATCATATTTGGGGGAATCATATTTCAAAATTTTACAGTAGCATGCCACATATCATATTACTTAAATTAAGTGATGCCTGTAACATGGCATATAGCCATGTAAAAATTTGGCCAATAATAGGATCGCTTCCAGAGCACAACTCAATCTGACAGGCAACTCTAATCATGCTATCAAGCAGCAAGCAGATAAATAATTGATGATGGGTGGAAGAGGTGCAGGAGGGGGGGAGGGATGGGCTCTCCTGTCTTTCACATGTTCCTCAGGACTGTTCTAGTTCAGTCCAAGTCTCCCAGGTTGCACAAAGGTTCAACCCGTCTGGATTAACCACAACCTTGCTGACTTCTTTATGTAGGCTCATGAGAACTCTTTCTATAATTTCTACGGTACCATGGCAGCATTCTGGACTCTACACCCAGTGCTATTTACTAAACCCACAGTGGATAAATTATACATGAAGTTGCATTAAAATAGTTAATTTTGTTGCTCAGGGGGCTCGTGGGTGGTCCATCCAGCTAAGGCACTCATTCTTGGGACAGTGATGCACCTCACATAATGGATTCATTCTGACAGTGCCAGTACAGACTGTGTAGGTCTAGCTCTCACAGACTGGGAGTACTGAAGGGCAACACAAAATTGACCGCAGCATTGTCAGGGTGGGGGTCGAGGTGGGTTTGTTAAAGGGACTTGTTAGATGCTCTTATCCAGACTGACTTACACAGTTTACATTGTTTTACACACAATCCATGTATTCAGCTGGATATTTACATATTTACTCAAGAAATTAAGGTTAATTGCCTTGCTCAATGGTACAACAGCAATGCCCCACCTGGGGATCAAACCTACTTTCAGTTACAAGCCCAGTTCCCTAATTATTATATTATACTGCAGCCCCTGTGCAATGAGTCAAAGAACCAGCTGCACAGACCTCTGGCAGGTATTGGATTGCAGACTGAAAAATAAGTGGCAACGCATTTTGTAGGGTGTCTGACAAATAATAATATGAATAATATTTCATTATTATTAGCAGTATTATTACCCCCATTACATACATAATCATATGGATTTTCACATCAATGCCCACATTCTGCATGATTCCCTGTGATTCACCCTGGCTCAGTACACATTTGGACTGGGCTGGATCAGTGGTTTCCCCCCTCTGTGTTCTGTTGTAGAACTCTTTGAATCGTATCACAGCACAAATCCTCCACGCATTAGCTCCTTCAACCTCTTGCTCGAGCCGTAATTTTGTAAAAGCCGTTAATATTTAATTTAAGGGCTGTCACTATCAATTTTTCATGTTCATTTTATCTGGGCGTCTGTCAGTGGAGGGATTTGAAGACCCAAGGATTTAATTCTAGAAGGGTCTGACTCATTGTTTCTTATTATTTCATCATGGCATATAATTTGTGTCAATCGCATATATCTTTCCTAAATGAATAATGATCAGGAGTGGCCATGGTTATTGCAAACAGGTACAAATGACCACACAACCGGTACAAGACTGGAGAAACCGGCTGTGCCCTGGTATTAACGCCTACATACTGAATCTACAGTATGTGCAATCTCATTCCGGTCTTGTTTTTGAGACCTGTGTTTAACACAGCCAAAAAAATAGCATAAATCAGATTGAGCCGGCCAAAAAAAAAAGCTCTCCCTCTTTTGACAAGACATAAAAAACGATCATAAAAAAATCAAAATAAATAAATTGGCGCTGTGTAAAGCGATGACAGCTGACCTCCAACTGTGAGATACGTGCCGTTGTTCCTGTTCCTGCAGACGTCCCATTGTGGCCTTGCCTCTTGAGGGGGAGGGGCAAAAACATGGATTTGACCCTCACCCTACCCTCCTCACCATAAACCTCCATCTTAATCCCAGCCATAAACACACCCATTTTCCACAAGTATTTAAACATCTGTTGAAACTACACCCTGCTGTACACCATAAATACCATTTTACCCTCTAAAATTACCCATACAATTCTGTTGTGAAGATAATTTAGTGCCTTTCAGGTGATGACAGGTCCCGCCGTGTGGCTAAAGGGCTATATACAGGAACAGTCCCTTCATCAATTTCAATGGTTCTCTATTCTCTCTAATAATAAGTTCGTAATACATTCTTACCTCAAATATCTGTATGTAGCAGCATCTAATGCTGACATCCCTAATGGGATTGAAGTATTTTAGCAACTTGTTCAGCCTAGTACATTATTTGCTTATAAAGTGGCCCTTTTTTACATAGCTTACATGTTTCCATATTATCTATTTCCATGGTAAAATACTTTCTGATGCTGTTTGGATTAAGCACTGTGCTTAATGGTAAAATAAAAATGCCCCACCTGGCAATCAGACCTAAATCACCAGGCTAAGACCCCAGTTACTGCCTGCCTTAAGCCGAGATCGAAACTAGATTTAACTTGTTTTGTAAAGAAAAAATAGAAATCATTCCACGGCTGAGATAAAACTTCCAGCCAGGAGACAACCTTCCTCCCCTTTAGGAGGTCTATTTAGTGCTCACATCAGATTCCAGTTTGTCTACATCGTTAAGCATGAAGGTGGTAATTAAATTCAGTACATAAAAAGCAGGGGTGTAACACGATGCTTCTCGCTGGGGAACTCTCTTGTTAAACTTTCTTTTTCTTTTTGCATCAAAACAGACAGGATCAAAGGGATTAATATTGCCTGCCTGATCCGCTGAGCGGAAGCGCTCCCGCTTCAGCACCTTGGACAGCAGCCGCCTCCTCCACAGAGCGTCATGTATCAGGGTGCCTACTGCGCACTCATGACCGAATTGCTTGGGTTCCAGGCCGAGGGGGTGGGGAGTTGGGGTGTGGGTGGCGCAGAAGGTAATGTGGAGCCCTTGGAAAGGAACGCGCCATCTGTGGGCCCATCTCCCTGTCGCTTTGTGTTCTTCAGCGGATTCCGCTGTTCAACCTCGCCTGCCTGCACCTCGAGAAACCGCTACTAAGCTTCCTCTGGATTTTGCCGTGGCCTTGTGGATCCCTCCAAGTTTGTTTGTGGTGGGGGGTTTTTGTTCGTTTTTTCCTTAGATATATTTGGGAACGTTGGGATCATTGACCATTGTATGCTTTATTGACCCTGTATCCACAGACTGTAATAAATGGCCTGGGCTTATTGCACTTTGTTTCTTGCCTCAGAGTCTAGTGTCTCTAACCTGCAGGCCCTGCTGGGTCTGTGCCCAGCTCAAAAGCCACACAGCACACACACTGCAGAATATGTTCACCGTTTATCCTGCCACTACACTACCTTGGCCCCCTCTCTCTCTCTCTATCACACACACACACACACACACACACACACACACACACACACACACACACACACACACGCACACACACACACACACACACACACACACACACACACACACACACACACACACACACACACACACACACACACTGCCTCAGGAAGGTTCCCTGCAGAAGAACAGTAGGTCAGTGGCAGCCATACATCATAGATTGGTGGCACCGTCAGTCAAACTAAGCTTTGCAGTTTTGGCCGCGATGAAAGCCATCTTCTAAGCATGCTGCGACTCTGAGAATAAAAGGCTGTTCCCCTCGGATCCTGACACCTGGCGAGGTAAGTCTCAATCTTGCCTTCCTAATGCTGTCTCAATGGCGGCTATATATCTGAACCCTATCACGGCACACACTGTGTGCATACATTATGCTTCAAAGCGATTCTGAGATTCTGTCTTGCCCCTTGTCTGGAGGATCAGTTTGTGAGGATACTTTGAAACTGCATGAGACATTCTTACTGTCTAAGGCTGTGGGTTACAGTCAAATACAAGTTTATTTCTGAATGTCACAGGGTTCAAGAGGAGAGGGTATTTTGGTAGGTCATGTGCTAAATAGCCATTCTGGTCTTTTCCTCAGTCCTCAACCCACCTTCACAACAAGTGAAACAGCAACCTGGGAGTGAGGGCTTGCCACCTATTATTTCAAAGCTGACAGAGCACCGAAATCATAATCTCCTTTGGCTTAGCATCTTAATTGCTACTTGCTTGCTATTCTCTATGACTAGAAATCATCAGTTGTACCAGTCACAATTGTACCTCTCATACCCCTGCAGGGAGCACCAGATTTGAAGCTTGTGTTTCTCTGATGTACTCGCCCCCACAAGCCAGTGACCACCTCCCACACTGCAGGCCACATAGTACTGCAGGAGAGCAAGTGCTGATTGGAGAAGTGGAGAGTCTCTCACTTAGGACAACTGGTTGCCTGTGGGCACTTGATGTATTACTGATAGAAGTGAATGAATCAGTAACTGGAGGAACCATGGCCAACATAAACCAGACTTAAACCCACCCATCCCCTTGGTGGGATGAAGCCAATTGTGTCCAGACACTGCAGACTCACAGAAGGCTTTTTTTAGACAGGTTCAATGTGCTTTAAGCCTCCTTAATTGTGTTTAGCACTCAGGACTAGTTCTGTTGCCCTTCTCTTGACTTTTTATGGGGTGTCTTTATCTTTTTACAGTGTGGTGACAAAAAATGGAAATGGTATTCTGAATGTGTCTAAATTGGCATTTTGACAAATGCTCCAGTACGTCATACTTTTTTACAGCTTCAGCATTCATATCTAGAGCTGGATGTATTCAAAAGTCTGTTTTATATTGCCGGCAATTTTCAATTCAGTGCTTGCCATGAAATATGTTTTGCCTATTCATATTGGCAAGCTGCACACTTTGACAGATGTCAGTATTATTTTTGGGGGCAATTTAAAATTGTATTAAAATATTTCAGAAATGTTTTAGTAGCTTTCCAACTGTTTGGCGTCATCTGAAGACTCAACTTATGTTATTACGTTCTCATCAACTAGCTGAGATATTACCTTCCAATTATGAAATGTTAAATCTGAACCACCTGCCCTGCCTCCTAGAAGATTGGCAGATATTATAAGCATGCACTGAAAGTCATTGCTTTGTGAATAATATTTGTGTTAATAGTACAATGTCTCTCTTTTTATTTGGCACAACTTACGTAACTGCACAGATTTAATATACAATACATTTATTCAGGTGAATGTCTACTTAAGCCATCCAAGGTAGGTACTTTGGTCAGTGTTGGTCCATCTCATTGGATGGATCGCTTGGATTGAAGGGAAGGACACACAAAGTTTTTTGTAGCAGGCAGCTAAATGTAGTGAATTAGCCCAGCATTCATTTTTTTCTTTTCTTTGGGGATAACAATCTTCCATCACTGCATACCATTTCAACAACTAGTCCCGACTTGGTGACGTCCTTCGGTGGGAAAAGAACGAAAAACTGGCAGGATTATAATAGTTTCCTGAGCTCTTTCGTGCAAGCCTCCTCACTCTCACCCATCAGGTGGAACAAATAAGTTGTCATGTGGTTCATTCATGGCGGGCAGAAAGGGGGTGGCTTCCTATTCTCTCAGCTCTGGTAGGCCTCTTGCCATTAACATCCCGTGCCACCGACTCACAGAGAGTTAGGGATATCAGCCGTGAGGTCACCAGCCCCAGAGAGCATGCTGGGAATCAGAACTACTGGAGAACACCTGATCTGTCGGCTGTAATTACTCTGCCGGGCGGGAAGTTCTGGAATGTTCCCCGAGCAACTGCATTCCGCAGCTCTCCGTCTGCCAGCCCTCGCTAATCAGAAGAGAAAGGCGAGGTGAAGCTGGAAATCAGTAATCTTGTGCTTAGCCTGCGACTCGACCCTCTCTGGGGAAATTGGACACCCCGCTCCCCCCTCCACACCCCACGCCAACACCGTTTCTGTTTCACAAGCGTATTTTTCAGTTTGATTCACACATCTAACCAGCACTTACAACATACAATATTTCTTCCCCAATTACTCATAAAACTTCACACAGACAGTTTCAGTTGAGGGAAGAGAGTGAGTGTGTGTGTGTGTGTGCGTGTGTGTCTAGTGCTGAAATCCACAGTGAAGGACTTACATATCACCCAGCTCATTCCCAGCTGGAGCTTGAAATTGATTATGTTTTCTGGGAAAAGCCAGTAAGTAATTGAAAAAGAGCCCCGGGGAGGGCTTTAAGTTGGACATAACACGCACACACTCCAAGTCAACGGCCCTTATAAGGGAGATTTACAAATGCCTTGTACAGTACATACAACCAATCCTTTCCCTGGGTTTTTCTTTAACTTTTTTCTTTTATATAATAGAGGGCCGAGGGCCCTTACACCATTCTCCCTTGTTCCTTTTCCTTTGTGCAGTCTCCCTGAGACTGTTGACCCAGACAGGCACGGACCTCTTCTCCCCAGCGCCCTGTGGCCTGGATACACAGAGTAAAACGGGCCATGTCTGCAGAGAGCTGTAGGAGGGCCCTGAAGTTGGAGTGCGCTGGTTTGTCTGCTCATGGATGCGCAGATTAAAGGCTAATGTTGGGAAGAATAAATCCCTGGCTCCCTGGGAGTCCAAGGTGGCAGGGCCCTGTGTGTCAGCGATAAGAGTGAAGGCCAGCTGAAAATTCGGTGCAAAGGTTTTTTTTTTTTTTTTTTTTTTTTTTTTTTACAAGGGTCCTGCAAAAAATGAAAAAGCTTCCTTCAAAGCCGTGAAAAGGTCCCTCCGAAGCTGCCGTGGTAGAGCCTTCGCCGGCAAGAGTTCGCAATGCGTGGATCGTCTCTCCGAATACTGATAAAGGACAGGAGCGAGGGAGCTGATAAGAAGGTGTGACAGGGATGACGGAGGTCTGTGCACCTGGCCCTCGGCTGTGGCCTGTTTGCATAAGACTGAGGATGGGCTTCTGTGGGCAGGAGGGGGTGGAAGAGGGGCAACTCTCTAAGCCTGCAATATATTTTCCACTGATGCAACTGTGTTAAGTCGTGCCGTACAGGATCCTACCTAGCCTTGACTGATTTTGGTTTTTCACTAGCGCAATAGGGCTGTAATACTGTAGGCAACATGTATTTGAATAGAAGGAAAGACACCGGTGCATTGCATTTGTATTTGCAAGGTGAGAGGACAATATTACCATTTTTCAAAAACAAACACATTACATGTGGATTTGGACACCATGTTTTTGGACAGGTACACTTTTGATATCCTTTGATAGCTGGCTTGACAGCTACACTTTGTGGAATAACGACAGCAAACATTGTGTGACATGCCCTCTTTCCTGATATTTCCAAAGCAGATTGACATGCTGTCACAACAACCCTGCCGCCCCCACCCCCGCCACACCTCTCTAGCCTGCTTGTAACCAGGCTGTCCAACCGAGTTTAAACCTCTAGCAATCAACAAAACAGGAAATGGAAAAATGCCCGCTGCTTGAAATTAGCACGTTAGCCCGGGTACCAGATCCGTCACAGACAAAAGACATGTAGCAAGACAGGTAGGGGGTGACTGCTTGGGGGGGTAGCTGATACAGTAGCTCTAGGGCTTCCCCCATGTCGCCGGTCTTTAGCAGGGCAGCGTGCGTATCTGTAGGGTAGTGGGGGTAGGGGGTGACTGCTGACAAAACGCCACAGGGTCTTTAGCACCGGCGTCCCGTGGAGTGAGACCTAATTGAGAGAGAGCGACACACTGCCTGCCGGGCCCCCACACTGCACTCTCTCTCTCTCTCTCTCTCTCTCACACATCCCCCCCCCCCATCCCTCATCTCTCCAGGCGTAGTGATCACCCCCACTACTTGCGACAGATGCGCAGCACAATGGCACTGCCTTAAAGTGAGTTCACTCTTTTGTGTCGCAATACAAATTAACACTTGGGGCTACGGCGCCGTGATCGAGACGTAACAGAATGCTTAATCGATTAAAAAAAGTGTCAATGTAATTTCTCAGGAACCCAACAGGCTGCCAACATTGACAGAAGATCCGGCGTTGGGGAGTTTAATATTTAAGTTCCGACACCTCCTCCTAATGACACCTCTGCTGTCAGGTTCACCTTCACCGTTTCCTCAACCGCCCACACCATCTCCCCTGCCACCTGTCCTCCATCCCCCGTGCCCCGCCCCCTTGCCTACGATCTCACATTCGTACCTCGTGAATGCTCAGCTCTCCTGGATTGGAGGGGCAGAGTTTGAGAACATTGAATTGCCACCTTAATAGCTTGTGAATACCTCCGGCAGATAATGAGGTGAACTGTCCCCCACACGCCTACTTCAATCATACGTCTTCCATCCTCACCCTTCCATCTCCACACCTCCTTCCACTTCACACATCCTCCTCTCCTGTCATGAGCGGCCACTGTTTAATCCCACCCCAGCATGATCTGTTGCATTTCCTGCTAAGACACACGCCAGCTCTGTGAGCAGCTAGGAGTGAGGAGCTGTGGCTCAACAGCGTTTCAATACTCACATTGATACCTGTCAATTGAGAGTAATGCAATATGACATTACCTGACACTACTCATTTTGATATGCTTTAATGCAGTTACAACTGAAAAACATGTCCATGATCAACACCCTACCGTCCTTAATTAAAATATTACCACCATTAGTAAAGCAGGGAAAAGCAGGCAATCGCAGGTAAAGGCAACCATTTGCTTCTTGTTCACAGTAAAAAATACCCAAATGTAATGTGTTGCATTGGACCCATAATTAGTTTGTCAATAATTTAATTTGTTTTTATATTCTTGCTAGTACAAATCAACATCCATTGTTAATGGGACATGCCATTCACTGCCATTTATGTATCATATTGTTCGCAGGTAAGGGCGGTATTATTTTCAATGGTTCTACTGAAATAAGAAAAATATCATTAATGCGCAGGTCACGATCAGGCGATGTTTTCAAAAGCACTGTTAACCCCCTGTGGGGTAAGGAGGCTGACAGGAATGTCTTGAATTAAATGTTAACCAGGGAACTGAAATGAATTGCTCAAAGATGAACGAAAACAGGTATATATCATTTAAATTTGCCCTCTTGCAAAAGGACAGAGACAGACAGTAAGTCCCATATCTCCTCTAATTGTTGTGAAACTGAGCCAGACTGAAATCCATAATCAGATCATTGTTTAGGAGATCTGCTTATTTGTACCTCCGGTGTCCTGAGATACCCATCAAGTGTAGAAAAAAGCAATAAATACTTTTTCATCTTTGTTAACATACAACACAGTAAAATGCCATAAGCAGTGAAAATGTGCAGTGGCATGTCAGCATATTTATTAAGATGCACAATCCCTATTTCAAAAGTTTTGTCAGTGTGAAACAGCTGTCAATCAAATGTGGCATCCCCTCACACCAAGAAGGATGGCTGTGGAGCTTTTCCAGTAAATGTGACCTTCAGAGTTTGGGCAAGTATTGTGTGAGTGTGTGTTGTCTGCCGATGCTTGTGTGTGTGTATGTGTGTGTGTGTGTGTGTGTGTGTGTGTGCATGCATGTGTGTGCGTTTGTGTGTATGTGCGTGCATTTGTGTGTGCATGCGTATGTGTGTTCATTTGTGTGTGTGCATTTTTGTGTTGTCGGGATAGTGTAACAACAAATAGTGTTACTAATAATCTTAATTATAATAAAAAATCTATTCACAATTAAAGAGGCCAATGTTATCATTTTTAATTCTAAGAATAGTATATTAGAACATAATTAATGTGAGCAGTGCTTCAGATTTTACAAATGAAGGAGTCTGTGGACTCAAATGCAAAATCCATGTATATATGCACATTAGAATAGAGCCTGTAAATGAATCTTATTGAAAGCTTAACATAATGATATACAGTATACATACACTTAAACGATGATAACTCCCCTTTTCTTCAACGAGCCTTTTCCTCTCACCACATCCCTTTCTCTACTTCTCTCTCAATCTGTTTTCTTTTGTCTTTCCTTTCTCTCCCCCTCCCAACATTCTTCAACCAACTTCCTTCTCCCTCTTTACTTTGTGAGGCACTCAATATTTTTACATTGTTGCCAATTTTGGAATTTAGAAATAAGAAGAAAAAAAAGCAGTGGCTAGACATCATGTGCATGTCTGCACTCTCTCAAACAGACAGAGGAGCAGAGACACACACAAATCAGGCATTCCGAGATTGGGAGAAAATAGCAGTTTAAGAAAGTGGATTTCCACTCCCCCACTTGTCCTTTCCATCCCCACTCACCTTGCTGGACGAAGGAGCCGTAAACGAACCACATGGAGTTGTAAAGAGTGGTGGAGGAGACGGAGCCCATGGGCAGCCTCGGTGGGTTGAGCCAGTTGAGCAGGTACACCAGGATGCCCACCAGCAGCACGGTGCCCGCGATGCAGGCCCACAGCGAGAGGTCGAAGGGCGCCAGGCAGGCGAACATGTCCACGGTGCGCTCGGCCTTCCGCAGCAGCACGCCCACTGAGTAGTCCATATAGCGCGTGGTGAAGTCCACCACGCTCTCGCGCTCGGGGGTGATGGTCAGGGCCGACATACCCACGTCTGCCCGCTGGAGGGACCACAGAGGAGGAAGGGGGGGGGGTGGTTAGGCGTAGTTAGGCCTGGCCGGCCTGGTTTGACGTGTCACTGGTCGTGGGGGGGGGGGTGGATGAGGGGCAGGTGAGGACAGTTGACTGAACTTTCATTTGGGAAATCATTGCCTTAGAGCTATGCACTTCTCAAACTCAAAGAGTGGCACTGCATTGAAGCGTGCGGTGATTTTTTTATTTATCTTTCTACCTAGGGGTGCACAAGGTTTCAGGAGTTATAAGTTCAAACGCACATCTAATTGGTGCTTCAAATTCAGTTTAAGCTCTCTGGAAGAAAAAAGGCAAAAAAAAGGCTAAATGCAATTGAAAATGAAGCATTTCGATTTAGACCTGCAAAGCACACAACAAGCCTGTGTCCCTCACAGGGTCGAATTTATAAATGGCACTTGCTTTTGCAGGGCTTGGTTTTTGCATTCAACCCACCAATGTGCCTTTCAAATTAAGAGTAATTAAAGCCATCCAGACACCATTAGTAACTTGATCAGCTTGTTTGCCACTGTTGTTTCCTCACATCACAAATATAACAACACATCATCTTACTCAGAGAACAGACGACAGGAATTTTCCACATATTACGAAAAGCAGCAAAACGGATTGTGAATGGAATTTACCTAAAGAAATAAGTGCTCTTATTTTTTAAACAATGCACCACTGAGGGCTAGGGAGTGTGGGGGCTGGCCCAGACTGCACAATGATATTTCTTCTGGAGAATTCTCTGTCAGTCTGTGGTGGTGCATCATCGAATGAGCGTGGGAGTCAACAACCTGCTTCAGGAAATAGGCTTCTGAGAGGCATAGGGTTGATATAGACCTCTATATGTGGTTGTGGGTGTCAGGGTCTGATGATGAATGCACAAGAGTGTCCGTTCTCATTGCATCAGGGCACCAAGCAGTACTGTCCTGCTGGACTCCTATTACTGCTGATCACCCCTCTCAGGGCACCGCCAGACCCCACCCACCTCTTACAGCGCAGTGCCAGATGATCAATCAGACGGGGCCACCTTGTTAATGGCCTCAAACACCATGGCTGCATTTAAGTATTCCACTGAGAATCTCCAAACTTGCAGTTTGTGTGTGTGTGTGTGTGTGTGTGTGTGTGTGTGTCAAAACCCAGAGAGTGTGTGCCCTGTTTTTTTCTTTATTCATTTTTAAGGCCCCCTAGTCCCTGCTTGTTTTGCACAGAAAACATAAAATTGCTGATGACAATTTACATTTTCAGTCATCCAGGCCAAAAATGTATAAGAGCAAATTAACTTACTCCAGACCCTTAACCAAATCACTTGTGCTTTTAATATGCAGCATTCACGGTAATAAGACACTATGTGGCTTCCCCAAGCATGGCCACCACAGCTGGGAACATCTGGTCGCAGCCCCAAAAAATATGATTTTATAAATTGGAAGCAACCTATTACTAGAACATTTTCTGTGAAGCCTAAGGAAACAAAAAAGAAATAGTCGGTGAGAGTTACTTCATAGTGTACGAATCACTGATGTTACTTTACCCCCCCCCCCACACACACACACACACAATTAATTCACAGTTGACTAAATCGGCTAATTTCATGGTCTGGTAAGGAAACAAAATGCTTAAACGGGCAGAAATTGTCACTTACATAGCATATAAAAAATATGTGGGGACAGAGAATTCCCAGCATGCTCTGTGAGAGCTGGGAGACACCAGTGGGGTTGGGATGAGCATGCCAATTCCCTGCTGATCGGATGGGCATGGATGGCATTGCTGTACTTCTAAAGCTTGTATTGGGGACACATAGCAATGCCTGGAGACAATCTCTTCATCAATTAGGAGTATCTGTAACCAAACCATTTTTACATGTACAATGAGATACATGTACAATGAACTGTAGTGTAGTGGAACAGGGTGTTGCCCAGGCGTAGAGCTTAGTGTAGCAATGCGCATGGGGCTCTAATGAAACCATATGGGGCCGAGTGTCAGAGTTAGTCCTGCAGGAACATTGGCCATTTGGGAAAGCAGGGGTTTGTACTTGGATGTGTGTGTGTGTGTGTGTGTGTCTCTGTGTGTGTCTGTGTGTATGTGTGTATGCGTGAGCGTGTCTGTGTGTGTGTCTCTGTGTATATGTGTGTGTGTGTGTGTGTGTGTGTGTGTGTGTGTCTGTGTGTGTGTGTGTGTGTGTGTGTGTGCATGTGTGTGCATGTGTGTGAGCATGACTCTGTGTGTCTGTGTGTATGTGTGTGTGTCTGTGTGTGTGTGTGTGTGTGTGTGTGTCGTGTGCATTAAGGTATTCCAGTGTGCTTTACTGATAAAGGAGAGTGAGAACTACAAAGAAAGCCTTTCAACACAGTCCCTTCAGCACTACACTTGTGAAATCCAGTCCAGTGAAGGCTTTTATTAAAAAACATGACCTTGGCATTCTCATTTTTTTTATCACTCTAAATATCCTTGAGCTCTAGAAAAAAGGAACAGCAGCGCTTTAAAAATTGAATACATAATTTCAATAGAATTTCAAATGCCTGAGGATTTAAATAATGATGGGAGTAAAAAGCACAAAATTGTTGGGAGAGGAAAAGGAACGGCAATAAGAAATGGTGTTTTTCTCTTTTTTTTTTCCATGCCCGTTGCCATCTCTTTGGACTTGGAGATAAGCCATTGTTGTGAATATTCCCCCAACTCTGTACATATTAAGAAGCAGATTTCCAATAGTGATAGCAGTAGGTGATGGAACCACATTGGGGAAGTATGTAACGAGTTCGGGAATGAAAAAGACAGCAAGGGGTGGAGTGTAATGGCCCTGAAAATGCTCTGCTGACCTCCAACTGTTTAAAGCATTCACTTTCACTTTCACTTGTCTAGAGGTGGAAAGTACTTTTGTTCCAGATGTCTGTTGCTTTTCTGACTGTATTAGTATCTAAGTTCCAAGACCATGCACATTGCTTCGATGTAAAAGACTATGATCAAAGACTGCAGAGGTGAACATTTTATCCATGTAGACAGTGTGCAGAGTCTGAGACAATTTTTTGTCTCCAGACCTAGGTCAAACACTTTATTTGAAATATGTTTAGACACCAGTAAAATCCCTGCAGGTTACTGACAATTTTAAAATGAAAAATGTATCTTCAACAAGAGAAACAGAATTAGTTTTGACGTGTGGGACGTAGCATTTTAAGCAAGGTTGCATTCAGGAATTTAATTCTTGAGTCCGGAGGTGGGATCATACCTTGCCATTTGACAAGGTTTTTACACCCCTATTGGACAACTAATGACAAGGGGATATAGAATGTGGGTTAACAACATAGGAGTACATGGGGGAAAATGTACATGGTGATTTTTACCTGTTGGGAAGATTTGTTTCAGCTGGTTGAGGGAAATGTCAGGGGTTGTCTCTCCGAATCTTTGTTTTTAAAACTCCAATAAAATTCTTATTGTCTTATTGTACAATTTGCTTAGTGAAATGTTTAGTTGAAAGTTCTCAGGGATCTGAAGGAGTGTTTTTTCATTTTATTTTCCTGCCATCTAAAGAGTTAACATATTTCAAATACACATATTTGTATTTGTATCAATGTAGATGTTGGTGTATCAGTGCAGACTTTGAGGATATAGCCTCAGTGCAAATTGAATGTGTGTCACAGTGAAATGTAATGTACACCAGTAAAAGTGTGTCTGAGTGTACAGCACAACATTTATAGACTACATATCATCAATTCATTCAATTTATGGCCATTGATTCGATGTGAATGGTGGCCAGAAACAATGGCAGCATTTTGCTAGCATTCAAGTAGTTCTGCTAGCCTTTCTGCTAGCATTTCTGCTAGCATTGCCTTTCAATTAATTTCCCATCAGATCAAATTGTTTTGCAAGCATCCAAGGTGGAGAAAGGCTAGCCATCATTGGATACAAATGGAGCTGTACAATTGTTTTGGCCTTGTGCATTCATTGATAAATGATCACCATGCATCACTTTGACCGGTCGAATTAGCAAAGCAGAGAACCCCAAACAAACAGATCGTTTTTCACTGTGTTTACAGCATTACAATGCCCGCTCTAATTTTATTATGCTTTCATCTTAATATACACTGTATTTTGGCTTGTTGCCTCTCATTATTTCCCCAAATTGTATCCACTTATGTTAATTGTTGTTTCAAGAATGTGTGCTATGAACTATGCCTATTCCTATGTGTATAATGAGAAGACCCCTTCAGTATTTCTGAGATATTGGATGCTGGTGTGAATGAGTGGCGGTGGACAGTTTGTTAGCACTTTTTTGGTGTGAAAGTCACTTATGTGTAGACCTAAGGACTTATTTTGGCAAGACAGATGATGTTATCAAACAAAAGACACAATCGACTAGTGCAGAACCAAAGAGGAATGACCAGGCTATTTTAATGGGCCTGGTGGGTTGGTAATCATTGTTCGACATGTTAAAGGTGTACCAAAGGTGTGACTGAGTACTGGCCAATCGGAACACATGCCACTACCTTTAAATCAGCATTTGAGTATTTTCCCGTACTGTTAATGCAGCACTTTACTGGCATATATTGTACTGTAGCAACCGGACTGCTGCTAAATTATTTTCAACTTCCGATTTACGAACCACAGAGTTCAACCAAACAGGGTATGCAATCGGCAGTTAAACTTACTATCAAAATGAGACAAAGGGGCATGTCTCAGCTCTATTGCTAAAGAATACAATGTGGAAAAGTAAACGCTCTTCAACATAAAGAAGGGGCAGAAAAAAATGAGGCCAAAGATGTCACTAAAAAGGAGATTGTAAAAAAAAAAAAAGTGTGAAAATGAGATCCCCAATTACCGATGGCTTGAAATATAAGTAATGAATCCATTACCTCCATTTCAATGCCTTCGTATCTTTGATGCTCTACTGTACACAAACAATTGATATGATATATATATATTGTTACGATGGCAGGGTCTGTGTGACTATGAGATAATACATCTCATATCAATCTTTTTATTGTATTTCATCATTGGAATTTCTGGCAATACCAGCACATATTGAGCTTGTGATAAAGACATTTGGAATACTAATGCGTCTCATGTTAGCAACAATTTACATCCCACAAACAAATGCTTCAGACCCCATCACACCAACTCAACTCAAGCACTAAGTAGGGAGGTAAATAGTTACCTCGGGACAACTACTATTTTCTGTGTTTGATCATTGCAACACTTTTTGGCACCTAATAAATAGCACCCTATGTGTACTGTCTTATGCAGTATGTCTACATAGTGTCTCAGTAATACGCATTATATAGTATCTATGTGTAGGCTGTTGAATATCCTATTGAGGATTATGTGTAAAGTCTTATGTGTAAAGACAAGACAGCATGCAGCACTGTAGCAGAATCTCTCACCTTGAAGACCAGTTCTCCAATCAGGCCATTCCACACCCCATCTGCTTGTTGGCTTCCGTACTTGTGGTCAGGTGCCACGTAGATCTCATACTTGAATCCCAAATAATTGGAGAGTGCATCCAGCACATCGATGGAGAATCCTTGGTATTTCTTTGGCTTTCCAAGGACGTTCTCTGACACCATCACAAAGGGCTCTTCCTGCAGGGGCAGAAACAAAATGTGTTTTGTTTTTGTGTTATTGATAATTGATATTTTGCTGTATAAAGTAGATGTACTTTTTTGGTGATATTTTTCAATACATACTTGTCTTTGAGGTAGTTTATTGAGAACATGTATTGGAAATTACCCTTGCAATGCATCCGAAGAATTTTTAACAATATGATTATGCTTTTTGCTATGTCCCAGAAAAATAAACAAATAAAATAAATAAATAAACAACTAAAATGTTGGGGATGCCCCTACAAGCAGGACAGGTAGGGGCCATCTCACAAATAATGATGGACAGTTTGGGACTGTCTCACAAACCCAAGGCTGGAAACTGCTCTCAAACACAGGGCTAGACAGCAAGGGACCATCCATCAAATTCAAGAATGAAGAGTTGGGGACTGCTCACAAACCCAGTATTTACCAAGGACAGTCACAAACATACCAGGCTGGACCATTAAATACCATTTTAAACACAGACATTGGACTCACTATTCAGTCATCATCTCTACAGCACCACGGTGTGCTACGGTTAAATGGCTGATGAAATAGCATTGGCCCAAATGGAAACATAATTTTCCTAAAACGTCCTCTGAAGGTGGTATATAGCAAATGGCTTAGTAAAGGATCATTCAGCACAACATGCTGCCTACTCTGGGACCAAACACAAACCACCAAACAGGCCAATGAATATACACAGTTAAAGGAAAGTGCCTTAAAATGCCATTGGTGGCAACTGAATGATCATCATAGGAAAGCATTTGAAACAACTGGCTAAATCTAGTTTACAATACCCTTGAAAGGTTATTGAAAATTAATCGACCTTTATTTATCATTCAGACAGCTAATAATATCCAAACTGAACTAGCAAAAATTATAACATTTTGCATACGTAATATTAATACAGAGTAAAACAGAAGCAAGCAATTGCACTGCACTATCCACTTTATATATAGGCACATATAATACGTCTTAAAATGTAAATTATAGTTGTTAAATAATGGTTATATTATCCTTTCACACTGCTGCATGCAGGGAAGTATATTAATTATTCAGGTAAAGTTTACAGCAACAACATATTTTTTTGTGTCACACAGCATGTTTCAGTTCGTTGATAAGAAACCTGCTATGAAACACTGAGGAATTTGACTCATGTGTGTGTGTATGTGTGTGTGTGGGTGAGTGGGGGTAATACTTTTAAGATTTCTGTTCCATCCAATTGCACTGTGTCATTCTCACAACGCTTCACTACTCCAACACCTTAAACAGAACATTGAAACATTGAGTGTTGAGGCATTTTTCCCTTAATGGTGAACCTGAGGACATGCTGTGACTAGCAAAGCACTATTAGTGCCTCTGTGTGAGCTATAAGTGGTTCTGTTCAACAAAACAATATAATAAACATATGTGAGTGCCTTTTTTCTGTGGGTGGAAATGTTTGTACTTTTGTATTGTATTTAGCCCACGTCCTGATTTGCAGTCCAATAATGCACCAAGAATATCCATGAGCTATCAATGCCTTTTTACCCATTGATGCTTTTTCATTACAATATATTGGTTGTTGTGAGGAGCTGAGGATTTGGAACGCATGCAAATAAGAGTATATCCCTTTTGTGAACAAAGCAAGGCCCAGGATCTTTCAAACTATGTCCTGTTTAAAAAAATAAAAAATAAAAAAATCTTTCTGATTTTTTTTCTCCCAATTTAGTGTCCAATTATACCTTCTATTTCTTTAGATTTACCCTCCCCCATGAACTAGCCGCCCACCTCTGCGGGGCAAGCCGCTTCCCCGAGGATGGCAATGAACCGCTTCCTCCGAGTCCTCCATGCTCCTCGGCGAGCTCGTGCCAGCTCACCCATCCCCCTCCACCTGGGGCGGACAGCCAAACTCCACCATTGATCAGGGCTCCCGGCCAGGGCCAGTCTGGCACAGTCGCGGTTCCAACCATGACCATGATAGGCAGCTCACACTCATAAAGCACCAGTCAAAATGAGTGCGTTAGACTGCTACGCTATCCGAGGCCCACAACCATGTCCTTAATGAAAGAAATAAACACTTAAATGAATGACTTTTTCTGATGGTTGCATAGCCGTCCCTATACCAACACTTGAGAAAGGCCTCACCCCCCCCCCCCAACAATGAGAGAGGATATTACATGGGAAGATCTGTCCATAGCATGACAATATCACGTATGAATCGTGTTTAACATTTAACATACACTACCGTTCAAAAGTTTGGGGTCACCTTCCATCTGGACTATGGCTAATCGGGCACTCCTTCATTCTTCAGCAAGATAACGACCCGAAACACACCTTGAAGTTGTGCAAGAACTATCTGGTGAAGGAGGAATGTGAACAACAACTCAAACTAAAGACCTGGCCTGCCCAGTGTCCAGACCTCAATCCCATAGAACTTGTATGGGACAAACTGGAAAGGAAGAGTCAAAGCAAAGCAACCCACAAGTTTCTCTGGGAATTGCTGCAGGATAGCTGGGAAAACATGTCGGGGGATTTCCTGCTAAAACTTATTAACCGAATGGCCACTGTTTGTGAGGCTATTCTCACGCCAAAGGGTGACTATTTTGAGGAATCCAAGATTCAATTTTCAATATAATTTTCTTGAACATTTCTTTGATGTTCATTTTGTTCATTGTTACATTTTTTTTGTCATTTTAAAGTATTTACAGAAATGTATACGGTGTAAAGCATTATCAATTATGAGATAAACCTAGTTTCCAGCAGGTGACCCCAAACTTTTGAACGGTAGTGTATTATATGTCTCTCTATCTCCCCGTGGTGCAGTCGGTGTGATGAGTGCTTGTTAAACTGTCACATACGTAACTGGGGCTGAGAACCTTATGTATGGCAATGTCATCTTGTGGAGCCTATAGGTAAGAGTCAGCTGGGTCCCCTGTGCAGGAAACGTGGGTCGTTTAGCATAGCGGGTGGAATGTCTGTAACAAGAAGTTATGATTCATGCTGAACTCCCAGCTTTATTACTACATTATCCCTTGGGGCTGGATACACATATTAATAAGCTTCTAATATCCAAATAGCACTAACGTTCTGATACCTGCTGCTAATACGTGTTCCTGTCTACATTGATATGATGGACTCTGTGTACGTGTGTGCGCGTGCGTGTGTGTGTGTGTGTGTGTGTGTGTGTGCGCGCATGTGTTTGGGAGAGAGAAAAGGTACAAATAGGAGATTAAAGACAGATCAATTCAAATAGGAAGCCCTACATGTTGAATATTTTCTTGGAAAAATTGGTAGGACAGAATTAGCCTGTTAGCATAAAAACTGTGATAAAATTCTAGATCCGTAAAAAGAAAAAAAGAAAACCTAGGACCGAATACTCTCAGTCTGCTGCTCCTGGAACTCATTAACAGGCAACTCATAATGGCATGAGCAGTAACAAGCTTCAGAGTCAACCAAACTATAAATAAAACAAAGATTTCATATCAAAAACACTGAGGCATAATGCAAACTGAAATTATGAGGGAAAATAAACTTGTTGGTTGATTTATTATTGTTATTATATACTAAAAGGCAATGGCATCAGAATATGCTGTCCCTGTCAGAGATTGATAGTTGCAGTGACATTGCAAACACAGACTTGTTGCAGCTTAGTCCTTGAGATAGGGTGGCAGAGACTGTGATGACTGTAATATTTGTACGCTATGGTAATACTAATGCATATGTGTCATGCCAATGCACATTTTGAGAAAATTTGAAACTGAAATTAAAAGAGAGAGAGAGATATTAAACCAAATTGTAACAAAATTCAAACAAAACTATAGGTAACTGCCAAAATAAAGGAAAAACCAACATAAAGTGTCTTAATAGGGCATTGGGCCCTATTAAGTTGGGGACATTGTTGGGCCCTATTAATGTTGGGGACATTGTCATGCTGGAAGAGACCACTCCCATAAGTATAGAAATGATTCACCAGATGATGAAGGAGATCACTCAGGGGATTTGTATTTATTTGCATTTACCTTGCCCTCAAAATAGTTGAGTGGACCTAAACCATGAGTGACAAAGACCCAATAATTTATTTATTTTAAAAAAATGTGTTACTCATTTCATTATTTATTTATATATGTATGAAGGTGTATGTGTATATTGTATATTGTGTATGTGTATGTGTTGTGAGTATTTATGTGTGCGTATATGTATGTCTTTTATGTACTGTACATGCCTATGTATGTATTATTTTATCTTCCTGTGAAAATCAAAATGGCAATGTAAATTCCATTAGTATGGTATATATTGTTCATTATAACTTGTACATTTTATATGTATTACTTTGCTAATACAAATATTGCTTTTGTCATGACAATAAAGGAAAGTTGAATTGAATTGTAAGAAATGCTGTATCCATGCCATTTTGATCCTGGCAATGGTATTAGAAGCTGGTGGGAGAGAAAGAGACTTTCTCTCATATTGCAATAAACACAAATGTGTTCTATGTTCTGCAAACCGATTCATACCTTCACATTACTCTGAAAATGGCTTGGGAAAATCATCTAATTTGACAGACATGGAGCTGCATTGACTGCAGATTGTGTTGCACTCTGCCATCCACTGAAGGGCACACAGCAAACAACCTGTACTTACTATAGAACTAAAAAAGCACTGTACTGTACTGTAAAAGCACAGTGGCACATTATTATTATTATAATACATATGATTGTTCATATCAGTGTAAACTTTATGTAATACACTTTTGGTATTTGATTTTATTAGTGTGTATTCAAAGTTGCTACTGCTGCTGTCTGCATTAGCCGGTAACTACATCATTCTTCATTGATTTAAGGCAATGCACAACCTTTGAAACTGGAGAGAGAGAGAGAGAGAGAGAGAGAGAGAGAGAGATACATGATACATGTCATGATACATATCACACATTGGGCGAGTATCTCTTCACTTTCAAAGTTACAAACCAGAGACAGATTCTGGCCAAGCACAAGCACAATACAGTGTGATCACACCCAAGCAGCTGAAGAAGGCAGACACAAAAAGCTATTACTCCCAAAAGAGGGACGGCTATGTGATCACTGGAAAACAGGGTAGGTTGAGACAGAGAGGCACTTTCTCCTGAACTGTGAAAAATACCCCAAATATAAGAAAAGTATTTGAATAAGATAGAACCATTGTTCCCCCAATTCCATAAAAAGAACGAACAACAAAAAATGCCAGTTTTTCAAAAGCAGGTACAGATGGCACATATATTACATATTGTATATAGCAAATATTGTAGCTTGCCATGGAGAGAGAGGAATGCACATCTCCCTCATCCCAAGAGGAAGACGCTGTGGTCGTGGCATTGTTGCAGACTATCTCAAACAGTGTCGGCAAGCCACACAAAAACCCTGGAATTTATTTTTCGCATTTTCTTTCATAAATCCCTATTGATGACTGAAGTGTTTCTGGGAATATGTCAGACCGATTTATTACGGAGGGGGCGTTATTGACTGCGCGCTGCGTGCACATTAAGCCAGTGCTTTCTAATCCTCGCCGGCCCCCGTCGCTCAATAAGCTATTAGTGTGAGAGTGGACACGCATGCCAAGTCCCACTGCGGCCGTAAGGCGCCATCCATCAGCCCCTCCACCCCCACCCTCCCTCCACCTGCCTCCCACCCAACCGGACGTCTCTCCCTGCGCACCCCACCATGGCCTGATTCCACTCCGCCCCCACCCCAATGGGGAGCTGAGTGGATCGCATCAACCTGCAATGTATATATATACGTATATATATATATATATATATATATATATATATGCAGCCCGCAATCCGTCCCTCTGTCCACTGTCGGTATTTCCTCAGTGGCTCTGGCGTGTGGAGAGACGGCCGTCGCGGGGGGTGTGCATAGGCGCACGTCGCATTGATTACCGTCTCGTTATCTGCCCATTCCTTCCAGACAACTACACAAGCAGAGATTCAAATTAACCCAGAGTGCCATAGAAAATCTGAGATCGATACCAGGCGTGGAATACCGCTGACGTGCTACTACAACCATATCCTTTATAACTTTGTGCTGTAGTCATTGACTACATGCTCTGCAGGTGTGGTCTGTGTGTGGGTAGGTGGGTGGGTGTCTGTAAAATATTGTGTGTGTGTGTGTGTGTGTGTGTGTGTGTGTGTGTGTGTGTGTGTGTGTGTGTGTGTGACTGATTATGGCATTCTTGAATGTCTGGAACACTTTCCTTTTCTTCAACCATACTGTATGTGTGTGCATGTGTGTGTGTATGTGTGTGTGTGGGTGAGTGGGGGTAATACTTTTAAGATTTCTGTTCCATCCAATTGCACTGTGTCATTCTCACAACGCTTCACTACTCCAACACCTTAAATGACATGTTAACTGACTTCACTTGTCTGCTCTCACATTGAGAGTGTTGAAAGTGGAGGTGGAGAGGAATCGCCCGCGGTTATCCAGTCTAGAGCCGGGGGCCTGACCCTGCGCTTCCCTCAAGATGATAACAGACATGCCAGGCACCCTGACGTTGGGGACCGCTGGGATCTGGGCGAAATGACTCAGGCTTTTGCGCTAAACTGTGACATGGGGAGTTTTCCATGAGAGACCCGGGAGGATGCAGGTTCTCATTTCTTCCACTCACAGGTTTGATTTACAAAGCTTCCGTACCCCACTGTTCTGGGCTCTCCGTCTCCCCAAACATATGCTCCGCTACTGGGACTTCAGAGGCTCCTCTGGCAAGCACGGGAAGGAATCACCTCTCTCATTTTTAAGTGTTTTTAAAATAACATTTCAGCTGGAAATGCCAATTTTACACTCAGCTACATCACTGCCAAAAAGCCCTCTTTGCAGAGGCAGTAAATCAATGCCTGACTTGTGCCACTGTGGGCTTTAAATAACATTCTGGTGGCGGTATTATCCAGGAGCTCTCTACAAGGCCCCATCATCCACGGAGCACACGGCGAGGCGCGCCCAGCGCGGCATGCAGAGCTGACAGACTTCAGCGCGGCTCGGCTCGGCGGACGCGTCTGCACAAGCCAGCCACGCAGGACGTTCAACGCAAGAAAACACTCGCTCTTCAAACCGAGCGCCCTCTGCATGTGAAACACAGCTAACCATTCAGGGGGAAAAGAAATACCTTCGTAAAGCATCTGGCAACCCTCGAGGCAGAAACACACAATGCACAGCTACCCCTCCGCAATGCTCATGCTCAGCGCTGCAGACAGCAAAACTCCCACACTCGCATAGAAGTCCCACCATACACGAAACAGCTCTTCCTGCCCACATTTGGCCGAATGCAGCCAAAGCTCTACAAAACACGAGCGGGAGAGGCTCTCCGGACACCTGTCTCATCTGCAGTTCCTTGGCAACCACAACTCACTCAACCTGCTCCCACAAGCTGCTGGGAGGAGCCCACGCCGGCCCCCCTGCCACCGTTCTGGGAAAGCACGAGCGCTCCTAACCCACTCGCTGATCACTTTGACAGGAGCGAAAATCACAGAGAAAAAATGAAGAGAGCTGCAAAATGGTAGTGTACTTCTTCTTCTCCTTCCACTGACTTCAAAGGTGTGATATGAAGAATTTAAACCACTGAATCTTTAAAGCACTCCAGGGACTGAAATCGGCGCTGGAGGCGAGATAACAAAACTCGAACCTCAATATACGCTTGAACTCGTTGGGTCTCAATTCGCCCCCCCTTTTAACACTTTTCCCAAACCGAATAGCCAATGGAAAGGAGCCCTGACAGATGGTGGGGAGAGGGTATGACATGGTCGCTCTCTCTCACCAGAACGGTCACCACGCGCAGGACCACGCCTCTCATGTTGTTCTCCAGCTTCCTGTCGGTCAGCGTCCCGTTCAGGCCAAACACTGGATCCCAGGTCCCCAGCTGCAACACAAACAGGAAGAAAGACAGCAGTTACAATGCTGCCCCACTGCCTTTCATTTTCAGTTTCTCACAGGGGATCACAAAGCGGGTTGGCCATTGATGTTGGCTGAAAAACAAGACTGACAAGGCAAAAATGCACCCTCTCTCTGATCAATTAGTTCCTGTCACTTGTCCTGTGGCCATGTCACCGTGCCAGTGCTTAATTCAGCTCACAATACCAGTGTGCCAAACATTTTTGAATGTCAGAAACATGCACATCAGAAACCTTGATTGATATTTTAAAAGGCGATAATGCTACAATAATTCGCATTGCACCACATTATAGTGTGATTATAATCACCATCTAAAGCCTTGGCCTTGCCTCTCATCCTGACCCAAATTTCCATGTTTCTTTTCCTACTCATTTTGGGAAAATACATGTTTTGTGTGTAGTTGTTTCATGAAAGACATTATTGCCAATGCAAATGGCAGAGCAACACAAACTTCACACAGAGCAGCTGTGTGCTGTGTTTTCATCCTCATGGACAACAGGGCTGGCAGTAGAACAAGGATCAGAAATGTGATGCAAACAGAGCATTAAATGCATTTTAAAACCACCTTTCAAATCAATCTCATGACTTACCATAAATCGACCTACAAATACAAGCATATGGTATCTGCAGATGAATATTAAAAAAGCACGTTAAACAATTGGCAGGGAAAAACCAACGATGCGAGGATAAATGCAGACGCATAACAGGCTGTCCTTTTGTCCTTCCAATAATGAAAAAACTCCCTCGACTGAAATGATTAATAAAAATCAGATCCATGGTCTCACCAAATAACGTTGAATGTCATTGATGATATTATCATGTGATTCCAAACTGGCGATTTGCATAAGATCTAGACTTGAATCAAACTTAAATCACAGAGAATAAGGGCAAGCAGTTATTCTTTGCAGACTTTAAATACACCCAGAGAATGTTTGTCTAGGCAGGTCAAGTGAAGGGGAATTGTGGCTGTGCCGGTCCCCTTTCTAGTTAAACAGGCCCCCTTTATTCAAAGCGACAAAAGATTGAGAGGGTAGCATGTTCGGATAAGGGGGCGGGTGACTGTTAGGAGCAGCTCAGGGCTCGGGTTTGGTTGCTCTCATTAACCATGTTGACAGCAGTGTTGTATTATTCATCTGCCTGCAGGTCGTGCTGTAGAGCCAGTCTGCGAAACATACTGCCACATGGATCAAGGGAGAGATGGCTCCCCCCTCTCCACATTCTAGAATCTCATGCCGGCGGATCGTTTTTTTCTCACGCTTTGAAGGTATTCCAGAGGTGATGTGTTCACCTTTGTGAATGTGCTCTTCGCAGAGTTCACTATGTTTATGCTATAACTGAGCTGCACTGAAGTTGCGAACTGAGGCGTTGAAGATGACATTTATTTCAGTGCTTTTTTCCCTTCTCTCTGACCTTATTCTGTAATATTGCATAAACTCAATGTAAATTCTCTCTCATTTGCACCCAAGTTGTCTCACTTGCCTACCGCATGTTTCAAGATTCAAACAACATCCCTACTTTCCCAGCCAGAAAAGGGAACAGTGAGGTATGTGCTGAGACCTGATCAAATATTCTCATTTAATGAGTCACATTGTGGTTCACATTGGGTAGTGAAGTCATTTGATCATGGCCCTAGCTTATGTCAATACGACTCATTAACAGTTCTGTTAGAATTACCAACATACTTGCAATCAAGAACATATTTGGGCTATGGTTAAAGGGTATCCTCATCCTATTCAAGCTTTTTTCCCATCTTTCTAGTTGTACATGCCTTCGGTAGCGAAAACTCTGTATCTTTAGCAGTTGCAACATGTGGCGGAGTTACATTTAAATAAACCTGACATATGGTTTATTGATCCCCTGATAATATACATAAACACACGCACACACATGCTGTATGTACACTACCGGTCAAAAGTTTTAAAACACCCCCATTTTCCAGTTTTTACTGAAATTTAAGCAGTTCAAGTCTAGTGAATAACCTGAAATGGTACAAAGGTAAGCGGTAAACTGCCAGAGGTAAAAAAAATGGTTTAGGTTACCAAAAACTGAAAAATAATGTACATTTCAGAGTAATAAAAAAGGCCCTTTTCAGGGAACAAGTAAGGAACATAAGAACATAAGAATACATAATGACGTGTGGAATTTGCCTTGAACTAATTCCCACCTGTGGCCTCTTGATCGGCTGACCCCACTTATCTTAAAAAATCTTTGGTATTTCATTTTGTTAATCTCTTTTAGGAATTTAAAAACCTCAATCAAATCCCCCCTAAATCTCCATTTGCTAAGCTTAAATAGATTGAGTGCCTATCATCATAACTTTTACCTTTCATACCAGGTATCAGTTTAGTTGCCCTTCTTTTAACTTTTTCAAGAGCTTCTATATCTTTATTGTAGTGCGGTGCCCAGAACTGGGTTAACATGGGTTAACAGTCACACATACAAATTACTTAATAATTTGATTGGAGATCAAAATGGCTGGATGTAGACACACGGGCATTGTGTTAAAACAAATTCTATATAATAGGCATGCGTTACATGATAGAAGGATTCTAAAGTCTGCACAGAGATTAAGCAAAGGGAAATTCACAACATTTTTGTGAATTATATAGACTTTATGTCCTTGTGTGGAGCTTAGTATCACCCTTAGTATGCACCATCAAACCAAATGTTATGAGTAGTTGGAAATAACCCCTCTCTGATGGGTCAATCCAGAGTGGATCATTAATTCAAATTGTTTAAAAAAAGGCTGCTGGTCCTCAAAGTGCTTCTGCATTGATTTAAAGTCATCTGGTTTGTTTGGAGACCATTGCTGGAAAATAGATATGCAACTAATGTAAGGAATGGGTCTTTCATTGAAACCCTGTAATTAATTCTGTCTATAGAAAACTGTGTAATGCAGCCCTGGCACACTCTACTGGAGCCACCGCAGCAATATTGTTACAATCAAAATAGAAATTCTTCACTGGAGGAAAATGATGACACAGGTTTCATTTACAGCACACAGGGTTTGCTAAGCACTTACAAAATTTTAAACGCACCTAATCGATTAAACATTATTCATATAGCAATCATTATCGATACGGAGGAAGGAGGGTAATGCGCATGACATGTCCGACAGCATGACATGTCCCCCTGTCCTCCATCCATCCCCTGTCCCCTGCCCCCTCTGCACATCCATCCCTGTGGGTGGGGGTGATGGGTGTCGGAAGATTCGCTTAAAAATTGTCCTGGCCCGCAGGTGGCTCAACCAGTAAAGGCACTTGCTCTGCACAGGTTGCCCACTGGCTGCGCCAGTCCAGCTCTGGCCAGGAGTCCCATTTTGGGGTAGCGATTGGCTGTTCGTCCTAGAGGGAGGGAAGCTGGCAAGAGTTTGCCCCATGTAAGGGAACTCATAGTATGAGCAAAAAGGGATAGTGAAGAGGGGGAGAAAGGGGAGAAAAACAGGGTAAAAAATCTGAAAAGAAATGTTGGTCTATCCGTAAGCCACCATTGCAAACGGGGGGGAAAAGGCTAGGCAGCAAAAATTAACATCTAGGCTGGATTTGCTTACAAGCCACCTCTGCTGCCTCCAGTCAAGCGAGGGGAGAATTTACGTGTGAATGAGGCGGTAACCTCGATAGAAACATTGTCTGAACGTGTGCGTGTGAGGAGCGTTGATAGAGGGAGAAGAAAAGGCCTTTTTTAAGAAATAATTTGTAAGCAGAATTTCAGATTCCACACCCTTGTTACCTGCTAACAGGTAAGGTGAACTCCAACCTTTCTGAATGAAGCAGCTGAGAGAGGCATAGTGGATGTCCCTATCTTCATAGGGACAGATAAGGGCTCATTTTCCACTGCCAAAATGAGGAGCTGTGTCTGGAGCTGCAATGCCGTACAGACAGCAGAATGGCGCTATTAGCATCCCATAATGCCTCTCTGAGCACAGACCATTTCTTTTGTTCCGTGTATCACCATCCCCTCTTGACATTTCAGCTTCTTGTTGAGAAAAAGGAACTTTCAGCGTGTTCAGGGCTCATTTTGGACCCATGGCAGTGCGCTAGCGGCATCAGGATTGGTGTCTGCGGCCAGTGTCTGCATTTATGTGGGATGGGTCACATCCCCTCTCTTTCCCTTCACAGTCCGAACTGTTGGCACATGGTTTCTCTACCGGCTTACACACAAAGCCAGCCACCAACTGCTTTGGTGAATGCCAGTCTCTGCAAAGCAAATACAGAACTACAGCATCGGCAAGAAAACAACGAGGCTGGAGATACTGGGTAACGAGGCTGTGTGCAAACAGACAAGAACACTATATCAGCATGACACTGTGTGCCTTGCTTTGTCCTCACTCATGTACGCTCCACCTCCATCCTTTCTGTCTGTTGCTCCTCTACTCAAAACTGAGGGGTGTGTGGGGGTGGGAAAGGGGGACACAGTTCTGGAGGCTAGTAGTTAAATGATTGCAATGCAGTCTGATTGCACCATCTTAGCACTGTGGTAACCCACGGCACATATCATACTTACATGTGCATGTGTAAAGACATAAAAGGGCAAACAATCGAATTCATCCCAACTACAATATCTCTCCTAAATTGTGGTGCAATTTAATTTATTATCAAGCAATTAATCTGCTTTTAAATTGCAACTATGTTCGAGGAAAAGCAGGCTGCCCCACTGTATTGTTTCTTCTATATAATTATGCTGTGTTTTACTGTACTGTGCTTGATGTTGTTTTTGTGTGATGCTGTAAACAATATTTCCCCAAAGGGGACAATAAAGTATAGAGTGAAAGTGAAGTGGCTACTTGAGTTCAGATCAGAGGGGGCAGATCTGTTGCAGTGTTGTGTCTTTCTGGTTTTTCTCACCCATTTGGAGTGGCCAATCACAGCTGTCCATGCCATCACTGCAACATTGGAGGGGTGGGGCACATTGACACACATGTCCTCCAAAATGTGAGATCAGCCGACGGCTTCCTTTCTACATTGCGATCCACCAGCTGCCACAAGTCTGGTCACCACAGCTGGAGCAGCTGCCACAGGCAGACCACAGGTGCCCAATCAACAAGAGGAGATGCTATTGAGTGATGAAGCGGGGATACCCTCCCTCTCTGGGTGGTGCAACAGCCAATTAGGCATCACCCCAAGGTACTATTCGCCACAGCCAGCGGTCTGGATTTGATCCTGACCATAGGGCGTATCACTGCACTACACACCAGTGCCTTGACGTGATACGCTACTTAGGGGGCGCGTTGGGGTATTTCTGAAACTTCCTGTTTAGTTTTCTGAAAATTCCTGTTTCGTTCCCCAGAGTCAGTCAGATCATTGCGAAAGTGTAATTTCCCCAAGTTATGTTAATGACTGTGTTTACATAAACTGTGCATCATTATGCTACGAGGAACACAGGAGCACCACACAGCGGTAATGTATTCCTCGTGGCGAGGCAGGTTCACATCGATAGCGCACAGCCTTGAGGGTTCTGTAAACACAGGCTCTAAGGTCAACGTGGGCTGTGGTTTAATCGACAAGCCTCACGCGCTGACGCAGCAGGACGGCGCCTGGGCGCGTTGGTGAGAGGAGATGCACACCGAGAGAGTGGGTAATTACTGTACACACTGATTCACCTCGGCACCCTGCTTCGATCCACGCCCTCTGGGAACATGGCAGCATACATATTTTGAAAGCAATTGAACATATCGACCCTACATCTGCACCTATACATCCTAACATAGGTACACGATGCTTCTCAGCAGCTGAGGTCCTGCACAAGAGATAAAAAGATGCCACGAAACAAAACATTTTCAAAAGCTCAGGTTTTAATCAATTCATCAGCAGAGAGCACATATTCACCCTTTCCCCTCATTATCTAGTAGAAACTGGTTAATCTCCAAAATAGAAGACCTATCTTCACTGCTACAAAACAGATATCAGACACCACACACCAACAATGACAAGTAACACCTCATCTGCAGAGGCAGAAGGCTAACTCAAAAGCCTACAGCAGGCCCTCCCACTAGAATGAGACTATTTGGGTATAGTGAACTAAGGAAAAAAAGTAATCAACGATGATAAAATTGATGCCACGTATAATACAAGAGAAAGCTGAGCTAAGTTTCAGAGTTCTTACATGGATCTGATAGTCATGTAATTCCCTTTGAGTGACAGGTATCTCTGTGAGTGGAAGGACACAGTGGAGAGCTGCATTCATTTTCCCGATGCACACCCAGCCCCACGGGGGGGCCCAATCATCACATTGTACCATGTTTGCATTATCCACAGCGGACTGATTAAACTGATTTTCTCTCCAGGACATCCAAGGGAAGCCAGATCGCTATTGACAATGCCAGAAACGAGTATATAGTCCCATAAAAGGTCAAAAATGTTCTCCTGTTTCATTCTGTTCCCACTCCTCTTTTTTTCACCCTCCTGGGACGATCGCCAATATGTGACTCAAAGGCTGTCTATCACAGCCGTACGCTTCATGCGGTCTGACGCAGTGCTTCTCTGTCCCCCGCAGAGCTTTCTCCCACATTAACACAGCCCAGCTGACACAGTTGCACATTTCCCTCAAAAACACTGCCACACGCTGTGTGAAATTAGTCTACATCTCGCACCATAAAATGACAGAAAACCAAAGACGAGGCTTTGTCTATCTTTATAGAAATGAGTGAGAGCCAAAAGAGTAAGTGCTCTCATTCACTGAAATCAATATATGGAGAACACTAAGAAGACACAATGGCAGTTTAGGGTGGGACCGTTATATAGAAGACAAAATGGACACCCACATAATTATATAAAAGGAGGCAGAGGTGGCTTTCAAATAAAATTATGACTATCGATTGATATTGAAAAAGGACCTGGCTCGATGAAATGTAAACAGTCAATCAGAACAGGAACATAGAACTCTAACAAATTTAAATCTTTCTTCTCTTCCTGGAAGCTCAAAAGAGTGACTCAACTGTTTTCCAATGGACCCCAATATTAAAATACATACTTCAGATTTATCTTAAATGACAGCGCTCACAAACAGATCTATTTGTTTCCAACTCTTACAATATGATTTTAAATTCAGATTGCTTAAATTGAACTTAAAGTTAACCTGAACACCCTCCTATCCCCACTGGTCTCATTAAAGTGAATAACTGTTTGATACTGTGGCTGTCAATGAGGGTCTTGTTCTATCATTAACACTCTGTTGTCAGTCTGATTAATGGCAAATTGTTGGGTTGCATCAGTCTGAAGGATGACGAAAGTCTTATTCCCAGCGGGAATAAAAACTGTTTATTTTGGAATGTGTTTCAGAAGGTCAGGGGTCCTTTGCTTTCAGTTCACTGCCACTGCCACTGTCTTGGCACTTCTGGAGGAATTTCATCTAGGTCTGGAGCTTTCCTGCATCGGATTGCTGTAATAGTTTTGTCAAGTCCTTCTGCCCTTATTGGCAAACCCATTTCCTTTTGTATTGGCCATTGTTTGTGCTGTTGTAATGTGTTGTGACAGACATCTCCATGTTGCTTCAGTAAGTTTGCAAAGTGCTCTCTTTCCATGGATTAACACCATCCCATTTGTCTGTGTAGACTTTGGCACCAGCTACACTCTTGACAAGTGCAATTGTATCTGTTTGGGGGCCATATACTGTATATTGTTCAGGGTATTGCTCTGGCCCCGTGAGTCATAATGATGTAGCCAAAGCATCCATTTCATTCACTCTGCTCTTCCACCAGTTGCTCTTCATCTCATAAATATCTTTCTGCAGGCGTGACTTGACTGTTTTATATTCTTTCAGATTCAGATTCAGATTCAGTGGAGAGATGTCCAACATAGACTAAGAATTTGACGGGGATTGATCTTGGATGTTGTTTTTATTTTAGTGAACCCCCCCAAAAATAAAATTACATGAGCAATCACGGGGTTATAAAATACTGTTCCATTAAACATTTTTTGAGGTTGTTCTATGCCATTCATGCTATAGTAATGCGTTGTTTCCTAGGCAGGTATACTGTCAGACCCAACAGCTTGGGACATTGGCAGCCCTTTCTGATCTAATGTCCACGTGTATCTCAGATTCCTGCATTAAAGCTTTTTTTGGAGCAGCAGGGGCACTCAGAAGTGTATTGGTATGGAGCCTTGGAGGCAGCATATAGTTTTAATGAAGAAGAAATTTATACTGCAGACCATGACTCGGGTCTTAAGAGTCATTTTCACGTTGTTGTGCCCCGAGGTGGAAGAGCTTAGATTGCAAGTGATTTCACGTAAAATTGTGTTTCTCGGGGTGGAAAAAGTATATTCTGTTGACGACAAGCTGTTACTGAGTGCAAAGGCTGAGCAAAAAAAAAATTATGTCTGTATGGCCCTGCCAAAAATGCTCTTGGACAGCCTCTAAGACAAAAATATAAGAACAAACTAAATTTGCGTCATCTAAAAATTGGTTTTTCCAGGCATTGTGGTACCATTTATGGTAATCTTGGTGAAAGAATTCTACTCTTCCATAGGCCCATCTGTATGCTACATTGTCCCAGCAATAAGCACTTAAAGCTGTGATAAATCGTTGTTCGGTGGGAAGAATCGTGATGGATGAGAGATGGCCTGACAGATTCCTGGGCAGTGAGGTTAGCCTGTCGGCAAGATTGATTCTGAAGGCAAACGCTAGTCTCCCATCACATCTTTCACCAGTCTTTTTCCAGACCAAAAGATACTGTGAGTTTTCTCACGAACCTGTCCCCGTCCCTCCAGTGCAGTTCCTTGCAAGGCCACTTTATCAATATCAAAGAGACCTAATTCATTGGCAACCATTGCACTCTCTTGTTCTGGTTGATCTGAGTCTTTGTTATCTAAAAAAGTCTGAACATTCCAGGTTGCCAAAGTAATTTTTTATGGGTTTTTTCCCCATGACACTAGAGAGAAGGCCCAGAAAGAAGAATGGTGAAAGTCAAAAGTACTTTGTGTGGAAATAAGGAGAGCTTATAAACAGTTTTTACCCATTCTATTTGAAATGGGGACTTCCTAAGCTATCTTTGCAGCAAATAATTTCTAATGAAAAGATGGATATTGAAGCAAATTTAGTCTCAAAGAGACATCTTAAGCAACAAGTTTGCTCAGTTAACTGGCTTAATTATGAAGATACATTAGAATACCTAAAAGCTTGTAAACATACATTTCAGATGACATTCAGCAACAGAGCCCTATACGACTTTGGTTCTGCTTTTAATGATCAACAATTTTTCCTTGATGTGTATGCTTTTCATGACTGTGTTTCAGTATGTGTGTGTGTGGGGAGGGGGGTATTCTTGAATCTAATGAAGAAGTAACAAATTGTGTTTTTCTTTCATTCGTGTGCCTAGTCTGTCTTTTTAAAAAAACCTTCTAATATATAAATTCCATAGTGCCATAGTGTGTTCGCGATGTCTATGTACAGAGCAGCAATGGTGGTTATGGCAAAATGTATACTAAAAGTAAATATACATATATTAACATTAAAGGGCCATTAAAGGTTCTCTTTCACAAATCAATATGCATAAGCTGCATGGATAATGCATAGTGGCAATATGACATCACCATTCAACTCTCTATTCCCAGTGGTTATAAACACTCTACTATATGGCCAAATTTTGACAGCCTCCAATTGGCTTGGAGGAATTTTGGCCCATTCCTCCTTAGAGAACTGCTTCAACTCAGTTATGTTGGTGGGCTTCCTAGCAAGAACTCCTCGCTTCAGGTCCTGTCACAACATTTCTATTGGATTAAGGTCTGGACTTGACTCGGCCATTCCAAAACACAACATTTCTACTGCTTCAACCATTCTTTGGTAGACTGACTCGTGTGTTTAGGGTTGTTGTCTTGCTGCATGACCCACCTTCTGTTGAGCTTCAATTCACGGATGGATACCCTGACATTCTCCTGTAGAATTTGCTGGTACAATCCAGAATTCATAGTTCCGTCAATGATGGCAAGCTGTCCTGGTCCCGAGGCAGCAAAGCAGCCCGAAACCATGATACTGCTATCACTATGTTTCCAGGTTGGGATGAGGTTCTTATGTTGGAATGCAGTGTTTGGTTTTCACCAAACATATAGTTTCTCATTTAACCCAAAAAGTTTGATTCATTTTCGATTAATCCGTCCACAGAACATTCTTCCAATTGTCTTCTGGTGCATCCAGGTGATCTTTAGCAAACTTCAGACGGGCAGCAATGTTATTTTTGGAGAGTAGTGGCTTCCCCCTTGCTATCCTCCCATGCACATTCTTGCTCAGTGTTTTCCTGATGGTGGACTCATGAACACTGACATTAGCCAATGCAAGAGAGGCCTGCAGATCCTTAGACGTTACTCTGGGGTTCTTTGTGACCTCCTTGAATATTGTATGCCTTGCTCTTGGAGTGATTTTTGTTGGACGACCAGTCTTGGGGACTATCTGCCTGACAGTGGATTGGTGGAGTCCAAACCCAGGTTTATGTTTTTTTACATAGGGCAGGGCCACACTCACTCCTGATGGTTATCCCATTGATTGAAACACCTGACTTTAATTACCCCCTTAATTGAACTGATAATTCTAGAGGTTTACATACTTTTTCCAACAAAGTCATTTTGTCATTTTGCTCAGTAAATACATTTTAAAAAGGCAATGTGTTATATTTGTGTTATTTGTTTAATCGGGTTCTCTTCATCTTTTAGAAGGACTTGACCTAAAAAGATCTGATCACATTTTAGGTCAACTTTATGCAGAAATGCAGACAATTCTGACGGGTTCACAAACTTTTTCTTGCCACTCTATGTGGCAAACCAACAAGGGAGCAAGTTACTGAAAAATAATGTTTAGCTTAGAATGGGGAAATCAAGGTTTTAATTATTGCTTTTGTTTGCTCTTGCCTTGTGAGGGAAATTTAAATGACATGCCAGCTCCTATTATTCGATATATCAACCAGTGACCTCTTAAGAAAATAATTTATTTGATTTGGACATTACAGTTTTACATAGATGTGTGGCATTGACCAAAGCCATGGGAAACTCCCAGTCATGCGCAACATCAATAAGCTGATCTGACCCATACCAGCATGGGGAAGCTGATGCCAACTGATTACTGGCAGAGAGGGCCAGTGCGCTGCTGGTCATAGAAATGGCTGGTGTGGGCTCAATTAGCAATGAAGGGGTGTTCCGGTAAGCATTAAACAACTACCATACCAACTAGGCAACAAATAGGCAACTTTCAGTATTTTGAAATGGACTTACTGCTTTGCTATAAGTTATATTAAATTCATAAGCACCTATCCCATTGTGTCCAGATCGTTATCCGTTGAGTACTTCTGGTCCATCTGCTATTGCTTCTTTATTGATAAAGAGTTTGAAAGGAAAGAACATCAACAGTGTTGAGCTAGACCATCTTTAGAAACACCAGTCCATTTATGTATTAATTTATTAAGGCTGGCAGTGTAGTGTAATGGTTGGGGAGCTGGGCTTGTAACTCAGAGGTTGCAGGTTCAATTCCCAGGTGGGGCACTGCTGTTGTACCCTTGAGCAAGGTACTTAACCTGAATTGCTTTAGTAAAATATCCAGCTATATAAATGGATTGTATGTAAAGAAATGTAAAACTGTGGAAGTCACTCTGGATAAGAGCATCTGTTAAATGCCTAAAATGTAAAATGTAAATGTAATATTAAGAAGATATTGGCCTCCACAATATGTGAAAGCATAAATATTCAGAAGCCTGTTTGCTTATCTGCATTGAAATATGTGAATGTATTTATAAAAGTAACCCCTCAAATAGTTAGAAGATTAGTTAATGGACAGTTTTTACCGTTAAATCAAATATACATGGAGATTAAATGCTGAGGTGCAATTATACAGACTAATAAAATTGTCTCAATTAGTCAAGATAGATTTCATGAAGAACACTTTTTAATGAAAAAAATACAATTAATACGAGTGGAAATTTAAATTAAATTAAGTTTCCATTGTAAGATAATTAAATTGAACACATTTAACATTATTGAAATGATTGAATTGAGCATGTGTGATCTTTGGAAGTGCCATGCATATTGATAAAATAGGGAGTGTGAAGGGAGGCCAATCATTTTTCTGAGCAACCTTTTGAAAGGTTCATGGTCAGAACTAGAGGTATAGAGCATTTCAATTTGTAGGCGCTCTGATAACATGTCAGCTAGGGTTGGCTTTGACGTTGTTTACAAAGATATGAAGCGCAGGAATTTTCAATCAAAACAGACATTAACGTCAGCCTGCATAGAGCTTATCTGCACAATAACTGCATATGAAGAAAAGTATGTCAAAAAATTGTGTGCGTGTGTGTGTGTGTGTCCACTCCTATCAATGCCCATCTGTACTCATGCATGCTAAAAAAAGACTAATCAAAGCATTGGAAAATGTGTAGCTCTGGAACAGAGGAGCATTCCACTAGAGGAGCTGTTCACCCATTCCTTCGTGGTTTTAATTGGGTTCGAGCACAGCCATTAAGGGAACAATATCTGGCTTTGATTAGAGGGCAGGGCCGCATCATAGGGCAGCTGGCCAGCAATGTGCTGATTCTCTGGAGTCTGGGGAGAGAGCAGCGGGGCCCGATGAGACACTGACAGGGGAGTGTGTTCCTCTCAGCCCTGGATCGCATGCCTTCCAGCAGTACAGACATAGAGGAGCAAGCTTCAAACGCAGCCCCCCTGCAGATTTCACGACGAGTGAGCTGAAGTTTAAGGATGTCTGTCAGTAATGGCAGGAGGGAGAGAGGGAGAGAGAGGTGGAGATGCTGAAGTAGGGAAATGGACAGGGAATTTCATGCATTCTGATCTGTGCACATGGGGGACAGGATAGAGCAGGTCAGGGAACAAAACTGTGTTTGTGGATAAAGGCCGGGAACATCTGCCAGGAGCCAAGGAAAGCAGAGCAGGTTAAGAGGAAAAAGAAAAACTACCGGATTGCCTGCTTGTTAGCTGAAACTGCCCCATTTAATATTTTAAAACCTTGGGTTGTTAAGTGCTCTTCCTCCAAGATGTTGTGGTGTGCATAGCTTTATTTCCCCAGTACCCTGCCCCACCCAGAAGAAACACATCTCTTGCAAGGGCAGCAACTCTGAAATGACTTACACACACTGTAATTGGCCCAAGAGGCAGCTCTTATACAGGCAATCCTCTCTCAACATATATCTAAAGTATTCCTACACAGAAAATCTCTCTACAATGTATGAATAATACATTAACACACCAGGAGTATCAGAATAGATAATTAAACTAAATACATGTTATAAATACATCAAGCCCAATTAGAGCAATGGATATCAGGCCCATACGCATACCATAGATGTTAATATATTTTGTGTTATCTTTTTCATTAATGTGCCATGTGGGGACACAGAGTTCCAAGGCTCTTGAAAAGTTAAATCTGTTGAAATGCAGTATGCTCAAGAATGTACGCAGTGAGCGGTTTACAGAATTGCATTTTTTTGGGCCGTGTTGAAAAACTCGAGAACAAGGAAAGTAGAAACTTCCCTCCCTTAGAGCCACTCTGGGACGTTTGTGACACCTCTCACATCCACAATTCAAAGAAAACCTCAAGACGGACACCCCCAATCCTCCTGCACCCCCGCCCCCCAAAAAAGAAATCCTCATGCCTTCTCTGCTGTGCATCAGGTTCCACCACACAACATGTTCACACTGTTCCTTTAATCATAACACTTTGCCTTACACCTCCTGTGACCTGTGAGACATAACGGGAGTCAGGTGCGACACAATGGGACAGAGCGAAAGAGGGGTTTGAGAAGCCCCGCCCGCACAGATCCCAACAAGCCAGGCAGCAGAGTGGAATGATGCAAGTGGGAAACATGGGAGTGGGAGACAACGCTCCATCCCGCAGGAGAGTAGGAAGCTCTGGAAACATGGGCGACGTTAATCCTTTCCGCAGAGTAACATGGGCTGTGCTGATCCACAGGCGTGAAGTGAGGAGCAGAAACTGCCAGGGGTAATCCCAGATTTACATGCTGTAATTCAGCTTTGACCCGCAGGAGAAAGATGTTTGATGAAATGGATGGGGGGGGTTCGTGGGGGAGGGGTTTGGGTGAGTTAGGGGGACCTGCAGTGCTTTGGGGAGAGGGGTACAGCAAGGGCCAATAAGATCAGTTTCACTGCCGTAATCACCTTAGTGTGTGTGGTGCTAAATACACAGCTACAACTGGTGCATGAGTAACGCTCATTTATTTCAAATTACTGAATCATGAAATCTATACATGGGAATATAATTAGCCAATTCTATCTCTGTATCATGGTGACTTTTTATCAAACACTATTTTATTGTTATTCCCAAGCAGGCCAACATCACTGTCAACATTCCTTGAAAAATATAGAATAATACAGAATAATAAATATTCGTAATGAGTATTTATTTCACACAAGGTATCCTGATATAAATCAAACAAAAGGTGGCGGTGTTAATTATTACCACACTATTACCCTAGAGCCTAGATGCTGAACACATCACATTCAGATGCAAAAGTATATTAAAACTCAAAATATAATTAGTTTTCACAACATGCAATTTTACAATAACAAATATATGCATACATCAAAGCAAACAAATCAAGTTAAACTAAATCTATAAAGCATGAAAATAAATTCCACTTCACACAAACATCCAGCTGTGATCCCTGGTCTCACACAAGGCTCTGGGTAACCCGCTCGAACCTGCTGCTGCAGTGCTGTGGAGCCGTCATTAGAGCCCCCGTCAGCCCCGTTTTTGTACAGCTCTGCGCAACCCTACCACGGCCTTCTCCTCTCGTTCCACCGCCCGACGCGTACCGAGATAACATCATAAATAAATGAATAAATCCCCAAGAATGACTTTATAATTTTGGCAGCCGTGGAGTTTCACCTCCAGATAAAATGGAATTCGCTCTCGTGCACAGCCAAAATGTCCCAGCCTGGCAGATGAGCTTTGAGTGTTGACATGGTCTAAACATTTCAATGCTTAGCAAGTGGACTGAAAAATACAGCACTCACTGAGGAGACACAAGGTGGTGGGGGTGGGGGGGGAAGGGGGAGGGGGGAGGGGCGGGTAGTGGAATTCACTACCATTTTTTGTTGCTAAAATATGTAAGGCATTGGGAAATATGGGTTTGATATATGTAAATCCCTGTTCTGAAGGCTTGGTGCTCCGAGAAAGTCTGTGCTCCATCCAAATCACAAATTCAGTTTTAGTGCTTGGACATTCCCATGGGGAATATTTCACTGATGCTCCCCTTTCCTTGCCTTTTGGGGGCATGAAAATTGTTCCACTCAGTCAAGAGTGCTGGAAGTGCTCTTGTGTTCTTCCTTCGCTCCACCATGCCATGGTTCAGTTCAGTTCAGCTGAGCTCATTTCAGCATTTAAATGACCCCATTCTGAATGACCCTGCTCACCTCTGGTGTTTTTCTCTTTTTTTCCTCTTTTAAATCAGTGTGACATGATAGGCTACCATTTTTAATAGCATTATTTGGCTGTTAAGCAAAACTAAATGAAAATCCTCATTTTATTAAATGTATAACTCCAAGTTAGAGCAATTAATACTCGGGGGTGCTACAAAATTCTGTTATAATGCATGTACGTGAATTGCTTTCCTGACTGCTTTTCTTGCAATATTAAAATATGCAAAGTATTGAAGTAAATTAGTTCCACAAATGCAACTATTTCCTCGGGGAAGAAGTCCCCCCACAACATTTTTTATAGCTTTAAAACTTTAAAAGTGATGACATACGAACTCAAAACTACAATTTATAGTGAGAGTCAGTCTGTCTATTTTATTTGTAATATACTTTTAATTTATCAAACACAAGGACTTTTCTTTTTAAATGACGGTTCTTTTAAATTGCTAACTACAGTACTTCAAAGTTCTGGGTGGGTGTCAGCCAGTCCACTGGCATTAATGTAAGGCAAAATCTAATAATATTTGAGTGCTTCTTTCTGTGATTATGGACTAATGGAAAGTTCTTGATTATGTCCAAATACAGTTTTGTAATTACCAAAGGTGTTGCATAAAATAGCGTGCAATCTTCTTGTAGTTTAATCTCACAAGAAGATTGACATTTTCTTTCAGTTTTGAGTAGGGCATGGCAGATGTGCTTTGTAAAAACAGAAACAAACAGGTTAATAGGTCATAACCAACCCATATCTAATTTGTTTGACTATCAAGGTTTGGGTTTATTTTAAAGAATAAAATAATATATTTATTATATCAATAATGAAACATCTTATTAATAAGAAATATTACCTCTCCTTGAACCTGAACATAATTCTCTGGAGTATTTTTGCACCTCATTTGAACTGTGTCATGCACTGAGTATATGTGACACACACACACACACACATTATACATATAATGTATAATTAGGAGTAGGGTGGAGTAGGGTGGAGGGTGACTCTTTGGAGAGAGAGAGAGAGAAAGAGGGAGAGAGAAAGAGGGAGAGAGAAAGAGAGAGAGAGAGAGAGAGAGAGAGAGAGAGAGAGAGAGAGAGGGAGAGAGAGAGAGAGAGAGAGAGAGAGAGAGAGAGAGAGAGAGAGAGAGAGAGAGAGGGAGAGAGAGAGAGAATTTTGGATATTGTTTTGGATTGTGTTGAGAAACCTGTTTGTGTATCGACTTTGGATTATATGAGGACCTGGCTTGAATTGATGACCTTGGATTATGGACAAAGACCACGAGAGAAGGATTAGGGACTGAATGTGCTTGATTTCCCCCGATTACCCATCCTGTTTGTGTTTTGTTAAGAATTAGTTTAAAAAAATTATTGTTTTGTTTGGAATATTGCCTTCTCCACATTATTCAACTTCCTACGCCCTCTGAAAAGGTATCACCCCACCCCAAGTGCCACTACAATATATATATATACTTTTAACTATGAATTGTGGGCCCGGCTTGTAAGATTAGTAAAGTGAATTATGGAAAACAGTACAGGAAAGGCAAAGTGTGATTCAGACTGGAGTCTTAAGATGCTATAACATAATGTACCTCTAAATAATGAAGTGCTCTGGTGTGACTTGACTGACTAAAACAATGAGAACTCCACTAAGGGATTTCGATTTCAAGCTCTGTGAAACAGTTCGGAAGAGGTTTGCCGGGAAGCTTTCGTATTTATTTATCTTGTTTGCCTTCATTTGTCAGGCCCAACCTCGGAAGCCATGGTGGTCTGGGTCTCTGATGGGAATTTAAAAATGTGTTTGTGTCCAGGTGAATCATGGGGAAGAGGAAGAATGTCGCAAGTGGGACGAGCAGGTTCTCCCACAGCCTCTCCTTCGGCACAGACAGAGGCAAGGCAAGCGGCCGCGTGCGGGATCGATGTCCCCTCTCACCACTCATTGTAACTGCCTGTAGTAGCTCACCTGTAACTGGCTGCAGGGATGAGAGACCATGAAAACCCACAGAACGTGATTGATACTGCATCGTTGCCCCCCTCCCCCCCCACTCTCTCTCCCATCGTATCTGTTTATCTCCGATGTGTCTCACCTACCTGCCGTATGTACCAAAGCCCCTGCTTTCCCCAAACCAAATACCACCTCCCATAATTTTGTGATGAATAATTATTCAATGTTTTCCTTCACATGAGAGATCGTACACAAAAACTGACATCAATTAACCCCAGACTGAGCAACCTACCCTCCCATCCCACCCACCCTGTCCCCCAGGGCCTGGCAAAAAAAGAAAAGAAAAGAAAAAAATATCACTCTTTCTCATAGGCCTCCTTCCATGACTGAATCACAGAAGCTGAGCACGGCTCAACCTTGGCAGTAGACTGTTCTAACAGAATGACATCGAGGAACATAAGCTTCCAATGCTGACAGGACAATGAATGATGAGGAACCAATCTTTGGACGAAAAACTTTCTTTGCTGCAGTGAATCTGGCCCCTCCTCCCGTCTTTATGAGCCTTGTCCTCTCAATTGTAGGTGGCTTATCCACCTCTGACTACTGACAACAGAGCAGCTGACTTGCCATAGAATGTTTACTTGCTGCCTACTCCAATAGAGATACCAATGCATGTAAATATAAATAAACAGTAGATGCTAAACTATGATGTAAGTGGTACTGAGGTTTGGGAGCTTCAGAAAAATAGATAGATAGATAGATAGATATCTCTTTTCATCTTACTGCCGCGCTGGCTGACCTCAAAAAATTACTATGAGGGACAGAGAATTGAAGGGGATGGGAAGGGATAGGGGGATAGAAAAAGTGAGGTCCCACGGCACAAGAGAAATGCTCACCATCTTCTGAGCCTCGGTCCGTTCTCTCCCAGCTTTTAACAACATTTTAATAACATCTGTGTCACACCACTAAAGAAAATGTCTTTCTGACCCCGTGGAAAATTGACAGTCTGTAGCCGAAAATAAAGCGCACAAGACATTTAACACATTGGATATCTGGTGGGAATTGTCTGGGATGCGCTAAGAGAAGCTCTGAAGCAGGACAAATCAATGAGTCTCTCTCTCTCCCCTGCCTTCCCTAAAGGCAAAAAGATAGCTTCTATAAAAGAACATCTGAATCTACCTAATGGAATGGAAAATTGGGGGAAATTGGGATCTTTACCCCAGGGGGTCTCTTTCCACAGACTGGTTTTCACGTATTTAACACAGACTCTTACAACCTTAACTTGAAGTAGCACAGGAAACATTTATATGCTACATTTATTTAAAAGGGTGCCTGTGACATTGTGCTCTACAAATGGCAATTAAACCCTAGCGGAGAGTCTGATTGGCCCGATGGAACCACGTCTGTCATCCTCTCTCTCACACACACCTACACTCCTGCCTATTGCCCCCCAGGCAAACGTATTTTGCAATGCCCCTGCCCCTCACATGCCCGAATACAAAATGGTCATACAGAACACAGACTGCAGGGGGTGCTGTAGGGAATGTGTACAAATATACTTAACATATTAGCTGATCAAAGGTGATGAACACAGAACTGTAGCCTACTTTCAAATTCCCCTTACCCAAGCTTTTGCATAGCCTAAATTGGTTAGCTAATCAGGCTAGTTCTGTGATAAAATGTCCCCACTGTTAAAAAGGAAAGAAATCTCAGAGATACACTGTTTAGTACAGTTTTTCTCAATTGTTTACACACTAACACTGGTACTTGAGACACAATGACCACAACCTGTAACTCATGCACCAACTCCCTGAACCAATTCTGCTAAAACACAAGCACATTTCCTGCTTTACACTCAGATTGCAGTTCTAAACCACACTTTTTTCATAACACAACACACAATTCTCTGCATTTGGCACAATCTTGATGAATAAAATCTCTTGTGTTCACATGGAACACACTGCAATTCAAAATACTAAACTTAAATTTCCTACTATCCACACTGACTCCTCACATGGGCAAACACATGTTGCACTACATAACATGCTCATTCCACCAGACCAGATAGATGGCCCAGAGCAGCCCAGGTGCGTTGTCATCTGGGACAACGTAAGTTTCCATCGGGCTGCTCTGGTCCGCAACTGGTTCATTGACCACCCACGCTTTTCAGTAGTTTATCTCCCACCATATTCTCCAGTTTTTCTGCCTGGAGATGGAAGATCTATGACCACAATCCCCATATGCGTATACCCCTTCTGCAAGCTATGGAAGATGCATGTGCAGATATAGCTGTAGAAGCTTTTCAGGGCTGGATTCGCCATGCTAGGTGATACTTCCCCCACTGCTTGGCCAGGGAGAACATTGCCAGCGATGTTGATGAGGTGCTGTGGCCAGACCGAAACAGAAGACAGGATGCAGCCAAAACATTTTTTACCATGTACAGTACACTTTTCTATTATTTGTTCTGTATGTAGAACACTTTAAACATCCAACTTTGTGTTTGTTGGGATGTATACAGTATTTTTTGAAAAAAAATCATAACATATTTTTGTTTATATTACACTAGATTTGTGTGCTTTATATTTGAGTATAGAGTAACAGATTACAGTACATACGTAGTAAGTGTGTACCATTCATAGTAGTGTTTTACATTGAGCACATCAGTGTTCAATTGGTTCTTAGAAATGTCTATTCATATGATGGTGTGTGTGTGTCATTTGAACACAAAATACCATTTTGAGAAAACATAACATTGTTTTGAATGCATAGTTTCATTTTGCAGGAGATTTGTGGAGTTTTGCCTTGTGTGTGTGTATTTTTGGATTTGTGTGTAGAGTTCTGAGAATATGAGGTATGCTTTCAGAAAACGTGTGTAAACAATTAGAGAAAAACTGTAACATGAAAATTCATAGACAAAAAAAAACACATGGGATGGGAAGAACAGTATTGAATTCTAAAAATATTGTTGGTGAAAAGAACATTTTCTGCTCTTCATTAAGAGAAAATCATGAAACATTTTTCTTTAGGAGAAGGGTGAGACTCAAGATAAGATATCTCAGGATTTCAGCATAGGAAAGGTCACCATAACTGACATAACAAAATTGGGAAAAATATAAGAAGGTAAGAAGACATGGAATTTTGCTTTGAATACTGAGAAGGTTAAATGGAGAAAGTTGAGTTATGTTACTGTAAGTTAAGGAACTGTATTTTTATTATTTATGTTTGATAACTCTGAAACATGTTTTAAAAATGTTTTAAACATGTTTCACTGTATTTAAATTAACCATTTGATATTTCAAACTGCTTTGGTTGCTGCGCTTATTTTTCATTGTATTCATCTGACTGTTCACATATCCAGCATATCTCTGGTCCCAACAGGTTTGGAAATGCAGGATTATACCAATGCACAGCTAAACCCCAATACCAGCCTTTATTCCAATTCCACACAAAGGTCTACCTCTGTATCCAGCTCCACACTGAGGCCCACCTCTGTATTCAGCTCTCACGCTGAGGCCCAACCATGACTGTATCTTTAATTTCTTAGCAAGGCCCACCTCTATATACAACACTGACCAATCCTGATGCCACAGGGCTAACCAGGCCTCATGCCATGGTGCCTTACATCAAACTAAATTAATATCCTGTTTGCACCTGCGGTAAATTAGCTCAGTCCCTGAAATAATTAATAGAGGTCTTACAATGGTTCGCCAAGTAATTCCACAGCAGATAGCAGTGTCCTCTATGCAGTTCAGTGAAGCTTTTACATTGTTGATGTATAGAGTGGTAAACAGCATGTAGCCACAGAAATTAATGGACTGGAAAACTAATTCTTGCATGGTGGTAATAATAATTATGATAGATTATTCCTGTCCATTATTATCAATTCAGAGGTGTGTATGTCTTTGTGTGTGTGTATGTGTGTGTGTGTGTGTGCTGTGTATGTGTGTGGGTGTGTTGTGTGTATGTGTGTTGTGTGTGCATGTGTGTGTGTGTGTGTTGTGTGTGCCTTTGTGCGTGCACGCGCGTGTGTGTGTGTGTGTGCGTGTGTTGTGTGTGTGTGTGTGTGTGAATCAGTAGAAGGAGCATCAGAAGAAAAAAGAAAAGAGAAAGAGCAGCCTATTGAACGACTGGCCTGAGGGCCAACTTGTGTCAATTACTCGAGCACTCTGTGCCAAGGACAAAGCCATGTAAATTCAGCACCAAAAAGTTTTAAGAGATATTAATGACTGTAATTATATTCATTTAAAAATAAGTCTCTCTGGTCTCACACCTGATGCAAAATTTAAATAACCTCCTGAACTTTTGAGAAAGGCAAATTGCTTTAAAATGATAGATGTAAATCACACACAGTTTGATATGCAGGAGAATTAGAGTGCAGTGTAATGAAGACCTGAAAATAAGCAAAGGGGTATATTCCCAGCCAACACGTTCAAACAGGATGAAGCTGATCAATCCAGTGTGGGCTCCACTAAATCACATACTCCGACTGCATCGATCATGCATGCCCACCCCCACACACTCTTCACTGGTTTAAAATTTGAAAGCATGCAAAGGCAATGCTGTCACTGCACTGATTAATGTCACTAGCCATCTAGTGAATGGATCATTTGTTTGGATTTAACTTTTTAGTTTTTTATATCTCGACATGAACAAGACAGGTCGATAGCTTTAAAAGCCAAGCAAAATTGAATTCCTGGTACCAGTTTTTCCGACCAACTGTATGTATGAACAAACATCACCCCCACCCCTCTCAACCTACACCCCCGAGGAACCTTGCAAACATTTTGCACCCAGGCACACACACTGAACAGAAAAACCTCACAACTTCAGCATTTTCCGGTAGTGTTCTTCTCATAATCATTTTTGCTGCTGCATGCATAATAACAGTGCATATTTTCCTGGAAGCTGCATGTTACTTTTGTTTCCACAATCTTGTCCCTGAATTCTCTGGCAGGAAGGTGAGTGAAGGTTGTATGCCAGAAATACTTAAAAAGACAAAAGCCAGTTGCATGAAACTAAATTAAAACAGGCCAAAAAGTCTAAGATCATTTAGGCAGTTGTGCAAAAACATCCGTCTCTCACTTCGGGAGACCAGGGACAGTAATAGCCTTGCCTACAGACACTCACACCTGAGGTTTATTGATAATCAGCCCAGCTGTTGCTCATTGCATTCATCAGGCCTGTCTATAAATGCTCTGCTCAGTTCAATGTGAACTGCTGCATGAGGTTTGGATTGCCAAGTGCCTGCCTGTATTGAGATATTTTATGTTTGGTTTTAGTTTGTTATTCTTTATTTTCTGTTCTTATTTTTTTCACCTTAGACGGTGAATAAAAAGCCTATTGATCCATTCATAGTCCTCTTTATTTGTCATTTGTCCAATCACCAGCTGGCACAGCTCTGTGCCGCAGCCTCCTTGACTTCTGAAAGTAAATTTATATTTTCTATTGAATTTATTTAGATTTTAAATAGATAAATAGCTGTATACAGGTATTTAACGTGGCAGATTTTGCTGGGAAGAATTCAATGTAAATTGTGAATTGTATTATATGTTTTTGGTATATTTGTTATCAAATGAATAGTGAGTAATGGGAATAAATGTATATCTTGTGGAAGACTCCAGTGTTTTATACATATGGTTAGTGTGTATATGCAGCAAGTACAGTAAGATACTGTACACTGGTGTAAAAACTTTGAGCTTTCCAATGAGGCAATTACTAACAACTATGCCGTTGTTAGCATAAGCTAAATAGTAGGCTATTATCTGCTGTTCTGCTGACGGAAGCCACTCTGCTGAATATCATGCTATCTATTCATATGAATCTTGTTAATAGGTGCAGACAATGTTGTCTTTTTGCATCAATAAAAGGAACTATGGGTGAGGTGGCACAAACTGTACTGATTTGTTTGACACTTGGTCAATTCTAAACAATACATTTTGGGCGAGAGAGTGTGTGTTTGTGTGCTGGGGGGAGCACAAGAACTGTTTTACATTTGCCACTGGGATATGTAGTTACGATACTGGGGCAGTGACATAACAAGTATTTAATTCTTTCAGAAGTAATTATCTGCACTGATTAGGGAATCTGAGTTAATGTAATTACTTTGTACTTAAAGATTAATTTCATCTTTGGAAGCACGGTGCGTTATGTGTTTGTCTAAGACCATTATCCCTAATGAGATCTGACAATTTAATTTGTAATCTGCAGCAAGCCCCTCTGGAGGAGTCTTTAGGGGCTGATGTAGTGTCAGTGAGCGAGAGAGGAAACACCGTGCTCATCTTACACCTAACCTCAAGAGAAGGAGCTCTCTGCTCTCACCCACAATCCTCAGGTGTGCCCATCAACCATCAGAAACTGTTTATCTGAAGTCTGATGGTGACGTGTCCCCACACTTCTGACAGGGAACTTCTGCTTCAAAGATCCTCAATCTGCTGTGGATTTCAAGTCGACTGTGGCATCAACCGCAGGTAAAATATTTCATGTTCCATTTGGAAGCCGTCCACACATCAAAGTTGTTGCTGCGGTTATGGCTAATTGATCCGCATTCCACAAGAGATTGAGAAAAGATCAAAAACCGAAATCTGAATGAGTAAATACATGCAAATATGAATAAAGCAATTAACGGCAAATGAGAAGAAAGAATAGATTAATTACTGCTCTGTGCTCAGGGAGCCTGCCTTGTGATACTGCTCCTCAACTGTTGCCTCACTTGACCAAAATGAGATGAATAAACAACACAGAGGAAGATAAACAGTGTCTGCCGATGCACTGCGTCTCTCGCGGAGGGAGGCCGATGGAATTCATTAGGCAGCCATGATTATCAATTAAAATCCTTTCAGCCCTTACATTAGCACAATTGCCGTCCAAGCACAAAGCGGAGACTTGCGCAGATCATTTCTGGGGACATTTGACCATACAACAATGCAGAGCTAGGAAACTGATCTGCTTGCACAATTGGAATGTGACGGGGGGACAAGAGTGCATGCACTCCCCTTACCTTACGCACGCCTCTGCCACGGTCCTCCCCGTAGTTGGTCCCCAGGATCTCGAACTGGATGTTGCGATTGGTTCCGTTGTCGTTGAATTTCAACATGCTGGACAGGCCGCTGATTCCACTCTGTGCAACACAGAGCCAAATTATTATCAGGAGCTGATGCTGAGGCCAAAGCATTAGTATATTACCATACTACTGCATGAATTGTATCAATGGCTCCCTCTGCTCGGCCCCTTTAAAACATAGGTCTGGATTCAATCAACACTCATGTTTTGATCTTTGTGATTTTGTGATTTGATGTTTGACTTACAAATAAATACAAGCGTTACTTTTTTCAATGAGAGCACATTTTTCTTTAATGTCTGTGATTGCTGACACACAATAAGACAGAAATCATTTTAAAATGCAGTAATAATAAAGCAAATAAAAAACTATCACCTATCACTCCTATTCCAATGCTGTGAAGAGATGCTTCACCTTCGTCACTACCGGTTGCAGGACTATGGCAGCAAACTCACATTACTAGGGGGGGATTGACATTAAAAAAAATAGCGGGTCTAATTGGCTACGAAAATGGGATAGAATCAGAAACAATGAAACATTTTTTAAAGCATTTCGCCAATGGAATCTGCGCTGTTGTTTTGACTTAACAATCTGCTTTGGCTATGTGTCCATCTCTCTCAGGGCAATTCCTAGTTTCTTTAATATTTCCAAAGCAACCCGGTCCCTCATTTGCTTTGCTCTGAAATTGTGGAATCTCAATGCAATGAATGGCTGCCCTCCTTCCGCAGGCTCGAGATCCGTGCCACGCCACCACTCCTCCCTCATCTCCGAAGCCAAGCCAAGATTCACCAAACAAACCGCATTCATCTTGAGGCACTGTTGCCTGTACTGGTAAATCATTAAATTGCATGTTTTTAGGAGTACTGTTGTAACGGCACAATAAATAATGGCAAAATGGTGTTGGCTGACATCATATAGCACATATATTAGCTTCCACATGCTGTGCACTACCTATCATCGCAAGAGTGGCCTGTTAGCTATTCTTAGTCACGTGCAAGCCAGGGATATTACCAAACGCGGGCAAAGGTGACTTTACGTTCACTGCAATGTCCCCTGTGTCAATTCTGAAACTCTTGTTTCTGCCTTTTCATCTCTCTGAGTCTTTAGGCAGGAGGACAAAAATATATATTTTTTGGCACAGTGCAAAAAATCCATTCACATCCGACGCCACACTCAGTGCTGAACTCAAACGGTCCCGTACAGCAGGCGCAATTAAAAAATAAAATTGTTGTGAATGTATTGAACACAGAGTTGACAGAATTAATTAGACAGCCAATTATAATTCCTGATGTTTCCAAACGAGTTTGCCTACTGCAGTATTGGAAAGCCAATAAACACCAGCTTCCTTTAATGAAGCCGTAGGAACTGTGTTGACACAGTGATGACACTCTGGGGAGTGAAATATCAACCTATTATGCAGTTGGTTTACGGTAAAATAACAAGGCGCATGCAGCATTAATGTGATCTAGTATATGCACTTATTACGTCTGAAAAACTGTGACTATCGTTCTATAGTCCTGGCAGTTTCCCCTCTCCCGGGCCTGGACACAAGCTTTCTGCACCTCTGTGAGTGTGAGCATTTGTCCAGCTCAACCTTCCCAGGAGCGGGACCAGTGTCACTATTGCTGGGCTCTCTGGTGACGCCTCGAAGCAGGCAAGGTGAGAACGCCGTTGCCATGGCGACACGTGTGACACACGCAGGTGTTCGCACCCCTGAGGAAGATCGTGTTCCTCATCAGCCATAGGACACACCGCCACACTAACCTGCTCTGCCATCTCTTCAGGCCAGAGGCTTTTCCTCCAGAAAACTCATCAGGATTAATTTCATTTTTAGGCAGCAAGGGTATGGGTTCATTTCAACAGTCTATAGAAACAGACAAGGAGCTCTCCCTCACACATAGACACACACACACAGACACACAAACACACACACAGATAGACACACAAACACAAAAACGGACACACAGACACAGACAAACACACACACACACATACACACATACCTTCTTGATTGTCTCCAGCATGGAGCGTCCTCCCTGCCAGGGTTTGGAGTTCTTGCGAATGCAGGTGAGACTGGCCATGCTATGCCACTTCCTGTCTTCCAGCTTCTTGTGGAAGGTGTTAGCAAGCAGCAGCACTGTGTCATAGATGTACCGGTTTGTAATCTGAAAGTGCAAAAGTGAGATGGAAAAGAGGTGCGGGGGGAGAGAGGGAGAGGGCAAAAGGGGTAGAGTGAAAAGAAATAAGGAAGAGAGGAAAAATAATGAGACCATTTTAACAAGCAAGAGTTTCTAGAAACTCAAAACATTTGCCAGTGATATGTACCTAAATATATATATATACACAGTACCAGTCAAAAGTTTGAGTACACCTTCCATCTGGACTACGGCTAAGCGGGCACTCCTTCATTCTTGAGCAAGATAACGACCCAAAACACACCTTGAAGTTGTGCAAGAACTATCTGGTGAAGGGGGAACGTGAAGGACAACTCAAACTAAGGACCTGGCCTGCCCAGTGTCCAGACTTCAATCCCATAGAACTTGTATGGGATGAACTGGACAGAAGAGGCAAAGCAAAGCAACGCACAAGTGCCTCTGGGAATTGCTGCATGAGAGCTGGGAAGACATATCGGGTGATTTCCTGCTGAAACTTATTAACCGAATGGCCCGTGTTTGTGAGGCTGTTATCCCAGCAAAGGGTGGCTATTTTGAGGAATCCAAGATGACATTTTCAATTAAATTTTATTGAACATTGCTTTGATGTTCCTTTTGTTTATCGTTACATGTGTTTTTTGTAATTTTCAAGTATTTAAAGAAACTTATATGGTGTAAAACATTGTCAATTATGAGATAAACCTAGTTTCCAGCAGGTGTACTCAAACTTTTGACTGGTACTGTATGTATATATATATATATATATATATATATATATATATCCTTCAGGACATCCGGTGATAACTTCACCTGATAACTTCTCACTGCAGGTGGCACTGTGTAGCCAACCACACAACATAGGTGGGCTGTGTGACACTTTCCCAGGTGGTGTGACTAATCATTTCTCAGGGCCGCAAGAGTTGGCTGCAATTCTTTGATCAACAGTAGGAAAAAGAGGCTCGCACCTGCTACTTAGTATTACACCCAAAATCTCCTCACTGCTCTCTCCTTATCAGCCCCAAATACTGTTTCACAAAGGATTCTGCTCATGCGAGAAGACGTGCCGTATTCATATCAACCCGACTGCAGCCACTCACATTCCTCTCAGGGAGTCTTTGAACACGACTGCGCAGATCATGCGACGCCAGCTCTTTCGAGACGTTTTTAGACTTGATGCCGTTAAAAGGATGACTCCCTCCCTGCTTGGGGGAGGCAGCTGCACGAGGAGGAGAGTTAATTCAGCGGCCGATCGATGGTGCCGTGATTTAGCCGGCATGTTGTCTCCATTTTAATGAGAATGTAATAAATAGAGTGGAGTGGCCATTAGGCGGCCTGTTGTTTATTAACCTGCAACACTCTCGCACACTCGACATCATATTGACATCGCACTGCTCCAGTCTAACCAGGAGCACAAAGGACAAGGGAAAATGTCCTGACATTGGATTTTGCATGAGAGAAAGGTCACGAATGAGTCACCTATATTATGACACATCACTAAGCTTGTCAGAGGATTACTGAATGTTCTGCGGTGTTCATGGAGTAAACGACAATAATAATTATGTTTGAAATCTACCTTTTCCCTTGAATTATTAGCTGATGCTCAATGGCCTGGTAACAATTTGTGAAATGTAATGAAATATCAGCAAAATATTTATATTTCTTTATTGCTAAAAAATGGGCAACTTTGAACCTTGTTTAAGGTTGTTGCACTATAAAACACTCATCTGCAATAATATTATTCCCATTAAAGGCTAAATAATAGGATTATGTTATACGCACAAACAAAAGTGACCTAAACAAATAAATTGACAAACCCTTGAAAAAAAAGCAATTTTTTACTTGCCAATTATGGTTAGTGAGAGATTGTATAAATGGGGATGATTTATACAATTGAACTAAATTTAGCTGTGGCTTCTCTACAAAAACTTGGAAAAAGGTTTTCTTTGTGCTGTTGCAATGTTCCTCCATCTTTCCTCCTGTCTCCTACTGCTATATCAATCTTAACCACACACACACACACACACAGACACACACACACATGCGTTCACACAAAGCCTCACAGTTAACAGCGCCTTTACTGTTGCACAGTTCCTCAGTCTCTCTATCTCTCCTGCTGTACTACTGCTACTGTATCACCATTGACTACACACACACACACACACTCATGCAGGTCCTCACAGGTAATAATGGCAGTGTTATGACTGTCTGAGACAGAACCAATTATGGAGAACACGTTCTGAGTTGAAAACATGGTCTCTGAAATTAAATGAAATCTGCTGATTTGAGTGTTTTTTTTGTGGTGTGTTAAAAACACAGGAAGCACTGCGGGAACGCAGACGTGTCAAAAACCCTTTCAGTGGATTGCAGCAAAGGATTATAACTAAAAGGTTTCGGGGGAGAAGGTAAAATCCCCAACACAAACTGGCTGAGCCCTGCATATTTAGAAACAACATGTCAAACCTCATATGGCCCTAACGGTTCCATAGAGAATCGTCCAGAACAGAATGAAATACACACAAGCCTTAGAAAAAAAAGCTAAGTTGACAATGAATCCACTTGACTCGAGTGAACCAACGGCAGTTATATTCTGGCTCTGTGTCTCCCTCTCTGCTCCCTGTGGCTTTGGGTAAAAAGACCGCTTTTGTACAGCCGCAATAAGGGCATGAATAGACAAAGGGAACAAAGGAGTTTGTGTGAGTGTTGTATCTGTGTGTGTGTACACATGAGTGCATTTGTGTGTCGGTGTTCATGAGCGTGTAAATGTTTGTATGCACTCAAGCGTGTGCATGCATGTATGTTGTGTCTGTACATACAGTGCTGCTTGAAAGTTTGTGAACCCTCCAGACATGGTAATTGTTTTTGTTAAAAAAACTAAAAAAACCTTATTAAATGTATATCCAAACACCAATTTGTAAAGTAGACTTTCCAAATAATGGACACAAACAAAAAAAAAGATGTATTTTCATTATTTATTCAACAAAAGTGGTTTATCTCACAAAAACTGAAAATTTGACATGTGCAAAAGTATGTGAACCCTTTTAGTTAGTAGCTTGTGGCACCTCCTTTTGCAGCCATTACTTCAACCAAACGTCTTCTGTAACCACTGACCAGTCTCTCGCATCTGCTGTTGGATTTTTGCCCACTCCTCTCAGAACTCAGCCAGTTGAGAGAGGTTGGAGGGACATCTGGCATGTACCGCCCGCTTCAGGTCTAGCCGCAAATTTCTATAGGATTGAGGTCCAGACTTTGACTAGGCCAATCCAGAGTACGAATCCTCTTTCTTATAAGCCATTCCTTGGTAGTTTTGCTGGTATGCTTTGGGTCATTGTCTTGTTGCAGAACCCATTTTCGACCCAGCTTCAACTCCCTGACTGATGGCAGGAGATTCTGATCAATAATTTGTTGATAGGCATGAGAATTCATGTTTCCCTGGATAATATGGAGTTGTCCAGGTCCGGAGGCAGAAAAGCTGCCCCAGACCTTCACATTTCCACCACCATGCTTCACTGTTGGGAGGAGGTTATTTTCTTGGTATGCAGTGTTGGCTTTTCTCCAAACATAGCGGTTTTGATTGTGACCAAATAATTTTATCTTTGACTCATCTGTCCAGAGAATGGACTTCCAGAAGGCCTCTGGTTTGTCCAAGTGTTCTCTGGCAAAGTTGAAACGGGCAGCTTTGTTCTTCTTGAGAGCAGAGGCTTCTTTCTAGCAACCCTCCCATGAATGTCATGTCTATTCAATTTTCGTCTGATTGTAGACGCATGTACATTTACCCCAGATGCTGCCAGAGAGGTCTGCAACTCTCTAGAGGTGATGTGTGGGTTGGCCTTTACCTGATTTATTATTTTTCTGGTGCTTCTTGGTGATAGTTTTGATGGGCGTCCACTTCTAGGCAGAGTTGCGGTCATGTTGAATGCCCTCCATTTGTAAATTATTTGTCATACAGTGGATGGATGGAGGTGGAATCTTTTGGAGATGGTCTTATAGCTTTCCCCATACTGATGGTCTGTCAGTACCTTATTCCTGATGTCCTCGGATATCTCCTTTCCTCTCTGCATTGTTGATCTTTGTAGGTACACCTTGGCACTACAGTGGTTTGGTTGGTTTCCTCTTTCTTTTAATCTGTGTTGCCCAACCCTTTTCCTAAGGATGTCTCATTTGATTGGTCTGCTTAATTGATTAATTAAGCACCCAAATGTGTTTCAACTGAATCTATTACCTACTTGATTTGACCAATGCAGCAGGGGGTTCACTTACTTTTGCACATACACTAATTCCATGTTTCATGTAGTTTTTTGGCTACTCACACAATTCCCTCTAAACAAGTACATGCAATTGATAAACATAAACCTGACATTTCATATATAGAAAACTGGTGATGATAAAATAAGAAAATCATGGTAAAACAACAGAAAACTCTAAACTGCTCAAGGGGTTCACATACTTTCAAGCAGCACTGTATGTATGCAGGAGTGTGTGTATGTGTGTGTGTGTGCAATGATGTGCAAATGTGTATGTGCACTCAAGTGTGTGTATGTGTGTGATTGCATGTGTGTGTGTGTGTGTGTGTGTGTGTGTGTGTGAGTGTGCAGATGTGTGCATAAGTATGGATTAACACACATGCAAGTGTGTGCAAGCCTGCATGTGTATGTGTGTGTGTACATCTGTGTGCGCGCGTGTATGCATGCGTCTGTGCTCGTGTGCATGTGTGGGCATGTGGGTTTGCATCGGTGTGTGTGCTTGGCAGGGGGGGCAGTGTAATCTGAGGGATGCAATGGGGACAGAACAGTTGACTGGGGTAAGGTTGTGAGAGCACGGGGGGAGGGGTTAAGCTTCCTGAGACAGCACCTCTTGGGCACGGAATTCCACACGGTCCACTTAAAGAGGAGACAGAGATCAGAGGAGTATGGGCTGGGCCCGCACAGGATGATCAGAGATCAGTGCCATGAAGGGAGTGGAAGGAGGGGGGGTTGTATTCCGGTGGGAGGAGGGAGAGAGATGAGAGTGAGTGCGGTCAGGCTCGTTGGGATGATGCGCTCCAGCGCCGTGTGAAATTGAGCTTTTTCTGTGCTGTTCTGCTGACCACTGAGCTGCCGCACTTCTGCGACTGACACGGCTGCCCTCAGAGCACTAAACACAGGCTCTTCCCTGCACTGCCAACCCTAGTCTGCCCACAATCCTGCCCATCCACCTACCCTCTGGGCCTGTGTGCTGGACCACAAGACCTGACACCTTTAGTCGCTAGAATGTGCCGCCATTGCAGATCATTTTCTCTGTTCTTTTCCAGCAGTTTCCTCCACAGCAGATGTGCGCAGGTCTTTTAATAAGTAGCATATGCGGAATCATCTGATGCATGAAAGATCCATGGCCCAGAGAGTTCTCTTATGAGCATTCATATTTTATCCAATTCTTTTTTTAATACTAAAAATAAAACAGTGTCTCACAAGAAATATGAAATATTCTTGGAGGGATTCATATTTCATCATAAGAAATATGAATCCAGATTTGTGTTTTGTTTGTAAAAACTATATAATAACAAAAATAATTTTTGCAAAAATGTCATTGATTGTGCAATATAATTTACAGTAGTACACAAGTTTTAGTTGTACTGGAAGGTGAGAAAAAAACTATTTTCCTTGATACTTTGCCTGAAGGCCAGTTCCAACTTAAGATGTGACCACTGTACATAATTAAAACACCATTTCTCCCAGACTCATTTTGTTAAAATATAATTAATTATAGCATACAGTCCTGTCACCTTTCCCTGCTGCATTGAAAATGTTGGTGGTTGAAAGGTGATGTTTTCAAGTAGCTTAATCATAGGTGTATTTTTAGATTAAGTGGGTCCCACCTAATTATGGCAATTGAAACAGACTAAAAAGCAATCAACATTATAATATTACATACAAAAAAACAACCTCATTAAATAGGCAGTTGTGCAGTAAAATAAGATAATTAATATTTCTGCCTTCCTGTTGTAAGTCATTACAACATTACTTTACTCAGTTTATAACACTATGGTGCTGTCTTTCTAACTGGGGTTCACTTGTATGCATGACAAAGCGGTAACCAGCCTCTCAGCATCTTACACACAGCACAGTGGTGCCAACCTGAAAAGTTATTTTTAAATTACTGAAAAATTTAAGAAGAAATATGTTTATTGGGACTAGCTATTTAAGATGCCAAAAATATGAAAAAAAGCAAGTAAAAATGGTGTATCTTAGTGCAGTGAATCACTCCACGTCAGATCGATTCTTGACCGCACTCCTCAAGTGCAATAACTGTGTAGCACAGCTGGAGGACTGCAGAGTGAAAGGAAGTGGTCTCTGGATGCATACAAATTGACAGAGAATGCTGGAATAGATGGAATGGGCCAACCCATTGCTGAGACAACATGACATCATTAGACAACATGTTTGTACAGTTGCTATTGCTCTTGTTATTTTTAAAGGTTCTGAGATATGCGAGTGCAAACACTAATAGCACAATGTTATATAATCATTTAGAAATGTGCTGTTAACTAGAAAATATAGTGACATAGTCACTATTTATCTACCATCAAGCCCCTTGCAGAACTGTCTTTTATTTGACTTATAGCTGTTGATTTACATAGATGAGTAAATCAAAATAATTAAAAATTCTGTACAAAATGTCAGACCAATGTTATTTGGCCACCAAAAGATGGCTGCTAAAATAGGCTCAAGAGTTGCCACAACTTGGCGAATAATCAACCCTGCAGGCAGCCACGAGGGCCATCTGCGGAGCGCCGAAATGGGCTCAGCTTGAGCGGCATCAAGTCGAAGCGCACATTTAACCTCCTGAGGTCCACACAGAAAACATTCTCCTAAAAGAGCACCATCGGCTGACAGCCACCGAAGAGTCTCTCGCTAACAAAGGACCTCAAATGCACCCCATGCACAATGTCTGTAACAGAGTGCCTCTGCTGAAGCTCAACTCTCTACAAGCCGTATGCACCGGTGACAGGCTCACATCTTGTTAGCACAACTCCTAGTTGACTACAAACCAGCTGCACACCGGTAATTGGTGAAGCCCGTGTAACGGCGACAAATTGGTGACATTCAAAATTCTGAGGACAATTTCAGGTGTCGCCTAAAATAGCATCTGTAGCCCATAATACCAATGTTTAACATAAAGAAAAAATATTTTTGTTGCGCCATATATTGGTATTTCTTATATTAAATATGTTGCAAGGTATCTGAATAAATATCACTGCTGTGACAGTCCGGTGACAGTTTGAATGTATTTGTACATTAAAGATGACAAACATTCATTTGACAGGTTATTTAGTTGAATTGATTGATAATTGTGTATTTTTTTCACCACTACTGTTAAGTAATTTCTTTCCTTTTTATAGACATTATCTGTATTTGCAAGAATATTACTCACATACTGCATTACCCACTCACATACTGCATTACCACTCACATACTGAAGATCTAGCCTGAGCGATCCACTCCAACTGTCATCAGAATCGTTAAGTCTTACTGTAATTGATCAGGATTAGTGCAGTACAATGATCTCCTCCAACTAATACTCAAGTTTAGTTTAATTTACTATACTCATATCTGTTTAAAGCTCAATTGTGAGACATTAAACACTACAGTTGAAGTGGACAGAGTAACAATGTAACTGAATGCATTTGGAAAACCCTTCTAGTTGGGAAAGTATCTTTTTAAACTTACTTCAGCACAACAATCATATTTAGTGAGCTACAACACTTAAATGACTAACCATTATACAACACAAAAAAATTCACAGGCAAATGCTTGCACAAATTAGCTATCTCCTAATTAGCAAAATAGCTAATATAATGTGCCTTTTACTGTTACTGTATGTAGAATACCTGGCTAGCTAGTAATCAATAGCAGTATTGTAGCTAGCTAGCTGGGTACTAAGTTCAATTATCTAGCTATGATTTATTTTATGTGTTACGTTTTAAGTTACGCTATCTTTTATGGTATGTTGCTACTGTCTCCAATAGATATCAGTAGATGGCTCTGGCAAGCTATATTGCAAACATTGGCTAGCTTGCTAGCTAGTCAGATCTGCCTTTACCCACACGGTTTGCAAATGTATATCAGTTACTCTTCTATAATATCGGCTGAACAGATACAATGGCATTACATTAACATTGGTTTATGCATACATGTATCATTGTACCCTTCATGTTCACATGTAGGATACAACTACAACCATCATATTGTCAGCAACATTAATATGCAAAGTCATCTACAAATTACACGCAACAGCATTGTGATTTAATGGTCGATTAAGGCTTACCATTAATGTTGCTTCGCCATTGTGTTGTGACAAGATTTAGAAATCAAAAAACAACTATTGAAATAGTGGGCTGAACAAAACAAAACAAAATGGCTGCATCCATAATCAAATCAGAAGATTTTGTACCTGAAACCAAGGGTTACATATGTTTTCTCTCTTAGATATTCAATAAAGACATTTACAGAGAATGACTCCCCACCTCCAATGTCTGGGCCTTGGGATCCTTGGGGTCACAGAGGGAGGTGTTGATGCGATGGTTTTCCCGAGTGCAGCGTTGGCTGGAGTTTTGGGCCACTGGAAAGATCTGCCTCACCAGAGTCAGGCGACCGATGGACTTCATAACCAGCTCCTGGACATCCTGGTCTGAAATCTCCTGCGGTGGGCAGGGGAAAGAGGGAACAGTGAAAAGAGGATTTAAAAAAAAGGTACTTGCTTACATACATGTCAGCCAGCATGTGTTTACATGCTGCTAATAACATCATAACATAAACAAGGTTCTATCTAGCAATCTAGCAATAAATCTATCTATCTACCACTAATCAATAGTTTACATTTTCTTAGTGTAAACTAAGACTCTTTCTACGATTGCTCCTACCATGTATTAATGCACATCTTGTAAGTCGCTCTGGATAAGAGCGTCTGCTAAATGCTTAAAATGTAAATGTAATGTAATGTTTTACTTTCAGACCATGGCCAGTGTTTTTATTTTGAAAAATTATGTACAGCCTGTTAAACTAAAATATTTATCACCAAGACGATTTGCATGCACAACAAAAGCAATGCCGTTATATGTAATCCTCAGCATTAACACATGTTATAATACATCACACATCTCTATAAATACAAAGTCATCCACCGCGGTACTTAAACTTGATTAACGTTCAGAGCCCCTGGAGAGAGATTCAAATGAGACAGATAGCAAAGGAAAAATAATAGTTTGTGTGTGTATGTTTATGTCCTTCTGCAACCTAGAAGGAATCTCTGCTCATTTTAGCCTAAAGTAGACTTTCGGGGAGTGTAGGGCGAAGGGGCAGATGCTTTGATGGGATATGATGTCCCTGGTACAGATATGTACTAAACCAACCATGGCCTTCCACTGGAGAAATTGCACAGTTCATTTTTGAATTATCTTATGTACATTAAACATGTGGCTGACCTTGCAACGATATTAATTATGGGGCCCTCATTTTTCAGAAACATAAATGATAAAGTTTCATCCTTTGAAACTATTTGTGCATTCTCTTCCATCTCAAAACATCAGAGAGTAGATATAGTACCACAGTCTTTTGAGAGTTCAGATGAGTTTACGCTATCCCCTGCAAGGCTATATATTTTGAATGGTTATACATTTACAATTGAAAATAACAAAAAAGGCAGATATCAGTCAATGTTTCTGTCATAAAGTAATGGCAATTACATTCTATATAGTATTCCTCTCAATATTCGAAGACATATGTTCATGACCAGCTCTTGCAATAAATTGTTGACAAAATTTACACAACACAATAAAAATGCATGGAATGTGTCCAAGAAGGAAATATCATGCCCTTGAAAGTGATTCATTAAAGCTGGGAAAATACTGGATAAATACTTCACCCAAATACTTTGAGAATAACAGGCACACGTAATTACCACCCAACCAAAAGATTTACATTGTGTCAGTGCAGTGTTTACACCTGGCTCATGAAACCTTGCAAATATTTGCTTTATTTAAACATTTATCCTAACATTGCTTACTAGGAAAAATGTATTTTTAATACATTGTATAAATATAGTACATATTGGGCCCTATTTTGGTGAATTAGGACGGTGTCGGTAACGCAGACACAAAGCGAAGACGGTGGCGCTTTAGGGCGTGTCTAAAGTAATTTCGGTAATTTTGTGATTTAGAAGGATAGCGCACCTCCAGCTTAGTTGTAAAAGAGGTTGGATTAACTTTAAAAAATACATGTGGGTGTGGTGGGGGTTTGGTTTCATAATGGCCAATCAGAACACATCTTTTCTATCCCTTTAAATACCAGTGAGCTAACGCTATAGCAAATTGGCAATTTCCTGACATGCATGACAGTTTTGCGCTTCTCAAAAGAGGAGAGCGAGGAGGTGCGGAAAAGTTGGCGCGTGAATCAGAGGGGGAAAACATTACATTAATTTGTTATTTTCATGATTTGAATTTATATTTTGAGACCTACATTGTTAAAAGAAAGTGTTTTATTTTACCATCTCTTTTTCCTTATTTGTAGTCTTTCCAACTTAAAAAACTATGTTTCTTTTCTTCTAATTTAATGTAAAAAAATCCTGTATAGTTCTCTGCTGGCTGTCGGGTGTAGGAAAAGTAATAAACGAATTTGCATGTTGGACAAGACTGGAAGAAACTGCATGTACAGCCGAACTGATAGCCGTCTGGCCAACACCGGCTACCAAACCCAGGGTATCGCTCACGGTATCGCCTTCGGCGTCAATTATGTACTCCATTTTCTGTAGTGCAAATGGAAAGAATATAACCCTTTCACATAAGAAAAACAATGTGCATACAAACATATATTTATTTAACAGGTGTATCTTACTGAACAGTAGCAGTGGATCAGTCTTTCATGTCCGTGCATTGAATAACCACAAGCTGTGGTGAAATAGTTTTTAGCTTAATTGATTACGTTTGCAAGTTACCCATGGATTGGATGATTTGCCTCAACGTGGGGGGAAATTCACAATATTCACAAAACATTCTCATGTGATTTCAGATAACCTTATGTTCATATGTGCGCATCAATAAAGTCACCAAATTGCACAGAGTGCCAGCGTTTGTGCTAAGAGGTGGTCTAGTTGGACATTAACGCAAACTCATTATTTGACACCAAACTTGCATAGCGCCCGACTGTTTTCATTGTCACACCCCCTATTGTGCTGCCCAACCCATAGTCGTGCAAACACCTTCATTGCGCACCACGAAATTGCCAAACTCGGCATAACGCCACTTAGTGCTGGCACGAAAATAGGGCCCATTGTGTGCTCAGCCCATATTGTATCAGATATATTATTCTTCACTTGTGGTACTGTGGCACAATGGTGAGGTGTTTTGTAGCATAAAAAATATGTCAATACATTTGAGTAAAACCTTGCCTCTACTGTTTGCTGTTTGCTGTTTGTTTTCTAGTGTTGAACGGAGTGACCCAGAGCACCTGACAAAGAGATTATAAATCAGGGGGAATCCACAAATCCATAGCATCCACAGACATCCACAAAGCAGCAGGAAATTTACCTAAAGCCCCAAATCCTTTGTGCACACAGACTGAAACATGGGAACCGGTGTGATAAAAAATGCTCTGCTTGTCTAAGGACCCCAGTTTTTTTAAATTCCTCTGAAGTTGTATCTTCTTTTTTCCGCTCTCACTTGCCAGGTTCCATTTGAATCGGCGCATTGGCGTCTGTCCTCAGTCGCCCCGCAGAGCACAGCGTAAAGTGAGAACGAGAGAGAGGGAAGAAGGAAGCTCTTTGTTCCCCGTCATGCTCGCACGTACATACGCAGGATATGATCAATCATGAATGACACCATTTAGCCGTCCAAAATGTAAAGCAAAACTATTTAAATCTACTTTGTCCAAGTGCGGGAAACAAAAGCTTGTGCTTCCTTCCTCAATGATTATGCATTGAGTTGTAACGTATAATTTTAAGCCAATGTACTTTTTGTTTAAGGCCTTCCAAATAACCTCTTTTGGACTAAAATATTCAATAAAACTCAGGCAATCCAGAGATTTGGGATGTTCCTAGGATGTGCGAATCGAATGTCCTTCTTTTCACACAAACCATGGGGCCTAGTTGAGCCTCAGGAGTATTTCTCCTTCACCACACCAGTGTCTGCTCAATAGCACTGTAGCAGGCTGGGGTCATTCTGACAGGGCCTTTCATAGCCTTCCCCACCGTTATTTACTCACGAGCGGCCCAGTCCAGACTCACCTCATTGATGATGATCCAGTGGCAGTCGAAAGCCACCAGGTTGGTCTCCACAACCTGACATGAAAGAGAAAGTAAGAGAAAAAGAGAGGGAGTTAGATTTAGACCTGGGAGAAAACTGCTCCTGAAGACGTTTTGTGTGAAATGGATCAGTTGAAATAAAATGATTATCTGTACTGTACAGGCCTCTAACAGAGCACTAGACTAAGGCACATTTGAGCCTGAACAATGTGGGTCAGAAATGGAGGTTAAGGATCAGGGAGGTAGAAACGAGAAACAATTTTAAAACTTTGAGCAGCTACCCTGCAGAATGCAAAATGATCTGTTAAATGAATGTTTGTGACTGTCTTCAACATGAATCTACTCCAATATCTGCTAAACGAATGTACTGTAATGTCATGTAATGTCCGACTTGCCTAACAAAATGCACCATGATTTTAAACCACACACTTACACACACATATTTAGAGTAAAAATAGCCTACTCTAAACATACATAAGTAACCATGCTCATATGTACATCAAGGAATCAGCCAGATTAATCCCACCACTATTTGGCACCATCTCCATAATATACGTCATTTAGCAGACGCTTCATTTGTTGAATTATTCATTATTAATAATACTCAATATATCTGGCATCAAAAGAAACATACCACATAATGTATGATTCAGTGCCAATAATACATAGAGATTGCGGACATTGAATGAATGATTTGCCACCAATTTGTTGTCTATTCATAACTGATCATGAAACACTTATTAGTCAAAGTAGTGACTGGTCGCAGGTGATACAGTAACTGTTTAAATATTAAGCCTGGTGAAAATCTACACAGAAAATCAGAGGCATCAATTCTCTGTGTCCCAGCTATTAAGAGAACACCTTTGTGCCATGTGGTATGTTGGAAACCGGACTCAAGCAGCATACTGTTGCTTGCCTTCGGCAGTGTTCACAGCCAGCAATTTCTAACCTGGCACAGCATCACAGCCAAATGATCTGGGAGATCGCACATCATAACACTTTGCCAGGATCGAGACACCATCACGCTCCATCTTCATGATTGTGTTTTCCACCGCCAGTTGTGCTGCATCAGACATGCCAGGTCACAACACCCCAGGCACCCTAGCAGTTTTGTGGCAGGGAGGAAGTTGCACAGCCATCATTTGCCGTAGTGATGGGAGAATGAGATTTGTGAATGTAAAACCCAAAATGGGGGAGCTCTCATATTTTATCAATGATTTGTTGATTTGGACCATAGTGGGTTTTTTTTATAAGATTTTGTCCCATTTTCCCATTTTCTCCCAATTTAGTAGCCAATTAGACCCGCTATTTATTTCATGTCAATCCCCCACTAGTAATGTGAGTTCGCTGCCGTAGTCCTGCGACTGGTAGTAATGAAGGTGAAATAACGTGTCCTCCGAGACGGCACTCACCAGGCCGTCGACCGTAACCCGGTACTACAGGGCCACTCTTATGCGCAGCAAACGTCCTGTCGGCTTCCCTCCCCCCTCCCTGGGGTGGACAGCCAATCGCCGCCCCCTGGTGGCACTCCCGTCCAGAGCCGACTCTGGCAGGACGGGGAATCGAACCCCGGTCTCCGTGGCCAGTGTCGAACGTTGTAACCACTGGGCCACGCGGGAGGCCTGGACCATAGTGTTTTGATGTGGAAAGCAGAATCTCGCAATGGGATCAAATAAATAATTGATTGAACCCCAGTGTGTTCGCAAAGCCTCACACCCCCATCACTAATTTGCTGGCTGCACAAACACACAGGGGCCTAAAGCTCACCAGTTTTCCCCGATGCTCCAGTCTGAGATGACATCAGGAACACCCCTGGTTGGGTGGACTCACCAGCTAATCGAGCCAAGTCCTCTTTATCAGTGAATTAGTTTTGCGTAGACCACCCTTACTAAGCATGGCACAGACCATAAGTACAATAAGCTGTCATTGTGGACAATGGAGCAGTCGCTCGCAAGGTCCAAGCATGATGTTATGGGCCGTGTTCTGGCTGCAACAGAAATTCAATTGTATTGATTGATGATGGAAGCAACTGCACAGCATCAGTGAAATCCTTCGCTACCCTTCCTGCAGGCTCGTTCTGACCTGACCACATTATAACACGGCCGTAAGCTTCTTGGGCGATGATGGCTTTCTTGCGAGACGATAATGTGACAGTTATTCCATGAATGCCAAGCTCTCGCTCGCCTGAATTCATCCAAATTGAATGCGTGTGGGGCAAGCTGGGATCAAAATGTGCCATCTAGGTCTCAAAGATTAGTTGACAGGCATATGCTTGCCCAGGCTCTACAAGGGAAATGGGACGGAAACCCAAAAGCTAGCATATGAAACTTGGTGCAAAGATTGCATCACAGATATACAGCTTAAATTACAGAGGGAGCATTATATGACACTAGTGTCTGCATTCTGCTGTAGATTCTCCTATTTATCAGTGCTCTTGATCATAAACGTCTATCATCACAACAAAGTGACATGTGTGATGTACATTCATTAAAATGCAGGTGCACTTGCTACAGAAGAGATTGTGTACTCTGCCTAATAATAACTTTGTATATTTGTATGTTGCTGGTATGTGTAATGTCTTTCTATTTATCCTCATTGTGTAATGCTAATGGTTCCTTTTGATGCTTGGTATATAATACTGGGGTTCTACACAGCATGAGAATGCTCAGAGCACTCATTAAAAGAGAGAATGCTTTTAGGGGAAAAAATACATGACTATTTTATATCAATATAAATATTTATGCATTTCAACTTGTTTTGCCCTGGCATGAATATTTTGACATTACAAAGTGGTTAGTGTTATAGCTTGATGAGTAATATACTACAATTTGAATAATCCTGGAGTGCAGCGGCTGTAGATATGTGAGGTCATTAGGACAACAGCAGCTGGGTGGATGAGACATCGAGGGGACATTCGCAAACACATCACAATTCATATCTGCATGTGATGTGAATTTCCGCAGCAACCAGTTGCGTGGCATCACCCAAAGAGTCTTTCTCTCCCAGACTGTTTATCATCTCTCTGATATTCATTCTCATCTCTTTTAATACTCTAGTTCCAGGGGATTCATTTCAGTAGCATCCCTATATCTCAAAATAAGATTCATCAAGATAGTGTCTGAATGATTATGACAATGTCATCAACTAATCTTTGTCTTATTCTTTGTGGTATATTACTGTGTAGGTAACAACAACCAATGAGAACTTATATGTAAATTATATTGTGTTGTGTTACAACAGTGCAGGAGCAGTGTCTCTATGGCATAATACATGACACTCCAGCTGCCACCGATTCAAACGGTACACACGACTGTGGGAAACAAATAATGAAGGACTGTAAAATAAAGCCTAAATACTCCACCATATAAGTTAGAGGAAAAATTCACCATGCTTAGTTCAATCTGCATGTTGTTACTTATGTGATAGTAATCGATACCAAATGTAGCTTGATTCATTTTCATAAGTGATAAATGCAAAATGTTGTCATGCTCTGCAAAGACGGTCTTCCGATTTCACATTGTAATAAAATTCCCATCAAGAATTTCACCAACATCTCACAGACAGTCTTAGACAATGACTTGATAATTACCTACAGGAGATTAAGACAAAGGAAATAGGAGACGGCTGTGTACACTTTCTTTCAAGATGAAGTTTAAAAGATAGGAAAATTGTGTTGACACAATGAATTGCTCAATTGACAGACGACAAGTACCTCGCATGTATAGATGCTTGATCTTGAAATCGTAAAGATGATGACAAGTAGCTGAGAGCATGAATGCTGATGTACATATACTTCACTTGTGACACAGGTGTGGGGTTCTTCCAAACTATGTCACCCAGTGTGATTTGCTTGGTATGGCATGTATCATGCTCTGGGTGTTTGTATTATCATCTGAAGAGGTGGCGCAAGGGGATGGCTTAATGGGCTTAAGCCCCGAATGTTTTTAGAAAAGCCCTGTATCTTTTACATTTTTTACAATTATTTTATTTAATAACCACACGATGTGTTAAATTTTTCCTCCCTAGTCTTTTTTCTGACTCTGTAATCAGAATCGTAATGGAATGAGGTACCGCGATAAACCACTGGACACCACATGCCCGCGTTGTGTATGTCTTGTCTCTGTCCGTGGGCCAAGCCCCATATGTCTTCAGCCCCCAGCACCGCCCCTGATCATCTGCAAATTTTTGATGTCTTTGAAATTTTCTTTCCTTTTAATATTTCAATAGTGGGAGGTGGTAGGAGGCAGTAGTCTCTATTTTTAAACATGTGTTCCACAGCAACACATTTTAAATTAAAACATGAGTATACAACATAATCTCTCAATATCATTCTTGTGCCAGTGTTCCTAAGCACCCTGGCTCAAAATTAGGATGCACAGTGCAATCTATAAACCGCATTTATGATTCACACTGATTCTCACCTGCCTTAGATCATGGAGGAGCAGGTGATACTTTTATCATTGTGTTTTCATTTCATTAATAACCTTAATAACAACTAAATGTAAGTGACAGGCAATTCCGATGATAATACCAGGTAAGGACACACTCCTCTGAACAGGAAAGGGCTCAGTGAGGAGGGCATCAGCCCGTATCGCTGAGGAAACATCGATGGTGACTTTCATGAATCACCCCTATTATCTGTATGAGACTCGTCCACAGCTTTGAGACCATTCATTCTAACATTGGAGACTCGTTCTCTTCCTAATTCAGACATTTGTTCTTTCTGACATTCTGGCACTCATTCACCTCAACCATCAACAATGTGTGGCACCCACCTGGGTGATGCATGGCAACCATTTTGCGCCATAACTCTCACCACGCATAAGCTGAGGTGGAGAGGGAGGGGATTCGATTCTGAGAACGGTGCTCACAAGAATGTTTCAAGACTCATTCTCTATCTCATTCTTATATTCATTCTTTCCAACGGTCGAAGGCTTGTTCCCTGCACCATCTGAGACTCATTCCCTCCATCTGCCTTGTCACATTTTCTACACCACTCTGTGATTTATTCACTCTTTTGCACTGATGGGTCCAGCTTCCTATACCAGCTCACACATGAAGCGTAAGCTATCTCTCTGTCAGGCGTGTGCATAGCGCGTGGGGAGCATTCGCTCGCACCAATGTTTCCCCTGCTTACTGTGCCGGTGCTGTATTTCAATAGGCGCAATTGTCTAGGTGACTAAAGTGCTTGTCATAAAACACTGCGGCCATAAACAAAAGCAACAGCTGGAGAGCATGACAGTGGAGCACTAATAGTGTTTTAATCTTCCACAAAGACTCAATAAAACTTAGTAATTACACTGCAGACAAGTCACATAAACCACCGCGTCGAATGCAATATGACGGGCTCTTATTACACAAACAGGAGTGGATATTCAGACGCGTCTCCCCGCATTCTCCATTGCTTCGCCGCACTCCCCCTCTGATCGTCATTTGCTCAGCTAGAGTGTGAGGGCGATGTCATCCACTAACAGCCCTGACACGGGGCGACCCAACCCCGGCCGCAAAACGCAACATCGGTGGTTTTGACTCTTGATCGTTCCTGTCCATGCTGTGAACTACACCTCTGAGTACTTGAACGACTTGCGCATATTGTGCTTGACACATTTGTGCTTGTCATGTGTTTCCACCCTGGAAACGGGCCATCAAAAAGAGTATGCTCATTGCTCGGGGGGACAGATGGGGGCAATGTGTCGCTGATTCTTCACAGCACGGTGGGAGCTTATCGCACCAGCCTATGACATCGCGCAGTGTATGTTCACGCCCCTACCCATACTCACCGTGCAAGCCAAGGGCAGCTGCCTAATTAGAGAGAGGAAAGGAAAGTGGAGTTCAAGGTTGTTGACAGAGCGCTAATAACCAGAGCATAAATAGCACTAAAAATGGCAAAAAGGCACCGCTGGACTGCACCGCTAACAAGGGTGTGTTCCTTTTGTGATTTCAAGATTAAACTTTGTAGTTTATCTGTGTCATCCACGGCCAAGGAGAAAAGTATTGATTTTGGCAGCTGGCTCAGAGTTGACACAGAGAGGCACATGGTGATTGGGCTTGCAAGATCCGGGAAAAGCCAGGTGCGGTCAACAGCGCAGAACCATGGCCGAATCCACTCACCCTGGACGGAAAAAAAACGCTCGTGAGCACATGCTCTTTCTGTTATTAATATTCTTCAGACGGATTATGAGGTGAAAAGTAAGAAAGGCAACGGTTAAAGGCTTCCTAATTAGATACCACAATGCATCTGAACAATACATCTGAACTGTCTGATCTGTGGAGGGGTGACGGAGGCACTTCTTTCATCTAACTGACGGGAAGCTTCCATGAGTTCTGATATTTCGTAGATAAAAGCCTTGTGATTACAACCTGAAGACAGCATGAGCATAACTCCTCATTACCCATTACTGCCATCTGCAAACCTGTCTCTTGCTTTTTAAAAATAGTTTGCAGGCGAGGGAATCCATTTCCTGCATTGAGATTAACTGCAAACTCGCCCCTGGATGAACGATCGACTCAATACACCTGTAGGGAGATTTTGATAACCTGGGGAGATGGATCAGTATAGATCGAGTGACACAGAGGGAGCAACTGATGCTGTGTGCCCCAAATTGAAAATGTGTTATTCACTTCAATTTCATGCTTAATTAAAATCTGTTAGCTTGATGGGGATAAGCACACAGAGAAGGAGAGGAGAGTCCATGCCTCCTTAGTGACTGAAAAAGGCTGTTGCAGTCATGCTGTCTGTCCAGTCTAACCAACAATAGCCTCGCAGGTTTGATATGAAGTGCTGTAGATCCAGATGGGTGCAGATAGTGTTCAGAGGAGCTCACCTATACAGTGCAGCAGCAATGAGGCCCATCAGGACAGAGAGAAGCAGGACATTGCTGTCTCCAGTTAGACAGGTTTGCATAGCGAATGATTCCAGACAGACTTCTATGAAAGTTGTTGGCTGGGCAAGAACTAGCTTGTTGAATTTTAGGTGCAGTGCTCACACAAGATAATCTTCTTCTTCTTCTTCTTCTTCATTTATCAGGCCTCTCTCTCTCTCTCTCTGTGTCGCTCTCTTTCTCTCTTGGTGGACAAAAAACTGAGATTACAAAGTGGAATCAGAATACTCTGAGTTCAGCGAGCTCATAAGAGTGGCTATATGTGTACAGAGTTACAGTTGACAGCATGGCGAGTTCTGGCTCGGAGATGGCGGTACATCGCCTTTGTCACTGCTGGTCTTATGACTACAGCAGTGAGCTCACAATACAAGGGGGGAGGATAGTTGACATAAAAAGAAGGTATAATTGGCTACTACATTGGGAGAAAAAAGGGAAAAATCTGAAAGAAAATCTTTAAAAAAAGAACACTTGAGTTCAGAATACTCAGCCCTTCTTAGCAGAGAATTCTCAATAGTCTCCATGCACTATGGCAGTACATCATATTCAGAGTGCAAAATAAATTGTTCACATACAAAAATTCCACAGTGACTCCTGCTGGTTTGTGCAGAGCTGATAGTGGTGGGAGATGAAAAGCCAGTGGTCCATGGTAATATACCTTTCATGTATCAGTGCCTACCCCCACAACACCTGATGTATTGCTAGCATTAAGCAACTAGCTGGCTAGCTATAATCTACCCCAATCTCTGTAAATTTATCAAATAAACTAGTCAAATACATTTGCAACAGTAGATAAGGTTATTTATAATACCCCCAAAGCTAATGTCTAAAAATGTTCCATGCAAGGAAACCTTATATAAATCACATTAAATTCACCATGTAAACAGGAATGATACAGTGAATAAAATTAAACTCTGAAAAGAAAGTAGATACTGTACAGTGTGTCCCATGTGGGGTTTTGGCATTGCATGGTAATAATTCTGATTTTCACAAGGCAAATGAAAGAAAATGTCTGCCTGTTCATCATCAGCTATAGTTTAAACAATTCAGTGTTAAGCAAGCCTGACCAGAAGACTTTGTTCATAATCTGGGCTAGCTTCAAACACATTTTTACTTATTTATTTATTTTTAAGTCTTGTCTAAGTATGAATGTGGTTTATCACTCTGATTCAGCAGTGCAGATATGGTGCAGATATGGTGCATTAGGTGCTGGGTTCAAGTATTTACTTCACACTTGCTCAAGTGTGTGCTCTTTAATACATCATAACTGTTATGTGACACATTTGCCATTTTCGGTTAATGTCAGCCACCTGACTCTGCTCTCGTCATGTATAATTCATCCTCTCTGTGCTGCTGTCAGGAAAGAAGCCATCACAAGGGTTCCCCACTGTTTGGTTACATAACACATGGGGTCAGATACACACCCCATCACACAAACAGGCAGAGCTAGGTGCCATGTTCTATGCACTATAATGTCATCGCGCGCACAGACAGTGCTACATAGCCAGATCACAGGGTTATACTGAGGTTTTTCAAGCTGGAAAATCTCTCTTTGAGTCTGCTCCAGTGTCTGTCTCAGAGTTTCATGTATATTTTTTATAATTAATGACATTTGTTACATATTAAATATGGTAAAAGGCAGGGACGATTCTAGAATTTGACCTTTAGGGGGTCTCAGCCCCCAATGAGAATGTGAGATGTATACATGCAAAGCACAAACCTACATTTCTTATTCATTTACTGTTACATTCCCCAAAAGAAAAACACCACAATGGTGATCGCTCTCAAAACTGAAATACCACTCTCTATCTGTGGTATTTTAAAAATAGATATTAAGTAAAAATGTTTTTTAGAACTGAATGACTATAAACATTTTCAGGGGGGCTGAGATGAAAGACAGGGACTAAAGCCTCCCTAAATAGGGTCTAAAATCTCCACTGGTAAAAGGTCATCATGGTCAGGCATCAGGTAGTTAACGTACACACCCTTACAGTTAGTGGTGTGCAGTTTTTAAACAAATTCTTAGAATGACTATTTCAATTGAGTCATGAGTGACAGTAATGTCCGTAAGTTGGAAGTGCTAATCAGACTTCTTACATACTAGAAGCCAATAAGCTAAAAAAAAAAAAAGTCAGCAACGGTTGAGCTAGCCCCTAACAGAACTTTGAGCTGTACAACATACTGAATACTGATAAATGTGGGATACTAGACCAAAGAATTACACTAGTTAACATGGGCTTTTCTGGTATTCAGTTCACAAATTAGCTTAACTAACTAAACAATGACAGTGAAATTGTGTGCAAGAGTATCTTCTTGTGCCCAGTATTCTATTTTAAGAAGTCATTGAATCCGTTCCTACAATATCTGGTGTCTGAAATTAGTCAGATGAATCAGTTAAAGTACATCAATCTGAGTCAAATGATTTGATTAAGTTAAAAGGGTCAAACTGTCCAAAACTGTATAGCGAAACACAAAAAACTTGCTCCTAAGGTTACTTTACATAAGTCCCCAACAAGTATTGGCAACATCTGGTCCATGAAGGTTGATTCATGGAATCTGCACTGCTCCCAAAGTCTAAAACAGCTAACTACAATAGAACAATCCTTGCACAAGGAATAAATCAATCTAAAATTACAAACATTTTCCGATTCATGTATGTGTGTGCCTGTGTGTGTACATATGTTCAGGGGGGACAATCTATGGCTAGATTGTTGCTAAGCATCATTATTTCAAACTGGTCCACAATGTAAAGTAATTGGAGACTCCCTGCCTTCAATTATCTATGCAGGGTAAATGGAGAACCCTTGTTCCTTCATCCTGATGAGCTGCTAACTGACACATGCTGGAGTAGAATACTGTGGGATTTACTGTTCATTGATCATACATTCAATCCTTAGTTCTATTTTTGATGAGAAGGAAATGGATGTTCAAAGAAACAGAAGAAAATAAAATAAATTGACCTTTTAGTTGATAGATGAGGTTCTGCCAATCATAATGTAAAACTGAAAAAAATCAAACTGAGTCCCCTCTCTTTATCTCCAAATCCACACAGTCCAAAGCCCATAACCCCAACATCACCATTGATGGCTTCTCTGTGCCCCTCTCCTCCCAAGTCAAGAGCCTCGGTGTCATCCTGGAGAGCTCATACTGGCTCCCTGTGCAGTACCGGATTGACTTCAAACCCTCCTGCTCGCCCAAAGCTGGCCCTGACCAATTTGGTTCCCTAGGCAAGATTTTAGCTGGTGCCCTTTGCCCGCAGCCAATTCCACTACCAACAGAAACTACTGCATAGCTTTATGTCTCTGAGACTTTATTTTTATTTTAGAAACAAAAAACCCCACAGAATTACAACAATATTAAAGAAACCAGTGCTAAATGCACGAAACATAACAATAATTAAATATAATATAAATAAGGGTATTGCACAAAATACAAACCAAATTGAAACATTTATGATTTGTGCAGCACACTTAAAAGAAAAGTTTATTTCTCAATATGATGTTGTAGGTTATTCCCCAAACGCCTGACTAGTCTTTCCCACTTTCCCTATGTAAATTTAAGTAGGAAGTAACTGACGTTAACTCTAGCTATTTATTAAATTAGCCAACGTTACTATTGTCCAAAGTAAGCTAGCTAACAATAGAGAGGACAGCTTGACTCTGCTCCAAAGGTAACTACTATGCAATAAACTGTTTATTTCATCACATTACCTCTGTCTTTTTCCCGTTTTGCATCCTCTCCTCTTCTTCTTTTTCTTCCCTGGGCAGCAAAGGGCTTTGATCTTTTTGACATGATATTAAATGTGATAGTGTATTAGTGATATTAAATGTGCCACGTTCATTCACTTCGTGACTGTCAGTGTCGGTACTTAAGATAACTTGCCCATCCCCCCAGACTCAGGTTACCAATCTGTGCTCCCACATTTTGTCCCTTTTTCCACTGCCAAGCGACCCGTACCAAACCTAAGTACCCGTGCTGAATTTAGCTACTGCTCTGTTTAGGTACTACCAAGCCAAACAGGGACCTAAGGGTGGAGCTAGCAATACTGCAGACCATTGATTGGTCAAGCGCAATCGTCACAGAATCATCACACTAAATCTCACAAATCAGACACAACCGCCATGTTTTTTTTAGCTTCACTTCGATTATTGGTAGGCAATTATTCAAAGAGTATTATAGAGTTCGGCATTATTGTCAGGTTTGCGTGATTCTACGAGTTAGGTTTGTGTTACAAAAATTGAAATAAACAGGGTTTCTTTGAAAGGACAAATTATAGTATTGTCATTTTCATTCACACAATTAGAATATACATTTTCATAGTAAAACATTTTAATTCCCCACATAAATAGAGTTTTAGAAAGATATAAAAATTGCTTTGATGCACTACGATGGTGGAGCTAAATCCAGGCCTTTGAAACAAAAGGATCAGAACTGGACAGTGTCCAACTGTTTCTTTCACCGTTTTGCCTTTCAGAGTTTTTTTCCATAAGGCGTTACATTTTCAGCATCCAAGATTGGTGCTTTTTACACGATTGAAAAAATGTACAGATGTAAGAAATTTGGAATAATTCATAGCTGGAATGTTTACAATGTCAATATTAAAGGTCAAATTATTTTTTGTCACTTCAGATAACTGAACGTGATGCTGTGCCGGCAACCCAGAAATGTAAATATGTTGTTGTGGGCTTTTTTTTCAATATTTGGAAATAGTATTTTAGTTAAGCACATTTTGTTGAAAGAAGAGCGATATTTCTTTTCTTTGGAAATATTTCTTATTTCTTCCCCTATGGATGGACGGCACCCCTAGCATTCACCTATATCACCTATGCCACGGGCCGGCTCTGTGCTCACCTTTAAAGCCCTTCACAACCTAGCCCCCACTTATCTCTCTGATCTCCTCCAGGAGTATAGCCCCTCCCACTCTTTACGGTCCTCCTTGGCTGGTCTCCTGACCATCCCCCTCACGTACCCAGGCTCTGGAACTCCCTCCCCCCACACACATCTGACAGTTGGACACCTTAACAACATTCAAATCACACCTCAAAACTCACCTGTTTAAGCTGGCATATGCATTGCAATGTTTTGTTGTATTGTATATACTGTTGTTTCCCCCCTGTCCTTCATAATGTTTCTGTGTGGTTCCCTGCCCTTTACATGTGTCAGTCCTATCTGTATACTGTTGTCTGTAACCTGTTCTGTATGGTGCTTTTAACTTATTTGCTGGCTTGTATATGCTGCATGCTGCTTTTATTTTTTGTATGATGCTTTTATTTCTCTGTAAGGTGACCTTGAGTGTCATTAAAGGCGGCCACAAATAAAATGTATTATTATTATTTATTTATAATAATACTAAACAAGGCTTATTTTATAGACTTAGGTCTAAAGCAGTTTGCAATGATTTTTGTTTTAATAACAGTGATAAAGACTGTAATTACCGTAAATATGTGTGCCAACTGTAGATATAGAGCTAATAAAGTAATTACAGTGTGTGGTTAAACATTCTGGCACTGCAGGAGGTAAAGGCTTGCAATAATTTGCGTGGGATTTAGTCACTAGTGGTAATGGTGAAATCAGTAATTAAAATATGCTTCTTGTGGAGGGCATCACTGCATACCTTTACCCTTGATTCATATGCAATTATTCATATGCATAAGTATAACTTGGTTGAATGCACTAAAACTGCGAGGGGATTTTGCAATTGGGTTCCATTATGTACTCTATTGAATTTACTAAAGTCGATTTTAAGTGCAAGCCTCGTGCAGTATTTGCAGGGAAATTTTAAGACATCTGAAAAGCAGCTATTGATATTTACAAAATTGTATGCTTGTATAAACCAAGCTCTATGAAGATGCAGAATAAACGTTCCGTTTTTAAGTCTAATGTTGGGTTACATACTTTTGTAAACCTTATACATAAACTTTAAAACATTTCAGATTATATATAATTTATATAGATAGATCATCTATAGTAGTCATGTCAGTAGTCAAGTGTTTAAAAAGCTGTATGTCCTTTAGAACATAAGAACATAGGAATACATAATGACAAGAACAGGCCGCTCACCCATCTGGGCTCGTCTAGAGAATATCCAGTGCTGCATTCAGCCTAAAGGCCTCTACATGCTCAAGCGACTGCAACGCGACTGCAACGCGACATCCTCTGCAACACGTCGCAGAGGTTGCGTTGATGTTGCAGAGGGTGTTGCAAAGGATGTTGTGTACCTAGTACAAAAATCAAACTCGCGACCGCAGCACAACATGTCGCGTAGATGTTGCACAGAATTGATTGGTTGGTTAGGGAATGGAGGCAGAGCTGTCATAGTTCATCGAGCTAGTACATAATTTTTTTACATTTGACATTTTAGGCATTTAGCAGACACTCTTATCCAGAGCGACTTACCAGATGTGCAATAATACATGGTAAGAACAATCATAGTTCGCACAAGAGATCAGTGCAGTAATACAGCGATAGACATCATTGTTGGCAGCTGCATACCAACACTTCCAGAGTGGCCTTCTTTCACCGAAGAAACATAGCTAAAATTAGGCACATTTTGTCATTAGAGGATGCAAAAACCTGGAGGCATGCTTTTGTCGCATTGAGGCTAGACTATTGTAATGTCTTATTATCTGGCTGCTCTAGTAGCTCTCTTAAGAGACTTCAACTAGTACAGAATACAGTGGCATGTATTTTGACTAGATCTAAGAAGTATGAGCACATTACTCCTGTGTTAGCATCACTATATTGGCTTCCTGTTAAATATCGGGCTGATTATAAAGTACTGCTGCTAAATTTTAAAGCAGTGCACAGATTTGCACCTATATATCTGACCGAAATGATTATCCCTTATAAACCAACTTGACTGCTTCGTTCACAAGAAGCCGGCCATCAATTACTCCCTAGAATTTTGAAAAGCACAGCTGGTGGTAGAGCCTTCTCTTTTAGAGCTCCTCTGTTGTGGAACGGTTTATCAAAGCATGTTAGGGATTCGGACACAGTGTCAATTTTTAAGTCTAGATTAAAACCATATGTTTTCAGCCTAGTTTACTGCCAAACATAGTCTAGGTGGAGAGATGAAGAAGGCCATGCCCTAGTGTCTTGTGGAGTGAGAAACTCCATACTGTCACCTCCTCAACGTGTTACCACCACTGTTAGGCTGGTTATCCTTGATCGGGTGTGGATGGTTTGGAACTCCCTCATGGCTGCGTGCATTCTCTGTCCCTCTCCTAATAGATATGCTGCCTGGGGGTCTGGGTCTGGGTTCCCTTCTGTTAAGTGTTTTGTGACAATTCATTTGTGAAAAGTGCTATACAAATAAATGTGATTTGATTTGATTTGATACCTGTATATATCTATGTTAATGTTAGCAAAGTAAAACTATCGATATCTATCTAGCTAGCAACCTGGTATCACGACCAAATAAAGCTCGCTAACAGTAGCTAATGATATAGATAGCTAGCATCATTTGTTGACAAGGTATAAAATTAACCAGCTTCAGGAAAGATTGGCTGAAGTTCGAAGGCACAGGAGTTTCCCTGCTTTCATGAAAACTTTACCGACCTTGTTCAATACATTTACGCCTACTAGTGTACAGAAGTGTAAGGACACCATGGCAATTGGCAAGTGCTTCTGACATGTTGCATTGCGCGAACCCGTGAAGATGTCGCACAAGTTACACAGAAGCATGTAGAGGCCTTGAGTGTCTGGATACCCCAAGTGCCTCTACTACACGACCTGGCAAGCTGTTCCACACATTGACAACTCTTTGCATTAAAAAATGCTCTTAGTTTAGTTGAAGGGTTAATCCCTATCCAACCTGAAATTACACCTAATTTCAAGGATGGGTACTCTTAGTATAAAAAATGATTTATTTAGTAGATGACAGATAACGTTTTAGAAACCTTTACAACCCAAAAATAACCTTTAATATCCATTAGGAAAACTGCTACAATTGACTTTCATCCTAATCTAAAATAGCTGTGATAAAGTGACATTTATAAATGTCACTAAATAATACACAGATAATATAAATAACCTTACAGTGTCTGGAAAAAAATACATCTAGTTTTACAACACCCCCATTTTCTAATTTTTACTGAAATTTAAGCAGTTCAAGTCCAGTGAATAACCTGAAATGGTACAAAGGTAAGCGGTAAACTGCCAGAGGTTAAAAAAAAAAAAAAAAGTTTAGGTTACCAAAAACTGAAAAATAATGTACATTATAAAAAAAGAGTTATAAAAAAAGGCCCATTTCAGGGAACAAGTAATGGGCTAACGTGGGTTAACAGTCACTCTGTGCAAGTCGCCGACTTCTTCCAGTCTTCAGTAGTCCACTGGCAGTGCTTCATGGTCCAGGCAAGCCTCTTTATCTTATTTTGCCATCTTAGCAATAGCCTTCTTACTGCCACTCGACGCAGCTCCAAGTGTTCTCTTCACAGTTGAAACTGAGACTTCCTTACTTTGACCAGTGTTAAGCTGTGCTTGAAGCTGTTGTCCTGTGAGCCGCCTATCACGCAAGCTGTTGAATCTCAGAAACTTGTCTTCTGATTTTGTTGTGGCTTTGGGTCTGCCAGACCTCTTTCTGTCAGAGTTTCCTACAGTTTCCAAGTGCCTAGGAAATTACTCACTGCCAAAAAATTTACATTATTTTTTCAGTTTTTGGTAACCTAAACTTTTTTTTTACCTCTGGCAGTTTACCACTTACCTTTGTACCATTTCAGGTTATTCACTGGACTTGAACTGCTTAAATTTCAGTAAAAACTGGAAAATGGGGGTGTTCTAAAAATGTTGACCAGCAGTGTATGTATGGTGTATAGTTTTAATGAAGAAAGCAACAAAATATTACATTTAATACAATCTACACAGTCAAAACAATATTTTCTAGCATACAAAAACAAGTACAGAGTGTATTCTGATGAAACGGCAAACACTAAATAATTCATACTCAATACAATCAAGAGTCTCATTGTTCATAGAATAAATATGCCAAACTGCTTCACATTTCTGATGTATTGATAAATACTAGAAAATGCATATCCAGCAAAATTAGAATGATCCAATAGTCTTTTGAAAGATTAGTTATATAAAATAATCAGTTCAATATTCAGTGACAGATATGCAATGACTTTGGTGTTGATTTCTAGCAAAAACCTATTATCTAGCAATATAATTGTATGCGTAGTGTTTCATGTAGCAAGCTTTGAGCACAGCTTAGGCTGCTTTCTAATAAATACCCAGGAACAGATGTCTCCAATAATGAATCTTCAATCTGCCTTTTGTATTTTTGTGGTAGGTTTGTCCACTGATTTACATTACATTACATTACTGGCATTTAGCAGACATTCTTATCCAAAGTAACTTAGTTTCACATTTATTTACATACAATCTAGTTATACAGCTGGACATTTACTGAAGCAATTCAGGTGAAGTACTTTGTTCTAGGTTACAACAGCAGTGCTCCACCAGGGAATTGAACCGGCAACATTTGCGTTACCAATCCAGTTCCCTAACAATTATACGATACTCCAAGAAATGTGATACCTTTTACTCTCACTTGACTGCTTGTGCTTGCACTGGATTTGTAAATGGTTGCATAAGCGCAGAATTCCACATCACGTATTTCTTGTTCAGCCCATTGGAAAAGCAGCCACACCCAGAAACCTCTGGTTCCCATTCCAACAGTGTCCCATATGTGTGCATGTGCCCAGTCCAGGGTTAGTTTCTGTTGTCCTCCTGTAGTTTGTTTCCTACTGTTATAAACAGCAAGCTACATAGAGAGCTAAGTTTGCAGGGAACAACTATTTTACATTTGTAACAATAGATGAGAACATATTAGATCTGGCTAATGACAGGTAAACCCAAAAAGCACCATTTCTTATTGTATTCAACTTAGCAAACATTTCCCTAAGAATACCTATTTACCTTTCTGATTTAGTTTGTTTTAACTGATACTGTAGATTGGCCACCATCTTATTAAATACATGTGAATTTTCTAATTTCTGCAATGATTGGTTGAATGAGTGGTTGAACCCAATTTTCAGGGCAAAAATTCTACTACAGTGTATATAAAGAGAGAAAAAATTATGTAGTCAATTCTACATTTTGAATAATAGATACAATGTCAGAAATATGATCATTAAACCAATACTTTGATGGTGAAACCATACAGTTTCTCAATTACACCCAATGAAAGAAGCCCTCCTTTGAGTACATGTGACACTTGTCTTCAAAATCTCCGGTCCAAATCTTCGGCTGCCACTTTAGTTGCAATACAGCTACCTGAATATGGCTTGTGTTATACTCATTACATACACAGGCAGTGATGGGTGTCATATGCCCTGTTTTACTCCTCACACACACACACACACACACACACATGCTCCAGCAGAGCTAGTAGCACATCACCTCCATTATTCTCTTCACACTCTCAGTCAGCACTATCTTGTGTCCTTTTTGATGATCATCACCATGGTGTTCACAAAGTGCTTCTCACCCTCCATGTGGGAGCAAGCAAGGACAGCTCGCACACACGGGAGAGGGGAATACGATAAAGACCACTTCACCCCCCATTAAGGGCCCTGCGGAGGAGGCCTAGGGACACAGCCTGGGTGACCATGCTCTTCAAGGGACGGGGGATTTATGTGCATTCCTCCCTAACACTTAATTGCCCTAAATTGTATAATTACTGTGCGCTTAATTGTGCCAGCACTGCCTACAGTAGGTCATACGTGGCTGATTTACTGAGGGCCATAAACTGTGTCAGAGCCTCAAGGACAAGCCAGGCTAAACCTGGTCTTAATCCATCCTCCCAATCGAGGGTATCGATCTATCATATTTTGAAAGGTGATATTCATTTTTTCTGCTGAAAAAATGGCTGAATGTACAACTGAAATCGCTGGGCTGTTCACTTTTTCTCTTTCCGTCCACAGACTGATATTATGTCACCTCCATGACAGGTACTGTAATGGGTAGAGATGAACAGCTGTCATGGGCAATATACAATAAATAATTATTCCTTCACTGTTTGATCCGTGTCGAACAAAATTATGCATACTGGAGAATTGTGATGACAGGTTAATTCAGCAGATAAAATGCTGTGAAATAGATTATTGTTCGCACTATAATTTGATTGCACTTAAAAGGGTATTGGGTTTGGGGGGAATAAGATGTCAATAACGACCATTAGAATAACATTACAGAAGGCTGCTTACTTGTTAATACTTGAAACAGCAAAAGCAATATATCTGCATACAGTATGTGCACAAAATTGGTCTATAGCATGGAACTGCAACAAAGGGTTGTGACACCAGCATGAATATGCACAGCATTGAGTGATTGGGTGGCTCTATTTCACTGGTGAAATAAAACATGCCATGCTCTGTACGAGATTTGAATGGCATTGGCCCAGTCTTGTGCTGTCCTCTGAGGCCGTACACTGCTCATGTCAATGGCAGAAGCAATACTCCAGAGCATTAAAGAAGTTAACCTTTGTCTGAGGTGTCAGTTTCCCTCAGTGGGGAAATTGCCTACGGAGAACTTTGTGGTGTGTGACCCTCAATCGGGTTAAAACATCCCCCTCCCCCTGCCCCCTTCCTCTTTTCCCTGGCTCTTGCTTTCTCATAACCTTCAATTCATTTTATTCCGTCACCAGAACATCGCTTTGTCTCACTGCATGGTCCTCCCTTCCTGGAAACAAACTGTTGCCGTCATCATTGGATTTAACTACCATATTAATGGGAGATGTGCTGTTTAGTAACAGCAGTCTGCTTTCTCTGTGATGACTCGCGTGTACATGTTGCTGTTTCTCATGCTTAGCTCGTGTTGCATTGGAGATCCTCAGTCTTATATAAGCAGTAATCTCCTGTTTTCCCAGGGGTAATTCTCATACCCGCTGGAGCTGCTTTTATCAGTCTTGTTTCTCTGTGCTGTTTTTCTTTTTAAGCGTTAACTCTTGTGATTTTTGATGCATCTCAGTGTCTTTCTCGAGGGGGGACATTCATGTATGCCTTGGTGTTCTTTGCCAGGGTTCATTCTTGAATGCAGCGGCTCCATTTTTTCATCTTTGTCTCTCCCCGCTGTTTTGTCAGGGCTGATGCTCGCGCGACACTATGCCACCATTCAGGCTAAAACCCTTGCGTCCCTTGTGTTGCTTTGTGGCGCTGGTGCTGGCCTCGCCTTTTGTTGGCCACGACAGTTATGACAATGGCGGTGACAATATCACTTTGACCTGCTGCTTGACCCTGTCTGTGTCTTCTCTCTGCATGTGTAATAACCTTCTGCAGTGGGAGCGGATTATAGGGGTAATCCACACACTGTAGTCTTATCAGTGCATGCCATGCCTGTATCACCATTCATCAGCAGCTCACGTTTGGAAGAATTTGCCCCCACAAAAGTGCCAAAAACAAATGCACTTTAAAACCCCACCAAATTCAATGTGACCTTCAGCTACTGTGTTTTCTGGTCACTTGTGAAAACCGGAATTAACTTTTTAGTTGACAGATTTTCACAGCTGAATAATGTCTGCATGCTTCATGCTGTGTAAACAATTAAAATGGCCATATCTCCTTGCTCTTTATTGAGTGTGGGATAGTGACCAAGGAGTGATAAAATATATGCTATGCTTTTATTATACATTAGGCATTCATTTCAAGATCCAGATGATTTCTCTCCACATCCCCTTTGTTAGGAAAGTGCTTTTTTTAACTTTATAAAACCAAAATCAATTCAGAAAGTATTTTTACCATAGCAGCATGATGTTTTTTATAGTAAGGATACAGAAGGGTTCCGCATTAAAGTCAAGCTTGAAGGGTATAATTTCTTCGTGTTCTGAGTCGGAAAATGGCTGAAATTGTCTTGTCAGTGTGACGCAGATCTTTCGTTCCTTTTGATTAAAAAATGTTTGCTGCTTTTTAGGTTCTAACTTGATGAAAAAATAATAAAACAATTCAGAATTTGTCCACACATGTAGACAGTGTAACTCCAATTCAAGTGGAAGGTATTCCTCAAATGCAATAAGGTTGTGTAGTGTGAATCTAAGTCTTTGATAATATACGCTAAATCGATTTATGCCTCAGAATTCCAATGGTCTAGACCAGTGGTTCTGAGCCATTCCATATACTGTATTTGTTAAATGCCATCACAAGCACACCTGATTCAATTAATCAAGGGCTAGTCAATTAATTAACAAGCATTGGATTGGTATAATCAGATGTACTGGTGGTGGAATGTTGAGGAGAGGTTTGAGAACCACTGGTCTATACCATAGGTTATCAATTGTCGGTCCTGAGGGCCACAGTGGCTAAACGTATTTGTTCCACCCAAGCACTGACTACACCTGAAGTCACTGACTAGTAATCTCCCTTGGTTTAAGAGATTTAATGAATTGATATCAGGTGGTTCAGTTGGTTAGTTAGAGCAAATGCCTGCAGACACTGAGACAATCCATTGAGGGCTGCAGCTTTTCATTGCAACCAATGCATTACACCAGGTGACTAAGGAACTAATCTTCAACTAAGGAACTAATTGAAATCACCTGGTGTAGTGCAATAAATAAAATTAATGCAAACTTGTTACAAAAAAGTATGACAACCGATTTGCAAAGTCGAACCAATCAAGTGTCTCAACAAACCATATGTCAGTACCACAGAACAGACCCCTTCCATAATCCCTATACAAGCCAGGCCTAGCTCTTGTGATGAGACTTGCAGGCATTGGTTGCAACAAAAACATGCATAAACTCGCTACCTCACAACAGAATAAGATGAATCCTCATTTAGCGTATATATTAGATCTGATGTTGCTGTACTTACTTTAGAGAATAAATACAATGTAAATTGCAGAGCATCACAGTACTTTTACTTGACATGAGGAGCTGTAATGACAATAAATTGCAACACTACTTCGTAGGATATTAAGTACGTGACTTAATATCAAATAAAATAAGCTCACCGCTTATCAGGTCGGTGGGGTGAGCTTCTATGAATTGAAATGTTCTCTCGAACAGACTAAAGATGTCCTTAGGATTGTTAGCCTTTAGTTGTAGTAAGAAAAACATCGAGAGAGAGAGAGAGAGAGAGAGAGAGAGAGAGAGAGAGAGAGAGAGAGAGAGAAAATGGAATTGGATTGCTTTGGGTATCGATTACGGAACTGACTTTATGTGTTTGTATTCCCCCGAAGACCCCACCCTTTGTTTTGTGTTGTCAAGTATTAGTTTAATAAATTATCATTTTGTTTTGAATACTGCCTCCTCTGTGTTCTTAAACTTGCCTACGCCCTCTGCAAGGTCCGTGTGTGTCGCCCAACCCCTGGGGACACCACAATGTACAGAAAAGATGGAAAATTGGAAGGCATTGTCCAGCACCTCGGAGAGAGAAATACAAAATGTGGATTGTGAAAATCCTGCAACCCACAAATAGTTTATTTGAAAATATCAAATCTAATTGTGCCTTCGAGGGTTTTACAAATCCTTGTCAGACCATTGACTAATTGATCGAGATCATATTTTTCTTTGATAAACGTTTTTGTTTTTTTAAAGCTTTTTAAAAATGTATTCATAAAAAATCACCCATAAGAATTAGCTCCTTATTGTGGTCACATTCTTTGAAGAGTTTATAGAACGTGAGCTAGACTATATCAGCGCTCAAAAAATACTGCCTGCTTTCAGTTTGTTCAGTATTCTCTTACGCAAATAGAAAGTCTCAATTAAGTTATGCTTTATGAATATCAAACAGAATATCTAAATGGCATAAATGACCAAATATCCACCCTGTTTTCTTGCATTCACCCCAAGGTATACATTTGCATGAACAGATTTATCTAAAGGAAAGTCGCAGAGTGATGGAACCCCCACAAATTACATTGTAACAGCGATTTGACCCATTGCGACTGTTAGATGTAGTAGTAAATCGGATGTAGATGTTGCGACCTTGTAGTGACTGCTTTTGCATTCGAAAAGCAGTCGCAATCCTTTAGTAAATCTGGCCCTTGTAGTCACTTAAATTAATTCGTTTTTTAAATCGGGAATTTAGAGTGATTATTCTGTGATTTGTATTCTACAGGAAGATGCAACTGAAAAGAATTCAGTGCACACATTCATGGTTTCAGGGATTCAACAAAAGACTAAGCACACCTTCCCTGCTTGACTTCATTCATCTTGAAAGCATTAAAAATAACAATACTTATAAGCATAAATACAAAAGCTATCTTCTACAAGACCACAGTCTACCTGACTGAGCGATGTAAAGCAAAACGCCTGCGTTTTAATCTGCATCCAAACCACCCAAGTAGCGGGAATTAATGCACCAACCTATCCAAAGAGCACTTATCCTCATCTCCTCCCCTCCGCAGACAATTTCAATTTCATATCCGATACGTCTTATAAGCACGCATTCCATTAAAGTGAAGTGCATGAATTAGGAAAGACACAGAAAACATTTTAAAAATACCAGGGAATAATTTTATTATTCATCCTTCATTCCACTCCAATCTAAAAGCTGCCATACGCTACTTTTCTTTGAGACTGTATTTTACGCTCTCCATCGCTCTGGCACCTCTGCAATACTTCATGATGGAGAGCGGCGGTACGAGCTACCGTGTCTGCGTGAAATGGCCCTGCTTTTGTGGAATAAAATTAAACAGTAAAGCGAGAATAAATTGAGTAAAATGGAGAAACGCGCGGAACAGTGTAATTGGCCGTGAAATGTGGCGTTTGCAACAGGAGAAGTGGTCAGTGATTACGCAACGCGGGCCATAAATAACATTTTTGCAAGGCGAGAGCTCTCAGATTATCAAATTTGTCCCTCGCCAAGTGACAGGTAGTTCTGATACCCTTTTCACAGGGACTCCCTTGAATTAGCGGGAAAACACGATGCAGATTTGGGGAAATCTGACGCTGGGATGGAGAAACAGCTAGAGCGTAAGTGACATTTCATCGTCTCATGCTGGCAGATTTTTAATTACTATGTGCATAATCATGTGATTTTCTACTTTCCGCTACTGTGCTTTTATCCTCCATTTACAAACAGTGCTGTTTGTTCTCGTTTCAGCAAAGATCTCTCCCCACTGCACTGGCTTTTCACTTAACATGTCAACTAACAGCCACATGTTGCTCGAGAGGATCAAGAAGATGATATCCTTTACTTTAGGGATATTACGTAGGTATTTATAATGAATGAAGCGCCACAGAAGCCCTACATGAAGCTACAGAAGACCACATAATGGCTTTATGACCATTGATTAACATGCACAAACATGCTAAACCATCAGAAGTATTAGGTGGGAATATTTATGAATGATTATGAATACCGATAAGTACTTTAATAAATGTTATAATGAAAGGGTATTTGTGCAGTTTTGTTTTTCATCCATAGCACCTCTATTTTTATGTATACATCTCTACATAAAGCGCTACAAAATCTTTGCCCTTTCTACAGCAGTGTGGCCACATGACACGGTGCTGGTAAAGGCACTGAATTATATGAAGAAAGGCACACAATGAATTTCAAGAAAATCATCAGCGCAGTATAGAGCCATGTCATTTGAATAATGTATTTCAAAGGCTTCCTTATTTCCTGCCTCGCTGGAGAGAATTTGTCTGAGTAGCAAAAAAAATTCTAAAGTGTCAATCAGCAAAGAGAAATAGAGACACACTGTGCTGACTCCATCGCTGTCACCTTGGGTTATCGTGCAATGTGAAACCATGACCCCTTAATGCAGTGTGGTCTTGACTTCAGTCTTAACTTTTTGCCATTCTCAGTTTGCATATTTAGTTTTGTTTCATTTTTGGTAAAGTAGATGAACTATTTGTGTGAGATTGACTAAACCACCACTAAATCTGCTACACCCTCTTACAAAACCCCTGGCTCACTCTGGTGTCCAGGTTCATCCTGATTTCTCTTTCCTGTCTCCGTTGTACACTGTTGTGACATGTAGGATATAAGACTCGAGAGGTCGCCCCTAGCAGCACCTGCTGTCCTATCCAAACTCTCCAAGACTTTTAATTGATAAAGGAGAAAAGCATTGGACAGCCTTGCCCATCTGTTACTCAAACTGTGACCTGCGGTTGGTGCTGAGTCCTATCTGAGTGGGCGGTGGGAGGTGACAGGGCCATCCGTCACATGCTTACCTTGAGCTGAAGTGACTGGCGGCACTGTCAAACAAATGCTCTTCCAGATCAGACAGACAGAAGACCCTGATGGGTAACAGCAGCCAGATTGCCCCGACACCCACAGGGAACACACCTTGCACACGTGTGAGCTGACTGGGAACCAGTTACTGGATCGGTTTGGAACCATGGCCTTGCCTGCCACTCCACACCACCAGAGAAAGGATTTTTTCACTGAGCCAAGGGGAGTAGTCACACTCTTATTGCTTCTCCAGGGGTGACAGACACAAAACAGCGACACTCTAAACAACTACATTGGGAAACACAGTTGGCCACATATTTGGTGAAGTATCTTTAAAAAAGAAAAAAAATGAGCACTCATGCCCTGTGGATGGAGGGACTGCAATCATGGAAGAGACTACTCCCATCAGGATAGAAATGCTTCACCATAGGATGAAGGTGATCACTCAGAATGGCTTTGTATTTATTGCTGTTTACCATGCCCTCTGAGTGGACCTAAGCATGCCAGGAAAATGCACCCCACACCATAATAGAGCTGCCAGGACCCTTCATTTACTCAATTGTTTAATTTTGGCAGTTACCTGTACATTACTATTTTGACAATGTGAAATTTGAACAATTGTTAAACTGAACAACAGTTATCGGCTGAATCTTGGATGCCAAGTAAAAAAGGGGGGAGGAGATATTTGGTTACATTTTTACTACCTATTTAGCACAACAGACAAAACTATTGTTCTTAGTTTTTCTTCTGAATAGTTATCTTAAAATATATATTTTTTTATATTCAACAGTCTATATTCTAATGAACTGAAAGGAAAACCTGCACACTTCAGTCTCATTTTAATCTATCCTTTAGTCATCCTCAATAGTCTGAAGGAATATATGCACATATATTAGAATAGAATATGATACCAGACGCTTCAAATATAACATAATATACATCATATATGAGAGTCTACTTCATGGGAAATCTATAACTTGGGAGAAAATGATCAAATTAATCTTTAATTAATTAATTAATACAGCAAGGTACAGTATCTTACAAAAGTAAGGTATGATACAGTACATAGAGTAAGAAGTAAATAATTGCAAATGAAAGCAGGCCATGTACAACACAATAGATTGAAAATAAAGAAATAAATTAATTTTGGAGGGTATCCTGCTCAAATCTATCCTGCAATTCTGAATGTGGATCATAACCTGTGGAGCCATGGAATTTTTATTTGCATATTTATAAATAAAGGTAAAATTGCAAATGTATTTTGATGCGCACCCACACACACACACACACACACACGCACACACACACACGTGCACATGCACACACACACACACACGTGCACACACATTGTTCATTCTATTTTATTTAAAAACAAATTTTAATAGAACCCTCAGTTGATTAAAAAGAAGCCTGGGAGGGCTGCTTATTTTCTCATCTCCTGTATAAATAGAATATGAAATCAAATATATATTATATATATATATGCTCCTTCCTGTTTTTATCAATTTTCTGAGAGCATGCCCCCATCTTCAAAATAGTTTTTCATTTACACAGATGCACACACATTTTCATTAGCACACCTTGCTACAGGGTACAACAAAAGCACTCCACAGGGGAACTAGCACATAGCTACTTAACCACTACACTGCAATGACAAAACATCTTTGTATTTTTTAAAGCTAATCGAATGTTATGTGATTCCCTCTGTATATCTGTCTGTCTTTCTATAAACAGGATAGCTCCAAAAAAAAGTAGGACAGATTTGAAGGAAACTTTATGAAAAAATGTATTTGGAACAAGGAAGAAATGATTACATTCTGGTTCAGTTTGATGGCTGAATCGACAGCTGTCATGTGCCACTCTTATTGTTTTGCAAATGATAAGAAACATTCATGAATTGGCACCCAAGGACTATGGATGGCATAATAATTATTTTATATATCTACTTGATTGTAATCCAAGTTTAATTAAAAAAGATATGCTTATCGATGACATATACTTTATTAAAATGTGAAACATTGATGGTGCAAGCTTCCATTCATGTATCAAACTCAAAAATGGCCAAAATGGATATACTACCATTTTTTAATGATGCTGACAATAAGCAAGTTTATACAGTATATACAATATGTATAGTGGTATTAGTATAGTAGTAGCAGGTTGTTTATAGTAGCAACTTCATACTATACTTATAAGTTTAAAAAAAAACCTGAAGCGTAGTCTTTAGTATTCTGACATCTTTAGTATTCTGGAAGTGTTCAGGCAACAGCACTTTTCCAACCATTTACACTGTCTTTAAATGAGCCGTGCTGCTTCCCAACAATGAACGGGATGTTCTGTGTTTAATTAGCATTATTTTCTATCGCTCCTGTTTAGCGCATCCTGGCGCAGAGGGAATGAAAGCTTCAGCTATCCTGAATTTCAATGCTCAGCAGATTAAGGGGTTCCGTTTGATCTATGTGCTCTCCAAACGGGGTTAGTTTAGGGAAAATAACTAAGATATGTTACCTCTTTTTAAAGAAACCAGTTTAACCCAGCAAAACACAGCCACTCGTTGCAGGAGTTTATTTGTTTAAAAAACCCTGCCTTATAGCCTCCATGCTGTTAAGGAAGCACTGAGCATCTTGTTCTTACTCACAAATTGAAAAAAAACCCATTATGTTATAGACATAATGAATACAAACTATTATAAGTACGGTGTAATTGTATTATATCTCAGGTGACAGAAAAGGTTTGTGAACTGTTTTAAACAAGCATATGCACCCCCCAAAAAAAAAAAAGAACATGCACAACACAGTTGCACCCTTCCATTCCGGAGTGGTAGGCCCGTGCTCCACCAGCTATAAGAAAAAAGTGGAGGCTTAAGAAATTGAATCATTTAATATATTGCGTTACATAATCCCTCCAAAACACAGGTCAGACTTAACCTCTGCAGGGTAGTATTTTATTGGCTATGTTATTATTTTAACATTATTATTTAAATATAGACTGGGTTCACCTGGGATATGCACTTAATTCCACAAATAAGTAGGAAGTAAAAAAGCTCCCACTTGATGGTCATGATGGTAATGAATATATTGTACAGAACAAAAGTACCAAACACTCGTGTTGCTTGGCAATGCTGCTTACTGCATATCCTTCCTTACAAATGTAGCTCTTGTCATGGGGAGGGGGATATTCTATGTCAACAATTCCTAAATAATATCTTGTGATAATCATTTTTAACAATTACAAACAAAGTTGTTGTTTCCCCCTCTATATCCTTAAAACGTTGGGAAGAATGTTTATAATCATGGTCCATGTGCTTCATCACTTTTAATTTAATATATAATTTTTCCCTTTTGATTCTGGAAGTTAAATTGGTAATAAGACACTAAGGTCCACTGTGGCCCAACAGTATTGCCCCTGTTCAAATCATTCTGGTAATAACATACAGGTTGGAATATTGTTACAGTGCAGAAAGCAGAATATCACAGACTTAAAGTGATATAAGGTAATTTTTCACAGGTGAAGAACATACATATAGTGAATTATTGGAACATGACTGAAGCTATCCGATGAAAGATTTAGATTCTCCTGACATATATATTTTTTACCCAATCCCGATACACAAAAATAAGTTGTACAGGCTAAAGGCATTCTCTGAGATTGATACCCATTTTTTACAATATAATTCTCTGAGACTTTGTATATTGACTTAAATATTGCCCATATGATACAATATCCACAATACGGCGAGGACAAATGTTTGTTGCAAAATATTTGGAATATAACCTGCAAATGTTTAAGTAGATACATGGCTAGAAGAAGGACAAGCAATTGAAATATCCACTTGGGAAATGTGGTTCATACCCAGCTACAACATTGTGTTACATGTTATTAGTTGCTTCACTGCTTTAACCTGTAACATTTTTAATTCAATAATGCTACTGGATACACTCTAGCCTGCAGGCAAAAGCCCTTTACTCTGAATGACACACAATGATTATATATAAGGGGTGTACCGGTACACGTTTGTATCAAACCGTTCGGTACAGTTTCTTTTGGTTTGGTATGTGCTGTGAACTGAACAAATACAATCTTACTTTAACCACTAACGCACATGTGGAACTTTTTTTGTGTGCGGTTGCAGCAGTATTGACGGACATTTTACATCAACTTACTTTGATCAGTCAATTATGGCCAATTAGCCACTATTTACAAAGTTCATATAAAATAAAAAGCAATTTTATGTTTTGCATTTATTTTTTTCCCCGCTGTACCGAAAATTTACCAAACCGTGATTTTTGTGTACCGTTACCCCCTTGTGTGAGCCGGCCTCTTAAACAATCTTTCCTGTCACATCAATGTCCAAACGGAACACAGTTAGCTGAGGAGGTTGGGGGCAGGAAGAGCACAAAAAGTTGCCTTATTTGACCTTTTATAAACATTAACAAGATTATAATGTGACATGATACTATTTATTACTGGCAATTATACACACATTTACAAAGCCCTTCTCATATAAATAGGTGTGCTGTTGTGGTTTGTAAGAAGTTTACAAAATATAGGTCAACTGAATTTAAAGGCAGGAATAGAAGCACCTCAGCAATTCAATTCAATTAAATATTGACGCCACATCGTGACCTATGGATGTGCATCTCTTTTTTGCAAAATCATCCCTTTGCCCTCTACAAACCATATGTGAGATTTCAACAGAACATATAGGTTTTATAGCCATTCTGTAAAATGCTGGCATAATCAATACAGCCTCACATCTATGACGCATGGGCCCCAAGTAATACAAAAATCTGTATAATAACTGTAAAATGTCAGAACATTCAGTGCTTGACCCCTTTATAAAAATAATGTTTCATTTTTCAATCATTTTACAATACAGTACAAAGCTTTGTTGTTATATTATAAAATATACTACCTTTTAATTTAAGTTACAGCATTACAAGACACAACACTGCACTGTCATAGGATGCCACCTTTCACCTTTGCCACAAGTCAGTTCAAGACATTTCTGCCCTACTAGATGTGCCCCGGTCAACTGTAAGTGCTCTTATTGTGAAGTGGAAGTGCCGAGGAGCAACAACAGCTCGGCCATGAAGTGGTAGACCACGCAAACTCACAGAGCGGGGCCAACGAGTGCTGAAGTGCATAGCGCGTAAAAATCGCCTATCATCTGCTGCATCACTCACTACAGAGTACCAAACCGCCTCTGGAAGCACCATCAGCACAAGAACTGTGCGTTGGGAGCTTCATGGAATGGGTTTCCATGGCCGAGCAGCTGCACACAAGCTTCACATCACCATGCGCAATGCCAAGTGTCGGCTGGAGTGGTGTAAAGCACGCCGCAACTGGACTCTAGAGCAGTGGAAACATGTTCTTTGGAGTGATGAATCACGCTTCACTATCTGGCAGTCTGATGGACGAATCTGGGTTTGGCGGATGCCAGGAGAACGCTACCTTCCAGAATGCATAGTGCCTACTGTAATGTTTGGTGGAGGAGGGATAATGGTCTGGGGCTGTTTCTCAGGGTTTGGGATAGGCCCCTTAGTTCCAGTGAAGGGTATTCTTAATGCTACAGGACACGAAGACATCTTAGCCAATTGGGCGCTTCCAACTTTGTGGCAACAGTTTGCTGTTCCAGCATTACTGTGCCCCTGTGCACAAGGCGAGGTCCATAAAGACAAGTTTGGTGTGGAGGAACTCGATTCACCTGCACAGAGCCCTGACCTCAACCCCATTGAACACCTTTGGGAGGAATTAGAACGCAGATTGCGAGCCAGGCCTCCTCGTCCAACATCAGTGCCTGACCTCACAGATGCTATTTTGGCTGAATGGGCACAAATTCCCACAGACACACTCCAAAATCTTGTGGAAAGCCTTCCCAGAAGAGTGGCAGCTGTCATAGCCGCAAAGGGGGGTCCAACTCCGTATTAATGCCCATGGTTTTAGAATGGGATGTCCAACAAGCTCATATAGGTGTGATGGTCAGGTGTCCACTGACTTTTGGCCATAATGTATCTCCCAGAAACTCCCAGAAGCTCCCTGGACACCCACTAGCCCCCTCGGCCTTTGAGCTAACCCCCACACATATCCTGCCTGGAGGAACCACATACTCCATTTCTGTACTGCACCCGGACTCCTATCCTCTGTTCTGGGTAAATTGGATTTTGATTGCTTTTTCAGAAGATTTTTCAATTAAAAGGAAACGCAAGTCGCACGCAAGATGAAGCAATATTTATTGCTTTATTGTACAAAGTGAGTTATCGGTTGTTATATAAAAAGTCTTTAATTACTTCTTTACATATGTTAATTTTGGAAATGGGAACATTTTCAGTCTATCAGAATAGAAAAGTGACCTCAAAAGAAAATAATTGTGCTGCAGTCTGCTGATATCTCTGAGCGCGAAAGAGGGGAAATCCTTCTGTCCTTCTAATCTGAGCAGATTTCACAAGCCATTGCAAATGTTTGCATCACATGATCTAATGTATTGCAGCCTTGCATTTGTAAATGTATATATAAACAGTTGCTACATTATCACATTAATGAGCATTAGCTCCAGCTGGGCAGCATGCAGATTAGTGGCTCTGTGTGATACGGAACAAGACAGACTCGGTGCATGGTTGGTGAGATGTACTGTATATACAACATATTGTGCACTGACTCCAGATCAGTTTCCACATTTTATCACATAAAGGTCATGGTAAGGACAGGGGCTAGGAAAGCTGATCCTGGATCAACCGTGAGAGCTGAATTTGGTTGAAGAGGAGGCTAGTGAGAGGGTCTGACTGTGGATTTACACCAAAAGCGGCATTCCTGCTGTGCTATAGCTGGAGGGCATTCAAATTTAATTTGGAGAGAGGGTGACAAGGTGTAATTCTGAAGATGTTGTGGGCCGCAGTGCAAACCTTGAGGATGTAATCATGTGTTCAAGTTGAATGTATTTTTCCTTCTGCACCAATCGCCCTGAGCGGCGAGTGCAACATCCAATCAAATCAAAGGAAGAGACACAATGTCATCCTGTTCAAGATGGAGGAAAATCTGTGAGAGTTTCCTTGTGCCTCATTTAGGAACAGTGCTTGCACAAATGATAAAATATGTAGCATCAGGATTACACATTTAAAAGTGAGAATGTTCTGCCTTCATGAACACTTCCACTTCATAGAAAATGTTCCTTGTGACTGAATAAGCGTACTGCAGGGATGAGGAACACCAGATAGATATTTTATTCTATGCTGCCAACAGCAAGCTGGGGGCAGCAGAGAGAGGGAAATCGCAGTTGGTGTAAATCCAGTGAGGGCCAGGTGCAGCTATTACATAAGAATGAGAATAAGACATAAGAATACATAATGACGAGAACAGGCTATTCAGCCTGTCTAGGCTCGTCATTTACGTACAGTCTAAAGCAGAGGTGTCAAACTCCTGGAGAGCTGCACTGTCTGCAGGTTTTTGTGGTCTCATTTCAACAACAGGCATTTCAGGCCTTGGAAACAATACACGTGGACTGTATGACTTAAATTAAACACTTAAGTGCGGCAACACACAGAAAACCAGCAGACATTATGGCCCTCCAGGACTGCAGTCTGACACCACTGTTACCACTACATAGCGTGCAGCTCGGTGGGGGCTGTGTCTGTGTGTGAGCTGCGGCGTGCGGTAGCGTACCTCGGTTATGAAAGCTTTAGCGGTGGCGGGGCTCATGAACAGGACAGCCCGGCGCAGCGTGTCCCTGTAGCGGTGCAGCTCCTCCACGCGCATGGTGCGGAACATGCTGGTGATCATCATGTTGATGTTGGACTCTACCTTCTGCAGGGACACGTCCATGCCCTGCTGGGACGTCTTGTCCAGGAAGTCCTGGATCCCCCGGATGTCTGGGCAGATAAGAGTTACATGTTATGCATTCATTGTGGCAAACGCGGGTCGTTGTTGAGGCAGGAAGAGGGAATTAATTCCAATTAGCATACATTAAGGATTAGTACAATTTTGTTGATTACGAATTTTGTTCTAGCTATCTAATAGAAGCGGGCATTGTGAACATAAAAATTGAAGTTAGTCGATGTAATAAAACACATTATAAAATGCATTATAAAATACCTTGTGTTTTTTAATAAGTATAACATTGTGAAAAATGCCAAATACCTGGTCTAAATGCACATTAAGGCAAATGGAAATCTTGGAAGGTAAATTTGCACAAACGTTTCCCAATGCCCTAACTGCATTAAAAAATCAATAATCCTCATGTGTGAATGATTAATTAAGTCATCTGGGGGGCTTGCTCAAATCACATGAAACAATTTTTGCTGACAAACAGCAATTTGGAAATAATTGTCTTGGTGGGTGTTTTGTGTAAATGTGTTTTATTTTTTGTTGTTAATAAAAGCAATTGTCTTTAGCGCCCCAAGGTAAATTCACTGCGTCATTCTAATGGAAATGTGACATATTTCACTTTTCAATGGCATTCATTATTTTAAGAAATCAATCGTTTTACACATCACTCTGTAAAACAGAAATGCTTGACACTATGCTATATTATTGCGATGTTGCAAAGGTAAATGTTTATGCTGTACACTAAAGGATTACCCTTAATCTGAATGATTTGCTTGAACACTAAAATAACGAAATCATCATGATTAAATCATCATGGTGATGATGATGATAGATACTTTATTGATCCCCAGGGGGAAATTTGGTTGCCTTACAACAACATAAAAACAATACACATCACACAAAGATAAATAAATAAATAAATAAATACACCAGACCAGCACAACACCTCATTAAAACAATCAGTCAATCAATCGATCAACAAGATCAATCGGTAAGCTTTGCCCTTGTGTTATTCAAAGTGTGAATTTCAGCAGGTAAGAAAGAGCGCCTAAACCGCTCAGTGGAGCACTTGGGAGCAGTGAGACGACCACTAAAAGAGGACATGTGGCTCATCAGGACAGGGTGGAGAGGGTGCAGACTATTCTGCATGATGGCCCTGGTCTTTTTTCTCCACCCTGCTCTGAACCACAACATCAAGGGGCACCAGAGCCATTCCTATGGTGGAGCTAGCCTTTCTGATGATCTTATCCAGCTTCTTAAGGTCACCCTTCTGTACATTGCCCCCCCAGCAGACAGAAGCATAAAACACAACACTGGCAACAACACTGTGATAAAACATAAATAGCATCTTGCTGCAAACGTTAAAAGCTCAGTTTTCTTTAAAAGAAAAGCCTGGACTGGCCTTTTCCAGAGATGGCATCAGTGTTCTTTCTGCAGTCCAAATGTACCCCAAGGTATTTAAATGAATCCACAATCTCCACATCAGTTCCATTAATACTGATAGGGACAACAGGTTCCCTCGTCTTATGAAAATGTACCACAAGTTATTTTCTTTTGCTAACACTTAAAATCAAGGAATTTCTCTCACTCCATGACACAAATCAGTGATCAATCTCCTGTATTCCTGGTCAGCTCCTGCTGTGATGCATCCAACCATGGAAGTGTCATCAGAAAATTTCTGTAGATGGCAAGTGGGATGGTTGTATTGAAAGTCAGTGGTGTACAGAGTGAAGAGAAATGGGGAGAGTGCAGTTCCTTGAGGGGCACCGGTGTTGCACACAGTCCAGGTGTTGGACCAGGTGTTGTTCAGCCTGACATGCTGTGGTCTGGCTGATAAATAGTCCTGTATCCAGTTTATTGTGGGGGGTGGAAACGGTATGTCTCTGAGCTTGGAACTGAGGAGCTGGGGCTGGATAGTATTAAAAGCACTAGAAAAATCGAAAAACATCACCCTGACTGCGCTATCACAGTGAGCATACACTCTGTGCAACATAAAATGAATGGCAGCCTCTACACCAACTTTGGCCTGGTATGCAAATTGCAGTGGGTCCAGATATTGGCCTGTCTGTGCTCTAAAATGCTCTGAAACAGTCCTCTCAAAAGTTTTCATTTTGTGTGAAGTGAGGGCCACAGGTGAGGGCAATCATGATTAATTCCCACCAATGGATATATCACTCGCTCAGATTTTCAGTACTGTAGAAATGTACTTTCGCAGGTCTTACTTATAGTGTTAAAAATACATACAATTACCATAACCCATACAATTTCATGAATACAATATAGTAAGATTAATTTATTATCTATTTTGCAACCAGGAACAATGTCAGCATTTCAAATTACGTTAAGTGTTTCTTTACACATAACCACAGAGTACAATTTGCACAGTAGTCCTGTCTTACAATGAAGGTAAATAAAGCATGAATCACTGACTGAGAAATGGATGTGAACTCATATATCTATCCTGCATCATACTGGCCCTGCTTCTGAGCCAGTTGCTAAGCGTTGGCTTGCACCATTTTAAGACTGGGCTGGGAAGGGATCGTGGATGACAGGTCTATGTCGGGGTTATAGTAGTGATGGGAGAATGAGGCTTCATGAAACCTCATGTAGAGAGCAAAATGTTTTGATTGGTTCAAACAAGTCAATGACTAATACTTCATTGTAGCTTCACCTATTATCAGGTTAATGAAACCTCACTCTCCCATCATTGGATTACCAGGAAAATGCAGGGAAAACAGAGTAATGTGAATGGTGGGGGGTATGGTAGATGTTTTGAAGCTGAGTGACTTTCTGAAACAGGGCATTGGGAGGCAGCTGATTAATGTAGAGCAGGGGTCAGAAACAGGGAGCTAGGCATTGTGGGTAATGGCTTGAAAGGTATGGAATATGGTTCATAGGGTAGCGGTGTGAAATAGGGTACTGAGGAGTGGCTGTTTGGTACAGGACAATGGGCATAATAAGGGAGTGGGCTCAACTCCAGCGCCATATTTGCTGATCCTGATTGAAAGACGTCAGAGGCAGCAGCACTGAGGAGTTTCTACCTGTGCTCCCCTGATACCATAGAAGGCAGGCCTCCATATAGATACCAGCTTGCGTGTTTACTGTGGAACACATGGAGGAATACCCCCGTGGGTTTTATTTTTTTATTTGAATTTGGGTGGTAGTCAGGCAGCTGCTGTTAAAGGGAGGCCATAAAGGTACGTCATTGTATGAGGAAATCGAACTGCAAGTAAGTAAATGGTTTAGTAATGTGCGGTCTTCATTACTGAACGTTTACAGCTCTATAAAGCCGTGACATTAATGCCCTTGTCATCAGGGAGGCGGCGAGGCCGCACGCTGTTATCACAGCTCCCTCACATCAGGGCACAGTGAGGACATCACCTGGGGAAATCTATCAAACTGAGCTACGTGCTGATGTGCTTACCCACAAACAAAAAACGTAATCATTATGTCATTGTCTCTGGGCTCAAAGAACACAGTTTGAGCTGAGCTTCAGTAGTCTGAATTAGCTGCATAGTTTTTCAAAACCTGGGTTAAAACCCTGAAAGCTGATACCAGCTCTCAAATGTGGACCAAGATAGCTCCAACCACCTAGAAACTTCCCACCGCCCTGAGCTTGCAGAAGTTCCTCATCCTGAAAAGAACTGTTCAGCTGACAACACTTGGTCAGAGTCTTCATCAGGCACTCTTTCCAGGAAACAAGGCTAAAGCTTTTAGATTCAAACCTGTCTCACTCTCCTGCTCTCCCACACACTCCCCCGCAAACACGCCCACACCCATCCCCAATATGACTGGCACAAGTCTAATACAGTAGCTGCCACCTGTAATGACAGCTGCTATTTCAGTTCCCGAACACTCTGACACACCCCCTACCTGAGGTGGATTATACCCTGTGGTTCCATCGGTGGAATAATACTATGCATTTAATCATCAGAGAGGATTAATCTGATTCTACCAATCAAGCTTTGAGACATGCCAGGACATGAACGGCTCAGAAAGTTTATCCACAAGCCTTATTCTAGACCATTCATAAGGGGACCTCTATATGAATTGCATGGTGTGAAATTGAATTTGTAATAGGGGTACATTGGAGGGGGGGCATGCTGTAATTCCACCTATTTCTTAGTTTCCAAAAGCATTGACTGCAACCTGTCACCCTCATGTATTTGCACCTCTGCATAGCTTCACTCATTCTCCATCCTCTGCTAAAACTCTCACCTGATCCATGGGGTAACGTAATGGTACAAGTACTGTGTGCAAAGACACTGTATACCGCTGATTTCAGAAGGCACAGAACATTGTCTTACTGATTATACGGAGATGTGGTATTAGAGACAAAGTCACAAATCAAAACAAACATATCTAGAAAGTAATAGGTTATCAGCTTAGATGTGGAGTGCTACTAAGTCTTCCTAGCGGAGGAGGCATCCAGCACCATCCCTGTGCCCGACAGAGTCCTTCATCACCATTCAAGCTAACAAGCTAATGACATGCCCAATAATTCCACAGCCATTGTACACTATACAGTGTCCATACACAAAGTACATCTATCATTACCCAACCTAGGGGTACATGCACATCTTTAAAATGTATTCCTGCAGAAATAAAACATAAAAAGTATGGGTATAAAAAGTATTCACCCCCTTGGGCATTTTTCACATTTTATTTTCTAACTTCATGGAATCAAAATGGATTTAAATGGGATTCCTTGCCACTAATCAACACAAAATACTTTATAATGCCAAATAATAAAGCTTTTTGTTAATTAATGACAAATAAAGAACAGACAATAATTGATTGGATAAGTATTCACCCCTTATTCTAAGACACACCTAAATAAATAAATTGTCTTCAAAGGTCACGTAATAATTGTATTGGAGGGAACCTGTGTACAATTAAGGTGTTTCAAATGATTTCAAATTAAATACACCTGCATTTCCATTTCATCATGAAGGCAAAAGAACATTCAAAGCAAATCCGAGATAAGGTTTTTCAAATGCACCAATCAGGGGAAGGACATAAGAAGATTTAGAATATTTAAATATAGATTTAGATTTAAGAAATCCATTGTTAAAGAAAACTCACATGAAATCTCATCTAGAGTTTGCCGGAAGGCATGTGGGAGACTCTCAAACCAAGAAATTTTTGCATCGACGTAAGGTGCTATGTTTGGTGCAAGCTTAACACTGTGTATCATCCCAAGAACACTATCCCTACCGTGAAACATGGTGGCGGGAGCCTAATGCTATGGGGATGCTTCTCTGCTTCAGGGACTGGAGTCTGATGAGAAAACCTGACAAAATAGACGGTAAAATGGATGGAGCAAGACATAGATATGTAGATATGTCCTCAAGTAGCCCAGTTAAAGCCCAGACCTCAATCCCATTGAGAATTTGTGGAAAGATTTGAAAATGGCTGTTCACCACCGGGCCCCATCCAGCCTGATGGAGCAATTTTGTAAATAAGAATGGGCAAACATTGCAATGTCCAGACGTGGAAAACTGGTAGACACTTACTCAAATAGACTCACAGCTGTAATTGTATTAAGTATTGCATTGTAAAAGTATTAAGTCAATGTGGGTGAATAGGTATGAAATCAATTATTGTCTGTTTCTTATTTGTAATTAATTAAGAAAAAGCTTTAGAGTTGTTTTTATTATTTGACATTATAGCGCATTTTGTGCTGATCAGTGGCAAGAAATCCCAATCAAATCCATTTTAATTCCACAAAGTAAGAAAATAAAATGTGAAAAATGCCAAAGGGGGAATACTTTTTATACCCACTGTATACAAGTGTGAGCTGGACCTTTTTACAATATAGCTGGAAAGTTGTAGTTTGGGGGAGGGGGGCAAAGAACCATTTTCATCACATTACACAACCTTGATGCAACCTTGTTAAAAAGTTGCAATACGGTTTTGTGCCTTTGTCTGATGGCAGCGCATGCTAACTGTCTAGCTGTGCCAGTTCAGTAAGATATCAGAGCGTCTCAGTGTTGTGCATACTGATTTAGTAAGATGGATCCTCATCTGCCTCCGTGATGTGTATAGTTATCTCAGGCCTGTGTATTGACTTAGTATGGTGTGCCTCTGTGCTATGTACTGACTCAATAAGGTGTGATTCAGGGCTTAGTAAGGTACAAGAAACACTAACATATAGTCTCTTAATAGGGCGTTGGGCTACTACGAGCCGCCAGAACAGATTCAATGTGCCTTGGCATAGATTGCACAAGTGTCTGGAACTCTATTGGATGCAGCACCATTCTTCCACAAGAAATTCCATCATTTAGTATGTTTTTGATGGTAGGCAGGTCAATCGGATTTAAAAATATTAACTTGAAATAGCAAATGAAATATCGGTTTTGTCCCAAATAATTGTTTTCTATAAATAAATGCACACTACCGTTCAAAAGTTTGGGGTCACCTTCCATCTGGACTATGAACTCCTTCATTCTTCAGCAAGATAACGAGAAACACACCTTGAAGTTGTGCAAGAACTATCTGAACAACAACTCAAACTAAAGACCTGGCCTGCCCAGTGTCCAGACCTCAATTTATGGGACAAACTGGAAAGGAAGAGTCAAAGCAAAGCAACCCACAAGTTTCTTGGGAATTGCTGCAGGGCTGGGAAAACAGGCAGTGATTTCCTGCTAAAACTTATTAACCGAATGGCCACTAAAAATATTTAGGGTGACTATTTTGAAATAGATTCAATTTTCAATATAATTTTCTTGAACATTTCTTTGATGTTCATTTTGTTCATTGTTACATGTGTTTTTTGTCATTTATAAATTTAAATAAAAATCAATTATGAGATAAAAATAGTTTCCAAGGTGACCCCAAACTTTTGAACGGTAGTGTTTTAATACTCTAAATAGTGTCGTCTCGCACACAAAACTGTTCAATTGACAAGCGCTGTAAACAAAAATGGGGGACGGCACCATTTGACACAGTACGTGGTGGGAGCATATGAACGTTTGAATACTATAAATGTAACTAGCATGCCTATGGGGGGTGGGCGGTAGTCACTGTAAATCCCACCTCATAGCAAAAAAGACCCAAGTGATTGGTTTACATTTTATTTCATCTTGATTTCTCTAGCCAACCAATATAGGCATTGGCGTGTTACTGATTAGATTAGGCTTTGAATTTGTGCCCCAAAGTATTCATTCACAATTTACATTCAATTTTAAGTAAAAGATCCACCAGCTTCACTCGACTTGATGTACGCACACGTCTTGTAGTTCAGAAAAACATTAATTCATACCATAAAATTGAAAACCCACTGGGGCAAATTAAGTTCAAAATAGGTAGTACCGACGTTTTTCGGTGCCGTGGCAGTTGAATGAAATTCTAAGAGAGGGAGTAGAATTTGCTGAGTGAAATATTGCACACCACTTTGACCTGCCTATTGATGTTGGTGGAAAATGCTGCCTCAGGCCCCGCTACAGAATCTCCCATAAATGTTAAATTGGGTTGACATCTGATAACTGAGATGGGCATAGCAAATGGTTTACATTGTATTGATACTCATCAAACATTCAGTGACCACTAGTGCCCTATGGATGGGAGTACTGTCATCCTGGAAGAGACTACTCCCATTAGGATAAAAATGCTTCACCATAGGATGAAGGTGATCACTAAGAATGGCTTCGTATTTATTGGCATTTACCCTGCCCTCTAAGGGGTTGAGTGGACCTAAACCATGCCATGAAAATGCACCCCACATCATAACAGAGTCACCAGAACCCTTCATTTACTCAAGCATTTCCTTTGTTTTGGCAGTTACCTGTATATCTCTATATTGTGTATTGGCTTAGTAAGGTGTGTCTGTTCTTGGTAAAGACTCAACAAGTTTTCATTGTTTGAAGGCTGTGTATGAAGGCTGCTGTAAAACCAGTAAGGTTTGGTTTAGGGTTGAGTACTAACTCAGTCAGGTGTGTTATGGGGCTGAGTACTGACTTGATTCAAGGCTGTGTAATGACTCAGTAAGGTGTGTTAGAGGGCTAAATACTGACTCAAGGCGTGTTTCAAGGCTGTGTAATGACTAAGTAAGGTGTGTTCCAAGGCTGCGCATTGACTGGGCAAGGTGTATCACTCCCTGCGAGCCTCTTCCATCACTCTCAGCATAGCTGCGGTACCTCGCCTGTGTCTAATGCGTTTCCTATGCTTCACGACACCTCTTCACAACACTCTCTCCAAAGAGGAGGGGGGAGAAAAACAGCCCTATGCAATAAATCCTGGAGAAGGACCTCCTGAGAGATGTGCTTGCAGTAAACATAAGAGCGGTACTGCAGGAGAGGTTGTCGAGGCTGAGATTTCGAGCAGTATTAAGAGAGGAGATGTTCACATACACAGCTAATCAAACCTTAGCTCCTTTCCTCTTTCACAGAAGGACCCACATGTGGTGTGACAAGATTCAAACCTTACATTTGTCATGGTTGTCCACAACGGTTAGTCTTACATATCCACTGAATCACAGTGGGCAGGGATTATGGGCAACAGTGCGATGCTGGGGTTAGAGGAGGTTGAGAGGAAAATATACTCATGGGAGGAAAATTTTCCAATTTGATCTGACTGTAATGTAACCTGCTAACATCCCACATTGCAATTAGCACAGACAGAACAGGATAATTAACTGTCTCTGGATATATAGGTACATTATGCTGTTTAGTACATTGGCATGCCAACATCTGTGGTACACTCTCCATCTACCGTCATGCCAGAATAGATTGAACCGTGACTTGTCGGCTAACAAAATGCGGTGCTAATTTGCATTTGAACAGTTTGTGTTGGAATGCCTATTTCCCCAGGTGCAACATGTTGCGCTGTGCAGTTGACCTATGGTGATGAGTTCAGAGAGGTGAAAATAGCCATGATCACATTTGCATTGCCCCATCTGCAAACCATTAAGCTATATATGACCGTATATGATGAGATACATATACTGTATGTAAGTGACCTAGAGGAGTTGTTTACAAAGTTGTCTTTATTCATCACACAATGGAATTGTTTCAAGGGGTTATGAGGTGCCCTGATATATCAAATTGTTTCTTGTTTTGATCTAATGGTGGAGGGGATGACAAAGTTGAGAAAAATCTTCTTAAAGAAGAAGGAAAAAGTATAAATAAATAATTGAATAATAATGATTAATAGCGAAAATGAAGTTTTCCCCTGTAGGTGTTATTATCACAGTTGGCGATGTGATAATATCTATCGTATAATAAGAGTGTTTTTCTTATTATAAGATACATACTGGAACACATGTCAGTTTAACAGTTATATTTTTGTGTACTGCAGGGCAGTATAATTTCCAAGCACACAGAATTATGTGACTCTGTTAAGCCATGTAGACACACTGAAATACAGTAATAGATGTAACAAACATTCTGCTTGGTTTTTCTATGGCAGCCTCCTTTTTCAGAGAAAAAACTATTTTAAAAATTGAAGGAGCATCAAATAAATGAAAGAAGGTATACAAAACAGTGTATAGTTGAGAAACCTGCTTATTTGGCTTAAAAGCCACATGAGTGACAACATTTAGTTAGAATGGAAAAACCAAGACCCTTAAAGAAAACAAATTTGACAGTCTCTCACATGAATGAGGTGACAGACAAACTCTGGTTTTGCCTGAACTATTGACAAACCAACCCACTCTATTTCCTGACCAACACTACACACGTCTCACATGCAAATGCAGGTTAACACTCCCCAAATACTGGACATTGGAACCCTTTGGCCCTGGCCCTGGCTGCCCTGGCCACCCTGTGATCCTCAATCCATTGTTTCTCATTGGCTGAGTTCAACATTGAACCCTCACTGACCCCCCACATCATTGCCTCATAGGTTCAGTTTGGCCCTGGATGCTGAATGATCCATAACATTGCCTCTTATTGGCTGACTCACTGATCCCCACACCATTTCTTCTCATAGGCTCAGCTGTGGTGCAAATTCTCATTCTGAATGGGAATCTGATTTGTATTCACAGCTTATGTGAACTCATACATAGTCTAAATTCACCACAAACACAAAATATGTGTATAAACATGCATATAAATTGTATGTTTATACACAAAACATGTGTATAAACATAATATGCACATAAACAGAAAATATGTGTTGCTATATTGCCATCTTCCCACTGAAAAAAGGCGTATTAGCCTCATAGTACAGTATGCAATAAAAGTAAACCACCGGGAAATATGCCTAATCCAACCAGAATTGCTCCCAAAGCATAATTATCTGGAATCCTGATAAATGTCCCTTCTCAGATTCATCAGAAACAAAACTACAGGGCTGAGAAACCCTGCTCTTCCAGTGCAGAACAGAGAAACCGAACAGCACAGCAAGAGAAATCTTTAAAATGTTTCTGTGAGCATCACTAAACCTGAAAATAGGGGAACAGGGAAGAAACAGAAAATCAAATGAAAAACCCTTGTCCGAGAAGGCATTTTGAAAAATTGGCTTTTTGGCAAAGATTTTGGGAGCTTAAAGGAAGAGTTGGTCATTTCCCAGAGATATTTGAGAGCTCTGAGGCTGGTACCGGAAATACAGAGGTTATCTGTCTTCTGAACGAGCGGTCCAGATGACACCAGGCTTGGGGGGTGTAGGCAGGGCTTGTGCCCCAGGGCGTAATTTCAGCGCTGCACCATGCCATGTCAATCCAGGCCGAGTTGGACTGTGATACATTCCCCTGCTGGGACAGACCCTTATTTAACCAGATCTCTGGCAGTTAAGCCAGTGCAGTGGACTGTGGGCTCTCTGCTAGTACAGAGGGAATGAAGCTGTAAACTCAGATAAACACTTGGCTCCAAGCACGCACACCACCCCTGCTCACCGTATTCTGTGTCATAAAAGATGATGAACTTCTGCCAGGTGTACTCCGCGACCACATGGAGGATGACATCGTTGAGATAGACGGGCGGGCGCACAAAGAGTGTGTAGTCCTCGGCGTGGGAGCGGCTGATGTCATGGCAGCTGGAGCGGGGTGTCCCGTTGGGAGCTCGCTGGATGAAGAGGTGGGGGATGTGCATGGCATCCGCCAGGGACTGCAGGGAGGTGGCCGACATGCAGCCGATAGAGCTGACCAGAGCCAGGATCCCCCTGTTCATCAGCTCACAAGCTGCGGAGAGAGAGAGAGAAAGAGAGAGAGAGAGAGTGAGTGAGAGGGTGAGACAGAGATAGAGAGAAAGGTGAAAACACTGAATTAAGATTAAGGAAAGAGTGTGAGAGGGCCTGAGAGCACTGGATAGAGAGAAAGGGTGAAAATACTGAATAAATAGAGAGATAGTGAGAGGGTGAGAAAACTGAACAAAACCTGAGAGAAAGAGCGACAGGAAAGAGACACCCTGGAGAGAAATGCTATTGGTTACTCATTCTTATAATAAAAATGTTCAAAAGCACTTTTTCAGAAGAGATCAACAGTCTGAGAAGGCGACGTGATGCGAATTCCAGAGTGGAAAGTTGAGGAGAGATTTATTTTGTCATTTTTTTCAGAAATCCATATAATACTTTATTAAAGTCCTGGAGTGCAATCATGTCACTACGGTGAAAGCAGGCAGTGATAAATGTCTTCTTTCATCAGTTTAATTACAACAGTGGAACACAGTGCAAATAAGATTATTTCCACTCCATTTAGAGATTCCTCTTCAATCCGAATATTTTTAGTGGATACTCTCCAACGACTATTATTACCAGGGCCTCAAAGTGCACATATAGTGCCAGGGAAAAACTGCAGATACATATACAGTGCCGTCCGGAATTATTGGCACCCTTGGAGAAGATGAGCAAAAAAGGCTATGAAAAAATGTCTTTGTTGTTCATCAGCTTGATCTTACACTCAAAATATGAGAGAAATGTATCCTTTAATTGAAGTAAAAGTATTCAAATAAAAAATATATATTTATAATTTTTTTTTAAAAAAAAATTCTCATGTAAGATGTGTCACAATTATTGGCACCCCTGCATTTAGTACTTTGTGCACCCTCCCCATGCCAAGATAACAGCACTGAGTCTTCTCCTATAATAATACTTGATGAGGTGAGAGAACACATAGCAAGGGATCTGAGACCATTCCTCCCCACAGAATCTCTCCAGATCCTTTGTCCTCGCTTCAGCTCACCCCACAGGTTTTTAATGGAGTTTTGGTCAGGGGACTGGGATGGCCATTGCAAAAGCTTGATTCTGTGGTCAGTGAACCATTTTTGTGTGGATTTGGAGGTATGCTTTGGATCACTGTCCTACTGGAAGATCCAGCAACCAAGAACCAGTTTTAGCCTCCTGACAGAGGCAGTCAGATTTTGGTCTAAAATCTCCTTGTACTTGATGGAGTCCATGATGCCATGTATCCCACAACATCACAGATCCACCACCATACTTCACAGTGGGGATTAGGTTCTGTTCTGCATGATCACCCCTCTTTTTACGCCAAACCCACCTCTGGTGTCTGTTGCCAAAAAGCTCTATTTTTGTCCCGTCTGATCATAGAACCCAGTTCAACTGAAAATTCCAGTGATGTTTAGCAAACTCCAGGCACTTACATTTGTGGCAGCAGAGGCTTTCTTCTGGCAAGCCTTCCAAATAGCCTGTTAGCATGGAGGTGGTGTCTAATTGTAGTTTTGGAGACTTGGTGACCCCGAGATTCAACCAACTTCTGCAATTGTGATACTAAGATCCTTGGAGAAACATTTGCCCCTCGATCCATCCTCCATACTATACATGGGGGCAAAATACACTTGCGTCCTCTTCCAGGCAGGTTCATCACAGCTCCAGTTGTTTAAACTTCTTAATTATTGCCCTAATAGTGGAGATGGGTATTTTCAGGTATGTAGATATTTTTGTAATACTCATTGCCTGATTTATGAAGGTTAACAACCTTTTGTCTCATTTCATTTGTGCATTCTCTGATCTTCCCCATGTTAATGCATGATGACCATTTAAGAGTTCCTAAAGACTCAGGTGAACTTCTCATCTCATCTCATCTCATTGTCTAAGCCGCTTATTCCTGGTCAGGGTCGCGGGGGGGCTGAAGCCTATCCCAGCATGCATAGGGGCGAGAAGCAGGAATAAACCCTGGACAGGTCGCCAATCTATCGCAGGGCACACACACCATTCACTCACACACTCATACCTACGGGCAATTTTAGACTCTCCAATTAGGCTAACGTGCATGTCTTTGGACTGTGGGAGGAAACCGGAGTACCCGGAGGAAACCCACGCGGACACGGGGAGAACATGCAAACTCCACACAGAAAGGCCCCCGGCCTGGATTCAAACCCGAGACCTTCTTGCTGTGAGGCGACAGTGCTATCCACTGCACCACCGTGCCGCCTTTCAGGTGAACTTATATATATAAATTGGAATATACTTCATTTAGATTGTGTTCATAAGAATTTCTAAGGGTGCCAATAATTGTGACACACTAATTGTGAAAATCTAAAGGTTAGAATTCTCTCATATTCTGAGTGTAAGATCAAGCTGATGAACAGCAAAGACATATTTTCATAGCCTTTTTGTTCATCTCTACCAAGGGTGCCAATAATTCTGGAGGGAACTGTATCCACCTTTGCAGTAAAGCCCTCCAGGTCAACAGGGGAAATACTTTGGTAGGCTGACACTTTGCTATACAATGTTATTGTAAAGTATGCTGTTGGCAGTGTGCACACCCCCTCCCCCATCCCCCCACCATACCCGCTTATGCCTCAGGACCCAAGCTGACGCCAGACACAAACATTCATCTCACTTCTGCAGTTTTATGCCTTGTCACAAAGTTGGGAAGGTGAAACATGGAGTGGTGAGCCGAGCTGATGCAGAGTAATTTGCCAACTCCGGCAGAAAAATAGAAGTGTCAAGTAAGGGCAGCCTGGAGGAGGCTGGAGTGGCTCTGCTGAAGAGGCAAAACCAGCGCGGGAAAAGAGAACAGGAGACGCAAGTGGGGGCCCTGCCAAAACAAGCGGGGCGACGTGCCATGGGAGCTTGCTGGGCCCCCTCTCAAAGTCACCGCCCAAACTCCCCCCACCCCCCGCAAATGTATTCAGACACACCCCCATGCCTCACACTCCATTCTCTTCCAGGGAGCCAGCAGAGGGGCACCAAGAATCTGCCATGGTAGTCACTGCCAAACGCCATTGCCTTTTTTGCTCGAGGTTTCATATAAAAAAAGAAAGAAAGAAAAATTGTTCTTCGATGACCAGGCATTTGTCTGAATACGGTGGATAGTGTGCTAGACAGACAGACAGGCTAACAGACAGACAGCTGGGATATCTAAGGCTAATGAGGACTGGGGGCTATTTTACAAGGGTGGATTAAGGTGGGATTCTCCAGTTTCACCAAACAACAATAATGAGCAAGGACCATCACCATGGCAACCTATGCAGACCCGAACTTGCTGCACAACAGCTTAACTCCCTTGATCCTGGCTTTAACTTTAAAAAGATGGTGTGAAAGATATGAAGTATGGTTTACCTCATCTGGTATGCATGACATTTCTCCTGTATACTTCCACCCAATATGAAAAAATCTGGAGAAGCAGGACTCCCCCCAAGGGCAGGCGTTCACCACGAGAACAAGCTAGGCCCTATAGTCACAGGCTTGAGCCTCAGCTATATCATCAGACAACAATGCCAAGGAGCACAAAGTGGCAGGGCAGGCCCACCAGAGGTAAAGTAGGTTTCAGTCAGCCAGGGTTAATTGCGTTACCACTATATTAGTTCCTCCCAAGGATACGGCAGGCGCCCACGGGCTACCAGTTAGCCAGTGCTAGCTCTCTCCTGTGTATATATGTGAAGGAGGTATGCATTGAAGCAGTGCACATGCTTCATCTACATTCTTCCTGGTGAGGGTGGCATAGCAGTAACTTAAGAGAGACAAAAAATCATGAGAAGCAATGCCTTTCATTATAAAAATATATATTATTATGATCATGTTGGTATGATCAGTGTAGTGCGCAAAATTGTCAATTTAAAAGAGGAAGGCAATACAAGTAATTGAGTGCAAAAGAAAATGTTTCAAATGCATATTGCGGTATCTATGTTTTCAGCCAGCTAATAACTCAAATAGCTTCATACAGACTAAAAGTAATCAAACTGCCAAAAGGAATGAGAACAGTAAGAACTCAGAGTCTGAGGAACACACAGCTGTCTGAGGTTTTTCTTTTGCCAATGTAGAACAGACATCAATGCTTCTTTTCTGAAAACATTCTTTGTTATGAAACTGATGAAACCATCAATTGGCTTAGAGGGTGAAGAACATTAGCGAAGTGACCCTGAAGCCTGTGCTGTAAATTGGGGAGGTTGTGATGCATTTATGCTGAATAAGCCTGGCTTGAGTTAACAAGATCACATTAATCACAAAGTGCATTCGTGAAACTACATTAGCCCTCCACCATGGATTGTGCAAACTTAAATCGGATAACTTCAGCTAATCCTGGGTTTTTTAAGCCACTTCAATGAGGTCTGTCATATCGCTGAATGTGTCACTGGGTTCTCTGCACTCTCTTGTTATTTGTTTCAGTGACAATGGTAGCTAAGGTTACTTAGCATCACAGTGTTCATTTTCCCTGCAGATGCCTATAGCCATGCCTTTAACAATTGGAACAATTATAGTAAACTACTTCGCTGGAGGGTAAAACAGAAGCATCTTATCTGGCATTTGAACCACTGCTTCCTGAGTCCACTGAGTCCACTTCTTCAATATTTTACTGCTTTATCTTTTTTTGTTCTTCATTCAATAAAATATCATCTGACACATACACAATTCAACATACACTGAACCCAAGGCAAAAAAAAATACACTACCATTAAAAAGCATCTTATAGCATCTCGAAGTCTCTTTTCTATTTTTCTTATATACTGTTTTTAACTTTCTAGGTTCAGTTAATATTTATTCAGAGACAGTGTCCACTAGGATAAATAGCTAGTTTCACATCTTGTTTTCCACAGTTTTATTTGAACAAAAAAGATATAATTAACCATAACAACCCGCTCTTTTTTTAATACAGTTGTTCAACAAAAACTACATAAAATATAGCCACTGCATGACATGCAGTTCCTAAATGTTTTGACCTGAACACATTGGTACTTACGGAAGCAAATGAGGTAAAGCACCTAGCTTTATAGCACTGTCCCATTTATGATCACAGCCTGTGCGGCAGCCCACCTCTCTACACTGCCGCACACCTTCCGGAGGTAAGTGACACCAAATGACCATTTATTGGGTCTATTTCTCTCTCCGTCTCCACCAAAAACCTAATGCCCCAGTCACACCTGAGCAAGAGAGTAGAGGCGGTGGACTGTTCTACAGAAAGGCCCCATTTACTCCTGACAGGTGAACATGAGGGAACCCAATAACATGCTCGGCTGCGGACACAGCTCCTGTCCTCTCTCTTCGGGCGGCGATTCACAGATTCACGCGTTTATTTATTTATTTATTAATCAATTTGCATTTGCGGCCATTTCAAAACATACCTATTTATTTTTTAACAGTTTTTTTCCCCCGGTAATGTGACGGTGCTGGTTCGTAAGAGGGAAATAACACTTGATTAACGAGACAGAGAAACAATGCTCTGTGCTGGCTCTCAGCCTCCCCTCCCCGCCATCTCCCTCCCGATCGCAATAGCACTTAACACTCCCTCCCTATCCTGAAAGCTGCCCGCCATTGAGCACACAAGATAAATGTTTCCTTGGAGATTCCCAAGCTTTCCCCTTTATGGCGAAGGCTTTTTTTGCTGTCACTTTTATGAGCGAGATCCGCAACTCATTCTCCCCCTTTGCCTTCCTGTGGCCCTTGACTTGTGGTTGGGAAGTGACTCTCTCCACTACCTCCAGTACGACTTAAAGGTGGGAATGATGGCAGTGGCTCTGTTGCACAATTAATTATCTGCATTGAGGTTGTCACATTAAACCATTAGCCATTATTGAATAGCTTTTAATGTTTATGCTCTCCACATGACTGTAAAGCATGTAGTTAAAGGATGGTTTGGAAGAAGCTGACATTATGTGACCCTCTTTTTTGCAACACTCGGGCACTGCTGGTTATCGACAACAGCTGCCAGACCACACTCAAGTGCAGTTTCCTTTTCAATCAATAACGATAGCTTGCTGACTACCATTCCAATGTGCTGCAGTGTAGTATAATGAATATGAAGCTGGGTTTGTAAACTCAGAGGTTGCATGTTCAATTCCCAGGTGGGCCAGTGCCGTTGTTCCCTTGAGCAAGGTACTTAACCTGAATCGCTTCAGTAACTATCCAGCTCTATAAATGGTGTAAATAAATGTAAACTGTATAAGTTGCCCTGGATAGGAGCATCTGCTAAATGCCAAATGTGTAAAATGCAATGGAAGGCATTCGACTGTAAATCAGTGGCTGTCACCAGATGACCTTTCTGTTCAGAGACTAACTGACACTAAGCATACTTAAAGTTTATCACAATGAGCCACGGACATATTTCGTGTGATAGCTGGTGTCACAAGTTCTTTCATCATATTCTGAAAACCATGTCATAATAAACAACGGGGAAAATTCAGCCTTCGCCTAGTTGCTTTGCATGATCTGCTCACTTTGACACAGCTCATTAACACTGTCATCAAGTCTGCGGGGTATGATGAAGGGAATTGATAAAGAGACAAATGCAGATGCAGGTGAAACGAGAGGGAGAGAGATAGAGAGAGAGAGAAAGGAGGAGGAACAATAAATGCAATGCAAGCAGCCGCTGATGCACTAGTGGTCTGGAATCAAACACCACCATGCTTGACCAGCAGGTTGTCTCTGTCCTGTGAAGGAAATTATTCTGGGGGTTTTTCAGCAAAAATTAAGATAGATGGATGAGCATATTACAACAACAGATGTTCCAGCAAGAATGTGCTTTCTTACAGCGCAAAAGCTTTGTTGGCATGCGCTGTGCTGGCATTTGTGAGGTGGAAAGATACAATTTTGAGCTCCTGATTTAAGAAGGTAGAGCACAATGTTACATTTATGAGTTGGGAAGGTAGCTCGTGTTTTTGTGTTTGTGATTTGGGAATGAAGCACGTGATGACTGAGTGTGCTTTGCTCAAGAGGACACAGTCAACCAATTAGGTTTAAGAGTTGAGATGATTGATTGTTTTGTTGAGTTTATGAGTTGATAAGGAAGCATGTGATGTTACATTTAGTAGTTGGGAAGGTGTCTTATGTTTTTGTGCTTGTGAGTTTGGAAGGAAGCGCGTTATAAGTGTTCTTTGCTCAAGAGGACACAGTCAGCCTCCACTCGCATGATATAAAAGGAGGGAAAGAGCCCTCTCTCCATTTTTCACTCTCACTCTGTGTGTTTTCTTCATTCTGCAGTAAATCACCATGCAAAGTTTCCCATTTAATTGAAGCAGCTCAAATTGAGTCATTCATCACAGTGAATCTCCAGTGCTACGCGGGTGGAATGAAACTGCTATCCATTATAAAGAGAGGCTGTGAAGCATTCCTTATCCTTCTCTCCCTCCCTCCTCTGATCCACCCGTTCCTCTTCTCTATCTATCCGTCTCTTCCACCCTCCATCCACAATATACTCTCTCCCCCTCCTCATGAAAATAAGCTGTGCATTGTGGGTATTAATATAATGCATGGCTGTACTGAACTGCACACTACACCCACCAGAATCAGCACACTCGTGTGTGTGTATGTATGTGTGTGTGTGTGCGTGTGCAAGCTAGTGTTTCCTGTGCGGGACTGAAGTCTCATAAGAAGCACAAAAACCAGGACAACTCCCAGGATCCATCATGATGAGCAGCTGATGGTGACGCTGATGATTTGTTTTTGTAATTTTGCCTATCTTTGCGTGGTCTCATTTAAGAATTCAGACAGAAACCATTGAAAAACAAAATGGCAACAACCGCAAGAAAAAGGATGACTCTCTGGGCAAGATAGTACAACTTAAATACTGCAAGGTTATGAAAGCCCAACCTATTCAGAAAAAATAACAACAGAAGCTTTGAAGAGGTTTGGCTAAGGGGCTAAACCCTTTTTCTAAAAAACAAATCTCTTCAAACAGTGCAGCAGTTTCAAGGGACTTATTTGCACACTGATTTTGAGACACAACCTGAGCACAGTGGAGAAAATAGGGGACTTGTGTGGTAATTATTTATGGGCAGCAGTCCCTCTAGTTGTCGGGCAGAGAGCCAGCGAGGCAACTTGCCTGATTTCTTTAAAACACTCTCCAACGTCAATCTCATCATCCGCAAAGAATGCTGACTGACATCATCCTTCTCTCAGATCCGACAGCGATCAAATCGCCATCACATGCAAATCTGCCCACCCAGCGTCATTAGTCCGCCTAATCTCATCGGGTTTACCGTCCTTCTGCCCCCCACCCCCACCCCTGTCCGACCAGGCTCCCCGGAATGAGGATGAGTGATGTGCGGGCCCTTTTGTTCCCAGACTGACACTGGGATCTCTACTGTAGGCGGATTTATTTTTTTCTGACAGCGCTAAGGAGCTAGCTGTCCAAAAAATATATAACAGTATATAAATAATAATAATAATTCATGGCTTACCATCATGAAATAAAGCGATATGGAGTGAGCACCCATGGAATATCATGAATATTGGCACAGCGAGGAGGTGTTGTTAGGCACGACGCAAAGTGAAGCTAAAACACAGAAACCTTTTTGCAAACTACAAATAAAAAACAAACATGCATTAGCTAGCTAGTTAACATTACAAAAAACTAAATCAAAATGTCACTTTTCTTGCACACATTAATGTGGATACTGCCAGAGCCAGTTAAGGTACAGTTACTAAAGTAGTGTTAGCTAGGTAGCTGTCAATGCAGGGAGAGGTGGTCTTAATCCATTTCACTGGTGAAGTTTTGCACTGCTCGATTCCTGCTCTCCAGCACCGGGTGGTAATAGTTTTGGAGAGGGCTCTCTGATCTGTGGCCACTGACCAGCATCAGACATCTTCTGGATGGTGGTGCTAATGCACAATAATATTCAAATGAAGACATTTCTGAGAGATATCAGAGATTATGTTCATGGCTGGAATGCAAATGATCAATAGGAACAATGGACCAGAATCAATTTTCTAACGTATAATAAATAATATAGAAAAAGATTTTTACAACTATCACTAATGGTGGCTACAATGTGTTCAAAGAAAAAAGTGTAACATATTTCCAAGACAATGCTTTAATAAATAGAAATGTTTGATGGACTATGTCGATTTTGATGTTCTCCGGTTTACACTTCTGTAGCCAAGCGTGTCAGATGAGAGAGAGAAAGAGGGAGGCAGGAGGATGGTGGGGGTGGAGGAAAATGTGAATGACTGAGAGACGAAAGAGCAAGAGGGGGAGAGTGAGAGTTTAAAATGGAGTGCTCAGTAGTCTATGTAACAGATGGTTGCACCCTCAGAAGAATGAAAGGATGGGTTTGAGACCGTCTCTTCTCTGCACGTTTCTGTATGAAAGCTACAACCAAATCTGTTTCAACTCCTTGAAAATGCCACTGACAATCTGTTCGTTCATAATTCAATGAGGAAATGCCAGAGAGTGATTTCTTAACAGCTTTTCCATTTTTCTTTGTATTGCTTTGTGATGCTTACAAAAAGTACTCTTCTCCCCTCTCCTCCCCTCTGTATCACCTTTCTATAGCAGTGAGTCGGAACTGGCTGAGGATCACTTGATGCAGTGGCTCAGTGCACTGATAAGCCACACACAAGGAAAAAAACCTGTGTATGCATTCATATGATTTTCTTCAAAAGAATGAAGGCGGTTTCTATTTCGGTCACTGGCACATTGTGTTGATGCAAGCCTGTATGTCGTAAGTCTTTGTTTCACTCTGTAAATTCAATGTCCTTTAGAGAATATGCTGCAGTGGGTCATTGTGCAGCTCACTGACATGCATTGACAGAGGGGGTGAGTCCGCTGATCCTCTGTACAGAGATCTCCAAGGGTGCATGTGTGGGTGTGCATAATTGTGCATGTGTGTGGTTTTCATTGTGTGTGTATAATTGTGTGTGTGTGTGTGTGTGTGTGTGTGTGCATGTTTGTCATTGTGTTGTGTGTGTGTTATCGTGTGCCTGTTTGTGTGTAATTGTGCATGTGTGTCTGAGTGTGTGCTTATGCAGGTGGATTTGTGTGTATTTGTTTGTGTGTGTGTATGTGTGTGTGTCTATAAGAGTTTGTGTGTGTGTAGTGAGATCCTATATGTGTGCATGTGTGTCTGAGTGTGTGCTTATGCAGGTGGATTTGTGTGTATTTGTTTGTGTGTGTGTATGTGTGTGTGTCTATAAGAGTTTGTGTGTGTGTAGTGAGATCCTATATGTGTGCATGTGTGTCTGAGTGTGTGCTTATGCAGGTGGATTTGTGTGGATTTGTTTGTGTGTGTGTATGTGTGTGTGTCTATAAGAGTTTGTGTGTGTGTAGTGAGATCCTATATGTGTGCATGTGTGGCAGAGGGTGCCGGTGTGCGTGCGCCCCAGCTTCGGTGAGTGCACTTTGTCTCCTCAGTGGAACAATCTGGACCCCGGGGACCTCGCCATCATTGGCAGACAAATCAAACTGAAGACTGCGGACGGAGAGGGAACAGGTTACTGCTCTAAAGTCAACAGCGAATAGCAGGCAGAATCCATCAGATAACCCCTCGACCTGGGACTGAGCTCCTGCGCTCGCGGCTGTCAGCGCTGTTCTCCCGCTCCCCTGCGGCTGGCAACGCCGTCGCCTGTGACTCTGCTTGTTTTCTCATTTATTTTTCGGAACAAAAAAATCACAGATGGAGATGCAAGCACTCCAGGCAAAATGGGAAGGGAGTTTTGAGAAGATGAGTAGAGAGACAGGAATGAGTCGTTCTCATTAACCATACGCTGTTGAGTGCTGCAGGATTGGGAGCCGCCACTCATGCCGCGGCGCAAAGTCAGAGTGCAGGGGAGCCGAGCGGACTCCGCGTGCCGCCGGATCCCGGTGTGACCGGGGTGACCAGACGAAAGGCCACAGAGGCCCTGAGTAAAATGGTCTGGAGAAATGCTATTATGGCCTACTGTAAGCCTGCACAGATGGGTTCCTTCTTAATTTTTCCATCTCTGCACAATAACACATTCCATGTCTCTAATAACAATAACAATAATAATAATTAATATATTTCTGCTTTCTCACCCTGTACATACTGCATCTTAAGTTCCTCGGTAATGACATTTCAGTAATCAATTGAATCAAATGAACAACCCACTGAGCATCTGATCATTATAAAGAAATTATGCATATTAATTTTTCTCTTCAGTTTGATGAACTAAAAAATGTGACGCTACATGAACAGAACACAGAACACAATTACTCTCCGGCCTTTCCATAAAGCGATGAAGAAGAATCTGAACCAGATATATGCGTGCATTGTTTTATATAGTACGTTAATCCAGCTGCAATTGACTATTTTAACTGTAATGTCACCCAATGTTGAGATATCAGGTCCTCTTGCATATCTAGCAGGAAGATCGATGCAGCAGATTGCTCTCCCTTGCAACACAGCACAGCAGGCAGAACTAGCCCCAGGACACTGTATACAATAAGGAGTCACTATCTACTTTGACACGTATCGCTTTCCAATAATTGGGAGAGACACACATAATTAACCAGCAATGACTCGACCATGTGCATGGCTGCCTTCTCTCTCTCCCAGCTGGGAAGCCCTATTCTCTCCTCTCTACCTCTCCTAATGAGGGAACCTCTCCTCTCCTCTCTCTTCCACATTGAGATCAATCTATCGATATGAATTCTTCAGATAGAGTTCAATCGATGTGTAAACACTGATGTCACAATACATTCAATTGATAATGACCTAGGATCGATTGTAAAGCCACATATTACTTGTCTTTTAACCTTGGACTTGAATGAATGTTGTTCTCTTCGAATGTGTTGAGTTGAGATGTAGGACAGGAGGGTTTCACACATTAAGGTAAGTCAAACAAAATCCATATTCAACCCAAATTAGCCCATCGGTTATAAAGTTATTTTGTAAAACCATTTCTGATATTTGCAGAACTCTTTTTGTACATTTTTCATTTTAATAGAGATAACAAGTAGGTCTTCCAAGAAAATTCACTATCTAACATCTAATTAATGACAGCTAGCTAGCAATATTTTATATAAAACATCTATTTCAATTTGTAGATAGCTAACTTTTGTATTTCATTGTCTCTAGATCTGGCAAGTCAAATTAAAGTGTTCTATTGTGTTATAGCTAGCCACATAGCTAGCACGATTGGTGGTAGCTGTGGTGACAGATTTTCTTGTGATACTGTACTTGAACTTATGAAACCTCAGTGAACTTCAATGAATAGATTGTGTTGCAATTTATTTAAAAAAACATATTTAACAAAGTGTTTCCAAAAGAAACATATTTTGAACAGAATTTTACAATTGAATTCTACTCAAATTTTCATTTGACTTTAAATAAATAAGTCACATTGCATCAAACAGCAATAGCAATGTGCCAAATGGTACTATGCTGAATAATTTCAGCACCATACCCCATATTAGATTGTAGCTGATCTGTAGAACAACAGACAACAACAACATGCCACAGTGGAGCATTCAGCAGGACAGAATAACTATGCTTAGGCCTCAAAGAGTTGATCGGCCTCCTTATCCTTTAGCAATCCCGGCTCGCTAAACTGCATGCTGCATTGTGTGCTGTAATCAGAGCGATCCCGTCTTTATTACCAGGCTAATCCCTCGATGGTGGTGGCCTCAGCCCACAAACTTTCAGGAACAGACGAATCCAGTCTCTTTCTGTGTCAGGAGGGAGGCATGTTTGAAGGTTTGTTTTCTGGCTCTCGGCTTGACGCTCAAAATGAAGTAAACAAACCTAAACTTGCATGGCAAGAGGCACGGTGCTCAAGTTTTTTTTTTTTTTTGTTTCCCGCAACTCAAAGCGCCATGATGGCTGATGGCAGGCGCTCAAAAAACACACTCAACAACAGCAACAATAACAACAACAACAAAAAGGCCCATCAAACTGAAGAGCCCAGTCTCTGAGCTAAGCCCTGTTTGACAAGGTGGTGGATTCCTCTGCTGCCATGGCTCACGCGCAAAAAGCACAGATGTTGCACACGTCTACCCCATAACCGTGTAGTATAACTAGGGAACAGAGGGAGCAGATGGACGGAGAGGCTGAGGACTGATGTATGAAAGAGGGAGAGGAGGGAGAAGATATGAAAATGATGACAGTACAGGATGGATGGAGGATAGATGGAGGAAGAAGGAGAGGTAAAGTCAGGATGAATGGAGGAGAATTGAGCCACTGTCCCTCCATTCCTGGTTGCTACCTGGTGCACATTTGGTCATGTTCATTTTACAAACTGGTATTCTGTTTGGAAGAAGGCCTGCTCACAAAAAAGGACAGAATGTTGTCAAATAATGCAATAAACCACCAATAAAACCAGACCCTAAGGACTTTCTTGTTCATTTGTAGGCATGTAACATTTGGGCAAATTTGAAAAAAAACATTATTAATTCATAAAAACTAATTAATTATATACATTGATGTATCTGCTATGAGACAATCCTTGATTGATGAACAGTTTTAGGAACAGTTTTTTGAGACAATTTCAGAAAAAAATTGAAAATTATTTCAAATCCATTGGAATAATCCTAGTCAAATACAGTTTTAGCTAACAGACAACTGAAGAATGAGATGGACAAATTTTTGATCAGTCAATCAATGTAGCTGGTAACCTACAAAAGAGACTGCAGCCTACATAACTAACCACCTGAGTTCCAAGCTCTTACCATATATACCTGAAGATTTACAGCTTTCTCAATTGTTTACACTAAAACTGGTACTATAGACACAATTAAAGCAACCTAAAGCCTATGTATCAATACAAAAATATTTTTGCAAAACCCTAAACACAATTCTCCTTATTAAGCACAACCTTAACACAAACACAAACTCCTGTGTTCACATGGAAAGGACTGCCATTCAGAATGATACAAAATTTATCAATTGACCACACTCAGCCCTCACAGGTACAAACACTACTTTCCTATATTATTCAATCAGTAATCAAAGATTTAGCACAGATAAAAGGGACACAGGTAATCTCCCTTAACAAAATAAATTAGGTTGACCGGGTAAAGAGGGCAGCAAAACCTGAGCTATTTCATTGTTGCATCTGTGACCTGGACCCTCAATGAGAGTAGGTGAGTACTTCAAACATTGAGATTAATCTCAAAGTTTGAAGTACTCACCTACTCTCATTTGTATTACACTGATGTGATAAATGAAAAACTTGCAGTATTGTACCATATTCAACAGTGATCACTGAGAACTGCATTGTCTTTAGTCCTACATTACAATGCAGTTCTCAGTGATCACTGTTGAATATGGTACAATACTGCAAGTTTTTCATTTATCACATCAGTGTGAAATTAGTCCTCAGTAGAGTCTATTCATTTGATGTATGTGTGTATCATTTTGGTTGAAAAGTGTCATTTTGAGAGTTCACATAGCTTTGAGTGCAGTGTTACAGTGCATTTTGCTAGAGGTTTGAAGAGTTTTGCCAAAATTGTTTACTGATTGAGTTTTGTGTTTATAGTTTTGAGGAAAAGGTTCAGGAAAAATTAAATTTGAATCAAAGATCACAAAAAAAGGTTCTGTAACAACACTACTTCTGTCAAATGTAACCTCACAAAGATTCAGTGGTTGACAATGAAAGTTATTCTTGTGAGTATTGATAACAGACTCAATTATTGAGGGGAAAAGGACATGTTACAAAAGAGTATTGAATACTAGGAAGACATTAAAAAAGAACAAATAATTTAAAATGTGAAAATTAAAAAAGAATCACTAAAGTGGGAAAAGTAATGTCAAATGAAGAAGCCGAATATACAGAAAAAAATGAGAAAAATAAGTTTCTTACTTATGTAACTTATTCCCCTATCACCATTTTTTGACAATTCACATTCCGTTTGCTCATGCAACATTTCTATTCACCTACTGCTATTTATTTTCCTGGTTCAGCCACAAGTTGACAGGTGATCCATCATTCTCTCAGTGTGGGCATGGTTTTTGAGTGGGCGTGTTACATGCTAGCTACTCTCCTGTTAAATAGCAAGAAATCATTCAGAGCTTGAAAGGAAGATGGCGAGAACAAGGTGCCTAACTGAAACCCACATCCCCTATGAAAAATGTACAGTATAAACATGTCAGTTCCTTATGTTAGAGCATGATATGATTAATTTTTTAACACCATTAAATAAATTAAAGAAACATTTTCTATGTGGTTTTCACATAACTATGACTTAATAATGAATAATTATTCATGATGAGATCTTTCCCTGCACATCGATGCTTTTTTACATATAGTAGCACTGGCCTTTTAATAATGATAAAATATGGACATTTATATTATTTTATATATAAAATTATATAAATAATTATCTTTCATTACACATAGCAGGGTGCTCAAATTACACAAATGAATGATATTTCAATGAAAATGACAGTTTATGAATGGATCTACTGCATATGCCCTGACAAAGCATTCAGTCTTAACAAATGAAAGGCTAAAAATCCAGGAACTTTCTTTGTTCAAATCAAATGAAAACAAACATAAAAGTAACATAAGTGAGGTAACTCTCATAGTGACAATGTATCATAGTGAGATGTCAAGCTTCAGAAGTGCAGAATTAAAGATGCAATGAGCATCCCTACACACAGAGTACAATGATGAGCAGGCATGTTACAGTAGTTCTGACAACGCAATTGGCCACTCACCTGAACCAATCCACCAGCTGCCCCTACTCTCACCATGTCCTTGGGTTTTGATATCAGCCATTTTGTTTCTTTTTAGGGGTGCAAGGGTAAATGTATTCATTGGTCATTGCTCTCATGCTGTCATAAGATAATGCCCTATGCACAGACGTGTTTACTTTATATATAACATGTGCATAGTATAGGATTGAGCCTGATTAATAATTCATAGTATTTATAAATTGACTTGGGAGAAACAGGACAAGCAACAGCATGCAGGTGCATGAGAATGAAATAGAATAGCCTTTTTTCTGTGAAAAATAACAATTGGTTATTTGTTCTAAAAGGAATTAAACATTTAAGAGATGGTTAAACAGTTATAGCATGTGCTATTGAAACAAACTGAATAAAAACATGACACAAGAAAAATAAAAAACTTCTGCAAGATGGGGTTATGATAATGAACTCAGGACAGCTGCATGATAAACTCTGCATATCTCCCTCTACCACCTAGTTAGATACAATACATTCTTACTGTAATTTTTGTATAATCAATTCGTAACTCTCAAGCCAACTAGATAGAGTGGAGACTAGAAGCTAACGATAAAATGCTAATTTTCCTCTTTATTTCCTTTGTGCAATGTTGAGTATGCTTTGCTGGGGTTGTGACAGAATATAGATGACAGATCAATAGCTCATATCTCTCTACCTAATCATGTATTGCAGAGGCACTTGTGCTGCTTAGGCTCTTATCAGCGACAATTGGTTTCAATACATTTTGAAACACTTATCAAATGCAATGTGAGGGTATTCAATTAAAATATCCCATCTTTCAAGGTTCTGAATCATTTTCAGCCAATTAAATGGGGCCTTGTAAAAATGTAACATGCCCACTCAAAATCTCAACCACAAGTGAGCCAATGATGGAGTAGTTGTCATCTTGTGGCTGAATGAGGAAATGAAATGGCAGTCCAGAAAAAAGAGAAATGCAAAGGTGGGTTAAGAAAAAAATAATATCAGCTAAATATAAAAAATGTCAGAATGTAAAAATCAACCTCAATATATGAAAATATGTCAAAAATTTTCTTTTCCCAGTTTGACTTCCCTTTTCACACTTTAAAAATCATTTTCTCTGTTTTGACAGTATCTTTTTCTCACATGACATCCCCATCTCTCATTTTTCATTTTGGACAATTAATTTCCCACTTTGGTGCTTTTCTGCTCCTAATTTAACATTCCTTTTAACTTTTGGCAAAAAATGACCCTCCATGCTCACAATCCTTAGTTAAGTGCATCCTGTTTCCCAAAACACTTGTTGCACTAATTGTTAAGGCAAAGAAATGTAGTGCCTATGCTCCCAAGTTCTTCCCTACAAGAAGGACTTGTGCACAAAATAGAGAATCGATGAGTTAAACTATCATTACATAATATTACATCATTTTTTTCATTTTTTTCTATTTTTAATCTTTACATTTTTAAAAATGTTCTCCCAATTTGGAACTGGGTTACAAATATGATCTATTTAGTCATTTTATTTGGTGTTTCCATTATTTTGTTTACCTCTGTATGTGTGTGTGTATATATATATATAGATAGATAGATAGATAGAGAATGAGAGAGATAGAGAGAGATCAATCAATCAATCAGATGTAACTTTGCAGATCACATAATAATTGCCGAACAACACCCTACATTGTATTCTGGACACAGGAGCATCCCGATCAGTCATAAAAGGCTGGCATTTGATATATGATGTGTCAGAGTTTCTTAAAAAAGCATGTTGTAAACTACAAATGGAAGCATTAGACATTTATGAGGCATTAAAATGCCCTCTACCAGATCATCTCAGTCATCAAATTTAACAGATGAAATTTGAAACCATTTCAGAATTATCTTCCATACTGCAGCTCCGTTCACCTATTAAAAAAATAGAACTGACCTACAGTATATACTATGCTCTTCATACAGCTACAGTAGTAGAAATTATTTCATAAAGAAATTGATAAGACAATATTTTGATAAGACGACTATCGAAAACCCAAATATGAAATTAATAAAAATGACCCTTTTAGTGGGGTCCATCACAATTGGTTCTCATAAGCTAGTAAGGTTCTTGGAACCTTTCTATCCTTTACAGGTATCATAAACTGACTGATTTATTCCTCTCCTCAAAGATAAACACATGCTTGCTAGATCCAACTCAATCCAACATTATTCTGTGCCAACCTATCCCCGATATTATTGAAAAAAATGGAGCAACAGAACATGTCTAGTTTACCTTATTAAGGTCAGCCGTAATAAGGAAACTAATTAGGTTCCAAATAAAATAAAATCAGATAAATAAAATCAGATATGCCAGAGAAGTCCTCTTTCATTTGTAATAAGTAAGACCTGCTGAAGTAGAATAGTATATATCTGGTCAGACCAAAAGGCCAGAGTTGGATGGATTAAAAACTGATGTTCAGTTTTGTCCTATGCAATTAGACTGAAAAAAATGCACATGTACAGCTTTGCCAAATTATGTATTTATGTTAAGTCCAGGTCAACACTCTTACTGAAAGATTTCACAAGCATTTCAAATTAGAGGAAGAGAATGGTTATGGCTAAACTGTAGCATCCCACAGGACTTGGTGCTTAGGGCAATAATTTTGCCACTTGGAGCAATAATTTTACCACTTGGAGTTGTAATTAGGAGACATGGGGGAAATAAATTAAATGTTATGCAGATAACAAGCACCTCTCCACAGTTAATTTACGAATAGAGGCATTAGAAGGCATAAATTACTGTGTGTCTTGTGTGAAACATTGTGTGAAAAACCTGAACAGATACCAGCCTCAGCAACTTCTTGATATTCTCTGCTGAAGCCACTTTATTCATCTCTTCCCTCATCTTCACAAATAAACAGCTCTTCCTTAAGAATACATTATGATATACAAATCGCAGAGACCTTGCCACAACTCTTAGGAGTTGCACACAACCTGCACATTCATGGTGTGTGTATGGTTACAGTTCCTATGCGCATGTTCAATGAGTGATGGGTGGACCAACAGAATGTGGATATAGTCAATTGCTCTGAGTAGGCTATGCTTGGGGAACCAGTGATGATGTGTAATCTGGCGCTTCAGTGTCATTGGTGCCAGAGAAAGTCTACCAAGACAAGCTGAAAGACTGTCCTTTGAGCCCAGCAACCATATAGCTTGCATCCTACACTAGATAGAGAATCCCTGTATTGAGGGAAATATAGGTAGCAGTGAGGTATGGAGCACAGGAGTGGACTCTTCTGCTGATCATTATTAAGGGCAAGAAACCAGCTTTGCTCAGGTTAAAAAGATTCCATGAGCTCAAACTCAAGCCTGGAGCATGTGGTGTGCTTCATCAATGACATTTTAGTGTTAGCACACTGCATAGACGAGCACCTTGCCATGCTGGACAAAGTGATGTCCAGGTTGAAGGGATATGGCACGAGAATGAAGATGAATGTGAGTTTCTTCAAAACTCAGTAGAGTTAGGTAGATGCACACAGACTGCATCCTACAGACAGTGAGGTGGGGAATATCGTCAATGCACCAGCACCAACAAAAATCTCAGAGCTGAGATCCTTCCTGAGGTTGCTAAATTATTATGGCAAGTTTTTGGTGAACCTCTCCACACTGCTCTATCCCCTGCATCAGCTGTTGCAAGCGGATGGAAAGTGGCACTGGTTGCCACAATGTGAAGTGTCATTCAAGGAATGTAAGCAGCACCTACGGAAGAACAAGTGACTCGCCCACCACGACCCAGAGAAACCACTGAGACTCGCATGTGACGCCTCTCCATATGGCATGGGGGCAAATAGCTCACACGTGCTGCCATCAGTTGAGGAACACCCCATTGCATTTGCATCACCAACCCTCACATTAAGCAAGAAAAAGTATTTTCAGATTGAAAAGGAGGCACTGAGGATAATCTATGGTCTGAAGAAATTGCACAACTACTTATATGGACAGAAATTCCAACTACTGATGGGTCACAAGCCTCTCTTCTCTCCCTTGGGCCTAAGTCAGCCATTCCTACATTGGCTGCAGAGCATATGATATTATAGAGTACAGATGCTCCTCAGATCACGTAAAAGCTGATGCGTTGTCTAGACTGCCATGCAAAGCTTCCGACAGGGAAGAGGAGGGAGCAGCATGTCAAGTTTCATACATTGATGAACTGCCCATCTGTGCCACAGACATTGCCACTGAGTTAAGATGAGGTCCTGTGCTGGCAAAGGACTTGGACCATACTCTGTCTGGATGGCCTAACCACAACTCAGATGACAATCTCCATCCCTTCTTTGACAAGAAAGATCAGTTATCAACCAACAAAGGATGTCTCCTATGGGGCTCGAGAGTGGTCATACCTCCAAAATACAGAAAGAGGCTGTTATCAGACTTACATGAGGGATACCCAGGTATCATGAGAATGAAGACACTGATGAGAGGGTATCTCTGGTGGTCTGGACTGGACCAGGACATCCAATAGTTCATCAGCCAGTGTACATTTTGAGAGACAGTGCATAACTAAACTGCCAATGTGCCTCTCCATCCATGGGCCTGGGCAAGTTCACCATGGGAGAGCATTCATGTGTATTATTCAGACATTGATAAGCAACACTTTCTAGTGGTGGTTGATGTCCACTCCAAGTGGATTTAGGTTTTCACTACCACGGTGACCACTGCACAGAAAACAAGTAACCTACTGAGACACCTCTGGGCTTCCTACGGTCTGCCAAGGAACTAGTACTGACAATGGGCAACCCTTCACCTCAAGGGAGTTTGAGGACTTCTCAAGAAGAATTGCATGAGGCACATCCTGTCATCCCCCTTTCACCCTGCCAGAAATGGGACTGCTGAAAGGTATGTCCAAACCTTCAAGAAGGCTTGGACCCACCTAGAAGCACAGGCAGTGTCACCTCATCAATGGCTGGCCCAGTTCCTGTTCACCTACAGGAACACACCGCACACCATGACAGAGCGCATGCCAGCAGAACTGTTCCTGGAAAGACAGCCACGAACCCACCTCATGCTGCTCAAACCTGACACATCCAGTGTGGTCACTAGGCACCAACTGCAGCAGAAGAGGGCTCATGACACACCCTCCAGGAAACTGAGAGAGTTCAGTCTCAAACAGAGGGTGATGGCTCAGGACATAAGACACCCTAAAGGGTGATTCTGCATCGCCATGAACTTATGAGGTACAAGTAGGTCAGCATCAGGTCAACGTGCATGTGGATCACTTACGGTCATCAAATTTACCTGAAAAGACCAGATATTTTACCACAGTGACCTACAAATGGAGGACTTTGCTCATGACCTTGGAAACACAAGTGGTACCATGGATCCTGCTCTTCACCAACCAAGTTAGTCGGAAGCTCAACCTGAGCCTAGCACTGGCGAATTGCCAGTTTCGTCTGTCGCAAACGGAATATTTCCCACCTCTGCCGAGTTTGGCAATTTTGTGGTGTGCAATGAAGGCATTTGCGTGACTGGGTTGGTCAGCGCAATAGGGGGTGTGACAATGAAAACAGTCAGCGCTATGCAAGTTTGGTGTCAAATAATGAGTTTGCGTTAACATCCAACTAGACCATCTCTTAACGCAAATGCTGGCGCTCTGTGCAATTTGGTGACTTTATTGATGCGCACATATGAACATAAGGTTATCTGAAATCACATGAGAATGTTTTGTGAATATTGTGAATTTCCCCCCACGTTGAGGCAAATCGTCCAATCCATGGGTAACTTGCAAACTGTTATCAATTAAGCTAAAAATGAATAACTATAAGCTAAAAGCTTGTGGTTATTCAATGCACGGACATGAAAGACTGAAGCCAGCAGGCCATCTATCCCTACTGTTCAGTAAGATACACCTGTTAAATAAATATATATTTGTATGCACATTGTTTTTCTTATGTGAAAGGGTTTTATTCTTTCCATTTGCACTACAGAAAATGGAGTACATAATTGGACGGCGAAGGCGATACTGTGAGCGCATATACCGCCAACGGGGATCATTTATCAACCTGTCTGAGGAGGAGTGCAGGCAGAAGCTGCACCTGTCCCGACAGGTTGTCGCTCGGATCTGCCGGCTCGTGGCTCCGGACATCGAGGGAAACCCACCTGGCTCCTTCCAACACACCCTGGGTTTGGTAGCCGGTGTTGGCCAGACGGCTATCAGTTCAGCTGTACATGCAGTTTCTTACAGTCTTCTCCAACATGCAAATTAGTTTATAACTTTTCCTACACCCAACAGCCAGCAGAGAAGTAAACAGGACTTTTATACGCAATGTGGATTCCCTGGGGTCTTGGGTGCCATTGACTGCACACATGTGCAGTTGCGTGCACCATCTGATCACGGTATCATTTATGTGAATCGGAAGGGGGTCCACTCCATTAATATCCAGGTGGTTTGTGATGCACACTCCAGGGTGACGCATGTGTTTGCCAATTATCCTGGGTCTACTATGACTCTTTTATCTTGGCCAACTCATTCCTACAGCCTTTCAGGGGGATGCCCCCCAGGATGGGTGGCTACTAGGGGACAACGCTATGCATTAAAACCATGGCTGATTACGCCATACATTGTGCCCACAACACCTACACAACGTGCTTTTAACCATCTATTTTCTAGGGTCAGATTAGTGATCGAGAGAACCTTTGGAATGTTAAAAATGCGTTTCAGATGTTTGGACAGGTCGGGTGGTACAGTACAATACAGCCCTCAGAAAGTCAGTGCGTTCTTTGTGGCATGTTGTGTCCTACACAACATTGCCCTGCACCATGGATGTCATGTTGACCTCGCAGAGGATGCATTACAGGACTTAAGACGGAGAGAGGCAGAGCTGCATGTGGCGATTGAAGGGGTTGGAGAGGCTCAGGGCGCACGGGAGATCAGGGACCGGTTGGCTGCGGAGCTGGTTCCCTAGTGAGTAGGCCTACTGCATGATGAACATAAAACTGTCAGGAAATTGACAATTTGCTATAGCATTGGCGCACCTCTCAGATGGACTTCTTGTCAAGTCAAGAAACGTTATAGTGTTAATCTGGTTATTTAGGCTTGAGTTAAAATGACTAGGGAACACAAAAAAACTGGTACTATGGATACAATTATCAAAACCAAAAGCCCATGTATCAATAAAAAAAACACTTACTGCAAACCTATAAGCATAGATCTTCATTAACCACAGTCTTCATAAATAATTTAGTCTAATAAAAACAATTTATCAATTGACCACACTCAGTCCTCACAGGTACAAACACTACTTGCCTAAATTGTTCAATCAGTGATCAGAGATTTAATTCCGTAACAAATGAAATTAGGACAACTTTCATTGACCATGTGGTCAACCATGGTTTGACCTTGAGGGGGGCTGGGCAAAGATTAGAGCTAAAACTGAGCAACCTTTGCACTGTTGCATCCACAATCCTTCTCAAATGAGAATAGGTAAGTGAGCATTGGACTAATCTCTTTTTTCTTAACTGTTCTTTTCTTTAGTACTACATTACAATACAGTAATCAGTAGTTAGTAGTAGTTACTGTAGAATATGGTAAACTGCTGCAAGTGAGCCACAGTACCAATATGGATCATGTATGAAACTGGGAGGTGTAGGCTATTCCTATTTTGTCAATACAGTATACTGTAATACAACATTATTTTCAGAATTGAAGGACAACCAGTTGGTGATGGAAGACACAGTAGAGCAAGAGATAGCTATCGTCAATATAGTGCTATAAAACAATGCCATTCGACTGAGGAAAATCCAAAGTCGAATCATTGATGGCAACATCATAGTATTTCAATATGACATTGTCATCAATGATTAGCCTGTATATATATTTTTTTTTAACATAAATGGTCTTCCTGTACACACCTACTGTATTGTCATGTTCTGTTTTTCCCAATGAAATGGGCCGTACAAAATTGTCATTTGAAAAAACATTTTTGGTACTGTGTATTCCTTTTATATTTGGGTTCATATAGTAACAATCTATTAAAATAGGCTTCTGCACATACAGTATGTTGTAAGTTTATAACACTGCATTAGTGAAATGTTAACATTTTAATAATACAAATTTTCATGTTTTTCATTTAACACAACAGCATTACATTAGTCCTCAGTATAGTCTATTCATTTGATGCACGGTTTGCATGCATTTTAAAAAGTGTCATTTTGAGAAGAGTTCACATAGTTTTGAGTGCAGTGTTCCATTTTGCAAGAGGTTTGAAGTGGTTTTGCCACAATTGTTTACTGATTGAGTTTTGTGTTTATAGTTTTGATAAAAAGATTCATAATTTCAGGAAACGTGTTTAAACAATTGAGGAAAAGTTTGGTAATTAATAAAGAGGTTTGGGTATGACATATCCCTTTGTGTTGCACTAGCCCTCCTTGTTGAATGCAATTTTCTCCTGGCAACAATTACCGTTGCACCCATTTGACCAGGATAATTCCATGTCACTTGATGCAAAGTACACACTTGGTTTTAAAATGTGTTTAAAAACACCAGTTCTCTGATGTTTAATACTATCGTGTGTATTTAGTAAATGTTCTCATTATACACTCTGCAGGGGTTTCTTTGGTACAAAATCCCCAGCAAGCATTTTGTCTGGGCTTACCGTATGTGGTAATGAAGCCATATAAGATATATCAAGTCAAGTTAAAATTAAAAATCAATCCTAGAGATAAATAATTGCATGAAACAGTTGTGATTAAACAATGAAAAAACACATGGTCATGTTCTTAGGTATAAAAATCTTCATAGCAAAATGACTAGATTTAACCTAAATATAAATGGATTTCTGTATCCCCTAATGCAGTAATGAAAGATCTTGGTGAAGCAGCTGACCCAGATCTTTCTTTTGAAGCACATTTCAGAATGGTCGTTATCCATCTGATAGATATAGCTCAGTTTTAGACACCTCCTGACTAAAGGTGTAGAAAATGGATTCATACATTTGTCTCATCAAGATTGGACAGCTGAAAATGACTTTCTGTCAGACAACCAGAACGGCACCCTAGCCGCACTTCAACAATCACAATATGCTGCACCAAGGATCCTGAGTGAAACTAAAATATGTGACTAAATTACTACATCATTCCACTGCCTGCCTGTAAAATTACAACTTTCTTACTTTTCTAAAGTAATGCTTTCCAACAAAGGGGTAGATGTTATACGCGGGGTCGTGGAAGGCAATCGCCAGCTGCCTAATTGCCTGATTAGCTGATTGATTGCCTTGTTTGGAACCAGGCCCGGGAGAGCATTCTTGGGATACCTGTCTGATTGCCCTTGATTGTGGATTGATGCCCCGGCTGTGAACCCTGTTGGCCCCGCCCACAACCCAAAAGATATAAAGTGGACGACACCCCAGATTTGTATTTTTTCTGTCATTTTGCCATTTGCTTTGTTCCTGTCCATTGGGTTTGGTTTGTGCACCTTTTTAGTTAGGAAAAGCATAGACTAGGTTAGCAGACTGCAGAAGACCCACCCCTTTTTCTTTGCACCGGGAGAGAGGGATAGGCTTCTTTTTGTTTTGACAGCTAGGAGTAGCGTAGCGGTCTGTTTTGTTTTATTTTGTTTTCCATTCAGTATATGTAAGCATGTCATTTTGTTGATTAAATTAAATCTTTGTTCTTAATAAAACTTTATTATACTTTGTGGATGCATTGGCTGGGTGGTTTTGTGTGTGTTGTTTCCAGTGTTCCCCGGTTATTGCAACAGGGATGAATATTAAGATGTGACAGTAGACAACCCTCCTATTCTAAAAATGTCCAATAACAAACCTTTGGTAGAGCCTTTTGCTACCAAGGTCATTTAGGATCAATCAAAGGCCACCCACGTGTGCTTTAAAGGTGCCTGCTTCAAAGTGACTCTATTGCAGTGTTATTCTTAACGCAATGAACCTTGACAAGAGATGGATTTATTTTATGTATCTCTTTAACTTGGCAAATATCACAAAGATTATTGCCTGAAACCACCTTTCAGAGCACAGAAAAAAAAGACTCCTGATAGATTTAAAGTGTGGGTAGTGCCAATGCTGGTGAAAGGTGAGATGTTAGTGTTCCATGTGAATGCAACACTGTCTCCCCTGCAGTCAGATTTTCTTTTTCAAACCTTGTAGCTACTTCAACATTTCCATAGCAGTCAAAAATAAATACAAATGATTTGATTCTTTACTATTACTATGGCAATGGTATTAAGTCAGGAGATGGGCATAAAATCTTTTGCTACCAAGCATTTGAGCACATGGTGAGTCCATAAAAAACCCACATTATTGATTAAATGTCATGCCCAGTCATTGTATTTCACATGGAAATTACCTTTGTGCCAAAAAATCATCCTTGATACTTTTTTCCCAATTAAAATGTTCAGAATTGGAAATGTATGCCTTATCTCTCATCTCTGACTATGTAAGGTAGACTGAGGAGGTGGGGAACTAATATTCACAAGCTCGCCTTATTTGACATACCTATTAATCTACATCAGCAACAAGTCCTGTGTTTTTGAAATGGAAGACGTGAGTGTGTGCCGAACCATAATGAATTGTAGCCATGTTTCTCGCTCCTTTCTTGTTTCTTGACATCCAGGCATGACCGTGATGTCAAAGTGTTAGCTAACCTGTATTGCTGTCTGTCAGACTTGAATTGTTGTATTGCTGGTCAGTAAACAATGTGAATGTGCCTCCTCCACAAAGTGATAACGCTTACGGGTGGTATGTCATTGGTGTATTAAAATGAGCTGGGTTTTTGAAATCACAAATACTTATTATTTTCTGATAGAAAGTAGGAGCCTTACCCAGCTTTATCTGTGTACCCTCAATGGTCAGTTTTCAAGCTTTCAACATCCCACTTTCAAAAATCTATTCCTAGTTCATGAAAAACATGATTTTGACTGTTCAGGACCTTTAAACATGCAAATGTTACTATACATATTAGCTACGAAAACCACCCTCACATGTGGAGCTCTGGAGAATGAATTGCTTGCATCCCTCTGATGCATTTGCCTGCAAGCCAGAAACTATTTTACACATACTGGCCACGCTGTACTACAGGAGAGCTTTTGTGTGTGGTTTATCTCTACACAAGGGGTGGGCAAGGAGGGCTGTATCCGTTTCTGGATTTCATGCCAACTTCTGCTCTTAATTATTTAATTAGCCCAATCATTTACGTGATCTGACATTTTAGCTAAATTTCTTGACAAGCCCATGAATGACAGCTGAAGACTGTTCTTGTGTTCCCATACGAAACATGTTACCGTGGTCTAGTCTAGTCTAAGTGAACCTGCATATCCAACTAATTAGTTAATTGAGCCAGGGTAATTGGTAGAAACAAAAACCTGCATACACACTGGCCTTCCAGGACCGGAATTGCCCACCCCTGTTCTAATAATAATAATTATTATTATTATTATTATTGTTGTTCTAGACAGAAGCTATTAATTTGTGGGCTCCTAACCCATCATTAGGTTGAACTAATATAAATACCCTTAACTGTTGATGTAATACTTCTTAAATAATTTGCTTAGAGCACAGGTGTCAAACTCATTCCATCGAGGGCCGAGGTTTGCAGGTTTTTGTTGCAACCAATGCACTACACCAGGTGATTTAACTAATTAGCCCACTTCTTCAACTAAGGAGGGAACCTAATTGAAATCACCTGGTGTAATTCATTGGTTACAACAGAAACCTGCACACACTTGGCCCTCGATGGAATGAGTTTGACACCCCTGGCTTAGAGTAAAAATATAATCGTTTGTCAGTAGTTGTGTGTCTATTAAATTCATTCAATCTAGTAAATTATTCTAAACTGAAATTATATAATCCTTACCTCAAATTGTCAAAGTTATACCTTTCTTGACTCACTGATTGAGTGATTGGATGGGCTGACTGATTTATGAGATACAGGAGGGGAGGTAAACGACATGAGCTAGCCCCTTTCCATCTTTAACCTCCTTGTTTTCACACCTCTTTCATGTAATGCTCTTGATATGCTGAGCCACACAAAGCAATGCATCCCAGGTGCATTCACCATGGAGGACGGTTATACAGTAACAAGATTTGATTCCTCAAGTTTCAATAACACCACTCCAGACACATCAAGAAAAACAATTTAAACGTTTCTCTAGTGCAACGGCACCACGCTGCCTATTGCAGCGGCAATCAGCTGCCACACCATACATGCACGACCGTTGATCTGCAGCGATTCATTTGCACGGTCTCACAGAAACGAGACGAAGCGTGATTGCCGACAATTTAAAGGACGGTGCGGCTTTTAAATTCAATTGAATTACACATGCATGCTTTCTGTAGGAGAGCGCGTCGGTGTGTGTAGTCGGCCATGCTTGTTCCCATTAATATCGTTAGCATTACCGCTACGACCGGGTCAATTTTTTTATTTTGTGCGGTGTATATCCAGGCTCTGCAGCAGCGAAGAGATTCCTCTTCACTTCCTCCCACATTTATTTCTAAAGTCATTGCCTTTGTCAGACGAACACCAGGAAACCCACTTGAGAAGATTAAACCCTGATGAAAACGATCAAAGTCAAGACAACAAATCAATACATTAAATGTGCATCAGACACGAATAAAATAAACAAAGTGAGCGTTGCAGCTGCGCTATCTGGGCCAGGGCGAAAGGGCTGTGCGTTCAGCGACTGCCTCCTTGTCATAGCGCATCTGGCTCTTCATTATTTTACAGGAGTGAGAGGACGAGACCGGGGGGCCTCTCTCATGTTTTTGACCTGTGCAGGACTTGCAGGGTCCAGGCAGCTGACAGGAGTGATGAAGAGAGAGAGAGCCATCCAGCTCACACACACTCCTAGCTGTACCACAGCTGTTGCCAACAGACTTCGTTTTTTCATCTGAATAGTTGCATATGTGTGCGCCCTCTAAATGTTCACTTTTGTTACCTGGCACAGCTGTTGTAGCCACCATCGCACCTTCCCCACTATTTCATCTTCTCTCCTCTTCCCCCCATCCCCCTCTTCCTCATTCTCTCCTCTTCCTGCCCCCCTATTTCCCCTGGCCTTGCCCAGACCTGCACAGATGCTGTGTTTAATGCCTTAATTCTGTTCCCTGTCAGCATTCCAATTTCTTTGATATTTCAACACCAATTCCAATCTAAAAGAGCTTGTGATCCAATTTGGGGACTGGCAGGTTCCCAGTGCAAGCACACAGAATACAGTTTGTGTGCGGGAGTCTGTTGCTCATTGCTCCAGAGGTACACACAGAGTGATACTTAATTAAGTGGCAATTAGGTATCAAGAAAAGAAAAACAATATGGCCATTTACATCTTCACAAATAGTAGATCATACAGTGTTAGTTCACCAAAAATAATTGTATGATTTGGTTAATTTTGAAGTTAAACAAGTGGTATTAACCTCTTAGCTGATATTGTTTTTCCAGATAGAAGCACATAGTTTCAAAAAGTACACAAGAAAAGAGTTGTGGTCGTGTGACCTAAATTGAAAGCAGTTGATTTCACCATACTTTTCTTGGATCAAGTTTTGTAAAGCCACCGTTTAAGGAACAGCCTAGTAATAATTAACCTAAAATATTCCAACGGTAATATAAAATGAACTGATGTTATTCCCCCGATGCTTGTTGCATTAAAAATGCATCTCCAACGTCAGCTCTCATTCTGTGGAACACGAGCAAACGTGCCCCTCTTGTGTTAAGTGGGGTCAGTTTAACTCAGAATAAGACTCTGAGCCTGGAGCAGCTCTCTGATGCAGACATGCATGTGGACATGTATTGGTGGGACTCTGAGAGAGGAAATCCAACAAAGCCTAACAAATGCTGAGGTGCAGTGTGTGTGTTTGTGTGTGTGTGTTACTGTACTTAACAGTACTGTACGACGTACTTAACACTTTGTTGTACGTCGCTCTGGATAAGAGCGTCTGCCAAATGCCTGTAATGTAATGTGTGTTATTTTTCTTTCTTCAGACCATTATGATAATTAGTGAAATAATATGATTATAACAGCTCTTTGGGCACAAAAACAGTTGTAATAGAATGCTGTTAGACTAAATCTAAAAAAGCATACTGCAGTAATTTATTTGAATTTTTAAGTTATGTTTAGTTGTTAGTATAATGTCTTCCTAAACATTTGATTTCAGGTAGCCCACTACATAATAATGGAAAGTAATGTTGTGACAACAGAAATGGGAGCGTTCTGTCATTCAGTATGTGGTTTCAGGGCCAGTGGGCAGAGTATGCCACGCATGGGGGTGCCAAAGAGCACCACAGACATGTTTTTTAAATAAAATGTAGAACAACTAGGCGGAAAGAAGAATTGACGGACGAAGAAGAAAATGTTCAGGCGCCCAAAACTGCCAAATAAATAAAATTAGACAGGATGGGGAGGGGAAAATTAGAAGTTCCCTTTGGATATGCCCCCCACCACCACTACCACAGCAGCAGAAGGTTCAGAGCAGCGTTGTAGCAAGTGTGCAGAATCTCAGGTAGCTATCTGATAGTTAGCTAATGTTAGCCAGCTACTAAAGCTGATACTAAAATAAATAAGTTGTTGTGGATAGGCTAGCTCAAGTAATGTTAACAAACATTAAGCTACATTGAGTGTTGGCTATTAGCTAGCTGATTCATTTCATATCCCCAGCGAAGCAGGACCGAGCAGAGAGGAGTCATTACCAATGGTATTAGCCAGTGATGGTGATGGGCAGAGCAGACAGGCTAACGTTAGTACAGGAGAGATGAAGTAAGCTAACTAGCTAGCTGACGCTGATACTGAAATAAGCATAAAAGGCATAGTGATTAGTTGAAGTAACATAAATATCACATAGGTTGCATTAAGTGTCTTTAGAGAGTCGCTAATTTGCTTCATCTACCAATATCCGCAGCAAGGGACAGAGCAGAGAAGCGGCTCCTGGTTGGCAAGCAAACGAGGGACAGACAGTTGTTGATAAACAAAGTTGTTAAGACTAACGTTAGTGGAGAGGCTGGCAGGTAAACTAAAGCGGATATCATTGTCGATACTGAATAAGCTATGTGAGTAAAATATCAGATGTTAATTACATTTTTAGCGAGTTGCTGACTTCTAATTCGCATGATCGATTCCTATAGGGAGGGACCGAGCAGAGAGGCCAAAAAAAAGCTGACGCGACAGCCACCTGTGACAGCGCAGTGATTAGCCGAGACCTGCCCTATCACTCCGAGCCATCAGACTGGCTTCGGCCCAGTAAAGTTAGTGACTCATTTCGTCAAATGATGACAGAGAACAGGCTTGTTAAATGTCCAGATGGCCAATTTCCCAGGGCAGAGAAAAGCCAAAGGCAGTTTTCTCAATTCTACTGTTTTCATTTACTACCAAACGGTGAAAGAGTTGAACGAGACTGGTTAATGTTATCTAATAAAACAAATTTGCTTGCGTGCAAATTTTATGGTGGAGCCAAACATTGTGGCTCTGTGGCTCAGTTGGTAGAGCACGGCGTTGGCAACGCTTAGGTTGTGGGTTCAATCCCCACTGGGGCCACATATACTGAAAATGTATGCATTCACTACTGTAAGTCACTTTGGATAAAAGCGTCTGCTAAATGGCATATATATAAACAACACAATAGCCACTTAGCTGCAGGATATAGCAAATGGCAATGTCTGTCAAATGTATTAAAACTCCATGAGACAGGGACTGATCATATACAGTCAGGTCCATAAAGTATAAAGTAATTGGACAATTGGCTGCTCAGCTGTTCCATGGCCAGGTGTGTGTTATTACCTCATTATTTCATTTACAAGTAAGCAGATAAAAGGTCTAGTTGATTAGTTGATTTCAAGTGTGGCATTTGCATTTGGAATCTGTTGCTGTTAACTCTCAATATGAAGTCCAAAGAGCTGTCACTGCCAGTGAAGCAAGCCATCATTAGGCTGAAAAATCTAAACAAACTCATCAGAGAGATAGCAAAAACATTAGGTGTGGCCAAATCAACTATTTGGTACATTATTCAAAAGAAAGAACGCACTGGTGAGCTCAGGAACATCAAAAGGCCCGGAAGACCACGGAAAACAACTGTGGTGGATGACAGAATAATTATTTCCCTGGTGAAGAAAAACCCCTTCACAACAGTTAGCCAGATCAAGAACACCCTCCAGGAGGTCAACAATCAAGAGAAGACTTCACCAGAGTGAAAACAGAGGGTTTACCACAAGATGTAAACCATTGGTAAGCCTCAAAAACAGGAAGACCAGATTAGAGTTTGCCAAAAAACATCCAAAAAACCCTGTACAGTTTTGGAACAACATCCTATGGACAGATGAGATCAAGATAAACTTGTACCAGAATGATGGGAAGAGAAGAGTATGGAGAAGGGAAGGAACTGCTCATGAGCCGAAGCATACCACCTCATCTGTGAAGCATGGTGGAGGTAGTGTTATGGCTTGGGCATGTAAGGCCTGCCAATGGAACTGGTTCCCTTATTCCCATTTATTGATGATGTGACTGCTGACAAAAGCAGCAGGATTAATTCTGAAGTTTATAGGGATATATTATCTGCTCAGATTCAGCCAAATGCGTAAAAACTCATTGGACGGCGCTTCACAGTGCAGATGGACAATGACCGCGAAGCATACTGTGAAAGCAACCCAATACTTTTTTAAGGCAAAGATGTGGAATGTTCTGCAATGGCCAAGTCAATCACCTGACCTGAACCCAATTGAGCATGTATTTCACTTGCTGAAGGCAAAACTGAAGGCAAAACACCCCAAGAACAAGCAGGAACTGAAGACAGCGGCAGTAAAGGCCTGCAGAGCATCACCAGGGAAGAAACCCAGCGTCTGGTGATGTCTATGGGGTCCAGACGTCAGGCAGTCATTGACTGCAAAGGATTTGCAACCAAGTATTAAAAATGACAATTTAATTTATGATTATGTTAGTTTGTCCAATTACTTTTGAGCCCCTAAAATTGGGGGGGCTATGTATAAAAATGGTTGTAATTCCTACACGGTTCATACAATATTTTTGACAAAACCCTTAAATTAAAGCTGAAAGTCTACACTTAAAGCACATCTTGATTGTTTCATTTCAAATACATTGTGCTGGCGTACAGTGCCAAAATGATGAAAATTGTGTCACTGTCCAAATACTTATGGACCTGACTGTAGATGCTCACCTTGCCTGGAAGGAATTAGAATCACTGTCATCTTCAAAACATTGCCTATATTGAAAAATAAAGCTTTCAAATTGATAATCGTTGTGTAATTGTTTTATGGTGTGTGGGTGTCCACGCGCTCGTTGTTTTGGATAAAGTTTTAATTGAGATTTTGATTAATAACTGAATGAAAATATTTATTTTCACCCCCTCTTTTAAAAAAGGGATGTGGTCACACCAAAAAATAACAGAGTAGGAATTTGTCAAATTAGAAAAAGAGTCCAATGTCTGTTTTTATGTTCATTGTACTGCACATTGTATGTTCCACAACTACAATGGAACTTTGCCTCAGCACTTGTCTGTTAAGGGAACATTCCCTCCAAAAAGTCCAGTATGGAAACCATCATTGTTCATCATCATCATCATCATCATGGGGAATTGTACAGTATTATGACTGTAGCGTCCCCTTAGCAGTTAGACGCTAGTTTTTGAACTCAAAGTGTGGATATGTCTGAGGTAAGGCGGACCAGAGGTGCTGGAGAGAAAATATGTGTAGCACTGTTGTTTTCCTTTCATCTTTTTATATTTGTAAAACATTTTTACCCAGACACAAAATGAGCAAGAGGAGGATATTTGCCAGAGAAAGGGAGCGAGAGGGAGAGAGAGAGAAAAAGAGAAATGAGAGGGCGAGAGATTTTGGTTGCCATGGAAACACTAATTCAATTCTAAGGCCGGCCACAGAAAAAAAGACGGGGGTAAAAAAAAATCTTATTGCTGTTGACTTTTTGTTCTCTCCCTCTGTCGCTAAACTTCCCCCTGTCGCTAAACAAACAGCTTGCATGAAAAGATGATGTTGTGTTTACCATCCCCAAACCCCTCAATCTCCTTCTCTCTCAGAATGCCACGGCAAATGTCTTGGGAATTCGTAGCTCAAACGACATGTAAATGAGAACAAGAAGCACATTTTTTGTTCATTTTACAATGGAAGTCAATGATAAACTGTCTCTATAACTTCCCCAGTCATAATTTTGGCTCATTCTAAAAGCCAATGTTAAACAGGCTCCTTTTCATGTAGGTGGTACATAAATAAATAACATAACTACTCTTTTCTGTGAACCTGTGTGTGTGTGCGTGTGCGTTTCAGGCTTCACAATGTTCCTGCTGAGCTGTACCCCCATTTGAGCAGATAGATACTTCCACATTTTGTGACATTTTCTCGAGCAAGACTCAAATTCACTGACACTGTCACAGAAAATCCTAGACACACACACACGGAGGGCCATATAAATAGATAAAGCATGCAGGTAGTGTACATGAAATCATACACATCACATACAAAAATGCAAATATTATACACACACACACCCACTCCCTAGAGCATTGCTAAGTAAGATATAGAACGGCTGAAATCTGTCCCTGTTTGAAGAATATTTTCGCCTGAAAAATGTATCTGGATTCAGTAACGTAAACATCTGGTGCACAGGGAAGGCTACGGGAAAAATAAAGGTGAAAATAAATAGGGGACCATAAGAGAAGTGGAGAAAAGGGGGGTATGGGCTGAAAGAGAGTGAGAGAGGGGAGGGGAGTCTGCAGCAGAGTGGCAGATCCCTTTTTTCCTCAGGATTGAGTCAGCTGCGTTCAGACTGTTAAACAGCCCCTTGTCATTAAGACAGCCCTCGGAAAGGTCTCATTGACCTATTATAACAAGATCTGCTGGAACACAAAAGGTCAGGTGAGCTGGGGTTTATCTTGGACATGCACACACACATTCACTCCTGCTCTCTCTCTCTCTCTCTCTCTCTCTCTCTCTCTCTCTCTTTCTCTCTCTCTCTCTCTCTCTCTCTCTCTCTCTCTCTCTCTCCCTTATACACACACACACACACTCACACACACACATACACAAACGACACAAACACATCCATACCATGAATGTAATTCTTTCATATCTACACATTAAGCCCACACGCAAACACGTTTTAAAGGACTTTGTTTAGTGAAAAAATGACTTAATGTGGTTATTAAACATTGAACTAATTTTAATGCATCATGCCACGATGACCTTTAAAGTCACTCTGAATAAGATTGTCTGCCAAATTTATACAAAAAATAATGTAATTAAATACATTTTTATAATTTGAGTGGTAGCTTCTAGCCTCAAGAGATGCATGCTAAATCCTGACAACTCTGATTTTGTAAACTGTTGTCTGTCAGAAACAAGAACCACCCATTGGCTGGGAGTCAGAGGTTTTGAATTATTGCAAAGTGTTATGGCTATAGCACATGCTTTAGCAAGTATGAACAGTCTGTAAAATAGCTTTTCGCTACAGAATGAACCATTACTACAGTAGGTTAAACAGCCATGCTATACACTATAACAGAGCTTTGTTGAACAGAGACAACAAGAAGGGGCAGGGTAAAAATGTGAGGATATACCATCATCATTGCCAGCATTATTAGTATTATTATTAGATATAATCATATGAAACATTTGGATATGCAGATATGTGCAGTTGCAAGTCATCTTTTATTTGATCCAACGTCTCTAGCATGTTTTGGACATTTCAAAGAGGGATGTAAGAAAATATACTCTCCATTTTGCATTTATCTGATGCTGATGATGTCTCCTTAGCAATAATTATTGCAGCATTTCAATGCTCCCATGCATGACCCAAGTTAAGACCTACACTCCCCGGGCAAAAAAAAAAAACCGCATGCAATTATAATTCCTACAGCTGCAACCAGGCTTGATAATAATAATGAGGTAGTTCCTATGCATTTATCTGCATGCTCCCAAGTTTCAGAACTCTCAAAAGCACATATGTATTAAGGCTAGTGATGGGTGAATGAGGTACCAAAAATGGGTGGAGCCAATATGTTACCAGTAACTTATTGAATTGAACCAATCATTGTGATTTGTAGTGAAGAGCAAAACCTTTTGATTCAATGATTGACACTTAATTGTAGTTTTGCTCATTTTTGGTGTCCTAAGAATGATACCTCATTCTTATTTAGGCTATCATCAAAAATTTAGGCCATAAAATTAAGCAGCATTTGATTTAATCAGGTTTTATAACTGCTAAATGCAGATAAGCCATGAATAGGCACTTTACCAAATGCTTAGCAAATCTGGCCTCTAGTGACTATGGGTATACAATGTGTTCATCCACTGCAACACAACCCCCATATACACTACCGGTCAAAAGTTTTAGAACACCCCCATTTTCCAGTTTTTACTGAAATTTAAGCAGTTCAAGTCCAGTGAATAACCTGAAATGGTACAAAGGTAAGCGGTAAACTGCCAGAGGTTAAAAAAAAAGGTTTAGGTTAACAAACACTGTGAGTAGTTTCCTACACCATCAAAAGGCACTTGGAAATTGGAGAAAACTCTGACAGGAAGAGGTTTGGCAGACCCAAAGCCACAACAAAATCAGAAGACAAGTTTCTGAGAGTCAACAGCTTGTGTGATAGGCGGCTCACAGGACAACAGCTTCAAGCACAGCTTAACACTGGTCGAAGTAAGGAAGTCTCAGTTTCAACTGTAAAGAGAAGACTTTGAGCTGCAGGTCTGACAGGTCGAGTGGCAGTAAGAAAGCCATTGCTAAGATGGCAAAATAAGAAAAAGAGGTTTGCCTGGGCCATGAAGCACCGCCAGTGGACTACTGAAGACTGGAAGAAGGTCTTATAGACCGATGAATAAAAATAAAAATTTGTAGGCCGTCGAGTGGGCGAAAGGATGGTTCCTCAGTGTGTGACACCAACTGTCAAACATGGAGGAGGAAGCATGATGGTCTGGGGCTCTTTTGCTGGATCCAGAGTCGGCGACTTGCACAGAGTGACTGTGAACCCATGTTAACCCATTACTTGTTCCCTGAAAAGGGACTTTTTTTATAACTGAAATTTACATTCTTTTTCAGTTTTTGGTCACCTAAATGTTTTTTAAAACCTCTGGCAGTTTACCACTTAACTTTGTACCATTTAAGTTTTTTCACTGGACTTGAACTGCTTAAATTTCAGTAAAAACTGGAAAATGGGGGTGTTCTAAAACTTTTGACCGGTAGTGTAGTTCGGAATACAGTATACTCCTCCATAACCGATATCATCAGGACAAAGGGCACAGCGGATATCTGAAAGATCGGATAAACTGGTAATATTTAAAATAAACGTAACAGCCAATGTAATTTAAAATTGTGAATATGTGCAAATGAATATATTTAACAAGCAATATTAAATGGTTAATGTATGACCAAACATATTTTTGATAGTTGGTTACAGCATATGAACATTTATTTTTGTCTTTCCCCCCCGCAACATCTTTCACTATTTACACACATGAAACTGTTTTCTTCACCTGAAATAGATTTTATGTCATTCGACAATTTTTAAATGTCTGTTACTATACTTTTCCCTATCCTGAAGTGAGATATTGTCTCTCTCTCAACATGCGCTTATCCAAAAGAGAAATTATTTTACAATTTTTAAAATGTAGAGCACAACTCGTAGACAGTATTTTCAGGGCATCTCTCAAAACGTTTTCAACCTCAAGAGCTCTGCGGGTCAAATAATAGTTTGTCGTGTAGACAACATTTTTTTGTTTTGTCTACAGGACGTTTATGCTGCTTTGATTTAATCTTGCTGCTTATACAGTGAGGAGTGTTTCAATGGCAACGGCAAAACTAGGTAGCTAACTAGTAACTGTACCACACTAGAACAAAGGTTGCCACTTCGCCACACTGTCAATCTACAATTAGACACTGACCTCTAATGAAGCCGGCGGATAATCCAGTGAATCGCATGTGTGGGAGTCGGTTCTGCAGGAGTATAATATACTGTTCTGTTAATGGTAAGTTAAGGAATGGGACAATTAAGGACAATAACAGTAGTAGGCTGAAAAGTGTCCCATTCTTTGTCTTCCCACTATCCATCTGTCACTGCATTAGTCTTAGGGAAGGGAGACAGATCACTATGCTTAGCTTCAACAAAAAGGCAAAGGGTGGCTACAATATCAAATAATATGGCTGCTGGCATGACACGTTTGTTGCTTGAGCCCCCTTTTGAATAAGTGAATAAATAATATTTTCAGTTTCACAGAGAATAAACAGTGGGCAGAGAAAGAGATGAAAATTGGCTTAGTCCCTGAGGATTAATGTGTCGGCTGTAGTTCCTATCTTGTCCATTTGGGTGTGAGATTCCCATCTGTGAGTAGCAACTCGCCCCCCCATTGTCCCGTGACTTATGCTCCTGCAGGAAAATATGAATTTCACAGTTATGTCAGCAGTGGATCCATCAAGCAAGTGTTGGAAGATAAGAACATAGATCGTTGAGCCAGCTGACTAACGTTGAAGGCTTCCTGCACTACATACTAAAGTGTATCTAGTGTTCATGCATTGGCTTAAGCATGGCCACAGCTCTTTCTCCAATTGGCTGGAGGGAAGATAGTCATGTGTCTTACTGGCTAACAAATAAACATATACCCAGCTTGCATTGGCTATAGAGTAAATATAACCCTGTCTCCAACTAGTTGGATGCTGGACACAGCCCTGTCATTGGCTAAAGAGTGGACATATCTTAAATCTGTCATTGGTAAGGTAGTGCTTACAGCCCTCTCATTCATTGGCTAGAGAGTGTATGCAGCTGTTTTCCTACATGGCCAGAAGGTTTACTCCAACCAGTTCCTTCTGAAATACATTCAGCATATGAGGAGTAGGGTGGTAGAATGCATATGTAATGTGTTATGCTGATGTGTTATGCAGGCATGGTTCCAGGAATGTTTCATGGGTTGGGCAAGGTTACATTTTGCGGAGTCACTGATGGTTTTCTTTTTTTTTTGGGGGGGGTTGGAGTTGAAGTAGGAGTGTGTATGTACAGTTTTAAAATCGTTACATTATTCTATTTTATTATGATTTTCATTGCTGTATACTGCAGTTTATGATTACAAGTAGCATAAATAACATAGATTATTCAGTAAATGTGTTAAAATGGTTTAAACTGTTGCAGGAAATGCCATTTAGTGTAATAATTACTTTATTGTAATTCACTTTTGTGGGTGTGTGCGTATGTGTGTGTAAGCATGTGTTTGAGTGTGTCTCTGGTTTGTATATACACGTACATACTAAATGGAAATCTTTTTGCAGTTTAAACTATCAACTTCCAAATTTCAATTAAAGTGCTTTTTTCTGCAATGAAAAGTAAACAAATACGTCAAATATCAACAACTTTTGATGATGAACGAAACAACAAGTCATCAGAGACTTGCACTTTCTCTGGGGACCTCTTTGAAATGCTAGATAAAAGTATGTGACTCATTAGAGGCTTTGGCCCAATAAATTCAATGAAACATTCACTATATACACAAACACAAAATCCATGAGAATAGCTGCAGTTAATTAGAAATTGTGCCGACGAATGTCATGAGTAGAATGCAGAAACTTCAAGAAGACCGATCTCTCTGTATTGTGCTTGTAACATCTGATGGTAGAGCACATGTCGCTGTAAAGAGGATAACTTGTAATTCACCTGTAGATGCTCTCCAAAACCCAATAGATGACAACAGCCTCAGAAAGTCTGTGCTCTGGATACAAATGTAAGAATGGCTTTCCCTTTGATCGGAGACTTCAGATAAATTGTGCAGGTTTTTTTTCCCTTGTTTTTTCTTTTTTGTTTGTTTTATTTAATCAATACTGAAAGAAGAGTTCTAGTTTTGGCAGTGTAATGATGTAGTGCAATCAAATGCCTTCTCTCTGGGGTGGGAACGCTGGAAAAATCTTAGCCCCGACAATCCAGCTCACCCGGAGAATCCTCACAGCTTCAAACAGCTCTCTGTGCCTCCTTCATCTGCAGATCCAGGACACAGGGCATGGATCAGTGCTTTTCTTCACAGAGATCGTTGTGGGTGTACCAGCTCTCCGTTAGCTCCATGGTACGCCATGGTAAACGGAGAGAGAAATCCCATCCCTGGGCTCTGTAAATCTCCCATTTCTCCTTGTTTAGGAATGTATTTGGGGATGGAGAATCACTTGATCAGAAGCTCTGAGGATTTCAAAGAAATCCACAATATCCTTTCCACCAAGAGGTCCTGCATGTCACTGTTTAAGTATACAAGCACAGTGGGGAAAAAGCAGTGCCTGAAGTTTGATCAAGAATGAGGTAAATGGCCCTTTCACTGTTATTTCTGAGGATATCACAGAATCATTGCCGACTGTTTATATACTTTCTCAATCTAGTAACCCTTTCATGAAACCTGACCCATTGCCCTTATCACCACAGACGATTGGCACCACATCCACTCTCCACCACAGCCCACTGGTGTTCAATCCACGATTAATCACAATCCACTGGTGTCTAATACACTATTCACCACAGCCTACTGGTATCCAATCCACTATTCCCCACAGCCCACTGCTGTCTAGTCCACTCTCCATCACATCCCACTGGTATTCAATCCACTCTCCACCACAGCCCACTGTTGTATAATCCATGATTAAACACAACCCACTGGTGTCTAGTCCACTCTCCACCACAGCCCACTGGTGTCCAATCCACTCTTCATCACAGCCCACTGGCATCCAATCCACTATTCACCACAGCCCACTGATGTCTTGTCCTCTCTCAGCTGATGCGTGGCCCACTCTGGCCCTTTGGTGCCTCACCCACTCCTTTCCTACAGCCAACAAGAGCTCTACCCCAGGCAAAGAGATTTACCACTTACCCATCAGTTTTATTTATCTTTTTCAAATAATGGTTAGTGTAAGACTTGTTCAGTTTCTGGCAGGAAGTATGTGGTACTCTCCACCCACTCCCTATTACAGCTCATTGGTGCCGACCCACTTTATTCTTCAGCCCATTGGTACCACATCCATTTTACTGCACATTCCACCGGTGCCCTCCCACTCTCCTCCTGATGAACCGAAGTGAATTATACTTCAAAGCCACCCTGTGGAGTCAACGCAAAAGCAAGCAAGCAAAGGGTTGACAGATTTCTGGAGATTTCTATAACATGCTTTGTTTGACTTCTGTGTCATACTGAGATTAAATTAACAGTCCTAGATTCTTTTTGTCTTTTTTTTTCCCTCCGGAGCAAGGTGCGGCCTGGTTCTGTCAAGAGGAGGCTGTCGTATTTCAAGTGCATCATTTTTTTTAATGCCAGAGCCGAGATGGGTTTCACGCACACCTTCATCACCATCCTCCTCTGCTGTGATTGTAAACTCGGCACTGAGGAAAATAAACAGAGTGTCGCTGCAGCAGTGTGTGCCGTATAAAGAGGAGACAGGTACTGCGTTTTATGAGCGGTGCGGGCATGCTGACCACGATTGAATCCACTCACTCTGAATCTCTCTACCTAGAGACTCTTGCATATTGATGCACTCCTGCAGACCATGAAGCATTACAACAACACCTACTTATGATCGAAGCACAAACATGGAGAGGCTGATGGAGTCTGGCATGCAGTAGTAATGGGGTGTGTAAACAACTAGACAAAATGTCTAAAAACAACATTTTGTCCCACAAAATCCATACAGAAAGCATGTCATTTGCACATTTAGAATAGCAGTTTACTGGTTTTCCTTTCTATAAAAAATAGAATATGGATCCATCGATAGCAGGAATGGTTTGCCACCCTCATGCATGTATATTTCATAGATTTGTACAGTTCATAGACTGTACAGGTATACAGTATGTGCAGTACATTTCTGTCCCAATCACAATATTCAAAGTGACTGAAATGCCCAACCATGGGCATCCAAGTGGCTCAGTCCAAGGTTATGGTGTAAAGGCACACACCTTAAGCACAGGCTGGGCCCTGCAGTGGCAGGTTTGAGCCTCAGCTACCTCATTAGCTGACTATGAGACTGGGACACAACTGGCCTTATTCTGCCATGGATAGGGCAGGTTTAATTTGGATAGTTATTTGGGCTATCACTGCATTATTTCCTCCAGACGCCCACAGGTTTGCGCCTGCCACAGCACCTGGCATCACCGAGAGGTACGCTTCTCCTCTGAATGGCACTGGGCGGCCTCTGCAGGGCGTGAAACAGTCACTGGCTTGCAGGCGAGCACATCCGAGGGGTACGCTTCAGCCGCTGTGCTCCTTAAAGCGGGTGCAGGTGGCATAGCGACGGCTCGAGAGGAAACGATTGACAATGGCAAATTGGTGAGAAAAAAAGGGGGGAAAATATTTACAATTTTGAAAGAGAGAAAAATCTGCCTTTTTAGTCTTGTCACTGGTTTTCCACCCACTTTGGGAGCTGAACGCCTGAGCGCCCATGCCAGCTGCGCCTGTCCTGCCTCAGAGAACTAATGGAAAAAAGTAGAACTGGAGAAGTTCTTAATGGCAGATTTATGCCTGAGCGGGACAACATTTGGTTTCGTTGCCAATAAAGCGGGGGCTGACATAACCAGGCAACCGATTCTCCCTTTCCCTCCGTTCATTTAGGGGTGTGATATACTGGCGGTGTCTGCTGGAGATCCATGTGTTTCTGGTCTTCCTAGCACAAGCTTGGGTCTTAATCACATACTGTAATTGGAGTCATTGATTGGGCAGGAGCTTGAAACCTGTGATGTTAATGAGCTGCTGGGAGAAAGGCAACTTGTAAAGCTCCCAGGACCGAGGATCTCCAGGCCCAGGAGACAATACCTGGGCCAGGCCTTCGTTCTCTTAATGTACCCACACCATCTTAAGTGAAGCTCGAATGTGTGATTCCATGGGAAGGATGGAAAAGAAATCATTCTTTTCATCAACTGCAAAGCCAGATTACCTTTTAAAAATGATGAAACAAACAATAAAATTGATTTGGCGAAAGTAACGCATTACAAAGATTAATGAGTAATTTGGAATTTGGGGGAGTGAGATAGGAATCACTTAACTCTTCATTTTCTGTTTCCCAGTGATTTATCATCCGTAACCGTGGTGATGCGGCTTCTGAACGCGGCAGAAATAATGATGTATTTTTTAATGGACTCAAAGACAGAGAGGCGACAGAGCCATCGCGGCACACATGAATGTTTTATGGGTATTTAAACAAGTCAATTTCATGCAAATGTGCCCACTGCTTGCCATGGCAGAATTTATAAACAGTGAGTGAGGCAGGGGGAGAAGAATGCAGCGGTGTAGTTTAGTGTTGTTTGATTATTAAAGCAGAGCTGCGGCTTTGAATTATTCAGGCACTAGACGCTACAAATCTGCCACCCTATCTGCCATAGTTGTCCACTGAATAGTTGCAACACTCACTTCACAAATCTCCTTCCTCTTTGTCATCTTCCTCACACTCTCTCCATACTCCACAAATTACTACTTTCCCCTCTGCATTGCTTTATGCACCTTCCATGGGAAAAGCATATCTCTTTTTTATCCACCAATTTAAAGATTGTGTACAGTAGACAATCCTCGGATCCATTAATTTCACAGGTGAGAGACTTGCCCTTGCTGTGACGGGAGCATCTTCATTAGCATACGGAAGCTGGAAAGCTTAACCCAGTAACATGTTGAGCCTGTAAAGCTACATTGTCTCACCTGTATGGTAAACAGGTATGTATGCGTGTGTATGTGTGTGCCCAGTTCTGTGTGCCCAGTTGTGTGCTTATGTATGGGTTTGTGCATTTGTCTGTGTGTGTAAGCGTGTGTCTGATTCTACTAGTTGCCAACTGATGTCCTTTCATTCAAGGAAACTGTAGGGAGCTGTATACGGCTTTAATGGAAGATGCGTGACCATTTAAACTCAACTTCCATCAGAATTCTTAACAATCATATTTGGCATTAAAACAAAACATCGAAAATGGCCTGTATGTATTAAAGGGACTATTCAATTGGCACCTCAGAATATAATATAATAATAATAATAATAATAATAATAATAATAATAATAGATTTGCATGATATAAAAAATAACAATCAATTACTAAAGAGATCTCATCTCATCTCATCTCATCTCATTGTCTAAGCCGCTTATTCCTGGTCAGGGTCACGGGGGGCTGGAGCCTATCCCACCATGCATAGGGGCGAGAGGCAGGAATAAACCCTGGACAGGTCGCCAATCCATCGCAGGGCACACACACCATTCACTAACACACTCATACCTACGGGCAATTTAGACTCTCCAACGTGGATGTCTTTGGACTGTGGGAGGAAACCGGAGTACCCGGAGGAAACCCACGCGGACACGGGGAGAACATGCAAACTCCACACAGAAAGGCCCCCGGCCTGGATTTGAACCCGAGACCTTCTTGCTGTGAGGCGACAGTGCTATCCACTGCACCACCGTGCCGCCTACTAAATTATAATCAATTATAATTAATATTATTAATACTTGACCCCATCTGTGCCAGAGTAACATTTAAATGGTAATAGCAAGTAAAGTAAGGAAAATGCATCAATAATAGTAATAACTTCAGATTAAAATATCAAACAAAATGTAAAAATTGGGATCTGGAACATTGCATTACAGAAAACATAACCAGCCTTAATGTCCCATTATACATATCAGCAGTGTGTTTGTTGTTAGCCCGTGAATAGCCCGTGCCACACCTCAAACTCTACCAAGCCTAAGGTGACTGATAATGCCTAGCTAGCTAATTGGATTGTGATGTGTTTGAGTATAACTAGTGTTAAATAAGAAAATACTTGGGTACAGAAAACTAAATAAAAACATGATTCTTTTGGCTGGGAGAAATTCACCCCATTGCATGGCCCAGTACAGGACACAGGACGCGCCGACAGGACAAGTTCCTTGGCATGCAGGTTTCTACTGCTTACCTGTGCCTCTGCAGGCTTCTGCAAAATATGCTGACATGCTCAGTATCCATATGGAAGGACATTTTCCCCTTCCTTCTGATTTTTTCCATTGGGAGATAATAATATCTGTTTGGGTTGGAATAATAAATCAAATGTAAACTAAACAGAATGGAAATGAAATCGGCTAGTTAGCCTCATTGAGATGAGCCTGGTCTCGGTCTCAGTCTCACTCCATGGTCATTGAGTTGGGCGTCTTGCTCAATTTAAGTATCTACAGTGTTTCACCCTACCATTAAACGAGGTGGCCCACCGCTCCAGGAATATCCTCTGCCGCTCCTGTAATATGCACACAATCTCTGCTTTGATTGAACTTGCATGCTGACTTTTGACTCTCATTTAATACCGTTGGTGCACCGCCCACACTCGCTGTTATGTTTTCAAGTTCAAGCTCTAGCACATGAATGAATTTGAGAGTGCACACTCTATCAAGACAGCAACAGTGGAAAAGAGCAAATACTGAGGTAAGTTAAGTTAATGGGAGTCTCGATGAGGTAAATTAATATCTATTTTTTTACTCCATTGGACTCCTAATTAAGTATGTAATAGATGGGCTACTTGTTTTTATCTAGCTGCATCTCTCTATTTGAGAGAGCACATATAGCACAATTAGCTTCTATAGGCTAATTGTACTTTCCCGAAGGTCAATATCACGTGGTATACACAAATACGCCTGTATGCATCCAAAATGCATAAAAACATTTTATTTGGCCAAAATATAGCCTATTGCATTATGTTAAATACTCTGCATTTTACATTCCAAGTATTGATAAACCCATAAACTAGCGTTAATAAACAGAAAGAATAATTATCGCAAAATAATATTTTAATATATAGGCAACTCGCTAATTATACAGTCTGTTACTTGCATGGGAACATAATGAGGTAATGAAATGTCAGGATATTGAAGTTGGGGCAATGCTTGAGATTATTGATCCACTTGCCCTGCATAGACCCTGATAAACTATAAATAAAAAATAAAAATGTATTCACCAATGGAGCAGCACCCCTTTTGTCTTTCATTGCTAGGGAAGTTCCATGATGCCTGACATCACACCGAATTATTCCATCAATAAATAGGCCACCAGTCTGGGAATTCCCATTTCAGTAGGCAATGGAGAGGAAAATTAAATGTGTGGATGCAACCTGCACAAGGTGCAACAGGAAAAAAAATATTTTTATTTTTTTGTTGATTGTTGTCTTTTAAATATTGAGCAGTATATTCTTACACATAATATCAAATATATAATAGCTGATAGATCTTCGGTTTGATGTTAATATTATTTTGTCTACCCCCTGTAGATTATTTTCATATGTCTTTATCCCTTTTTCAAATAATTTGATGAAGTGTGCATATTTTCAGAAGGTAAACAGGTTGCAATATCATCTGACATTTTTCTATGCTCACCTAATTACCATATAGCACAATTAAATGTGATAATACCTAGTAATCTCCAGTCCATCAAAAGGTGAGCTACAGTACTCTTTTTACTTTTTATTAATTCGTAGAGTACCACACATGCTGTGCACCACTCCATATGTCTGTGTTTTTTAATTTTTTTAATGTTTTGTTTTTTATTATGAATGGTAATGTGTTTGTTAGTTTTGAACTATAACTGTAATAAAATAGTGCAATTAAATATGTTATATAACAGAGCTATATATTACACTAATAATTGTATACTAACCCTGTGCTGTGTTGCAGTAGCACCTGAACTCCAGCACTGCTTTCTTCAAGCTGTTTCAGCCTGCCCTGGTAACAGCCCCTCAGCCGAAATACATAATTCCTATCCCTGATTCATTTATCTGACTCAAATTAGGTAGAGAAGGTTGAGAAGACTGTATAGAGAAGGTAGAGAAGAGTCAGAAGACTATATACTTGGGCAGAAATGCAAAGAAAAAGAGATATGTGCACAAGTGAAATACATAGATACACTATACTTGCATGTGGCAAACAGCAATAAAGAGCTCTACAAAGTATTTAGTTTAGTTTTTCGGTGAAACCATGAAAACATATTTTTGGGATATTTGTTATTAATTTAATTCTTTCTTTTCACTACATTGTCAGTCCAATGACAAACTATGCTTTAACCATGAACATATTCACATGAACTGTTGATCCCTATGAACTGCCTAAACTGTGCTTCCAAGGACCAACAACTTACCTAATTTCCCTCGGAACCAAGGGGGGATGTAGGGTCCATGACTGATCAACAGGAGCGGACAGACGTCACTTGCACGTGACACTGAGCGGCAACTTCAAAAGACTGTAAGCCAAGGGGTGAACCTAGTACACCTCCCCAAATATAAAACTAGCGTGCACCTATTGTCCTCTCTCTTTCACCTTTTCGCTGGTTCGTTTTCCTCTGTTCTCTACAAGAAATGTAGCGGAAAGCTCTGAGGAGGAACAGGCCTCACTCTTCGGAGTAATCTCTCTTTCACAAGCTCTAGAGCCGCAGCCAGCGGTGCCTAATTCTGAGATAAAACTCTTTGATTTAGAAGTTGACGAGTTTACTCTGGTAACCCTGTCGAACTGACTGGATCCACCATGGGATCAGTTTTATTAGCCACACTTCGCTATCATTCTGTAACATAGCAAGTGAACTTCAACACGCACGCAAGTGGGTGAAAATCGGCTAGAAAGCCTCAGGAATGACTCACGACAGGACAGACGAATCCCTCCCGCCAGAAACAGAAAGAAAGCGCTATAGATTCATCACATCGGACACCCACAAACCCTTCTCCACAGCGCCAGCAACTCAACCCGTCTCAACCAGCCCCGAGGACTTTCCTGCACACGCAGTAAGACTGATACAAACATCCAGGCTAACTAGATTAGTGGACGTAGGTTTGTTGTTTATTGTCAATGTATTCCAGAGTGTTTTCATTGTGTTTTGTGCTTTGCATATCTGTACAACACAGCTCGCTAGTCAGCTACAGCTAACTAGCAGCATAAAGATTGGATAGTGGTACTGTCACGCCAAATTGTGTCCGGCTGCTCAGGAATTTGTCCGGATGACGTAATCAGAATTTTGGACTGTAGTTGCTATGCCAACATGACGAGCTCGCATTCCTGAGTGATGTGTCCGGGTGATAGCCAGCTAGCTAGTTTTACAGCTGAGCAAGCAATGCTTACTCGTAGCTAGCCAACTAGCTGTAATGTAATGACTTCCATATATTATATTCGTAGCTAGCCAGCTAACTTAACTGTACAGCTGAACAGACAATGCATATTATTATCTTTGTAGCTAGCTGGCTATATAATTCATATATTATGTTCATAGCTAGCCAGCTAGCTAGTTTTACAGCTGAGCAAGCAATGGCTATTCGTAGCTAAATGACATCACCCAGACACATCACTCAGGAATGCGAGCTCTTCATGTTGGCATAGCAACTACAGTCCAAAATTCAGATTACGTCATCCGGACAAATTCCTGAGCAGCCGGACACAATTTGGTGTGACAGTACCATCCATTAGTAATGTTTATTTACGACCTGCCTTCTTTCAACCGAGATCTCTGCATGCGATCGTATTAACCATTCTAGCACACTAAGTATTTGATCTCACTCATTCTGGTGAATAGTCGCTAGACTATGTGACCCAATTCACATACATTTCTATTATATTATTCATTATTGTAATTTTTATATTATATATTGAAATTAGTATAATTAATAGTAAAATATATGATCGGCCTTGGACACCCTTTTACAGGGCCCAGCAACCCATTGTCACTACATTATTTGGTTATCACATGAGGACATTTGTATATTCCCCACAGCATCTACACTTCACTTACAGCTTTTTGGAAAGACATACAAAATGTTTACTTTGCCCCATTTGTTACTTAAGATGTCTGAGTTGGTTATATTTGTTTATTTTGAATGACAGATTATCATAAATGCATAGAATCCCTTGGGATGTGGATGAGGTGTTTTCAGGAACATAACATGTTGTTGAAAGACAGTGTTCAAAATGAGGGGGGTCTGGGGGGATCCGGGACCACCCATAAGCCACAACGGACCCCCCATAAGAAATACATTTATACGCTTGGGGGGGGTCCCATCTTTATTTGAATATTTTTTAACAAATGTGAGTCAAACAGGAAATTATAACTTTATAGAACCAACCAATAGAAACGGTCTTTAAGATATGCCAAAATGTGACCGGGTTGCGTCACAATAGCATTCAAATGGCAGCTACATTTACATTTACGGCATTTAGCAGACGCTCTTATCCAGAGCGACTTAAAACAAGTGCATTTAAATATGGTAAGATGAATCATGGTTAGTGCAAGAGATTGGTGTAGTAACACTGAAATAGACATAATTGTTGGCAACTGCACACCGTATCACACAGGGAAATAAATGTTTGTGTGTTTAAAAACAAACTTGCGGAAGATGGCCAGTGATTCCGCGGTCCTCAATCAGTCACAATGCGGAAGATCATTCCACCACCAGGGGGTCAGGACAGAGAAGAGGCAAGACCGCGAGGAACAACTGCTGGGCGCCCGAAGGGATGGAACAGTCAGTTTGCCAGAGGAAGCAGAGCACCAGTGTCGGACGTTGAAACCACTAGACCACGCGGGAGGCCACGATTTCTTAATTTTTAACGAAAAGTCGAGGGGTTTAATTTGTTACCAGGATTTGTTACCAGGAAGTAGCAAATATTCAGTGGTCCATGTAATTTGAAGGTTTTCACCGTATTTCTGCACGAGAGGACATTATTAAAAACATTATTAAAGCCATTTCTAAATACTTTTTGTCCACCAAATAATAGTTTGTATCTCAAACATTAATGCACTATTTTAAAAGTGTGAATAACAATTTTTGAAACCGAGTGAGCTGGCAGGCTGCTATGCTATCAATAGCCATGTGAGCTAGCTACAATGTCAAACCTGGCCTGAACAACAAGCTGCCTGTGTGGGATATACTAGGCATACTATACCTAAAAAAGCCAATTTTCTATTTACTTTTACATATCTCATGATAAGAAAAGATTCTCATACAAACATGGGTGACAGCCATAGAGCTTCGATAGATGGCCAGTCGGTGATAGAAATAATCAGGGTTAAATTGGTTTGTGTGATTTCGAGAATCTAAGGTGAGCCCAGTCCAGCCTTCCTCAGCTCAGGTCAGGCGGTCAGCCCAACCTTCGCTCAGCCCAGCCAGTTTTTATTTAAATGGCATAAAATTGTGTTTCAACTGTTTAGACCTATCTGCCTGACTAATAAACCTGTTCATTTTCTAGAGAGAAAATTATAATTTGTTTCAATGTAGCCATATAGTTGCAAGAGAAACAAACAAACGTGTGCGCGCGTGCACATACTTGTGTGTGCATGTGCATGCACATTATTGAAAATCTGGGGGACCCCCAAGAGCCATTGGTCATTTTGTACCCTGGAAAGACTGTCAGGCTGAACAATTCACCAGACTGCAAATTCATTGCTGCAAAATATCTTAAGAAAGATTATTTAATTGCTGCTATATTGAAGTTACATCATATTTATGTCTTGTATTAGCACGTAAACTGCTGGACATTTGTAAACTGCAGGACATTTGCACTACACCACCTGATTTCACTATTAGCTCGCCTCCTGGACCAAGGAGGTAAACATTTCTAAATCACTGTTGGAGCAAATACCTGCATACTTGTTGCATTGCATTGTTTGCATCATGACCTTTCCCCCTGTTCAAAGAAAATAACTAATAAATATCCTATAGTCTGAGTTAGATTTATTACCTATGTCTGGAACTTCAAAGTGAAGTCCCTGTTTCACAAATGTGGGCATTGGACATCTCTTTTGAGTGGGAAAGACTCACTATAAATCATATGTCACAGCAGTACTTCACATTTGAAGAGACCTCTTCTCTTCAGATTCCTAAACCCTAAGAAAAGCCAGGTCTTGTTTTTTTGACTGAAAGAGAGATTGTCTAATAGACTATGAGATTCAACTTTACAACAAGGATAAGTAAAGTCTTTATCCAAATATTCTCTATGGAAGACTGAGGTCAAGAAATTTCAGTGGAACCCTAAACCAACAGGCCTTTGTACGGAGGGAAATATGAGGACGGACCAGCCCACGATCCTTCACCAGAGCTCCCACAGCGTCGGCGCACAGCCGAAGGGCATAATCCAGTCACATGGCCAGTCGTTCCACCAAGCATAAATGATGCCACCCCAGTAGTAGACCAGCTGGACACTCATGACTGTCTTAACTCACCCATAAAGATGGTGTATAAAGATCTTAAATCATGTAAGGCTTGAGAGTTTGAGATAACCAATATTTACTATTATTTTTTATGTACTTTTGTAAATAATTTGTAAATACAAATACTAAATACATTATGATACAAATTGTCTTGTCTCTATTGTAATAAGTGGGCTTTACTGATTAGAACAAACTCAAAATACAGGTATTTATCTCCTCCAATATCATGATTAATTGTTTATGTTATATGTAATAATTCATTAACTGGTGCCTTATGATAGGAGGAAACATTGATTCTATCTGATGGCCTGAGGCAGATGGTTCAGAATAGTGGAATCCTATATAACAGCCAACAGCACACCATAACAACAATACCACATTACACATGCCACCATACTTAATGCCAATGTAAACCATACCAACCATTGCTTACCAAACAAGGTTTGCCCTAACAAGGTGAGTACTGTCCCATAATGTCCCTAGACTACGTATTCTACCACACCATAAATATCTAACCCTAAATACTAAAGCCAATATCAACACTACCACACGTAGAATAAAATACAAGAATGCATTTATAAGTGCATTCACATTCAAATAACAGGTTGTTGTTGTTTTCTGTTGTTACATTATACACAATTCAACATTCTCTGATTACAATATATATGATATTTGTTTTGTTAGTTATGGTTGGAAATGTGCCCAAAACACACATGATGCACTTGTATGTTAATCTGTTCCTCTTACAGCAGGAGGTTGATGAATTATCTTGGATGAAAGATGAGAGAGAGAGAGAGAGAGAGAGAGAGAGAGAGAGAGAGATAGAGAGAAAGAGAGAAAGAGATGGATGGAGATGGAGACAAAATATAGATGGGAACAAATTAAGTGCAAGAAAAAGGGCGACAGAGACAAATTCCTTGGCGTACACTCTGAAGAAAGGAGATGGTTTGTTTGTTTTATGTTTTGTTCAAATTCATTTTAATTACTCAGTAATGCGTCTGAAGTACAATGTACAGTATTATAGTGTGACACTGGGAGAGGTGGAGGGAGGAGTAGAGAGGGCTGCACCTCTTTTTTGGCTGCTGTCAGGTGTTCCTGTTCCCTCCCACAGCCTGGAGAGCACTACAGGACCTTGGACAGCAGCCTCACTTACAGGCAGGCCTGAGGCTAATGAGCAATCAACTCATGTGTTAGACATTGCCTGCGTTAGGCCTTTATAAAAGCACAGCCTGACATGGCTGAAGAGGAGTTTTCTGGGGGCATGGAGGAAGAGGTGCTGGTTTTTGTTGCGGTTAACCCTCTAACAGATAGTTTTTGATTTAATTTTGTTTTTCGTGTTTTGTTTAATTTTTGTAAAAGGATAAGGATAATAAACTGGCCATTGACCTATTGGAACTCCATTTCCATTTTTTTGAACCCCTGCCACATTGCTACATATAGGTTTTTATGAGCTCTTATAACATCAGGTCTGATGAAAGAAACATTATATCATTTAGATTAGGTATTTTCCTTGTTATGTTTTGGCCTCTGGAAATATAAGGTGTCTTTTTGGAACAGGATATTCTAACATACACTCTAAATTTGTGTCATCGATCTATTGCACCGAAAGTCTTTGTGAGGCTCACTGGGAAGCTGAAGAAATCTCTAGGATCGAGCACTGTGTTCTAAACCTTATCTGCGTATAGGCCATGACTGGAATCCCCAATGAACCTTGACTTGAGCACTCAACCTTTTCCCCGATGTCTGTCATTGAGAAAAAAAGGATTCTGAACAGCTTAGGAATTAGTCATGAGGATGGGTTGACTGCCTTGTACCAGGACACATTAAAAACTTTACAAGATGAATCTAGTTATAAACTGCTCTAAGCTATCCACAGACAAAAACACTGCACATTTTTGTTTCATTTATTTTAATAACAATTTTTTTTTCTCCAAAGCTTATGCAGCCTGTCTCCCGGTTCAGCCAATTTCAGGAGGATAATTATACTGCAGTAGGACCGCTAACATTTGTTGAGCAAAACAGATCTTGTTGGGGTGATCCGCAAATTATCCTAGATGCAAATAAAGCCAGACATATTTGTATAGCGGTTAATTTTCCAGAAAATGCAACAAACACCAGCACTGTTTATGTGTTACTTTAGCCAGCGCACACATAGCAGTCAGGTCATAACAGCCATCATATTGGTTTTCATGATCAGAAGATAAAGAACAAGACATACTAATTAAATCCTACTGCCACATCAGCATTCAAATCACATCTGTTCGTTTCTCTTTAGAATTCACTTTACCTTATTTCACTCCAAAGACTCGGACAAAATAAAACGGAACCCAGAATATTAGTGAATAATAAATAATGAGATTTAGTAATTGAGATTTAGTATTAGCCTCTTGCTCCTTGCTGCAAATATCCGAAAGTTCACAACCTTCTTTGTGATAATACTCTTTCAACATATATCAATATAATTCAACATATATCCATGGATATTGTGTAATAATGCCAATGTTTATGGAGTTTTATATTGTTTTTAAACCCAGATAACTGTCCACTTGTTTTTGCTTATGAGCCATTTTCTTTACGTAAAATATCAGAGAAGAAAAACATCTCTTGGAAACCTAATAATGAGACTGCTTTAGAAAACACTAAAAACATTAAAAGTATACACTCACATCCACACTTACAATTCACCAGAATGCATGCTTCATATGTTAATAAATATTTATAATAATCATTACACAGCTCAAGTGTTTACTGTGTGATTGTTAACTATGGACAATTAAAGAGAAAAAATCCCTTCCTCAAGTAGTGAGTTGTATAGTCGGCTCTTAATTCGTAACAGCTTGAAGCTTTAACACAGCTACATCAGGGAGAGTAGCTACTGCCTTTATCTTACTGCATTGTGAAGGTAGTTTCCTCAACACCATCCCCCCTGTAAATCCCTAGTGGTTGTGTTATTGATAGTCCTGCTGTTGTTGGTTGCTGAATCTCGTCATGGCGAAGCTATTGCAGAGCCCTCCAACTGCTCCTGTAATGGACCTCGAAGATATAAATCTCTCTCAGAAGCAGCATTGCTCAAAAACAGTGGCAGCCTACAGGGGGATGCTTCAAGATATACATCCTCAAGTTGAGCTTGGGACATGATTCCCCAGATTTATTTTCACATTTTGTTCAATCAATCAGTAAGAGATTTTCATTTTCTGGAGCGTAGGCAACACGCTCGCCAGTCTATTGTATTACTATTACACAAAGTGTGTTATATTAATTATTAAGGCCTCAAGTATTGGGGTCAGACAAGTAGGGGTATTCCCATCTTTCAGCTTCAGGTACAGATGGGGTGTGGCTCCTCCCCGTTCACTCAAGAGCCAATCATTTCTGGTAATAAGGTTGTGTTTCTGGTTAAAGGCCCTTTTCCCACCAGATTCTTTATGATGTACATCAGATGAATGTGGGTTTCCCAAGCTCTCATACCTCTTACAGTCACCCTTGAGGTGGCTGGATTGCCCTACATTCTCAAAGACACCTCTGAATTCATCTGGGTTTTCAAAATGTCAAAATTTTCCCAATTTGAATAAACAGACACATTTGGAGTACTTATACTGTGTAGTGTCCATTTTCTAATCGGCTACTTGCTCAGTCTTTGCAACGAGAGGCAAAATAATCTATGAATTAGGGTGTTTAGGGTGAATTGCAAATGTCAACGAGTTGCTTGCAATTCCTATTTGTTTAACAGGGCTTACTTTGTATATGAGTTCTTTACAGAAGGTGACATTTGGCAAGGTTGGCAGAATATCTGGTGGCAGACACTGCGCTTTGCCCTATTGTTAAGCCCATCCAAGGGCCAGTGACACATGCCGTACCACTCTGGCAAGGCTTACAAATGTGCGCTTATAAAACATGAAAAGGAAATCGAAACAACCTGATCTTCTCCAATCTGTACTGGGGAGGGAGGATTGATCTGGTTGCTCAGTACTCGTGGACAATTTGGGCCGCTCCTGAGAGCTGGAACTGCAGGGGCTGCCAAAAACCCTCTGAAAGTGCTACCGTGCTACCGAGTTCTCAGCTAACTGGGGAGAAGTGACGGTCGAGGCCTTAGCTGCCAAGGAGAGCATGTGTCTTTCCTCTTACAGATCATTGTGGGGCACTGTACGCATGATAGATTATTGTTAGGCTCTGTATACACAGTATTGGCATCTTGGCTTGTGGCCTTGAAGTTAAACCATGTGACGCTGTTGGTGCACTAAAACAGTTGCTTATGTGCTTATATTTAAGCACTGTTTCTCAGCTTCACACTTAGTTACGGAATTTATGGTGATTCTGCACCCATGTTCTTGTTGCTCCTGTGATGATACTATTATTATTACTATTATTATTATACAACTATATATTGGTAATTGATTTTTCCAGCCTTTCAGAGGACGACCGGTACAAATCGAGCCCTGTAACCATGATGATTATCAACAAAGCCATCCTGGCACTTCGATATTTGGTCACATACCAGCCCTATCACCACACATATTGGTCGCAAAGCTGACTTATCCTTATGCTCATATTCCTGTCACTCTACAGAAGGAGGCAATGTTCCAGAGGAAGAGCAATCTTTGGAGGGCATCCACAAATTCTGTATCCCTCAGATAAAGTGGGGGAGTGACAGCCTGCTGTAGGAGATAGAGAAATAACATGGCCTTGTTTAGGGACAGCTGAAATTGAGGTGTGCTTTCAAACACCTTGACAGAGGAGACTGTTGCAGTTGGAGAGTAGGAGGAGAGGAGGGGGGGACAGATAGCACCCGAATATCAGAGCTCCAAAGAGGGGTACATCACGCGGGGTCTCTGTTGGACCGGAGCCCTGGCAATCAGCGGGAGTCCTGGCAGACAGCCCCTCGTACGCAGCACACTGACATTAAGTCTTCCCTGCAGTTCATGCATAATAAATTAGACCCTATTTAGAGGCATCTGAAAACCAATAAGCAGACAAATTAAAATAAATGAGTGGGGATAACTTTCTGTGCTTAATAATTCAAGAGTCAGGAAATGCAAAGAAGAATAATACAATTTTGATTATTCTGAATCTTGTAACACAGCCAATCAGAACATCTGCTAACGCCTGCCAAATTTACTCCATCTTCATAGCCAAAGGATTATTAGCATCTGTTGAAACAAATCAATAGCATGGGTCAGCACAAAGAGGAACAGACACGGGCTAATGTCGAACAAGATGAGGCTCATACGACACACGGATGTTGAGCGGATTTAAGTTAGTCAGGGTTAGAGAAATTACAATTATTTCTATAAACAAATGTGATTCGGTCTGCAGATTTTTGGTTGGATGGGGTTTCATAATTTCTCCTCATGTATTACAAATAAATTAGCAACTTACTTACAATACGCACATATCATCAATTGTACACTGAGGGTCAATAACCCTCAACCTAAACCACTACTGTATATACCACTCTGTATAGCTGTAGCCACTACATACAACTCACATGGGAATGAATTAATGTACAAAACTGAAACAGATCACTCATATTGGAATGCTGCAATGCACAAAAATGAAACCACTACATATCACTCATATGTAAATGGGTCAATGAACAAAACTATAGCCACATCGTATCACTCACCTGGGATAGCATCAATTTATAAAAGTCTAACCACTGCACATCAATCACATGTGAATGTGTCAATCCACAAAACTGAAACCTCTACATATATATCTTATGTAAATGTATAAATACATAAAAAGGATAACCACCCACTACATGTCACTCACAAAGGAATGGCTTAATGCCAAAAACCATAACCCCTACATATCAGTCGCATGTGAATGGGTCAACGCACATGATTATAACCACTACATATCATTCACACATGAACTGGTCAATGCACAAGATTGAAATGACTGTTGATGCACCCTGTAAACTAGCAGCTGGCTGGTGTAGCCTTTTGCACCCTGGACTCCTAACTTTGTAAAACAGCAGCTATGCGAGTCACCTTGGAGAGCACCTGCAAAGCAATATCATAATACAATAATGAAAGCATTACATTTCACTCATGTGCAAATTAGCTAATTCATAAGAACTACTTTACTACAGTATATGACTGTGGTGTATCCATGGTAATATTATTTGCCCATCACCAACACTGTACATTCACTCTGTTGTTCATTTCTGTTTAGATGTAAATCCCTGAGATGGCTATGAAACCCTTCTCCTTAGATTCACTTTCATCTCTGGAGTACCACACATGCTGTGAAAACAGAAACACAAATAAGAGATTGTTTGATCCCCTTGGCTGATATAGAAATGCCTCGTATTTATTATCAGCATTTTTAGAGCACACTTCATCAAGTACAGCTCGTGAACATTCCTTTATCAAATACTAAGAACTATCTGAATATGAAGTGCCAAATGTGTTTTGTTTAACATACGTTTAACATTAAGTTTGATGTAATGTATGTAAATCAAACATTCTGGGCCGACTGTTTCGAGATATGAGCAGAGGGGGTGAGAAAGTCAAGGCCATGTCATATCACACATAAGTCACTTGAAGTACTTGGCAAACAAGTCGTGTGCGGATTAGGAAGATTTTCGAGGATTAGATTTTGTCCAACAAACTGACACCAGATGGTGAAATAGAGAAAAGAGCACAGGAGTCTATGCCTGAATTTGGGTAATCCTAGTTTTTGGCAGAGTTTTCTATCAGAAGAGGCACTAACAGCTCATCAGATCCCTGCTCTGTGAGTAACAAAACAAACATGACAGAAACCATGCAGCGCAACCAGCGATGGGCATGAGAAAATATCTGCTGAACAAAATAGCAAAACCATCATAATGTTTTCTTCAGATAATTTCCAAAGACAAACACGGAAACAAAATTACATCAGGGGGTTTGACGCTTGTCATAGGATAACTGTCCTTCATTCAGGTGAATGACAGATGGAACACCTACACTAGCAGCTTTCAGAACTCTGAAAGTGTTCAAGAATGGATGGCTGTTGGAATATGACCGCATATGATTTAATTAAGATTGTATTGACACTTTGGATTTAGGTCTTCATCACAATAAATAAGGCGAATAAAGAAAATGTAAGTTACAAGTCATGGGATGAAAGGATGAAAATTTGTCACCAATCAGTAATTAATCACTGTAGAATTAATATAAATCAACATCCATGAACCAACAACTCCTCTATTCTTAGCTGCAATAAATATAGGTGTAATTAAAAACAGCAGTTAAGCCAATTATGGCAATTATACTATATACCAAGTATATATATATATATATATATAATATATATATATATATATATATATATATATACATACACACACACTAAGTGGTCACCTCTAGTGACTAAGTGGTGTCCTCAAGCTCATATCGTACAGTAGGTACCATTCAGGTGTACTCTGAATTGTGACTGCTTGCAATTGCATGACCATACAATCATTCACTCAGAGTCTCTGTTTCAAGATCATTTTCAAAGGTGATGCATAGCTCTCTCCCTATTTAGCACACTGACGCAGATTGAAACCTTTCTTGTTAAGCTACCAATTGCAAGCACAATCCAATATTCTAACCAGAACGTAATCCCTCCAGTGTCTCGTTCAGCCCAGAAATGGGAGCGGAGAGGGAGGAGGAGAGAACAATGAGCGACGGATCCTGAGTAATTTAATTTAAGTGACGAGTATGGGGAAAAAAAGAAAGGCAGGTGACACTATGTGCTCAATAATGATGCTAACAATAGCAATATGTGTGCATGGTTTAGAGATTAGCCCTGGGAAATAGCATTTGAGGAGTTTTTCTCTTTTGGGGGAAAGGTTCACTATTCAGGAAAAGCTGGATTTAATATTTATGAAAATAGCGTCTGAAGTCTTTAGTTCCTTGTGGCGAGCTGGGGCTCAATCTTCTTACGAGCATGAGCCTACTCCCATAAACTTTTATACTTTATTTCAAGGAGCACTAAAATCCTGACAGCTGCAGGAGCCTGGAATTTAAATATATATAAAGCGGAAGTCGGTGTAGTGTGAGGGTGTGTGTGAGCCAGTCTCCTCTCATCCTTTCCAATCTGCGGGCACTTTCTCTCCCTACACCTGCTCCACAGCCTCCATAAATCAGCACACTGATGCCAAACTGCTCTTTTATTCTTCTTCTTATGACTGTCATCATTACCATTCAAACTCTGGACATGGTGTTCCTTTCACAGAGCCGTTAATCACCGTTGTTCAGTGTTTCCCCCTGCGCTTTTTCCCTTTCTCAGCAACTTTTGCCTTTGAGCCAGTGCCTCTCAATGTGTCCCGGCTCTGCATATTTCCGTATACCGATCCCGATTTTTGGTACGCGGTTCGTCCCAGTGCAGGTTGAACACCCCCCCAAACTCTTATCAGCTTACACCTAGCTACATCTCATTCCGGTTCTGTCTTCCCATCACAAGACTTTCATTTTTCAAGAGGAAGGGATTTTGATGTGGAAGACCTCAGAAAATGTGAAATGTGGAATGTGCCATCCTGTGCTCACCATTGCAGTTTCTTCAGGATTTCAAAGCTCTTCATTCATACTTCTGGTGTGTTCTCATCTCAGGCTTGTAATTGAACATCTCTACAGATCCAGCCCTGGCACCCTTTGAGACCATTCAAGTTTGCATGCCACCTCAGCAGTAAATTGCTTAATTAAACTAATGAGTTGGCTAGGAAGTGAGTGGACTTGAAAAGAGTAACAATCTCATAGGAAATACAGTCTCTCTCTCTCTCTCTCTCTCTCTCTCTCTCTCTCTTTCATATACATTCACACTATCTCCCTTCCACCTTCTACAGCAACACGTTATTTGTTTTATTTGTGTCTGACATGTGTCTGACCATTCCTTTCTGTCCTTCTCCCTCCTCTCCCCTCTGTCCCTACACCATCTTCACCTGCTCCCACTGTCCTTGTCCGTCGCAACCTCCGCACTCTCTCACCCGCTGCCCTGTCAGCTACTGTCCTATCTTCCTTCCCCTACTGATGCCTTCTCTCAGCTACCTGCTGAAGTAGCATCATCCACCCTACTTTCCTCTCTCTCCTCCTCCTTTGACTTACTCTGTCCTCTATCCGCTAAACCCGCTCGTCTCCGCCGCCGCCCCCTGGCTAACCGATTCCATTCGGGCTAACCGACTGAAGCTGCGTGCGGCAGAAAGGAAATGGAGAAAATCCAAATCCCTGCAGCTCTGTCTGACTTCCACACACTCCTGGCTTCCTTCTCCGCTAACCTCTCCTCTGCTAAGTCTGCATTTTTCCTTTCTAAAATTCAATCTTCTGTTTCCAACCCACGTAAACTCTATGCTACGTTTTCTCTCTCCTCACCCTCCTCCTCCCCCACCCCCTCCTCTATAACCGCCGATGACTTCTCATCCTTCTTTCACGAGAAGGTTGAGGTCATTCGCAACTCCTTCCCCCAACCTCTCCTCTCCCATCCCGCTACCTAAACCTCCCACTCCTCTGTCCTCCTTCTCACCCTCCCTGACTCTGACATCCTTCAACTTGTTCTCTCCCACCGTCCCACCACCTGCCCTCTTGATCCCATTCCTTCCCCCTCTTCCAGTCCATTGCTATGGACATCCTCCCCTTTGTCTCTAATGTCATTAACTCCTCTCTGTCCTCTGGCTCTGTCCCCTCCTCCCTCAAATGCGCTCAGGTTGTCCCCTCCTCAAAAAACCCTCTCTGAATCCTGCTGTCATCTCTAACTACCGACCTGTCTCTCTCCTCCCATTCCTCTCCAAAACGTTAGAGCGGGCTGTCTATAATCAACTGTCTGCTCATCTCTCACAGAACGACCTGCTTGATCCTAACCAATCTGGGTTCAGAGCAGGCCACTCCACAGAGACTGCTCTCCTTGCGGTCACAGAGGCTCTTCACATCGCCAAGTCCAGATCCCTTAGCTCCGTCCTCCTTCTCCTCGACCTGTCGGCGGCATTCGACACCGTGGACCACCGGATCCTGCTCTCATCTCTCGTCGAGATGGGAATCTCTGGATCTGTGTTGACATGGTTTGAGTCCTACCTGGCTGACCGGTCCTACCAGGTGGCCTGGAGAGGATCCCTCTCCTCTCCCCGCACCCTCTCTACCGGTGTCCCGCAGGGCTCGGTGCTAGGCCCTGTCCTATTTTCTCTGTACACCAAGTCACTTGGTTCTGTTATTTCTGCTCATGGTTTTTCCTATCACTGTTATGCTGATGACACTCAACTGTTTCTCTCCTTCCCTCCATCTGATACCCAGGTCCCGGCACGGATCTCTGCATGCCTGGCTGACATCTCCGCATGGATGTCCACCCACCACCTGAAGCTGAACCTGGGGAAGACAGAGCTGCTCTTCCTCCCAGCGAAGGGCTCCCCCGATGATTGATGCGTCAATCACCGTGGAAGGCTCCATAGTGTCTCCGTCCCAGTCTGCCAGGAGTCTTGGGGTAACCCTGGACAACCAGCTGTGCTTCTCGAGCCATATTGCAGCGATCACTCGGACCTGCCGTTTCTCCCTCCACAACATCCGGAGGATCCGACCGTTCCTCACCCAAGAGGCCACACAACTCCTGGTCCAGGCCCTGGTGATCTCACGTCTGGACTACTGCAACTCCTTGCTGGCAGGCCTTCCGGCCTGTGCCATCAAGCCACTGCAACTAGTCCAGAACGCTGCTGCTCGCCTGGTGTTCAACCAGCCGAAGTTCACCCACGTCACCCCCTACTCTCCTCTCTGCACTGGCTCCCCATCGCAGCACGCATCAGATTCAAGTCACTGGTGCTTGCTTTTCAAGCTGCCAGAGGTACTGCTCCCCATACCTCCAGTCACTCATCACGCCCTACACCCCGTCCAGACCTCTCCGCTCCGCCTCCGCTGGCAGACTGACTGCCCCATCCTCCGGGCGCCTGGCAGCCGCTCCTCGCGGTCTCGCCTCTTCTCTGTCCTGGTCCTCGTTGGTGGAACGACCTCCCGCAATTGGTCAGGACTGCGGAATCACTTCCAATCTTCCGCAAGAGACTCAAAACCCACCTCTTCAGACTCCACTACCCCTGATCTCTGTCCATCTAGCTAAATTGTCTTCACCACTGTCTACTTGTTCAACACTATACTCTTTTTAAAAAAGAAAAAAAAAAAAAAAAAAAAAAAAATTGTACATTTTGTAAACATTGTAAAATACCTTTTCCTTCCCGGTGTTACAGGTATGGTACGCAGATGCCTGCAATGATGTCTATTGCTGTATTCCTGCACTGATCTCGTGCGCTAACTGTGATTGCTCCTACCATGTATTGATGCACATCTTGTAAGTCGCTCTGGATAAGAGCGTCTGCTAAATGCTTAAAATGTAAAAATGTAAATGTTATTTGCCTTGGTACAAAGGTCAACAGTAAAAAGGTTTATAACAGAAAGCGTAACTAGAATGAACAAACCTTCAAGCTTTATTTTTCCTCTGCATTATGAAGAGGAAGGGGTAATTGTGTGTGTGCCCAAATGCCAAGCAGCTGGGTTAAGGAATGCACAAACAGACTCACTTGTTTAAGATACCTAATTTTGCTGTGTGGAAATGGGTGACATTAAGCAAGCAGGTTTTGATAATAAGCCAGACATGGTTTTTTTTATGTTGCCACCACATGATAGGAAGTTAAATGAATGTAACCGTGTCTCCTTGCCATTGGCTAAACATCCGTGTCAATTTTTTGCATAATTACAAAATAAAACAAAGGCAAGCTAGCTGTCTCAGGCATTGTTTAGACATGGGGAGGCATAATTACCCATAATAACCTCAGTACAAATACATTTCCAGTAAGTTGAACTAAAACCACCCACACAGACTTTCATACAATATACTGTATGTTTTTTCTTAATATGAGAACAAACTAATTATATAATAGCCAAGAACTGTGATTAAAAAGGACATAATATAACATAAGTATATTTCTATGCGATCATGATCACTGACATGGTTCACATTCTGGGAAACAAATATGAAGTGTAGTGTAGTGTAGTGTAGTGGGTATACATTTTTATCTCTAAAGCACTATGTGCAGCTTCATTTTGGGAAATATTGGAAAGATACAGTGAATTTAAGTGCCATCATTGGATACTTGTCCAGGGAAAGGGAGGGGCTCTCTACGATACTAATTTATTTACAATAACAGGCAGAAAAGGTCTTGTGCTTCAAGTGAGCTCACAAGCATGTGAGAGCTAGCTCTGCACTTGACCCTCCGTTAAGCACCTCAGCCTGATGTTCAGCAATGTTTTCCTCTTGAATTCTCCTACTTTAGGTTTTTGCTTGAATTAAATAATAAATGGGAGAACAGGTAATTGCCAAAATAAAGGAAACACCAACATAGTGTTTATACATTGGCATAAATTAGTGTTTTCTATTTAGTTTTTTTGACGGGGACAGTGCACATTGACAACATTTCTGTAAATGTGCCAGAGTTAGCCAAGGAGGCTAATTTTTATCTGTAGTCCCTGGGCAGGCAGCTAGTTAAAAATAAACAAATACAACAAATGTACATACAACCATTAAAACCATTGAAAATACAATCTACATGCAGAGAGTATAGTATAGAGAGTATAGAGAGATAGTATGCAGAGAGAGACAATACCTACACTATATACAAACACAAGGACAACACTGCATACAAACATGAAACTGACAATGTATAGCAACTAATGGCAGAATAAAAGCACAACAACATGGCAACACATAACATAAAATTGACCTAAACAGAAAAATGCACCCCACACTATAACAGAGAAGCACTTCATTTACTCAAGTGTTTCCTTTATTTTGGTTAATTAATAACGGATAATTTTCCGTTATCTGTATTTATTTCATTCTGTATTGCATTTTTTGGTCCCACTTACATTTACATTTACATTTTAGACATTTAGCAGACGCTCTTATCCAGAGCGACTTACACAATTTACATTTCTTTACGTACAATCCTATTATACAGCTGGATATTTTTACTGAAGAAATTCAGGTTAAGTACCTTGCTCAAGGGTACAACGGCAGTGTCCCCACCTGGGAATCGAACCTGCAATCTTTGCGTTACAAGATCAGTTCCTTAACCATTATGCTAACACTGCCGCCACTGTACATTCAGTGGCCCTAATACCTGTACAGTTACACTGTATCTACATAGGTAGGTACAGTGTACCTAGTGTGTACTTGCACATTCTTACATAGTACTTACAACTTAAAAACCTGTTTGCGGTTTAAGTAGTTACACATGTGTAACAATGATTTGTATGGTTTATGTAAGTACAAATGTGTAACAAGAAATATGCAATAAAACATTAGTACATTGTGTAAGTACACGTGAAATTGAACTGTGTAACACGAGTTGTAACCAACAAGTGAATAAAGGTATTGTCCAAAACATGGTCAATGATAAATGGAGCACTGCTGATATTTATGTGGATGGGTTAAGTTAATCTTTACCCACTAGCAGTCCATCCATAAACAATAGAAATATAGATTTGGTACTGTTTGTTCAACATTGATTACTGTGAATGAGTTGAAAGATTGTTTCAGATGTTTAGATATTTCCCTCCAGGGGTTAACTCTTGGAAAAAATAATGTGTTGTCAGAAGATGAGTTGCTTTACACAAAAATCCTTCTGGTTTGAAAGACCATGTTCACATGTTGAACTGAATATGCATGACGTGTTTGTTGTATTTTGTTACACAGGAGTTATGTCCTACAGCACAACATGTGAGGAGGTATCTTTAGTTGCCTACATATGTAAAGCTGTGCAATATGCCCACTTGAGTTTAAAGGCACAGACACCAAACACAGAATCAACAGAAGGCTTATCCAGCTCATTATATTTCAACAATCGCAGTAAGATGAAAGCACTATCAAAAACAAATACATGAATGACTAAAAATAACAAAAAAGTGGTTCACAAAACCACCAGATTGGAAAGCCAGAAAACCTTGTTTTGAGGGAAAAGTAAGAAGATTATTTATGCCATTTTTTGTATAAGACAATTAAGCACGGCATAGGACAATTAGAGAAGAATTGGCCTGTTTAATTTGAGAAGCTTTTATCTGTGAATTCCTGATCTAATTGCACTGATAAACAGCCTCCTGTGGAGATAAAACAAAATGTTTTTTGTCATTTTCAGATGCAGGCAAAAAACAGAGAGGCGTATGTGAGACCACATGTTGGCCCTGAGGGACATTTCATTATCAACTAAACACAAGATCTATGTCTCATAACAGTTTCACAAGCATAATATCTTCCCTCAGACACAGTCCAGAAGGAAAGGTTCCACTGCGTACCATAGTAACACCTCATTTTAAGCCTGAACGCTATTGGCCATCATTATGAAAGCCATTCAGTTGGGCATAAGCTTCATTTTGATTGTGTGGGCCAATACAAATCAGCCTGACAAAAGTGTACATTGGCAATTGCACATCTACAATTGAGCCACATTGACATTTTTTAATACTAGGACACCAACAATGTGGGTGCAGCATCTAAACAGGATGTATGGTGTTGGTGTGTGTGTGCCATTCTTTTGAAAATCACCCCGTTGAATTCAAAACATGGTGAGCAGGTTCTGATGATGATTATTTTTAATCCCGACAGGAGGTGCATGCAGCGTGGCAGTGTGTTATTAATGCCTGAATGACGAGGCTGTGAGTGAGGCACTCGTTAGCAAGGTGCTCGTTAGCATGGCTGTGGGCTGAGACCCCCAGGGGAGAGATAATTGCACTTGTTATTAATGACATGGACCGCAAAGGCCCAGGGGGTGGAGGTTTGGTGGTGGGGTGTGGGGGTGTTGTGGGGAAGGGCACAGCTTTATTCTATTTGTGACTTGATGTGGTGGAAACTGTATATTCTCATATTTGTGGAAATGTGCACTAAAGACTCCAAAAAACAGGAATAAACACCCAGAACAAAAAATGTGCCCCACTTTACATGAAGTGGCCCTAATACCTTTGTACCTACACTGTACCTACAAGTGCAAATGTTGCTGTTAGACAAATATTTGTAAGGTACAATACATTAATTGGTAGGTCCTGTGTATTTGCCTAGCACATACCCTGCTGTTACACAAATATGACCATGATTTTAATGTAAGTGTAGGTGTTAACATCAGTGGTGACGCTTGGCTGTTGTTTGTAACAGTGTTTATGATGATACCTTAGCCTTTGTCCAGCAAAAGACCATACATCCTGTCCTCCACCTACAAATTATCATGCCATTTCTCTAAAATACACACACCTGTTTATATACACATTGCTGATCAGACAAAGCAAGGGGTATTAACAGGATTAAATGAACATATGCAAAGAGGTTTAAAATAAAATTATCAAAATAAGCTGCTATATAAAGCAAGATGGAAATTAACCTGATTCACTGACAATTGTGAGTTCTGAGTTATGTAGTACCAGGGTTGGGTTGTAACGGAATACATGTAACAGCGTTACGTAATCAGAATACAAAAATCAAGTAACTGTATTCAGCTCGCGTTATATTTGAAAAACGAGTAATCTGAATACAGTTACTTTAATAAACCTGAAATGAATACATTTTGGAATACTTATTGGAATTCTTGGTGGAAAGTTTTCCTTACAAACATTAATGAGCTGATATTCATTACTAAAGCTACAGCATGAAATTCTCACGCCTACATGATTATCATCACGCAGCTCACGAAAACTACAGCCGCTGCACAGACCAAAAAACTGTGTTAAAAAAATGTGTTTAAAAAAAAAGCGCGCGCCCACACTCAAACATTGACAGCGACAAGATGGAAGAAAAGTCAGCTTTCAGTTCGTGGCGTTATCGACACCATTTCCAGTTTAAACAAGACCAAGAAGACCATGGGAAAAATCTGTCGGTCCAGTGTACCTTGTGTCTTCCAGGAATAAAGATACTGTCGGCATCAAAGGACTCGACTTAGAATCTTAAAAAGCACTTGGAGGTAAGTCAACGCTAGCTAACCTTCAGCTTACTGAACACAGTTCTGCAGTAATTTGCTGTTACCTGACCTTAGCCTACGGTTTGAGGCATCACAATAACTGCTCTGCTAATTTTATACTGCTTTCTTTATTGTTGAAACGATGACATTTCTTTTCTTTTTTCTTTTATTCTTTTTCTTTTTCCCAGTTTTCTCCCAATTTGGTAGCCAATTGTACCCTACTATACGTCAATTATGTTATGCACTGCCGAGCATTCGCAGCTACACAGCCCGCCAACACTGGCACTTTTCTAAGCCATATCCCTCACAAGTTACTGTTATTCCAGTGCCAAAAAAGTTTCAAAAGTTATTACATTGTTTCAGATGTTGTGTTTGAGTTATGCTCATGATGAGCCATTAAAACAGTAAAATAACTTGCCTTTCAGTTTCCCTTTGCTTTTTATTATGATAAATTTTTAATCTGTCCATTCTAATTCCATAACATGTTAATGATGATAACTAAAACAAAACAAATGCAGATACAATGTTGCATATATTTAGCTAAATTGACATCTCAAATGTATTAGTATTTATTATTAAATGAACAGAAGCTGACCTGACCTCTACACAGTGGAAAGTTGAACATGACATCCTTTTTCAAAGTGTAATGCATAATAACTATTTAAATGTATTACTGATAAAATAAAAAAGTGAACATGGCGTGTGCAAAAGTTTGAGCACCCTTTTAGTACTAAGTAGCACCACCTTTATAATAGCTTCCCAATGTCTCCTGTACCCCAAAACATACCCATCTGTGATGGAAAAAGTAAGTTTTCCATAACTATTCTAAAAGCAATCTGAATACGTTACTTTTTTGAGACCTGTAACTGTATTCGTATCTGATTACTTTCAGAGCCGTGTAATCAGTATTCAGGCAGTAATTACATTTACAATGTAACCCTCCCAACCCTGTGTAGTACTCAACAGTTACTTTGAGGGCTTAGAAGTTACGCTAAGGATGTCAGTAGCCTCTTGGAAGAGCCTCTGAACAAAAAGAGAGGTTGGCCCTCACTAATAATCATGCAACATTAAATATGTTTTTTTGGTTTTGATGACTTTGGTTGCCCCAGAGCCCTGGCCCAACAATAGGAAACCAGCTACAACTTGGTGGCCTTTAAAGCACGACTGTGGCTTCTGGTGTTTTTTGCTTTTGGACAAATTTGTCCAGGTATTTCTGTCTCGTCATCCCCTTTGTCAGCACCGCATGATGTTCCCTTCTCCTTTCCCTGGGCTTGTTGAGCCAAAGTGTTTTGTCAGCCTCAAGGGGCAACGTGCCACTCCACAAAGTGCAAGGAGCTGCGGCCTTTCAGAATCGCGCAAAAAGGCCACTGGGTACAGCTTCACGGCAGCTCGGAGGCTCAGGGCTGATAATGTGTTGCACCTGTGTGAGCGCTGAAGGCAGCGATCCGCCGCCTGAGAATGCTCCCAGCGTCCCCGCACTGAGCACGTGAGCCTTCTGCAGAACAAGAGCAGCTCACACACCCGCGAGTCACATAAACAACATGAATAATGAAACAGGATAAAAGTAACAGCCGGTGAGGCTGCAGACCCTGAGTTTAAGATACTGCAAAATAACACACACACACACACACACATATGCGCACAACAAACAGACGCACGCACATGCACACACACACACACACATATGTGCACAACAAATGCACACACGCACACGCACACACACACGTGCACAAATATACACACATACATACACACAGACACATACAATAGAGTACATACAATCACAGTCTCAGAAACATATGATAGCTCTCACACACAAACACATATCTACAGGCACAGACGCACATATAAATATACACAGACATACACGTTCACACACAATCATAAGCATGTGCAGATTGTTTACATATCACACACACACACACACACACACACACACACACACACACACACACACACACACACACACACAATTGGAAGCTCAGACACATCATAGCACACACAAACACACAGACATCCACAGACACACATGAAATATACATGGACATACACATACGAGTTCACACATAATCATAAGCATGCACACACACACAGAATTGCACTGGTATTACTTGCTGAATAAGCAAGTATCACATACTCAGAACGAAAATAAACAGTCACAAACCAACACCGTACACTGACTATGAAAGAGCACGAAAGTGGGGTGATTACGGTAAATCTGCCATGAGGGATTCTGGCGTGGTCCTATTTGCCTGGCCTGATATCAACTTCACAATTTATATTCAAAGCCATACTAAAACACTGAAATTTGCTGAACAAAGACTTTAACAAGTCTGGTCTGCAAACGTCTACAGCTGCGACAAGCTTCTTTATCTGATGGTTTCTGGGTCACCTCACTCTCAACAGCTTCCGTCTAAAACTAGACCAGAGCTGAGTAAATCCCTCCTGTTTTCATTAAATGTATTGATCATGTTCCTTTTCTACAACGCAGGTGGTGTTTGCAATTGTCTTTAAAAAAAATAAAGAAAAAGCAGATGCTGCACGTTTACCCACAAGAATTACGATATGACTCGCTGCAGGCGCTTTGCGAGGCTGAATAATTTATTAAAATTCTGAACACAGAAGGCAAGAATTGGGGATGTGAACATATTGTATTTTTTAAACATGATTTTTTTTTCTCACTGCGTCCTCTAGCTGACTTAAAAATAATAAAATAAATGTTTAAAAAAAGGAAAGTAATCAAATTGTGGCCTGGCACGGGAAAAGACGTATATCACTCATGTATAGAGTTGTGGTGAATGTGTTTGTGTTCGTCACTGACATTAAGCAAGAGATGTGGCAGAGTCAGCTGGCTGTGGGGTCTGTTCTCTGCCATACAGTGGTGTAGCCCTGAGCCCAGCCAACTCCACGGCACTGTGGCTGCCATTCCCGCTGTTTACCCCCAGCAGCCCAAGGTGGGGTCAATGCCAGGTCACTGCTCTTATTGGGGGAATAAATAGTTTCTACATCGCTCACGACTATCAAGCCCGCGCACGAATCGGAGAACAAATACGGAGGCGGATACCCAGAGCGTTCTGCAGGAGCTTGTCCCACACTCTGAGAAATAGCACACACACACACATACACACACACGCAGGCATGCATGCTCAGGCCACCTGTTTCCTGTTTCTACTGTACGAATGCTGAGATTGAGGGGAGAAAGAGGGCTCTGGGGAGCATTGGTGGATGAGGAGAGGGGGAGGGATACAGGAAGTTTAAGTAGGGAGAGAAAGGAGTGAGTGGGAGGGAGAAGGTGTAGGATTAGAGGAGGCAAAGGGGGATGGGGGGTGACGAGGGGGGAATGGTCAGTGGGGGAAACCTTAGGCCAAGGGAGGCTGAAGCTGACAATAGAGAGATTTGCAGCTTTCCATGAATGAGCGTGCAAGGGAACTCACGTCATAGTAATTGTATAATCATGATTCATTATTTAAACACACTTTTATCTAGCAGAACTACTGAAAATCATGGGAATAGTGAGCTAAATACATTTTGGTGCAGGGGTAGGTAATTTTTTTAAAATTGGTTTAGTTTGTCTCAAATTGGATTTCACATTGAAGGAACAAGGAGACACTGGGCAGAAAATAAGACTATCAGGACAAAAATCATAACAATCAAGAATATATAATGAACAGACAACATCTGTCCATTCATCCCATCTAGGCTCATTGTTAACCTTGGGACAAACAGCCTCTTAGTGTACTCTATGCATAGCCTTATTTACTTTTCCCTAGATTCAATCTAATCTGATGCATTAAGACTAAATGAGGGTAAATGCAATTCAACCAAGTGATATACAGTGTCCTCCAGAGTTACTGGAACCCTGGGTAAAGATGAGCAAAAAAGGATATGAAAAAAATTCAATGTTGTTCATAAACTTGATCTTACACTCAAAATATGAGAGAAATCTAACCTATAATTGAAGTTAAATTATTACAATTAAAATAAATCTGTATAAAAAAAAAACATTTGTTGAGCTGTGATGAATCTGCCTGGTAGTGTATTTTGTCCCCATGCACAGTATGGCTTGAGAGACAAACATTTCTCCAAGGATCACAGTTGGAGAATTGCAGAAGTTAGTTGCATCTTGGGGTCAATTAGACGCCACCTCCATGCCAACAAGATATTTGGATGGCTTGCCAGAAGAAAGCCTCTGCTGTCATCAAACCACAAATGTAAGCGCCTGGAGTTTGAGAAACGTCACTGAAACGTTCAGTGGAACCAGGTTCTATGCTCAGAAGAGACAAAAATAGAGCTTTTTGGCAACAAACACCAGAGGTGGGTTTGGTGTAAAAAGAGGCATGGTCATGCATAAAAAATTACCTAATCCCCACTGTGAAGTATGGTGGCGGATGTTGTGGGGCTGTTTTACTTCCAAAGGCCCTGGGAACCTTGTTTTTTTAAAGGTGATTAAAGATACCTCCTCACATGTCGTGTTGTAGGAAATAACTCCCGTGTTACAAAGTACAAGAAACATTTCATATATACATTTTGTATAATATATGAACATGGACTTTCAAACCTGAATGCTATTTGTGTATGAAAAAAATGACTCATCTTCTAACAACACACACCCCCCTATTATTATTATTTTCACAAGAGTTAACCCCTGAAAAGAAATATCTGACCATAATGAAAACAATAATGAGAATACATGATGAGAACAGACCTTTCGGCCCATCCAGGATTGTCATTTCCTAGTCTAAAAAATATCCAGTACTGGATCAAGCCAGGACCTTAATACTCCAAGTGTTTCTGCCTCAACTACCTCACCTGGAAAACTGTTCCAGGTATTGACAACTATCTGTACAAAAAAACTTCCTGATATCCATGCTGAATTTGCCTTGAACTCATATCCACGTATCTTTAAAAAATCTTTGGTAGTTCAATTTGTTGATCCCTTTAAGGAATTTAATAACCTCAATCAAATCCTCCCTAAATCTCTGTTTGCTAAGCCTGGATAGATTGAGCATCTTAAGTCTTACCTCTTAACTTTTACCTTTCATACCAGGCACCAATTATGTCCCTTCTTTGTACTTTTTCAAGAGCTTTTATATCTTTCTTGTAGTGTGATGCCAATAAATGCACACATTACTCTAAGTGATGTCTGAAAAGGGCATTATATAACTTCAAGATAACCTCCTAATAAACTTGGTATATCCACATAAAAATCAGCAGTGCTCCATTTATCATTGACCCATGTTTTGGACAATACCAGAAGTGGGAAGTTGTGTTGATTCACTTATTATTTACAACTCTATTCAACTTCTATTTCATATGTGTACTTACACAATGTAACAATTTGTGTTATATATTTCTTCTTACATGTGTACTTACATAAACCATATAAATCATTGTTACACATGTGTAACAACCTAAACCACAAACAGGTTTTAAGGTTATCAGTACTATGTAGCAGTGTGTAAGTACACAGTAGGCACACTGAACCTAACTATGTACACAGGGGCCACTTATTGTAAAATGGGAAAAAAATTCAAATAAACATATGTGTTACCTGCCTACACCTTACCATTTTCATTTCATGTCTTTCATTATGAGCCCCTTAGTTTACTAATTGGTGCAGAAACTGTAAGGCAAGTTAGCTAGCAGGTACAACTTTACTGTTCTATATGCTAGCATAGCATAGGCTGTGACAGCTAGCCTAATTTACTGTACCTTATTTTGCATTGCATTTCTGTATTAAAATATTCACTGTATATGATACATGGCTAGATCCTGTTCACGATCACATCGCCAGCCCCAATCAGAATTTTTAAATGTAATACATATTGCAGCTAGTTGCCTATCATTTATTATGTCAAAATGTCTGACAGTTAGACTGAGAACAGCCATATGGACTCTGGTTCAGATTCTTTATTCGGTGATGTTTTTAATGAGAACAATTCTGTTGATGGTGAAGTAGTGCTGGCAGCTGCTGCCATTTATCATTTAGATTTGAGTCTGAGGCACAAACTCCTGAGCAACCAGGCTCACTAGCTAGCTATGGCTAGAGATTGTTTCGTTGCTAACAGCAGCAACTATTGGTTTGCAGGTCCCTGTTACCCTCTTTATGTAACAATGTAGTCCAAAGGTAGTGTATTTTTGATATTTTGGGCAGGATAACAATCATTTTTTTTAGCAAAGCCTCGTCATGATGCCCCTAGTGGCCTGACGCCCCGGGTAATTAACCAGAATGCCCGGCCTATTCACCGGCCCTGCACGCAGCAACAACGGCATACACCAATCATTAGGGACAGATTTACAAAGTGTAGTTTCCTTGCAATATGAAAAAAATGACATATACGATATAGAGATATGGCATGCTACACTTTAATCAAATATGACTCTGGATTAACCCAAATAGGTTTAGTTTGATTTAATTGAATTGCATTTGTCTGTAATTAGTCTAAATTCATTACATTGAATCCTGGCTTTTGATTATTTCAAGGGTATTTAATAAAACAGGGGTTCTAAAATCTTTATTAAAATGTATGCTCACCTAAAATCTGTTTAAATATATAAATTAAATATACATTTTTGGGCTCTACTTAAATTTTTGGCTGTAATACCTGTATAATAACACTGCACCCACAAAGGTAGATACATTGTATTTACTGTGTAAGTATGCATTGTTGCATAGTACTTACAATTATAATACCTGTTTGTTGCTGGTGTAATTACAATTGTGCAACAACAACATGTAAATATACGTACTAATTTTACTAATTCATAACAAGATACTAATGTCTTGTTACTGAAATACATGTGTGTGAATCATAAAATTGTTGTTACACATTTGTAATTACACCAGTAGCAAATTTTAAGTACTAGGTAAGAATGTGTACTGTACATACATTGTAAGTACACTGTATACTTATGTAGGTACAATTTAATAATACAGATATTAAGGCCAAAGTGAGACAATGTTTTTCAATGTTAATTCCTAAGGAAGGTTTATAACATGTGTTTTCATATGTATAATGTGTATCTCCAAGCCTCTCATGTCCCAAAAGTTGGTCCTGCACTAAAGTATTTGGATAAAATCCTGAGATGCTGGCAATAGGTTTTAGATTTTTTTAAAGTGTTTGCATTTTCTATCCCCCTTAATTTGTGTCAGGATATGTTAATGTATCCCTTCATAAATATAAATATAAAAACACAAAGTTCTCCTTCAAATACACTAATCCAATTACATCCTACATGACGGATCACTCCTACCAGGTGGCATGGAAAGGGTCAGTATCTGAGCCTCACAACCAGTGTCCCTCAGGGCTCCGTAGTCCCTCCAAGTCTCTTGGATCTGTTATACTCTCACATGACTTCTCTTACCACTGTCTTGCTGATGACACCCAACTGTTCCTCTCTTTTCCCCCTTCTGACACCCAGGTGGTGACACAAATCTCCACGTGCCTGACAGACATCTCAGACTGGATGTCTGCACACCACCTGAAACTCAACCACAGCTAGACAGAACTGCTCTTCCTCCCAGGGAAGGTGTGTCCACTCCTAGACCTCTCCATCACCATCGACAACTCTGTGGTGTCCCCAACTCTGACTGCTAAGAACTTGGGTGTGACACTGGATGACCAGCTGTCATTTTCTCCAAACATCCCAGCAGTGACTTGCTCCTGTAGATTCATGCTCTGAAACATCACTTGCTCTCATAAGGGAAACGGCACAAGTGCTGATTCAGGCCCTCGACATCTCGCGGCTGGACTACTGCAACTCCCTCCTGGCTGGAGCTCCCTCATGTGCTTTCAGACCCCTGCAACTCATCCAGAATGCTGCAGCTCATCTGGTATTCAACCTCCCCATGTTTTCCCACACCACCCCACTCCTCCGCACCCTTCACTGGCTCCCTGTAGCGGATCGCATCAGATTTAAGACACTGGTGCTGGCTGTGAATGGAACAGCCCCTCCATACCTCTCGGCCATGGTCAAACCCTACACCCCCAGCCCGACCACTGCACTCTGCTGCCTCTAAGCGATTAGTTACTCCCTCATGCCTAGTGACCAATAGCCACTCATCCTGGTCACACCTCTTCATTGTCCTGGTACCACTATGGTGGAATGAACTCCCCACTGATTGGGGGGACTGCACCTTGGACCTTATCCATCCATCCACCCATCCCTTATTCCTGGTCAGGGTCGCGGGGGGCTGGATATATATACATTTTTTTAAATCTGTTGCAATTTAGACTTATTGTTAATTTCTTTGGACTGTAATTAGCACATGCAAACTCCACACAGAAAGGCCCCCAGCCTGGATTCGAACCCGAGACCTTCTTATGTGACAGCGCTATCCACTACTTGCCTCCATCCCTATATATATATATATTTTTAATCTGTTGCACTTAAACATTATAGCATCAGGTGGTTGGTCATTTACACTGAAAAATACAAGTTTTGGATAAAAGTGTCTGCTAAATGATTGTATTGTATTGTACTGTATTATACACCGCATTGCCCTTTTCTCAGTAGGAAAATGATATATTTGTACAGAAGGGGGACGAAAAGACTTGTGGTGCACACTAGTTTAGTTTAGTTTGTTTCTTTTAATCTAAGCCTAAGTGTTTATTAACTGTATTAACCAAGAGTGAAAAGTTTGAAAACAATAATGAGAATACATGACAAGAACAGACCTTTCGGCCCATCCAGGATTGTCATTTCCTAGTCTAAAGAATACCCAGTACTGGATCAAGCCATTTCATTGGTGCACTTGTGATGCTCTGCAGCCAAAAGGTTCCTTCTCTCCCATGCACGTCTCTCCAACCTCCACAATCGATCATAGTATTGCTGCGTGATACACTGTCCAATTATGTAGTCCAATTATGATACAATGTCCATTTTATTGTAGCGAAAGTTTAATATTTAACATAATAAAAACCATTCCACATGTATACACACAAAAATTTATTTATCTTACATGATTTGATGGGTGTAGGTCACTTATTCAAGTGCATTTGACCAGTCCTTAACTTTAACTACTGTTAATATACTTCTTAGTTGAATATAGATTGCATTTCAAATAGTCGTTTATGGAACAGTTTGCTTCAGAGTGAGGTAAAATACAAAACATCCACAAAGCAGTCTTGTGTGATGGGGGATGTCCCACTTGTCTGTCGCAACTGTTCATATGTGCGTATTAATAATGTCACCTAACTATCACATAACACCTGTATTTGAGTTAAGAAACGGACTGGGTAGACAGAAACGCATTCTGAGACACTAAACTGTCACAGCGACTGTTGTTTTTATTGACAAATCCCCTACTGTGCCACCCAACCCATGTTGATGCAAATACCTTTATTGTCGACCAAGAAACTACCAAACTGGGCGGAGGTAAGAAATATTCCATTTGCAACTGATGAAACTAACAATTCCACTACGGCCAAGGTGCATTTTCGCTACCGTCCTCACCAAACTAGGGCCCTATGTTTTCAGTCTAGCATAAATTCAGCCATTTGTGATTTTTGTTTTTGTTTTCCACATTAATTATATGAGGAAGACAATGCCCATCACTTTCTCAACTATAGACAACTATTTAATTCAATTAAAAACAAAAAGGAGCCACAGGGGGAATTCAATACATTATTCTGACACAGCTTTGATTTAGCTCTCTCTCAAAGAGAATATATTATTTCCATAAACACTGATTTTGTTATTTATGTCTGTCTTTCTCTATCTGCCTGTGTCTTCCTTTACAAAAAAATACATAATTCATCATTTGATACATCATTTTAAATAAATCAAAAAAAGTATCTACATTTATTCAGATATATGTCATAATATCCTCTGTATAGATGCAAATATATACATCGTTGCCACTTTATACAGCTACATTGTAGAATACAGTATATTCCACAATATGTAATATAATATAATATATGCCATTTAGCAGACGCTTTTATCCAAAGCGACTTACAGTAGCGAATGCATACATTTTTCAGTATATGTGGCCCCAGTGGGGATTTTATAATATGCATGTATAAATAAAATTATATTGACAAAAATTACAATCATTTGTATATTTTCATATGTACAGTGGGGTCCAAAAGTCTGGGTCCACTACCAAGATCTGTTTGTTTTCATCATTCATCAAAAATTAACATTAACAATTTGAACTCTAACTACTTCACTAAGCTCTGCTGACATAATTACAAACAGCTGCAAAAACTTTTGTAAAGGAAGTGTCCTTTTTCAAGATTAAAGCACCTGCAGTAGCAATGAGAACACAAAGAGGACCATAGTAATTACATCAATATCCTGTATTAATTGTTACAAAACCAAAATAACTTACACTGTGTATTAGGAGTGTCCATGCATTAAAACGTAAATGAAAAATAAGGTGTCACAACATTTTGAGGAAATGAAAGGCAATGGTGTGCAAACAAAATATTTATAGATATTTCAATTTCATACCATCCTTTCTCAAACAACATTTAAAAAAAAATTGTATCAGTGTTTTATGACATTCTTGAATAACAAATACATGAGTTAAAATTTTGTGTTAGTTTTTGATGAACGATGAAAACAAACAGATCTTGGTAGAGGACTCAGACTTTTGGATCCCACTGTATTTGAAAATATCATCATATAATAAAATATGCTGTAAATTAATTGTATTTTTTAAATAATAATAATTTTATGAACATATGTTGCATGAAAAAATTGTGCTTCTTGTAGCATAGCTTTCCCCTGTATGTTTTATATGTGTCTGTATAGTGTCTCCGTAACTGCTTGTCAAGGTCAGTCTGCCTCACTCGAACTCGATTGCTTCTGATAGTGCGTCCCTCTCGGAATCTGCCTTTCTGGGTCTGAGTGACTGAGTGACTCCTCCCCCATCAGTCTGTGTCCTCCCCCTGCGGCCGCTTTTCTCCTCCATGCTCGTGTCACAGGTAATTTATCACACAGGTCGAGCACCGTTATTGGCCGGCCCTGCGGGCTCCCTTGCTCTATGTTAAATGGCAGTGCGCTGCCGCCAATGCTTATTGGCTGCGACAGACGCAACAGGCCCTTTGATTGCCCCACCGGAGCCCTGGGTCCCAGGATGGGTGTGGGTAGGTGCATTTGAGGATGAAGGCTCTCACTGTGGCCTCCACTCTCTCATCAAATGGCAGCCTTGTCAGCTATGTATGCAGCCCTGAGCACCTCACACACATGTGCATACTCACTCAAAAGCACGTACATGTACGGGGTAGTGTAACGGTCAAAGCATTCGCCCGGAATTCAAATTCCCTACTGCAGCCGCGGTTCAAAACCTGACTGCATCAGTCCGGCCCTGGCCGGGAACCCCGATCAGGGGAAGCGACTGGCTGATTGGAGGGTATAATTGGCTACCAAATTTGGATTAGAAAGTCTGAAGCTAAATGTAAAAAAAGTTAAATAAAAAAAACACATATATGTATACACACAACACAGTGACTTCATGATTAGTAAAATGACACACAATATGTTGATATTTCTCCCATAAAATCACCTCTATGCACAGGAGGCATCCTTATCTATGGTTAAGTTAAATATGTTCAGAATTGTACATTTTTACTGAGGTGAATTTCTTTACCCCAGGGAAAAGTATTTTAATCTAGAACGTCTAGGGCTGAACATTTGCGCTTTACCTTACGATGCTACCACAAAGACAACCACAAAATGTTATAAATATGAGTAATTTATTCACACAATTGTAAACTGTTTCAGACAATGTACTAAGTTCCATCATTTATATATATTTCATATAAATATTTTTTGGTTTTAAAAGAAAGATCTCTTGCAGGCAGATTAAGTTTGGCTCCCATTGAACCAGTTGAAGGACTGGAACTTTAATCGGCACATTAAACACGCTGTAGGGAGAAGGACATCGAGGCCTCTATCCCACAGACCCAATCCGCCACAGCACAGTGACGCTCATTCCTGCAATATTCACGCAATATTAACTTTTGAAGCAGTAATATCTGAAGATTAATAATAAACAATATATTTCTTACATGTCCAAATAAAGACAATAAATAAAAAGCAATAACATAAAAACTCCCAGCTGGGTGGCTCATCGCGTTAACACTAGGAGAGCCATGATGTTTTTCAGGCATTTGGTGATTTTAAAATAAAAATGAACTTTGCCGTTGAGAAAGTCGCATCACCCCCAGTCCCTGACTTTCCCTAAATATGTTTTTTCAACACACTTGCATTGTTTGAATTTTACTAAATGAACTGTTGTAATTCAATACTTCTCTAATGGCCTCTAAACAGCATGTCTTTGGGGCGTCGGTGCCTCTATAACACGAATAGGAGACTCATTCCCCCAAGCATATGATAATGGCGCATTGAAACTCATGTGTCCCACTTATTGTATGTATCACAGAACCATTAGTCAAATGGGTAATAATGGGTGGGGGGAGGGGAAAAGACAATGCAATGTGATTGTGTAATTAGTCATTATCAATGTGAATAAAACTGGGCGAAGCTGAATGAATAAATAAACGTAAATAATAAATAAATTCCGTGGGTACAACCACCGTGTTCAGTATTATTAACAAATGACTCTTGGACTATTTGATATTGACACTTACATTGACTTACATACACTTACATACACAATTTTTAAACTTGATTGACATTTATTATATTTTTCCTTTTATATGATCCATGGCTCTTATGCTAAGAGCGAGAGAGGAGGGCCATTGTCATTGCACTGAAACATGGAAATACGCATGGGATATTTACAGCCTACTATAGACTAATACGTAGCTTTCAATGTACTTTTCTACATTCTCTATGTGGATATCTGGGCTACAGATACAATGCCTTGAAGGGTGGTGCATAATTGGCTGTAGAGTCACTTGGGGAGGGAGGGACTTCAGTCAGCAGAACGTTTGTGTCTCATTGCGCACCAACAACCCCCTCTGGTCAATCGGCACCCACAGTCTGACTGCACAAGCTACACATGCAGTGTCCTCCTCCAACTCAATTTCTGTGCAAGCTTAACTGGTGTACTGTGGAGATCATGTGCTTCAGAATAGAGGGGGCTTGGGGCATCGTGTTCTCACAAATAGACAGAGGACATAGCACCAACGAGTACAATCACACACAAATTTGGCATTCCAAATTAGGAGAAAATATGGGTAAAATTTGAAATCATTTTTTTTTATTCTAAGTGAATACATACAATATACATGCTGACATATACTGCATATATTTGAAAATATGTAATCTGTAGCAACTTTAATCAGCATGATGATGCATGAACACAGTACAATAAATTATTCAATATTCTATAATGAGAAAAAAGTCATTCTTTTTATATGTGGTATATATTCTGACAAACATTAAGATATGTAAATTAACTTTTTGTGTTGCGCCTCATAGGTGGGCAGATATTGACATAGTGCTGCATAACAGAATGACCATAGATCATCCTTCTCTCTCAACAGAGCGGGCCTTCTTAATGGCAGACAGATCAATGTGGTGTCTCCCCAAGTGGGAGGGCTTTGTGTTATTGCCATCTGCAGCCCAGGGACAGATCTCCCAATTTGCCAAATTCTTAAATATCATGACACAGAAGATTAACTGCTTCAGCAGACACTTATTCATTTGGTTTTCTAATTACAGATAGTCCCGTTGTACTGTTTATGAGTGTGGCGAGAAATTAAAGAGGACGCAGAGAGTGGCGCAGTTTGTTACGTTGTTTAATGTTAATGAAAATGCAAGTCTGGTTTTCTTTTTTAAGCAAGAGATATTGTTCGTTTTTAATGGGATTTTTGTATTGCTAGTTTTCTTCTCCAATTAAAAATGTATGTACTATGTCTACAGCTGAAGCCTATGCACAACACTGGGGTCCTGGGGCACTATCCTTATCAAATTTTACATGTGTGTGTGCGTGTGTGCATGTGTGTGTGTGTGTGTGCGTACATCTGTGTGTATGTGTGCGCGCATGTGTATATGCAAGTGTGAGTGTGCGCGCTACATTTCAGGTCTCACCTTTGACCTTTCAGGTATTTTCAGAAGAATAGATATGAACAGTGTCCCCACTACGTTCCTGGCCTCTCCTGAACTATGAAAACACAGCCTATTCCCTTCTACAATGGCCAGGCCTGTTCAGAACCCTGTGGACATGACCCAGTTTCAGAACAACTAGCCCACCTCCCCTCCACGGCACCACGGTCACAACCGGTAGCCACTGCATAACACATCAAAAAGGAGAGCAGACTTTAAATTGCAGCCATTACCGCTGTCACAACTGCGAGGGTGTTCCTCATGGACACCGATCCATCCTTTTCATATGTAGAACAGGAGTGGGGTTTGCTATACCTTTAATGCCCTGTAATACAGTGAGATGCAGTGTACAGGAGCGGAGTGAGAGACAGGGATGAGTCAATGCCACAGGAGGGGCCAGCAAAGTGAAAGGCACTGTAGCGCGCCATCTCCCTTGGTTCAGACAGCTTAGCCATTAGAAACACATGAGAGCACAATCGACCTCCGTGCGCTCATTCGGGAAAAGCAGAGGGAGCACGGGGACAAGAGTTGCTGGGTAACTGATGGCTCTTGCTCACTTCTCGGGATGCCACGGCAATCGATGGCAAGGCCACGAGTGCGGCTGGGAAGTACCTGCTACACATCTGGACACACCTGAGTCATTAAGCCAACTGTGCACAGCTGCCTCCCATAGGATCCCTGCTTTCAGGGCTAAGGTATCATTCTCAATGTCATACTCCCTGAGTGAAAACACTACTCATGTACATGTGAGTATCATACATGCAACATGCACACAAACACACACACACACACATACATACATTTCTCTCTCTCATATACTCTCTCTCTCTCTCTGTCTAACACAAACACACAGCACTGACACAGCACTGTGCGTGTACCTACGTACACGCACAGACACACAAACACACACACACACACACACATAAATCCACATACAACCACACAACACTTACATTAACACACACACACACACACACACGTCTATGTAACTAAAATGGGACTAGAAACAGAAAACGATGTTTTAAGCTTGGTTCATAATATATGCTGAGATATATTTTTTTAGGTTTTTTTATTTATTTGCCAAGTGCAAACATCCACAGGGAACCATGTTTACCTAACAAAGAGGGGACCTCCACAACCTGCAGTAGGGCTATTTCTGTGCCTGTACTTCGTTCTCTCCACAAAGGCTTGTTGTCTTTCAAGACAGGGTAATATTCGTTAAATGATTGCAACATTTACAACAGTCTTCATAAACATTTTTAAACTGGATAAATTCAATTTATTTTACAGTAAATCAATGTGGAGGTACAATTTAAAGAATTGTAAGTGTAACTATATACATATATACTATCTATCTATATATACACTGTACATTGCCCCTTTATAGTTTTTTACACATTTTATCCTACATCTTCCAAGTTACAAACAATTCTCAAACTTTCTGAGCATTAATTAAAAATAAAAACTAGAATAACTTGGATTGATATGTCTACACCTCGCTTATCATACCAATTGTAAACTAGCTCAGGGGTAACCAATCACCTTCCAGATCACACACCAAGCTAAATGGCCTCCACCTGTGCCTTCTACATCTACCTCATTTATTTGTGTATATATAAACACACAAATTAATGAACAGAAAAATGTTCAAAAATAATAATAATAATTGTCACAAGACTTTTTTGTAGTTGGGTCATTTTTGACTATGTTTAAACACATGATGGAGTGTGAGTGCCGTTCCAGCATGCGGTTCTCATTAATAAATTAATTTCGAATTGCACTTGTTTTCTTTGTTGGCTAATTTACATAAATGTACATGCATTAGATATTTTCACGTTAGATTTTGTATGGTAAGAACTCGAGTACTCAATAATAATTTCATGTGAGTACTCGATGGTAAAGCCATTTCAAATTTGCATCCCTACTTGATTAGGCCAAATCTGCCAAATGAGTAAATAATAATAACATAATTTGTGTACTTACTAAATAGTAAAAGTTTTACTATATAAATTACAAGTTAAATATGTGTATTTAATTAATATTATAAATATATATGAGGTAAATATACATTTGGAGGTTAATTCAGTAGTTTGCCTGTCAGATGGCTCCCCTACAGTCTGAAAATGTGCTTGGTGCCCCTGGCCATTAACACCAAAGGAGGAGTGTTACGTGCACATGTGTGTTTCTGTGTCACTGCAATTCCAGCTTGAGCATACAGGGGCAGCACTGAGTATTAATATAACACACAAACACACATGTAGGTCCCCATTTAGTAATTTTTATAAAACTTCACAGGGGGATTAGGCATCATTTAAACATGCTGCAAACAAAATTGCCAAGCTGGTCCCACATGGTCCCCTATTGTATGGGTAGATGAGAACAGATGCACACATGCACATACACACAGACACACACACACACAATATTCACACACAGGTACCTATATTCATTAACACACACACAGGATATTAATACCACACATAATACTGGGACACAAGATAAAATATCAAACAATTATTTTTATTATTAGAGCACACATTTATTGACCGGCATCTGTATCTCCCTCTCTCTCTCCCATGATCTTTCTCTCTTCTCTCTCTCTCTCCCATACACACAATTATACTTGTTTTGTGGCAGCAAGATAAAGAGGGATTGAATGACAAGTATTAACTACATTACTATATTGTGCACTGTAATAGTACTATTTTTACACTGTAAAGTAGAAGGCTCAAAGTCAATTAAATTTCAAACGCATATTACTTTCGAATTTTACTTGTCTTTATTAAAGTGAGGAAAACTTTATGTGGGGAGACGAATGAATGTTTTGGAAAGTAAGAAATTTCCATTTGATGGAAGAAAGCTGGAGCCTGGTCATAGATTCCCACAGGGTGGACAGAATGAGGCAGAAGAGGGCTGGCCACTTCCCACAGGGGGTAACGTGGGAGAGATTTATCAAAAGGGTACGGGGTGCTTAAATCTGACAAAGCAGGTTTTGAGCGCTCAGGAATGAGCGCACGCAATGACTTTTAAAAGCATTTATGATGTGTATATATTAGCAAGAGATTTGATTCATCACAGGTTAACCTTTGATATATACAGTACAGTAAGCATGCAACATTTCATGTCTTACAACATACAATGTGTAATTCATGGCAATCCCATGTGAGCTGGTTTAAAGTTGGAGGATATTCTGCATATTAAGTGAAAGGGTAATTTGTTAAGCCAGCTAAGCAGTTCTGTGCCTGCATTGATGTCTTAAGATGTGTGAAATGTGGGATTTAAATGTGCCAAAGTAATCAGCTGTAACAATTAGACCCTTGTATATGCCATCTGCCCAGGCTAGCAAAAAAACTGTAGTTAAGGCTTTCAATCTCAAAGTATCTCTTCTACTCACTAATGCATAACAGAAATCTATTAATTCCATTGTTATTGCAATGACTCTGATTAGTGTAAGATATTTGAATACTTCATTAAATAACCTGAACAAAACAATTACATTGAATATTAACATGATCAAACTCAACTCAAACATCAATGCGTGATCGAACTGTGACCTTCTTTCACACGAATTCTCTACTTAGCATTCGATATCTGCAGAATCGTTTTGTATGACTCTTTTACTGTATTTCAAAACTCTTACACACAATTTGTAAAGAGCACTGATTCAAAGAGAGACACTTACAAGAACATGGAGCTAAAATGTGTTGTAATGATGTTGCTTATGTTAGTGGGTATTATCCAACCAAACCCGGGTCCTTTTGACATTAAATGCTTACTCACCCCGGCTGATTTTCTGAGTAGATCTGGTCTTGGTTTTGTCCACTTGAATGTACAAAGCCATGTTCCAAAAATGGACATGCTAAAAACATGGGCTCAAACAACAGATACGGACTTCATTGCATTGTCTGAGACTTGGTTAAGGAAGTCCGTTCCTGATAACAAAATCGCTGTGAGTGGATATAATGTGTTCTGTGTGGACCGCCAAAGCAAAGGAGGTGGCATAGCTATTTATGCAAAAATTAGGTTTAAGGCAATAGTGATAAAATCCATATCTGTTGCCAGTTTGAATTGCTTGCCCTGAGTATAAAGTTTGCTAAAGGTTGTCACATGACGGTAGTAGGCTATTACAGGCCTCACTCTGCTGTCAAGGAGGCTCTGATGTCACTATCTACTTTACTATCGGAGTTAGATTATAAGGAGATCATTCTTATTGGTGATTTTACCTGCCATTGGCTGTCGTCTGCTGCTGATAACATAAAATGATTGTGATTCTATAAACCTGACACAAATGTTCAATGCGCCCACACATCCAAACCAAAATAATCTGGAAAAATCCCCTTTAGTTGATTTGATTTTAACTAATGATCCTCATAAATATACTGAAATTGGGATATTTCCAAATGGTCTTAGTGACCACTGTGCTGTGGCTGGGGTGAGAAACTCCACGCATTGTTAGTCAATTAAATTGTAGAACATTTGATGAGCACGGCTTCCATCATGATCTTTATCATTGTGATTGGGAAAGAATTTCACTCATTCCTGATATAGAAATTATGAAGTGGACCCCTATGGCAAAGAGTATTTTTAAATATAAGATAGAAAGAACGACAATTTCATACATATATTGTGCTTTAAACTATCAAATACTGTAAATCTATTCAAACCAAATAATTATTGTGGGGAAATGAATATTCTCACCATGTTTAACCCATTCAGGATATAGTACTCAGTGTTCTGTAGAATCCAAATAGAACTCTGTGTACTCTATCGGAGTTGATTTAACATAACACTATTTTGTTATGCATGAACAAGCTATAGTATAACTCCCTTGCTGAAAATGCCTTTAATTAAGAACCTGCATGACATATTACAATTTCTTATATTAAGAATGAGCACATGAAGAGGAACAGCTATCTGTGAATATAAGTATATTCAAGTGAATGGTATTGAAGGGTAACTTTTTTAAACGTACCACTAATGTCATACATTAGGATGCATTAGAGTGCTACTCAAAATGAGATAAACTACATAACTATATAATACAAGTACTACACACATACAGTAAATTACATACTATAGTAATGATTGAGCCTGAAGAAGTTTTGATGGTACTTAAGCCCAAACTTTCTGAAACACATATATATAATATATAACATGTATACTGTATATACAACATTTAAAGCATGTTATAATGTTGAATTATATTTGCAATGCTGAAGTAATCTACAGATGCTCCGTGAGAAAATGCTCTAGACATATACCGTAGTTTTTGGTTGGCTATACCAAAGATGTAGAAATCAGCCTTGTAAGGCCCATTTACTTTGTGTTTGCTTTGAATGTTCAGCTAAACACATATCTTGGGTTGACTTTTTAATCTTTTAGAAATTCTGGTCCAAATTTACATTAAGTGGTCCTAAAACATGTACATACTACAGAGGTAGGTACAGTGTAACTACAGTGTACATACATATTATTACGTAATACTTACATTTCTCATGTATTCATGTGACAAGGGTGTGGTGGTCATCCTCTTTCAAATGGGGCTAAATTTGATCGTGGGGAGTGGTGACTCTCTCTAATAATATATGGGGCACACTCAGGCCTGACACAAATACACACACTTTCATTCAAAATGAGTGCACAGCAAAAATTATTGTTGTTAATCACGCAGTGTTCTACATTACAATAGTGTAGCAAGGGGCGGCGGATATAGTAGTGGACTAATGCACTATATTTTGGCTGGTCTGATATGGTGTGTGCTTCCTGTCAGGGACGTGGTTTGAAACCCGTCTACCAGACCGGCCCCGATCGGGGGCGGCATTTGGCTATCCGCCCCAGGGGGAGGGGGGCGGGTGAGACTCCGGTTCTGGTCCACCGTGAAGCACGTGGGTGGGTGAATTTGAAGGAAGCAGAGTTCGCTGCCCTCTGAGAATTAGCTTGCCTTGTACAGATGAGCGGCGGACCCGTGTGGGGAGGGTGAATCAAAATAAATAGAGGGTGTAATTGGCTACTAAATTGGGAGAAAAATGGAAAAAAATCTGAAACAAATAAAAAGTTTAAAAAATAAAAAACTATAGTGTAGCAGACGTTCATATCCAGAGCAACAAATTCTGCAAACCGAGCAATGCAATTCTGTTTAATCTGTTTGCATTCTCCACAGAATCTGAGCGCGAGATAGTGACCGGAAGATCTAGTATGAAGTTGTAATCCTCATATTAATCATCTGAATATTATCTATGGCTCCTCGGACCTCTGTGTCCTTCTCCTGGGTCTCAGGTGTATCTATCAGCATCTATCCGTCGGATGTGTAGGGCATTGCAGTTGCACTCTCCAGCTGGCCCCAGTGAACCTGAGCATGAAAGAAATTAACGCCCCGGCGTCCACCTCTTGCTTCAAGCAGGAAATGAATGATGACCGGCGGCAATTCACTCAGGGAGCGAATGCCTCAAGCCCACACCCCCACACCGACCCGCCCCATCTCCCCCGCCTCTTGCCATGTCCTTGGGAGGGTGCAGATGGCAGAAGTTTGGAGAAGTGAGATTTTAATGGGTGATGATAGTAATGGGAGTGGTGGAGGGGGGGGGGAGCTGAAACATTAAAACTGACTTCAGTAGCACTTTATCAACAGGAGGGCTGAGTGTTTGGCAGGTTTGTTGTCAGAGAGGTAATACACTACGCATTGTGCTCTTACTGAGCATTTTTCAATACAAATTTCACTTCTGATTTGTATTGTGCTGTACAGGTATGGGACATGGTACTGCGCTATTTTATTGATTGATTTCAGTTGTGGATCAATGCTACCTGCTGGCAGGCACAACTGCACAATTACTGTAGCTTTGTTTCTGCCACGCAGAGTGAGACTGAGATGTATTATGTTAGCACTTTTGAGTTCAGTAATGCAAGAAGAGCACAGCACTTACTCAAGGCTGATGTATCAAATTGGCTGCAATCTCGGCAAACTCGAGAGAAGGGATGTGTAAAAGAGTAGACAGGACAGAATGCAGAGGGTTAGCATCTTCCAGTCAGTTAATACTAATTCTCTGTGTTAGCACTATTCATTTCATAAGTACTATTACAGGCTCTGTGTGTTAACAGTGTCAGTCACACCAGCAATAATATTGGTTCTGTGTGTTAATAATACGTTTTATTAGTACTAATGTTGGCGCTGCGTGTTAACGCTGTCAGTGACATTAGTACCAATACTGGTGTTGCGTGTTAACAGTGTCAGTCTCATTGTTATTAATATTGTCTCTGTGTGTTAACAATGAGCCTTATTGGCACTATTTCTGCCTCTGTGTGTTAACAATGAGTCTTATTAGCACTAATTCTGGTGATGTGTGTTAGCAGTGCCAGTCTCATTAGTACTAATACTGGCTCTGGGTGCTAACAGTGACAGTCCTATTAATGCTAATACTGGCTCTGTGTGTTAACAATGAGTCTTATTAGCACTAATACTGGTGTTGTCTATTAACAGTGTCCGTCTAATTAGCACTAGTACTGGATCTTTGTGGACGCTGTCAGTCACAGTAGCATTAATACTGGTTATTGTGTATTAGCTGACATATCAGCACAGCTCGACTTCAGTTGATGTTTCCAGAGCAAACCAAAAAAAAAAGGTTTGTTAAACAAAAACTCTCCAATGGCCGGAGCAAAGATCTGAGATCTGTTTGACAGACAAGACAGACAAAACACCTCTAATGACTACTTACACATGATGGAACAAATATTTTCTTACCTGGATTGGAAGAAACCGGAAAAATCAGGAACAACATGGAAGAGAAAAGAAAGATTTTTTTCAGTTTTATGCATTCAAAACTGAAAGAGGAGCATGCTTAGCGTTCACAAATTAAACACACCCTTCCCCGAGACCAAGACAGTACCTTGTTTGGTGGCATTTATTTCTCAAAGCCAGCCCTATTCAGTAGTTCAGGTGAATTCTGATGTCAATTTTTTTCTCTTTCAGATTAGAAAAAAATAAGTATTTTTTCTTCAAAGGAAGAAAAAATATCAAAATGCAAAAATAAATAAATAAAATGTTAAGTGTTAAGTGCTATCGTAAATGTGGTCACTGTGTGTTCAGTTTGATGTTTACATGCTTTAATTTAAAGGTAATCACAGCTTTGCTCTCCCTCCCCCAACTTCTGAAATCATGACTGCTTCACTCGATTACCCTTCCCTTATCCAGTCCTTCCCTGTCCATTTCAGGTAAAAGATTGAACATTAAATACATTTCAGTGAATCAGTGTGCCATCTGTGAGTTTCCAGCCTCCAGATCATCAACAATTACACTCTAGAGTGAAACCAGCAGCAAGTAAGGAGGGAGGGGATGTGTCAAAATCTATAATACAGATTCATTTCTATTACTATTTCAATTTATAACTGGCATTGCAGGCTGGACATATACGGACAGTATGAACATGCATCATAATGTTCCTATAAAAATAACAAACAAAGCCTGTTTCTTAGGTTGCACTGATGCTTGACATTTTGTCAGAACCGCAGGAGGTCCTGGCTTGTAGCTGTTGTTTGCTTTAGTTTGACACGTGCCTAAGTATGTACCTAGTATCTAGGCAGCGCAGTAAATGCCTGCCACAGTCAGCTGACTTTCCTCATTATAAAAAACCTCCAGAATCAGATTAATTCCTAATTGGCAATATCCCAAAGAAGCATCCATGAAATTAATTTGCATTGTGCTGGTGATTGCAGACCTGAGAGGAACAAAAAACCAACAGACAAGCACACGAGCAAGCACAAATTCACATAGAAAAACACACTCACACACATGCACACACAGACACACAAACGCATGTGCGCACACACACACACACACACACACACACACACACACACACACACATATGCCCATACACAGGCATACACATACACACACACACACACACACACACACACACACACACACACACACACACACACACACACACACATACCCCATCTACACACATGCACACACATAAACACACTTATACATAGAATGCACACACTCTCAAACACAAACATAGACATGCACACACTCTCACCTACCAGAGCACAGGGACATCCAGACACACAGGGGCAAATATGCATGCTCTCTCTCTAACACATACACACACACACACACTTTTCCCATATGACGCAGGGAGGCTGACACTATGGGGGAACTCAGAATGGGCAGAGTCTCAAAGTGTGATGATAAAAACAAAAATATCAGAGACCCGAGGCGAGCTGTATAGTTTCCTGCCACCGCTTCCATGACACTCAAAGACAGAGACACCGCCCGTGTTCAGATACACGAGTGGCGATTCGCTCTCTGTGAGACGCTGCCAAACAGAGTGAGAGGGTAGACAGCTGCTGTTACCCGCTATCTGTGGATTATAATAACTAATATTACCAGCCGTGTGAGCGCTGTGCACGGCAGGGCTCAAAGCATACAGTCTGCTCCCTTGCACTTGATAACATAACAGGCCTCTAACAGGGACATATCGATTGCTGCATTGTTGTGAGCGTATGACATAAACCCTGGGATCATTTTTTTAATTGTGCGCTCACAGCTCAACTGTGCTAAGGTTCAGGGCCAGCTGCATTATCTTTGAACAAGCTTGCCTAAAATATTTATCGGGCATTCCAAGAACGCCATGAGCTGCGTCTTTATGCTGCTTCATGCTGCGGGTAGATAAATATCGTGCTGGAGAGTGGGGTCACAAAAAACCTGACTTAGGAGAGCATTGAATCAACATTTGCCATAGAATTGGACAAATAAATGCAAGTGTTAAATGCAAGTGCCTTTTTAAAAACTTTTTTCTTCACAAACGTAGTTTGAGAAGTTTAATTTGGGGATTGTTGAACTCGCCAAATGGTTTGTGAACAAAAAAAAACCACACGTTTACTAATGAAACGTTCGGTGTTATTTGAATGTGGGCCTTGATGCAACCAAACAACACAGTAATACTTTTACTGTGTTGTTTGGTTGCATCAAGGCCCACATTCAATTAACACCTAAGCAGGGTTTTGCTCTCATATTCACTCAATGGGGTTAGCACTTTACAGCTGGGTAAGATAGAAACCTATGTTATCATTGGGTTACAAAGACAGACACAACAATTCAGGAATCACTGACCAGGTGACCTCTGATCAACTCAGAAATAAAAGACTTATGTTCACAAACACCAAGAAGCATCACAAAGACTTGCTCTTTATTGGTCCCCCACTGCTCTGATTATCATCCTTTACAACACCTAGACAAATAGTGAGAATGCACGTCCATGAATGTGTGAGACTACCTGCACTGATGGTGGATCTTAATCGTTGGGTTGATTGTGAATAACTCCAGGGTTGAAAAAGCAGTGGTTACTTCCTGCTTTTCCTCGACTTTATGTGTGGAGAGATTCTTCTGGGTCTCTGCAGACCACAGCATAAGTCTTATCATCACATAACAGACCCCTCACCTTTATCCTTTCACCTACAAGTGAATTCCAGCTGGGGTTAGAAAATAAACATGGGGTAGGCCTGTGAATGTGTGTATGTGTGTGTGTCTGCAAAACATTGTATGTGTATGTGTGTATGTTGGCTGTGTGGTTTGCTCATACAATGAGCCAATTAGGTGAGTAGGGGAGAGTGCATGTGTATTAGAGAGAGATTGTGAGATTGTGTGTGTGTGTGTGTGTGTATGTATTTGTGTATGCAAACACGCCTGTATGTGCATGAATGTGTATTGGCTATGGGTTGGCTGTCCTGTGTGCTGATACAATGTAGCATAGTATGCGTATATGTGTGTGTGTCTGTGTGTGAGTGTGAGTGTGTTGTGACATCAGAAAAAGCAGTCACACCAGCCTGTGCAGGAAAAAGCAATTTATCTCTCCAATAAATACATACCAAAGGAAGAAGGCAGTCATCAGTTTTCAAACCCATTGGAAATAAGATTGCCACCTTGTAATAAAGTTAAATCTAGTGTGATGAACCATTACACCTTCCGGATCCGGGAGAAAGGCTGGAGCATTACTCCACATTCACTCTTCCGGAAAAGGTCAACTTGACAAGCATCACAATAAAATTATTCCACGTAAAATAAATCTAAATACAAACAAGACAATTAGATCAGATTCGCAAATAGAGATTAAAAGCGATGTATGACCAGATGGGTAAGATCCGAATAAATAAATCCTGGAAGTGGTATAAATCTTTAGCCCTGGGTCTAGGCCACGCTGGCTCTCTGCAGACACTTTTACTAAAATGGCACAACACACAGAGCTGAAGATGAGTCAATACAAGTTTCCTTATCAAAAGACAATGAGCAGAAATATATTAACCTTGAACAAAGAGATAAGGGGAGGGTGCAAGCAGCTCGCCTTATCAGTTCAAGTAGTATATAAGTTCACTACTTAGGAAAGAAATGTGAGAAATCCTTCTACTGAAGGCCACAAAAACATTAAACTAGGGAGAAATATGAAAATACTCGCAATTTTCATAGTAAACATAAAAACTGGTCATAGTTTTTGTCAAAGGGTAGGTTGTAAGGACTCTCTTTTCTCACACTCTCTCACTCATTCATCCATACACACACACACACACACACACACACACACACACACACACATACACACACACATAAACAGAAGATTGTGTGAACGCAGTGAAACACAATTGTTAAATTGCCAGGATCAGCTATTATTAAATGTATCACTGATTAGTTCTGGTTGTCTGGAGGTAAATGCCAATCTCAAATCCCAGATCTGGCCTAAGTGGCAATTTGGCAGTGTATTTAAAATAAGCATGAAAACAATATACTGCCATTTTGGGAAACAATCTGAAGCAGAAATATAGTAAATTCAATAACCTTACATCATTGCATCAAGTCAATTATGTCATCATTCTGGGATTCTTCAGTTGGCTGTATCGAATTATCTATTGGCCCTCTTTCTGCTTTTTAGTAGCCAATTATACCCTCTTGTTCATGTCAATTATCCCCTCCCTTGTATTTGAGAGCTTACTGCCGTAGTTCTGAAACTGGCAGTAACATGCGCAAAGCACCGCCTTCTCCGAGCCGGAACCCGCCAAGCCGTCACCGTAACTCCAGTATGCACACAGGGCCACTCCTATACGCAGCAAGCTCGTATCAACTTCCATCCCCCCACCCTGTGGTGGACAGCCAATTGCCGTCCCCTCGTGGCACTCCTGGCCAGAGCCGAAACTGGCACAACCTGGTGGAATCGAAACCTGGTCGCAGTGTTCAGCGTCGGATGTTCTACTGCTCCACCTGGGAGGCCCATTGTTATTTTATTTAACCGTTATTTAACCCAATGAAATCAATTGAGAACATGGCCTGGCTAAGAGGGTTACAACACATCAAGAGTCACAAAAAACAATCAACCCAATATTCAGTCTAAACAGTATTAAAAGCACTACTACACAACAACACACTGTATCACACAATACAACATTTTGAAAGTCCACAACATAAAATTGATAGCATGACCCGTTGTCATTTTAATCATTCAATACATTTTAAAAAAGGCATTGCTGGCTATTTGAAAACCCCAATTGCATACTACCAAATCATTTTCTCACAGTTATAAGCCTTATTTTTTTTCACAAGCAGAAAATGTTGAGGGCAAAATGAAGAGGGCATCCAAAGGCAAATTATTTACATTCTGTTCCCATAGCACTTGGAAACTGAATTTCAAGTGCATTAACTACCATAACTAAAAACTGAGAAAACCCATACATGTTTGTTTAACTGTGTTCCACAGTTATATTTCAGAATCTTCAGCTTACCTAGGGTGAACACTCTAACACAGTCCCTCCAGTTAACAAAATGTAACATTAAGTCCTATTTTGGGTTAAAATACTACTAGTATTACTATGTATGTGTCGAAGTGACTTCCCACTTTCCCGCCAATGTCAATCACTTCACATCAATTATAGTGATGAGTGATGTGATGTCACATCATTATAATTTGCACACTAATGTATTCTGAACTAATTCATTTATGTTTAATTAAATTGGAGAAAAACATGTTATATACAAAAAGAATGAAATTTCCAGGGTAATAAACTATCTATGCATAAAAACTTTCAGTGAAAAAAAACTCTCAGCCATCTTGTGAATTTCTCAGAGCAGTAAGGATTTCTGACCCCAGTAAGTAAGAAATATTTTCCAGTCAGAAGTTTCTACCGGCCCTAATTGTGACATTTAATATAATAAATAAAATGTTTTAGTTCAATATGATATTTGGAATACGAATGGCAGGCCTCATCATATCAAGTTTTGTACTATATAAATCATATGTAGTGGGCAGTTTCAGTGTTGGATATACTCTTCTGTGCTTTGCAACCTTAAATGGAAAACAATGAAAAGGTAAACAGATACAAAATGGAATTGAAAAGGAATTAAACCAGAAAGGAATCAATAAGACCACCAGGAATCAAGAAATTACCTACCTACCTATTACCTTATATTTTTGTTTTCTCTGAAAAGTCTAATTATGAACTAATTTTTTATTAAGTGCAGTTGCCCATATTTATTACACTTATAAATCATCAGGGGACAAATCACCAACCCTAAATTACCACCTGATTAAAATGTCAATGACAATTAATTTTGATATGTACCTGTATCTGAAATAATTTAGCTAATGACTGTTGAATCATATAGTGGAATCATATCACTATTAAGAAGATGGACAAGGTCATTTAGATCAGGGGTTCACAAACCTTCCAAGCCCTCAACCCACTTAATAAAGCAAAACCATTTTGTGATCCACTCATTAATATTTAGCTGAATTCAAATGTTTTGACATATTTATAAACAGCTTTCCTCCCACAGTCCAAAGACGTGCACGTTAGGCTAATTGGAGTGTCTAAATTGTCCGTAGGTATGAGTGTGTGAGTGAATGGTGTGTGTGCCCTGCAATGGATTGACAAATGTTCCAGGGTATTCCTGCCTCTTGCCCAATGCATGCTGGGATAGGCTCCAGCTCCCCCACAACCCTGATCAGGAATAAACGGGTTCGATAATGAATGAATGATGAATAAACAGCTGAATGTACACTAACTAGTGCAGTGAATTTGGTTGGTGAAGATGTCAATATAGAGTTTATTATTCTATAATATATTATATAACACAAGCTCTTTTTTCAGGTATCATCTTGCGACCTGTCTCAACCCCTTCAGTTGACCCACAGTTTTGGAACCACTTGTTTAGGTAATGCAAAGACTATATACTTAATATATTTGGTTTGCAGGACAATTCATTTGCCCTTATGTATAGATTAGGTAAAGGACATGACCTCCTACACACCAAATGTCAAATGCAAAAAGGTTATTATCTGCACATGGACCCAATTAGATATTTAGTGGATGGCCTTGCTTGATTGTATACAATGATACAGAATTATTTATTTTGCAAATGCAAGTGCGAAATTGAGAACCTTCAATATAACATTTTTTCTCTATGTCATATTTACCATTAAATTAAGTTTGTCATCGTTGATTTAATTATATTTCAATGCGCCCCAAATATATGACATAGTAAAGAACTTTGGTCTAGTTTCGCCGCTGTGCAAGTTTCCTGCCTGATAATTTGTTTGTGTTTTTGTCCACCCAGACCACCTCTTAACTCAAAGGCAGGCGTGATGTGTTTGTTTGGCAATGCTATTAATGCAAACATATGAACAGATAGGGCAGACATGCAAGGAATCCCCCATCATACAAGACTGCTTTGTGGATGTTTTGTGTTTTTATATATAAATTATATATATATACACATATGTTGAATATCAATTTTAACTACAATAAAATTGAGTAAGTAATTGGATGGCATATCATGCGTCAATGCCGTGTGTGATTGCGGAGGTTGGAGAGACAGAGACATTTTAAGCTAAGCATCACACGTGCATCAATGACACGTAGTTAATACAGTACATAAACAGGTTTTAATATAAGAGGCTTAGATGAAAATACACAAACTATACTAAACTAAACTTCCCCATTTCGGACAACTATAGTAGACACCTTTCTCAGTAGGATACACATGCATTGATACACACACTGGGTGACCAGATTCAAACAATGCAGGACAAGCAGGATACATTTGTGGGACATTGTGGGGCAGGAAATGTGGAATAGAAAAGTAAGAAAGCAATTTATTGAGCGAGGGATGCTGATGATATTTTTGAGCTGTGTGGTATCCATATTTTATATTTGTAAAAGTTCATACTGTTTAAAATGCAGTAATAATCACAATAAGGAAGCGAGAGATATCTGAAACAGTTTGTATTGAAGAATCATAAAGTGGTACATCTGGTCACCCTAGTAAGCTTAATTTAGTATTGTACACCCTCCAATTATGTACTCAATTTTATTGTAGTGAAAGCAAGTCTCATAACTTGATATTTGCAAGCCATGGTGCTTGCTCTTCATCTATATCTGGGCTATATCTGTTTCCTACTGAGAAAAGCACTTTGCTCAGTAGGAAACTGTTACACATGCATTGATACAAACACACATACCCTGGGTAACCAGATTCAAACAATGCAGGACAAGCAGGATGAATTCGCAGGACAGAAAATGTGGAATAGAATAGAATATTGTTGAGCTGTGGGGTGTGGGGGGGAGCAGGTCATATCCATAGAAGTTAATTTATTCTTCTTACCACCTTTCTTTCACAACTGCGCTGCAGGTGCGCTACTGTCTCTCGTCACAAAAATTCTGGCATGGAATGTTGTGCCTTAATGCACCTCCAGCCTGAATTAGTACTGCAGTCTCCACATTGCGCTTTGACAACAAAACTAGAGCCTTAGTTCAGTAATATCCTCATGAATGTCATAATAAATAATCCTTCTTTTATTATTAGGTTATAGGTTATTGTGGTCATATAAATCAATGGCTTTGTCATGTATGGCTATTCTGCTAATGATGTAATTAATTATAATGTATAATCACTATAATTATAGTTACTATCTTCTGGGATTAAGAGTCTCAGTAGTGGCTAACCCCTGTTGGTTATGTTTTACCAAGCAGCATCATTTGCCCAGTTTGAAATGGCATTTTCCCAGACAGGATAAAAAAATTGTATTTTATTTTTTGTTGTCCAACTCAAACATAATTATATCTATTTTAGGCCTTTTCATTCTCCTTAATTGCCTTCCCTACAGGGAATACCGACTGAGTTGTTTACAGATATTTTCCTTAAATGCATAAGGAAATAGACCTTTTATCTAACATGGCTAGTTATTGTAGCAAATGTGCACAATATTACAATGTTATCACAATGTGTGATAAATTGATTTTGAATGCCCTTATTCTCAATGCGCCCCTGTAGGCAGTCTAATCTCAGAAATTATTAGATAAACAGCAAATGGTAGAGACAAATTATACCACCAAAGTAACTATAAGACCTTATCAGCACAAGTTCAAGTAAAAGTGATGGACATACCAATGACAACTAAAAAAAGATTAGAATAAGAAGACAATATCCACCTGGTTCACAGAGCAATGAAGGATATAAGGGACAATATCATACATATGAAGGAACAATTTATCGTTAGACAAAAAAAAAAAAAAACATAGACTGGAATTGCAAATCTCAAAAACAAAAGCAAAAACTGAAGTTTGCCAAATGTTTGGGGGCATCCTCTGTCAAAAAACCTATAGGCAAATGAGCTTAGAGAGCTGAGCTGAGAACCTGCATACCTGAGTGTCACACGCCACATGACAATCCCTGGATGGGAACAGAGCAGCCAGGAGACGGAGTGGAGTTTGTCGGTCTACAGAGTGGATTTTTTTTATTTTTTTTTCTGTCTCTCCCACCAGACATGGGAAAGAGACAGTGGGAGTAGCAGGTTAACATATAACAAAGACAAACACAAACACAACCACAAAATCTTCACCCTACTCGCCGCAAAGCTTTCGGGTAAAAACTAAAATAACAAACTAAAATAATCATAACTTACGGGACACCGCGCCTCTTCATCCGGAGTTACACTGGAACCTCCCCAGGCACACACATATCCAGTGACCTTTTCAAGTGCTTCCCACCCATTCATACAGAGACACTCCCCACAGTGAGAGTTCTGACAACCAGCCCCAAGACACTCTCCACTGCCGAGTGCGAGCTCTCTTTCAATAAAACCGAGGGCGAGAGGCGGACCCTCTTTCAGGGCACCCTCTTGCTCTCCTCCACAATCACACCGAGGGAGAGAGACAGACACTCTTAGTGCACTCTTCCCCACACACACAGGAAGCACTCTACTCAGTCACTTTCGACCAACGCGCGCGCACACACGCACACACGCACACACGCGCACACGCGCACACGCGCACACACGCACACACACACACACCCATGACAAGACAAACTCTCCATACACACAAACAAAGACAAAAGACTAACTGATTCCCCACTTGCCCCACTTGCTCTTAAATAGGCTTAGTTTCTGCCTGGCTCAGGTGGGACTCATGTGGCAATCACCCAATCACAATCATTCAACACATTCTCACACAGACACCCAATCAGCCAATTGACTTCCATATCAATTGACTGATTGACACCAATTAAATAATTAAATAATAATTAAACCAATTATGGCCTTTGGAGCAACCTTCCGGGCCATGGTTTACTCTCACACCCTGTGAGAGTGCCAAACCTGCCCCCGGAAAGTCTACCTGCTCCAAAGGCCTCCACAACATGTAAAACACAGGCAACCTTGCCACTCCCACGTGGCCGAGACCGACGTCCTCCACACTGAGTTGCATGCGGAATTGACATATCTGACCTTGTGCAAAAACTGGCGCATCATGCAAACGCACAACTGAGGAAAAGATTAATAAATGATACCTGAGAAATGTTCATTTTCTCTTCAAAATGCAGAGGTTGCCAACCTCAGTATTATCATTCTCCACAAACTAAAGCAAAAATGGTCCAACTGTCAGCAATATGAGATATACTATTGCACTCTCTGTGAGAAATGATCCAACAGGCACAACATAACATTTGCCATACAGCTGGCCATGTTTTATTGATATTGTGCTCAGAGGCTCAGCATCACTGAACTGGATGAACGGGTTCCAGCCAACATGACTCATTAGTCCGAGCAAATGGGGAGGCCAAAGTTCATATGTAATATTCACCAACAGGGAAACTCAAGATGCATCAATAACACACACAGCAAAAAGCTCCCTTCAGAGTAAAAATTCTGATATAACATCTATTTATATGTTTCAACATTTAAGCCTACTTTCTATTCCACATTCTGGAATGTCCTACATTTGTAACAACTCTAAATGTTACATTCTCTAAAATGTATTTATTAAAATACTAAATATTATTTTATTTATTTTTTATCGAGCATGATCTTTATCATTATCATTATCTTTAATATCACAGAGATAACAAATATTGCAATACAAGCTAAAAAGAGGAGTTGTGGAAAATTGCATTTAAATGGTGTGTAGATGTGTGGTGGCTGACTTCTTTAACGTGGAAAGTTAGGAAAAGGGTATACATGTCCACGGGTTTCCCATTAATGATAAAAAGATGAAGAAAACATGCGGAAAATGGGTGAAATGGACCAGGAGTAAGTGGTTGGTGAGACCTATATTGTAATGACAATTTTGCGGCAGATTGTTTTGAATAATACTCTGATGAGCGATTTCAGGATGGAGATGATAATTTCCCAGGTCTTAAAACCATTGGCAGTTTTTAGTTTTTTTGACCCAAGTCGAGGGGAAGATGGGAGACCAGCGGTGAAGAGACCGAGACAGGCCTTCCTGAAGTGAGAGAGGATTTGGGTTAGAGAGCTATGTTTCCACCAATTTAGCTAGCTAGTTAACTAGCCTAACTACTGTGTCAAGCAAGCTAGCCCACCTTAACACCACTAAAATTACAGGAATGATCTATGCAAGATACCACAAACTGCTAGCTCCAACTGCTGACAGATGACTGCCGGTTACCTATTCGGCCTCTTCCTACACACAGCTATGCTTTCCCGCCTGCATACAGGCACTTGCAAACTGAGCCCTACTCCTCCCCCTTCCCCTCCGAACCTGCTGCTGAGTCTGTGGTCTCTGCAGAAACATGCATGTTTGGAGCCGAAGCAGGTAGATAGCTCTCCATGCAACATGATGCTAGCTAACAATTATTTCAAAACTGTAGAACAAATAACATAATTCATATTTTGCTGTTTTTAACATGCCTAGCTAGATAGCTAAAGTTAGCTAGCTAAAGTTGCTCCAAAAAAGTGATATCCCATTTGCATTGGCCATTTTCCACCAACATAACAATGATGGTCTCATAAACATGACAGCTTTTAGCTAACACTGACTATCAACAGGTCGAGAAGTTAAAGAGGGCAAGTCTAACATTAGGTGATTCGCCACAGAAGGTGAGGTATGTTTTGTTTCGTCAGAAGTTCCCATTCATACTAGCTTGTCTTAAATCAATAGTGTGCAGCAATATGTATCCAATGAGTTTGCTAATTGTAACTTCACATTATCTTTCTAGCTACGACAGCTAGCTTATATACCAATCTGTATTTGTGAGGCAATTAGAATCTGAATCTGAGAGAGGAGTGGCAGCAGCAGCATTTGAGTTTGTGTCACAGTTTGATGATGAGAGACATGGCGCAAACCTATAAGGCATACACTGCCCTGCCCCACCCAATTATATTCATAGAATGTTCACCAATGCCCAACTCTCACATTCTGAACATTCTATAAAAGTAGGAAAATGTATAAATGGGCATATTTATATATTGGCTCGTCACACAGTAAAAACAGGCACTATACTACAATCAAGGATGTCAGTTGAACATTAAGGACAGCCCAACTATCTGCTATAAATTGTGGATCTTGCCTTTTGTAGATAGTTAATATTTCATTGACACCTGCCATTTCTAAATTAACAACATTCAGTGTCATCTGGCTGCCCACAAGGTTGCTGCCTGTCCTCCATCAGTAGAGTGGGGGAATAATTTTTTTTTCTCCTTTTGTACATAGGATCTGTAGGTAAAGCTTTGATCCAATGTTAATCTGGATTGTCCTGATAAATATATCATATGGGACTCAATCCAATGGCAAAACAAATTGACCTGACTAATTTTTATAACTGCCTGTTGTAAAACAACTGTAACTCTTGTAAAACAAATAATAAGAAGATCATTTTATTTTTCGTACCCACAAAGTATTCTGGTTTGAAAGTCCATGTTCACATGTTGAACTGAATATTTATGAAGTTTTTGTTGTACTTTGTAACACAGGAGTTATTTCCTACAGCACAACATCTGAGGAGGTATCTTTAGACACCTTAATCTGTACAGCTGTGCACTGTGCCCACTTTAAGTGCCCACTAGTTTTAAACCATGGTCATCTTTGTGTTCTCAGTAAACACTTAACCGGATTGCTTGATTTTATTTAGGTCCAATCATGGGTTTGCAATTTTGTCCAATAATTCTCCTCTCACTTCCTGTTTTCTGGCAGCAATATTGACTTTTCAGACATTAAAAATTAATTCTGTATCTTGGGGTCAATGGCCAAGAGTTGTTTTTAAAACTTTCCTTTGGTTATATGAACTATTGGAACACATCCAGCTTACTCAAGACCACTTTGATTTTCTGTTTTTAATGTCATTGCTTGACAACCAGGCAGATACCAGTAATATATTCAGTACACAGAGTATAATAAGACTATAGCAGAGAGACATAATAATTCCTTGGACAAAACCTTGAATTTATTAGATAAAGGACATGAGGCCTCTGACTATTAGTCAATGTTTCTTCAACACTGTAATTGTAAGGGTTCTGCACTGAAATCTCTATGGAAACCTAACAAAGGGCATTGATCACAGAGAGAATGGAATAGGTTCACAAAACTCCCGGTTGCATATTCTAGTCCTGGAAATCCATGGTCCCCAGGGTTTTGGAGATGTCTCTCAACTAGCAGCTAATTAAAACCTGGAACAACAGATGATTTAAGTATAATTGATGGCTGCAATACTGTAACTAGTGCTCCAATTGGATTAAAGATCAGAAACCTGTTGATCTGTGGTGAACATCACTGACGTTGACACACTACGAATACCACACTACAACTGAGCCATACACATGTTTTCTTTATATTCTTTTCTCACTAACTTGGATTTGCCAATTACGCCTCTTGTATTACTGATGTGTCACACACACAAATAGTATTGCAGCTGAAGCTTTTTCAGTCCTTCAGTGTACTTCAGTGACTATTATACTCCCTACAGGCCAAACAGTGGACAGCGGATCTCTCACTGACAATTAGGTTCCACCACAGCAGAATGGCTTTCAATACATGAAGAAACAGTATCTAATATAATAGCAAGATGGTGTAATAATAACAATGTTACAGCAGGCTAAAAGCAGTTTGATAATAAAGCCATAGAAAGATGGCTCTCATTATCATATATTTCTCATTTTGAAAATGTACACTGCATTGTGAGCGACCGCCTGGGTTGCCCAGATCAGTCAGAGCTGCTAAACTGGATGTAAGGTAAGCTGTTGGCTCACACATACATGATCTCTGAAAGGTTTATATCAAAGATACTACATGTTATAAACATATAGTGTATTAGTGTGTGAATGCATTTAACCCATATAGTCCATGGGTTATGATCATGGTCACCAACCGTGTATACATTTATGGACAGTCGTTAAAAAAAAAATCTTAATTTCATCTTTTCTGTAAATCAATAAAAAAGTTTGTCTGTCCACAAAAATGACCCGTTTCTACTACAGGGTGATCGAAAAGTCTCTCTGCAGTAGTAAATAACTGCTGCGTAGAGACCCTATACTTCCTTCATTGCTAAATTTCTGACTGCTGTCAAACTTTCTTCCTAGTTAGGAACATTATTTCAACTAAAGTTTGATGAAGAGTGTAGATAGGTTAATGTGCCAGACAATCAAAAGTGTTAACCAATTGATTTAAAAACTAGCTAATGATAGCTAACGTTACTAAAAATGGAGTCTGATACAGCGAATGAAAATCCTCCAAAAAAACTCTCTCAAGGCTCTGTATCAGCATTCTTACTTTACCTCACAGCACAACAAAGGTGGAATTTTTCACAGATGAACTTGATAAAGAAACATCAGAAATCAGCTTTCAACAGAAATGCTGAATGGAATATTGACTATTAAAACAACAGTCAAAGACAGCAAAAGCTTCCGACCCACTAAATAAATGATAAATGCTGCAAATATTATGATGTACAACCACAAAACCCAGCAGGGCAGCTCTGCACCATAGGTATAATTTTCTTTATTTTCACACTTTTAAAGACCGAAATAGCAGTGTCAGTAAAATAAATGTCCAACTTAGTCAGTCATGTCAGTAAAACCAAAAATGTATGGTTGGCAACCCTGGTGATATTAACTGGTATTAGCTGATGAGTTTTTTAATTGACTGAGTCAGGCTTGGCTAGCTAGCATTGCATCTGCATCTTTCTCTGTGATTCAACTAATCCTCTGAGGTGTTGGTAAATTCTGTCAGGCAAGTTACTTTTAAACATTCACTGGCATAGCTGTCATGGGTAGCTGTGCAGTCTCTGATCAAGGGGTCAAGGTGCACCATGGGACTTGTTGTATCATCATGTACCACACATTATTTGAAGAATTTCAAGAATGCAAGCATACATGTTGCATCATTAATATATATATATAATTAAATACTGCATGTAATTATATCAATATTGTGGGGGCGAGGCAGGCAGAGCTAGTGCAGTCTAACTGAAAAGTCTGGTGCCATCTGCTGGCCACACTCCTGCAACACAGGAGGGAAACAACTGCACCTGTGGCTAATTAGCCACCAATCAAGCAGAAACATAAAGAGCCTGGTTTCTGCACTTGGAGAGGAGGGGGAAGAGAAGAATAGTTGTCAGTCTTGGATGGTGGGCTGGTGAAAGGAAAAATAAAGTCTGTGAAGTAATTCGACCAGTCAGGTTTCGAAAGCTTAGGGTAAGGGATTAGCTCCCTCTGTGTGGAAGATAACTTAAACTTTTAGTTTAAAGAACTCTTAGAGAACATTTAAACTAAAGAAGTTTGGTTTGACTGTTTTGCCTAAATTTGAAGAGCTGTTTGAGTTTACCTTTTTCCCCATTTTAGTGTTTTGTGCACATTTCCCCTTGATTTAACTGTTTGTCTGTCTCTTGGTTTGCCCTAATCCATGTAACACCTATAGTACCAGCATGGTGTTACATATGGTGGATAATGTGGACATTACGCAAGTAGTGGTAGTAGTGTAACTGTGAGTGGGATTTTTGGTTTTGATTTTTCAGAAAGGAAAGGAAACCGCGATGGAAGATGACTGAACAATGGATCCGGCCATAGAGGTTTGGCTGGAGGCAAAGGGGCCCAAGCACCTGTCAAAAGTGCACTGGTGCTCCCTCAATGTGATTCTTCAAGCAACTCCAGCCCTCAAACACTTTTCAGCCGATAATGCTGGCTCCCAACATAGCTGTTGCCATCAGTGAAATGGACAAGGTGTGGGAGATACTGAAGAGCAACCAGAGTAAGATGAGAGCCCCTCAACCATGCACAGCATGTGACCTGGAGAGGGAGGACCTGAGGAGGCAGTTGAAGAAACAAAAAGTCCAAGAATGAAGAGGTAAAGGAGCAACAGAGGCACCTCTGCAAGGCTCTGCAGCAGAGCAGGAGCGGCACCACCTTAGCCAGCAGCTTCAAGTTAGTGAGGAACAGCTCTCTGTAAAGCTATATATACAGTATGTATTATAAACATACTGTATACACTTGACTGTTTTAACTTGCAACAGTGTGTCAATGAGGCTACCCATAAGCAATTGCTGACACCTAAGTAATTCTGAATCCAGAATGTGCAGTTACAGTAGCTACTGTATGGACGTTGTGTTCTTTGCAGCTAAATACCAGACCAATTCAAATTTGGTAAATTTTTCTTCCTGGCAAGATGAGTTGCTGCAATACTTCAAACATAGACAAAATGATCCAGAGGCAGGAGCGGGATGAAACGGGAGCAGAGATGGAGAGATACACGCAGGGAGAGAGAAAGAGAGAGAGAGAACAGGGACAGAGCCTTGATCCAAACAGATGAGCAGCAGGCATGAGTATGGATTGATGAGGTGACTGAAAGAAATTACATAGTTTGTGCACCCCTGATGTTGTTGAAGCTAATGATGTATAGACAGGTGTAAGCATAAGATTGGTAAATTTGTTACACATTTGTCTTCTTCCCATGAGATTCAGCTATACAATGAAAGGGACAATAACAGGGCCATGGTCCAAACAGATGAGCAGCAGGTATGATTTTAGCAGAGCATAGATTGATGAGGTGAGGGGAACAAATTGCATAGTTTGTGCACCCCTGATGTTGTTGAAGCTGATGATGATGTATAGACAGGTGTAATAGAAGATTGGTAAGTAGAAGAATCTCCCAGGAGATTCAGCTACACAATGAAAGTGACCATGACAGGGACCATGATGGGGACAGACCCACATCCACGGCAGAAGTTGAGGTCTCAGATATGAAGATCAACCACACTTCAAATTCATTGAAGTTTAGTGACTGCCAAATAAAGCGTTGTTGTTTCAAGACAAACAGTTTAGGGAATTTACTTTGCTGATTTATAGTCCCTCAGTAAAAGGGGCGTTGCACTTCTATTGTAACAAAGCATTTTCAAAGAAGAATTCACCCTTTGACAAAAAAGCAGACAAAAAAGCAGTACTGCTTTTGTCAGTACAGGCATCCGGAACTGGAAGGCTTTCGAGAAATTCACATTCCATACTGGTATAAAGTCTCATTGCCACACTGTTACTGTAAGTGTGCAAGTATCTAACCCTGTCGACACACAATTATCCAGTAATTGGGCAAAACAGCAGGAGGAAACAAGGCATTGTCTTCTTAAAATTGTTGGATCAGTACCGTACCTGGCAAGACAGGGCCATGATGAGGTCATGATGATAAATCTGCACCAACTTTTGAAACAGAAGTCAAAAGATGATCTCATTCTTGCAGAATGGATGAAGGAGCGTAGGCAAGATTATTCTAGCCCTCAGGCACAAAATGAAATACTTAGCCTAACAGGCAATGCCATCATTCGAGGCATAGCAAATACAATCATGTCTCTTCCCATCCCTCAGTTCTCGATAATAATAGATGGAACATAGGACATCTCCAGTACTAAACCAGTCCATCTGCTTGAGATATATTTACCATGACCCTATATCACACAAATAATTAATTGGTCTTTATGGAGTATCAGGCAAAACAGGGCAGAATATTGTGAAAATGTTAGTTAATGTGTTAACATTGAGACTGAATCTTTCACATTTGCCTGTACAAACCAAAATAGTGCATACAGTTTTGTCTATTAATTGGCATTTGATTTGATTTGCAGTGGCTACATAATTGGGTTTATGATTTGATTTCAATTATTAATGTTATTTTTACATCCATACCTTTTCAATAATATAGTTACCAATTACCAAAGTTATTAGCTGCTATTTACTGTTTTATATTGGTACTACTACTGTAGTTCAGAAATGTAAATAGGCATTTAGTGTGGCAGCATATTAAACATAACACAACAGGACACAACTAGTTACTATTACTACTATTACTGTCACGTCTCGTGTTCGTGTTCCCTGTAATTAGGTGTTTTCATTCGTTCCATGTTTTCCTGGTTGTCTGGTCCGTGTTTTCACTTTCACCTACCTGTTCCCAGTCTTGTCATTGTATTGTTTTCACCTGTTCCTCTTGTGTCTGATTGCAGTTAGCTGCATTCATGTTAATTCCTGATTGTTTCTCGTTATGTCTGATGTAGTTAGCTGTTCGTTTCCCATGTTCATTTCCTGATTGTCTCGTTATTGTATTATCGTTTTCACTTAATTCCTCATGTGTCTGATTGCAGTCAGCTGCATTCATGTTTATTCCTGATTGTTTCTCGTTATGTCTAAATGTATTTAAGCTGTGTGTTTTCCCATGTTCGTTGCCAGATTGTCTTGTGCTTTGCGTTATGCTCACATTACTCTCCCGCGTTATCGCTGTTTCCCAGCGTTTTGTTGCTTCGTGTTCGTGTTCGTGCTTGTGCTCCAGTGTTCGTCAGTACCCCAGTCTCGTTCCCGCTCCTCCCTGTGTTCCCTGGACTGCCTTCTCGTTTTCGACCTTCGCCTGCCCACTGACCACGCCTTGCCTGCCCCTGATACCCTGAAGCCCGCAACGAACTCTGCCTGTCCCCGACCATCCTTTGGATCTCTGCATTGCCCTGATTACTCCTGCCTGACCTTTGCCTGTTCACCGAATAAAAAGAAGTTTCTGCATTTCTGGGTCCGCGCCTGGTTTTCTGGTCCCTGCCGTGACAGAACAATCTGGCCAAGATGGAACCAGCGGACCGATCCCGATCCCAGCGGCGTTGCCCGTTACCCGGAATTCGCCTTGGGCATCACGAAGCGGAGTTGCGGACGTTGCAGCAGACCGCCCAAGCTCTGGCGGAGCAGCTTTCGTCCATGGTCCGTATCACTCAAGAGTCTGCAGAAACGGCCCGTTCTGCACAGAACGCAGCTATCCAGGTGCAGACGCAAGCTGGCTATCAGAGGGGGTCCGAACCCACGACCCCCCTCCGAACGCTACCTGGGCGACCCCAACTCATGTCGCGCTTTTTTTGAGTCAATGCTCGCTAGTATTCGAACTCCAACCCTCCTCATTTCCTACGGAACGAGCGAGGGTCGCCTATGTAATCACACTCCTTGGGGAAAAGCTCGACTATGGGGAACCTCTCTCTGGGAGTCTGGACACCCTGCTCTCACAACCTTCTCATCCTTCGCGGAGGAGATGAGAAGGGTTTTCGACCGGTCCTCGGTCGGACGGGCGGTGGCACGTCAACTGCTTCAGCTTCGCCAAGGAGAACAATCCGTCTCGGACTACTCCATCGAGTTCCGGACCTGGCGACCTCAGCAGGATGGAATGCCGTGGCCACCTACGATGCCTTCATGCACGGTCTCTCCGACAGGGTTCTGGACGAACTAACTGTGTGCGATCTACCTCCGGACCTGGACAGACTTGTGGACCTGGCTATCCGAATCGACACGCGTCTGCAGGAGAGAGGAAGAAGGCATCACGAGTCTCCTGCTTCCTCCCGTTTCCGGCCGACGACACGACCCGACTTCCCCGCTCAACCCACTGTGACTGCGGAGCCATGCAGGGAATCGGGCTCATCTATCCGAGGCCGACGCCAGCGCCGCCGGGGGAGGACTTTGCCTTTACTGCGGAGGCAGGGGACATTTCCGGTCTTCGTGCCCGGTAAAAGACAACGCCCGTCAGTGAAGAGGAGGTTCTGACGGGCGCCTCTCAGCTCTACCTTCCAACCCCAACGTCCCATGCTCCACGTTCTCCTTTCCTGGCAAGGAGAGCAGTTTCCGGTGCAGGCCCTGATTGACTCGGGGGCCGATGCCAACCTCATCTGCCCTACCCTGGTTCGTCGCATGGGAATCCCGGTGTCTCGTCTAGCGACACCTCTCCGCACCAAGACCCTGACAGGTACGCCTCTAGCAGTAATTCAGGAGATCACCCAGCCCCTGGAGCTGCTTGTTTCTGGGAATCACAGAGAGAAGCTAGCACTCTATCTCATGGAGTCTCCCCATGCTCCAGTGGTGCTTGGCGGACCCTGGCTGGCAACCCACAATCCCAGTATTGACTGGACCACTGGTAACATCCGTGAGTGGAGCTCTTATTGTCAGAAGTCATGCCTCCGTTCGCAGCTACCCCTGGAGACTCCACACCCGTGGCTAGAGAAGGACCAGTGGACCTGTCACTCGTGCCCTCTGAATACCACCGACCTCGGCCAGGCTTTCAGCAAGTCCCGTGCCTGCACCTTGCCACCTCATCGTGCCTACGACTGCCCTATCGACCTATTTCCTGGTTCAACTCCTCCGAGAGGCCACCTATACTCATTGTCTGTCCCAGAGAACAAAGCCATGGAGGAGTACATTGCCATCTCGTTGTCATCAGGAATTATCCGCCCTTCGTCATCCCCTGCTGGTGCTGGTTTCTTCTTTGTTAAGAAGAGAGATGGAACTTTGCGTCCTTGCATTGATTACCGAGGTCTCAATGCCATTACCGTGAAGAACCGCTACCCTCTCCCATTGATGTCTTCGGCATTTGACAATCTCCAGGAGGGACAGTTTTTCACCAAATTGGATCTCCGCAACGCCTACCACCTGGTCCGGATTCGGGAGGGGATGAATGGAAGACCGCATTCAACACTCACTCTGGTCATTATGAATACCTGGCCATGCCATTTGGACTCACCAACGCTCCTGCCGTCTTCCAGGGATTGGTGAATGGCGTCCTCCGGGACATGCTGTCCCAGTTTGTGTATGTCTACCTGGATGACATTCTGATTTTCTCTAGAACCTTAGAGGAACACATACAGCATGTACGCCGGGTTATCCAGAGACTGCTAGAGAACCGATTGTTTATTAAAGCAGAGAAATGTGATTTCCATAAAGACTCTGTCCAATTTTTAGGTTTCATTATCTCCCGAGGCCATCTGGAGATGGACCCCGCCAAGGTGCAGGCAGTACAGGAATGGCCCACCCTCTGATCGCAAGCAACTCCAACGCTTCCTCGGGTTTGCAAATTTCTATAGACGCTTTGTGCGTAATTACAGCACGGTTGCCGCACCGTTAATATCTCTAACATCCACAAAGATTTGTTTCAGATGGAATCCCGATGCCCAGGCAGCCTTCGAGAGACTCAAGTCTCGATTCACGTCAGCCCCTGTCCTCGCACTCCCGGATCCCACGCGTCAGTTCGTTGTGGAGGTGGATGCCTCGATTCAGGGACAGGGCGATTCTCTCACAAAGAAGCCCTGACAACAAGGTACATCCATGCGCTTTCTTTTCGCACCGCCTTTCCGCTACGGAGAGAAATTATAGCATTGGTGACCGTGAACTTTTAGCCATAAAATTAGCCTTCGAAGAGTGGAGACACTGGCTTGAAGGGGCTGCTGTGCCATTCCTGGTCTGGACGGACCACCGTAACCTGGAGTACCTCCACTCGGCCCAACGTCTTAATCCACGTCAAGCCAGGTGGTCTCTATTTTTGCACGTTTGTGTTTACCCTGTCTTTTCGCCCTGGTTCCAAGAACACCAAGGCCGACGCCTTATCCGGGTCTACGCCTCTCCAGAGGAGGAAGGCAATCCTGAGCCCATCCTGCCGCCCAGCTGCATGGTAGCAGCAGCTGTGCTTGATATTGTTCAGATGGTGGAGGAGGCGCTCCACACCACACAGGTTCCCAGAGATACGCCGGCCAACCGCCTCTTCGTGCCTGAGACCGTCCGGCCCCAGGTGCTGGAGTGGGCACATTCTTCCCCGATGGCCTGTCACCCCAGTGTTTCACGGACATTAGCCTTCATGTCCCGTAGATTTTGGTGGCCCACCATGAAGGACGACACAGCCGGAATTTGTGGCAGCTTGTGTGCCCTGTGCTCGGTCCAAGACCTCTAATGCACGCCCCGCGGTCTCCTTCAGCCCTTGGCTGTCCCCACGACGCCCGTGGTCCCATGTCGCCCTGGACTTTGTAACCGGTCTACCACCATCTGAAGGTAACACAGTCGTCCTTACGGTGGTAGACCGGTTTTCTAAGAGTGTGCATTTCATCCCGCTGCCTAAACTCCCCTCTGCTAAGGAGACCGCTGAGCTCATGGTGAGACATGTTTTTCGCCTCCACGGACTACCACAGGAGATGACCTCGGACCGGGGCCCCAGTTCTCCAGCGGGTTCTGGAAGCGTTTTGCTCCTGATCGGCGCCAAGCCCAACCTGTCCTCTGGGTTCCATCCAGAGACTAATGGCCAGACTGAGCGTTATAACCAGGAACTGGGGAAGGGACTGCGCTGTCTGGCCGAACAAACTCCGGCTACCTGGTCTCGCTCCCTGCCCTGGGTGGAATACGCCCACAATTCCCTTCGTATCCTCTACCCGGAATCTCTCCTTTTAAATGTTGTTTGGGATACCAACCTCCTCTGTTCCCAGAGGAGGAGAAGGAGGTGGAGGTGCCATCTGCCCAGGCCCTCATCTCAAGAGCCCGAAGTACATGGCGGAGAGCACGTGTCACCCTACTTCGCCACGTCTCAGCCATGAAGAGCCAGGCCGACCGCCACCGTCGTCCGGCCCCTCGCTACAGGGTCGGCCAGAAGGTCTGGCTCTCTGCCAAGGACATTCCCCTGCGGGATCTTGTAAAAGTTATCCCCTAGATTTATTGGTCCCTACCCCATCATTCGTGTTTATCACCCCCTCGGCCATACAGTTGCGCCTCCCCCCTCCCCTACGCCGCATCCATCCTGTGTTTCACGTGTCTCGTCTCAAACCCTATCTTGTCTCTCGTTTTAGCCCTCCTGTCCGCACCCCACCTCCCCGGCTCATCGAAGGGGCCCAGTCTACACCGTTCGCCGCCTGCTGGATGTCCGGCCGCAGGGGCCGTGGTCGCCAATTTCTGGTGGATTGGGAGGGTACGGTCCCGAGAACAGTTGGGTGCCCGAGAGACATATTGTCGACCCCTCCCTAATCCAGGAATTCCTGCGTCGGCATCCGGTACAGGTTGGTGATCCGCCAGGTGGCGTCCCTAGGGGGGGGGGTACTGTCACGTCTCGTGTTCGTGTTCCCTGTAATTAGGTGTTTTCATTCGTTCCATGTTTTCCTGGTTGTCTGGTCCGTGTTTTCACTTTCACCTACCTGTTCCCAGTCTTGTCATTGTATTGTTTTCACCTGTTCCTCTTGTGTCTGATTGCAGTTAGCTGCATTCATGTTAATTCCTGATTGTTTCTCGTTATGTCTGATGTAGTTAGCTGTTCGTTTCCCATGTTCATTTCCTGATTGTCTCGTTATTGTATTATCGTTTTCACTTAATTCCTCATGTGTCTGATTGCAGTCAGCTGCATTCATGTTTATTCCTGATTGTTTCTCGTTATGTCTAAATGTATTTAAGCTGTGTGTTTTCCATGTTCGTTGCCAGATTGTCTTGTTTGCGTTATGCTCACATTACTCTCCCGCGTTATCTCTGTTTCCCAGCGTTTTGTTGCTTCGTGTTCGTGTTCGTGCTTGTGCTCCAGTGTTCGTCAGTACCCCAGTCTCGTTCCCGCTCCTCCCTGTGTTCCCTGGACTGCCTTCTCGTTTTCGACCTTCGCCTGCCCACTGACCACGCCTTGCCTGCCCCTGATACCCCTGAAGCCCCGCGAACTCTGCCTGTCCCCGACCATCCTTTGGATCTCTGCATTGCCCTGATTACTCCTGCCTGACCTTTGCCTGTTCACCGAATAAAAGAAGTTTCTGCATTTCTGGGTCCGCGCCTGGTTTTCTGGTCCCTGCCGTGACAATTACAATCATACTGTGTCACTTTATGCTGGGCACTGTTGTATATTGGGAGGTTAAAGGGACTTGGAATTGATTGGATGGTACATTGTCAGTGTCCCCTTCGATTATGATCATATTTTTTTACTGTTTGTAGTCCTTCACAATCTTTGAGGGCAGAGCTATGATAGAAGGCAAATATGATGGAGCAGCAAATATGTCAGGAAGGTAAACTGGTGCACAGGAACTTCTAAGGAGGACCCCAAGCCCTCTATGTTCACTGTGCTGCACACTGCATCAACTTGATCACCTAGGCAACATTCTCAGCCTCTCCTCTGAATAGAGGTGCCTTACATTGGGTCCACCAATTAGGCATTCTGTTTAACCAGTCAGGCAAGCTAAAAATAATCTCTGAAAGGAATACCAGGTCAGAGAGTGGGTTTAACACCACACTGAAACTACTGTATGCAACAAGGTGGACAGTATGGAAACCAACAATCACATCCAGTCTTGTCAGAGTCAGTTTTAGCTAGCTTACAGGAGATGGCTACTGGTGCAACAAATCAGCCTCTACTGCTAATGATCCACAAGAGTGGATCGAAAAAGGAAAACGGTGTTGGGTATTTTCCTTACATCAGCGGTTATTGCGGAGCTTGAATGTCTGAACATATCCCTCCAGAATAAAACACTATCTCAGGCATCTCAGGCATGCAGGCTGACGTTGTGTCAATCCTCTCTCCAAGGGAAAATAAATGAGGAAAGCTACCAAACCCTGTTTGAGAAGGCAACATGCATGGTGGATTTATTAAATATTGACCCCATTGGAATGCCTCACTCCAGACAGTCACCCAGGTGCCTTACTAGTGGAGCAGATGTGCATACACATTTTGCCTAGGGTGATTTCTGGACCTGATTTGCCTGTACAAACAAAAATAATACGTAAAAATAAAATGTTGTCTACTACCTGGCATTTTGGATTGATTTACAGTGGCTACATGATTGTGTTTATGGTTTGATTGTCATATACACTACCGTTCAAAAGTTTGGGGTCACCTTCCATCTGGACTATGGCTAATCGGGCACTCCTTCATTCTTCAGCAAGATAACGAAACACACCTGGTGAAGTGAAGGAGGAATGTGAACAACAACTCAAACTAAAGACCTGGCCTGCCCAGTGTCCAGACCTCAATCCCATAGAACTTGTATGGGACAAACTGGAAAGGAAGAGTCAAAGCAAAGCAACCCACAAGTTTCTCTGGGAATTGCTGCAGGATAGCTGGGAAAACATGTTGGGTGATTTCCTGATAAAACTTATTAACCAAATGGCCACTGTTTGTGAGGCTATTCTCACGCCAAAGGGTGACTATTTTGAGGAATCCAAGATTCAATTCTTGAACATTTCTTTGATGTTCATTTTGTTCATTGTTACATGTGTTTTTTGTCATTTTAAAGTATTTACAGAAATATATACGGTGTAAAGCATTGTCAATTATGAGATAAAAATAGTTTCCAGCAGGTGACCCCAAACTTTTGAACGGTAGTGTATATTGTATTGTTCCATCCATACCTTTTAAATAATATACAGGTAACTGCCAAAATAAAGGTCTAAACACCAACATAAAGTGTCTTAATAGGGCGTTGGGCCACCACGAGCCACCAGAACAGTTTCATGTGCCTTGGCATAGATTCTGCAAATCCATAGATTCTGGATGCAGCACCATTCTTCGATGAGAAATTCCAACATTTGGTGCTTTGTTGATGGTGGTGGAAAATGTTGTCTCGGGCGCTGGTCCACAATCTCCCATAAGTGTTCAATTGGGTTGAGATCTGGTGACTGAGAGGGCCATGGCATATGGTTTACATCTTTGTTACATTTGGTTTACATTGTTAAGTCAAGCGTCCCCCTCAATTATGATTGTTTTTCCTTGGTCCCCCTAATTGGTCCCCCTAATGTTCAAATGAAACCTACACCCTTGGGCACACTCATTCAGCCCTGTTGAGCCACCAAAAAATGTCAAGAATGTTGATTAGTAATTCATAAATATATTGCAAAAACCAACCTTGATATTCAGGGAAATGTGCTCCCAAAATCCCTGCTTCAAACAGTTGTGATACATGTGATGGCTCAAGAGGGATATTTGAGGATTGCCACAATCCTCAAGATTTTCTAGACCTCTGTAAAAACGTTACATTTTCTACAGCTCTTGTTTTGTTGAATTCGAATAATGTTTATGTAGAACTAAAGCAAGAGGCATCTCCAATGCTCCATTACCAGGCCTGCTTGACCCTGTGCTACAGCACAGAACAGGACAGATCAAAAATGAACAGGGCACTTTTGCTGCCCATGATTGACTCTCACTCAGGCTGATCAATAGCACTGGCAGATACCTACCATAATACATCAATGGACCTTGACACAGTGCTCTTTGTAAATACGTTTCTGAAGCTTGGCATCCAAGTCTTCATACAATTGGCAATTTTTTTCAAACTGTCATTGTACAAAACTACCACTCCAACTGAACTGCTCGTTACCCCATTGTTGTCTACTTGAAAACATCTTACTTCAGCATTTTGTTTATTTTATTGAAATTAATTACATGTGCTTTGTTTTGTTTTATGACTGTTCAGAACACAATTAAATCAATTTACAAATGATAATTCATTGTCATGAATTATTCAAAGGCCATTAGAATCTAATAGCTTTAAAAATTATATTCAAGAGAGACTGGAAAATAGAGGCTGATAATGGTCAGAAGTGTCATTTTATGCATTTTCATCACAACTACTGGTCTTATATTTCAGCCTACTCTAATTATGTATCACACATGCACAGCTTGCGACATCTGTCATAGTCAAATGCTAGAAAGGTGACAAGGCTTGTGATAACATGATTACTGTTCTTGTTCCATTTGTATTGTAGAATGGACAATGCATCGTCAGTCATTTCAACCACATCTTCCTTTAAACAAGACATGGAAAGCAGGCATGCAATATTACTAGCAAGTTAACTAACTAGAGTTACTAGCTATCTAACCTTTTCTTTAAAAGCACTTTCTATGATAGTTATTATACATAAAAATAAAAACACACATTTAGATTAGATTTAAGTGAAAAAAGACTTAAAGTATAATTTCACAATCTTATTTAGTCAAATTTTTGTCAATCAATCACCAGAAAAAACATTAGTCCCCATTTTTGAGCAGCATTTTTGTCAACTTATCATTATTGACTAAATAAAAATACATTTGTTGATGGGTACTTTCATAAAGAATGTCTTTGCCCAACACAGTCTAACACTGCTCACAGCCTCCTACATACTGCAGTTTTGTCAAGGTCAAAGATTTAATGAGAGAACAAATCTGTTCTCCAGGTTCTTAAAGACTAAAAACTGACCCAGGTCTATTAAAAGACTGGAAAAGTACCAAGCATCTGCAGAATTTTCATTATTTTTTCATTTTTCATTGAATTTTCTCATAAATGTCTTTATGAAATTCCATCTACATACACCTGATTGCATTCAACATTCATGAAAAGGGTAGTAATCTATATATTTTCTGATGAATACCATATACATATGTAAAAATAGTTATTCCAAACATTTTTATTTCCATATTTTTAAATATATTGACATATGTTACTTTTTCAGGGGGTTGACTATTACAGAATTACAGGGTCATCATGTAAACCTAATTAATTTAGTTAAAAATTCAATCTTGCCAGAATTGGTGATTTAATTTCTGTTGTTATTCAGGCAGTTTGCCAACTATGAAAAAATATAACTTGTTTTCCTATGAGCCTATTCTAATTAAAAACTGTGTGAAATTGTAAATAATTGTATTATACTTATTTTATCATTGAATCACATTAATTCAGTGAATGAAGCATTGCTACTTGTCTTATTGAAGTACCAGACTGATTACCAACCAAATGTAAATAATAAGTATGGAAAGGCATTAATGGAGAAACAAATTAATATGACTCTAATTGGTAGCAAATTGTCAAGACAATATAGCTTTTTTTCTTTTGCAATGCAGGGAAACTGATCAGCATATTAAGGACACATTAAGAAGTTTTGTATCAAATGTGAGCTTCCGCAACCTCCTTAATAAACAAAGCCATTATCGAATCAAAAGGCGCTTAATACTGAGGGTTTAAAAAAACTAAACACTTTAAATATCTCATGTGTCCTCCATTTGCTGCCACCAGTGATTGCATCATGGCTGGCTTCAACATGACTTGAATATCTATTTCTCTCTGGGAAGGCATACTCCACTCACTGATGAATGCTACATGCAGCTTGTGGTTGTGGAATCCAGTGATGCACATGCACTGTTTAGAGTATACCAGGGGTGCTCCATTGGGTTCAGATCAGGTCAATAGTATGGCCAGGGCCGGCTCTACACATTTTGGTGCCCCCTAGGCGAGATCAGACATCACCATGGAAGCTAGCCACATTATTATCACTGATATAATGTTGTAGCCTACTACTAATTTTGGTAGCCTAATAATAAAGCTTGAGACTCAAGGCAAGCATGAGGGTTTTGCAACTTTGCAATTCAGGTGTAGTAGCCTAGTTTTGGGAATAACTACAGGTGGGTACTAATAAGCTTCAAGCCAAAACGTGAGGGTTGGGTAACTCAGCATCAGCATGCATTCATCCTTCAAATCTGTATGAGTCTAGCAGTAGCTCTTAGCATCGCATTATCTAGCTAGCATTAGCTTGTTTATTACCTAGCTAGTTAGCTCCCTAGCCTCCTACAATAACACAGAAACACAACAAAGCGCCATTTTGATGACATAGCCTACCTCTTAACTGGGCTCTCGGACGGATCACCCCCCATGGTTCGGCACGCATATGAACCGCGGATTAATTGCTAAATTGAACCATCATAGAGAAATACAGTTTTTCTGCCGCTGTTATGTTTTAAAGTAACAATTCCCTAAATCTCAATGCAGAGTTACAGTGAAGAGATAGACAAGACAGGTGCGTGCTGTGTTTTGCTCTGAAGCGCAACGATTGGTTAATTATGCACAAATAATGTAAAAATGTATGTCATGTTGAATCCCAACGAATCAATCAGAGATTATCGCGTTGCAAAAAGCAGACAAGTCTTAACTAGCTCGCAATTGTTAACTAGCTTAGGAAACCAAGATTGGATGTCTACCCCTAACATTATTGTGTAAGCAGTGATAATGGGTTCTCGAGGTTATCTAGCTGGCTAAACATAGCTAGAAGAAAACATACTAGGTCAGAGTTAGCTATGCTGAACGATTAGCTAGATGGTTAACGTTAGTTAACCAGGCTCGCTAATGCGTTTCCAAGCTGTTTGCAGAGAGAAGATAAGTGAAGTGTTTCAAACGAGCTATCGAGCCAGCTTATGGTGTCAACCAACTAAACGTTTCTACAGTTTGTAGAACAGATTATGGCAGTTTTCAAGTTCAATAGCTAGCTCAATTGAGCAATAGATAACATGAACGTTTTCTGAATTGGCTAGCTAGCTAGCCAAGACTAGGTCTATGCTACCGTTAGCTAACTCCGTATAAGAAATGTTAGCGATAGCTAGCGAGCATACTAACCGCTAGCTTATTTACCCTACAACTCAGACTCTAGTACTAGCTAGTACTTGACTACTGTAGGACTAAGATAACTCCATAGATGCTAGTTAGCTAATGGTAGCTTACTAACCTAACGTTTTAAAAAGCGGTAAATGGGCAAAAATGTTCACTGCTTTAAGTGTTTTACAGAATAAATGGAAATCAAAGTTATATTTGTCTCCTTTTTTTTTTTTGCTGATACGAAAAATGATCCGATCCGTGACTCAAAACCATGATACGATCCGAACCGTGAGTTTTGTGATCCAATGCACCCCTCGTCAAAGTGCAGGCCAGATGAAACATTGTGTGAGGAACAGAACAGGGGTGCAAAGTGTATTTATTTTTGTTTATTTGTTCATTGGGAGGAAAGGAGAGGGCACATACCAGCCACCAGCAATTTTTTTTTTTGTGTGAGGGCAACCTGGCGCCCCTAGCCGACATGGCGCCCCAGGCAGCTGCCTGTATTGCCTGTGCCTTGAGCCGGCCCTGAGTATGGCCACTCCATCACACACACACTGTTTCTTTCCAGTTAAGACAGATGTGTGCAACATAAAGAATACATTGTGCTGCATAAATGTGATGCCGCTATTGTGTCATTATAAGTGTGGCATAGTGCAATGATGAGAGGAGAGAACATTGTGCCTACAGTTTTGCACAGTCAATGCACCATTAATAAACACCTATATGACCTCCATTCATATTTTATTACAGCCTGTACCATTATATTTCCACCTCTGCACCGGTCCATTTGCACCATTAAATGTGAATGCTGGAATAAACTGAAGTTGTAGAGGAAAGTAGTAGTTTTCTCCCCAGTGGGAGCCATTATAATTGAGCAAATTTAGCAAAAAAAATAAACATCTTTCCAATCATTGGTCTTCATTTTGCAATTAACAATTTTATTCTAAACATAAGAAGGAAGTCTTTGACATTTTTCTATTTCTTAAAGCACTTAAATATACATTTGGATAATTTTTTATTCACTATGCAAGGCTGTTCTGGTATCAGCTCTTTGAGGTGGTTGGAGGTTGAACCAGTGGGTTGAATGTGAACTGCAACAATAACATAAATATGTAACGCCTGCTTGGGATGGGAAACACTTAGTGCTTTGCAGATACAATAATAATATATTGTGGCAACCTGGCAGGCAGAGCCAGAGGGAGTGGTTAAAATGGTGCCATCTGCTGGCCACACTCCTACCTCACAGGACCAAACAACTACCACCTGCTGCCAATTAACCACCAATTAATAAGGAATAAAAGGGGCCATGTTTCATGAAGGGAGAGAGAGAGAGAAGGAGAGAGGGAAGAGGAGAAAAAGCTGTGGAAGAAAAAGTTCAAAGAAGCCCATGAAGTCTTTTGACCAGGCAGGATTTGGGGAAAGCTCAGGGTAAGGGATTAGCTCCCCAGAGTGGAAGAAACTTCTGTTTAGTTGAAAGAATTATCGAGTTGTATTTGACTGTTTGTTTAAATGTTAAAAGCCGTTTGAGTGTTTTGAGTGCATTTCCCCTTTAATTAAATCTATTTTTGGTTCATTTGACTATTGATACGTTTCTTGGTTTGCACTACTCTATGTAACATGCACGTTCATACCCAGTAGGGTGTTACAATATATACAATCTAAATTCAAATATGAAATTTCCTCATACATATATAAAATATACAAAATACAATTATAATTAAAAGTCTGGAGAAAGAGACAATTCAAACGCACTACATATTGCACTGCAAATTATCCATTTTGGAGATGTGTTGTGGCACTACGGATATTCAACATGAGAAAATGAACTAAATTGATAGTGTGCCTTGTTAAACCATGTCACAGAAAGGGAAGAAGACCCTTGTTTTTCTCTCTTATTTTCTCCTCAAGCACCAATTCTCTATTATGCTACAGAGAAAATTGTGTAATTTTCACTTTCTTACTAACCTTAGTACAAACCAGGCTGCTTTGATGCACAACTAACCAGCCTGTACTTTAATTAGACTAATGCTACATAATTTCTTGAATTAGCTCAAAGACATGGTGTTCTTTGGTGTTCTTTGAGAGAAGAGCATTAGCTACATAACTAGCAAACATTTTTGACTGCTTTTTGAGCACCGGAATTTGAAATACGGGTACTTTGCATTGCTGTGCATTTTAACATTTCTATTGGGTTTTATGTTTGACCAGGCATGCTGTATATAGCAGGCAGTGTGGTATAGTGGTTAGGGAACTGGGCTTGTAACGTTAAGGTTGCAGGTTCAATCCCCAGGTGGGACACTGCCGTTGTGCCCTTGAGCAAGGTACTTAACCTGAATTGCTTCAGTTAATATCCAGCTGTATAAATGGATTGTAAAGTCGCTCTGGATAAGAGCGTCTGCTAAATGCTTGTAATGTAATGTAATATACTTATTCAAGGCAATACTGATGTGTTTTTCCTGGCATTTTGTAGCCATTTTAAATCTGACCCCACACCCCTTTCGTGTGGCGTGCCACAGGGATCTGTGCTAGCGCCAATCCTTTTTGGTCTATACATGCTCCCCTTAGGCCTCCTCATCAGTAATTTCAAGGGTATCTCTTACCACTGCTACGCAGATGACATCCAATTGTATTTCTCTTTCAAGCCCGACAAAATGGAGAAACTCAGCATCTTACAGGAGTGTCTGTCCACCATTGAGAACTGGATGGGCAGCAATTTTCTCCAACTCAATGCAGCTAAAACAGAAGTGTTGATTGTAGCTGGTGAAAACATTTCTACTAGAGTAGCTATGCACCTGGGGTCCCTTAAGGACAATGTGCGCCCTCATCTAAGAAACCTGGGTGTTATATTTGATCAGTCTATGCACTTGGACAAGCATGTCAAATCCCTGACCCGTATTTGTTTCTTTCACCTCAGAAATATTGCAAAACTCCGGTCCATTGTTTCCCATGCTGAATTGGAAATGTCTGTACATGCATTTATCTCATCCAGACTCGACTACTGTAATTCATTGTACACTTGTCTCAACAAATCATCTGTGGATAAACTTCAGTTGGTCCAAAATGCTGCTGCCAGGCTGCTCACCAGGTCAAAGAAATCATGCCACATCACCCCCTAGCATCTCTGCACTGGCTCCCGGTGCAACTCAGGATCCAATTCAAAGTCCTGGTGTTTGCTTTCAGAGCCCTCCATGGCCAAGCCCCCGTCTACATCACTGACCTCATCCACCCCTACTCATCCAGCCGGTCACTGAGGTAATCCGACCAGGAGCTCCTGGTCGTACCCAGAACCAGACTAAAAACGAAAGGGGACAGAGCTTTTGAGGTGACGGCCCCGAGGCTCTGGAACGCCCTCCCCCCTGATCTGAGAGCCGCTCCCTCAGAACTCACTTTCAAATGCCAATTAAAGACTCACCTGTTTAGGCAGGCTTTTTAGTCATCCATAGCCACCCTATGTTCCTGTTTATGTTCTGTTTTTTGTTTTTGTTTCCTTTTGTGTTGTTTCCTGCGCTTTTATTTCTTTCTTTCTTAGATGATGTTTGATTGAATTTTGTATTGATGCATTCTATTTTTTTTATGAAAAGCACCCTGTGCACCCGTGCTGAGAAGGGCGCTATAGAAATAAAGTTTTTACTTACTTACTTACTTACTATGGTTAGCAGTACATTGACACATGACAAATTCCACATACACATAATTTTTAGGAAATGAGACTGATGTGATTTCTATTTCTTTGTGAATATATACTTCTGGGGAAATATGGAAGCCACATTAATTTGTTGTGTAATTAATGCCTTTCTGTATAGTTCCATTTTAATAAACAGAATGATTAAACTGTGTTATTTCAACATCTGAAGAAGTAAATTCATATAATGATTTCCCAAGAAATCAGTGCAACTGTATTCTCCTTCTGCATTAATTATATACAGTGCTGTATATTTTTTACATTTAAGGGTTTGGCAACACATTTTATTTTAACATACAAATTGTGTTGTTGCTTTTTTCCTTATAATAAGATGCTCTCTGGGTATCAAAACAATGGTTATGGTTCCACTTTAGTCTGTTGAATCTTTAACTTTCTTAATTGGAGGCTCAAAGGAAGAAGAAGCTATGTAGACCGTACAATATAAAATCCATCTCACGTTACATTTTTACATAACATTTTTCTTGCCAGCAGTTTTGACAAGTGTAAATTATTGAATTTGAATACAATTTATCATTTGAAGAGGTAATTCCATGGGAAATTATATTCTGCATATATAAGCTCAGTCCAGCAACCTATCCCCCCCCCTTTCCCCCTTGAGAAATTATTTCTCAAAATCGTAACTGATGAAACCCAGAGGTTGTGATTTGTCCTCTGCAATCCATACATGCTTTTAAACAAGTCATTGTTTTTTTTTTTTTGCTGGTTAATCTATCTATTTAATTAACTCACTAATTCTTTTTTTTCCATAGTAAAGTAATGAGCCATTGACCCATGAAAGTGCCACATTCCATTAGTGTGCCTCCTGTTTGATTTTCTGTTGAAGTCTCTGAGAGTCTAAGAACAACATCCATGCTAGTGATGTCATGGGGGTGTGTGGTGCCAACTTACTACCCAACTGCCCTTGCTCTGTGACTTTGACGCTCCACTACTGTGCCAGTGCCTCCTCCACTCCATCTCCCATTGTGAGTGGTATAAGTCGCATTAGCTAACAAGGGCGATACATCCACACATTTTTATTTCAAGCCGCTGGCTGCAGCCATTTCCCTCCCATGTTGAATATTCTTCAGAGCCCATTAAAAGCACACAAATACACTTATAGTGTGTTTTTTAACCAAATTTGCAATCGAAAAAACATGCCAATGGTGATTAAAGTAATACTTTGTTAAGTAATAGTTAAATCTTTGCATTATTCATTAATTCATTGATTTGCTCAAACATATTAAAGCTTGTGAATGTTATTTCTTTCTTAACACAGAAGAACATGACTTTGAATTCACTTTTATGGTAGAATCCAGGGCAAACAAAATTCTAGAAAAAATTATAGTTAATACATGTTGTGTGTATTTAACAACCATTGAAGCACATACTTGGTTTCTGGCGTTTAATTCCTCTTTGGATAGCGCATTATAATTAACACTATTTACATGAACATTATTTTAAATTAATCCATAATTAACAATCCATAATTGTCAAGTGAATGTACATTTGACCTTTTCTTTGAATGTGTGTTGATTCATGTTTTTGTTTTCCCTTCACTAACATCATAACTGTTCTGTATTGTCCAAAAAATACCTCGGCCAACGCGACTTACAATAATTTATTTTTGGTCATAACTTTGCATTATGTTGTATAACAATATAATGCAAAGTTTTTCTAATGCAAACAAATTTCAGTATTTGACTAGAGATAATTAGTGGTAATAACTGTATATCAACATGACATCTCTTCAAACATGAGATGCTTTTTATATGCTTATACAGTGAAAATGTGAATAGATGCCTTTGAACTTCTATTGAGAATCAGCTCTTATGTTATAGAGGGTTAATTTTGTTCATCTTGCTAAGGCTCAGTGGGAGGATCCGTTGGGATTGTGTGGGCAGATGTAATATGTCCATCCTGAATGAAAATAAAATGCTAATTTGCCCTGACAAACGAGTCGTCCATTGAGTCTCTTGTGATGTGCTTGGCCTCTTTTACATAGTTACACATCTTGGGAGGGTCATATTGTCATGGTGTGCCCATGGCCATCTTAGTCACCAGATCTCAACCCAATTTAACATGTATGGGAGCGTGTTATGGCAGCGTGTTTTCCACCACCATCAACAAAACACAATTTCTCATCGAAAAATGGTGTTGCATCCCTCCAATAGAGATTCAGACACTTAGAATATATGCCAAAGCGCACTGAAGCTGTTCTAGCAGCTTGTGGTGGCCCAGCGCTCTATTAAGGCTCTTTATGTTGGTGTTTCCTTTATTTTGGCAGTGGTGCTAATTACAGTTCTGGTCAACATTATTGGCACCCTTGCATTTTATGTAGATGATGTACAATATCTCCTGAAATAATTGGAAATTGAAACAACTTTTGGTCTTCACACGTTCATCTGTTTGATTTACAACAGCACACAATCATTTATGCCTTCAAAATTGAAAAGTAGCAATGACACAATTATTGGAACCCTTTAGAACAATTTAAATCAATTTGATTGGAGGAAGTTGCAGGTGCCCACATGACATAAATTAACCGATTATACATTTTAAAGTAAGAAAACAGTCCGTTCTGCTACCCTGTTCCTCTGTGACAATGGTGAAGAGAAAAGAGCATCTGAGGATGTCAAAAAAATATGATCACCAAACATATGCATTCACAAGTGTATATGACTAGGCCTCCTGCGTGGTCTAGTGGTTTCAACATTTAATGCTGGCCACGGCAACCAGGGTTTGATTCCCTGTCGCGCCAGAGTCGGCTCTGGCCGGGAGTGCCATCGGGGCGGTAATTGGCTGTCTGCCCCAGGGAGGGGGGAGGAAGCCGAGCGCTTCCGCCTTTGTCACTGCCGGTCACAGTTGGCAGCGAAATGGCTATGCACAAAAGTGGTTCTGGGGAAATCACCGTATTCTCCTTCTGCATTAATTATTACAGTATATTTTTTCGACAAAGCTATAATAAGATGCTCTCTGGGTATCAAAACAAGTGCTGTCTCAGAGGAGGCAGCTTGGCGAGTGCTTCGAGGAGGCGCCTTTGTCACTGCCGGTCACAGAACTATGGCAGCGAAATACAAGGGAAGGAATTTAACTAAGTACAGCGGGAGTAATTGGCTACCAAATTAGGAGAAAAATGTTTAAAAAAAAGTGTATATGACCATCTCTAGAGACCTTGGCATTCCTGTTTCCACAGTTCGCAACATTATAAAGAAGTTTGCTGCTCATGGAATTGTGAAGAATCTCCTAGGTTGTGGTGGTAAGACGAAATTGATCTCAGATGTTGTTGAGGGTTGGTGCAAACCATTGAAAAGACATCTTGCCTGACATCCAAAGATCTCAAGGCTGACCTGGAGAGATCTGGGGTAATGGTTTCAGCCCGTACCATACGCTGGACATTGAACCAAGAGGGGCTTTATGGTCAAGAGGCCAAGGAAGACCCCACTGCTGAAAGAGAAACACAAGAAGACCCGAAAGATTTTTGCCAAGACCCACCTAGACAAACCTAAATCCTTCTGGGAAAATGTTCTGTGGACCGATGAAACCAAATTAGAGTTATTTGGCAATGCAGATCAGCACTTTGTTTACATACAATGATATGATGCTTTTATAGAAAAGAACACTCTACCTACAGTCAAATATGGTGGAGGTTCCATAATGCTGTAGGGCTGCTTTGCAGCCTCTGGTACTTATGAATTCAGAAGATTACCAAGGCATTTTGGAGCAAAATGTGCTACCCAGTGCCAGAAAGATTGGTGTCAGTCGAAGGTCATGGGTTCTCCAGCAGGACAACGACCCAAAACACACATCAAAAAACACCCAGGAATGGTTCAAGAGAACATTTTTGACTGTTCTGGAGTGGGCAGCAATGAGTCCTGATCTCAATCCTATTGAACACGTGTGGAGAGATCTGAAATCTGCAGTTGATCAAAGGGATCCTTCAAAACTGGAGCGAGTTGCAATTGAAGAGTGGGAGAAACTGCTAGCAGAAAGGTACAGGAAGCATACTGATGGTTACCAGAAACGTTTGGAAGAAGTCATCATTGCCCAAGGCTGTGCAACTACACATTAGAGAAGGGTGACAATAACGTTGTCATGGCCATTCTTAAATCCAAATTTAAGTTTAAACTTTTTTTTTGTTCTACAATCGTGAAAATCTAATAAAAATCTTGTGATGGTCAAAAGTTGATTGAATTTCCAACTATTTCAAAAGATATTGTACATTATCTACATAAAAAGCAAGGGTGCAAATAACGTTGGCCAGAACTGTATATGCAGTATGGCTATTATTGTTGTTTGATGATTTCCGTAACAGGGCCATTGCACTACTAAAATGCCTGAAGGATGTAGTGCCTATATTAAATACGTCTAATAATGCCTATAAACATGTGAGTCAATGCTTTAAATAATAAGGCTGGTCTTCTAAGTGCTGAATTACACTGTGTCTAACCTTTTGTCATAGCAATATCGCCTAAGAGACGGGGTCGGTTTCTGAGAAAAGGGGCTGACAGAAGAGGCCTTTACTATAATTCACTTCTTGAGTGTTGCTGCTGGTGTATTTTTAACTCCCATGTTTCCTCAATTACCAGGAAATTCACTAACAGACACTAACAGAATTCACAAAATGCCCTCTAACGTTCCTTATAATGGGCCATTTTAAAGGTTACATTCAAATGAATCTCCTCCCCCCTAGCACCATCTACCTGAAAACCAGAGTGATACAGACAGTAAAAAGGAACAAACATTGAGAAGATGATCAATGATAAAGCTTCTGAAACCCTTGAAACCGCGAAACCCTCCAAAGGCCCGTCCACGATTCGGCTGTTATTCTACCAAGCCACTGTTCAATAACAAGACAGGGGAATGTGCTCAAGAACTGGCAACAGAATGATTATTCTGTCTGAAAAGCTAATGATCATTTACTTTCAAGCTGTTGTGTCATAATTAGAACTTCAAAGAAACAAAATCTTATTTTTTTCTGCATTTTGAGACTATGATATCGGTGTCCAAACCCATGCAAAAGACTATCCATATCCATGACCATAAGGGCATTGTTGACTGATTTATTTGTGATTTGCTGTGTTTACAACTCTTAAGTCTGGTATCCAAATAAGCAGTCCATCATTCTGTGGAACAAAACATTTACCTAATGATTGCATTGTTTTTCAGATAAACAAAATTGCTTTGTAGTGGATTCATTAAACTGTCCTAGAGTATTTATTTCCTTTGCACAAAACTTACATTTGGACTCCAACAGTGCAGATGGTGTAACATACCCAGTACAATGTACAGTGTTAACTGAACTCTGAGAGAGTCAATTTTACTCTTGATAGTGAGCAATTGATCCCTCTTGGACTCTGTTAGAGTTAAATTAACACTTGGCATTGTGCTGTGTAGGACTGCACTGGTACAGTCCAGACGGAGGATGATGCCGTCTCTGCAGTGCCCCATACGCTCCCAGGGGGCGCTTAGGTGTCAATCATCCATCAGAACCTATAACCCGATGCTCAGCAGATCGGCTTTATTTATTATTTTATGTCAGAGTGGTTCCTCCCTTCTCTGTGCATTTGTGGAGAGCAATACAGTTTGAATACGGTCTTGTTTGATATTTTGGAAACAAATTGCTTAATTGGGCTAGTATGTAACTGTTTTGGACTAATTAAAATCTGTTTTTGTATTCCTTCTCTTTCTTCAATTGAATGTTAATAGGAAGACACATGCACTCAAACAAATTAAATTAAGGTTAGTGACCTCACCTGTAACAGCTGTTAACAATGTACTTGTTTTGCCTGCCTATTTCTGTTTGTGCCATTTTTTCCATGGGCAATGCACTGATGAAGGCCCATTGACCAAAATATGCACATCCTCGTCTCCTTTTCTGTTACTGCAATTGTGATTATCGTCACGTAAAGGAGTAATACATTACTTGATGCAACATTTTTACTGTTTTTGTAAACATTCTTACTTTGTTATATTGAGAGTAAATTCTCTGCATGCTCAAGAAGAGGAAACAGGCATTGGTGCTGTACTTTCTTTCAATCCTGTGTCTGGTACATTATTCATAATATTAGTAATATTTTAGAATTAGGTCTTTAGTCTGTGCCAGACTCAGTGAGATTAATACAAGTGCGGGGGGGGCGGTGTTGGGAGTTTGTTAAGGATGGACACTTTAACTATTTTTAAATGCAAACAACATCTGCCCAAAGTATGTGGACTTTGGATGATAATAAAATGTAATTCCTTACTGAGATAAGGGCACTGGCATGAGATACGAAATGTTATTTTCGAATTTTGATTGAAAGGCTATCTCTGCTTAACACGTTCAGTAATTTAAACTGTCATGTTATGCTGTCCTTTGTGAATGCTCTGCCAATACTGACCTAGGTCTGATGCTTTCTGAGCTCAGAGTTAGGTGCTAAAACCCGATTTCTTGCCTTATCAAAACCAGCTGCCACAGTAGACAGGAGGAGTTACGGCCAGACAGAATTCACTGAGGATCATTTGGTCCTGTTATTAATGGCTGATATTATCCATTTGTCACTATAGACATGAGAAATGGTATCTGATTGTAATGTGATAAAGGAGAGAGGAAAACCCCCCTATTGGTGAAAGGAAGGTCTGGAATGATTTGGGAAGTAGTCTTTTTCATCTCCTTGATTTTGTGTTCCAGGCTTCTCACATCATATGGATCTTCCATATATGACACATCTCATGTCACTGCAAAGCGAATGTGAAAATGTGCTGAGTTTGTATACAGTCATAGAATTAGGAGAGCTGGAGCACACAGAGCTTTTCAGTGATAAACACAGACTGATGTTTCTACATCTAAAATGCCTTCCATGGAGTCTTGTTGATCAATTGTTTATGAATGTTATGAAGGGCTTATGATACTGTTTATACAGCCTCATTTGTATGTTCAAAATGCTATCTTATAAACTTTTTGTTATACTGTATATGTGGAAGCTAGATTTAAGGAAAATAGCACTAGTAATATAATTTGCTTGTCACAAAGTCGATTTCAGAACTTGTCACAAATATGTGATAGATGTAAATAATCTGTAAAAATCTGTAATAATCCTGTCTGTCCACAGGAGCAGAAGGCAGTCTGTGGCCTGGTCACATCTCAAGTTGACATAATTTCATTACCCAGAAAACCCAGGCCCCTGAGCTGCAATGTTCATCAATATTCCACAGACATTTTAACTTTCCACATTTTCTATTCTGAGCTGAATATGCAATGTAGTATGATTACTTCAGACAACTCAGTTATAATAATTTGCACATCCAATCGGAGCTGTATTTGTGGACACTGCTATGGCATTTTTGTTTAATATTCATGAAGGAAGCTGTAGCCACATTGGGCCACCCACACTCCTGCTGTGGATCAGAACTCAAACTGAGTTACACTTACAAAATCTAGCCTGAACATATTGGGCCCAATTCAAAAACCAAAACCAGGCTACCCTGGACAAGAATCTGACCTACGGACAAACAATATTTACCCTGATTTTGAATTCAAGCTGAATTCAATTCACTTTGGTCCTTAGCCAGGCGACCTGGCATGTGACAATCATGAAAGATCAATGATACAAGAAGTATATTTCCAAGATTTAATTTCCTGTGTGCAATGTGAATAGCAGGCCCACATATTTTGTTATAGGACAAAATACAGTATATTACCATAAAATAAAATAAAAAACAATATGTTAGCCTACAGTAGGTCTCCCTGCAAGTATGCTGTTTCAGGAGATTAAAATAACAGGAGACTAAACTGCCGTGCGGTGAGATGGAGGTTGTGTGAAGAGAGGTTTTCCATAAAACACCTGACACCTGTCAAATTCATATTATTTATTTGTATTAAATTAAACTACTAAGCATATAATAGTAGGTCAACTTTAGATAATGATTTTGAACATTGACATGTGTGGTATTTCACACTGAATAAATGAAGAATGTGATTATCAAACGTTTCAAATTGCATCCATCATCCATTGTCAATTTAATCACAGGCTGTTTCATTGATTTATTGAGAGAAGGTGAGTGGTTACAGACCCAGGCTGATTATTTCATCACATGAACCTGTGAGCAATTAAGGTTAGCTTTGAGTACAGGTGTGTAACAGGGAAATGTGTGATTATGAGAGAGCCCATGGACTGAGAGACAGATGTACTAAGATTAACTACCAGCCACTGGGTCTAAATATCATTGCGACGTGGCCATTATCACTAGCAAATTAAAGATCAATTAACTAAAAGTCTTATGCAAAGCATGAAATGATGCAGTAAACCAAAAACATTTTTGGCTGGTTGCAATTAGTGAAGACAACAACCCATAAATAGTGATTCCAAACCAAGCCCATGTGTCTTGCAGTCCACAGAAAAAGGACAGAAAATGGGATGCCATTAACAAGGAGTTTGTTTTACCATGTTTGCATGTCATGCATTAAATACAGCCAGTCCCTCCACCCCTGCCTTTCTTTTTCTTTACAAATAAAAGTAATTCTGGAAAACGAACTCGTTTATTCAAAGTGAGGGTTGGGGGGGGAGATGCACTGATTCTGTGGGCAGGGAGAACAAGTTAAATGTGAAAACTCATTCAAAAAGCATTGAATAATGGCAGCATGCCTTCGCTGGCGTTAGCACTGCCATTCGTTTTTCCTCATCCTCCCCTTCTTTCTCATTGCCCTCCAGGTCCTCTTTGTCAATTCCATTTCAATTCAGTCAATCCAGGAAATGAATTGAAATACAATTCCTTAATAGAAAAATCATTATGGCCATTTTTAATCCATGGATTGAATTTCAAATCATTTCTTGAATTGACTGGATTGTAATGGAATTTACCCCAACCCTGCTCCTTTGTGCATTCTGTTTCTCACAGCAATGTCATGAAGATCGCAGCAGGTCATCACAATCTAACAGACTTGGCTTAGAATACAGAGCAGTGCTCCCCCACTGCCACCAAGGCAAATAAAAAGCCTAAAGCTGAATATATAGTTTATTACAGTGAAGATGTGTATTTGGATATAATTTCACTCTTCTCTTCAGGTTGGGTCACCCACATTCATTGTGGGTAGTCACTGTCATGTGGTAAGTAATCAAGGTTGCATTATGAAAAATGGCAATTTATTTCCTAAACAAATACACTGAACAGTTTGCTCAATCAGTAGCAGGTTTTCATAACCATAAAAATGTCCAAGTCCATGCTGCTAATTGTCTGATAGAGCTGTTCCTGATGATGTTACTTGGCCACAACGTGTTTGAGTATGCAGTCTGGATCCCACACAACCTTCATATTCCCGCAATTATACTTGCCTTCTGTTTATGTTGTTCCATGCATTTGCTGGTGGTGTTTGCTTCTTGTTGCAATTACAGTGTGAAATTAAGGGCAGGCCATCTGAGTTTAAAATTTTTCACTTTACATGAGGTTCATAATTAGTGCAGATTTCAGTGAATTAGACAGAATACTTAATAGACCTCGTTTAGAAAATCCTCCTTATTTTTGCATCAGCGTCCCAGAAATTCAGTCACTATCCCTGTAAAACAAATCACAACTGCAAACTTTACCCATTATAACAGTTTAGTGACCCCAACGTAACCTTTTTCCAGTGACTTTTTTACCTCCATCTGACAGACAATTATTTTAGTGAACCTGCCCCTAAGTTTTTGGTAGGGGTAACTGGCAGCTTTATTAGTTAATAATACCCCCAAGTTTGTATTGAATGGCAAGTCTGCGTGTAAAAAAAACCCTGTAGAGGGTTTGTTAAACACTCACTGCCTCCCTGAGTGGGAGAAAAGAGCCGGCTCCTTGAATATTTTCCATGGGTGTACAAAGTGAGATGCCAGAATCACATTACATTACAATTGTCAAGATGTACTTTGTTCTAACTGAAAATGTAACCAAGACAAATAATTGATGTTTTTTGTCCTTATTGTGATAAGGAGCTAAGCGTATGATAATTATGATAATAAGCTCAGCTATTTTGGGTAAACTTGCTCCAATTACAAATGAGACAGGTCAGAATCAACAACTGCAGTGTGCGCAGGACTTGATTAACTGATTAACACCGAACTTAATGTTGCTTGATTTAATTTAATTGAATTCTTACTTCATATCACCTCTATGGCATTTACAAAAATCGGATTAAAATTGATTCTAACAGTTATTTGAGAATATTATCATTATGTAATCCACATTTTGTGAAGGCAACTGAGCAATTTAGTCAGATACTATAAGGTTGTTTATTCATACAAGATGCTGAGAAGCTGGTTAGTTAATTCAATGGATTAATTTAAGTGAGGTGAGTTAACAGAATGAGGTGAACGAACTGAACGGATTGCACAATACCATGTTGTGGCTTTTCCACCTGAATGGATTCAAATGAACAGGCTCAGTGAAAGGAAGCAATTAGCCCGCCACTAGCTATCATTTGAAGTGAGTTAGTTAGCTAACCATTTATTTACGTCCCAAAAACCAATGCTCAGTCCAATCACAACACAAAATGAGCAGCAAGGGACCTTCCCCAGATGCCACTGTAATAATGATCTAGTGATAAACAGATTGCAAAAAAACACTGCCAATGTGTGCTATGGCCTTCTGCATTGTGATAACATTAAATGTTCATAATTATGCGGAAATATAAGAGATCTATTACTTAACTGCCGCAAACCAAACACACAGCCTGTCTGTTCTGTCTCCCTCACTGCCAGATAAGTGCTCTGTCATTGCTCTTCTCCTCCTTTTCTATCAATGCGGTATTCATCGTGGCTCCTAAAAATAAAACTGTCCCCCACACCAAACAATTGGGGAGAGAGAGCAATGGAGAGCAGCAAGCGAACATACACACACATACACACTTTGTGGCTTTCTTAGTCATTGGGAACAAAGTGAATTCATTTGTTGAAGGCAAATTAAATTGCATATGACTGCATGACCTGGCAAAAAAGTGCCCTCTGTTCATATCGACCCAGGGTGACACACACCGCTACTAATGTCACACTTTGCATGTTCTATAACTTATTGATACGGCAGGGGTTTCACGGGAGCAATTGAGGAGAAGCATCCTGCCTGCATGGGAATTGAACCCGCAACCCTGTGTGGAGTAGTTTATCGATTACTCTAACCTCTCCATCCTTAGGATATCATGCATTTGCTGGGGAGGGAATCAGACACAGGGGCTGTGTTCCTCTGGGACTAGGATGAGGGGAATAGGATGTCACATGTGCCAATAAACAGATATTTTAATAGATTAACTGTATTTAACACCAATGTAATATAGTATCTCTTCACTACCAGACTGGGGAGAGCGGGGATAAATAGCAATAATATGTGAAAGCATCACATCCATAGAATCTAGAGGAAAAATAGCTGAATATTTCCTCTTTCATAAACTGCATGCAGTAAATACAAACGCATAAATTATTTTTTATATATATCAGAGGTCTACATGCTTCTTGATTTCATGCACTAATCTTGCAGGCGGAGAGTGAAGCTGAATTCTGGAGGGAGGAACAGATGGAACGATGGGGGAAAAGAAAATATCCTTTCAAAGAGCTGAAGCGTTTCATGCATTGTGATGTCCCATGGTGGCAATGGGTTTTGACAGTTCTCGGGAAGAGATTTCGATATCATTTGATTTGCTCTTATCGATTTCTTCCTTCCCATACATTTTGGTTTCAAAATCCACTGATAGTCTCCTGATTAAGGCTTCACAATAACATGACACAACTGTTTAAATCCCATAAATCCAAGCCAAAATGAGCCTGAACAAAGAGGGAGAGAGATGAAAGGCTTAGAGGAATATGAGGAAGCTACTGTGAATTTTGAAGATGAAATGGAACAGTATTCAGCAGATATTGTGGGTGTGCAGGAAGCAGAGCTGGTGTGCAGTCATTTCCACAGAAGCCCCTTGTTATTTCATTGAAATTCAGTTCTTTATTGGCTGAGCTGCTGGGTGCAGCACCACTATTCATTTGTACATACACATATAAATAAACACAAATGCACACATATAAACAAACAAACACACACACACACAGTTACCTAGACAGTTGGTTTAACACACATATTTAACACTACTGTAAGGTCTTTCACATTGGCAACACATATATTGGCAATATCTTTTCTTCACAAAGTTTCATGAGAGTTTCATGACCAAAACATTGTGTTGAATCCATAAAAAAGGCAAATAGGGCGGTTAGGTGCATAGCAGCAAATAGCACAGTATGAGTATGATCCAATGGAAGTTCCATCCATCCATCCATTATCTAAGCCGCTTATTCCTGGTCAGGGTCGCGGGGGGGTGCTGGAGCCTATCCCAGCATGCGTTCCGGGCGAGAGGCAGGAATACACCCTGGACAGGTCGCCAATCCATCACAGGGCACACACACCATTCACTCACACACTCATACCTACGGGCAATTTAGACTCTCCAATTACCAATGGAAGTTATTAAAAAATAATACAAGGGCTTATTCTGACAACATTTATAATATTGTTTCAAGTCTTGGTCATCTTATACAAACGCCTAATATCTCCAAAAGTACACCTTGCATAGACATGGTTGAGGGCTTAATGTGAAGTACACAGTTGTACCATGAGAAATCAACTGTCAGCATCTACAAATGTGTCACCTATGAGACACATGATGCACTTTATCAGTACATAAAATTAAAAATAAATAAAGACAAAACCATTTGATATGATTATTTTATCAGTACATAAAATTAAAAATAAATAAAGACAAAACCATTTACACCCTACTAATATGATTATTTTCCCTCTAAAGCCATAGCAGATTCCAAATAAATAATTGTTGTATGTGCTACCCCAAGGGGTTGTACAATTCACCCAAAAAACTGGATGCAAATATCTAAAAGCAATACAATTCCTAAAAACAGGACCCAAGTGTCCTTTGGGGTCCCAAAATCTATCCAAAGTGTTTACATGTTTTATTCACATGCAACACTATATGGGTCTTTATGATAAAATGACACCTCTCACAGATATGAGAGGAAAATGAATTCTAAGATGATTAAAAATGAAAAGAAAAATATTAATTTTCTTAATCTTTTATTTAAAAGATTAATAATGGTTTTTTATTATTATTATTATTTAACTGTAGGAACTGCACATTCCACATAAAATACATGTTTGAAATGCAATTTCATATCATGTAATTTTGTGTACTTAAAGTTTTTTTATCAAAAAACATCCACAAATGTTTGTCCGCAAAGACCTGAAACATGACCCACAGGAAATGACAACAAAGGAATCCCCTTTGTGTCACTCATTGTCACTTTCCCATAGGATACTGTAAACTAGAAATACAGAACTCATGGGCAACTAACAAAAACTAAAGCGCAATCGCCATCCATTTTTCTCTCTATCACCAGCACCTCATAGCGCTGTTCTCAGTCTCACCAGCACCTCAAACAAGAGGCCGCGTGAAGACACACGTCAAGATGAATTCTCTCTGAGCGCGTGAGAGAAAAGTTATCTGAACAGCAGCGGAACTGCTGAGATCTATCTCCATAAACTTTGATGCAAACAATGTTACAGAAGAGCATTTGACATTTGAGTGGTACAGAAGTGGCCAGCTCCCTTCATCTCATCTCTGACAATGAAATTTGTGCCCTGGAAAAGGAACCAGAGACTTCACGGCAACCGTGAACAGTTGCAAGAGACATTGGAAGTTAACATCAGACTCGCTGAAGACTTGGCAACTGGACTTCCCACATTTCTTCCGAACCCGGCATGCATTGAACCCCACCGACCGCGGAGCAGACAATACACATTAAGGCTGTAACAACTGGGAATAGCATAGCATAGCTTTATATCCATGACTGAAAGTACAAACTGTTGTCAAATGTATCATGGTTCATGACACCGTGTTTACCATTGTTTTTGTAGCTGGCATAACCACTCCTTCACTGCCTGCGTTAGTAGTAAAATACACTACACACAGACCCATGTCTTGCATGTATTGTCTACTAACCTGGTCATAACCCAACCTTTTGCCCTCAATACACACAATAACTACACAGTAAGCTTCATCTTTGCCTTAATTACAAACTAGGTTTAAACTTCCCTCCATCTTTCTTCTTTGTTCTGAATGATCATGTGCATAAAGTGTGCACGCACATGCGCGCTGCCCATGCACATGCAAGACAAAACACATGCATGCATGGCCACATGCCTCAGAAAGCTTGCCTGTGAACATGCCCCACACACACACAGATGCATTCACATACAAATAGTTGTTGTTCATTAATGTATTGAATTGTGCTTTGCTAGTTTGATACTTTATGTTCAATAAATGTCATTATATTATTTTTCTTACAAGGCTGTCTGTCTTAATGATTCACTCGTATTGAATTAAGCCAACCTCTGCTGATTAGAACTCTCTGATGCCTTCAACCCTTTAGTTAGGTCATCAATATTATTAATTTGGTATTAACTAAAGATATAATGTTGTGAGTTGATTAGAGTAATTAATTATTAATATTGTAATTTAATTGTAATTATTCATTTAATTATTCATTTAAATTCCAAATGTATAGTTAAAGTATATTTTATGAGACTGACATACTAAAATTAATTAGACTGATACTATAAGAATACTTGTATTTTGGGCTGCTACCGTGTGAGGAATTAACAAACCCTACATTGTGGTGTCAACCATATTAGAATTCTAGGGGATTTCTAGAGGGATAGCCCCTACATAACCAACCCTTAACCAGGCAAGTTAATTGAGAACACATTCTCATTTACAATAACGGCCTGGCCAAGCAGCCAGAAACTCAGTAGAATCAATATATCAACACACAGAAAACAAGGGGATTAAAACATGCTACCACCGTCAGAGACAAATAAAAACAACACAGATATAGGCTACATCATGTAACAAGCACAGGAGTCTTTGAATATGTCCATGATCTTAGATTTAAAAACAGACATTGAAACCGGACTGTCCATTTTCAGGGTTTTCTGTAGCTTGTTCCAGTCTCTGGTAGCAGCATAATGAAAGGAGGAGCGGCCCAGCACAGAACTGACTTTCGGGGTCTGTAATTGAATGATTCTGGCAGATCTGGTTTTGTAAACTGGGGAAAGGAAAGAATAAACAGGTTTTTTTTTTTATGCACGCAAGTGTACAAAGACAACGACAAATAAATAAATCTTTGAATCTTTGAATCTTTGAATGCAGGGGTCAGACCTAGAAGGAATTTGTAAATGAGGATAGATCAGTGTATTGCATGTCTATCTGTGTTGTTCTTGAGTATGGAGTGCAGTAATGTGTTTTGTATGGGGCATTGGTGGTAAATCTGATGGCAGAGTGGTAAAGGATGGTTCACTTTTCAAGGGCACCCTTAGACCTTAGATGCCATTCTGTAGATGATGTCACCACAGTCCAGTATTGGGAGGATGGTTATCTGAACCAGAGTGAGTTTAGCAGAGGGGATGAAAGTGGACTTATTCCTATAGAGGAAACCCACTCTTGATTTGATTTTGGTATGAAGTTTTGAGGTGTGAAGTCAGAAGAACAGGGCAAAGTTCAGCCAGATACCAAGATATTTATAGGAGGTGACCATCTCAAGATCTTTCCCTTCTTGTGTGGTAATCCTGCAGGGACAGGAAGAGTGAAGTCTTCCTGCCAAAGAACATGACTTTGGTTTACTGGAGTTTAGGACAAGGTTGAGGGTAGAGAAGGCATGCTGTTGTGGAGACTTTGCTGAAGATTACCGAGGGCAGAGCCCATGGATGGATCAGTGGAGTATAGAACTGTATCAACTGCGTATAGGTGGATTAGGGAATTTCTTGCTGATTGGGCCATATTGTTGATGTAGATGGAAAACAAGGTGGGGGCCCGACTGGAACCTTGAGGTACTCCCCTGGTGACAGGTAAGAGTTTGGATATTGTGTTTTTCGTCTCACACATAGTGCCCGAGAGCTAGTTATGAAACCTGACAAGGGAAAGGTCATTTAAACTAATGCTTCTCAGTTGGGACATGAGGGTGGGATGGTCAATGGTATTGAAGGCCTTGACTATATCTATGAATATAGCTGCACAGCACAATTTATTATCCAAGGCACTGACTATATCATTAAGGACCTTCAGCGTTGCTGTTAAACAGCCATGATCAGAATGGAAACTTGACTGCAAGTTGATCATCTGTTTATTGGCAGTTTTTTCGTGGAGTTTGGATATGCAGGGAAAAATGGAAATAGGTCTATAACAATTCGGGTCCGTGTGATCACCACCTTTAATCAAAGGGTGAACAGTGGCTGACTTCCATGCCGAGGGGATTTCAGCAGAACAGATTGACAGATTGAAGAGGTGGAAGATGGGAGCTGCAATTATGGGAGCTGCAACTGCAGCTTTGAAAAATAATTGATCCAGAACATCAGATCCAGCAGGCTTTGTAGGGTCCAAGGCAAGGAGATCTCTCAATACCTCTGCCTCTGGAAGCTGTGTAACAGGGGAAGCATATTAGAGTTCTATGAGGAGGGACAGAGTTCATAGTGTTTGGAGGGCTGGGGGCTTTACAGATTTTCCTCTTTGAGGGGATAAGGCCAATTCTGTACCATTTCACAGAGTCTAGGTCATGGTGAAATGCTTGTTGATTGAAATGTTCCAGCTGGCACCTGTGACAGACTAAGGCAGGGTGCTTAATAGCAAAAACACCAGACTGATATTTGTGTGGGTTGTTAGTAAGAATGACATCCAGAGTGGCCTTCTCAGTGAAACTTAAGGTCATACTTAGTGGGGCTAGAGACAATTTGGTAAATGTTTAAAGAATCCCATCATTGTAAAACTAGGTCAGGTGGTTTTAACATGTCCCAGTTAAGGTCACGTAGGAGAATAAACTCAGACTTAGTGTATGGGGCCAGGAGGGAGCTAAGTGCAGTAAGGGTGGAGGCAGCAGGCCTGTAGCATCCAGCGAGGAGTGACTAGATAAGTTGATATTTATGATCAGAAGATTAAACTGTTTTGGAACAGATTTTGGGAGGGCGTTGGAGCATTGGAGATGTTCCTTTGTGTAAATGGCCACTCCACCACCTTTGGATGATCTATCTTGGCAAAATACGTAGTAACCAGACTCTTCCTCCACCAGAATTCAAGATTCTTCCTCAACCAGGATTCAGTAATAAGTAAAACATCAGGGTTGGAACTATGAACCCAAATGTTTAGCTGATCGAGCTTGGGCAGCAAGCTTCTGGCAAAAAAAAATAATGCGCAAAAAACCCAAGCTCTTATGTGAGCAAAAATCTGAGAAGGATAGCTCAATGGTGGCAGCAGTAGAATTAGGGATAATAGGGCTGCTAGGTGGCCCAGGATGTGGAAGTACATTCCCAGAAATCAATAATAGTATCACAACAAGTTTATGGCAGAGTAACGTGAGGATATTCTGTTTGTGTTCTCTCTCTCTATCTATATATATATATATATATATATATTGAGCCTTCGTAGGAACAATTATCACATCATACGTATATCTGCTTAAGTATGTAACATGAAAACAGCGCCAAGGGCAGTGAACTTGTCTATGATGGCATTCCGAAAGTGCTAATAGGGAATCAGCATATACGTGTCTGTAAGCAAACGCAATTTGTGGCTCTGCTCGAAGAGTGAGTAAGTTCATAGTCAATGGCTGGTGCAGCTGGTGTTGGAAGCATCGAAAAAACCAAGGAACAGTAGTCCAAGGTAAGCCATAATTTATTTAGAGGAAGTCAACTCACCCTAACCCAAAAGAGGTCAGGTTCGGGTACGTGAATCATGAAAGTTTGATGGAGCAGATCCGACTCAACAGTGTACTACATGGGAAGCTAGATAGTTAGCTAGCTGTAATCCATAGGCCTTCCACAGAACTAGAGGGTCATCCAGTCATGCAGGAACCGTATAGATCCAGGAACTATTCCCAAGAGAGAAGCAGTCCGGACGATCAAACCTTGCAGCAGGACATAAAAGATTCCTCTGAGGCGAATGGCAGGTGTTTTCTCATGAGGATGCCAAGGGAATCAGGACAGTGATCTCTGGAACAGGCCAGTGACAGGCAGCAGGAGTCAGGGGAGAGAGGAGGTAAGCTTTGATTGTTGTTGTTGAAAATATCTTAGTAGATCAGACACAAATTACTACTTTATAACTTTATTAAGTAACAATAAAAATCCAGTAACTAATAAGTGGAGTCAGAAAAATCACTCACGCCTCTGGCAGAGCAGCCAGACTGCTCTATTCTCGTCCATGGATTGTCACGTGGCGTGTGACAGTCAGCCTTTCAATCATTCTTGGAATGCTGTTATACAAGTTTTTAACTGTTTAGTGGGATGATGTACCATTCTTTATGAGGGAAAGCCTTCAGTTCTTTAAGCGATGCAGGCAGTGAAAACCTACTCGGCACCCTACATGTCAGAACTTCCAATAAAGGGTCAATGATGTTTAAATCTGGTGTTTGACTTCATCCTGGTGTTCATTAAACCACTCTTGAATCCATTTAGCACTGCGTATGGGGGTGTTATTGTCTTGTAATAGAGGAAACAATGATGAGGAAAAGATGTTTGCACCATGGGGTACACCTGGTCACCTAAAATGGCTTTGTGTTCCTGAACCGTAATTCTACTGTATAATTGGACTTAATCCACAAGATAGCTGCTCATACCATAATAGATCCACAATCATGTTTAAGAGTTGGGAACAGGCATTGTGGGTTAAAGGCTTTCTCCAAACAAACCCATTCAGGTGTAAGAAAAAGAGAAAAAGATGACTTATCAGACCATATTACTTTCTTCCACTACTCGGAAGTCCAGGTTTTATGCTCACTACACAGGTTTTGCATTGTTGCACATTTGCCTTGCTTACAAACGGTTTCTAGATGGCAGCCCTACCATAAATATCAGCTTTGTGAAGCTCACGGTGTACAGTTTTTTTATACTGGGTCACGGAGGTGTAGATTTAGTTCTGTGGCCATCTTTGAGGCTGTTATTTTTTGGTTTTTAACAACTACCCTGTTAAGTGTCCATCTATTCCTGTCGGTGAGGTTAAACTTGCGACCACTGTTCCTCTTTCCTGATGCACTTTTTCCTTGTTTGGTGTATGCCATCATGATTTTCAACACTGTTGTCCTTGACACATTCAATAATGTAGCTTTTTCTGTAACTGACGCATTTGCAAATCGGGCACCAACTATTTGACCTCCTTCAAAATCTGTTTTTGAAAAATCTCTCATGTTGCTTTAGAAACTCACATATTAAAGTGTTTATTTTAAAATGTATTTTATTGCAGACACATATTGGTAATCAGTATTGATATTAATATGAAACACGTTGTGGCAACCTGGCAGGCAGAGCCATGTGCAGGGGTTCATATGATGCCATCTCCCGGTCACACCCCGACCTCGAGAGAGAGAAGGAGAGAGAAGGAGACAAGTTTTTGGAAGTTGTTGGAAAGGAAGCCAGTGATGTCTATTGACCAGCCAGGATTTGGAGAGGCTCTGGGTAAGGGGTTAGCTCCCCAGAGCGGAAGAAACCTTTTGTTTAAGTTTTGTTTTAGAGATTTGTTGGACTTTGTTTAAATATTCAAACCGTTTGAGTGCCTTCCCCATTGTTTGTGTTCGTGAGTGGATTTTTCCTTTAATTAAAACTATTTTTGTTACATTTAACCCTGGATCTGTTTCTTGGTTTGCACTACTCTACGTAACACCTACAACCAAACCCCGTACGGTGTCACAACATGTAGAGTCCTATTTAATTGCAATTCAGTTACTTCAAAATACAAGTCCTTTTTCAACTGGTGTTTCCAATTGAAAAAGGACTTGGTGTTTGGGTACATGAGGAGCAAGGGATGGGCTGACTGGCCTGTCATTATACTTTCTTTAGTTCCTTTTTATGTATCATATTCAGACAAAATATATGTTTTTCTTCAAAATGCCACAGTCGTTGACTTCTGATACACCTTTCTGCCTCCTTCATTGAACTCCACTCAGATATTTTTTTATTCTAAGGGCATTATAAATATTACATTCTTGCTGACATTTGAATAAGAAGCCTTCATGTAACTTATGCAATCAAAGTTCAGTTCCCACGTTTTGAAAAATTAAAGGATAAAGTTGTAAGTGTTTCTCATGAGTTTTCTTTTTAATTAGAGACTGACATTTCGGTTTATTAGCTGCACAGTACATTACACCCATGGCAGCCCATTACTTTACACTGCATGTTGCGGGATGGCTAAGGAATCTGTAGTGTTGAATTATGCGGTTCCATTAAGGCCATATTCCTGTAGAGAGTTGTCTTATGAGACCGCTTGGTATTTGTCAATCCTCCATGTCCTGCACATTCGTGGGCACTACTGATGCAAATGATAAAAGGTCACTCAGGGCAATGTTCTGAGTTGGACGTTGACTGTATATATTGTGGCAGCCCAAGGGACTGCACAATGAAATGGCTGCCTGGCCTACAACACATGGGAGCCAGGAAACACTACATTTCCCAGCAGGCCACAGTCACACCTAAGTCAAGTCAAGCAATGGGACTAAAGACCAGCTGAAGGCCATTTCAATGCCTATTTAGAGGGCTGATTCGCATCACACATGGAGAGGAGTAGGAACATGTTTGGGAAGGAGTTGAGTGTGTTGAAGGAGAGAGAACCTGTGAAGTCTTTGACCAGCCAGGATTTAGAAAGTGTTTTGGATTGTTTGAGGACCTCCCCTTTGGATTTCGACTACAGACTGGATTGCGGAACTGACTTTGATTTTTGAATACAGCCTCTTCTGTGTTCTTGAAGTTGCCTACACCCTCTGCAAGGTCTGTGTGTGTCGCCCCAACCCTTGGGGACACCACATATGGTGGAGAATGCGGGCAGACGGCATCACATATAGGCAAGAGGAGGTAGTGCAACTGTGAGCAGGATTCGTTTTTTGTTTTTGATCTTTGAAAGAAATACTCCATGATGGAAGGGGACTGGACAGTGGATCCAGACATGGAGTCTTGGCTGGAGGCAGAGGGGCACAAGCACCTGTCAAAAGTGCACCGACGTTCCCTCAAGGTCTACTTTCAGGCAAGTCCAGTCCTCAAATGCTCCTTTTTGGCTGGAATGGCGCCCGACGTTGCTGAGGCCATCGATGAAATGGAGAGGGTGTTGAGAACCCTGAAGGGACGACAAGAGATGGAAAAAGTCCAAAAGAAGGATGGCCACTCCTGCTCTGTGGTGCCCCCTAGCAAGAAGAGAGAAAATGTCCCGGGTAAGCCGCAAAAGCAGCATAAAACTGTCGCAGACAAGTGTGCTGGTTTAGAGGCGGAGTTAGTAGAGGCACAAGTTGTGATCAAGGGCAAAAAGGATGAGATCCAGAAACTTGAGCAATGTTGTCGGGACCAGAGGGAGGACCTGGTGAAGAACCAGAGATGGGTGGCCATGGTTGAGGGCCGATGGCGAGTCACCCTCCGGGAGGTCCAACAACTGAAAGGTGTCCAGACTGAGCTGTACCAGACGAAAGCTGAGTTGGGGACCTCGGAGGAGCGTCATCTGGTGGCCGTTGGGAGATTGCTGCAGGAGCACACTGACTCGCTGAGAGTGCTGGGAATCATGGCTGGGGAGCTGGAGAAGGACAAAGCATCCCTTGTCGATGAAGTGAGGTGGGTAGAGGCCCACAACCTGGCGCTCGAAGAGAAGGTGAGAAACCTAACCAGGATGTTGGAGGATGAGCATCTGCAGGGTCTGAACATTCAGAACAGGCTAAAGAGGAATATGCCAGGGCCTTGGGGGATGTACAGACCAAGCTCACCCAGAAGGAGGCGGAGTTAAGGAAAGCAGCGGAGAACCATGCGTCCAAGGCGGAGCAACTACGGAGCCGAGTGGAGCAAGAGCATGAGGGAAGGTGGGAGCTAGAGGCACAGTTGGAGCAGGTGAAGACCCTTGCTGTAAAGCAAGAAGAAAAGATGTTTGCTTTGCAAGAACTTCACCGAACCACCTCTACAGCCCTCCTGACTGAACGAAAGAAAAATGAAGAGCTCCCTCTACTGCGAGAGGAAATACAGGTCTTGAGCAAGAGACTGGACCAGAAAGAAGCACAGCAGCAGGCCACAGAAAACTCATTTTGTGAAGTCCTGAAAGTCCAAACTGAGACTCTGCTGGACATACAAGGGGTGAGTGCGGAGCTGGAATGTGCAAAGTGTGTTCCTGTCACTAAAGATTCTAGCACCCAGGTGGAGATCTTGCATCCAGTGGAGCTGACCATAGATTATGACCAGACGTTGGAGTGGGGACAATGGTCCTCAATCCCACTCAACCTGCCGGACCTTCGAGGGGGCCTAGAGGAGCTATGGTGGGACCATAGTGTGGAGGAAAGCCTCTTGATTATGGCTGAGGAGGCCTGGTTGAACGCTCAACCATCTCCTGACGTGGTAAGTCCATCTCCCTCACTAACATTAAAAAGACAGAGAAGAGAAGGGGAGTTTAGAAGCTCTCACCTGAAGAGAAACTGGAAACCTAACAGAATGATGATGAAATGGAATGGCCCTAGGAAATGTCTATGGAAAGGTGATTTGAAGGAAAATGTGGAAAATAAATCAAAGGAGAAAGCTAACCATCTGTTGAAGAGTGTATTTTCCCCGATTACCCCATTTGACCCCCTGAAAGCAAAAGGAACGTGGAAGAAAAAGCCAAAGAATGGACTAAGGAATTAAATGCTGCACAGGGTTCACTGGAGGAGCCATGGAGGGCTGGTGAGGACCAGCGCAAGAGCGGTAACCGTTCCGTCCTTGGACCCCAGAGCCAGTCTGTGTGTGTTGCTCCAACCCTTGGACACCACAATATGCAATAAATTATCATTAATTTTCCTTCTGCGATCTGAACATTGTATAACTGCCACATTAACAGACAGATAGTTCCGAGTGGTTGGACACACCAACTGCCACCTGTGAATCAGATTGAAATGTGAGAGCAGAACACCCACCGTGACTCAATACAAGCCTCTCCTATATTTACCCTCCCCCTCCCCAAACACATGCACACACACACACACACACACACACACAGGCTGCATTTCAACTGTTTCTTGGATCCTTCTCGATCAAAATGTGAACGAGCTTAAATCCCTTCTCCTCCAAAATTCCTACTAAATCCTATTACCCTTTACCCCTTCATCCCCGTGCCCCCCAACCATTCTTCTTTAATACCTCCCTCCCCTTCAGCACACACCCCCCATCCCACACTGCCTCTCCTCCAAACCCTACACATGTCCTTCAACCCCCCTGACTCCACTCCCAATCTGTCTCCTCCAACACCCCCAAAAATGCAAATGTAGCGCTAATAGCAAACTCCTGATGGTTTAATGACAATCAGCTTCTGCGTGAGTGTGTGCCCCTTTTCTGCATAGTTTGATGTGGGGGAGAATCGTCTTGGCCTAGATTTGCTTTCCATTATGAGAGCAAACATTAAAACAAGGAGATAGATGAACTCGTAAATAAATGATGGCTGGGTCTTTGAGTCTGCAGAGCTGGATGAGCTGGGTTCAGCATCATTAAAGGAACAGTATAATAGGATGTACATGCACACTAATAAGGACCCTCTGGTTATAGAGAAGCACTGCTTTCAAAAGCAGCAGGTGTGTGTTTGTAATTCATGGCAAAAAATCTATGCTGCTTCTCTCACACCTACAAAAGAGTACTAAGCTGGGCTGTGACCACAGACACCGTAGGACAGGAGCGAATATCGTGGTGATTCGCAGTATTTCTTTGCACAAGTGTTCGGAGGTACACCAACTCTACAGTCAATGGCAATTTTCCCCGGTAAAGATTTCATGGAAAATCAAAGTGTGCAGTTCCAATCCTGCTTTTCAGTTCTGTAAACGATAATAGTACATTGAGCCAGGGTCAGTTTCATGTGACGCAATATGGCCTCTAGCATTCTGAGAGCAGTAAGGGATAGGAGGTGGGAGTGCACTCTCTGACAGCCTCCCGAGCAGAAGTTCTCTTATTTTATTGATTTTCCTGTCATGTTTCCATCAGCAGAGTTTCATCTTTCTGTGACAGTCGTGTCTTTGTGGGAACATCAGTGGTGAATAATAACGGGGTTATAAAAAGAAAAGCTGGCTGAATAATGAAACAGACAGCGGGACATGCTGTTGGGTTATGCAGGAGGACAAGTTGCTGAGAGAAATGAGTCTGCATACCAAAAATTGTTTTCATCAATGGGGACCTGAAGGAAAATGAGTTTTTCTTCGGCAAACGGATCTTGGGGCACTGGAGGAGGCTTCAGGGGGGTCAGAGGGAGTCATGAGTGCACTACCTCAGGGACATCGCACAGGGCACAATCAACAGACACTGCAATCTGAACCATGACGTCACACTAGATTCAAGAACATTACACTGTCACAGGACACTATGCAAGACTGTACTGCAATCAGGAACATCACACCGCTGTGCTCAGGGACTTATATAAAGAACAACACTAACATTCCCCATCAGAGCACACCACCAACACTGCTAATGGAAAGCAGTGCACTGAAATTGTACTGCAACTACACTGAAATTGCCCTGCACAACACACTGAGAACCAGATTTACTAAAGGATTGTGAATGCTTTTCAAATGCAAAAGAAGTGGCTACAAGGTAACAATATCTACATCAGATTTACTGAATGGTTGCAATGAGTTGAATCGCTATTAGGATTTTGTGGGGGTTATGTCACTCAGGTTATTCATTGGACTTCAACAGCTTACATTTAGGTAAAAACTGGAAAAATGGGGTTGTTCTAAAACTTTTGACCGGTAGTGTATATCAATTGGAGTTATCTCTCCTAAACATGGCAGCAGTCATCAGAGCCAGGAAAAGACACAGAGGCAAAACAGAACAGGAAAGGGTATTTTGTACAATAATTACTTTCAATTAACTGAAGAGCAAACACAACCACACATTAATCATACTACTGAAGGATGTAAAAGAGGAACTTGAGCCATTCACCCAAAGATCAAATTCCCTGCCAGATATGGTAAAGTTGCTCTCAACTTTACATTTCTTGCATCTCGATCTTTTGAAAGTACAGTTGCTTGGGTTGCAGGCATTTTACAAAACCGTGTTTTGTATTGCGCTCTCCAAGGTGCTATTTGTTTTGTTCCGGTGATAAAAAACAAATAGTCACAAATGTTGTTGCAAAGTACCTCAGTTCATATCACGACAGCTTTATTTTCAGGAATGGTTGTATCTATAGCAGTGGCGGGCCATGCATTTCACACCTAGGCCTTCAGTAGTGCTCCGTCTGAATCAATCCACCCCTCAATAACAATTTTATGGCTATAAAAACCATCTTATTATGCAGAAATGCAATATAAAGAGCCGTTGCATCGCAGATAGATAACTTGTGTAGCCAGAATAAATGCCTTTACTGAAGAAACAAACCCGGGGTGCACAAGTCTCCTTGACACACATAAAAAAGCATCAATAATAACCTCATAAAATTGCAATATTATTTAGGAAAATAGCAACATTTTACTCACCAAAAATCCTTATTATTTGTACACAAAATCCATCCTCCTTTATTTCCTCAAAAAAGAGTTCAATTACTCTGTCGTACAGATTATCCGTGCGTTTCAGTTCCATCAAGAAGTCCTTTTCTATCGCCATCGAAGCTAATGCTGAAAGTCGAGCCTGCCCTGTCGTATTTCTGGCATAAGTTTTAATTCGCTTTAGGGCTGAAAATGTCCGCTCGCTAGCTCTGGCTAGTACACTCTCTGACTATCCAATCAAAGGGTGTGAATACGCTGACGTTACCGTACGCCTGCTAGAAGGCCTTGGTGTCGCCAACTCAAAATCTGATTGGTTGAAGCAACAGTTTGATCGACACTTATTTTATGCTACAGGGCCCGCAGAACTGATTGTGAAGGCCTCCAGGCAGATTTCTTTGACCCTGGCAACAAATGATGGCTGAAATGTGATTGGTTAAATGCTTTAATATGAAAATACACATCTGGAAGCAGCGCAACCAGGGGAAAAGCTATAAAAGGAAGCAGACAGACCATTTGGAATTATTTAATAAGTATTCATGGACAAAATATAATGAACATCAGTCTGTGATTCAGATATTTTTTAGGCCAGCAGAGAAGGCCTTGCAGGCCCTGATGGCCCACCACTGATCTATAGACAGCTAAGAAATGGGGAGGAACTACAGAGAAACTCATTGTTTACTCGAACTTGTCATTTATTTTCAGATATAATATGTTTTACATATATTTGCTTCGTTGAAAGAACCCAGCAGCTAGCAGTCAGTATAAAAACATTCTTTAACAATGAACAATTTTAACAATTGTATGTGGTCAGTAGGGTATAGACTCCATTGATCCCATGAATACAGTTTTACCTTCAGATGCTCTGTGGCCTTCTCCCATCACAAGTTCGACTTAGGTCGACTGTTGTTTTCTTTTCGTTTTTCTTTTTGAGGCCGCCTAATATATTTTCTTTACATCATCAAATGTTTGTTTTATTATGCCTAATGATTTTTTTGTGATGTCACTATTTTGCTACTGTACCTCCTTGACCATTACCTCTATTTCCTGATATGTAAATGTAAGTTTTCTTTTTCGTGTGGTCCCCTCGCTACTTGTGCCTGGCTTTTATGAGTGTCTCCTACCTCAAAATTGTGAATGAGGGTGTCATTCCTTTGATTGCATAATTATGACCAGTCTTAGTAAATTAGTTGTTAATGTGTCAGTATGTGTGACCAAAAAATAGCCACTGTTGCGCTGTCACTATTTCCTTAGTGAACCTGGCACTGACTGTTTTCCCTGTTTCCCTCATATTTTCCATTGATTGCATGAGGCTGCAGGGGATATTGATTTCTATTAAACAGATTTAAATGAACAATTATTATCTGCCAAAAGCATGGACTGATGGGTTGAAACAAGCAGTGCAAGAAAATGCCACAGCCACAAGAATGCTGTCTTGTATGAATCCATTTATTTATTCATTTAGTACAGCACTTAAAGATCCTTACCAACCTGCCTTTGTTCTCAGTGAAGCTTCTGTGAGGTCCCTCCCACTACACTGTGCAAATCGTTTTTCTTGACTCAGATCCATAAACCATGCATGAGAAATATCATGCTTAACAAGCTATTTAATTGTACATGTTCATATTTAAGAATGCATAATTGAATTAAAACCCCTGATACTAGCAACAACAATATGATAAATAAATCAAAGGAAAAGGAGGGTTACTGGTAGGTGCATTGTTTCTGATAATAAACACTGCCACCTCCTCCTCCCTTCTGCAGAAAGAGTGCCCTTGCTGCAGTCCTGGACGTGTGGGGAACCTTTTTTTCCAGCACCACGTAGAGTGCCAATTTCCACCAATCAGTCTTCCGCAGGCCTCAGCGAGGAGATTGGATGTGATTGGGCTTCATTTCTCCTGTAGGTGTGCATTACTGATTCACGTTACAAGGGACAACCAAGCTGGCACTGGCTGCCCTGTAGGGAACTGGAGGAGGGTGTGGGGAATACAGACTGAGAAGAGAGGAGGTATGGACAATGGGAGATTGGGGAAAGAGGAGGTGGGAAACAACAAACAGGGGAGAGAGGAATTGATCAATAACATTGACAGAGGAGAATGGAGTTGAACAATTACATAGTTGGAAGAGAAAGGAGGAATGAAGGACAAGAAGTATGTTTGAAATGCAATTAAATTTAATGTAATTTTGTGTGCTTAATGTTTTTCATCAAAAGACACCCACAAACGCTTGTGCGCAAAGACTTGAAACATGACCCATATGAAATGACAACAAAATAATTGCCTTTGTGTCACTCATTGTCACCTTCCCATAGGATACTGTAAACCAGAAATAGCCAGAAAAAATACAAAAAAGGAAAAGAAAAACCAAAGCACAATTGCCATTCTTTCTCTCTCTATCACCAGCACCTCAAACGAGAGGCCGCGTGAAGACATACATCGAGATAAGTTCTCTCTGAAGTGTGGAGCACATGAGAGTTCTCTGAAATGTTATCTGAACAGCAACGTAACTGCAACAGAGATCTATCTCCATGAACTTAACTATAGCCACAAACACCGCAAACAAGGCTAATTCATGAACAGGTGTGAAAGGATACAGCTAGCAATATCATAAATCTGAGTGGTACAGAAGTGTCTCACTCCCTTCCTCAAAACTCATCGTTGACAATTAACTTTGCACCCTGGAAAAGGAACCAGAGACTTCACAGGCAACCGTGAACAGTTGCGAGAGACATTGGAAGAAAGCATCGGACTCGTTGAAGACTTGGTGACCGGACTTCCCACATCTCTTCGAACCGAACCCAGCATGCATCGAACCCTGCTGACCACAGACCAGAACACACAGTAAGGCTGTAACAACTGGGCATAGCATAGCATAGCAACGGACTGTTTATATTCATGACTGAATGTACGAACTGTTGTAAGGTTCATGACACTGTGTTTACCATTGTTTTTGTAGCTGGCATAGCCTGTCATTAACTGCCTGTGTAAGTAGTAAAATACACCACACAGACCCAGGTCTTACATGTATTCTTATCTACTAACCCGGTCATAACCAGACATTCTGATCTCAACATTAACTCCACAGATATTATGGTGTGTGCAGTAAGCACCATCTTTCCTTTTCCTTAGTTACAAACTAGATTCAAACTTGCCTGCATCTTTCCACTTTGTTCTCAATGACCACATGCTTAAAGCATGCACGCACATGCACGCGACCCACGCACACGCACACGCGAGAGCACACACACACTTGCATGCATGGCACCGTGCCTCAGAAAGCTTGCACACGAACATGCCCCCCCACACACACATAGATACACACATGTATTCACATACAGATAGTTGTTGTTCATTAATGTACTGAATTGTGCTTTGGTAGTTTTATATACTGCCTGGCCAAAAAAAAAGTCACCACCTGGATTTAACTAAGCAAATAGGTAAGAGCCTTCCATTAGAAAATTACTGCAGTGATTAGTATGTTTTAGCTGGCAACAAGTTATTTAACCCTAACTGATGCAGTGAGTAGCTTCTCATTTCTTAAACAACCATGTCGGAAGACATATCCTGTGGTCGTGGAAAATATGTTAATCTGTTTCAGAAGGGTCAAATTATTGGCCTGCATCAAGCAAAGAAAACAACTAAGGAGATTGCTGAAACTACTAAAATTGGGTTAAGAACTGTCCAACGCATTATTAAAACCTGGAAGGATAGTGGTGAACCATCATCTTCGAGGAAGAAATGTGGTTGGAAAAAAATCTTGAATGATCGTGATCGACAATCATTTAAACACTTGGTGAAATCATATTGTAAAAAATCAACAGTAGAACTCACGGCTATGTTTAATAGTGAAAGTAAGAGCATTTCCACACGCACAATGCGAAGGGAACTCAAGGGATTGGGACTAAACAGCTGTGTAGCCTTAAGAAAACCACTTGTCAGTGAGGCTAATCGGAAAAAAAGGCTTCAATTTGCTAGGGAGCATAAAGATTGGACTCTGGAGCAATGGAAGAAGGTCATGTGGTCTGATGAGTCCAGATTTACCCTGTTCCAGAGTGATGGGTGCATCAGGGTAAGAAGAGAGGCGGATGAAGTGATGCACCCATCATGCCTAGTGCCTACTGTACAAGCCTGTGGGGGCAGTGTTATGATCTGGGGTTGCTGCAGTTGGTCAGGTCTAGGTTCAGCAATGTTATGTGCCAAAAGAATGAGGTCAGCTGACTATACTGAATGACCAGATTTTCCATCAATGGATTTTTTCTTCCCTGATGGCACGGGCATATTCCAAGATGACAATGCCACGATTCATCGGGCTCAAATTGTGAAAGAGTGGTTCAGGGAGCATGAGACATCATTTTCACACATGGATTGGCCACCACAGAGTCCAGACCTTAACCCCATTGAGACTCTTTGGGATGTGCTGGAGAAGACTTTGCGCAGCGGTCCGACTCTCCCATCATCAATACAAGATCTTGGCGAAAAATTAATGCAACTCTGGACGGAAATAAATGTTGTGACATTGCAGAAGCTTATCGAAACGATGCCACGGCGAATGCATGCCGTAATCAAAGCTAAAGGCGGTCCAACAAAATATGAGAGTGTGTGACCTTTTTTTTGGGACGGGCAGTGTACTTTATGTTCAATAAATGTCATTATATTACTTTTCTTACAAGGCTGTCTATCATAATGATTCACTCATTAAATTAAGCCAAGATCTGCTGATTAGAACTCCCTGCTGCTTTCAACCCCTTAGTTAGGTCATCAATATTATTGATTTGGTATTAACTAAAGGTATAATGTTGTGATTTGATCAAGAATAATTAACTATTAATATTGTAATTTAATTGTAATTATTAACTTAAGTATATTTTATAAGACTGATATACTAAAATGAATGAGACTGATATTATAAGTATACTTGTATTTTTGGCTGCTTCCATGTGAGGAATTAACAAGCCTTAAATTGTGGCATCAACCATATTAGAATTCTAGTGTCTTGAGGGATAGCCCCTAAAGGGGATAAAAAGGTGTGAAACAACAGACCAAGAAAAGTGGAGATGAGGAACTTACTCTTTTCAATGTACATTTCTGTCATTAACTTTGGGTGAGCTGTGCTTGGGCAGGAAAATAAATTAAAAGTAACACTCACATTTAATTGTGTGTGTCGAATCTAAGGACAAATGTTGATTGAGTTCAGGGGGTAAACACAGAGGAGGTGTGGAGTAGGAGAGACTGAGGAGAGAGGAGGCATACATGTAAAGGAACACAAACCAATGAAGGGGTGCGAGTTTTAAAGAACAAAGACGAACTGGAGATGATGGGTGTAAGTGCTGGGGAGACTGGGCAAAGTACAAAAGAGTAGTGGGAGGGGTTAGAGGTTAATGGCTAACAAATGACATGATGAAAGAGCTAGAAGATGAGAGAGCACAGGATCATGCTGTTGTCAGGGGTAATTGCTGAGTATTTGGTGGAGGAGAACCGGCATTGTGTATTAATGCATCTCAGTGGACCCACAGTGTAAAAATATCTCAGAGACATACTGTAAGTAAGGAGGAAAAAAAGCCCCATCTGTCACTGCAATAAAAAAGTAGGTGAGCTTTTTAAAATATTTTCCCACACAGGCTTTCTGATCGATTGTCTGGACATTAATTTCTTAACTTGACAGATCTGCAGATGAGTTGCTGCATCCATTTGAATTTGGAATCCAGATTGTACAAATGAGAAGTTCCAGTGCTGAACTAACGTTGATTCTTGTTTATACAGCGTGTTTCTTTGAGCAAATTAATATAGAGCTTGTTTTAGAAGTGAGAAGGATTTAGCCATGCGTATACATGATATATACACATGGCTGTTAGCCATTCAGAAGTGAGTATTCATCCTAGCCGTAAATACATATAAAATACTTTGAAGTACAGGCATGTTAGGTTTAGACAACTCCCACCCATAGATGCTTCAATTTATTACAGATAATTGTAATGTGTTTAACAGTGAACAGTGCTTAAAATAGATCTTAGTTTTGCTGCAGGACACCTTTTAGTACATGTGGATTTACCAGAATCAAAAATTAGGTGACATCAACACATAATTGATCCTTACCCAAAAGCCTCTTGTGAGTTAATCTGTATTGCATTGATTTATGAAAAGCATACAAATGTTAGATATAAAACCATTTCATTAACATGATTTAGTGTTGGGCAATAAATAAGAAAATTAATCTAACATCAATAATAATTGGAATAATCATGTTGTTTATTAAAAATGTCTTTCACTTTGTTACAAAAAGTTCAAAGCGTGTAATTGCATACACAAATGAGGTAATTATTTTTGAGAGGTTACCTTATGATTTTATTCCTTCAATTAATATCACAGTTGCGCAGAAACATTTGTTGATATTCAGACTTCTTACAATGTCTAACTCTGAAATCGGGCAGAGAGCCAGAAAAATGTTAATTAATTGTTTCTGAATACTTGCCCTCTGATGGCTAACTGTAATATTGTTTTGTTACATCAGAGTTTTGTTTCAATTGTGTTTTCAATTCAAGAGTCTCAATTCACCCTTTTAATGAGAATGTACCTTTAATTTAAAAAAAATGTCCAGCAGATTTGACTAGTTGTCCACTATTGGAAATAGTTGTAAACTATGAATGGGCATTGACATACAGTATATAGGATATACAGTATATCCATTTTCCCATTCTATTTTGCTTTGTGGTATGTTTTTTTATTACACTATTGTCTGTGCTGGCATGTTCCAATCAGTTTAATTAATGAGAGTTATATACAAGTATACAAGTAGAAGCACCTGTGTAGGCAATCACACAGTAGCTGAGATGGAGAAGAAAAGCAAAAGAGAGAAAGCAAAAGCCTAGTTTTTCAATTGAAGTATTTGACATTCCTGTACAGATGCTCTTACAAATAATGGCCAGATTCAACCTTTTTTCTGAAGCAAGCATTGCTTAACTTAAGTCAAAGTCAGAATAGTGACAGACAGACATGCCTCTGTTTTGGGAAAACCCCTCCCTAGCTTAATTCTACAAACATGTTCAAAGTCTGAATAAGAACAGACTGGTGAAGTGCATCATTTTCAACCTATCTCCATGTTGCGTGTACTTAACTAAACTCGTAGGGCCAGATTTACTAAGATGGTCGCAGTGCAGACAGTTGCTATTTTGTTGCGGCTATTTGGCGATTGCAAATGGTGACACATTAATGATCAATTTAAGACTAAGACTGGTTCTAATTGCGCAATCAAAGAAAAGAAATGCCCTTATTCGCAATATGCGGTAGGATACACCCATAAAAAGGGGCCAAAGCAATATAGCACACTTACACATCCAGATCCACAAAGCACCAAGAAATGGATACGGAGCAGCAAGGGATGCATTAGAAAAAGAAAACATTTCCTGCAACATAATGCGTGAAAAAGACACCTGCAATAGAAACTAATAAACTTATGATGGTCCACCGAGCCCTTGAAGAGAAAGCTCAGCTGGGATCTGAGCCTGTGGCCCTACTCTCTTTCACCATATGTGGGGCCCAATCCAGTAACATGCACCTGTCTCCCACCTGCAAGACTCATCAGTTGCCACCGGCTAAACAAAAGCAATCCATGAGAAACCCTGGCAAATTACCCCTGAATGCCTTGGTGCCGCCACTAAGCCTGCTGCACTCTCCTCCAGCCTCATTTGCAAAACCAAAATAATATCCCCATTCTCCTCCTCTCTCCTTCCATTTGCAGAACAGAAAGTGATGCCTACTATCTGGGGTGCTTCTCCACAGGCAGTGATTGGTCCTGAGAGCTACTCCCAGAAGTCTAAAGGAGTTCTTTCATAAATGGTACGTTAAGACACTGACCCATGCAGACACACACATGCAGGTAGACACATACACAGACACACAGTCATACCAACCCCCAGACAGACACACACAAATTCATACTGACCCCTGACACCCACCTACACACCCGCACACAAACTCTCTCTCACACACACACACACACCACACAAACAAACAAACTCATGAACAAAAAACTCAAACAAAGATAAACACACACACACGCACACAAAGACATACAACAATATTACGAATCTACACAGTTAATTTATCTCATTTATCCAGTGTCCAGCTGAGCTCCATGGCTGTTGTATAACTCTCTATACCTGCCACTGAGACAAATGTGAATATAAAAGAGAAAAAGAAATGCTAATCCTGAATATTTATTGTGAGGTATGTGTAGAAAAGCTACGGTTGTGATTTTTAAATGATTTTAAATTTCTCTGGCTTGGCCCAGGACATGAAAATGAAGGAGTGCTTGACAATGACTATTTGAAAACAAAGCAATTGCACAGTGTATGCTGCATGTTGCTTCAGCCCAGCACTTCAGCTTGACTTTATATCAGTCGTTTAAATGTCAAGAGATAAAGCTGGAATTTAATACCCAGCAGGCAGTCAATAAAGGTTAATTAACATTGAGGGAGAAAGGGAGACCTATGGGGGGGCTTATAATTAAATGGCCAACATAGTCTAGCACACAGAGGCATAGGTACACTCACAGGGGACTCACATCTACATTACTATTAACACGCCTAATAGAAATTCTAAATCTAGCATTATGCTGTTTATCTGCATGCCAGACACTCTCATCCAGGTGGACTCACAATGCCAACACATGTTCCATATTTTTCATCTTGAACAGCTTGGGTACATTTTGAGGTAATTAAGGTTAAATGCCTTTCTCGACAGGAAAACAGCAGTCCCTTGTGGGATTAGAACTCTCTTCTTAACCTTTTCTCTGACTGTTATTTTGCACTGCTACTCACATGACCAAAGTTGTCTTTCAATGGCCACAGATTCGATAGGCCCACCAGATACTTTGCTTCGTATTCCACATTTTTAATGTTAAATCTCCCTATTGCTGAATGCGAAACTTTCCAATTTGTTTCCTCTCATAAAGGGAAGTGACCAATACAATACTGTGGCAATGGATGTACTCTACTGTAATATACACTGGACTAACTCCTGTTACCAGCCGGGACATCTTGTCATTAAGAAACAGGGGGGGATGCATGGCCATCTCATTAATGTACAGAATCTCTCTGCTACTACATCAAAGTGCAGCTCACCTGACCTAAAACATTTCTGATTTACCTGTTCTGGAACTATGACATCACACTTCTGCTCACAATCCACAAAAATATTCTACTCAAGTGCAGATACTGGTTGTGGTTGTATCTCCTAAGTTGTGGTTGTACCTCCTATCTTCCAAGCTATGCAGCACAAGAAAGGAAAACACATGAAAAGGTGTGGATAAAATAACTGACTCACATTACTGTGCACCGCAGAGTAAAGTTTCCTACCCACATCTCTCCTGTTTTGAATAACTAAAATGCTCCGTTCCCCCCCTAAACTATACCCAAAACAAGCATGCCTACCCTAAACAGTAAGTAAGACAGAAAAACTGTTTTTCCATGCAGACAAAATAAACCAAAGAGACATAAATAATAATAGAAAACAAACAACAGATGTGGGGAGAAAGTGAGCCAGGAGCAGAAGAGGATATTGCACGCTCATTGAGTTCTTAGGTGCCCAAAGGTGTCAGTGCTGCCTTTCAGTGGCATGAGCATAAAAACAGCTACGACACAGTTTAAGTAGACTGAACAAGAGAGCCGCTGGCTTATGTAAAGTGTGAAGTTGGCATTAATGTGGCAAAGGGTGGGCCGTGGATGGTCAGACAGTGTACTTAAGTGGAGGAGTGTGACTTTGAGGTTTCGTGAACAAGTATGTGCTTGTGTTGTGTTGACACCCCCCATGGGAGTATGAGAGTGGGTGGCGTGGATGATACGGGTGAGGGGGCAATGCCAGTGTGGTGTGAGGCTGTGGAGGTGGGTGACTCACCGCACAGAATCCCACTCCATCCAATGCAGTGGCAAGAGACGCCAGCCGCAACAGCCTTTCAGTCAGACAAACAATGCTGTCAACATGCTATGTGCTGCCTGGGAGCTATTTTGGTTAATGTAGATAATTCTCCTCTCTTGGCTGGCATGTAATGGTGTAGAAATCTTTGAAATGGATTGTAAAGCCGCTTGTGGGTGATAGGTGTCTCTTCCCACACCCCCAAGAGCGGGGATGCAGTCAGGGAGAAGCTTCCTGCGTGGTAGCAGAGCTTCCTGCGTGGTAGCAGAGATTCCTGTAGCTCGTGTCTTCCCCTCTCCCCTCTGCGCTCTACTGATAAGTCTATTATTGACTGGACTTAATTGCATTATTCTGCACATTTCTACAACGCAGAGGTGTACAACCACCCTGGGACTAGTCTCAGTGCTGCTAGAACCACCCCTCCACCACAGATTGGATTAGTCACAGCACACAGCACTCAGACAGAACTAACAGGATCGCTCCAGCAGGGATGTCAGAAATGTTACTATTACTCCGGCCATGCCTTAATCTCATTTCACTTATCTGTTCTCACTGCGAAAATGCAGAGCTGTGGCATGAGCGTGGTTTGGGAGGGAGCAAAGAAAAGGGTGCTATTCCAGGAGAGACCACCTTACTCCCAGATCCCCCTTCTCCGGGAGTTCAGCCCCATTAAAGAATCACATGTGAGTGCTTCGTTCCACTTGCCAACCTAAAGTGGACTTTTTTTTTTTTCTCGTCACCGTGGCAACTGGCACAAATTAAGGTTAACTGCCTGCTATTTTAAGTACATGGTTGGGAAGTCTAAGTTATAGGTCTGCGATTCGGGGCTGGGGTTTGTGTAGCGATTGACGGGTGGGTTGGGTTAAGAATAAACACCTGGGGGACTGAATGACACACGCAAATGGAAACTGCAATGAGAGACAGGCCGTTTCCATGGTTCTTTGCCTATAACCACAATCAATCAGCTGCCCCACATTTCTCTCACACTGGTACAGTGATTCGTACAAATGTAATATCTGTAAGTACCAGGAGAGATTATAATGCAGTATCAAGTTTCTTTAAACACATCTAGTTCATTGTTGACACTAATCTCTCCAAACGTGACCCCAGGTCAAGGTATCACTAACATTGAGAATGACAACTGGTCCAGTTGTTTTTATGTTATTTTTTACAGTGAGTGAATATTTGGAGCAATATGCCACATAACTGGACGATCGTTGAGAGCTGCTGTCGTAACTTGCTCAGCAATCCCCAGCTTTGTTGGGCTGATATTTATAAATGCACATACCCTGCAGGTTTATACGAGATATTAACGCTGGCCATTCATCATGATCGTACAGTCATTACCCAGCATGCAATGCTCCAACATGCTGTATGGCATAGACAGCTGAAGACCGGATTAAGTATGTGTACTGTGTCTCTGGGAGGATGGGCAGGAGATCAATAATCTTTTTTTAATTTTTATTCAGCCCCTACTTCATTTCTTTCCCTTTTGCGTAGAATACAGTTTTAGTTTTTAGTGATAACCTTTTATCTTTCATAGTCCATTTTCATTCTGAAAAATAATAACATGAACTAAAAAAAAATGTATGGACCCAATATTCAATTCCATATTCATTCTTCAAAAATTGGATGAGTCATTGCTGTCTTTATACAGATAATCATGGGCAGACTATGCCAGTAGACAAGGAGGAGAGCAGCCCCAGTCTAAGACAACATCATTAGCCTCTATGATACACAGACAGTTTCACTGTCAGCCTGATCCCTCTTTGTAAAATCTGTGAGATTGCAACTGCCGCACCGCATTGATGTTCGTGCTTTAAAAGAGGCTGAGGATTTTGCCAATGTGAATTAACAAAGCAGCTTTCACACTGGTACAAAGAAACCAGATCAATAAGGGAGGTGCTGTGGGTACACGGTTCAGAATACTGGATTTGCACAGGCATCATGGGTTTTAAATTATACACATATATAACATATAACATTCTCTAGCTAAATTGCATGCTATTACAAGCAATACCTTGTTAGAAAGTTATTTCATATATATCAGCCACACATTATGATTTCAAAGTTGTATTTAAAAAAACCTAGCTAGCTAGGTATGTGCCTTAACTAGCTAGCTAATGGTAGAAATATTAGAGTGTGTAAATCAAGTTAACCCAGCACATAGTAATTTTCTACCTAGTTGGCAAATACTATATATTTGTTGCTATTTGCCAGAGCTCTTTACTGAAAGAATTGTGACAAGTAAAAAAAAATCTAATTCCAAATCATTCTCTTTCAGGTTTTATTCAGCGTTATCAAAATATGGTTAAGATAGACTGATGTGTCCGCGTGTATCCATGTATTGGTGCAAAATCTGTGTCATTAATATTGGTGTCAAACTGGGAGAAAGTATCCCCATTTTTTAAAACAAATGTAATCATTGAGAAATTTTAAGCCACAAACAAGTGCTGTTCTTTTCTGCCATGGACATGTTTTTGGTTGTTGGTTGTAGCACCATAGGCACCCCCCGGCAAAAAGTTTCCCCATTTAAATAAATGTTGCGGTTTATAACAATAAACCTTTTTCCAACTCTCTATATGTTCAGAATTATACAGTTGGTAATTTCACTCAATTTTAACCAAGATGTTAGTTCCATTATTTTCTGTTACTTGAAGATCATGTTTAGGATGACAAATCTGAGGTTGTTTTTCTTGTGAGGCTCCTGCAAACTTCAGTTTCTCATTTAAAACCTTGATTTTCAGAGGGCGAATTCCATCCCGAAGGAAGCGGAGTTCGCTGCCCTTGGAGAATTAGCTTGCCTCGTGGAGATGAGCAGTGGACCTGTGTGGGCAGGGTAAATTGGAATAAATAGAGGGTATAATTGGCTACTAAATTACAACAATTAAACGGGAAAAAATCTGAAGCAAATGTTCGGAAAAAAATGTCTGTGGCATCATGTACCCCTTCAACATGGCTTAATTAATAAATTAATGTGACAGGGACAATTTTCAACCTGGATGTGTTTTGACTACATTGTTAGCCCAAAAGGATAATTTGCATCTGTGGCCCCTGGGCAGGTCCGAACAACCAATACTACAGGCTTCTTTAGAAGTTGCGCGGAATCCTTTGGGACTACATTTACGACAATTGCGGGTCGAAACTATGGCCCACAGTCTTTAATGTCACATCAAGAGAATGGTTCTCAGGTCTCACCTCTACTGCCAAAACACCCTTCCCAGATCCCACCTGTGGTTTGAAAGCAGACGAGCATATTGGTTTTCTTCAGGGGAAGGAGGATGCATACACACTACCAAACGTCAAAATGGCCAAAGGCCAAATGCAACTGAGAAAGCTTTCAATGGGAGCGTAAAATCCTTGCCTTATTAAGGTGATTAGTGGAATGATACAGCACACATCTTACAAAGCACTGAGGCTGGGTCACTGACACTCCAGAGCAAAATTTCAGCCTGGAGCAGATCGGCGTCTCTCAGACAGATCATTAGGATTTTGACTGTGTCAGGCTTTGTCATGGATGATAATTGCCGGCAATTGTGTGGAACCGCCAATGTTGACAACAAATTGCCCCCAATTTGTCTCTGGTAAAAGACATCTTTAACAGAGACATCTTTTCAGAAATCACAGTTGCTGTGGGAGAAGGCAATTAACATTTCAACAGCACAAAACCTGTGTTGAAGTTTGTTATTGTCTTGATCTGGTTAATTAAATGTGTTTCACATTGAACAAACTTTTCAGTTTAAGGATATTTGCAAATTGGAGCTTAAGTATTCTGCGCAGGTTACTGTGAATGGTTATTTTAAATCAATATGGTGGTATCTACAGACAAATATCAATTGCAGTAGATCATCATCAGTGAAGCCCTAGAATGGCATTCAGTGTTTCTTTCACATAACATGGGCTCAGTAGCAGTATTTTGATGCCTTCACAGTATCAAGATGCTGCTAACCCAAATGACAAAATTCAACAGGGACTGTCAGTCTTCGATGTAAACATAACATTTTGCTAACATAGTGGCAGCTGTCTAATATAGCTAGCTAGTTATGATGACTACCTTACCTGACATTTATACAAGTCATCTAACTATTTAGCATGCTAGATGTGATACATATAATATGGTTATGATACATATACGCAGGGGTGTAGCACACAATTCTGGGCTCTATACATATGCAGTCTTGTGGGCCCCCTTCCCCTCTTGATCCATGACTCTCATGCATCTTTAGAATTTTTTTAAATTGAATCAACAACTATACACATGAATCTGTAGTGGTTATTAGGGTAATCGCTAATGAACTGCTTATACCACATTTAAACAAATAATTAGTAAGATTAGTATGATTCTCTGGCCATAGTCCTGGGTCCTCTGGCAAATACCCTTCTGCATTCCCCTCACTTTTTTCCACTTCCTCCTCTGTCTTCTCCTCATCCTTCTCACTACCCTCAGAGCAACCTTCATTTTCCTTGCTCTCTTCACCTCCATCATCCTCTTCACTAGTCCTACTGCTACTCTCTGTGTGGTGATTGGTGAATTAGGATGGTGTCGGTAAAGCAGACGCAAAGCAAAGGTGGTGGCCCTTTAGGGCGTGTCTAACGCAATTTTGATAATTTTGTGATTTAGGATGATAATGCACTCAGTTGTAAAAGAGGTTGGATTAACTTTAATTTGTTATTTTCATGATTTGAGTTTATATTTTGAGACCTACATTGTTAAAAGAAAGTGTTTTATTTTACCATCTCTTTTTTTCCTTATTTGTAGACTTTCCAACTTAAAAAACTTTTCTTCTAACTTAATGTAATTGTTAAATGGAAAGCAATAAATAACAAACTCACAACTGCAACTAGGCCTGTTTCATTTATGTAGGCCTACATGCGTCACCCTGGAGTGTGCATCACAAACCACCTGGATATTAATGGAGTGGACCCCCTTCCGATTCACATAAATGATACCGTGATCAAATGGTGCACGCAACTGTAATCTTCATTCCTGCCCTAAACTCTCCCCACCTTGATTTCTCCATTTCTCTAGGTGACACTCTGGTGACATCATCACCCTGCGTGAAGAATCTCGGTGTGGTGATGGACAACAGGCTGTCCCTATCAATGAACATTGCAGCGGTAAGCCGGGCGTGCAGATTCTTCCTGTATAACATCAGGAGAATCCGTCCCTTCCTTACCACGTACTCTACCCAGCTCCTGGTCCAAGCAATGGTACTGTCCCGCTTGGACTACTGCAACTCGCTCCTGGCTGGCCTTCCCGCATCTGCCATCAGACCCCTGCAACTCATCCAGAATGCTGCAGCCCGTCTGGTCTACAACCTTCCTAGACACTCCCATGTCACCCCCCTGCTCACTACCCTCCACTGGCTGCCTGTTATAGCTCACATCAAATTCAAAACATTGGTCCTAGCATACCAGGCAGTCAAGGGATCAGCCCCAACATACCTCCTCAAGATCTTAAAACCCTACACACCTGCCAGACCACTCCGTTTTGCTACCTCAGGACGCCTAGCACCTCCCCCCCTCCGCACCTGCGCTTCCCGGTCACGTCTCCTGTCGGTTCTGGCTCCACGATGGTGGAATGACCTTCCTGTGGAAGTCAGAACAGCTGAGACCCTGGCCACCTTCAAGCGATGACTGAAGACTCACCTCTTCAGGATGCACCTCTCCCGGTTTTTGTTAACTTAGGGACGTAGCTGCTTAGTATTACACGTCTACTTGTTTATGTATTGTATTAGGCTTAGGCATTATTTTCCGCACTGATTGTTTTATTGCTACCTTTGAATTGTGGCTACAGATTTACCTACAGGGTCCTAGTTTAACTATGTGGTTGCTCCTAGCACCTGGAACTGTACTTCCTGCTAGGGTGGTTTTCAGCTAAACTGTTCTTGACTACGGTTAACACTTTGTTGTACGTCGCTCTGGATAAGAGCGTCTGCCAAATGCCTGTAATGTAATGTAATGTAGCCGTGTTTGGCGACGAATCTTAGTGTAGGTATGTTACAAAAATTTGAGATGTTATAAATCTAGCCTGAAACTTATCCCACCAGATAGAGCATGGTTATTTTTTGTTATTTTATGGTAGTAACATTAAGTTATGGTAATTTTTACATATTGACCCCTATTGTTTTTCAATGATCTTGAAACAAAAGCTGTGATTCAATAACATAAATGCCCATAACTTTCTTAAAAATAAAGATAAATGCATTACATTTTCCATAATTACAGATTGAAGCATTCTAAAAAAAGATATGATATATCTTAATTTGAATTATCTGAAATTACATTACATAATCAATAAATCACATAATTACATGTTGCAAAGGCACAAAAGACAGCAGGCAAAAACTCGTGGGTCTAAACAGGCGCGACACGGCAAAAACCATGGCAGGCAGTGAGTATTTTGGCAAAGATATCTCAAATTCCGGGTCAAAAATATCGCATTTCGCATCGACAGATTTCAATGAAATTTCACCAGAAACAAGATAAAATGTTACATTAACGTCCTGGATACCTTTTATTTAGTCCTGAACTTGCGATATATAATTTTGAAAGCACTAAACACGAGTCTGACTCTGAAGTGTAGGGTATGAATGGGCCAGTCAGTGACCGCCTGAATCTTCTTAGGATCCGCCCCTGATCTGTCCTTCCTCCAAGATGATCAGTGTAAGCTTTGACAAACAGTTTGTTCTCCAAAAGTCTTTGGAGAACCTGTTGTACATGGGACTCGTGTTCCTTGGACATTGTTGGAGAAAATCAAAATGTCATCAAGGTAGACGAACACGTGTCGCCCAGTAAGTCCCTTAGGACGCCATTGACCAGCGCCTGAAAAACAGCAGGTGCGTTAGTTAGGTCGAAAGGCATGACGAGATATTCAAAGTGACCAAGGGAGTGTTGAATGCTGTCTTCCATTCGTCTCCTCTCGCGAAATCCAATTTTGTAAAGATGGTGGCATTGTGCAGAGGGTGAAAAGCGAGTCAATCAATGGCAGTGGATACTTTACAAAGAAAAAATTCCGGGTGAAAGAGGAGGGACGAATAAGACCATTGGCAGGCAAATGTATTTCTCCATGGCCTCTCTCTGGTCTGGAAACATTGTAGAGGCGGTTTGAGGGAAGTGGAACCGGGTTTGATCGCGCAGTCATAGGGTCTGTTGATTTCTAGGGAAGGCTTGGGGACTTGGGGTGGAGTGGGTGCGCTCAGCTGGTGCAGGTGCGGATTGGAAGATTGGAGACACTACGGCTCCAGGCTTGAATGACTTGAACTCCAATCAATGACGGGGTTGTGTTTCTGTAGCCAGGGTAAGCTCCAGAATGAGCGGATCATTGGGAGAACGGATGATGCGAAACTGGATACCTGAAATTATCAAATGGATATGATGGGTCATGTTTTTCCAGCACGAGGTTGACGAGTCCACTATTGGATCTTTGGAAGTAAGATCAAGGCAAGGTCATTCCTGGCAGATGGCTTGACAACCAATGAGTCAGGTTTCTTGACCGTAGGTACACTGCTTTAGAGAATGTTCAGTAGAAACATGAACCGGTCTCTCTCCGACATCAGGTGAGAATGCCAGCACGAGATAAATCCATACCCTCAGCTTGTTTCCTCAGGTACTTGACCAAACGGCTGACCGGGCAGAACCGGCTCCTCGTCCGGGCGTTGTCTGGAACGCTTGTTAGTGGGTTAGCTCAGTGATCGATGCGCCAACTCGTCCAGTGCCTCGCTTAGACTGGCCAGGAACAGGTTCCATAATTACGAAGCATTGATCAACGCAAACCGAGCAATGTTTAATCAAATTTTGGAAACAAGATGGAGGATCAAGTTTTCAACTACGTTATATCGCAGACATATGGTGAAAAAAGCCTTGCCTTGAAAAGCCTGCATTTTTGGGGTACGGCCATAGTCTCCCATAATCGCTCGCACAGGCACACAGGCACATCTAGACCGCCGCTGCGCACGTAACATACCTACTTAGTGCAGGGGGGCGGACTAAACCATTTGCGCTTTTGAGAGGGGAGAGGGGAGGGGGCCCAGAGAGCCTCCAATATTTTTATGGATACAAAGTTCAGTCTCTCAACCTATTTATTCAGCCAATATAATTGAGTAATGACACTAATTACTTAGAAATTTAAAATTGCAGACAAATGGTTTTTTTTCTTCATTCAAGGGCCCTCCCCCACTTGGGGCCCTAGGTAGTCAGTTCCCCTTTTCCCCCCGCTATGACGCCCCTGCATATACGTAAGTCTATGGTTAATGATCACTCACTCACTCACTCACTCACTCACTCAAAATAATAGGATATGGAAACATTTTAGATCACAGTGGCATTATGACTGTTTAATAAATGATGAATAGCTGCACTATACATATTTTAACATACATTGTTGGTGATTATTTGCCATTAATACATATTAGTAAATGTATCATTAACTGGAGACCAGGATGGCCAGATAGAGGAATTTCTCGATCTGGAAACCCTGGCTTCTTTCTAAATATCATCTTTAGTAATATGTTTTTAAAACAGGTTTTAAAACAGGTTAAAAAAAGGTTTGCTCTATGTTATAACAAAATATGAGAAATAATGTTTACCTTCATTTAAGCAAGAACATAGTGCACTTTGACACTACATATGGTCTATCGTTGTGTAAATAACAATTGAGTTCCTTAATTCACATTTATTGTTTTGGTGGAGGGAAGGTTATATAGGGCAACAATGTGTCCTTCATTGCAGGCAATCATTGATGGTAATACAACCTTGTTTAATGCAAGTAATTGACATCAACAAACAAATCACAAGGCATCAATAATCAGTGCTGAAATTAATTTTTTACGAAGGGGCGGATTACTCCCAGTGCCAGAATAAATGTGGAGGGATTCAACAGGGGGTTTCAAAGGCAGAGGAATATAAACAAATTTGCAGGACATTTTTAACTGCTCTATATGCATTGATTCAGAATCGAAAAGGATTATGACAGTCATTCTTCATTCATTCTGCATGAGTTAGTTAACCTCTAACATCTTATCAACTATTCTAATCCTATTTTGTGATCAAATTAAGAGTGAAAGCAACCAACAGTATCTTCCTTCCTGAAGCACGGACACGCTGCCACAGCTAATGGTGTTACATTTTCAGGTAACTTGAACCTGTCTCTAAATGTCTCGATTTGTCTTGACGTGAAATCAATGTTATCTCCTAAATACCAAAGTTCTGAATGATCATCAGATGTATCATGTTGTGGCAGTTCAGATCATTTTTGAAGTCAGATTGTGGTCTACTCTGCTTCATGCAGGCTTTTCAAAACAGCATTGTGACCAACTCCACATGATTTGTAGTCGCTGAACATGCCAAACGGTATTTGTGAAAAAGTAACACTTACTGTGTAGCCTAATCAAGAACAAATGAATCTGAATCTGAATCCAAGCCATAGAATAAAATAGGCAATTCCATATTAAGGACATTCTACCCATGGATAAGCCTGAACCTTCTGCAAGACTTTATTTTATAATGGGTACTTCATAATTGCTGATTATATGTGTACTCTGTTCTGTCAACATATATACAAGTAACTGCCAAAATAAAGAAACACTTGAGTAAATGAGGGATACTGGCAGCTCTGTTATGGTGTGGGGTGCCTTTTCCTGGTAGGGTTTAGCCAATAAATACAAAGCTATTCTGAGTGATCACCGCCATCTTATGCTGAAGCATTGCTATCCTGATGAGAGTGCTGTCTTCCAGGATGACAATGCCCTCATCCACAGGGCACGAGTGGTCACTTAACGGTTTGTTGAGCATGTAAATTATGTAAACCATATGACATGGCCATCTCAGTCACTAGATCTCAACCCAATTGAACACTTATAAGAGATTCTGGAGAAACACTTGAGACAGCTGATTTTCCACCATCATCTAGAAAACACCAAATAATTGAATTTCTCATGGAAGAATGGAAAAGAGTTCCAGACACTTGTATAATATATGCCAAGTCGGATTGAGGCTGTTCCGGTGGCTCGTGGAGGCCCAACACCCTAGTAAGACACTTTATGTTGGTGTTTCCTTTATTTTGGCAGTTACCTGTATTTAGCAGGGAAAGTTCATATTATAGAAATAAGGATTGAAACCTTCTACTTTTTCATACATGTAGCTTCTAGAACATCCTTAGTCAAATATTAATCCCAAACAACATTTAAAAGCCAACAATGTCTTTGCCACCCTTAATTCTGGCACTCATTCACTAGCCTATAGTCTGGAGGGGGGATTTGCCTTAGACTACACCCACCAGTTTAAGCCAATCTGACCATCGAGATTCGCCGTGCGGAGACATGCAGCACAAATGCTTCTCAACCCCTCCTCCCCCTCCCCCCACCCCCGGCGACCACGTCGAGGGAGGGAATTTATCATGGATGAGCATGCAGATTTAAGACGTTGAGTCTCACTGCATCAAAATTCAACACAGACAGATACACCTCCATCCTGCAAGGAGGGAATGTGTTAACCCAGCGCCAAACAAGAACAGCCATATGCAGGCTGACAGTATGCATAACGTTTATATTTAGAAATATGCCCAAGCCCGGTGTTCATCCCCTGACTGAATATGGGAAGCCTTTAAACCTTGCATTGTTTTTGATTTATCCATTCCAGAGACAGGGCTAGCTTTCTGTCTGATTATTTGTGTGTTGGTTTAATGCTGCACATTCATGTGTTTAATATACTGTATATTGTGTTTTCATTTGCATAAATAAATAAATATGCATGCATTAGGCTAATTAGGTTCATCACTGGAGTGACTGCACATCAGGGTTAAATGCAAGATTATGCAGAAATTACATGGATTTGAAGCCTATATGTTGTGTTAATTGAGTGCAGCATACACAGGTAGCACAGCTGACAGGCAGCGGAATGTTGTTTAGACAGCAGTGTGCACACTGTCATTTCAAACAGTAAAGAACCATATGACATCAAATGAACAGAGCAGTGTGTGAGATGCTTTAATGTGTGTGAGGTTCTATTAATGTTTGAGGTGTGTGACACAGAGCAGTGTGTAAAGCCAAACCCGAACACCTGAACCAAACTAAATTCTGAATGATTTGTGCTGGGTGATTATGGGGCTGATTCCCCAAGTTTACACACATGTGCAGGATTGCAAATAGATAACCTGGAACAAAGAGGCTGTACACCTGTGGGAGGTGTGGCAAACTGAGAGAACTCAACTGCATGTGAGATGACGAAGTGTGCGAAATAGAAAAAACATATTGGACTGTCTTCAGAGTCTTGTGAAATGTCCACTCTTGTGAGTGTGGGGCCTGAAATTCAGTTCAATTAACTCCATTAATCCACTTAGGGGCAATTTAAACAGGGCAACATTGGGTACAGCTAAACAAATACAGATAGCTAATAATCCATCCATACACCCGACTGTGTATTAGACTAGATACATACATACCTACATACAACCATTTACCTGTATGAAGACATAAATACATACTTACAACTATCAAAGGAGGCCATTCGACCTGAGGGCCAGTACTTACAGAGAATCCTGTCCTTGATTTCCAAGACCTCCAGCAATTACTCTTTCATAGCATTTACAAGATGCGCCATAGCTCTGGGTTTGACACTGTAGCCTGAACTAAATTCCTGAGCCATGCCTCTGACTTTTGCAGATCAATATGGACCCATGGTAACGACACTGAGGATTTGTCCTCAAAACATCCTCCTTTGCTGAAGATACAAATTTCCTGGGATTGCACATTTTTTTACATTTTTATTGTGCCACAATATCCCATAGTCCCAGAGCACAAGGCACCATGGGTCCCTGCTACTCTACCAGCAGCATCGACCTACACAGCCATTTGCGCCCTCACACTCAGTGTAATGAGACAATTAGTCACTGCACAAAGGAATGGTTCCACAGATCTGGATAAGCCGTGCTTTTAGACAACCACTAATGAACATTAGGGTAAGATTAGCACAAAGAATAGAAAGAGCATTTCAGGGCATCTACAGATAACATACAAATGAGACGCTTTCACTGTGCGTGCACTAGAAGAATGCTGCTTCGATGCTTCGAGCAGCTGAGGCCTCCAAGTTTTGAGTCTGTTCAGTGGACTTTCATTGGCCTCAGCCTACAGTAGGAGTGAAAAGTTCAGCGAAATGTTAACAAGGGCCACGTATCAGTAACTGCTGTTGACTTGCCGGGGTGCGCTGCTAATTGATTTATTTGGAGTAGACTTTATTCATCTTCTCCTGGTGCAGACCAAACGCCCACATACTCCCCCATAACGCATTGATTAATCTATTTATTAATTATTGTGGGTGAGATTATTACAGCTACGATTAACACACTGTTGAAAGGTCGCAATCTGAGTGCCGTGTGTGTGTCTGAGACAGAGGAGAGAATGGGAATCAGTGGTCATAATACAATTATTTTCTGCTTAATATAATTGTCTTTCCACTGTGTTCTGTAAATGCTTTGGCAGTATTTCGTTTTATCTTGCCATGCCAATAAAGCCCATTTTGATTGTATTTATTTGAGACAGAGAGATATAAGGGGAGAGAGAGACTATGTCTCTTCCCTACAGTGGATTGAAGTAGCTTGTGTGCAAAGACAGTACAAAGCTAAAGCACATCAGCACATCAGATTTGCATCCAGATGTGTCTCCAGTCCATGTCCCTGTCTCTCTCATACCCCTGCCACTATGTGGCTCATATCCCTGTCTCTATCTTATACCCCAGTCGGCTGTGATGACATCATAAAGGTGTTCATCGCCATTTTGCTTCACACTCCTGTACAGTAGTCAATCTAAATCCATCACTTTTCAGTCACCTGGGATGTAATCTCATTTGTATTTAAACAGATTGTTTATATACTTCAACAATTGATATATGTGTTTGTTTCTGAAATGCCAATCTGTACCCACGGATGCATGCACGCACATATATGTGGTTCTGTGTGACTCAGTAGGTAGAGTACGCTTAGGTTGCGCGCACAATTCCCATTGGGACCATGTATACTGAAAAATGTATGCATTCACTACTTTTATTTTTGGATAAAAGCGTCTGCTAAATGGCATATATATATATATATATATATATATATATATATCATATATGTACATACACAAGTTGGCTGCAGCCTTCCAAAAACATCTGCTTTCTTCTCATCAAAATACAATTATTTTGGGGGTTTTGAAAAATCTCAAGTCTCTTCCATGCCATCTTTTCTAACATCCAATCATAGTACACCTTGCCATTAATAAATGGCACTAGAAGCATTGTTTACATAGCATTATTATGTTAGTGAAAACAAAGTATATCAGTCTCATACCCCTGTCTATCAGTCTAATATCCCTGTCTATCTGTTTCATATCCCTGTCTATCTGTCCCATATCCCTGTCTAACAGTCTCATATCCCTGTCTATCTGTGTGTTTCACAATATCCCTCTCTCTGTGTGGCTCATATTCGTTTTTAACATTGTGCACCATATTCCTGTTTGCCGCTGTGCTTCTACGATTCTCCCTCTTTATGCCTCATACTCCCACGTCAATCTCCATGTGTCTCACCCCCCGTGTCTCCCAGGGTCATGTACTCTTTGTGCACATTTATCTTTTTTACTTTCATTCCTCTCATCCGCGCTCTCCCCATTCCAACGCTGCAACAGACCTCCCCTCTCCTTCATTAAAGCAGTGTGTTCTCTCCAGGCAGAATGCAGACCTCATATGGCATTGTGTTTTCTGTTTTCTTCTACATCAGTACACTCATCAGCAGCCACTGCAGCAGCCCAAACAGCTGGTCTGGGGTGGACCCCCAGGATGCTGCTGTACTTCAGAGGGGTTCATTATCAACGTTCGTGTAAAGTGCTTCTGTACCTGCCCATGCGGGCACACATGCCTCGTGCTGTTAGCGGGCTAGTGCCGATGCACCTGCCCAAACCGTCACACCTGTGCCACACCTGACCCGCTTTTGCGCAATCGCACATTCAAATTGGAATCAAGTGGTTTGCACAGTCATGTGATTTTAATTAAATTCCAAATGGCTTGATACAAGTTGGTTAAGCAGTGATGGAAAAAATATCAGTACCAACAAACATAATGAACAAAAAACTAGGGGATACAAATGCTGATTGGCACATATACACTGCACAGAAAGCACAGAGTAATTAGGTACCACTGACAAGTCTGCACATACTATTTTTGGGTCATGTAACTCCCTCTTCAAGCACCTATGAAATTACTGTGTGTATTCATAAATCCATGCACACAAAATGCACTTGATGGGACTTGTTTTATGAATGCCTGATTGCTTGACCACAATGAAGAGAAGCAGCAACGGCAGACATAAGAGATGGCATCTTCAAATATCATTTACTGAAGTTTGTTCCCAGGAGAGCAATAAAAAGCAATAAAAAGCGTAGTAAGTGTATTAACCTCTGGTCACTCTTCTGGGGAATGTTATTGGAATGAACGCAAATGATTTGTTCAATTTAGCATTTAATACGGAATTAGTCTCTGTGGGTGTTTTAAACAATTATTTTGTAATTGTATAGTTTTTTTATACAATGTATTTTAAATGTTAGAAAATATCAATAAAAGAGTGGAGAAAAATAGAAAGTACAGTAAATATGCATTCCTTTTTTTCAAAATGGAAATGAGATTAGTTTAAGTTGCTGTATATCCCTTCCAAAATATAATTAGGGACATAGAGCTACACTGACACACCTGGTCAGAAGGACACACACAGCCACACTGTGTTACACTGACACACATTGAAACACAAGGGACATTGACACACACACACACACACACACACACACACACACACACACACACACACACACACACACACACACACACACACACACAGTGTGATAATGACACACCTGGTCAGAGAGAGCTAGGCACAGTGAAGAGGCTTTGACTCTGGTAAGGCTGTCATGTGTGTCTGACACTATGCTAAGAACAGAGCTGACTCATCCGATGTTTTGCTTAAATCAACCATGCATACAAAGAGCCTGTCTCTGTGCACAGTGCTCCAGTCTTGGCTGTTCTGTATGTCTACAGTTCTTTGAACGCTGCACAGAACTCAAATAATCCTTTACAGAAAGACATATATGTGTGACATCAGACAAGATTTCTCATGACTGTCATGTCATGTTATTGCTAGTGGCACGCACTGCTCCCTCATATTGGACTGCACCATAAAGTGACATCCTCCCCACGTCAGGAAGAATTTACATGCTGACCTTCAGCAAGGCGCAGATATGCCACTCATTTTGGCAAATGAAATCGGAAATTATTACAAAACAAAGCATTTACATATGCCAACAATCCACCTTTAGTTAATAAAATTTTATGAATCTTGAGTCGTGGTCAGTCACGGGCAAGTTAACAGCACTTGCCTAATGGCGATAAAAAACGTAATGAGCATAATTTACTGTCCTCTCATCTACAGAATTGCCATTCAGAGTCACTGCACATAAAAGCGGTATTTCCTGTAGATTGGCAGGCTTCGGACTGGCCGTTACGGATGGTCATGTGAGAGAACTGAGAGAGAGCCCTTTTCTAGGAGCATGACGAGGTGGGTGACAGAGTTTCTTTGACAGACAGAATTATTCTGATGTGAGTAGGAGTGCCACTGTTGTTTGTGTGAACATATCAGAGAGCATTTTCTGATTGCATTGTTTTTGTGAGATCTGTGGTAAAAAGAAGTATTTGGATTGTGGGAGGGGATTTCATGTTTCTGTAACAGGAAGTTAGTGTTCAGTAGGAGTGTGTGGGTGTATATATGTGGGCACTGTATTATTTGTGATAGGGAGGTAGGTTAAGGGCAGTGTTAATTTAGTTTAACAAAATTATGACAAAAATTTGTTGTTAATTACCTATTTTTTGATGATGATGATGGAGACGAGAATGTGAGGAAAAATACCTAATTGGACAACAATGATGACTAATTAACCTTCCATTTTTACTGACAAAAATATGACAAGATGAAGATGTGTGATCATAATATTTAAAAGGTTTTCCAAAAAGATCTTTCAGTGGACAGATGTCAGATTCTGTTGATCCAATAATAAGTATGCATGAAGCTGCAGAAAATGCTCAATGCATACCTGTCATTGACTGAATACCCTATGTGAAGTTTGTGAACTAAATTGTCCATAGCTGTAATTATATGATCGCTTGTTTGCCGATTGGTCATGTTGCTTGCATTTTCAATATAATGATGACAAAAAGAAGACACTTTGCAAAGTTAGCTTTGGTTGGGGATAATGCTGATAATGCTGGTAATGCTGATAATGTTATGCACCTATACACTGTGGGGAAAAATAAAACAAATCTGAAGCTTCGCCATCCTGACATCTATGCAACAAGGTTTGTGTTGTGTTTTTTTCCAACTACAGTTTGCATGTGCTAGTTTTATGAGTTAGTATAGTTAACCAAGCTAGCTTTTTTAAACCAGCTTTGATGGCAGCTAACGTTTACTACAGTTGCCGTATTTGAAAACGATGGTAACCATTGTAACACTCATTTTGATGCAAAGCAATTCTACCTAAATGATATCGATAGCTGCACTGCAAAATGAACATTTCTTATACAGGAATGCAGAGCATAGCCATAGATGTCATTCATTGATTCTCAGCTGTAAATGAAGCTAGAAATTATTCATCTCATTGTCTAAGCCGCTTATTCCTGGTCAGGGTTGCGGGGGGGCTGGAGCCTATCCCAGCATGCATATGGGCGAGAGGCAGGAATAAACCCTGGACAGGTCGCCAATCCATCGCAGGGCACACACACCATTCACTCACACACTCATACCTACGGGCAATTTAGACTCTCCAATTAGGCTAACGTGCATGTCTTTGGACTGTGGGAGGAAACCGGAGTACCCGGAGGAAGCCCACGCAGACACGGGAGAACATGCAAACTCCACACAGAAAGGCCCAGAAATTATTCAGTATTCTTTATTTATAGAGCACTGTGTGCTTTCACTTAGATAACATTAACTGTATCCAAAATGGATCACAATCTAAAATGGAAACACAATGTAACTAGCTAATTAGCTGAAGCAGAGATTTTCTAGCTGCAGTATCAAGCTAACACAAATGCATGAATTTCATTGGGGGAGAACTGCTAGGAGGGGGTGAGGGAGGGATGAAGTGAGTGGTGCTGCTCCCACAGTGGGTAATCATTCAGTAAAGTGTTTGTAGAAGTAAATAAATCAAATTAAAATGAACAATAAACACTTTGATCATCAGTTTTCAGATCTGTTGCATGTTGTACAGCTGGTCATGTGTGGTTCTGTGTGGCTCAGTAGATAGAGCATGGCGCTGACAACGCTTAGGTTGTGGGTTGTAGGTTGTGGGTTCGATTCCCACTGGGACCACATATACTGAAAAATGTATGCATTCACTACTGTAAGTCGCTTTGGATAAAAGCCTCTCCCAAAAGGCATATATTGATTATTGATTGATATGGGTCATGAAAATACAATAAAACCCATCCATGTCTGCATGTGTAGGGTTTTGGTATTTTCCAAATTAGTGAGTCTCCATATCTGAGTACCAAACAGTCATTTTCTCCTGTGGACTTCTCTAAGGCATTGAACTTCTGGATGGAACTAAATGGGGCTCATTTTAAGTTATGGCTAATATATGACTAAAATGGTTGGTTTTTTTAAATTTTCATACAATTTTAATTATTTTAGTTTTTAATAAAATCTAAGAAGATAAAATGCTTAAATGCTTTTTAGTCATATGACTAAGATTATGTCTAAATCACAAATTTGTGGCAAAATGAACACTGGTTGAGGGGTAGAAATAGAGAGAGAAAAGCCACAGGGGGTTAAGGGATGAGATGCCAGCTACAGATTGTAATGCTTCCAAGGCCATTTTCTGTATCATTTTCAAGTCTATTCCCGTACAAAGCTTGGAGGGATAATACGTCCAGCTTTGGTTTCTGAAGCCCTCCCTTAAAGAGTGTTTGGTGCAAATTAACAATATATTATCAGGTCAGTTTCTGTTTTATTCCTCTGTGTTCAGTGCAAAATAAATATTTCCAAAGCACAGAAAAAAACAAATAGGAAATTAATGGTATTTTTGAAATGGGGCAGTTGTTTATGACATCATCCTCTTTCCTACGCCACATGTCCACATACGGGAAGATTTTGAGTGTTTTGAATGTGCAGTAGCGGGGATTATATTTACCTGCTCGCTTGTTGTTTGGAAATTAAATTACACACTGCCACCTGGCTGCTCCATACACAAGTCATCTAATTAACTTTACAAGATTCTTGGAATCACTCAAATAATAGCTTGAAACAGAACATTTCCACTGCCAACCCCCCACCTGCCGCCTCCAAAACCCCTCTCTCCAACCCCTCCACCCGGCCATGTTTCCTCTCAACCGTGTGTCCTGGAGGAGCCAACGAGAGGAGCAAAGCTCTCTGTAATGTTCTCGTACCTTCAACAAAGTGTACACACAATCAAATCCAGGACCAAGTCGACAGTCAAGTCATGCCATCTAGACAATCAGTGGGCATGCAGGCTCTCTTCAGCAACATATCTGCTCCAATTTCCAGGTGCAGGGTTCACTTTGGGCATATTATCTTTGTCTGTAGCCCTCTGCAGGCACACTGCAGTGTCTGCTAAGTTTGGAAAGGTAGACAGAGCCTGAGTTACTATAATACAGTAAGGTCCACTGGAAAATGGTTCAGACGTGCAGCACAGTGACCCGATGGACTTTAATTTGTAGTTGGAACCTTCGAGCGAGCTGTCCCGTTGTGGAGAATCGCTTATGGGAGTTCACCATGTAGAAACGGGAGCCACAGACGTGGCCACTTAATGACAATTTAACGTTATGGAGGGTCGGTTTAGAACGGGAAAGCCAGGCAATATCTCAGCCACCCCAGACAGACTAAGACCTCTCATGGCAAAATGGATTCACATGCCGCCCACTCTCTTGCACCGTCAATTTCACTTTGCTCTGAAGAGCTGTGAATGAGGAGAGGGGGAGTGAGTCTTCGCCCACTAGCTCGGATGAGACAGAAAAGGCAGAAGCCTCACAGGGGGGCCAACTCTCCTGACCTCTGACGCCAGGCCCACTGTGGATTTTACAGTAAGCTCTGCCCAGGAGCAGCTGGCTACCTTGGCTTCCCATCGTGACTCTGTGATCTTTGCGTACCCAAATTACTAAAACTGTCTAAAACACATCATTTTTTAGGTGTGAGGTGAAATTGATGGTGTGAGAGAGTAGGCAGCATGTGCTTACATTCTCAGCCAGTGTTATTGTGGATAACTTCCATAGCTTAAAAAATACACATTTACATATGACACTTCCAAATGACTCACTGTTTACCCAAGCAGTTTGGACACCTTCCTTGTTCAAGGGTGCAAAATGTATGTTCAAACCAGGCTTGAGTTTAGCAACATTTTAGTTACAAACTCAGTCCAAGGCTTTGGGTTGTGATGTTTCTGTGGAGTGGGAGCCCAAGAGTCACACACAGTGTGACCACATTGATTGTGGGTTGCCTCATTACACAGCGCAGTCATGGTGACACAGAGTGCCCGAAAAGCTAAGTGAGGATTTCTGACACTGACCCAGCCTGGCGTCACACCCCTCCGATGCGCTGTTTGCCAGATGGCCCGTAAATAGATCTCATTTATGAAGTCGTGCTGGAAATAACTATTTTTACTCTTAGGAAATAGAGCACAAGTAGAGGACCCCAGCCACACTGCCTTGGCGTAAGACATTCAGACTGATTCTTTCTTAGACTAAGCCCCTCGCTCTGTGGTTCAGAGGCACCCCTGGAAATAGAAATACAATTTTTGTATCAACTTCAAGTCATTTATATTTCTCTCTGCACCCCATAAAAAACTTTCTGATACATATTTATTCTCCCCACCCTAACCATATCTTTGTTTGCCCTCCATTACTGAGCACAGTACCACTCTTCAATGTCCCTCAGTATATTTAACATATACTGTATAATTAGATTGCTTAGTTTGCGAGGTATGAACTCTACTCTGATCCAAGTAATAGACAGACAGAGATAGATAGATAGATAGATAGATAGATAGATAGATAGATAGATAGATAAAGGCACACATATAGATGAACACATTGAGATGTGGAGGCGGTACTTTGTTATTTCTCTTGTCGAGTTCATTTTCCACTCATGCACACAGAACGGTTTCAGGCCGAGGCCTTCGGAAGACGTGACACCCCATCCCTCGTGATTAATGTATTTAATTATTCTGTAATGTAAAAAGGAAAGATTACATATGTGTTACAGATGTTAAAGTGTAGCTGCACAGTTATACTTAACATAACTCACCTCATTCAGCTCAGGTTTCACACAACATTAAGCTGGAAATATCCTTTCTTTTTTGTCCTGACATGAATACTGAAGTGCAGAGAAGAGGATGCCTAGTACTGCAACAGCAGATCCGGTAGAACTATGGTAGCAGTATGGCACAATAGTTAGGGAACTTGGAACCACAAGGTTATAGGTTTGAATCCTATTCAGGTTAAGCACTATCATTGTATAATGTATACTTTGCCCTATATGATGGTTTCTGCTATGCAATGATAAAATCAGGAGGAAGTCTATTGCAGAATGGAAAACAAAAGGAGAGGATGTTAAGGAGGTGAAGAACATTCTGGGTAATAGGCTAGCCCAGCTAACAAACTGTGCTTAGTGTCAGAAATGGTGCAGTAATTATATTGCTCATTACAATGCTAGAGATTTTGGTCAATTATAACCAGATTTTTAAAGATACTGTATAGTGTGCTTCTGCAGGAGAGATTCAGATTGTGTAGGTCATTGAACCTGGCTTGAAGCCTAATGGCTTTTCCTAATACAATTAATGGAACACAATAACATCTCTCCCAAAAATGCTGCTCTGGGACATGGCACCACAGCCCAGGTTGAGTATTCCGCTGGGAAATCTTAGTTCCGAAGCTCTGGGTTTTTACACATTGCATTAGCTAATAAAGCTGAAATGGCATATTTTACAATGTTACATCAAACAGGGTCATAAAAGGCTGCCATGCATTGCCAGTCCAATAAATCTATACCATATGTGACTGTTCAGATCCTTATACCCAGCTCTAGAACTCTCTCCAGAGTCAGAGAGCTGCACTCCTTCACGGCTCAAATCTCCTGAGCTAAAACCACACATTTTAAATACCTTTTCACAGCGGCAATCATGATGAATGATAATATAATCCCCGCTGCTAGCCCGGTACAGCTCCTGAACTGTGCATCAGGCTCTGACGCAATGATTGATGGGACTCCGGCTGTGATACGCAATGTGTCTGTGATATGGCCTTCTGATGGCAATAGGCTGCTGATCCCGACAGAGCGGCCATTTCTCTTTCTGCAGTTTGACGAGGGCGACGAAGAGCTATGCATAAGCGCTGGAGTAAAAATTCCTTCCATCCGAGTAATAGAGCAGCACTTATTTACGGTTTAAAAATCGGCGGACGCGTGCTAATCAATAGACCCAGCCCACAACACCGGACCACTGCACGCACGCGACGATTGATCAGCATCAGATCAGCCCCCACCCCCACACCCCCACACTCATGTGCATAAGTGAATATATTGATGGGCCTCATTTCTTCGGTGCAGTTTTGTGCACGTGATTGAGAGCTCCAAGCCCATCTCTCTCGCTGTTTTGACTGCGTGACAACGCAATTAACCGTCCGCTGCATATAATCCACCGTGTACTGAACCATAGCGCTCCTTATTTAGGCACTTATTTTTTCATCATTTATTTTGTGACATCCACTCTACTAAAAGCAGTAACATTGTGTCACCACCACGGGATGTGCAGAGGCTCAATACTCTGCCACATACCTCTCCACAGCTTGATAAGTCGCTTGGCAATATAAATTCCAACACTCCATCACTGACAGCCTCTGGACACTGACAGAATTGTTTCACGCATTCGGTCTTTGTGATACAGAGAATATTGCAATGTGATCAAAGCGACTTTAAATATTAGGAACATTTCCCTTTGATATTGATTTATTTCCTTAAGCATGCCATCTCTCCTACTCGGCTGTGCCGTCACTCGGTTGTAGATCAGGCATTGGATGTTTAAAAATAAGGAAAATACATTTTTAATAAGGTCTACACTAGAAAATGAGTTAAATGAGTTTTAATTTTGTACTTCTTTTGGTGTTTACTTCCGATAATGAAAAAACCTTCAAGGAAATCAATCTTATGCATTGTATTTAAAGGTATAAATAATATTTCACATTATAACATTATTTAAAAATATATATTAACTGTGATTATATAGTTGGAATGCATAGATTAATAAAAAAATAAAAGAGTCCTAGTTGAACCAGAGCAGCACTCTTAAGAGTGTATACTTCTATCATGTTATACTTAAGTCTGAATTCTAATCATTTTTTTGGTTCTGAAAGAAATAATTTAATTTAACTTTCAGCCATGCATTATCTTATTTACAGACAAAGAGAAAGGCAAATACACAGGGAAGATTGCTGAACATTCTCCATCTAGTGGTGGTAGAGGTAACTGCAGTAGAGTCATGACTGCAGATCTAAACCAAATACCTTGTGGCAGCCTCTGATCTGCTGACCCTCTGATTCCCTGTTTGCCCTCACAGACCCCCAACGGGGAAAGTGATTGCACGACAGGTCAGAGACTGATGTTAATCCAGGTTTTCTTTGATTAAAAGTGCAGTTACAGCACATCAAGTGGAAACCTCATGGTTTCGGCAGCAGACAAAGAATGTCACGCATTTTGCCTCATGGCTGAGGCAATCTGAATAAATGATGGCGACAAGCCAATCATTGCGAGAGATCAGACCGTGTTCTCCTCTGGCCAAGGACCTCCTGCTGTCTGACCATAGAGGAACGGTCTCCAAAAATAGCCCCCCTTTACCACAGTACATTAAACCCCTGCTTTCTGTGACACACGGAGAGATACGGTTTTCCCTGCCTGATCCTCGGTCTCCTGCGGGAGCAATGTTTTTAACATCCAAGCAGAAATGAATGCAGCTGGACAGCTTGCTCTCCAAGAGGTCAGTCAGGCAGGGTGAATCTCTTTAACCACTTCAGCGCCAGCATAACACTAAGATGCTAGTAAAACGCAGTGAAGCACTCGATAGCCGCGGGGATTAGGGGGGCCCATGGATTTTTGCCCGGTGTCATGGTTCCACCTTGCCTGTATATCCGTATCCAGTCTGTTGGCACACTCTGTGGTGAGAGTGTACACGCTGAGTAAATACCCGGATTTGAAATCCTTTTCCTCACTGTCCTCACAGACTACTAATGAAGTGATTAACAAGCCAGGCTTTTCAATTCCTTTTCGATTTCATCTGATTCTTGCTGTCAACATTCCTTGTTCAATAAAATGTATTATTGGGATTATTCTGATTTTCACCCAACTTTACTATATATATTGTGTAGGGCGTCGGTCTCGGCAACATGGGAGTGTCAGGGTTGCCTTGGTTTTTCCATGTTGTGGAGGCCTTTGGAGCAGTGAGACTTTCTGGGAGCAGGTTTGGCACTCTCCCAGGGTGTGAGAGTGAACTCTTGCCCGGTAGGTTGCTCCAAAGGCCATCATTGATTTAATTATTATTTAATTGATGTTAATTGGTAAGTGATTATTAACTTGCCTGTTTGTGTGTGAGAATGTGAGTGGGTGTGGTTTTTCAATTGTTTGGTGTTTTGTGATTAGGTGTGTGAATGATAGACGGGTGATTGCCTCACCCTGTCTCCCATGATTTTACTCTCCCGAGTCCCACCTGAGCCAGGCAGAAAGTAAGCCTATTTAAGAGCAGGTGGGGCGAGTGGGGAATCAGTTAGTCGTGTCATGTCATTCATGTGTGTGAATCAAGAGAGTTAGTCATGTCATGTCATGTTGAATTGAATTGAATTGAATGTCTTTATTGTCATTATACCAGGGTACAACGAAATTAAGATAGGCTCAGCCTAATGTCATGTCATGTCATGTCATGTCATGCCATGCCATGCCATGTCATGTCATGATGTTTGTACGTATTGAGAGTTAGTCTTTGTCTGGTCATTCATGCGTGCGTGTATATTGTGTATTGTTGTGGATTATTGTGGAGTATTTGATGTTTGATGTGACTCTGTTGGGCATGGTGGCGCGTTTCTGTAATCTAAACTTCTGGGAGGCGGAGTCTGTGTGGAGTTTATGTTGAGTTCTGTGTGCGTTTGTCAAAAGTGACTGAGCAGAGTGCTTCCTGTGTGTGTGGGAAAGAGGGAGACAGGGCGCACTAAGAGTGTCCGCCTCTCTCCCTCGGTGTAATCATGAAAGAGAGCAAGAGGGCGCCCTGAAAGAGGGCTCGCCTCGGTGTGATTGGAGAACTCGCAGTGGACTCGGGCAGTGGAGAGTGTTTCTGGACAACGGCCAGAGAACTCTCCCTGTGAGGAGTGGCGAGGGTCTCTGTGTGTTTGGGGTAAAAGAGAACTAGGACTGAAAAGTTTGAATGTCTCTGTGTGCATGGGTTTGGGAAGCACTTGAAAAGTCACTGGATATGTGTGTGCCTGGGGAGGTTCTAGGGGAACTCCGGTCTGAGGAGGTGCAGTGTCATGAGATGTGTGTGGAGTGACTGTCTGTTGTGTGTTCCCTGAAAGGCGATTCCCCCCCTCGGAGGAGGCGGGGCTTTCATTTATTGTTTGTTTATTTTAGTTTCTTATTTTAGTTAATTGTTTTTGCCCGAAAGCTTCACGGCAAGTAGGGTGAAGACTTTTGTGTTTGTTTTATTTTAACCTGCTCTCCCACTGTCTCTCTCCCGTGTCTGGGGGGAGAGACAGAAAAAAATTAAGACCGGCAAACCCCACTCCTCTGCCAGTTCTTACCATCGGCTGCTCTGCTCCAGCCCAGGGATTGTCACGTGGTGTGTGACATATATATATAATATAATACTATATATATATATATAGTATTATAATAATAATGAGTATCTCTGTGTATGTACAAAGCTGCTTGTTGAAATAAGGCTTTGTATTAATATTAGAGGACACACACAATAAACAAGCAACCAAGCAACTATAGGCTTACTGTATCGACTGTGGCACACTGTCCTCATTGTGAAAGCGTGGCTGTGCTGGATGAATATAAAAGACCATGCCTGTCAAAATGTGCAACAACCACACCACCACAATACCGCCTCTCATGCTCTTCACGTCCTACGTGTATCAGATGAAGAGAGCACCTTCAAAACATGGCTAAATCCAAGCAAACCACAAGAGAGAGGTCTCATTGAAAATACTGCTGTGAGCCTATACTGCATAGAGCGCTTAGTTGACTAATCTCACAAAATGAAGGGGTCATTGTTTGGCCCATTTGTAAACTAAATATAAATATGTGTAGGTTAATAGCCCTATGTGCTATATACTATATTAAATGTTCATTCACATGAATAGTTTTATTTATCAATAGCAATATATATCAGACGTGAAATGAAAAACTGTGAACTGGATTACATCTATTGATTGAAATACATAAAGTCCATTTGATTTTTCACTTTGCAAATGGTTCCATTTGCATTTTTAATTGGAATCAATAGGTTTATAAACACTGGTGTGTTTTCTATTTAGTCTCAGGTGTGCACCAGTGTTTTAGTTTGGCAGTAAACTACCTTGAATTCCACAATTCTGTTCACTAAAATAATTCCCCATATTTACAAAAGATTCTCAAATATTTTAAATCAACTGACATTTTTTTCAGTGTTGAAGTGATAAACTCATAAACCCATTTAGGAAATAAGGAGAAAAACTAAAATGTAGGGCCTTGTTAAATTAGTCACAGAGGTGGTGGTCAGAGATAATCAATGATGAATGTACACGAAAATGAATTGCCTAATAATGGCACAGCTAAGACAGACACGATTAAAAATGATCCGGTCACATAGTCCCTGTGTGAGGCACCATTTAAAAGGTCAGTTTGACTGTTGTCAATGGATGTCTTTTCACGTTCGTGTTCACGATTTACCATAAATAGACAAGACATTCCTGAAGGCCAACCAGAAATCAAATCTACCTGGCTTCTGAAGCACCACAAAAAAAACACCCTTCCATCTACATAAAGATGAATGGTGAATGCTCTGGAGAGAGGGAATAAAAGCAGGCCACTCCACACTTCTATCTATGAAAAACAATTGCTCCTCCATCAATCAGCCTCAGGAATTGTCGGCCTCCTCCAATCAGCTGCCTGGGTAGGGTGCTCTATCACCAATCAGCTGAATTCCCTTAGCTCATGGTATCGGTTGGTAGGACTTCACATCGGGCCCACTGGCTGTCAGAGGAGCCAATGGCCCCGTCAGAATCGAGCAACCAGCTCACTGAGGGGCCAATGTCAGGATCAAGCCATTGGCAAGAAACCCTGTCTCCCATGATTTTACTCTCCTGATGCCTCAAAAAAACAAATAAAACACACAGACATGAGGAGAAACCGGCTGATGCAGACACACAGAGACAGACCCAGTATGTAATGGATGATGGGAGGACGGAGTAGCCGGTGCCCGCTGTCCAAAGACACACCCCGAACTGACCCCACCTTCAACTCACTGAGTCACTCTTTTGGTGATTCCTCACTTCGGCACCAGATGTATTACCAGCTGCATTGTGACCCATGCCATACCCAAGACTCTTGGACACATTTTTTAAACAAGTTTTCCCCCGATCCTATTTTTTTCCTTTTCTCCTTTTTCTTTCTTTGCACCCTTACATGTGTGGATGTGTGTCCCGTCGGTGTGACAGGGGCCCGGACGAGGCCCGGACTGCCACCCGGGTTGCAGCTCTGCCAGGTTATTGCTTAAATAGGGGGAAAGGCAGACACCTGAACCATGAGTTGTGTTTCCCAGAGACAGGGGATCAGACAGGGAGGGGAGACATTTTACCAGCCCTGGAGAGGGCACACAGGCCAGCCATGTATTATTTACTGGAAACTCTCTGAGTCAACTCGCCGCCCTTTATCCACCAGTCCTGCGGTACATCGGAAACAACTTGATCAGGGATATCCCTCATGAAAAGCAGAGACTCTCCACAGGAGAGAAAGAGGAAAAGCAAAGAAAAAGAGAGAGCCCCTCTCTCCCCTCCACCTCTTCCAGACGGGCGACAGGTTTAGAGCGTTTGCTTACACTGTGTCTTTGAAGCCTAATGAGCTGCTGGACTCAAAATTAATAGGTCCCTTGAAGCTGATTGATACGTCCCGCAGTGCAGGGAGGGAGTGATTTCATGCAACAGGAGAAGGGAGGGTGATTACAATCCTAAATAACTCCACAGATGACAATAAACCTAAATAAAAGTATTGGCAATCGATCTATATCAGTCATAATGACTTTATTACCGCCATCAATAGTATCTGTAATCGGTGGCTCACAGTGAAGAGAGTGTGTTTCCACAAGCGGTAACTAAGCAGACGGGCACCGGTGACCAGAAGGAGGGAAGCAGAGAAAAACAAGGAAAGCATGATCTGTGAACCCTTTCCCTCTACAATATTCATCCTGACCCACACACCCTCCCTTCCGCCCCTGGCTGCTTTTTCTATTAAATCATATTCCAACTCCCTTTCTTCATTTAATCTTTGCTTTAATCTTTTAAGTTCAATTGCCCATCTGCCCCAAAACATTTATTACAGTAGTCAAAGGTCCAGCAGCAGAACAACTGTACCATGCCCACATCTCATGTCAGACTGAGTTATTTGACTGCTCACTCGATAAGTGATTTCAGTGGCCCTGCTGTTGGCCCACTATAGTTTTTCAGCATTTTGTACAGGAGAGTTCTGCAGGGAGTTTTTTTTTTTTATTTTTTACCTCTGGACATTTCTCTCTTGTTTTGTTTTCATCTGACAGCTGTGTTGGTGGACGGTCCGACCGACACGCACATTTGTAACACTTTTTAATATAATCAGCTCCTCCTTATATAACATATAATAGGCTAAATATGTGAAAGAATACTTATTTATATACACTACCGGTCAAAAGTTTTAGAACACACCCATTTTCCAGTTTTTACTGAAATTTAAGCAGTTCAAGTCCAGTGAATAACCTGAAATGGTACAAAGGTCAGCGGTAAACTGCCAGAGGTTAAAAAAAAGGTTTAGGTTACCAACTGCTTACATTTCAGTAAAAACTGGAAAATGGGGGTGTTCTAAAACTTTTGACCAGTAGTGTATATATGTGTATATATATATATATATATATATATTAGGGGTGTAACGGTACACGGGGTGTATTCTAACTGAACCGTTCGGTACAGGACTTTCAGTTTGGTACGCGTTGTGAATCGAACTAATGCAATCCTGCTTTAACCACTAATGCAAGTGCAAAACTTTTTTGTGTGCAGTTGCAGCAGTATTTATGGACAGTTTTTTTTATTTAAGAAAGAAAGATATGTGCCTTACTTTGTTCAGTAAATTGTGGCCAATTTTATGTTTTGCATTTCTTTGCATGGTTGCATTTTTCCCCGCTGTACCAAACCATGATTTTTGTGCACTGTTTCATCCCTAATATATATATATATATATATATATACACTCAGTGGCCACTTTATTAGGTACACTTGTACACCTGCTCGTTAATGCAATTATCTAATCAGCCAATCATGTGGCAGCAACTCAATGCATAAAAGCATGCAGACATGGTCAAGATGTTCAGTTGTTGTTCAGACCAAAAATCTGAACGGGGAAGAAATGTGATCTAAGTGACTTTAACCGTGGAATGATTGCTGGTGCCAGACGAGGTGGTGTGAGTATCTCAGAAACTGCTGATCTCATTGGATTTTCACACACAACAGTCTCTATACAGAGAATGGTGCAAAAAACAAAAAACATCCAATGAGCGGCATTCTGTGGGCGAAAACGCCTTGTAAATGAGAAAGGTCAGAGGAGAATGGCCAGACTGGTTCAAGCTGACAGGAAGGCGACAGTAACTCAAATCACCACATGCTACATCAGTGGTATGCAGAATAGCATCTCTGAATGCATCGAACCTTGAAGTGGATGGGGAGCAGCAGAAGACCACACCGGGTTCCACTCCTGTCCACTAAGAACAGGAAGGTGAGGCTACAATGGGTACAGGCTCATCAAAACTGGACAGTTGAAGATTGGAAAAACGTTGCCTGGTGAGTAAAATCTTGATTTCTGCTGCGACATACAGATGGTTGGGTCAGAATTTGGCGTAAACAACATGAATCCATGCATCCATCCTGCCTTGTGTCAAGGGTTCAGGCTGATGGTGGTGGTGTAATGGTGTGGGGAATGTTTTCTTGGCACACATTAATATGCCATTCAGCAGATGCTTTTATCCAAAGCGACATGCATAAGTGAATGCATACATTTTTCAGTATATGTGGTCCCAATGGGAATTAAACCCACAACCTAAGCATTGCCAATGCCATGCTCTACCTACTGAGCCACACAGAACCACATTTTAGGCCCCTTAATACCAATTGAGCATAGTTTAAATGTCACAGCCTACCTTGTTGCTGACCATGTGCATCCCTTAATGGCCGCAGTCTACCCATCTTCCAATGGCTACTTCCAGCAGGATAAGTCATCTCAAGCTGGTTCCACTAACATGACAATGAGTTCAGTGTACTCCAATGGTTTCCACAGTCACCAGATCTCAGTCCAATAGAGCACCTTTCGGATGTGGTGGAACGGGAGATTCGCAACATGTGCAGCCGACAAATCTGCTGATCATGTCAACATGGACCAGAATCTCTGAGGAATGTTTCCAGCACCTTGTTAAATCCATGCCATGAGGAATTCAGGCTGTTCTGGGGCAAAGGGGGGTCCTACTCAGTACTAGAAAGGTGTACCTAATAAAGTGGCCACTGAGTGTATAAATACTGTGTGTGTGTATATATATATATACATATTTATATACGCCAGATCATGGGCTGCGAATAATTCGAGAAACCCTGCCTTAGGAGGAACCAGGGCCCAGAATCTTTTCTTGCCTTGTGTTTTATATTTTATTGGTCTTTTTATGCATTTTGCCTTGTTTAATATACTGTTTAAAGCACTTTGAGATTTTCCTTGTCAAATTAATTGTGCTATATAAATAAAATGTGTTATTATTATATACACTGCCCCCGTCACACACTCTAATATTTCGTTGGACCGCCTTTAGCTTTGATTACGGCAAGCATTCGCCATGGCATCATTTCGATAAGCTTCTGCAATGTCACAACATTTATTTCCATCCAGAGTTGCATTCATTTTTCGCCAAGATCTTGTATTGATGATGGGAGAGTCGGACCGCTGCGCAAAGTCTTCTCCAGCACATCCCAAAGATTCTCAATGGGGTTATGGTCTGGACTCTGTGGTGGCCAATCCAAGTGTGAAAATGATGTCTCATGCTCCCTGAACCACTCTTTCACAATTTGAGCCCGATGAATCGTGGCATTGTCATCTTGGAATATGCCCGTGCCATCAGGGAAGAAAAAATCCATTGATGGAAAAACCTGGTCATTCAGTATATTCAGGTCGTCAGCTGACCTCATTCTTTGGGCACATAATGTTGCTGAACCTAGACCTGACCAACTGCAGCAACCCCAGATCATAACACTGCCCCCACAGGCTTGTACAGTAGGCACTAGGCATGATGGGTACATCACTTCATCCACCTCTCTTCTTACCCTGATGCGCCCATCACTCTGGAACAGGGTAAATCTGGACTCATCAGACCACATGACCTTCTTCCATTGCTCCAGAGTCCAATCTTTATGCTCCCTAGCAAATTGAAGCCTTTTTTTCAAATTAGCCTCACTGACAAGTGGTTTTCTTAAGGCTACACAGCTGTTTAGTCCCAATCCCTTGAGTTCCCTTCGCATTGTGTGTGTGGAAATGCTCTTACTTTCACTATTAAACATAGCCATGAGTTCTACTGTTGATTTTTTACAATATGATTTCACCAAACGTTTAAGTGATCGCCGATCACGATCGTTCAAGATTTTTTTCCGACCACATTTCTTCCTCGAAGATGATGGTTCACCACTATCCTTCCAGGTTTTAATAATGCGTTGGACAGTTCTTAACCCAATTTTAGTAGTTTCAGCAATCTCCTTAGCTGTTTTCATTGCTTGATGCAGGCCAATAATTTGACCCTTCTGAAACAGATTAACATCTTTTCCACAACCACAGGATATGTCTTGGTTGTTTAAGAAATGAGAAGCTACTCACTGCATCAGTTAGGGTTAAATAACTTGTTGCCAGCTAAAACCTATTAATCACTGCAGTAATTATCCAATGGAAGTTAAATCCAGGTGGTGACTTTTTGGGGGCCAGGCACTGTAGTTTTATGAAGTTTTATGATGTTGCGACAGGGTTGTGCAATATGTTGCTCCAGCTTTTACTGATGGTACTACATATATATGTATATTTGTTTGTATTTACAGTCGCTTTGGAAAGTATTCAGGCCCCCTCACCTTTTTCACATTTTGTTGTATTGTAGACTTAATTTAAAATGAATTTTTGGAATTTAAATTGATTTTTTTGCCGTCAATCTACACATAATACCATACCCCAAGCAAAAACGTTTTTAGAAATTGTTGCACTTTTTTTTAATTTTTATTATTAACTTTGCTATGACACTCCAAATTGAGCTCAGATGCATCCTGTTTCCTTTGATCATCTTTGAGATGTCTCTAGAACTTGATTGTAGTCCACCTGTGGCAAATTCAATTAATTGGACATGATTTAGACAGACACACACCTGTCTATATAAGGTCCCACAGTTCAAAGTGCATGTCAGAGCAAAACCCAAGCCATGAAGTCCAAGGAACTCTCTAGATAAGTAAGATAAAGTTTGTTTCTCTCAATTTTCTGGGCAGATAATGATCTCAAAGTTATTGTCTCTAGTTGGATGCTTTCAAATCAGAACATGACTCCTCCTCAGTGGAAACCCTGAAGGTGAGGTGACTCTCCTGAATACAAATATGCACATTTCCCTGTATACTCACAAGTCAAAGAGTACCCCCTCCCTGTACCAGGAAAACAAACCATCACAGTTCAAACAACACCAGCTGAATCTCTTTATGATTAATGGTTGGCCCCCACTTTATCTTCTTTGATATCAGTGATCAACACAGTGATCCATCTGTGATGCCAGTGACTGTCAGTGATCAACATATTTGATCATCTCTGATGCCAGTGATTGTCAGTGGTCAACATATCTGATCATCTGTGATGCCAGATGACAAAATCTGTTCACGGTTCAGTGTGGCCCAGAGTGAAGTCTGAAAATTCAGAGCATCACTCCAATGCGTCACTGACAGCTGCTAGTATTCATAGCATGTTCACATCGTGGCTCAGAGGGCACTCCTGATTGAAATATCACACACGGTGCCACGTCTGATCAAAGGACAAATTCATAACAAGGTTGATGCTTGCTGCCTTCAAGTGCTGATAACCGTGTCTCTGAGAGATCAAAGATCTTACCCAGTGGCAGCAGTGAAACCTCGCCCCTTGTGGTGTCACACCTTTGTGCAGCGGTGACATCATCACCTCTTTGGTGTCATCAAAGACACTGTATAACTGTACATGTCAGACTCTTTCATTCATATGTCAGTTCTGCCCCTGCTTCGCTGAACCTAAAATTCCATCACCTGAGGTCCCGAACAATTCAATTATTTAAACAGTGACTGCAACATTTTCCAAAGCTCAACAGAACTTTCCAAGTAAACAGTGACCAGAACTCCATAGCTGGACCAGGCAAATATTCTCTATCAGCAGTAGAAAGGTACAGTATTGTACTTTCCAATGGCAAGTCTAGCACTGCCAATTTTTGACTGAACATTCCATCAAATTAACTCCTTTACATACACTCCTTAACACCTTGACAACTGAAGCACCCCCCTCAGTGTCACACATATTCACAATATAATGTCCAAAGGGTGTTGTCTCTTCCTCCACAGAGATTTGGTAAAACAATGGGTTTCTGAGGAATATTTAACATTTTCAGACCGTGATAAATTAATTGTCCTAAAAGATTGGCTATTCTGACCTCAATCAAGTTCAGCAACAATTGAATTAATACAATTGCTTGCAATGAAGCCGATGGTGTAGAGAGACATATTTGTTTTTGATTGGGTAGATGGAGTATGTCAGTAGTGAAATGTGCTCTTTGTCATGGTATTAACAGAGTCAAGCTGTGAGGCTTACATGGAGATAAGATTTCATTTCTCTATTTGAACTGTGTTTCACTGTCCAGACTAACCAGGGATGAATTAATCATTTGTACACAGTGGTTATTGAATAATATGGGTGTGTGTTTGTGTGTGTATGTGTTGTGTGTGTGTGTGCAGGGTAGAGAAAGGGGAAGAGGCATGACTGGATGAGGGTCACAGAGAAAAGAAGTGGGTGGGGTGGGGTGGGTGTTTCTTGTAAGGAAGCATTGAAAGGGGTTAACCCCATAACCGACTCACCGCCGGGCCGTCTACATCACATAGCACATTCTTATTTAAATATCATGGTTAAATGTACTGAAATATGGACATGTTATATGCACAGATCAGGTGGAATCTCATCTTTTCAACAATGTATGCCAATTCACATCAAATATGATGTCGCAAAAGAAATCCTGTCCCAATTCAAGGCAAGGTACTCTAGGAGAATAGCTGCTTCTTACCTTTGGTGGAGTCTAGAAGTCCCAAAATATGACAGATCGTTGATAATGTGGGCATCCTGTTCGCAGTAAGGGTCGAACAAACAAAAGTAGTTACCCTGTTTTATCACAAGAGCAAGCCAAATCGAGAGAGTTCCAATGTTTTCCATGTGCTTCACAATAACAGCAAAGATGCCATTCTCCTGGGTCTACGAGATATGTGAGTATGTTTCACATACGGAAGTTTTGTATCCACATCCGTCATTTTCTGTCTTCAAGTATTGGCCAAACAGACCCCCCTGAATGGCGACCAGCGCCACCAGTCATATGATCAGGTGGCATGATTCAGACAAAAAAAAAGACTGAATGTGGACTTTTTTTGAGTAGTGGCTTCTTTCTTGCCACCCTACCAGACAGACCAGAATTGTGGAGAGTTTCTATATTGTTGACACATGCACACACATTGACCACTCTGCCATAAAGTCCTGTAGCTCCTTCATAGTTTCCATTGGCCTCTGGCCTCTGATCAGTCTCCTTCTTGCTCAGTCATCCAGCTTGGATGGATGACCTGATCTAGGCATGGTCCTGGTGGTGCCATGCACCTTCCACTTCTTAATTATGGTCTTGACCATGCTCCAAGGGATATTTAAGGCATTTGAAATCTTTCTATACCCATTTCCTGATATGCGCCTTTCCACAACTTTATCCTAGAGCTCCTTGTTGCTCATGGTGGATTATTTACTCTGAAATGCACTACCCAGCTGTGGAATCCTCCAGGAACAGCTGATTTTATTCTGAAGTAATCATAATCACTATGATTGGACAATTAGCTTGGTGTGTGATCTGGAAGATGATTGGTTACCCTTAAACTAGTTTACAATTGGTATGATAAGCGAGGTGTAGACTTATCAATCCTAGTTATTTAGTTTTTTATTTTTCATTAATGTTCAGAAATATATCATGAAATCACTCAATAATAACGTGGCATCAAATAATGATTCTGTTTACTAGATGTCAACAAGTATTTTCTTTTATGAATATACAAGTTCATTGGTCACTGAAAAAATAATTCACTTACCTTATTTTATTGTTATATATTTATGGACAAAGCACATATCAGTAGGTTCGTGCAAAGGCTTCATCATATTATGTACTGGCTACACAACAAATACAGTAAGAAAGTCTGCTGTGACTACAATGACTGTCAGTAAAGCAGGTTTAATACTGCTGTGATTAATTTGCATTAATTTTAAGTTTAAGTTGTACATGTGATGTATTAAAAAACTTCATTAAATTACTGGACCAACAAGCCCATTTCATAAAGATAGAATTATAACTTTGGTTGTTATTTTGACACAACATGAATGTAGTCCCCTTCTAAATGTATCGGAAGATAAGCTAACAACACAATGCAAAGGGAAATAATGGTTTCAACTTCCATTTAGTCTGGTCTTGCTTAGACTGAATTAATTTTGCAGTGAACATTTTATCTGACTGAGTAGTCACTGCCTCATTGATTTTTATAACTTCATAAAAATTACATGGCTATTTCTTTAATAAAATTTACTAACCCCTGAAACAGTAAATTGCACCATGCTCGCTGAACTGTGCCGGTTTGTCTCCAGGCCCCAAACTCTGGGAAATTAACTGTATTCCTAAGATGTTCTCCCATGGTTCCAGAGCATTGCTCACATCCGCTTTGCATAAGGGAGGAAAGGGGCGGGGCCTGTTGGCACATGCCAGGGGGACTGGGGCGGGGGGAATTGCGTAGGAATATTAATATACCCGCATCAGTCGATGTGGGTCTTAGGCTGCGGCCTCAACCCCGCCGTTCACTCAGGTGCGGCTCCGTTCTGTGGGAGACACCGCCATTTACAAATGGAGAAAATTAAATGAATGCCGTCTTTGTGCTCTTTTAAGGAATGTGTACCTGCTCTGGTATTGACTCCCACCACTCAGCCCAGCCTTCATGTCTGTGTAATTGCATTTTAACTGTAATTCTCAACAAAAGGACAGTTCAGGCACAGTAATGAAGTCGAAGTAACGTCTCACAATAAACCAAGGTTCTTTATTCTTCCAGCCATGCTGAATGACTCCCTTGTGAAAAGAGTGGTGGTGGGGAGGGGGAAGGGGGGCAGTGGAGGTTGTTTTGAATATGAGTTTTTTTATAAGCAATTATGCTTCAGTTGGTCACGGTTCACCGAAGAGAGGCTTCTTCCTTGCCCAGTCTGGAATGCAACAACCCCCCATCAGAGAGCTTAAAATAACCAAATAAAGGTACATTTAAGCAAAGGTCAATGACTTACTTCCACAGGTCATGTTGGACTTGTTCACCCTGATCCTAACCCTTACCCTAAGTGACGGTTAAGTTAATACAATAGCAGAAATACACACAGGGAAGGGTTGACTATTCAATTGCTGGGGTCAGATGGCAATCACTTAACATTTCCTAATCCTTTCCCTAAGTGACAGTTCAATAATCCTATCAATCAATCAACATTTATTTGTACAGTGCATTCAATTTTTTTTTGCACAATATGCTGTACAGCAGATCACCAGCCTGAACATCCACAAGAGGAAGCCCATTCTAATATATAATTATATATATATATGTGTGTGCGTGTTTGTGTCTGTGTGTGTGCGTGGGCTGGGAAGGATCAATTATTCCCTTTCTGGAATCATGTGGCAATCGCCTATTAGAAGCAAACTCCAACCCATGATCTCACCACTAGGTTTTTTTCTGAACTCAAACAGCTTTGAATATACTTACATACTTACTCTGAAAACCCTACATCAGAACTACACAAGACCACTGGGAATCTCAGTGAAATGCAATATCATATCATACTACCAACAGGGAAAAAAAATTAAGAAAAATCTATTTTTAATAAACAAAGGCAGCACCTAAAAATCATTTATTCGCTCATATATCTATTTGCAGGGCCTTATTAATATTTTTCCTGCATTTAGTCATTGAGCACTGGAGCCTTCTGTTTGTTCACATATTTGAATAATAACCTTAATAAGAACGTTTATGCTCTTGCAGGCCTTAGGGAGCACATACTGCTCCACACCCTCACAGTGAACACAAAATCATAAAAGTCACCATTACTCTGGAATTTCGTCTGATTAATCAGGGGAGTGATTTTGAGTTTAATGAAAATATAATGGACTATAAGATGCTGGGAACTCCCTCTGGTGTGGGGGGGAACTTGCCTGGTTGTTTTAAGTGTTCCACTTCCAGCTGAGCTACTGAGCTGAGAGCCAAGATCACCCCCGAACATTCTATCAGCTGAGACCCAGCCCACATGTGCACACACCCATACAAATGCATACACACACGCACAAACATGCACACGCACACACTCATACACACAAACATGCAAATACACACGCACCCATAAAAATGCATACACACACACACAAACATACGAATGCATGCACACACACACACACAAACATATGAATGCATGCACACACACACACACACACACACTCACATGGGTGCACGCACACACAAACACGCATAATTAATTAACACCCAAATTAATGCATTCGTACACACACGTACGTGACAACATACAAAAACATGTATGAATACCTACCTACCTACACCAACTCAAGCATGCATAGATGCACAGACACCTGCACACACATACATGGAATTACAAAATACTTTCCCAATTCTAAATGCATAAAAAGCTATTTTGAAGAGAAATAATTTTCATTTTAAATATTATGCTTTAATCCTTTGAAGTTACCTGCCATTTAAACTTTAAACTAATTAGACTAATAGCAAAATGTGCAAGGTTCCCTCACTCTACATTGTTTCCAGAAGAAAACGCTCTACAACAAAACCCCATACAGATTATACTCTTCTCCAAGGGTAGAGGTGAAAGATCTAAGCAGAGGCTACGAGACCGTGAGACGCCAGGCAAGATCTGTGAATCTGTCCCGCCAAAGCCCTCTGACCCGAAGTGAGGCATCCACTGATATGCCAGGAGCTCGTCACAATGGGGTGTGATTTAGTCTGACTTGTCCCCTGCTACCTTTTAGCCCCAGCTATTCCCCACCCACCCCTAAGCACCCCATTGTTCCCCACCACCCTGCCTTTCAGAAGGTCCCAAGTGAGAGAGGCTTATCTCCTGCAGGAGTGACCCAGGATAGAATCCAGCATGTCTATGACTGAAAATGGGCTCCTGAGGAAGAGAGCAGGTGAACAAGACCATGGGAATTGAACCCAGAGCAGTAAGGCATGGGGGGGTGCTTTGAGAAATGGATTACATGCACAAAGACACACACATACACATACACACACAAATACACGCGTGCATTAATGCACATAAATGCACACAAATGGAAGCACACACACACACACTCACAAACACACATACACATACACACCCATGCACACACATACATACATGCACGCACACGCGAGAGATTAACACCCAGTCAGGTTGCAGTCTAGCTTGGAATATTAATGGTCAGTTTATGAGTCTGGCAGAGTAATCATACAAATAAATCACTGGAGACACCATCACGCCCATTAAAACATTGGCCTCTCACCCATCTTAATTTCCCTGCTACATCTCATCCTCATTCCTCGCTTACCATACCCCTGAATTCCTCCTTTGCATCCTAAATTCAGCACTGCACTCTTCTTTGAAGTTGTTGGCCCGAAATCCTTCAGATTTGGCTCTGCAGTGTAGGGTCTATGCATCCATGACGGATCAACAGGGACGGACAAACGTCACTTGCACGAGACGCTGAGCTGCAAGTTCAAAAGACCGTTAGCCAATGGTTGACCTAGTACAGTAGCGTTTATCCTCCTCCACTGTAACTGTACATAAAACTAGCATACCTATTGTCCACTCTCTCTTCCACACAACAAATGGAGCAGAACCAATGAGGGCGACGCCTCACTCTCTCTAATTTCACTCTCTTGATGAGCTCTGGAGCTGCAACCAGCGGTCTATAAAGGCCTCTACATGCTTCTGCGTAAGCAACGGGACTGCAACGCGACTGCGACGCGACATTCCTCTGCAACATGTTGCAGACCACTTGGCAATACATACTTCTGCGCAACCTACACAACATGGTGTCCTTACACTTCCTGAAGCTGGTTCATTTTATACCGTGTTGAACAAATTATGCTAGCTATCTATATCGTTAGCTAATGTTAGCAAGCTTTATTTGGCCGTGATACCAGGTTTCTACCTAGCTAGCTAGCTAGATATTGATAGTTTCGCTTAGCTAACGTTGACATAGTTGTTGTTGCATATATCGTTGTATGCAGCTGCCAACAACGATGTCTATCGCTGTATTACTTCACTGATCTCTTGTGCGAACAATGATTGTTCTTACCATGTATTAATGCACATCTAGTACATCGCTCTGGATAAGACTGTCTGCTATATGCTTAAAAAATGTATATGCACCCTGCTCTTTCTTTGTTTTGTTAGTTGAATATTTTGCACATTAAGGTGTTGTAGTGACATGTTACATTTATATGTAATCTAAAGCACAACACAGAACATCTGGATATTTGCAACCTTAAATATATCATTTAGAATGGCGTGAAGACCACAGTCGATCGTTCGTTGTTTGTTCAGAATCTCTGAGTTTAATGTATTGTCAGTACAATAGACTTTAAAACCTGTCATGAAAGCAGCTTATGTGCGAGCAACTCACCTTTATAGCATTAAAATAATATAGTAAATTCACATGGAACAAAGGAACCAGCAGACCACTCTTGAAAATAATGTTAATGTATTAAGGGAAATGAAGGATGGTCTTTTCACAGAATTTTTTTTTTTTTTGCTTTTATCGCTCTGGATAAAAGCGTCTGCTAAATGCTTAAAATGTAAAATGTTAAAAAATGATGTACTAGCTCGATTAACTATGACCATGACAGCTCCGCCTCCATTTGCTAACCAGCCAATCAATGCTGTGCAACATCTACGGGACATGTTGTGAGTTTGATTTTTGTGCTAGGTACGCAACATCCTCTGCAACACCCTCTGCAACATCAACGCAACCTCTGCAACGTGTTGCAGAAGATGTTGCGTTGCAGTCACACGAGCATGTATAGGCCTTAAGTCTGAGGAAAAACGTTCTTCAACGACTTCAAGTAAATGATGACGCGTTTACTCCGGCAACCCCCTCAAATACTGACTGGATCAGTTTTATTAGCTCCACTTCACTATCGTTCTGCAACATAACAAATAAACATCAAGACGCACGCAAGCTACCAGTCCAAATCTATCAAAAAGCTGCAGCAACTCACTGAAATGACAGATCCCTCCCGCGAGCAATGGAAAGACAGTGCTACGGATTCGTCACGTTGGACATAAACCTGGCTCAACCAGCCACAAGGACCTGCCTACCCAAACAGACTGACTCAAACATCCAGGCTGATTAGCTTAAGTTAATGAAGTTATGTTTGTTGTGTATTTTAAATGTAGTCCTAAGTGTATTCATTGTGTTCCATGCTTTGTACATCTGTACCACACAGCTTATTAGCCAGTTGCAGCTAACTAACCTCACATAGTTTTCATACTGGTACCATCAATTACTAACTTACTAACTGACTATCTGCATTGTGTTAACCGATATATCTGCATGCTATCTTATTAACCATTCCACTGCTATCTAACATATTCAGTATTTTATCTCATTCATTCTGGTGAATAGAGTCGCTTGATTAATTCGCTAGCCAATAGCTAATTAACTACACTTGGTTCAGCGCTGTGTGCACATATAGAGAAATATCCGTGCAAGCGCACACACAGACCTCCATCCTCACCATCACATGTCTGTTGCCCTTTTATTTCTCCCCTTTTCACCACCAAGAATAAGTCTGTCTGTTTTCTTATTGTTTAATGAATTCTGTTTTGTTAAAATTGGTCATCAGTCTGATTATTGTTTGCATAAATACTTGAGTATTGTTTATAAGTTACTGATTATTGTCATTTCAATATTTTATATTAATATTAATAATCATAATTTAAGAATTAATTATATGAGACTGATTAATTAAAATTGCTATTAATGTTTTGTTGCATGGCACAGTTGGTCCAAGCCACATATAGTTCTATTATATTATTCAATATTGTAATTTCAATATTATATATTGAAATTCATGAGTATAATTAATAGTAAAATACATGATCGGTCTTGGATGCCCTTTTACAGGGCCCAGCATCCCATTATTGCTATATTATTTAGTTACCACATGAGGACATATATGTATATTCCCTACAGTGGCCAGCTCTCAAATAAATGGCAAAGGCCTAAACCCAATCCCTGTGAAATCTCTGCCGAAGCCTTCTCCTGGACATTGGCATAAGTAAACAGCTCTGCTGCAATACAGTCCTGAATGGGCTCCTGAAAAACAACACACTTCCATAATGACTCTGCTCCCCATTTCTCTACATGCCCACCCAGTGCTAGCCCCAAGCTCAAAACTAAATATTTTTTGAGGGCCCTGCCAGGTTGCATTTTAGCTCTGACTTGAGGAAGCTTATCAGCTACTGTATGTCACTCACTCATTTGCTCAGTAAAACTTTTACCAGTACAAGCACTGGGTGAGAAGACCAGCAAGGAAGTTTTACCACTACAGGCACCATGAAATGAGAAGACCAGCAGAGCTACAGGCAGGCACTATGGTGAGAAGAGCAGAAAAGTAGTTTTACCGCTACAGGCACCTTGAAATGAGAAGACAAGCAGAGTGTTCAGAGTTGATACAAACAGTGCCTGTTCATTTCTTGTTTAATTAACACTGACAGGCCTAAAATAAATAAAAAGCAGTAGCATCCTCAGCAGCTTACATGTAAAAGCCACTTTCATTGATGGGTCTTGGAAACACAAGTATTAATCAGCACTGAAAGAACAGGGTCAGAAAGTGGATTACTGTGACTTGAATAAAAGTATGCTTAATTAATATATGTAATCACTGACTGAACACTGCCAGAGGGTACTAGTAATCACCCTTGTGTTATGTGCATCATATGTATTATTAAAACCGCTAATGGCAGGAAAGAAAATGTAACTACACTACCGTTCAAAAGTTTGGGGTCACCTGCTGGAAACTATTTTTATCTCATAATTGACAATGCTTTACACTGTATACATTTCTGTAAATACTTTAAAATGACAAAAAACACATGTAACAATGAACAAAATGAACATCAAAGAAATGTTCAAGAAAATTATATTGAAAATTGAATCTTGGATTCCTCAAAATAGTCACCCTTTAGCATGAGAATAGCCTCACAAACAGTGGCCATTCGGTTAATACGTTTTAGCAGGAAATCACCCGACATGTTTTCCCAGCTATCCTGCAGCAATTCCCAGAGAAACTTGTGGGTTGCTTTGCTTTGACTCTTCCTTTCCAGTTTGTCCCATACAAGTTCTATGGGATTGAGGTCTGGACACTGGGCAGGCCAGGTCTTTAGTTTGAGTTGTTGTTCACATTCCTCCTTCACCAGATAATTCTTGCACAACTTCAAGGTGTGTTTCAGGTCGTTATCTTGCTGGAGAATGAAGGAGTGCCCGATTAGCCATAGTCCAGATGGAAGGTGACCCCAAACTTTTGAACGGTAGTGTACATTGGGCAGAGAGAGTGTTTTGCCTAATAGTTATTATAAGAAGACTGCAGATTTCATTGCAATATAGACCTTTTTCATCCATTCCTGAAGAAGGCCAGTGTAGGGTGGCCACAATGGTTCTACTATGTTTCGGTAAATGAGGGGCACAAAGTATTGAAAGTAGGTGCTTCCACACAGGTGTTGTTCCAGAGTAAATTAAGCAATTACAGTTTTTCTCAATTGTTTACACACTAACACTGGTACTTGAGACACAATGACCACAACCTGTAACTCATGTACCAACTCCCTGAACCAATTCTGCTAAAATACAAGCACATTTCCTGCTTTACACTCAGACTGCAGTTCTAAACCACACTTTTTTCATAACACAACACACAATTCTCTACATTTGGCACCATCTTCATGAATAAAATCTCTTGTTTTCACATGGAACACACTGCAATTCAAAATGCTAAACTTAAATTTCCTACTATCCACACTGACTCCTCACATGGGCAAACACATGTTGCACTACATAACATGCTCATTCCACCAGACCAGATAGATGGCCCAGAGCAGCCCAGCTCAAGTTTCCACCGGGCTGCTCTGGTCCACAACTGGTTCATTGACCACCCACGCTTTTCAGTAGTTTATCTCCCACCATATTCTCAATTTCTCAATCCGATTGAGGAGTTTTTTTCTGCCTAGAGATGGAAGGTCTATGACCACAATCCCCATACGCGTCCCATACCCCTTCTGCAAGCTATGGAAGATGCATGTGCAGATATATGTAGCTGTAGAAGCTTTTCAGGGCTGGATTCGCCATGCTAGGCGATACTTCCCCCACTGCTTGGCCAGGGAGAACATTGCCTGCGATGTTGATGAGGTGCTGTGGCCAGACCGAAACAGAAGACAGGATGCAACCTTTTTTTTTTTTTACCGTGTACAGTACACTTTTCAATTATTTGTTCTGTATGTAGAACACTTTACACATCCAACTTTGTGTTTGTTGGGATGTATACAGTATTTTAGGAAAAAAAATCATAAAATATTTTTGTTATATTACAGCATATTTGTGTGCTTTATATTTGAGTATAGAGTAACAGACTACTGTACATACATAGTAAGTGTTTACCATTCATAGTAGTGTTTTACATTGAGCACATCAGTGTTCAATTGGTTCTTAGAAATGTCTAATCATATCATGGTGTGTGTGTGTCATTTGAACACAAAATACCATTTTGAGAAAACAACATTGTTTTGAATGCATAGTTTCATTTTGCAGGAGGTTTGTGGAGTTTTGCCTTTTGTGTGTGTATTTTTGGATTTGTGTGTAGAGTTCTAAGAATATGAGGTATGCTTTCATAAAACGTGTGTAAACAATTGAGAAAAACTGTAACATCCCAGCATGCTCAGGGTTGAGGACAAAAATGCTGGGCAGGCCTGGTTGCCTGTAATTATGAATAGCATGGCTAGAAGATGAGACTTCTTTAAAAGAGGGGTGCCTTTTGAGGCACATTTGGCAGGAGCTTCAATGATGAAAACTGCTGTTTCACGAGGAACAGTGTCTAAGGTGATGTTGGCATGGGACTCTGAAGGAAAGACATCATCAACATCAACAGAGGGAAACTGGTCGGAGGCGCATATTCCTTGATTGTGATGGCCATGCGTTAGTTTGAGGTGCAAGGCTAAGCAGGTGAGCAAGTTGGTCAGTCTGTGACGAGAGGAGAAGAAGATGGCCAATCGGATAAGCAGGCGGGCAAGTCCACCCAATGAGAGGCCACCCCCCACAAACAGAGACAGGAGGGTGGAACATTCAGCTAATTAACGAACTTGAACTAGCAGAGGCACAGGTTAGAGCAGCTGGCCAATACAGCAGCCGACCAATTAAACTCAATTGCCCCACCAGACAAGAGACTGCTGTTGCAAGCCCATCAGCGTAATGTTTCCCAACATCCAGACCCATTTTCCCCTCTGTAATGCATGACTGCTCCACTTAATAGACTGCACAACCTCAGTCAATATTCACCCACGTGGGCTCGCATTTACTCCAGTGTGAGGGAATGACATGGGCTTTTCATCACTTTGACACTTCATAAAGGCGTATCTCCCTGTCATTGACTGCTGCATGTAAAAAAAATATAGAATTTACCAACATCAGAGAGTGTGTGTGTTTGTGTGTATTGCACGGATATGGTCTGTGCCCTGTCCAAACCCTTTCCTAGTTAGAGAAAATATTCTTTGCCTTAAAAGTAGTCTGGCTGAAAATGGAGCAACACCATGTAAGAATATAAATACCATCTGTGATTTTCATTCTTTGAGTGATGGATGGGAAAATTCAAGACTGAAACAACAGAGAAAGACTAAAGTATTTTCTTGCTTATAACTTATACACATAAACCATTTGTTGCTATGGTATGTTTGTAATTTTTCCTTCCCTCCACATGGTTGGCAAGAACTGCAATGAATAGATGACTCATTAGACGGAATCATAAATCTTCACCCCCCGCTCTGCTAGGCTGGGAGAAAACAGAAAGCAAAGGGTAGATGTTACAAAGCGTGTGGAGCTCTGTGCCGAACAATCTCACCTCGGCGTGTCAGTCCCTGTGTTCCTGCAATGAAACATCACAGCTTGAACAATAGGAAGACCCATCATAGCTGCCTGGATCCAGCACAGAGGTAAACAGACTCCAATGTAATGAGAACAGATTATGTTGTCATAAGTAGTTTGCTGATGTAATGATCATACTGTATACTGTGTAATGATCATGTTGTGTGTGTGTGTGTGTGTGTGTCTGTGTGAATCAATGGCCACACTCTCGCCGCATCTGTGTGCGTGCTTGTTTGTGTGTGTGTTGTGTTGATGTACTAAGACTGATGGTGTTATGAGAGAGCATGTGTGCTGTTGCAAAGTGCAGGTTGATGGTGTACTGACTGTGCATCTGGATGTACTGTAATGAGATTGATGTTGTAATTAGTGTGTGTGGGTTTGGGCGTGTGTGTGTTTGTGTGTGTGTGAGCTAATGTAATGACATTGTGTGCTCATGCAATGACATTGATGGTGTGATGACTGTGCATGAACCATTGGTTTGCAGTTACATTAGTATGTTGATGGCTTGAAGACTGTGCTGATGTAATGAGTGTGTGTGCTCATATAATGTGCAAGTTCATCACATAAAGATGATGAGTATAGCTTGACAATCTAATAACATTTTGTAAAGTCATTTATGTTAACATCCCTGTTATATAGCATTTCATATGTAATTTTATGTATTTATTATATCATATAGTGTGTGTGTGGGTGGGTGTTTGTGTGTGTGTGTGTGTGTGTGTGTGGTGTGTGCGTATGTGTGTGTGTGAGTGCGCCTGTATGTGTGTGTGTGTGTGTGAGATTATCCAAAGAGCTGCTAATGAAGACAATGGTCAGTGAGTATATCCCTTTTTCAACTGCATGAACTGAAACCAAATGTGACTTTTTTATTTCTAAACGCCCCCTGTACTCACATGCTTCACTGACCCAGACCATTAAAGGTCTGATTAAAATGTATTTAAATAGAGGGGCACTATGCAAATAAGATAAATGCACCTTTGGGGATGTCAGCATCATACACTTTGACTCTACCGTGATCAATACTCCAACCTAATAAGCATCTCCTCACAAGCAAGTTGGGGTGGGGGCGGGGGAAAGAGGGATGAGAGAAATGTGTAAATCAGGGAACGTTTCATTCATATTGATCTCTGAATTAGCTAATGAGTTTTATGAGTTGGGGAGAATCCATCAAAGGGTCCATGGCTGTTGTGCATTCGTCAATCCGCTGTGAGTCCACAAAGGGGGGTTTAATGACAAGACCTGGCCACCCATGAGACAGGGAGACTAACCGTGCCTCTGAATCTTCAACTGTCCCCCCTTCCATGTCGATTCAGTCAGAGTTCTATCTGAGATCCGCTGTACTGCAATTACCCTATGGACCGCGGGGGAGGTGAAAAACATGCACCACTCCTGTTGCAGTGACACCAATGGGATCAATACAAATCAGTCACCAGGAATCTCCCTGGGGCTCTAGAGAAAAGCGCGCCCTAAACATTATCCTCGCATATTACACCTGACAACATGTCTAGTGGTGATCCATTTAAACCAAAGGTGTCCGCTCCGGATCCACAAGAACAACATTGTCTCTATCGTGGGGATATAAAAGATTCCGACTGTCACCTGGAAGGACAGGTGATTTGAGTTCCCAGGCAATCAGGGGTGGTGCCAAACTCTGACCTGGGACAAAAGACCAGCAACCTGTGGAAAGTGATATTCACAGCATTTTTAAAGTTTTGCGGAGACCAGGGTCCAGGATTCTAAGAGTAGGAGTGCTGATCTAGAATCAGGTTTCCCCTGTCCATATCCTAACCATATCCATTATGGGCTAAAAGGCTGATCCTGAAAACAGATCCTAGATCAGCACTCTTACTCTTCCAGTTTCTTGACCCACCCATTTATTAAGTGTAAATGCTCAGATCGAAAACAAGCATAGTACATCAAAGCAATGTATTTGGAAAATCATTTCCAGGTTTTCAAAAAGAAAATGCCATGGATTGATGTAAGCATTCATCATTTAATATGTTTAATTGAAGCTTGAAATTCATTTGAAGTGGTATGGAAAAAGGTCAACAACTATCTGAAAATGAACCCAGAGGAAAATGTTTGGTTGGACATGCAAATCACACACCAATGTCAATGTCAATGAGGCTGATTTATAAACACTAAGTGGGTTAGTGGGATTCATGAAAGTTGCCGGGAGGGACTGTCTCTACATGCACCGATTTAAAAAAGTAGCATCGGAATCAATATAAGGATAAGGATCTATATTTGCCATGTTGCACACAGTTTTTACACCGGGTAAAAGTAGCATCTAGATGCACATACACCATCAGAGGTAAGGTACATAAGGGGTTCAGTGTCTTGCTCTGCCCCAGGAAGTGAATTTGCCATGTTGCCAGCCCACAGTAACCACTGAGCCACTGCTGCCCCTATTATTGCTGCAGTGTCTCTTTATTTGCTATACTTCTTTTATCTTCAGAAACCACTGGCTTCTATAATGTGATAATGCAACAATAACATTTGCATTTATCTTCAGTGGTTTTGGTTACCTCATGAATGTACATAATGTACAAAGAAGAATAGGGCAACAATAAGGCCACCTGCACAACTCCCCTCCGCCCAACTACATCTGACTGGCTACACAATCCCTTGCATTATCTGCCCATTCTGATTTCCCCTGGTTATCAATGAAAGTGAGGCATGAGTTCACCCCATGGTTAAATATAAATAAAGTAAAAGTATAATACATACAGTACATATGACACATTGGCCTCCATGACTCTTCTGGTATAATGGATTGTGTAATCAAATAAACCCTCTGCTTCAGACCTTAATATTGGAGGTTGTAGAAAACTCAAAATTATTTGGGGAAATTATACAACAGTGCCTCTATTCTTATTTTCCATAGCAACGTAATTGCAGGTTTGAGTACAATTTGAGTGTGGCCCATCAGGGAGAAAAGCACGCTGGTACCTATTATCCACATTTCAATCCAGCTGCACAAAGGTGGATATTTTCACATTAGTTTATGAAATAGCGGCAATATCTTACCTGCCGTATACTGGTAGGTAGTACTTTCACATAACGTTTTATTTTATAAAACACCTTGGTAAAAAACATTTCATATTTTATTCACCATCCCTCACAATAAACCATACAAATTTTCTATGTATTGGAAGGGGTGTACACTTTTACCAACTCTGTTGCGAGTTTGGAAAGCCTGGTTTCAATTCGGGGTCTTATGGCATGTGTTAAGCAGTTTACAATATACAATATACAATATGCAAGAGAAAGAAATGCATTGTGGGAAATGTTATTTTTTCAGTAAGCTCAACAGGAAGTTAATTCATTCATTCATTATCTAACCTGCTTATTCCTGGTCAGGGTCACGGGGGGGCTGGAATCTATCCCAACATGCATTGGGCAAGAGGCAGGAATACACCCTGGACAGTTTGCCAATCCATCTCAGGGCAAATACACCATTCACTCACACACTCATACTTACAGGCAAATTTAGACTCACCAATTAGCCTAACGTGCATGTCTTTGGACTGTGGGAGGAAACCGGAGTACCCGGAGGAAACCCACGTGGACACGGGGAGAACATACAAAATCCACACAGAAAGGCCCTGGCCAGGATTCTAACCTGGGACCTTCTTGTTGGGCGGCGACAGTGCTATCCACTGCCCCACAGTGACGCCCCTCAACAGGAAGTTGCCACTGAATTCATACTACAATAAGGATGAAGGCTAACATGTAAAAAATTGAAAATGAGTTAAATAATCCTTTAATGACATGCAAATGTAAAGGGAAGTGGTTCCAATGGTAATATAGATGATCATGGTGCCTCTAAAAAACCCTGGCGAACAATGTTTATGTTTTGGAAAATTCTCACACCGGATGCTCTCAGCCGCTATGGTGATGGAAATACTGATTTTGACTTTTATGAATCACAATTTTCATATGATGAACACTGACACTGTGTTTTTTCTTTTTATCACCCTCTGCAGTGTTCTCACTTGTGACACAACATGAAACCGATTGTGTTGGTTCATCTGGACTCTCCTTGCTCATCTTCCATTTGAGAAGAGCATGAGGTTGACGCCTGGAAGAAAAACTAAAACTGCTCTGATAAGACACTTGGGTCTGAGAGACGCAAATTGTGTTCTTAGTTCCGTTATATCTCTCCTCTGGCTCCAGGCAAGTGGATGATCCAGTTGCACAGCTTGTAATGGAAAAAAAACACAGAGGATTCAGGAAACCCTCACTCCAGTCGACCCCCCACTCCACCGTGCCCCCAGCCCGGGGTCTCAATAATTCGGCAGGCTAAATGGGTCTCCCACACATGGTGTAGCGATGTCCCAGAACCAGCTCCGACAGATGCTTCTCTCCACAGCAACTGCTACGCTTATGGTTCACAGCATCAAGCACTGAGATCTCTGGTGGCTTTCCCAACTGTTCTCCCTCTCTTAGCGACAGCAACATCATTCTAAAGTAACAGTTCCTGAAAAATTTTAAATGGCCGCCTTACAAAATTCTTCACACTTGCACATTACTGATGACCACAGAGGGGCGGATCACTTCAATTTTCCATTTCAAGACCTGAGAAGATGCCGTTACATCGTTTCAATCTCCTATTAAATATCACTCCTTCCTGATCCATTTCTTCAGTGCCAAGTCAGTCTCAGGGACTAAACATAGAAGCCGTTCGATGGTAGCGGGGGCCTTGTTTCTGGGGAATCATTGTGGTACCGTGCTAGTCTTGTTGAGAAAGCCACACCAGTGGAACGCCATGCAATGGAAGTACATAAATCCCAATTTTCACAACAGTGATTTTCATTCCAGATCTGCCCACAGAAAGATGTGGCTTGTTCCCGAATCAGTAATGTATAACATTACGGCTTTACAATATAATTCCAAGGAGGAAGCGGAACATGTACTCATGTGGAAGGAATTACCAGAAGGCAGCATACTGAAAGCCCTTTCAGTGCCCATTCCAGTGAGTTTGTTGCAGTTTCTCTGCACTATGGTGAGTATAATTAAACGTGATGTGAGAGTATGCAAACTATGGAAAACCAAGCCCTCTCTTCCAGTGGCCCATAAGGGTGAGAGGTTCACCTCTCTGGGGCGTAGCGATGAGCTAATTGGCGCCCCCTGTGGTGTGATAGAAAGAGCAAGGCACCTTCAAACTCACCTGCTAGCCTTTCAACAGCATCAGTCTTTGTTGTGGAGCTTTACACAGCAAAAAGCAATTTCAGGCACTTCACAGACATACCTTGTGGTTGTGTATGTGTTTCACTTTTCCGAGATATCTGGATATTGTGTTGTCTGTTTTTATGGCGGCGTAAAAAGTCATCAATCACCGGCATGGGGCCAGGAGCAGGGTAGTGACACATTCTCTTCCCACACTGTGGCAGGGTGGAGGTGGGGAACAGTGATGGTGGCGTGATAGAGATAAATACAGCGATTGTAGTAGAGATGTAAATAATTGCAAGCCAAGAAGTGCCAGGGTTGATTGAAGACAGGTGCTGATCTGGCACTAATGCAGTGCTGCTGGGTGATCTGGTTTCTCGCAGCAATGCAGCACCGATTGGGGCTCCGGTTGCTATGGGTGACAGCCCCCGGGATGTGACATCACAAAGGCATGTTGTCACAAGGCTGGGTGTGCTCTCTCTCTCCTGTCTCTCTTCTAACCCCATGCAAATCCTTCCTGGGGCTCTGCTTCTCTGACAGGGGCATCTGCTAATGGCAGGTGCCTTTCCTCCAGCTGGACCTATATGGAGGCTCCTTCTGCCAATGAGCTCCACCTGGAGACACCTCTGCCTCTTGTCGCTATCTGAACACCAGCCAGGAGTCATTCACCGGCACCCCCACCGCTGCTACAGTTACTAGCCTGTCACTCAGGAAATGCTGTTTGTTGTTAAGCCCAGCAGAACCTTTTAGACCAATTAACACAACGTTCATTAGCAGAGAGCTCATTGACACAGGGTTTGTTGTGCTTGTTTCAGGATTCCAGTGCAATTGTGAGTGATCTGTTCATTCTTAACGACAGATGAGCTTGAAATACGCATGGCCTCACCACGGTCCAAAGCATTAAGTTAGTGTGCTGACTAACAATTGGTTTTAAGATATACCTTTGCAACAGAAGCTTGTACAAAAAAAATAAGATGCAAGGCAAAATGCACAGAACAGGAAACAGAGAGAGGGCAAGCGGTAGGACGCTGGGAAACAAACCATTAATTGACTAATGAATATGCCGTTTTGGGACCATTATGGATAATACAAGATTTATTCCCGAGAGATACCTTACTGTCTATATCTATATAAGTGATGTAGATGATATAGATGAAGGGTAAGAATACTAATTGGGTACTGCCCACAGGAGTGGTTCACTCTGCTGGTAGTTATGGTAATTCCAATAGCAAATGGTGCTCTACTGGAGAGGTTAGGAAGCTACACTGATGGGGTCCTTTCAGCTTTGAATGTGAAAGGCCTGTATGTGTCCCTGTGAATGGGTGCAATATGAGCTTTGCATCAGTGTTCAGCTCATATCTACCTACCAGTGTGTAACCCTCACGCATAATGTGTGTTATAGGGCAGCTGTACGATGCCCACCATGCAATGCTGCTGCCAGGGCTTGCCCTGACTTTGATATCCTAATTTGAAAATGGGAATAACTGATGGGCTGTCACTACACAGCAGTCTCCCCTGGGTCTCGGGGGCAGACTCTAATGAGCACGGCACGAGAACTGTTGACACGAGCTTGCCAAGGTGAGGAACGTGGAGACAATGCTGAGACGCCATCCCCTCAAGGCTTGGCACTCCATAAGGTTAGAGGCGCTGCAAGAGCATCTCGCTTGTCACGGAGCGAGGAGAGCGTCTCTTGGAGGAATTGTCACTGGCGCGAGGATCAGCACTGCCGTGACAGGTTCGTGGCGTCCACCGCGACACAAATCTTGTTGCTCCTCAGGGTTAATGTGAGCATGGATGGAGTCAATGTCCTTTAAGGACCATCTGCGATCGATAAAGAACATCCCAGGGAGTGAGGTCGATGACCCGTGCATGAGCTCCCGTTCCAAATCCTCATCGCTAGCAAATGCCACCCGCAGCTGTTGTGTCCAACCTGATATTAAACCATTGGAAGTCACCTTTAAATCTCTCCATAGATGAAAAAAAATAGTGACCCTCTATTTGCTGTTGTGTTTTTCTGACCCTGCCTGGTTTTGAATTAATCTTCGATCATCGGGGAGACGAGGCAGCGCAGGCGAGATGTGGAAAATGAAAGCCGGGATCTCACTGATTGGAGAGAGCATGACATGGGCGGGTGTGTGCTTTTGGTTCCCCTCCCTCCGGTGTAGCATTTGTATGGAATGTATACCATCTTGTTTGCCTTTCTAATCTCCAACCTTCCTCCCATGCCCTGGTACTCAGTGGCTGGGATAATTATTTGAGGGAGGGGGTATCTAATTTGGAATTTCCAAAAAAGGTCACTTTTATTACCAAAGCCAACAGCATCCCTGAGCTCATGAGCCACGTATTTCTGAAGGGTGCCGGCTTGGTGTATGGTGGGGGAGCTTGGTCACTGTCCACCAGCAATGCACGTGACCCCTGCAATAACCCCTGCAGCGCAGGGATGAGTGTTGTGAAAGGCCATTTCAGTCTGACAGATCGCCTGCAGATCCCGGTCCTATTGCGTCCCTTAGGGATGACCAGGGGTTGTGTAACAGTGAGCCACATTGATCAAACCCCTAGCCGTGAAGGCACATGATAACAAAGAGCTAATTCAAGACAAATAAACAGCAATCACAGATGATAATGCAAGTAGCACCACCTTAGAGGTCGACAATGATAAACTGAACAAACAAGCACACATACGCATATGCAGACACAAACGGACACACGAGTGCACATGCACGGCACCTGGGTGCATGCATACACACAAACCCACACACACCTGTTTAATTGTATTTGAATGTCTTTGCACCGTGCAATGGCCTAATCTGTTCAACGCAGAATGTAGAGCTTCGGATTTAATGGAATCTACAGGAAGAAAGAGGAAATTATGCTTTATTCTGATGACAGACCTAATATGTGCCAAGCACAAGAGCGATTTATTTATTTGCTAGACTTCGCCACAGCATAAACCTCCGTCTGATAGAAGCTGCAAAAAAAAAGAGCGGCTTTATTTTTCCCCCCAGGTTTGGGCGGAGGAGTGACAGAACTCACCCAGACAGCCTGACATTTTATTTCTCTCACAGTAAACAGACAGAGAGCTTATTGTGTTTTAATGCAGTTTAATGGCTGCGGTCTGGGAGTCTCCGAGAGAAAGAGAGAGAGAGAGAGACTCTTTCATTACGATGCGGAGCAACAGCACTCTGGAGCTGAGAGGAGGAGCAGGCTCCGTCAACAACAGGCAGGCGAGAGAATAAAGATGGAGAGCGGGGGAGAGGAGAGGGGAGCGCGGCATCGCTGTGTAACGTGATCAGAAACAGTTCTTTTATAAAACCTCGCCACTTACATTTCATCAAACTCTTCTCTTATTTGATTTATTACCGGGTCTGCTGGGACTGTTTTCCCCCCACTGCAGTCACGCCATGAAATATTTATACCTGTCATAGACACAAGGTGCAGAAAAATGAAGTAGATGTAAGAATAAATAAAGCGGGGGTGTCTCTGGGGTGGCCGGTTGGGGGTGGGGGGTGGCGTTGCTGGGGCTGGGGAGAGGAGTAACTGTGACCACCGGGCGTCAGGAGTCTCAGGACCACCTTCTATACCCTGCCAACCACCCCAATCAGGTGATAAGGGGGTGATCTGTTGACCTGGACACTACCATGCAGACTGGACATCACATGCGCACGGTGATCACTGTACAGTTAATCCCCAACCAGACAGCGATGCTTGACAAGGTGAGGACAGCATCGCCATGGTGATATCTGCTTTCCAGGGATTCCACGTCCTCTGGTTAGAGCCCTCAGTTTTAAAAAGGATTCCAGCTGATTGTGGACACAACCATGCTGAACTGCCAAGTCAACATGAATACTGCTGTGCCTCTGTATTAGCTTTCTGGATCTGTCGCCAAATAAGCAGATTCCCCACACTGGCAGTCTTACCTCCAGGAAGCGATTCACTACACGTACAATTTGGTCCCGGTTAGACATAATCCCATCTTCCCCTAGACAGGCCCCACACTCACGTTTGTGTTTCCCGGATGGGCACTTCATACTCTGTTATTATTGTTTCGCTGGCTAGCACACACATAAATACAAACCCTCACACGCATGCGTGTACACACACACACACACACAAGTTAATTAAATTAGGAGAGGTGAAGGTAACTGTTTTTATAGTCCGGCAGTGAAATAATTCATCTGATCTAACAAAAGCAAGGAGGCCTTGGTACTCCCATATAAAATTGTCTTGATGTTAAATTCACTGAGCGGTCAGCAATCTCCGTGCAGTCTCACTACATCACCCCCTACAGTACACGCGTATTGACATTTGAAGCAGTCAATGGCAGCAGCCTGAGAAATGATGGGAATTTTAATTAAATAAACGAAGATAAACACAACGCACTGTTTAAAAATTCACCTCATTAATTTCTGCAGAGGGTGTTCAGAGGGGAGACATGCTTAGTACTACATTATTTGGAGACAACACGGGGATGGGGTCTGCCCATAATCTGATCCATTGTATGTAGTATAATGTCACTGTATGTGGTATAGAATTGAAGAGTGGGGCTAGATGGCAGTAGGGCAGTGTCCAGGTGAGGTAGTGGCGTCAGGGTGGTAGAGAAGGGACATCAAACAGGAGCTATGGAAGACAAGTGCAGACAGTATCTCTGAGAGAAAGGAGGGGCCAGAGTCTCCCAGTGAGAGAGTGGGACAATGAGTGAATCTGTGAAGTACCAGGAGGTCAGAGTGAATCCGTGAGAGACCAGAAGGTCAGAGGTCAGAGTGAATCCGCGAGAGTAAATCTGTGAGAACAGGAAGTTTTTTTTTATCATTTATCCATGAGAGTCCAGGAGGTCAGGGAAATCTGCGGGGAAGGGGGCGGGGGTCAGTGGTGGTGGACAGAACACAGCTCTTTAAGAGCATGTTAACAATGCAGACAGATGGCTCCCATAGGGGAAATGAAGAGAGAAAGAGCCAAGACCCATTTACACTCCTTCTCCATTCTGCCTAATCTAGCCCCTGCCTCTGATCTCCCTGTTCCCTAACCCCCACACCCATTTGCACGGCTCCATCCCTACCAGAGCTCAGGGGCTCTCAGCCTCACAGGCAGTACAGATGAGTAAAGTGGTATTTATAGTCAGAGGACGACGTGCTTGACAGGCATTAAAAAAAAAGAAAATAAATGGAACTGCACTGTTTGAATTTCGGTGTCTTGTCTGGTGTTCTCTGGTCTAGTCTGTGGTTTCCTGTTGGGACAAGACCTCGGCTGCACCCACTCCCACACCTGGCCGCGTAGTAGACACCACCAATGAATAGGAAGTCTCAATCTCTATCTGCGAGGAGCGGTGAGAGAAAGAGGCCTCTCAACTCGTCTCTGTCCTGGAAACATGGCACATGCAGGCAAGAAAAGAATGGTAAAGTACTGCTGGTCTTTCTTTTGTCTGCATTTGCTGAAATTTTCATTTTAGGAATATTTATCTAGAACTAAGACTTGGGAATGGACATTTGGGATTAAGATAGATTAAAATATCTTGTGGAGAGAAAATGATTAAAATGATGTGATATAAGCCTTATATTGTGTGCAGCTGAGGTACACATATAATCAAGATGTCAAGGGGCCTACAGCATGGTGCATCCATTTAAAGCAGCAGTTCTTGGTGCAATGATACAGCCCATGGTCCAGAATTGAATTGTGACCATGCCAGTGCTGTCTGTGAGTCCTGTTGAGTGACACATGATTGGCTGTAGCCAACATGTGGCCACAGGGAGGGGCAGTTTCAGTTGCCAGGGTTTCCATCTCATCACACAAGAGCGACTCGTCTGGTCAATCAGGCACCTGCAGTCTGCCTGCGCCAGCTACCCACGAAGAGCAATGACTGCTCAGCATACATATTCTAGTCTGTGCTCTCAATAACTGAAGAAGCATACTGCAGCGAAGGGACAGGTTGAAGAATATGATTGGCCATTGCTAATTTGGGGAAGACAGTGAAGCATTTCATTGCATGCCATGTAATTTTCAACATAGAACAGAGCACACATTTGTTCAAAGTCCACATTTTATAATTGGATTATTAGTAATGGCGATCAGGCATCAATACCTTCATATATCAGTCAATGTAATGGCCCTCACATTATGGTTATTCACTGAAGGATAAACTGATTGGTAGATACAATGATTGATGCTTGATCACCATTATTAATAGTCTAATTAGCAATGTTTCATGTGAATTATTCTAAGAGTTTTCTGTTAGTTTGATAACTTTAATTATGATCATGGTATGATCTTAAAAAGAACACAGTGTGATCTGTTTCTAAGCATTGTGGTCAAAAAAATACATAATGTGGGAAATATTTGACTGTGTGCGGTTACATCTTTTGTAAGCTAAGTAAAAAAAGATTTGTTCTAAGAACAAATTATGAATGAATTTAAATAATCAGAGAAGGATCGTTTTTCAGCATGCATATTTAGACTTACTTATTGACTGATGATTTGGCAGTATCTGATGAAAAGGATAAAGGTATTGACTGTGGAAGCTTGGTTGGAGACATCAAAGCAGACTGTCTTTACACCTCCAAATTTCTACTCAATGAGCTCAACGTATTCATCCTCCTGAGTCCTTTTTTTCTTGTTCAGTGAACGGCTTTGCTGTGGAGGCTGAGGAATGATTCAATCGTTTTCTTCTTGGGATTTTCTCCTTCTCTCTGTAGGGGTGGATTTGCACCTCCCCATCCAGATACAGAACACAGAAAACCAGCTCTGTATATCTCTCCATTCATTCCCACCCCTCCTGCACTGACTTTACCTTCATGTACCCACCCTGAGGACCTGTTAAATATATGATGATGACTGAACACTGGGAGGGATTCTTTCTTTTATCCTTTATTCGGGTCTGATTTACACCCACAGCTACAGGGAGATCAACACGGTAACTCAGAGTGCTGACTGACAGCCTGTCCCAGATGTCAACAGCTGGGGATTGTAATCGCTGCCAGAGTGATGGATGATACCAGAAGACACCCTGGCACTGTCACTTGAGGGGTGGGAGCAGGGGGAGAGGTGAAGAAGGGGCGAGGAGGAGGTGGGGACTGAGGAGGAGTCAAATGCGGAGCTCCGCCCACCATAGACCATAGGGTGTTACTAATGAGTCGTGACTCATGTAAAAACATGTGTGCCATGTTGCTCAAAATATGCCTTGCATTATTCTAAGAGAAAATAACACCTGAGAGAACAACAGAAAGTATTTGCTAGGACAAACCCAGCGAGCAAGCATACAGTGGCCCAGTAGCAGCCTATTGATGGCACAGCTGTCGGCAAGCCAGCATTTTACAAACCAGCACAACACCGGGGGCGCTCGTGGGCAGTCGAGATGAGGGTCAGTGGAAGTTAACATGAGGCAAAATAGTTGGTGAATGGTTAACGGACCGCTGTAGTGCTGATTTGCAAAATGCTGGTGTTCCAACAGTTATTGCCGATGGCGGTTTGACAGGTGCTTAGTTGTTGGGTGTTGTATGGGTACTGTGTTCTGCTTTGTGTTCCAAACTCGCTGCTCCCTCTCCCATTCTGGAAACAAAGGCTTCCGACAGATCGGATTTGGTGCCCCACCCAACCACGGTTCTTTTCTAAGTAACAATCAATAAGATGAATAACTAATGGCATGAAATGTCACTTCTCCTCATCCTGTCTACTGCTGGCTACATACTGTCTGACCTCTGTGATAAAGACCAAGTTGAGGATCAGGAGCAATCAATTAAAGGTCTTTCTACCAGACTGACTTTCACTCCCAATAACAATGAAGGCCAAGTTAGTGGGGGGAGAGGGGTAATGACATCATCATTTTGGCTGCCCAACTGTTGCAGCATCCTTATTGAGTCAGATGACATCCATAATCTCTGAGATCTGTATCAGGACATTGCCCTATCTGTCACATTGTTTTTGTCTTGCAAACCCTTCCGACACACTTCATTCACATTCTTAAACCCCCACCTTCCTGACACACCCACTCTGCGCCAGAGCCCCGCCCCCTAATAATGGACCTGTCCCAGCGGTGGCACAGACAGGGAAACATCCCGCCTTGATGGATTGGTGGCCACTTTTCAAAGTGGAAGGCCAAATCATTACCATCCCTGAAAGCAATTCAAATCAATATAATAGAACCGCACACTGATCTGTATTCAATGTGTGTGCCGAGATCGAGGGCAGTGCTCATTTTCACGATCAGATTCTCGGCTGAAGAAAAGGCTGCCTTGTCGGGCCCGGCTCATTCTCTCCCTCTCGGCTGCTCTGGGAGACGGAAAAGTGTCATTATGGTGACAGGATCCGTGGCGGTGATTTTAAAGACCAAGATTGGGGTTAAGGAGGAAATCTTGGCGATAAATGAAAGTTATTATTTCTGCCTTGGCAGTGCATTGTGGGAAGGCATTCCATGGTGTAGGAGGCCACGTTCTCGCTCAGGGAACACTAGACTCCGCCTTCTGAGGGCTGACAGCTGTGTCAGTGCATTTGCTGCAATTACTATTGAAGTATAATAGGCACTCGCTAAATACACGCACGCACACGCACACACACACACACACACACACACGCAAACACAAAAACCCTGATTGATGTTTATAATTAAAATGCTTCACAGAAAAATACTTTCTGGAATGGAGCTCCTGTACCTCTTGATCTTGGCAGCCCTTAATTTGCTTACTGCGCTGTATGGACCAGTGAGGGAGATTTCGATGTTGAAAACACTCAAATAGGGAGAGCTTTTTTGGCCAGTAGATGCACTATATTTTATTGAGCCTATAAAACACAGGTATAAAAAGGAAAGCATTTTTAGTCTTCATTTGCCATATTGTTTCTGCACATTTTATTAATTTATTGACTGTTTTGTCAACCTGTCAAAGTGTCTTCCCCCAACAAAGGAGTCAGATGGGCAGATTGTTTGCAGTTTAATTTTTTAATGAATGCAAGGAGGAATCTGCTGCCGAGCGTCTGGATTTGAATAGGGCTGGCAGCGGTTCAAATGATCAAAATGTTCATTTTTATGGTGCCATAAACAAGGTCTAAATTGTACTGGGCACAGATGAAACAAAGGGCTAAACACAGCACACTTCATTCAATGAATAAATGGGATGACCTGTTATCTTAGAGCTCAGAGAGCGTAGGTCACATGACTGTCTTAACAGATGGCTTTCCCGACCGCGCGCTGGAAGCGGGTCCCGTGATGATCCTGCGTTGACTGACAAGTCACATGACTGAGTCTCAACTGCTGGCTCACATGCCCATGTGCTGATTGATGGGAAACATCACCCTTGTGTTGACTGATTGGTCATATTTAGAGTGTATAAATCCGTGCAAGAAAAATAGGGGGGAAAATAAATGTGACACAGGCTGAAGCCTGTCTTATTTCTGCATTCATGATGTCATCGTCCCCCACTTGCCCTGCTTGCGTGCCTCAATCCTAACATCATTATTAATGATGAATATGCCCCGGGGGACATATCCACAGGCTTCACCGAAGAATGGAAAAGCGAAGGCGGCCTGTCTTGGAATTTTCCGCAGGAAGATGAATGCGCCCCTCCGCTCAGCCTTTGTGGAGGAGGCGCTCCTCGCCGAGCTGGGAAGCGGGGAGACGTCCAGCGTGAGGCCGCCGCGCTGCATGGAGAGGAAGTGGCTGGCCTCTCCTGAGAGCCACAATAGAGATGTTCCGTTGACTGCTCGCGGAGGAGCATTCATAACCAAAGAGGCTTTGTCCATCATTTATGGGAAAACTTAGCGAGAGCCAATTTCACAGCGAAGGGCCGCCAGACAGACCGCACCGGCCAGGCCAAGTTCTTCCGAGGTGCCATCAACCCCCGGCGGAAGGGTCCTACCCAGCTGTCAGCTGCAGAATGCCATCATATCGTGGCTTTATTACTAATGGCAGCTTCGCCCCTGGAAACCTCCCCCATTGATTAGTGCCCGGATAATTGGATTGAGTTGATCCCTCGAGAATGCCGGGAGGGATGCTGAGAGCCATAGGAGACGGAGACGAAGGCGCTGCATGGGAGAGAGAGGATATGGAGTGGCGGGGGGTGAGGCAGGAGGTGGAAGGAGGCCAGAGAGGGGATAGAAGGGGGGAAGGAGAGAGGAGCCCCTATAGTTTACAGGACCTTCGATAGGCCCCAGATCTGGACGCCTTTTGCCCTTCATGGGCTGAAAGAGGGGGCAAGAAACAGTTGAATAGAGCAGAACTAAGCACCAATTCAACTGCAGTGCCCTCAGTCCTTGATAATGTGAATGGCTGTCACTGACATTTAAAAAAATACTGTTTAAAAACACGCAAAAAAAACTGCAATGCTTGCTTAAGTCAAAGTTAGGGCTCTTTGCAGTTACATGTTTGTTGCTTGCTACCCATTCAACTTCTTATCTGAATGTTAAATGTATTTTTATGTGTTGTGGGTGTCATTATCCGTAAAAAATATATTTTTGTGGGCCTGGCGGATGGTGCAGCGGTCTAACGCACCACGCTTCGTAATGGTGTGCGCTGCCCGTCAGGGACGCGGATCGAAACCCGCGTCTCTACCAGACCGGCCCTGGGCGTCAGCCCGATCGGAGGCGGCATTTGGCTGTCCGCCTCCGGGGGAAGGGGGAGGGAGAGCCGGCACGAGTTCGTTGAGGAGAAGGTTAAGGAGGCCGTGGAAGATTTCCCGTCTCGAAAGAAGTGGGAACACTCAACCAGGAATGTGTGTCTCGATCCAGGAGGACGGGTGACGGACTCGTGAGGGTGGGGAATTGAAGTAAATAGAGGGTTTCATTGGCAACCAAATTGGGAGAAAAACAGGGAAAGAATCAGAAATACATTTATTTTAAAAAAATACAAATACAAATGTATATATATTATTATTTTTTTGTGTGTTGTGAATGTCATATTCCCCCACTGCAGGTTAATAAATATTGAAATCAAATCAATATTGCCTCTATATGAATTGTAACTAAAATCTTTGGCTTAGTTCAATTTCATACACCAAAATAATGCTTTGTGCCATGCTTCCATTTATCATAATTCTCATACAAAATGTATATGACAATACAGTGTCAAAGTTGGAGCTCCTAATCGTTTGGTAGTTAATCAGACTCCCCTCTAGTTTTCTGCTGTGCAGAGTATGCTTCCTAGTATGCTTCCTGCTCTGCTTTGTATGCCAGGAGACAGGCCGGTGTCATGCTGTTAGCAAACACCCCATTTCTGTCATGTATACACCTAGGGTTGCCAGCACTGAAAGAAACAATGAAATTCCGGAACTTAGTTTAGCGACTTTGCTGATGCAGCTGAACTGATCATATCCGTGGCATCAGCATTGATCTGCTGAATAATATTAAAGATCTGTTTTTCATCTCCCTTTCATCCGGTGCACATTTGCAACTGAGGCATGATGGGATATTTATATTGTGGAGGATTTTTTTTCTACATATTATGAAAAAGCATTGTGGCAGTAGTAAATCACAGTATGTTTTTATCAGGTTTTACTGTATATGGTAGTGCTGAGCCGAAGTCATTAAGACAGGTTGACAAAAAAAGCATTGGCATGCTTTTCCATACATATCCTCAAACAACAATAATGCAAATTCAGCTGATTTTTTGGGGGGAGGAAGGCCTTTTTTAGTAGGCCTATATATCCTATCCAACAGCTGATCCAGAAAGTATTTCCAACTGCCAAGTAATGGGCCATCTATCAGGGTTCCCTGAAAGATATAAGCTGAGAGAAAGGGCTTGCTTGGACAAATAAAGTGTATATCAAACACTTGTGTATGGGCCATCTACACTGCTGTGTGTTTCCACTGTCCAAACAGACATTTTCATTGTGCTTAATAGTCAAATACATTTTGTCCTTTTACCAAGAGTTTACAATCAATTTACATTTCCCATTCAGATATGCAATATATTCTAAATGATCATATCAAGGTCAAGCATTGACAGTTTTTAAGGCACTCGAGGACTTGCCTGATTTGTTATGAAGGTAAGCTTTCCTGGAAGTGGATTCCTGATGAATAATGTCATTATAATAAACATAAAGTTGCTGCAGAGTGGAAATCAATATAAAACCTTTTCTATTACACGTTCACTACTAAGGCTCCTTACGGAACAGACAAACAAAGGTGAGAAGAGGCCGAACCACTTCACCTTGACACTGCTGCTAGGAAACTAAATTCTGGATGAAGCGAGGTAAGGCAAAGGTGATCAATGGATAACGATATCAATAACACTGACAGATTTCCTGGACAGAAGAGCCAGTGTGCTCTGCCAAAGTCTGTTGACCCTTCACAGAATGAAATTCAGTCAAGAAACAGAAGTCGGTGCCCCCAGGGTGGCACAACCGGTAAAGGCACTTGTCCAGAGTACAGGTTGCCCACTGTGTCTGGGGTTCAATTCCCCCGGCTGCACCAGCATGGCTGGGAGTCCCATTCAGTGGTGCCGATTGGCTGTCCGCACCAGAGGGAGGGGGAGGGAAGCCAACATCAGCTCACCGCATGTACAGAAAGTTTCTCTGGACATATCGGAATCATGGTCGGCACTCAGGCGAGTGCCGTCTTGAAGGAGGCGGTTTGCCATCCCTGCCACCGCCGGTCCCAGAGTAGTGACTGGTCCCATAGCTGCAGGCAGCAGGCTTGTTGAAGGGGGATAGTTGGATCAATAGAGGGTACAATTGACCACCAAATCAGAAAGCAAAAAGAAAATAAGAAAAAAAGAAACAGAAGTCACAGACATTTTGAATAATTGCCTCTGAAATGTGAACATTCTGAAACATTCATTCAGCTTTGTTGGTTAGCCAGGCGAAGAAATAAATTAGATATCTGAGCATACATATTCAAAAATAAAGGAGACTTGTAGTGTCTTTCTGGAGAGCATTGCATTGAAATTTAAATCTCACCTGATCTTGCTCACCTGATGTTTCTCCTTATTTTATTCATGTCAGTGCTTAAAAATGAGAAATAAATCATTGACCTGACAGTTCCTTCTTTGACTTTTGCAATTTTAGGCACCCCGAATAAAAATAAAGATAACCAAGACCCCATGTTGAATTGTCTAGCCAAAATCTCCATTAATTTTCCAAAATATCCTGTGGTGAATTCTCCTTGGTGAGCTGAAATGTCTCACAGCTAAGCACTCGTCCTTGGTCAGGTCCATTTTTAATACGGACAGCTGTTTGTGGATGGGGATATGATCACAGCACCATTCAGAGAGCTTGAGAGAATCAGGGGCCAGTCAGATACATGGTGAATTCATAATTCCTCCAGAGAGCTTGTCTCTTTCACTACTTATGATATCTACAGAACAAAGCAATATGGTTCTGACATTTCTCTCGTATTGTAATCCATCTCTCTGGCTGCCAACCATCTCCCACATTTGAACCTTTCTCTGCAATGGTAGACAGGGTGTCCTTTCCCTTTCCACATAGGTATTTGTTTGCAGTTTCTCATACGGCACCTGCTTCTGTCACAGTTTTTTAAAGGCATTATTGTCCGCTTTGTGCTTACTCGTTGTGAATTTGAATGGGAATGCGCACATCCGTGAGATAAGATCAGGGCACAAGTGTGACAGCAGCTGAGGAGCAACGTCACTCAGCCTCGCAGAATCTCTCACAACCGCCCCGCTGTATGCAATTACCGGCACTCTCTACCGCTTTAATCAATATCGCCCATGAACATCGCGATTGTCTACCTGTTCTCTAATTAATCTCATTAACGGGAGAGATGGCGTGATTGACCGCAAAGCATGAATCCGGGCGAGGAGTGTTTTGTGTTCGTCGCAAAAGCTGGAGACGGACACGTCACGGGCGCGGTTCTCTTTGGAATTCCCGAGCAGCTGCCCCGTGTTCCAAATCGCAAAACTGCGGTGTACTCACTCTCTCATGGAAACATCTTTCGGAGCAAACTGATTCATGCGGCCTGTCAGCGCTACGTTGGGTAATTAAATCTTAAACAAATAATTGTTTGACTAAATTCTTGGAGCAAGAGTTCTGATGGGTAATTCCTTCAAAGGAAAAGCATGTTGTCACGGTCAAGACTTGAGAGTAGCGTTGGGTGCTTAGTATGTGGGGGGGGTGCAGATAGTGCAGTACTAGCCTCTTGAGAGTAATATAATATTCCTCACTGATATGGACAGGGGATTGGCTGGTGTTACCTTGTTAACAGCAAAACAGTCTGTGCCTACCTACAATTAAGTTGTAATTACTTGTGTCATTTTGTATTTTACCTCTCAGAGCAGAGGCACAGCTAACAGATTGAAGCAAGAGGCAAGCTCCAGTAACACCCCCCTCAGTACTGACTGACTAACATACAGTACAGGAGCTAGTCTGGCAGCCAGTGTTTGCATGTAAAACGAACACAGACTCCAAATAGGGAATTTGGAATTGGGTCCTTGGCAAGTCTCCTTCCTTTTGCTCCTTTCTCTGAGATGACAATATGTTGCGGCTCTCGTTCTTTGGTTAAGAACCAAGCCAAACAAATGACTTGTTAAACCGCACTGTGACAAAGCCTCACTCAACTCAACTGCTGCAGAGAGTGTTTAAAAAAAATCCCAGATCCAGGGGACGTACTCATTGCACATGTGTCAAGACAGGTTTAGCTGTACATTAAGACACAAATGCAGGTTAAATGTTGAGGTGCTGTTCCTCCGCAGGATCCCCATAAATCAGAATCTGTTCAGAAGAATATATTTATCTCATTCAAATCCTCAATGTAAATCCTTCTGTACATTGTGTTACCATATTCCTGAATATAATTCACCACATTAAGGAAAGCATATACATTTTTTGTGGCATTCCAGTGCACCACAATTTAGACTCCCTTTTGTAGCTTGTGAAATATAATGAATAATGAAATACAGAAACATAAGGTAATTCAATTCATTTATCCAGTTGAATTTTTGACACATAGATAAATCAGTAAATGTTTTGTGATTAATCTTTATGAATAGTACAGCAAAAGGCGTGTAGGGGTGTTGAGTGGGAGAAGATAATATGAGTGAGAACCAGGATGTTGGCTTCTCAATGAATTCATGAAAGGCTCAAGAAACCAAGAACCTGTTTGTTTGTGAACCAACAACAGTGAGCTAGAACTTGCTTGTTGAAATATAAATTCTCATGTAAAAGGCCTCAAACAGACCAGGACAAAGTATTCTGAGCCCATGAGGAGAGAACAGCTCAGATAATAACATGCCACTCAAGACATAAGAGGTGTGGCACAAACATCATGTTTCCATTACACTGCTCCCAAAACAAATCAGAACAAAATGTGCCACTCTAGGTGCAGTGGCCCACCTTGCACTAAGCTAATATGGCATACATATTACCTGCATACTTTTATACTGTCACAACAAGTTGCAGTTTCTTCTTTCATTTTAGCTGATGTCTATTTTCAGGTACTCTGTTTGGATATTTCTTTTATTTTTTATGGAGCTTCTCATCTGAAATGCAGTACCTGATTAATTAAGCAATTCCAGCTATCTAGCGCAAGGTTGAGATGCAGTTTAAACTACTTAAAATACCTATTTTGTGGGAGAGATGGGTGCAGTTTTCCATTACTTTTATTGCTAAATAAATATAAATTTAGCCAACCAGGGTGAGCCCCCTAGTTTATTCTGCTTTAAGTTCCTTATCTCTTAAAGATACATCTGAATACCCTCTTACTTTTTTGTGCATTTCTTTAAGAAAGTAATCTTTGATGTGATTCCACTTTCAGATCACTTTTGAAAAGCACACATTGATTGCTGTGTCTGTGACAGATGTATAAAAGTGGACATACAATTGTGCATTTCAATGGGTGTACAGCCTTTAAAATATCTGCTGTTAACTCACAGCTGTTGCTGTTAACCACCCACCCATACACTAAGGCCCAATTCCAGTAAATGTTGTTCATTTGCTCACTTCACTGTCCTTACTCAGGGGAATTCCCTGTAAGTCTCTGATATGTCAATGCCCCAAGGGTAGGTCTGTTTCACCTTTATGAGAAATTAAGTTTACATTTGTGTTCACTCACCCTTACGACCTCCAATCGAGTCTGCTCAGGTGTAGACTTTGGCATACTCATTTGTTCAGATCTCACATAATACTTTGCAAATGGGGATAAAAAACGCATCCATAGAACAATTGGGAAAATCTGTTTATAAATGTGAGTGAATTTGAACAACTACAGCCTTCATCATACTGCAGCTAAGCACAATATCAGTTGAATTTAACAAGAATAGCATGGTCCATTTTGAATTTATAATTTATACTACATTGGAATAGTACAGATTTTTTATATACATACACACACACATTGTTCTTTTCCATTATGCTAATAATACTTTATTAAGGTATAAACAAAATATGCAAAGCTGGGTTTGTAACCTGTAATGTAAAGTAACGGGCACTTCTTGAAACTGTCACTCATATGACGCAGAACGTTTTTTAGTTTGGAGTTGGCCTATTGGGAGTTAAGAGAGGCAGTGGAGAGAGCCACAACATAAATGGAATTCGCCCTTTGTGTTCAATTCTGTTGTTTTGGAACATGACTCACCAAATCCACAAATACTGTAGCCAGTGTGACTACACCATTCCCCCTACTGAAGGATCAGCAAACCAATGGCTTCGCTCTCAGCTTGACCAGCCCATAAGCCACCACACCCTCTCTATGCAGAGACAAAGCAGGAAGAACAGAGGCCTCAGACTGACTCTAGACCTACCTTCTTGTACGGCTTGAAAAGGATTGTTCCCGTCCACAAACTCCACAGAAATGGTGATTTTTTCAGTCTCCAGGATCTCATTGTTGAGGTTGAGGTCAGCCACCGCCATGCGGAACACCTCGTCATCCTTTTTGGCAGATTCATCAAAAATGGCCCCTGCAGACAGATAGAGCAAAATTTGGTTTGACTTCCAGACACAGGTGAAGGGGAGTTTATGTGTGCATGGGATGCAGCAGGTGATAGTGCCCTGTAACCTATGGCCTTGCTTGACCAGGACACAGAACACAAGGTTCGGTTCATTAAACTGACATCAGATTGCAAGATGTGTTTTTTCACATTGCTATGAGAGGGGGGTGGGGTGTATGACAGTTAGATAACTGAGGAGCCTCAGACAAACAACCATGTTACTAATCCCAACCAAGAAATGAAATTGAATCCACATACCTGGAACATTTTTGCTTTATACCAAGTACCATTAATATTCAAATGAAGACCCAGGGCTTAGACAACTGTCTTTTCAGCAAGTAATTCAAGTAATTGCAATCTTCAGATAGAGTGCTAATAAAGTGTTCATTATTGTAGTTATTCATTTGTTTTCTTCTCCAATCTACAAAAGTTATTCTATTTTGAGCCTTTATGCTTTGACAACCAACTAATTTAAGGAAACTGCAAGTCCACAAGAGTACAGTGCACCACTGTACTAAAGGCAGTGATGGAGTATCATGTAGTCAAAATCTAATTTCCCATCGCATTAGGCAGGTAGAATAATAGATCTGACTACACTTCGTGTGCATGCTACAACATGTGGCATTGTTGTTGAGTGTGATAAATGGCTGAAGATGAAATTAATACATCCTCCTTGAAATAAGGTTAACTTCAGGTGCACCATATACCGTAAACCAGTCACACTACACTGCATGCTACAATGTATACATCAGCATTGCGGACAATGGTTACATCCATTAGAGGTGTTGGGACAATGGACTACAATGGTAGGCAGGAAATGCAACCTCGCTTAGGACACAGGAAGTGGCGCTTTTAACACTGCAACATTATAACCTACTGTAACCAATACGGTAGAATTGGAAATACGCAATAATTACAGTGTCAATAAACCCCATGAGCAAACTCTCTCTTGCTCTATCTCGCATTACGGTACACTGCTGTTTGCATTCAGGAAACTCAGCTCTGCAGAACTGTTTGGAAAATATGCCTTTGTTGTTATAAACCCTTGATCATGATTTATATCATTAGGTTTCAGTATCCAGTGTAATCGGATTATACTTGCAAGGACCCTACATGATGTCGGAGGCTGCATGATAGAAGCAGCTTTTTCAAAGTTTAAATGGGAGGATGACCGGCTCTCTTCACCATTCTGTTGTCGACCACATTTTCCCTGGACAAGGCCAGAGATGTGGATAATCCAGCTAAGGACCTGTACAATGCACTGAAACTCCCTGGATCTGCGCTCCGTGCTCCTGGACAAGGAGACCTCTTCTAAACGGCATCGGTCCAGGGTCTCTCAGCACCTTGGAACTACAGTGTTTAATATCTCATGATATTAAACCTGAAGTAAGACCATAACATCTGGGTATAGTTTATGTGTAAGAGTAACAAACTGTGTATAACTGAATGCATTCCATTGTGGCACTGATTGATTACCTGCATTTTATCTGTACTCGTCGGCAAACTGTTGTACACAAGAACTTTCCCTATCCCCAACACTAACGATTGCATGCTATTTCTCTCTTTTTCTTTCTAATATTCTTACATTTTTTGCTAGGCAATCACACTATTCAGATTGGTGATATCTGCTATCTAGCCCTAGGAGGATTTCATTTAAACACTAACGCTAATACGCACATTATTAGCTCACTCACAGGCTACGCCTCACAGCATGACATCGAAATCCACACTGGAAAGTTAGGTCTCCGCATTTTGGATATCAGGGCCTGTATGTATCAAATATCTAAGAGTTAAGATAAGAGTTACACTTACGACACCTCCTAAGAGCTTACTTTGGAGTGAAATCGCTTTTTGGAATATTCTCAAGAGTAGCTCGTAAGTGTGTTTTTGCGACAATTACAGGTGCCGCAAATTAAAAGATTAAGATGAGGTCATCAAATGGTGAAATAGGGTATATGTCGAGCATCACGTGACCAAACCGGAAGACAGGCTTACTCACTTCTGCCAGTCAACAAGGTCAATGTGATAATTAAATAAAAACAATAGCACGGGTTGTTAATACTGTACCTTATAGTGATCAATTTTATTTTGAGAGACCTGATGAATAACATACTATTATGCCACTAGATAATCAATGATTTACAAGAAACTATAATACCATTACCCCAATAACCTTGCCTATACTCGTTTTTCAGCTGAAATGTATTAGACCGAACCAACAACACTGAACTTGAACAGCTGTTATTTTGGACTGATGCCTTTATCAAACTTCTCAAAATGGGAATGCTGGTATAAGTCGTGCCTTTTAAATCATGACGATTAGATAAATTAGATAGTCAAGAGGGTCCTGATCGTATTGCCAGATTAGCCTTTATACCTTGAGATGTTTGACATAGCGTTACCATCCTTGAACTGGAACTGATGGTGAACGTGAACAGATCAACCTTATGCAAACCATCCCTACTCTCAGGCTGTGGGGCTTCTCACTCTTTCGCATAGACCTGTGACAGGCTGCCCTGATGCGAACATCGGCAGTCATCCTGTCTCTGTTTGACACTGGTGAAAATATCTACATAGGTAACTGTTATTGAGCAACCGACCAGCTAACGCTATGTAATAGACAGCAGGCACAGGTACTTTAAAAAATGTCGTTAGTACCCTCATAGTCATGGATATAGGAGGAAGCGTATAGCTTAAACCCCTTGTCCTGTAAACATCTTGTATAGAACAACGCCATTATCTCGTCTACCGGAAATGGCCCGTCACGTTTAGCATCCGTTGCGCATAACCCCCATTGCAAAGGGGAAGAAGTTAGGTTACCAACCACAACTTTGTGGTTTTACTGACATGACTAACTAAGTTGGACAATTTTTTTACTGACATGCCATATTTTTACTGACACCTGTATTTTGGTCTTAAAGAATGTGAAAATAAAGAAAACTATATTCACGCTGTGGTGCAGAGCTGCCATGCTGGCTATTGTGGTTGTACATCATAGTATTTTCAGTATTTATAATTTCTTTAGTGGGTCGGAAGCTTTTGCTGTCTGACAGTTCTAACAGTCAATATTCCCTTCAGGTACAGTTTTCGCACTATGCACCTGAATATCACCAGCTAAATTTAGGGGAAAAAAACAAATGTGTACATTCACTGGACAAACGCAGGTGTTTTAATGTTTAATTTTGAACAGAGTTTAAAATGTTCCATAGATTACTGTTGAGGCCGCAGGGTTCAAAGCATGGGTTTGTAGCGGCTTATAGTCAAAAATTTGACCTAACGCTCTTCATCAAACTGTATTTGAACAAAATGTATAAGGTGAGTCAAAAATGTAGCAATGAAGGAAGTATAAGGTGATCTAAAAGTATAAGAGTATACGCAGTATAAGAGCTGCATAGAGACTTTATGATTATTCTGTAGTAAACGGGACATTTTTACGGACTGTCCGTAAATTTACTGATGGTTGACAATGCTGGGAAGAACCAATCTCCTTTTGGAAAATCTGTATTCTTTGATGGTCAACACAAGTTTCCAATAAAGTTAAACAGACCCTCATTATAAAAGATGCCTTGTTGGCTAATGTTAGGCTAAGCAAAATGGATTTAAAAAGAAAACTGAATTGAACTGCAGACTCGAAAACGGACATAATTAAGTAAATAAATATATAGCCCCACACAACACAACTCTGCCATTCGGAGCCCGGAGGAAAGCAGAAAAATGGTACAATGTTCTATCCGCGTGAGGAAAATCTCCACTTTCAAGAAGGCAACATCTGGCACTGGTTCATAGTCTTATTTATTTATTTATTTATTTATGAGACACATTTGTTTCATATTGCAATATTGCTGATGAACAACAACAGTTATTACAATTATTTTCACCTTTAAGCGCAGTGTTAAAATAACTTGCATCTCTGCCGTAACTGCGCTACTTCTCAAAGTTGCTGGCAATATTACATCGCGCACAAGATCAGTGACAAAGATGATTCCCTGGCGATCTAGGCTGTAAAATTTGATTAACTGTAACATAATCAAACATTTCTAAAACATTCTTCCTGTCTTGGAAGGTGCGCGCATGTCTCTGTATCCGCAACTATGCCGTCTTGCCTATTCCTAGTCGAGTTAAGAGAGCTGCAGAGGTCTCTTAAATATCTGACAGTTTAAGTCACCAATTCTTACACTTAAGTTACACTTGAGACCAATTTTCTTACTTTGAGTGGCTTGATACATACAGCCCCAGATCTCTTTGTGTTAGCCTATAGTTTGCGCCACCTGGCCTCACTAAGGTTCACACCATTCCCTCCAATTTTCCAGTCATTCCCTCATTTTCCAGTCTTCACCACATGTACTTGCGTGCATGCACTCCCTTCATCTCCTTAGTTTTCCTCACCACATGTACCCTCGTGCACGTGTTTTGTCTTCTTCCGTAGTCTTCCTCACCACGTGTACCTGCATGTATCTTTTTTCTCCTTTTCCATAGCCTTCCTCCCCACATGTGCCTTCAAGCACGCACACTCTACCAATATCTAAATAAACATACTTTTATTGCACCTGTGGTCTGCTGTGATTGTTTTTCAAATGTTGAATAGAGCCACTGTCATATGTGAAGAACTTGTTGTCTTCATCTTGTTAAATCATTGGTGTATTAAATTTGGGAATTGTTTCCAGATTGTACTACTTTTGATTTAGTCTCCTGATTGATATCCCTGCAACTAGTGCCCCATGTATGAATAGTTGACTCTTCATATTTGCCTGCTTGTCTTTCTTTCTAGATTGCATGTCATTTAAGGTTAAGTCTACTCCTGCCCTGCTGAACTTAACCCCCTGAGGTCTGTGCTTAATTCAGAGAAGCTTTGTGATTTTGGTATCGTCTGATATTTATCTCAATTTCATCAACTTAACACACACTTACTCCAAAGTGTTTGATATTTTAATTTGAAGGACAATCACAGCTACATTTATATGCCATAAATAGTTTGGTCATAGTTTTGATCATATGCAGCTTGTAAATAGATCTACAAACACACAAGTTATAAAGAGTACAATTTGTACAATTGCCGTCACAAATGTTGTAAAAGCACACACTAAACTATAGTCACAAATTGTTTTGCCAATATGATTTTGTTCATCAGGGTTTTGGTTATGTAAGGATGTCAAAATGGTTTAGCACATCTGAGATCTGAATAGCTAAAAACCTGATTTTATCAGAACTGGTCAAATGTATTTCTGTGTTGTGGGAGGGCTATTTGCTAATCACCTGAATATTCATGATCCACACCTGAGGGTTCTCCACACCTCTAAGATCTATCAGATGGGCCATCTGTCAGATGGGCCATTTCTCTCTCAAAGGTTTGAGAGAAATTGAAAGAAATTGTCTATGTACACATGATATCCAGAACCCAAGTAATCACGATTCACAAGTGACATTACAGTGTCATATGTAAGTCCTCCTTGTCCTATCTGAAAGTAGTTCTTTCCTGGGTACACAGAAAAATCCACAGTATACCCAGTGCTAGAGTCACACAGTACAAACAACTTGAAACCCCACTTTATTGGTTTTGCTTTCATTTACTGTGTCATACCGGCCAGTTTGAACAGGTGAATTTTTAGGTGTGATTTCAATTTTGTTATGGTGTCAGACTGTCGGAAGTGTGGGGGGAGGGCGGAGGGCATTCCAGATTATGTTATCTTTTGTGTTCTAACAAACGATCTGTACCTACAATGTTTTCAGAACTTCAGTATTTTGTCAAGATAACCACTTGCCACCTAGCCAGACCCCATTTGTGTAATTTACGTTTGAAATTAAAAAGATTTTATTTGCAATGTGAAAATTATTTTTACATAGATTTTGCGTGCCCTATTGGTGCAATTTGTCTCGGGATCGAATCCAGGCGGCCACGGTGGTGCAGTGGATAGCACTGTCCCACAGTCCAAAGACTCACAGCAAGAAGGTCTCGGGTGTCGAATCGCCCCAGGCAGGGGCCTTTCTGTGTGGAGATTTGCATGTTCTCCCGTGTCCGCGTGGGTTTCCTCCTGCAGTCACTCAAAGGTTTCCTCCCACAGTCCAAAGACATGCACCTCCCGTGTTATCCTAATTGGAGACCCTTGTCTAAATTGCCCGCAACGATAGGTATGAGTGTGTGAGTGAATGGTGTGTGTGCCCTGTCGATGGATTGGCGAACCTGACAAGGCAATCCCCAGGGTTTATTCCTGCCTTCAAGGGTATGGCATCCCCCACACAAGGATGCTGGGATGACCCTGTGATTGGCTCCAGATCCCCCCTACCACGACCCTGACCAGGAATCCCCCAATCAATGCGGCTTAAGACAATGAGATGAGATGAGATGGGAGATGAGATTGCAATTTGTCAAAAATAGTCATCAAATTGGTTGGAACTGGGTCTGAGGTTATATTCCAAGAAAAGAAGATTGTGCATCCTGTTTACATCTATAGAGTTGATACAGAATAACTGCTGGTTGTTGGGTACTTGCTGGACAGGCTGGCCCCTCTGATCAATTGCCATCATGGGCAGCTGTGGAACTTGACTGAACACAAGCCTTCTTTCAGTCTACCTCATACTTCTCTGAGTTTAATTTAACAGTGTGTGGTACCCCCTTGCTCAAACTAATTAATCGTTCAGCTTACCTGTTAGTTCAAAACCTGACTAATAGCACCACCCAGATAGCTGCTAGCCAGCCTCTGGGTCACTTGATTGGCAGCTCATTCCATGTGCTAGTTGTTCCGGTGATTGTCGAGCTGCTGAACTCGCTGATTGAAAGTGAGAGTGATGACTAAGGGTACTTTACATGGAATTAATTAATTCCCTCCCTCCTCGCCTCTCCACTGTGTATCTGATGTGTAGTGAGTTTGTACTGGCACACGATGGCTGCCATCGCGTTCACCCAGGTGGGTGCTGCACATTGGTGGTGGTTGAGGTGAGTTGCCCCTATCATTGTAAAGCGCTTTGAGTTCCTTCTCAGATCATTCACATGATCAACTATGATGATCTCCATTCTTCCTCGGGAGACAATCTCAATCTGCCGTGTTGATCTGAGCCAAGAGAATGAGGTGGTGGTGCATGCTATTGTCTCTGAGAATGGTTCGTCCCCTGATGATGGTACGAGCTCTTCTTGTCTAGAAGAACCTTGCCAGGGTTTTGAGGCTGAAGTCCAGCAACAACTCAGCAAAGCTGATGCACTGGAGACAGACACCTAAAGGCAAGAGCTGCAATGCCTGTTCTATGACTTCCAACACATATTCTCTAGGGAATGTGGTGTTATGGATCTCCATACTGTGCGCATCCCCACTGATCCCAATGCACTGCTAATGTTTGTGAATCAATACAGGATTCCTTCAGCGACCTTCAAATCTATCCAAGAGCTTTGACCATGTCTTAACTAGGAACTGCACCTCACCCAACATTATAGTGTGTCCTCTTCATGTGTCTGACCATTGCTTTCTGTCTTTTTTGCTCCCCCTCCCCTCCGTACCTAAACCCTCTTCACCTCCCCCCACTGTTTCTGTCCGTTGCAACCTCCGCTCTCTCTCCCCTTACTGATAACTTCTCTCAGCTACCTGTTGAGGAAGCCTCATTCATTCTGCTATCCTCTCTCTCCTCCTCCTTTGATTCACTCTGTCATATCTCCACCAAACCTGTTCCTCTCCTACCTTCCCAGCCCCTGGCTAACTGACTGCATTCGTGCTGACCAACTCAAACTGTGAGCGGCAGAAAGGAATGGAGAAAATCCAAATCCCCTGTTGACCTGACTGACTTCCACATTCTCCTGGCTGCCTTTTCCTCTAACCTCTCCTCCGCTAAGTCTGCATTTTTCTTCTCCAAAATTCAATCCTCTGCTTATAAACCACACAAACTCTTCTCTACATTTTCCTCTCTCCTCATCCCTCCCTCACCCCCCTCCTCTCTAACCGCGGATAACTTTGCATCCTTCTTTCACAAGAAAGTAAATGACATTCGCAACTCCTCATCCCCTGCATCTCCCGCACCTAACCCTCCCTCACCCATCTCATTAGCTAAACCTCTTGTCTCCTTGTCTTCTTTCTCACCCCCCCCGACACTGACATCTCACAACTTATTCACTCCCACTGTCCTACCACCTGTCCTTTCAATCCTATTCCTTCCCCCCTCTTCCAGTCCATCACTATGGACATCCTCCCCTTTGTCTCCAATGTAATCAACTCCTATCTTTCCTCTGGTTCTGTCCCCTCTGCCCTCAAAAGGGCCAATGTCACCCCCCTCCTCAAGAAACCCTCTCTGAATCCTGCTGGCATTTATAACTACCGACCTGTCTCTCTCCACTCATTCCTATCCAAGACCTTAGACCGGGCTGTATATAATCTCCTACAGAATAACCTGCTTGATCCCAACAAATCTGGCTTCAAGGCAGGCCACTCTACTGAAACTGCTCTACTTGCGGTCACTGAGGCTCTCCACTCTGCAAAGACTCAATCACTCAGCTCTGTCCTCCTCCTCCTCGACCTGTCAGCTGCATTCAACACCGTTGACTACCATATCCTGCTCTTATCTCTCGCTGAGATGAGAATCTCTGGATCTGCACTGGCATCGTTTAAATGATACCTGGCCGACCACCCCTACCAGGTGGCCTGGAGAGGATCCCTCTCCTCTCCCCACACCCTCTCTACCGGAGTCCCACAGGGCTCAGTGCTAGGCCCCATCCTTTTCTCCAAGTCACTTGGTTTGGTTATCTCTGCTCATGGTTTTTCATATCACTGTTATGCTGATTACACTCAAATATTTCTCTCATTCTCACCTTCTGAAACCCAAGTCCTGGCACGTATCTCTGCATGCCTGGCAGACATCTCTGCTTCGATGTCCACCCACCACCTGAAGCTGAACCTGGGGAAGACAGAGCTGCTCTTCCTCCCATTGGAGAGTTCCCTGATGATTGATACTTCAATCACCATGAAAGGCTCCATAGTGTCTCCGTCCCTGTCTGCCAGGAGCCTTGGAGTGACCCCAGACGACCAGCTGTGCTTCTCAGACCACATCGCAGCGATCACCCGGACCTGCCAATTCTCCCTCCACAATATCCGGAGAACTCACCTGTTCCTCACCCAGGAGGCCACACAACTCCTGGTCCAGGCCTTGGGGACCTCACATCTGGACTACTGCAATTCCCTGCTGGCAAGCTTACCGACCTCTACCATCAAGCCACTGCAACTATGGGCAGCGGATAGCGTAGTGGTCTAATGCACCATATTTTGGCTGGTCCGATATGGTGTGCACTGCCTGTCAGGGACGCAGTTCGAAACCCGTCTCTACCAGACCAGCCCTGTTCGTCAGCCCCAATCGGGGGTGGCATTTGCCTGTCTGTCCCAGCGGGAGGGTGAGCCGGCTCGGGTCCGCCTTGAAGCGCGTAAGGAGCCTCCAGAACGTGGGTGGGCGAATTCCGTCTCGAAGGAACATTTAAAAAATGTTTAAAAATCCACTCCAATTACTCACCAATCTGCACTGGCTCCCTATTGCACTATGCATCAAATTTAAAACACTGGTGCTGGCTTATCAAGCCGCTAGGGGAAATGCTCCCTCCTACCTCCATTCACTCATCACACCCTACACCCCAGCCAGACCCCTCCGCTTTGCCTCCTCTAGCAAACTGATTGTCCCATCCCTCCGGAACCCAGGCAGCTGCTCCTCACAATGTCGCCTCTTCTCTGTCCTGACCCCTCTGTGATGGAAGGATCTTCCAGTTTTTGGAATTCATCTTCTACAAGAAACTGGGTTCCACCTCTTCAGACAATTCTATTGTGAAAAGCACTAACTTTGATTTACATTAACTAATTGTCATCACCACTGCTTACATGTTTAATACTGTATTTTGTATTTAGTATTTTGTATTTAGTATTTATGTTTAATACTGTATTAAATTATTATTTAAAAAAATATATATATTCTACTAACCTATTCTTTCCCTGTGCTACAGATACGGTATGCAGCTGCCAACAATGATGTCTATTGCTGTATTACTACACTGATCTCTTGCACAAACAAAGATTTATCTTACCACATATAAATGCACATCTTGTAAGTCGCTCTGGATAAGAGCGTCTGCTAAATGGCAAAAATGTAAATCTAAATGTACAGAAGAGGGTGGGAGTAAGAGGACCAATCAGGTATCAGATCTGGATGGTTGGCAGGGTTGGCCAAGGGGAGTTGCATGGGAACATAAAAAGTAAAACTATAAATATAAAACATGGTGAGAAAATGTAGCCCTTTTCCATGTGATATTTTTCTTATTTTTATACGTGGGGTAATATGAGGTAGAGAGACAGAAATAACACCTTTGTAAATGCTTTCACGTCACACAAGAATAGTCTGGGCCATGGGGAAAAACTCTGCATATGCTGGTTTTCATCTCAACTCAGTTCTTCATTATTGAGGTTTGATTGAGCTGTCAATTAAATATTTAAATTCTTGACAGCTGTCTGCACTGAATTCTTGTTTTTGAAAGAAATACATTGGCGAAGAATGTTTGATCCAGCAGGAAAGGACCATTTCTTCAATTTAATTATGTTCATTTGTGCCCCTTAGACTGACTGGTAATGCAGATTAGTACTCAACTTAATTTATTATAATTAATTAAGACTAATGAACTATTTAAAGGCTGAAAATGACTTATCAAGCTAACTAAAAGAAGCTAACAGAGATGGTTGCCTTGTATTTTCTTTAAAGGATGAAATAGAGATATGTCAAGACATCTAGGCCTAACATTTTTGTCAGAATTGAGTTGGACTAAGAGTTAAATAATCATAAGGAAATACAGGTTAGTGTTCAGTTAACAGTTCAATTAACAGGCTAATTCATTCAAACTAGTGAGAACAAAATCAAGTACTCAGTCCCTGGGACCATACTTGGCATGTATGGTTTAAACAATAACAAAAGGCCTCAGTGGGCACTCAATAATACCGTAAGCAACCACAGCATACCACAAAGGTTTAAACGTCAACAAATGCACACATTAGCATTTAGCCATATATTTGTTTAAATGGCAAATATATGTAACACGTAATGGAATGAGGGTAACGGTACATGATATCAAATGTTAATTTCCTTTAAAATGTTTTTCCATTGTTTTTCAAGTTCAATTAATCGAATACTACACATAGTTGGCAAACTTTAAATGTGTATCCCTGACAATTTTAATGACATAAATGAAACAAGTTCATTACAGTAAAGTATTTACAGTATAAATAATCCAATGTTTCTAGAGAGGAATTAATACTTGATAAGTAAAAACAAACAGTGTAATTTGAGAGTGAAATCCTTTGACTGCTGAATAGACATATAAAGCTCACAGTATATCAACCAGAAATTTTAAACCAAGTGTAAAATCTCCTCTTTAGTGCCAGCTTTGTTTGTCTGACACAACACCATTAACCCTGATCTAGGCCATCTCACTAATTTTCTATATTAACTAAAAAATGCACTGGCCACGGCCAGGAAGTATGCTTCTCACTCTTCTTAAACTTAAACATTTCAGTGCTGAACTTAAATCAGCACTGATATGTCTTCAACAAGGTCATTTTTACTTTGTAATGCAAATTTTATTATTCACGCTATTTGGTTACTATGTAATTAGTCTATATGCCAGGGTGGCAGTGTAGTGTAATAGTTAGGGAACTTGTAACTTGTTAGGGGCTTGTAACGCAAAGGTTGCAGGTTCGGATTCCCAGGTGGGGCACTGCTGTTGTACTCTGGAGCAAGGTGCTTAATCTTAATTTCTTTACTAAATATCCAGCTGTATAAATGGATGGTACGTAAACGTGAACTGTGTAAGTCACTCTGGATAAGGGTATCGCTAAATGCCTTTAATGTAATATGCAATCTGAAAACATTGTTAAGGTTGATTCTGTGGAGTTTCAATTTACCCATTAATAAATGTGGAGATTCAAATGATATGATTGTTTTCATTAATATAAAGCAACAATTATGATTAGTAATTAAAAATTGTCTGAGGTTAATGGGGGTTTACAGTGTTTTGATATTTGTACAGTATATCAAAACACTATATAACAAAAAATGTGTAGTACTAAAAGCATCCATCATAATTAGAAATTGAATTGAATTCTGCAGTCTTTCATACTCAACCAACATAGTCAACATTCAGTCCTATGGGCCACAGTGGCTGCTCTAACCAATCACCTGAACCACCTGATACCAATTCACTCCATCTTGAACCAAGTGAGAGTATACTAATCAGTGACATCAGGTGTATTCAGTGCTCGGCTGGAACAAAGGCCTGCAGCCACTGTGGCCCTCGAGAGTTGAGTACCTATGCTCTAAAAATCTGTTTATAACTTAGTTATTCTATTTAACAGGACAGGTGAGAGAGTACCAGGACCCAGAGAAGAATCACAAACACTGCAGAAAAAAACATAGGTTAATTAAGGTGTAAGAGGAGCAAGTGTCAAAATTGTTCACTCATTACACGTTACTTTTACACTTTGAGTACTCTGTGCAATAAAGTTACATAAGTTTGCATCAAGAGTTATATTTCCACACAACACAGCACTCATTAACCTTTTAAACAAAGCATCTGCAAAACTCCATGGTGCTGTACCAGACAATTTCATTAATTGCTGTGATCACTCATATATGGAATTTAATATATCAAAGACAAAGGAATCATTGATTAATTTCAGGCGTAACATGTCTCTGCTACCTCCTGCCATTGTTGGGGGACAGAACATTTAACCTGTCAAAGAGAGGCAGAAAATATAAATGCTGTAAAAACAAATCTGACCAGCAGTGTTTTCGCTGTGTACAAAGGTGGGAATTGTGCAGCCTAGCCGATCTACAATATGCTAATGCAGAGATTAAAATAAGAACATACCATACCATATTAACCCTTCCACCTGCCAATGTCTTTGGGTGAGAAATATGCAGAATTAATATGAATTATGTTTCATACGATTGTGATAATCTTGCTGTATGCCAACAAATTTAACATTACATCGAAGATATATGTATAATTGGCATACATATTTTTAGTAATGATGACTAATACCAAGGAATGAGCAAGTGAATAAATGACTTTTAATTTGTGCCTTTAATTCAGGAATTACCTAATGCTGTCTTCAGTTAATAATGTATTGTCAGCAATATACATGGTATTGAACTTTCGTGCAAAATAATACATACAGTGCATCCGGAAAGTATTCACATCGCTTCACTTTTTCCACATTTTGTTATGTTACAGCCTTATTCCAAAATGGATTAAATTCATTTTTTTCTCAGAATTCTACACACAATACCCCATAATGACAAAGTGAAAAAAGTTTTTTTTTTGCAAATGTATTAAAAATAAAAAACAAAAATATCACATGTACATAAGTATTCACGCCGTTTGCTATGACACTCAAAAGGTCTGATTGATGGAGTGCTGCAGAGATGTTTGTCCTTCTACCAGGTTCTCCCATCACTGCAGAGGAACTCTGAAGCTCTCTTAGAATGGCCATTGGGTTCTTGGTCACCTCCCTGACCATGTCCCTTCTTGCCCGGTTACTTAGTTTGGCCAGACGGCCAGCTCTAAGAAGAGTTGTGGTGGTTCCAAACTTATTCCATTTCACAATGATGGAGCCCACTGTTCTCCTGGGTGCTTTCAATGCTTTCAATGCTTTAGCAATGTTTTTATGACATGCACTGAACTTGGGACCTTACTAGACAGGTGTGTGCCTTTCCAAATCCCAAACAACTCTGTTGATGACATCTCAAGGATGATGTGGAAACAGGATGCACCTGAGCCAAGGACGTTTCTGAATAGCAACCTGTGATATTTTCGTTTTTTATTTTGGAACATTTCTTCTAAAAACGCCTGAGATCTGTCTCAACTGGAAAAAAAGAACTCTAATCCATTTTGTAATAAAGCTGTACACACACACAGAAACATGGACTGGTCACACAGACATTACAGAGCTGCCCATGGCCTTCCTCCTCCCTTCTCCATTCCTCCATGTCTCTCCATTTTATCGGACAGTATTAATGGGCTCTTTTCAGAGCCACATTTGAATAAACGCTGCACCTGGTTGCTTGAAGCCTGTTCTTCTACTAAGCTTTAAATTGACATTCAGCTTTGAGGACTGACACAATTGAGGCAGTGATTCCTAAAACTGAGCAGCAGAAACACAGATGAACACAGATTAATTCTGCTGACCAGCACATATTCTTCATAACTGTTGGTGTGTATGATGTTGGTGGTTCGCATTGACCAATTTGGAACTATGGTCAAGGTTTCAGGTCAAGATTACAAGCTGTAAAGGAAAGGAAGAAGATCAGAGTTGGTGGAGCAGCCATGCCACACTAACCAGCACTGACCACATCTAACACTACAAAACAAATCACTATACCAAACAAATCCCCTGCTGTAGCGCTGTAAACCAGAAATATCACAATACTGAACACAGAAAATGCTACAGCATCCATTAAACCCGATATTCCATTAATCCATGAAAGTGCAGGAAATATGAATTCAGAGAATCCATTAGTTTGTTTGCATTAGATTATTTTGTATTCATCATTTTCATATTTTTTCAAATATCAAAGGTCATCGTGCTGCATAAGTAAAGTAACTGATAAACATGAATAATGCTGAAATTATATTAGCACAGCACAAATGACTTTGAGAACATACTGTGTTGCAACCATCGATTTCACTGTTCTAACATAATTTGTTGCTACTGCCACTTAAGAAGTAAAACACATTGTCTTTTGGACAGGGCACTATCTAGTAAACAATACTTTTAGAATGTATATGTAGCATCTCAGTATCATCACAGGGCCCAGTGACAAATAAAATCACAAAGGTATTAAAAGACTATTCATGTTAATGCTACATAGATTATGTGTATAGTCACGTGTTTATCAACATACAATATCAATCTTATATCCCATCATGTCCATTTGTTCCTTTCTCTTCTTACTATATTGGAGAGTGTGAAGTATAACTATACAGCTTAGACATTAAAGGAACAAGTACCTCAGTGCGTTGTTGTAAAAAGATGTGTTGCATATGAATTGGGAAATCTGTTAAATATTTAAAAAGCAGTAATATCAGAGAGGGAGTCATGGTCTTCTAGTGAAATAGCCCAGACTACTGACACTGCTCTCACTGCCCTAGGAAAACTGTCAGTGCTTTAACAAGACAAATCTCCCAGCAAACCAGCAAAAAGACATTCACTTTGTCTTGAAGCCCCTGCAAAAACATCATAATAGGTCTTTCATCTGGGGCTGGGATCGAGTTGCCATAGAAACAAAACTCAAGGTGGTGGCTTCAAAACCTACATAAAAGCCACGCATCTCACCCTTGGCATAGTATGAAAGTACAGAGGCAATTCTTTTCCTTTTTAAATCTCTGATGTAGCCATGCTTTGATTTGCTTTTCTGTAACTAAAATAGCCAAATGCTCAAGTGAAATATGAATTGAAATGGCTATCCAGAGATCAATGAGAATGATATTTCTAAGCTGTTTTCACCAAGTATTTATTCTCATTTTCATACATAGGCTTGACGACACTTGTTCTGTAATGGTTAGCATGCTGTGTAGCTGTTCCTCACAGAGGTTAATTCAGGTTAAGAACAGTGACACATACGTCACATCACAGCACTGGCATGTTAATGGCTTAAAGCCTTCTGCGAATCTAAATGTATGAGATAACTTCAGCTAGGGAAATGGGAAATGCATAGAAAGTGTGTGTGTGTGTGTGTGTGTGTGTGTGTGTGTGTGTGTGTGTGTGTAAGAGAAAGAGAGAGAAAGAGAGAGTGAGAGAGAGGAAGAGAAAGCTGTAGCTTTAAGACTTTGCTTGCCAGAGTGATCTACAAGCTCTCTTTGCAGACAGTGCATTCGGATGTGGGGATGTGGGTGTGTTTGTGTTAAAGTATGTGTTTGTGTGCGTGAGTGTGTAAATATTTGTGCGGTGTGTATGTGCAAGTATGTGTGTGTGTGTGTGTGTTTGTGTGCATTTCTGTGTATGGGTAAGTAAGTGTGTATGTGTGTGTATGTGTGTATTAGAGACATCTGCAGCTGTGCATACTGAGTGGGCATGTGACCCAGCTGCGTAATCAGGGTGTGTGTGTGTGTGTCAGAGTTTAAAACCTGTTAATTACTGAGCAAGATCTGTCCTCCCTACCCCATCATCTGCACCCAACCCCTCCTAGCGGGTATGACGTGGGGCTGCCTCTCTCCCTGCTCTGAGATCAGAACTCAGGCACCTGCAGCCTGAGGTCCTGGGTAAGAGCGTTGTCATCGCTGGGTGCCCAGCACTGATCCCTGGCCTCTGTCAGTGTGCGTTTCTCAGGTTCACCACACACAGCGGCAGGCAGTGCAACATGCTGCACGGGAACACACCACTGATTAATGTCCGGTGGCTGTCCTCCAGGAGAGGACAGAAAATGATATCCGTTTCGCTCTCCCTCCCTGACGTCTGCGGGCGAGAGCTGCTAAAATTATTTAGCCAACTTATTTTAGCTCTAAACACCAGCGTGGCTCCGACTCTCGGGCAATTGGATTGTGAGGAAAGGCAAACGTCACAACATAAATCAGCAGATAGTAATGGCATTGAGTCCGGCTTTATGTGGCCCTGCCAAGGGCATTGGGGGCCTAAACATGCTGAACATGCTGCGTCCAACTTGCAGCCACATGCCAAGTGCATTATGTGCATTATGCACTGCAGATGGTGCATCTGGGTTTTGGCGAAATAATGGGTTGGATAGATGCATCCATTTTTGAAGTAAAGCTTGTTAATGACAGCAATTCTGCAATTCGGCGTTTCGGTGACTTTCCAGTTTGTCACCTGTGGGGCTGTGAAACATGGAAGTTTCAAAATAAAAGTAAGTGAAATATTGATAAGGGAAATAAACAGCACTCAACATGCTAACATTAGCCTGACAAATGCAGAACATATTGGAATTGAGCCACTAGGAAACTATTTGGCTTCACATCATTTATGAGTTTGAGCAGCAGGGTGGAACTTCCCCTGATTGGATGACCTTTCACAGTGTCCTGCGATAGTTCTGGAATTTCTTCTGAAATTAGTTTTTGGTCAATAGCCAGATATCTCACACAAAATAAGCGTAGGTTTTCATTGAGATATCTGAGAACACAATAACTTCTGTCATAAGGTAGAAATATTGCAATATTTACTGTTCAGTGATTACTATCAAGCCATCATGTGGACTTTTCAAAACAGTTTGACCTTCAACACAATGGCACCATGACGGCCTGTTTTATAAAATGTCTGTATAAGTCTGTGTTTCTTGACTGGAGTGCAGCTTTTCTTGCTTTTACTGAGACTATAGTTATAAAGCAGAGCACCCAAAAACCTATTTCACTTTGCTGGGAAGCACACCTAATCTTTTCTGTCTTATGACAGAGATATCTGTCTGTAAGTGTCAATTCAATTTTAAGGGAGCAGCCTGGGTGGAGTGGTGATTTCTCTTTAAGCCAATCAAAACTTCTCACTAGTACAGTGGTTAGTAATTCTATTTCTGGAGGGCCAGTGTGTATGTAGATTTTGGTTTCCATCAATTGCACTGGCTCAATTAGCTAATTAGCTGTGTACACCAATGCTGGTTCACAAGTAGATTCAATCACATTAAATGTTTCCAATAGGGACACAAGAACAGTCTTCAGATGTCATTCATGAGCTTAACAAGAATTATAGCTAAAACATCAGATTATGTAAACAATTAGGCGAATCAAATAATTAAGAGCAGAAGGTGGCCTGAAATCCATAAACAGATACGGCCCTCCTTGCCCACTCCTGATCAAGTGGGTTTCCATGACGTATGGATGACATAAGTGTCCAGATGTTTTCCTCCCCGGAAGAAGAGGGTTTCACTCTGTGTTCACACACTCATATTTATCCCATGTTAATACTGCTTATGCAAATTGTAAAGTGGAAATAAGTTGTCTATTGTCAATTTGAAGGGGTATTTTCTTGAGAGGCTTGTTGTTCATTTTATTTCACTGTGTAATTTATCTGAATTATAACTTACAGGTTTACATACTATTTTACAAAATATAATAACAAAAACTAGGCATTCCTCCACCACTTCAACCTGGACTTCCACTGCTACGCCGATGATATCCAGATTTACATCAGCACTAACTTCCTCCTCCTTAACTTAATAACCTACCTCTGGCCCATATCAAATCCTGCCTTTTAGCAATAAAAACATGGATGCTCACTTCCTCAAACTGAACGGTGACAAAACTGAGTTCCAAATCAGTCCTCAGTAAAATAGGAAATGGCACATTGTCCGTTGGTGGCACTATTGTTTCCCAATGCACCCAATCTTGGTGTTACTCTGGACTCCACCTTCTCACTGGACCTCCGAATCAGCAGTACTGTTAAAACATCATGTTTTTACCTCCGCAATATTGCCAAAGTCGGGCCACCCACTTCCATCCAGCTGCTGAAACACTCATTCACTCATATCCGGTCAATTCAATTACTGCAACTCACTTCTTTCTGGTGTCAGTTCCAGACCCATGTCCTGACATTCACTGGCTCCTTGTTAAACATTGCATCACATACAAACACACAAAGCACTCCATGCCCCCCCGCCACCTCTTCCTCAGCTCCCCTATAAACCCATACAGTCACTCAGGTCATTTACTGCTGGCCATCTCATCACACCTATATCCAACCTCTACAGTTTTGATGACAGAGCATTTCCTAGGGTCTGGAATTCCATCCCTCCTGCTTTCCAAAACATTGAATCCATCACCATCTTTCAGTAACATCCTAAAACCCACCTTTTCAGCTTGGCTTATGAGTAATTCCCCCCCACCAACACGTACACACTCATACTCGCTCATCTGCTCTGTGTATTTTCTTTCTATTTCTTTATTTTCTTTCCTAACAGCCATTCTATTCTGTTGTCTCTATTTGTTTTGTCTCAGTGTAAAATTGTAAAGCGTCTTTGGGTCCTTGAAAAGCACTATATACATTCAATGTATTATTATTATTACTATTTATATTTACAAGATAACATCTTTGGTGTACAAAAATAAAGAGCCCTTACATTCTGTGTTCCCATTTTATAGCATGCTATACAGTCCCTGTTCATTCCATGTTAGCTTGACCACACTATCCAGTCCTCTGGATTCCCATTTGAGGCATACTCTATCACCTGCTGATTTCAGATGCTAATCCTGTGGCTTTACATCAAATTTACAATCATCGCTCCCCCAGTCGATGCCTTAATCCCATAAGCCTTAACCCTGCAGTCCATCCCTCGAGTACGACTAGCACCCATCTCCCGCAGGGAAGAAGGGCTAGCTATAACCCACTAACCCCTCCTTCTGCTTTGTCATCATGAAAAGATGTGATGTGAGTTTCAAACCCTCGCCAATGCTGGACACGCTTGAAGAAAGCTGTCCACCTGGCAGGATAATCAGGAAGGCCCAACCAAATACAATCTTTGCCGATTGCAATGGCAGACAATCATCACAAAAGCAACACAAGCATTGTTGATATTTTTACCCAGAATGTTGAACAGGGCTGCCATGGAAGCCTTGTCTCTATTTCTGATCTATTCTTTAACATAATGATTAGAGCTTGGTTAATTGGCATCTGTCTCGACACAAAAACCATTTAGGATTGATGATGCATTGCGCTGAATGGAACCATTTAACTTTGAATAAAATGACACTGAGAAATAAGCTTTCCCATCCTCTGTGTCATCCACTAGGGAGAAGAGCCAGTGTTGATAGATGCAGTCTCCTCAGTGCTGTAATTTCTAAACACTGGTGGGATTTAAAGGTTAGTGTTTATCAAAATATGCATCCTTCCAGCTACCCACAAAGATTTATAAATTAAAAGGAAAGAAAGCAGGCAGATACCAAGGTGCTTCTCAGCAGTCACCGTTTTATGTCTGGTAGCAAGCCAGTATCAGTCTTCTGTGATCGCACCACAGGGTGATAACGGTAATGCCACTGGTGATAATAAAGGAAAATGAAGGTGGTGCAGAGGGGTGATGAAAGAGAATAAAGGTGATGTGGTGTGAATGTGAAGAAGCATAGCGGTGGCAGAGGATAATGATGAAAAATAATTAAGGCGAGGCCAATTTCAGTGTGATGATGAAACAGAAATAAGGTAGGTGCACGATAATGATGAAGGAGAATCAAGGTAGCACATCCTTACGATGAAAGACAATTTAGGTGAAGTAGGGTAATGATTGAGGAGGATGAAGGTGGTGTAGGATGAATATGAAGGAGAATGAATGATGATAAAAGATAATTAAGGTGGAGCAGGGTTATGTCAAAAAAGAATGAAGGTGGCTGAAAGAATGAGAATAAAGCTGGCATGGGGCAACAATTGAGGAGGATTAAGATGGTGCAGGGTGATGATGATAGAGAATTAAGGTGGCGCAGAGTGATGGTGAAAGAGAATGAAAGCACTGATAATGAAGGAGAATCAAAGTAGCACTGATGATGGAGAATTAGGCAAGATAGGTTGATGATCCACAAGGAGAATTCAGGTAGTCCAAAGTGATGATATTGATGACAATGATGATGGAGCCTCCTAGTAGCTCAGTCCAATGATGACGAAGCCCCCCTGGCGTCGCAGCCTGATGATGAAAGAGGCGTTTAATGGTGCAGGGTGATGATGATGAATTAGTTGGCTCTTCTGTAGCCCCATGAGCCTCGCCCCCAGATTTACAGCCTGTGCGCATCTCTCAGAAGGACGTGCATGGTGACACCTCAGAGACAAGGGGGATTAATGAGCTCTGCAGCCCACACAACGTAGTAATGGTCTGATATAATATGTGATATAAAAACAGCAACACGCGGAAGTGTTTATCACGTTGGCAGCGGCGGCCACGCACTGTCACCCATTAATAACTCTCAATCTTGTTGTGTGGCGCAACCCCCCATCATTGCCAGCAGCCAAACATGGACTCCTGTGCAGCATCTTCCACCCTGTGGCCAACGAGGGCACCAAGTGCCCACCCACCTCCACACCAGCTAATCGCAAACCCTGTTTGCAATCCCATCCATGCAGTGCCCAATTAGGATTTACAAATAGACCACCTTGAATTGTTCTCACTCTTATTTACTGACGCCAGTTAAATTGTACAAAATGGCCCCACTTTTTAAGGGCTTGTTTGTGGCAGACTAAATTGAAAAATATCAGCAAACGCCTGGAGTATTTTGATTGTGTGTGTGCAGTGCTAAACCGACACCTAGGTGTAATATATTCCATTGTGAATTTCTTGACGAATCCCTCAAGGCACCATTTCCTACAGTAGAGAAACACCTAGTTTTTCTTCCCCACTGGCGCAAAATGTGCTTTCATTATTACAATGTTAATTAATTTCCTTCATTATTAATGCATTGGGCAGCCACCTTCTCAGCTTTCAGAACCAATCTAAATCTAACACTGTGTCCTTCACCTTTTCTTTGCAGATGCCTTTCTCTTGACATTTAATCAAACCAGGCTTAAATGATGCTGCTGTATCCCTCAGATGGATGGACAGCGGAAGGTGCATGCCCCATTAGAGCGGCCTTTTGACATCATCAAAAGGCAAATATGGTGAGGTGAGTCACACCGCCCACTGTGCAGGAGATCCAGGGGTGTTCGTTATTTTCACCTCTCCCTCCAGGCCCTGGCGCTTTCCCATGTGGCCCCCCCTTCCTGAAACCCCCTTCCCCCCTCCCTCCCCCCAGTTTCTTACTTCCCCCCTTCCTGTACCTGCCGGCAGGCGGCGAGCAATCATCAAAGCGCCCCCCCTCGATGTCATCAGGCAAACTTCGTCCTGAAGGTTCAAGGCTTAACAGAGCTCCCGACACATTCTTGTTTGTTTTAATGTCGTTTTTTTTGTTGAAGCATTTTGTCAGAAAAAGTGGAATCGTCACATAGACGATCAGCAAGCGTGGGCTGCCGAAATCACCCTGGGCTACGCATTTCCTGGCGCGCTCTGCCGCTGCCGAGAGCCGATGGCCTACACCCTGACCTGATGAGGGCCTCGCTGGTGTTATGCCCCTGATTAAAATAGTCCCAATTTAAAGTTTGGCATAAAGCATTCCACGTCAAGCTGATCAAATTAGAAACCATAAACCATTACTAGCGCCCTGATTAATGTTTACATTTGCATACCCATTAACGCCAATCCTGGGTTCGCAATGGAGTGGATTGGATTAATGACTCCCGGTGTGTCAATAGCCACATATTTACTCCTTGCATTCATCCAACAGGGAAATTAGAGATGAGCGTTATGGTGCTTGACACTAATGTAATTTAGAAAGTGTGGTGTCGTGTGGAGAAACGCAGTTCAGCCCTTTGCCTCCCTGTCTTGTTAGAGAGGAAGAGATTATTGGAGAGGGCAGTTCATGGATGTCTCTGTTAATGATGGTCGATTACCAGCAGGAGCTCCTGATGAACACTGTCACCACTCTGATGAGCACATGGTGCTCCTGATTAAGTTGCACTCTGAGGCAGGGAGGGTCACAAATTAACGTGAGAGGCCCCAACAATGGCTGTTTCAGGATCACCTTACCCAAACATTTTCCTGACCCCAACTATTATGTGAAAAATATTAACGGTGATCTAACATCAGTGCTTGGGGGTGGAGTCCATCCCCACCCAGATGGTGACTGACCCTCTTGGATCGACAGTGTGCTGATCTGGGATCACCTACTGACTTAGTCGGATCCCCTTTTCAAGCACGTGCCGCAGTCACCGTCCTCCGATTAATCCTGGGGACTTGTTCCTCAAGGTCCGTAAGCTCGATAACACGTTACTTGGAGTCGATTGTCCACAAGCGATTTGACCTTCCCAGACAGGAAACTGCATGTGTTATAAGGCCAGTAAGCTGTGGAAGAGTAACCCCCGCTGTCTAGCTGTTCATTTAAAACACGGAGTCAGCACAATGTACTGAGCCTGTTGTTTTATTCATCAGAGCAGCGAAGTGGATGACCGAGAGGATAGGGTGCTGACGGTCTGAATAATATAACAAGCGCTCTCCCCCTCAATTCCCCCTGAGTGAACCTCTCTCTGTACTTACCATTCTAACGGCCTGGAGTCAGCTACCCCGGGCTACTCCATTTGGCAAGGGTCATCTTGAAGGAGACCCCCTACATTTCTAACCCCCCTTTCCTAAAAGCCTTACACAACCACTAGGAAAAACCTTACACACGTGGCCCTACCACTACCACTGCACCAATTTTCTAACACAATGCAGCCAATGCATCCATTCTAATAACAGCCTCAACCATCGCACCAAACCTACGTACCAAACCCACACCCCCTACGAAACCCTATAGCTCACACCACTCATTATTCACATTCACATATGAGCTTAACCCTCAAATTTTCTCGAGTCGGGAATCTAAAAATAGCGAGGCAGGCAGATTCAAAATGGGATTCTTTGAGTGAAAAGGGAGTGTAATCTAAATTCTCTCCTTTTAGTGATTTATGGGATAACGACAATGATTCACATTGGCTTTTGTGGATCACACTGCATTAAAATAACCGGATCAGTGTTCCTGTTTCAGATTGCATATTTCACGAGCAATCATCACACATTAGCTGGTAAATTGCATTTGAAATTCCAATCTGTGTTCGCAATCTGTTTTGTTTTTCACAATTTTACTTTGATTTTCTTATTTGGCCTTAATATATTCTGTGACCTACATATTTTCGAGAAAAATTAAATAAGATTTCCTCGGGAAATGAAAAGCCTTGACACTCTTCTTTACAAAAGAGTGGCAAAGAGTGCAATCTTGCAGTTTGAGCGGTACTTTTGGGCATGCTTGATGCACACGGACATGTCCATTTGTCTTTAATCTACTGATTCACGTTGCGCCCCCCCCGCACAGCCGCTGTACCGTGTCGATGCCACGCAGGTTTGTGCCAGGATGCTCCGTCTGCCACAGGTAATCCATGGCCTTCCCCCAGGATGCCTCCTTTGCCCTCCCTAGGGCTCCCTTTACCAGCCAGGGTTTGCATGACTGCGCTTCAACTGCAGGGCAGGGAAGTGGGAACAATAGTGCCTTCCTTTAAACCTCCTTTTTTCTTTGTCTTTTTTCTTTTCGTCTTTCTCCTTACCGCTAGCCTCAACGTTGCTGAAGAAAGTGTTTGTTTGTTTAAATTGTTCATGCTGTGGAGAATATTACACACAGATAAGCATGACAAATCACATCTCCTGTCTAAGCTTCTGGCAACCCAAACCGAGGCCATTTTAATGACTAAGGCTAATAAACAGGCATTAGAAATGTTGAACAGGTGCAATCGCACGTTTAATTAGCGGACACCTTGGGCGAACTGCACCTTGAGCAGTACTTCTCACTTATTGATAATAAGTGAGAAGGGCAGCCACAAAGTTTCTCTGCATCACTTTCCCTCAACTTTCCCCTTAATTTTTCCCTTCTGTCTCCCCATCTCAACTCAACTCTCTCTCGCTCTCTGCGAGAGCGCCTTAAGACCATTAAGACCGTAAGATGGTTTTGCATTCAGACTGGGACTCTTTTTGTTGCCCATTTCTGGTCTCCAGGGTGAAAAACACTCCAGCTGTCACAACGCGCTGGGCAGTTAGATGTCACAGCATCTCTCCCACTGCTTCAGTCAAGCCATTCTTCTCCAGCAGGCCCCTACCCACACACATATGCCACTCCTCTTTAAAGGACACCCCCACATTGGACATGATTTAATATTGAAGACAGAATGATAAATGGAAGAATAGATTAAATAATATGGTCAGGCCATTTTTTTCAATGGTGGAGCTGTTTGACCTGTAACCATTTGCGCCTGAATTCAAAGTCCATCCAGCGTAATACAAATGTGTCTCTCTTCATCACTGGTACTTGGATGGTCATTGCCATTGACAATGAGTCATTGAACAGGCATAAAAGATCAATGTCTGCCTTTTCCCAAGGAGCACAACGATCTTTAGCCACTGCATGTTATCATTTGTATATGCTACAGAAAATGGAGGCTACAGATATTTTTCCAATTGCGTTTCTTTTTGGACGGGACTTTCAGAACAGCCTGCAGAAACACTTCCTGTGTCACTCCTTCTTGTGATTGGCTCACTGCTGCAGAGACTGAACCTCTTCAAGGAGACATCGGTAGATGTCTTCTTGTTGGAGTTCCGGGATTCAGCCGACATTCTAATGCAAAGCAGCATGTGGTTAGTAGCGAGCACCACAATATTTTATGGTGTTTATGTTTTCTCTTTCTATGGAACATCTTGACACATTTAAACATGATTTTTGTTTTCTTTAGAATGACCACGTGCATTCTTGGAATGAATGAAAAACATCAGTGCTTGCTATCAAGCAACATGTTCAGGGCGAGGCCTTTGTAAATCCAGACTTCTGTGTCATCTCATGCAGTGACATTTCCAGACAATGTGTGCCTTTGCTGTGCTCCTCAATGTACAGAAGCACGGACAGGAGCTCTCTGAAAAGGCGGCTGTTGTCTAAATGCAATTTACTGTGCAAAAGCTGCATACAGGATGGTCTAATGGACCATCTGGTTGAACCAATTGCTTTTCTGTGAAATACACACCACCTTGAAAGGACTGAATCCATTAATTTACCTGCAGGGAACACAAAAGCTAAGCAGAGCCTCGAAATAAGATCAAATCCTATAAAATTGTTTTCTGCCTCTCCCCATCGGATGAAGCATTTAGATCTAAAATATCACATTGATCTTGCATTGATTTTGCCAAATAGGGATCACAAACTCAATTTTAGCTTGAATAACAGGCTGAGATGGCAAGGGATGAACACAGATATAAAAATGGCTGAGATACAGACACTGATGACAAGCTCTCTGATGAATGGACTGGGCAGCAGCACACACCCGCACACCAGCGGAGCTGAGCAGAGCTAGCGCATCACACTGGAGTTTCACCCTACTCAACTCAACTCAACTCAAACTTTATTTATAAAGCACCTTTAAACAACCAACAGTCGACCAAAGTGCTGTACAGTAATAAATAAACAGTAATAAATAAACAGTAATAAAAACAGTACATGTAATACAATACAATAAGAAAAAGAAGAAGGAAAAAATAATTCACATAAAAGTACCATAAAAGTGTCTAGCTCAACCGGAGTTGAAAGCCAGGGAGAAAAGGTAAGTCTTCAATACGGACTTAAAGACCTCTAAGGTTCGGGCAGATCTAATATGCAAGGGCCTACCTCCAAAGAAGACCTGAACATACTGATTACCAAATATACCACCTTGGTGTTTCTTAGCAAATTTGAAAGATGTGAATGCAGTGGACACTGAGCGCACCGCCATGGTGTTTCACATTGGAAAGTGTTTCTTGGTGTTTCTTAATGTATTTGAAGGTGATTTGAATACAGTGGACACTGAATGCACTCACACATCTGAAGGTGAACACACTGAACGGAGCGCAAAGCCCAGGTGGTGTCTCTGCACAGCCATTTCCAAGGAGATGAATAAATGAGGCTAAATAAAAGTCTGATCCCACAGAGAGCTCTGTCCTTCACATTTATAGCACTGCATTGTGGGTAATCACGCCTGGTATTTAAAGCAGGGTGGAGGATCAAAGGAGGACTTTTGTGCTCCAAAGAGCCAGAGGGCCAGTGCATGTCTCAGTTCAGTGCTGAAGGAGCCTGCTGCCAGAGGCATGAATAAGGTCCTCTCTCTCTCTCTCTCTCTCTCTCTCTCTTTCTTTCTGTCTCTCTTTCTTTCTCTCTCTCCTAACAACAGCCCCCATGGAATATGGTTAAAAATGTTGCCTTGGAATTGTGTTCGTTTACTGGCTTTTATCCCCACTTGTGTCAAGACAGATAGATTTAAACACTGGAGGGTTAATTTATGATTCTGGATGAAAAGGTGTATCAACCACTATCTCTCTCTCTCTCTCTCTCTCTCTCTCTCTCTCTCTCTCTCTCTCGCACTCTCACATTTTCCCTCTCTCTCCCTTCAAAGTCGAACGCTACCTTTATTGACAAGATCAACAAACCAATGAAGCCAAAGAGTAACATTTTTCCCAATTTAACTAAAACAGATTAAGTGTTTAAATAATCACCTGTTTACACATATCCTTGCATGCAAACACCTATACATATATAATCTTAGCTATGATAACATATTTATCAAGTTCCCTCTCTCTCTCTGTCTCTCCTATTGCTATTCTCATTCTGACTTAAATTCAAAGCTCTCTTTGCAGGTTAACTGAAGCGGGGGGAAGCTGATGGACCTGAAACAGTGACATTTGGAGAACAGCATTTGTAAACTATTGGCCCCAAATCCCTCTTATTTCCTGAGATTTTCCAGGATTTGGCCCAGAATCTCCCAGATTGTGCAGAGCCACCTGCTCTGCTACAGAGAGAAACCTGGCTAATGGAACATTTATTCTTCTTCTACAGGCTCAGTGAATGCAGGGAGAAGAGAGGAGGATGTTGGACAGGGGAGGAAGTGCCATAAGTGGAAATCTGAACTGTTACAGGAAAAGGTCTAAGTGTGAGTCAGGAGAGTAGTTCCTATAATATCTGTCAATTACCTGCTTACCTGCACTAAACAGGAAAAATGTCACACCTTGCCGAGATCCAGTGTAGCCCTTCCCTCATCAATCCTGTTTTCCTTGCAGTCATATCACAAACAAACAAGTGTAAACCCAATGATCAGACAGCACTCTCAGGGCCTGTAAACACTTATTCACAATGTTTTTCTCGGAGAAAGTAATATCGAGAGAGCATGTTATGCTAAACAAAATCCCTCGAATTCATTTCATAGGTGGCGGTTTGCTAACGGCAAAGTGTTTTTCTGTCAGAGGGACGAAAGAGGCGACAGACAGCAGGGGACCGTGATCTAACGGGCAAGTTTCCGCAAGCTGACGCGTAATGGCTCAGCCCCAGAAACTTTTTTGGGGGGGAGATTCTCTGGTGTTGTAACCCACTTGTTAAAAGTTAATGATTTAAAGAAGCCAATTCATTTTATCCCATTGCACCACAGAGAGTGTGACCCAGTTAGGATATTTAAATAGGGATTTGATTTGAAGGGGCATATTAATTGAAACAGATGCCTTCTCAATTATTAACATCTCTCACAGCGTGGTTGCTTGAGCTAAATTTACACTTCACGTCTGTGCTTCCCCGGCCTGTTCTAGCCTATGCCTTAATCAGTGTCCTGAAAAAACACATGGTTGAGCTGCTGGTATGGATTTATTGGTTACATTTTCTTTACAAGTGCATTCACACTTACTGTACAGAAAAATTATCTCCTCCGTCCACTCTGTATAACATGGCCAATCGGCTTCTCCTCTCTTGATTTTAATGAAAATAATGAGAACAAAATAGATTGGATTTGAGACAAAAATAACTATACATTGCGGGTTCTATAGACGGAAGCATTGCTTGCAGCACCACGCTCTAATGAGCAGCTCGGCCAAGGATATGTTGTTTGGAAAGTGTTGTACAATGCAAGTACACTGCATACTTATGAGAGTCAACGGATTTGTTCTGCTCATTAGAGGGCAGTGTTACAAGCAGTTATTGTGGCTATGGAAGTCCCTATTAAAAGTCTATATTATAAGGTTGCTTTGCTTGTTTCTTTATGATTGATTGCTGGATCCTTAGCCGAGGCGTCTTCTTTTTCCCCATATGTTCATAATGACCATCAGTTCAGGAGAAACAGGTTGTCAAATGTGAGACTATGGTCCATATTGTACCCACTGCTCAAGGTACATCAAAGAGATGAAGCCAGAGACAGTTGAAACAAACAACTAAACAAATTTCTGCTGAAAATGAACGTTTTAAAATTGAGTAGTTAACTATAACTCTCATATGTATTAAACTGATATGTAAACTCATCTTTCAATGTTATCTAATATTGCTTATACTTTTTCTATTCAACATAATGGTTTCTGTTGTGGGGCAAGGGGTTATCTCACAGAGGTAGTGGAGTCGCTTTCACATGTCTTTATTAATAAACATTTTTTTTGTAGTAGACAGATGATGACAGTATTGCTCTTGGAGGGTCTGCTTTATCATAAAGACCAAAGAATACTCAAAGCAAATCCGAGAAAAGGTTCATCAAAAGCAACAATCAGGGGAAGGATATAGGAAGATTTCAAAGACAACTTGTCAAACTACAGGGCAAAATGGATGGAGACAAATCTTGTTAGAAAACCTGCTACATTCTGCAAGAGACCTGGGACCTGGTGAAGAACCACATTGGAGTGGTTTAAAAACAAAAAACAATGCCCTGGAGTGGCCCAGTCAAAGCTCAGACCTCAATCCCATTGAGAATCTGTAGAAAGATTTGAAAATTGCTGTTCACCAATGGCCCTCATCCAACCTGATGGAGCTTAAGCAATTTTGTAAAGAATCTGTGAAAATGTCAGTGTCCAGTTGTGCAAAGCTAGTAGAGACCCAAATATACTCTGTAATTGCAGTTAAAGGTACGTCTACCAAGTATTAAATCAAGGGGGGTGAATGCTTATGGAATCAATTATTGTCTGTTTTTTATTTGTAATTCATTCAGAAAATGCTTTAGAGTTGTTTTTTATTTTATTTTACATTATAGTATATTTTGTGTTATCAGTGATAATTAAATATATTTTGAATCCATGAAGTAAGAAAATAAAATGTGAAAAAATGCCAAAGGAGGTGAATACTTTTTATACCCGCCATATATATTGAATCATTCATAATCAATAGTGATTATTTGGAGCAAAAACGATTCAGACAATATTAGTAGCTAGAAAAGTACATGAACAAAAATATCCCATTAAAACATGCATATTATGAGCGGTGCCATAAATATGTATGAATCCACACACAGGGCCCTTAAAATTATGATTGCATTGATTTTTATAAAGAATTACCCTCTTATCACTTCTGAATATTCTCTTTGAAATAATTAGCTTTTTTAAAACAAGATTATGCATTTTACAACAGGCTTCTTTGCAAGTGTATGTGTGAAGGTAAAAGCATGCCAGTAATGACATTGAAAAAAACATTGAAAAATGCTAATTCCATACCATTTCAGCCCATGTTATACAGAATGAGCGTTTACCAGTTCTCTCTTTTTAGGCCAGTTATCTCCAAGTGTTGAAAGAACTAATAACCTTTGAGAGATGGTAACAAGAGATACTGCATATCCACTGTATGGAACACAGACAGCCATTAGTCATGTGAGCAACACCCCACATTTACACACTACACATCCAGGAGAAGATCATATTTCAATTTCCCACATTGTATATTTATTTATTTATTGCATTCTGACTTGCTCTCTCTGCATAGCACATAATATGGTTGCAGGCTATTACAGTTCAATGAAATTTACACCCCACTCCCTTTCCTGACATTAGAACAACTGGCAAAAAAGACACACAAATGCTGAATCAATTGCCCATTTAACACATCATAGCCCCTTACACTGAAGGCTATGGAAGAAGTGGGAGACAGCGACCTACATCTGTAACACAATGTTTTTCATGCATTATTGATATTAGTTCAGATGAATTCTTAGATAGAGACAAAATAATAAAGAGTGAACTAAACTGCAACCCCACTAAAAAGTTTCTTGAATGGAAGGTCACACACTGTAGCTCTAGGCACAAAATATGAAAACCCAATTGTTTTCAGTTAAAATATGATTAAAAAATGTACCCAGTGTGTACTGAGATTTCACACCTTAAATTTCATTATTTGTGTTTCAAGTAATATGTGCTGAAATTTGGAAACTGCATGAGGGAGTGACACATCTGGACAACATTTCACACTTAAATGGTAACATCTTTGCTTGACAGCCATGCCATCAATCCCCTGGAAGCCCCAGCAGCCCCAATCTCCCAGTGATGAGTCACTGTGCTTTTCACAAAGTCCCACCTGTCTCACCTGATACATAGAGCTCTCTTAAACATGGCTACATACAAGACAGCCAAAGAGCATGACTTACAAAAGATACTTACTGTTGCAAGCATACAACATCTCTGTAAATTCCACTGACATTCCAGTTTTTCAGCAATTTTTAAATGGGAATGGACAGTTAGCTAGACCAACTGAATTTAGCGTGCTATTAACCTTAGAGCTGCTACATGTATTGGGATATTTTTCTGAAAGTGTCATTATTATATAGCTTACAGACAATGTGAGGTAAGACAAATGCTGTAGCTAACTAGCTAACAGTCTACCGTATTCATCATACAATACTATATCTCTCCAGCTAATTTATAATGGAGACACCACATTTTTTATATGGACTATGTCCAATGACGCTACTCAACCAGTCATGGTGCACAGAAAAGTGCACAACCTCTGACAAACAAACCCAAAAAACTGAAAAGTCAGCCCTTTTTTATAAATTGTATATGTGAAGATGACATTATTTGATTGAGTCCAGCTGTTCTCAAATGGGTGTGTGATTTTTATATTTTGAACTTCAAGTATATGCACATTGTGAACATGACAGACCCTGACACTCCCTGTTTGAATCAGGCTGAGAAGATCCAGATAGTGAACAAACAGACTCAAAAACAGTTTCTACCCATCAACAATAACTACACTTAATGCAGCTACAAAATACCTGTGATACATGTCTGCAATACTTATCTTAAAGTGCAAAAGGGAATGTGCAATTGACGGAGAATGTTTGAATGTGTGGTGATGTGGAAGTATTTATCCTAGATATATTACTCTGTAAATTCTGTAAATTACTTTTTTATTGTAATGTCTTTATATAATGTTGTAATTTTAACTGGTTGGCATTTCAATTTCGTTGTACGTGTTACAATGACAAATAAAAGATCTATCTATTTCAGACATTGACATGATAGCTAGCCCGCAGCCTAGCAAACAGTTACCGAGCCAGCACCCATAACTGGTTAACAAAATACTGTACCTTAGATATGAATTGGTTAGTTAGAGCAGTAGCTAACCAGAAGTGTACCTTTTACTTTAAGCTGCTGTTCCACTGAGTATTTATATGCGAAGAGCTTAAGGTGTGCCCACAGCAAAATCTTTCCAGCCTCTTTAGACTTGTCCACTCAGAAAATAATTCCGAATGCATTCCACTCTTGAATGGAATGGATTATAAACTTGGGAACCTGATTTTAATCCCTTTGACAGTTATGATAGACTATATATATAAATGATAAGTTATGATATAAAATACTGTACATGACATGCCTTGATCCAGATAAACATTTACAACATCTTGTCCAAGCTGAATCATTATAATGTGACTACTATAATGAAAAACAATTTAATAACCAATGTAACAACTTGTTCAACTCCAAATCAGACATATTTTCAACATTTCATTTTAATATTCTCAGTCCCAAAAAACATGGTCTTCTCCTACATTATTTATCTTCCTTGTGTCATTAATTTTCTATTATTGCTTTATCTGAAACATGGTTAACAGAAAATATTTAATCAATGTATGAAACATTGGAGACTGGTATTGTCCATAAGGACATTAAAATTGCCAGGGTAATCGCCCTCCATCACAACATTTTACTATTCAAACTGTTCCAGTATGGTTTTCATACAAATGGCTTGAAAGTTATGTGGACAACCGTGAACAGTTCGTGTATGCTAATGGTTGGGCATCAGACAGGGCTAGGATAACATGTGGTGTTCCTCAAGGATGTATCCTTGGACCTCTGCTGTTCCTCATATACTGTATATCAATGACCGACCTTACTGCTGTATCTTCCACCTTACTTCCTTTACCTTTTGCTGATGACACAAACCTGATCCTATCACATAAAAAATGTAACTCACCTGTCGCTGACGCAAACACTGGTATGGAACAAATATCAAAATGGTTTCAATTAAATAAATTATCTTTAAATGTTAAAAAGTCAAATTTCATAATTTTCTCTGGTAAAAACAATAAATACTGCAAAGAGGACGCTAAAATCTCAATCAATGGACTTGAAATTTCTCAGGTTTCCTCCACCAAATTTCTCTTTTTCTGAACCAAAGTGAGTCCACACGGATGAACGAGTTCACTTTGGGGGGGGATATAATTTGTCATTACAGACCACCTCGGCATCGGAATCAGCGTCAGACATTGCACGTTTTATAAGGGACTGCAAACTGAGATTTATGCCGTGTAGCTAGCTAGCTATTAACAGCTACGTACCATTTAATTCATTTTCATACATTTTTATTCAAAATTCAAAAACCTCAGAGGCACAGCACCCGATTTGACCACTCCATTAAATGGAGCACATTGTGTTAATCCCGTTGATGTAAATTACACCATTGAAAGGCATCACCAAAAAATAGCTTCTACTTTCGGATGGAATTCGTTTTATGGCTAACGCAGAAGAAAACTTTGTACAATACAAAGTATTATGATTTGTAACAAACAAAAATAGTGCACACACCTATTTCAAACACAATTTTGACACTAACTCCTGCAACGACTCATTGACGAATGGGTCGGTATCACCATTGAAAGGCCACAGAACCCTCTGTGTACTGTGTTGGGTACCACATAGGCCCATATGAATGGGGAGATTAATGCAACACGTGCTCCATTTAATGGAGTGATTGTGGTCAAATCGGGAGGACACAGACACCCGCAAACAGCAGCTTGCTAGCTGCGGAGCAGTGTACAGCCCCCTCTGCACCACCAGTTCAGAACAAGGATACAGCCACGGCCGTTTCAGATTTCAGCACCCCTAAGTCAAAACATCTTCCCACACCTCTGCAGTTTGCTGGCATTAAAAAGCTGTCTTTATACATTGATCTTTCATTAGAGACCAAAGACACAAAAATATCTCCAATTTGCTGGTGTGCTCCCATTTGGACAGCAAGAGGCATGGCCACCTGTCTCATGAATCATTTCTGTATGGATTCTTGTGAATGGTCATATGGTCTTACTTTCCATACTGTCCATAGTCGCATTGTTTTATTTGTATTAATTGTGCGGGTGTTGATTCTGTTTACTTTACCTACAGGGACTCTGTTCTATGGGGTGGGGCAGTTGTACCTGTATGGTATGTGTACTGCACATTTGTATATATTGTATGAAGACAAGTATGTGGGAAGAAGTTACATTTTAGTTCAGCGTTGGCATTTGTTTTGCTATATAAAGCCTTGATCCAGATCGACAGGAACCTTAGATTATGAAGGAGGAAAATAAAAATGCGTTGGAGCAGAGAAACAAATTACCTGACCAATTATTTTCATCCTTCTGGGTAAGCAAGCAATTCTGAACTTTGCAAAACACATGCCCAACACTCTAGTTAGGTGCTGAGCAGAGAACAAGTATGACAAGTGTATTGCTAGCACACGATTTATATTCCCAAAACAGACCTCTATTGTGTGGCATTTCAATCAACCTAACCAAAATCTAACCTGATCCTACACGGATCGAATTGGCACACATGTTGTATTGGCTAAATTAATAGTGTGTGAGCATTATGCTCTTTCATAAGCATACGTCCCCACACAATTTTACGTCATACTCACTGACTACTTGATGACTACTGTCAGGTCTGAACTGGGCATAACCATTTTTTGCATTTTTTAAACAGTTTTATTGTTTTAAAAACCATCTTATTAAATTCATACATTTTTTTCTAATTCCTTCCCCAATTTCAAACTGCCTTTTGCTGTTGAAGCATGTACTATCTTACTATCCACATAATACTACAAGAGAAACCTATCCCTTTTCGGATGAGACAATCTCACTGAAAATAGCTGGTAGTCTATGGGAGCAAATTGTTTACCACCACTGTGGCCTCCCGGCATTTGTGTTGAGCGGCTTTTTACAGATTGAACCTATCTATAAATCCCCATCGATTTTTTCATTTGTGTTTTTTAATATGTAAACCAAAAGCGATGGGGATTATAAATACAGCAACCCCAACACTGGATGCAATGACAGGATCTTTGTAGAAAATAAATCTTATGACAAGCAAAAGACATAAAAAGGGCCATTATATTCCTCCATGCTTGGTATCCAAAGACAGAACCATTGCTCCAATGTAATCTTCAAGTCAAATGTACAGTATTATGTTACTTATGGTAAGAGAAATGTTAAATATTTGATCTCCTGGTGCTTTACTCTTGACAGATTACCACTGGGAGTGGCTGACTGGGCAGAAGTCCAACAACTGTTGCACTTGAATGGTGTCTCCCCTTGAACCTTGACCCCTGACCCTCATCACTGCCCAACCCCCTCCCCACCCCGATTCTACCACTGCCCATGATTCATGACCATGATCCCATGCTCTTGGGCGTGTTATTAACTCGGTGCCGCGGGCCGGCCGGAGTCGGGTGTTGCCCGTATATCAGCGCTGCAATGCGGGGCTGAGTGGCAGGACTGTAAATTTCCTTTATGTTGTCATTACTTACGGGGAAGCGCCGCCGGTATCAGCCACACCAGTTGCATGTGAGTTACTGCCGCAGATCAAACTCCATGACTTCTTCGCTGAAGTGAAATAGCAACAGTAATGACATGTTAAAGCTAAGCGAGATGCCTGACAAGAGTACAGTAAGTAAATGGTATTACTTATTGTCTCCCGTGACCGGATGTCCTTGAGCCAAGAGTTTATCACCTGCCCTTATCTGTAAAGACACATGCAAGAACACATCAGCGAAATGCTGGGGCTGAACCTATGACACTATCTATGACTGCTGCAGTGGTGTTACTGCGTCACCAGCCTGTTTTGAAACTCCACTTGCAAACTGAGCAGCTGCACCATTGTTCTTAGATTTCCCAAAAGCTCAGAACTTTTCTAATGGGCTTGAGTGCTTAGGAAAAATTTTCAAGGTTGTTTTTTCCCCTCCTTTTGTATATTTCTCTGTCTTATTGATGTGCCTACTGAGAGAAGCTCTGATATCTTAATGCTTTATTCAAGACTTCAGGCCCACTGGTCCCCTTTTGTGTCCCTCTCTCTAATTCTCCCCTCCCTCCCTCATTCTACCCATTTCCCCTCCCTTCTCTTGCTCTCTCTCTCATCCTACCCATCGCTCTTTCTCTCTCTCTTTCTCCCATCTCCCCCTCCCTCTCCTCTTACTCCATCATAGGAAAGTATCTCTCGTTCATTTGCTGCTCAACCCCCACTGTGTAAATGAAGGTCACACCAACCCAGACACAACAGCCCCCCTACGGGCAACTCAAGCCTTGTGGGATCTGGATTTTCATTTCTCTTCTATTTATTCACGCCGACTCTATTTAAGGCCTGGTCAAATCATCTTGTTTGCATAGATGACCAACAAACCAGAGAATATGTTTGAATTTGAAAATGTTGAAGTGAGTGAAAATGGCTCAGAGAAAGGTGGTAAATACCCAAGATGCATACGTGCTTTGGTTCTGAGGAACACTTTGGATATACAGTCAACTCAGATTATTCACAACCTTGATAAAGATGAGCAAAAACAGGCTGTATAAAATAAACAATGCAGTTAATGAGCTATATTGTATGCTCAAAAAAATTGAAAATTCTATTATTATTTAATTCTAATACTCACAGAAAAAGATTTTGTTTAACAAGTATTATTTTTGACCCAAAAAGATACATTCCACAAGTATGCATGCCTGTTTTCAGTACTTTATGCAACCTTCCCTTGCAAAGATGAAACTACTGTGTTTTATGAGATTGGTAAACATATGTGGGGAACTTTGACCATTCCTCCTTACAGAATCTTTAAAGATCCTTCAGATCCTTTGATCTGTGCTTGTGGACTGCCATCTTCAATTCAAACCAGAAATGTTTGATCGGGTTAAAGTCTAAAGTCATTTCAAAACTACAATTTTGTTCAGTTAGCCATTTCTTGGTTTATTTCGAGGTATGCTTGGGATCATTGTCTTGCTGATAGATCCATTTACGGCCAAGTTTCATGGATTTCGGCCAAAATGTCTGAGATGCAAAACAACTCCATAACATCAAAGCTCCACCACCATATTTCACCGTAGGTATAGGATATTTTTAATAATGCAAAACTCCTATAGGAACCAGGTGTTATGGTCAGATTAAACTATAATTGAGCTTTTTAGGCATGCACACCAGAGGTGGGCTTGGTGTCTGAAGAAGGATGCTTATCTTGAAAAGAACCTACAACTAGGGTGAAATATGGTGGTGGATCATTGATGATGCATATGTATATATATACATATGCATGTGCAGCCAGTATCCATGAAGCGACGTCTAAATTAACCTAAGTAAATGGAGAAATACAAATGAAATCACATCACCCTGTAGCACCTGTATTTATTTCTAACCTTTGTTTGGCATATATTCACTATTCTTTCAGAAATCAAGTTTAGCGAATTGCCAAACTGAGCAATGTTGATGAACACTCTTAATTACATAGCACAACTGTTAGCGAGTTACAAGCCATAACTAATATTCGTTCGATAAGGTTAGGTACTAAGTCCATCTTTTTTATAGCGAGCTTGCTTGCTAAACCAACTGACATTCACTAGCTAGCAAGCAGCTAGCTGTATCAGAATTTTTTTTAGCTAGCTAGGTAGCCCTCTAGCTAATGTTAGTTCACTAGTCCATACAGCTTTTAATAGAATAGAATATTATTTCTACAGGTTTGAAAGTTTTTAAATAGCAAGTTAACAATTTAAATCATTATAAGTA